>OX465088.1:119028970-121428970 GCA_949987675.1 Chymomyza fuscimana | reverse complement strand
GAAAAACAACGACGAATTCAGTGAAAAATTTCGAGAAGTTTGAAATTTCGTTTACATTGTGATTTTTGACTGAGTAGTACTAAAAGCATTAGAAACTCAGAAACTCCTAGGCGCTCCACTGGAACATAGCGAAATAAAAAGATGGCGTACGTTAAAGTCGGGCGCGGACGACTTTGGGATACCCTGTAACACTGCTTGCAATAAAATCCGGTAAATTGCTTAAGAACACCAAAAGACATTTGATTGCCAAATTAGATTATGATACCTTCATAAACAACCAAAAACAGACGAATTTTTAATCAACAACTTTTTTTCGACCGATCGGCCCTATGGGAGCTATATGATATAATCAACCGATTTTGATCAAATTTGGTACAGTATTGAACATCTCTAAAAAGCATCCGAATGCCAAATTTGATTACAATATCTTCACAAACAAACGAAACACAACGAATTTTGTACAAAACACGATTTTCGACCGATCGATCCTATGGGAGCTATATGATATAGTCAACCGATTTTGATCAAATTTGGTACAGTGCTTGGGAACTCTAAAAAACTTCTTAATGTTCAATTTGGTTACAATATCTTCACAAACAAACGAAACACAACGAATTTTGTACAAAACACGATTTTTTGACCGATTGGTCCAATGGGAGCTATATGATTTGGTATGGTGCTGGGGGTTTCTAAAAAACTTCCGAATACCAAATTTTGTTATGATATCTTCATAAGCAAACGAATTATCCATCTAAAACTTTTGCTTTTTTTCGAGGTCCTCTGAAACACCCCTATGGGAGCTATATAATGTAGTCCCGAATAAAATAAAATAAACTTGTCTCCTATGGATTAATAAGGGATCTTATCGGAAAGTTTGGTTGCTCTAGCTCTTACCATCTCTGAGATCTAGGCGTTCATACGGACAGACGGACATGGGTATATCGACTTCTCTAGTCACTCTGATCATACTTTAGGTAACTTTGGGGGGTCTCCGACTTCTCCTTCTGTACGTTACATACATTTTCGGCTTGCACAAACACAATATACCCTTTGTACCATACGGTACAGGGTATAAAAATTTAGATAAACTATATCTTAAAAAAGTCAGACGGTCTGTATCTTTGTTTGAGTGTTTCCGACTTAGGAGAGATAACTTGGACAAGAATTTGCTTTGAGAAGAATTATTTTTAGTCGAGTGGATTGGTTGCGAAACTGCAGATGTCTTTGGGATGGTGGACAAATCGTCAAACTGCCCTTTTTTAGGTTCAAAACAACCAACTGTGTCAGGATTCGGGAAATCACCTCGAGTTTAATGGCTTCTATAAGGTGATAAGCTGTCAAAACATTTTAATAGTCAACAAATGCCATCAAACGTGCCTTGTACAGAGGCAGCAGAGGACAAAGACTTCTCATAATTTAGGAGACTTACTTGTTTAATAACTTATTACAATCAACAAAATAACAAATGTTTTAAACATGGCTACAAGGAAAGTAAATTACCTACTGCACCTCTTTGGCCTCCTACTGCTGTCTTCGGAACTGTGATCTGAATAAAAAAAACTTCAGTAATCTGTCTGTGACAGAGCCCCGCACTCGATTTTCCATAGTTATAATAAAATTCCTTAAGCCAGGCGCATATATTCTGATAAAATCGTTTCGACTTAAAATGGGAACTTCGATTCTTTTGTTTAAAAAAAGGAATATGAGCCCAGATAAATAGATTAAATTTGTTTAGGAAAAAGGCAGAATTATATGCTAAGTAGATAGGCACAAATGATTCGCTCTTATAATAAAATCAGTTCAAGAAATCGTTTCAAAAAAATATAATTTCTTCAAATTATGAGTAAATAATAACTGTATTCTGGCTTCATTCATTTAAATTTATTTTAAGCGCGAAATGCACAAATACCTTTTAAATGTGTACCAAAATAATTAATGGTCTTTTTTTGAAGTTGGCTGATTACAAAATTGCATAGACATCACGGAAATCTCATATAAAAACAAAATAATTTAAAAATTGTAAAAAATTTTGGTATCCTCAACATCTTTTAGTCATTTCCGTAGTAAAATGGCACGCTAAAAACGAAAATGAAGTCCGAAAATTTTTTCATGGAACGGATTTCGAGATATTTCGAAATAACCACTTTTCGAAATTAAAAAAAAAGTGTGTGCTTAAAAGCAAATATCTCCGGACGTATTAAACTGATTTGAATTTTTTTGATAAAAGACCACTCGTTTTCTTCATGAATAAAACTATATGACATTTTTTTTTTAAATTTTAAAATTTACAAAATAGAATTTTTTCAAAAATTTGCTGAAAATTACGAAAAATTTCATATGAATGGATAAATAACGACCAAACCGTAAATTTGACAAAAATATGTTCCAAGTATAATCGATAGGTTAATCAATTATCTACAGTTTCTTAAAAAAAATAATCAAAATCAGTTTAATAAAACTAGAGATATTTGCTTTTGAGTTGACACATCTTTTTTTTAATCTCGAAAAGTGGATTTTTCGAAATATCTCGAAATCCGTTGGACCTCATTTTCGGATTTAGCGTGCCATTTTACTATGGAAATGAGTAAAACATGTTGAGGATACATTTTGCTGTAGACTAGTGTAATCATAGTCCCTTTCGGCAACGCGATTGCATAAATTAACTAAAGTTGAAAAGAAATTCACAACTCAATTATTACACTAGCTTCAGTAACTATTTTAGAGTAAGCTAGTTTTTGTGAATTAGTTTACAGTGAATATTCTTCAACATTTTTATTTATTTTCGTAGAAGAAGCATTTTGTAGATTAAAAAAATTTATATTCACTGTATCGCAAATATCACCATAATTTTTATATTTTCTTTGCGATTTCGATCAACGACAAGTAAACCTTTTATTTCAATATTTTCTTTACGTTTTAGATCAATGACACTAGTTTACAAATTTCAGCCTCATCGAGTGAACCTTGAAAATTAAGAGTTTTTTAGGATAATTTTGGGTCGAGAAACGTGAAAACGACTTTAATTTTTTTTTTCTTAAGAACCGTTTTTGAGATTTTTTCGAAAAACATGTTCTTGGGTACTGTTTTCAGTTATTCGTGAATATCTCGTGAACAAAAAGTTTTACCGACATAAATTTAAAAAAAATATAAATCAAAAGGTATTGATGTGGGCTTTTCGATGATATACGGTATGTGAAGATTAAGTCAAAATAGATTGAAGTTACAAGCAACCAAAGTCGAAAAAAATGGCCTTTTTCGACCATTTTTCAAAATTACAAATTTTCAGTTTACTTTTCATCAACAAGAAATTTTTTTAAATTTTGTTTAAGCTTTGAGCTGAAAGATAATTCTTTTACGAACATTTCAAGTCTTAGATCTACAGAATCGGGTAGATGCTATGGAACCATGTACGCAAAATCCGTTCCATAGAAAAATGTTCGACTCAGTTTATGGTTTCAGCAAAAAATAATTTGATGATAGTAATATCTTTTGCAAATGTGTAGACTTCTATTAATAGCTATAGGCTTCGAAAATTTACCAATCGCTTAAGGTTGTGATGGACCTCCGATGCCAGCGGATGGTTCCAAGACGGAACAGGTTGTAGGAGCTGGAGTTGTTGGACCCAACACCAGAATCTCTATTGCAATGGGCACCTGACCCAGCGTCTTTCAAGCACAGATTCATGCCTTAGAGGTCTACGCCCACAGTAACTAGAGGTGCTAACATTTACATTTATACAGATAGCCAGGTCGCTATTAGCGCATTGTCCTCTTGGAGAATTTCCTACAAGCTGGTTGGGGAATGCATTAAAAACTCTAACTCTAACTCCTGTCTTCCCGTAATAAAGAGCTTGTCATACCTTCGGATGCAAACAGGACTAGAGGTCTTGGTAGAGCGGAACTGAGGTTCCTGGTAGGCTACTTATCTGGGCACCATACTGTAAGCTATCACTTGCATAAAATGGGTCTATAAGAGAGCAGGCTCTGTTTCGAAGAGGACGAGACAACGAAAAACATCTTGTGTGATTACCCAGCATTAGTGTGGGACAGAGTCACACATTTGGGAGCGGAACGGGTTGCTTCGTTCCAGCTACGTCGAATCCCAACGAAAGACTTGCTGCTATTCATACGGAAGGCAGATGGTCTTTTGTCCTAATTGGGTATGGTACAATAGATCTTCAGGTCGTAGTGCCCTCTCTCCTTGTGAGAGACCCATTTAATCAATAAAATATTAATATTTATGAGTATTTCAATTATATGAACATATGTTAAAAAACACTTGTTTCAAAAATGGCTGAAACAAATATGAGAAATTCACTTTCGTAAAATATCATCGAAAGTGAAAACAAGAATTTGCGAAATTTTTTTGAAGAATATATTTTTTCTAATGCAAGTCAGTTCGCTGAGAGCTAAAAAATACTATTAATGTATTTAATGCGTGTATGGCACATATAATTCATGACACATAGTAAGGACATAAACATGTATACATATACATATGTATTCAAGTATGTGCATTAGGGTGGCCATTTTTGCAACATCTCACGATTTTACTAACGCCACCCACTAAAAAGTTTCCTTTTTACCTGCATATAGCGCCTGTAAAATTTACAAACGATCCGAATGTATTTGATGGGTCCGGCAATAGGTCAAAGGTCATAAAAAATGTTCATATGAATGCATAAGTAGCGACCAAACCGTAAGTTTGACAAAAACATGTTCCAAACATAATCAATGGGTAATTCAATTATCTACAGTCGAGAAAAAATTATCGAAATCAGTTTAGTACAACCAGAGATATTTGCTGTTAAGTAAAGGCATTATTTCGAAAAATGTTTTTTTCAAAATATTTAAAGCCCGTTTCATGAAAAAAAATTTTGACTGCATTTTCGGTTTTAGCATGTCATTTTACTACAGAAACGATTCAAAAATGTTAAGGATACCAAAAATTTTTTTTAATTTGTAAACTGGTGTAATTAGTCAATTTAATCAATTTTAGAGCGTACCAAATTTATTCAGGATGACTCAATATTATTTTTAAATTATGTTTAAATTGATATGAGACTTTTTGAACCATCATTTGTTTGATTTGAAATAAGATTTCAAACTTTATGTACAACAATACAGTCAAAAACGGAAAAAGTGCGAGTTATGACCTTTGACCTATTGCCGGACCCATCAAATACATTCGGATCGTTTTTAAATTTTACAGGCGCTATATGCAGGTAAAAAGGAAACTTTTTAGGGGGTGGCGTTATTGATATCGACGGTTTAAAAATCCTCCATACCAGCGGCGGCCACCCTAATGTGCATACATATATGTGCTTTGAATGTGTTTGTGTGATTGTTTGTCATGTGTTGCTTTTTTTTTTATATGACTTAAAACAGTTTGCATGTTCTTCATGTTTTATTTTGTTTTTTTTTTTTTAGTTATGCATATTTATAATTTAATTGAAAATTAAATTTAAACGAAAAATCATGTTATGCATTTTGCATTTTGCCAAAGTAGAATAATAAATAAACGATGCTTTATAAATATTAAATAAATTGTAATTGTCAAGTGCTATTTCATATATACATATATATATATTCGGTGGTTGTATTTTTACTTGTTGTTATTTTTATACTTCTGTGAGTGATAATAATATTTTTATAGCGTAAATGTAAATATTATTGTGATTTTATTTTTTTGTAATTTGCATAATTAAAAGGCCACAATGGGAAGTGAACAAATATTGTAAAATTAATTATTGCTGCATTTTCAAATGCCAATCAAGTGGCATAAATTATTAAGGTCATATGCTTTTATTTTTTTTTTTTTTTTTTTTTTTTCTTAATTGACCATAAATATGCTGCGGCAAAGCAATAATTAATATATTAAATTATTTAAATGCGCCAAAAGTAGTCAAAATTTTTTAATTGTTAAAAAAGTGTATGTCTTGTTAAAAAAGAAAGCTTATAAAATTGTATTTTTTTATGTCTGCTGCTTTGTTTTGAAATAAAGTGTATTTAATTTCTTTTAGTAGAAATATTTAAGCTACTTTAAGTAATTTAATTCAAATCACACACATATGTTTATTGTTTTTAGCTGGCTAAATTTTATTTAATCATTTTAGTATTTTTTATATGTTTTTTTTTTTAATTATTTAAAGTAAATTGTGTTGTCTTTTTTTGTTTTAGCTTTACTCTGTTTTATTTCTTTATTTGTTGGTGGTTTAGTTTTTTTCACTAGTTTTAATTCCATGACATTAAGTTATTTATTTTTTTATATATAATAAATACATATAAGACAATTCGCTTTTGACGGCAGGATTAAATTCATATTTTCAAAAAATTACATTTTTTTTTTTAAGTTTTTACTCATGTTGTTGTTTTTTTTTTTACTATACAATTACACACACTCATAATAAGTTTGGTTTTATGTAGATATTATTTTGGTAGCTGCCTAAACTAATATTAATTTCTAATATGTTGTTTTTTTTTTTAATTCTGTTTACTGGTGTTGTTTTTTAGCTTGCATCTTTGTTTTATTTAATATTACACACTAAATTTGCACACTTGCCAGAATCTCTTAAGATTTAGAGATCTATAAGCGACATTATAGTCCTTGTATTGCGTAATTCCGGCTCATCTTCTTGTCATCAAAGGTCATTGTCAAACATTTGCAATGAACGTGTTACCAAATCGTCCTTAAGGCATGCTTCCAGAAACTCTTCAATCGTTATAATGCCATCCTGATTTAAGTCCAATTTGCGAAAAACGCGATCAACCTTTAAATAGATAAGAGATGTTTTTAAAAAATGTTATCTCCCTGAAGTAATTTAATCGTAGTCCCCAGAGTATGGCGGAAATTGAGACTGTAGGGTATGTTGGAAGCGCTAATGTAAAGCAAACATAACGTTCTGATTACCTATAATAAAATAAACTAGGGGGACCCGCACCCTGAGTGCTTCGCATGCAAGCCCCTTGGGAAGGAATTTCCTTAACTTAAACAGTGCTCATCCAATTTTGAGAAGTATGATTTTTAGATGTATAAATTTTTAGTAGAGCTTCGTCGTTTTTGGCCTTTTCTATTCGATGGGTTATGTTTATTCTGCGGAAAAACTGCGGGTTGGCATCTCCATGATGAGTTTACATTTTGGAGACGTTGACTTCATTACAAACTCACTTAACTAAAGGCTCGTTATTGAAAATTTGCAGCCACAAATGAAGCTTCCATAAGGGAAATTCTGTGTCGAGATTCAATATTGTTGGTTAAAAAATGCGGAAATAAACCTAAGTAGAGGAAAGTGGGCAAATATCAAAAACTGAATGCACGTAAAGAACTAGGTCAAAAGACGCACCTTTTGACAATACGGCCAGACTGACAGACATTTTAGCTCCAATTTTGCACCCATAAGATCATTGCAACCTAACCAATCTTAATTCAATAACTATGCATTAATAAGATAACATCTTATTGAGGCCCTTTGCTATAACTAGGAACCTAATATTAGACACTAACTAATTAAGGAAAATTGTTCTATACCAACCATACAGTCGATCTCCATTAATCTCAATCTTGATGCTTTTCCAGACTTCAGCTGGCACCTTTAACTATGCTCCCACTTTTCAATCGACCGACATGTTCACAATTTTTCATGATTTCAATAAAGTGTCATAAAAATCTTCATCATTAAATAAAATTTCCGCTGCAGTTTCCGCGCATTGAAGAACAAAAACATCCGCGTACTCGGATTCAAAAACTCACATACACAGATAGACAGCCGTGCATCCGTTGCGCCAATGGATTGCAATCCCCTTGAGCTGAAAACGCAGGCATACTCAACGGATTTCTATAAGTACACTTATGTATGTACATGTGTGCACAATTATAATTACTCATACGCAATGCAAGCCAGCGTTAACGACGGATCCGGTGCGTTATGTCAAGTGTTGTTTTTGTATAAAAATAAAAATGCAATATGACGATAGCATTAAAATTAATCCTTTAAGCCGCGATGATTGCTAGGACTATGGAAAATCGGGTAGTAGCTGCAAAGGGTGCACTAAGGCTATGAAGTAAACACAGATCCCATTTAATGCGGGCGATGATGGATCCAATGCCGCGAAAGTAGTGACTCTTCACTGCCACTGCCTAGCTATGCCGGATTCTAGATTGCCATCAAAGGAATCAAGTGCATCAAAACGGCCGTTTGATAAAATTGTACAAGACTTTCGGCAATAAGTTTTCAGAATATATCCGTCAATTCTTTTCCAGAATATGGCTCTAGAACAGTCAATATCGTAAGCGCCAACCAAACAAATCTTCTTTCTATTGTATACAAGCTTCTATAAATTGTGTTGTTTATGGGACTAATTCAACTTAGTCTCTGATTAGATCTTCTGAGAGTGGCTTTAGGGAATGAAACTATCCAAACCATCTGATAATAAGAGAGGTTGTAGACAATCGATTGTTATTTGAAGACGTCACTTTACATTTTGCGTTGGAGAGTGTTTTACGAAGTACATCGAAAAGGAACGGCATGGAATCTGCTAGAGTGGATCTGGTGGGCTTCTTCGATACATCAGTCGAACTAAAAGTGACAACGATGTCATCGTGGAAATCAAGCGAAGAAATTCTTTATTACTAATCGACGCTACTTTTATCTGAGTAGGAAAGTGACAAGAACAGACTACTAGATCACTAGCAACTTGCTAGTAGCAAGACAAATCTTAAATCTCGAAGACTCATTTTCCCAGCGTCTCCTCATGGCATTAATGATGGTGATAATGATTCAGAAAAGTGTGCGTAGCAAAGCCGCCTTGAAGAAGGAGAGTACAATTCACTAGAGAGTTTTAGAATCCCATTTTTTTTCCTATTGTCTAGGTTAGGTCGGGCTATGGCGGGAGTAGGCCAGGAATTGGCCTGTTGTGATACCGCTACGGTAGACCTTTCACCACTCTTCCCCACTCCAGAGGTCTCCAATATGAGATTAGTCACAGCTATCCGGTGGCCTGAGTGAACCTTAAGAGGCATTTTGGACTCTGCTCTGAGAGCTGAGAAGGAAGTGTGACATCGCCACAGCTTCTACAGAAGCACAGCCTGGATGCATGGATTCCCACCAGCCAATGTCCGGTAATAGCCCGGATGACGGTCGAGCATTGGGCTCTATTTAGACAGCGAAGTTCTTTAGTTCTTTTCCTGCAGTATGTCGGCCATGTTTGCCGAGAGATCCTACAAGTGTTTGATATTCGATTCCACGTTTGGTTTGCAAAGAGAGCGAAGTAGTTTCGTAGTCTCAGTGTAGCTGGTCATGGGTATAGCCAGGACCTTCTTGTCCTGAAGGAGGATGCTGGTGGTTCCTTGTCTAGCCAGTTCCTCCGCAATACAGTTGCCCTCGATGTCCCTATGTTCTGGAACCCATATGAGGTTGATTGAAAACTGCTCAGCCATCTCCTCCAGAAACAACCGTCAGTTGTTCACTGACTTCATGCACGTTGCCTAAGTTCGGTATAACTGTCAAAATTCATTTTGCAGAATATTTAAACAATAAGCCTATGTAGAGGCTGACAAAATCCCCACCAAGTCTTTTGATGCCGTGAAAGGTTTCAAACAAATCGATGCTCTCTGCTGCGATCTGTTCAACTTTTGAGATACTAACCCAACCTTTTTGAGATAAAAAGAGAACACCAGATGGTTGATGAGAGCAATACTTAAGTTTGCGTGTTCTTCATTTGAAAATTTTGATTTCGATATTGTCAAGGATATGGTACCATCGTCATAGCTAGCAACATTATCAGCATGGAGTTGAAGCAAAGAATCACTCACAGACTAGTAGACCACAAGCAAGACAGATCTAATACTTTTCAAGACGCTCAGCTGCTCTGGTAGTCTGATGCAAATGATGACGTGACGCTGATATTCGTCAGAATAGACCCCTCCTTGTGACACAGTGACGGAATATTTTTGTAGATTTTCCATATGATCGTGACGTTTCGACAGACCCAGAATTTTTTTTTTCTTAATATTTTTTCAGTGCTGAAGCAGTCTGATGCATCTACTTCTGGAGTATTGGAGTGCCACCCACGGTACGACCATCTCTTTGACTTCAACGATAACATTGACAAAGTCGAGCCGACTAGGGGCTGGGGGCTCCGCTCTGTTTTATGCAGACAGATGGAGAAGGGAGCATCTGATTAAAAGACCTGGTAATTCCGTGATGGGTAGTGTTTATATGGCATATTACATAAATTAAGTTTACTTGTAAAAACTCAGTCCAGACAAATAATCTCAAGAACAATCTTTACCCACCTGATCTCTCGCTTTGCGATCCTCCTCCGGTTGATGTGGCCTTCTGCCCATAAGCTCGTGTATAGCCAATACAATTTCACTCAATTCGCCGCGACTAATGCGACCATCACCATTTAAGTCATACAACTTGAAGGTCCAACGCAAACGCTCATAAACTGAGCCCCGCAAAAGCGTCGATAAGGTGACCAGTAAATCCTAATAAGGCGTAGAAAATTGGTAAATATATGACTTTATATAATAAACATCATTTGCTGCTTAATTACCCGAAAACTAATGGCGCCATTGCAATTAACATCGAATGCTTTGAACACATAATGAGCATATAAACTGGAATCTATAAAAATAGAAATGGGTTATGAGTTCATAAGAGTCGGTTAGAGAGTATGCTTGGGGTTCAAAGATTGCCAGAAGAGCAAAAAAAAAAACATAAATGAATTTCGCTTAAGTGACGCTTTATGAGGCGCAACTATAAAAATCATTGAATAAAAGCAGCAAAAAGCCAAAAAAAATATGAGAGAAAAATTTGGGGAAGAAAAGAAACAAAGGGCATTGAATTAAAGCACACACACAGAGAAATACTTACTGCCATGTGGAAAGAATTTGGCATAAATATCCTTAAAACAATCCTCATGCACCACACCCTCGGGACATTCCTGCAAGTAAAAAGAAATTGCTATGAAATGTGTGCGAAAAAGCAAATGTAATGAAAAAGAAAGGCGCAACAACTCAACTGTACAGAGTCGAACCACAACCCAACACATCCTGTATATCCCCATAAGGAGGCACAGTGGAGTTAAGGGTCACGCCCCTCAACTGGAATTGACCAAGTGAAATTCAAAGTACTCTGGAAACTTGCAGCAAGTCACTTTAAAACTTTGCAGCCATTTTGTATTGCTTGCTCAATGTACAAGTAAAAATTAAATATAATAAAATATAATAAAACTCCCTATAGTAGCATATAGTTTTATTTAAATCAATTATTATTATTAATTGTTAAAAGGATTTTGTATCTTTTTAAAAAAATTTTATCATGAAAGGCACAAAATGTAAAAGTATTAACTTGGTTTATAAGCCGTCATCAACCAGCTACCCGTGGTAAGCTCCAGATAGTAGATCGTTCGAGGCTCTTAAATTATTTTAATGTGCATGCATTTTTGAATAATGTTTTTCTTTTCTTGTATGCGAGTATTTAACATAAAGTTAGAACTCCAAGGACCCTCCCCTTGGATCCACCTGTGATATGACGCCAGTTGATCAAATTTTAGCTGTCACTTGGCGAAGACAACTCATAAAAATGACCAAATTGGCGAAACAGTTTTGTGATTCTTGTAGTCTTCTCTAGCTAATTTTTTATTTCATTCTTCGTAAGTGCTAAAGAGTTACAGCCTATAGTATATTTTTTTCCTTTTCCCCCTTTGAAATAGAAATCTATTTTTATTTTCAACTTTTTAATTTGAAACAAACTTGATATGTTTATTTTTTCAAAAGAGAATTTGCTTAATGCCGCGTTCTATATTACCTTTAAACCCTTGAAGCAATTTTTTATCAAATCAATTTTTATAAATTGATACTTATTTCAAAACCTTTAAACCCAATAAAAAAAAAATTAAAAATGAAATGAAAAACTCGAATTGTTGTCAGTCTAATTTATGATAATTTTCATATACGACTCGCACTTTGAATTTTTAGTAAATTAGTGGGAAGATTTAATTTTATCCTGTTTACATTTTAAAAATGATTTATTTGGTGTAGCAACTAAAGCCTAAAAAGAATGTTTTTTAATTTTAAATATTTTGTTGTTAATAATAACACAAATAATATATATATAATAACGCTTATAATTCGAATAGTGTAGCTCAATCGAAGATATTACATTTTAAGCACAAAAAATTTGTAACTTTTTTTAAATTTTGTAAATTTCCAAATTTTTAAGATTGTTTTTTTTTTTCATTTCATTTTTCATTATAATGTATGATATAATTTTTAGTATTTAGTAACAATCGGTTTTACTGATTAAAAGATATAACCAAAGCTACGCATGGCGTTACGTTACAAAATTAAAACTTTGTTTTTTGCATGATATGAAAAAATGTTGCTTAATATTGGAAGTTTTTTAATCGCAAATTCTTTTCTCGTTTTTTTTATATTTATTTTTATCTTATTTTAGTAACGTTACATGGCGTGACGTTATTCAAATTAACTTAAAAATTTTGTTTTACATAGGTTTTTATTTGAGACTACCTAACTTAAGAAAATATAAATTTTGGCTTTTATATTAATAGCTTTAATGAGTATTGTTTATTGATAAAAAATAATAAAAAGAAGATGGAAGACTTTTAGCTTTGTAGCCTATTTAACGTCATTTGACAAACTATTTAACTTAATAACTTTTAAATTTTTTTCTTAATAATACAAGTAAGTACCTACATATTTTTAATTAGCTCTCAATTCTTTGGTTTTCTTAAAGGCCTATACGCAGTTCGAAATATTTCGCACGGAATGGCAAAACTTTGGGATATCCCATTTGGGAATTTTTGTTTTTTATATGTAATTTTGTCATTCCTTGCGAAATATTTCGAACTGCGTATAGGCCTTTATGTGAAAATGCTCATATTCAAGTTTTCCATGAACTACACTATTTGCAGATAAATGTCAGCACATTTTTGTATGTGGCCTGCGAACACACTTTTCGACATACATACAAGTATAATACATATGTACGCTTAGACCGCCATTTACTACTTATATTTTGCAATGAAATCAAAAAAATATATAAATAAATTGGCCAACATTTTTATCACGCTCTTGTACATAAATTGCTGCTCTCATTGACGTATGCAGACCATAACTCGTTCGAGTCAGGTTCTGGTTTGATTTCTAAACTTTCTTCTTTTTATATCAAGTATGTATATGGAATATATTTATACATTGTAACTGTAGGGTCAAGGGTATTCAAGAATTTTGAAATATTAACGTTTGCCATCGAAAGGGTATCAAGTCTATCCATATGAACTAATAACGAACAATATCAAAAGCAGAAAAAGTTTTTAGATTCACGGGTTGTTTTCCCGTAGGACATTACGGTGGATACTTGACACAGTTGCACAAAGACTTATAAAGGTATACAAAGCGCTTCACCCAAAGACAACTTTTGTTGGATTTGATTAGTCTTGAAAGATTCATAATGTCGATTGTTGTTTAGTTTCAGGCTCATAAACATAAATCCCAGATTCGTCGCCTGTCACGATCTTAAGTCGTATTTTGAAGCACCGCGGTCAGGAGCTGATCCAGAGTTTGGTCTTAGGGGGGTGATCTTTACTTCGAAGTGTATATATATCAGAGCTCGCAAAAGACTGTCAACCCATTTTTGGGGGGACCCGAAAACCCCCCGTGGATCCGCTAGTGACCGCGGTTTTATTTTGTAATCTTTGCGATCATCAATTTATGTGGTATCCAACGCGAACAAATCTTTCTGGTTGCCAAATCTTTATGCAATATTGAGTCAGTGAGTCAGTGGGCCCGAGTGCCCAGGGATGCCTCAATCTCACAATATATTAAATTACGATTTTACCTGATGATTATGGCCTAACTTGGACGACCTGCATGAAATTCCTCGGTGACTCATAGTACAGTCACTCAAAAAAGATATGTCGTGATATGAGGACTAGGCGTATGTCCTCTTAGGCACTTCAACGCGCTTAATCCGAAGCTGCTAACAAAATTGGCCCAACGGGTCTTACGTTTTTTATAAAGGCCCATACGCAGCATGCAAAAATTCCTTTTTTATATGAAGTTTTGACATTTCGTGCGAAATTTTTGCATGTTGCGTATGGACCTTAAGCACAAAAACGCCATAAACGAGTTGTTTTAAAGGATATCTCAGAGCCCTAACGTGCAGATTTTTTTTTGACATCGAATTCGGACTCAGCGACCGCAAGAACATCTAAAAATTATCATCATAGAAACAGTCTCAAAAAAAAATTACGTAGGATTTTTTTGTGGAATTTTTAGCCCAGTTGGACCAATAATAATAGCGGATGTCGTTGCCCTGTTCTCGAGATAGTCCCGTCGGAAGACGTAGTAATCCATGGCACGAAATTTTCACGGTTCGAAACGTTGTAAGATGTAAGTAATGTAGGTATATTCCTCCAAAAAAAATCTGCTGCAAAGCAATATCTGTTTATTTACCTAATACACTTTGAAGAAGTAATGATTATTTAAAGCGGAGAATTTAAAGATTTTAAAAAGAAAAAGGTATTGTACCAAAACATAAGTTCTCAATAAAAAAATCGAAGAATATAATAAAGTATATTTAATTATTTTTCAAAGGAGGTCTTGTTCTTGAAAATTAATTAGGTATGACCAAAGTTACGGTTCTGGACAAAAATATGTTACTACTTAAGAAAAACAAAATGAGCTTTTTTCCGGCAACGACATTATGAGCTTGCGTTGAGAGGAATTGTTAACACACCACCATCTGAACACCCAATCAATTTGACCCCATAATATCCCTCGTAGTAACGAAAAAAAAAACTGACCAAAGGCTTTTGCTCTGCTTGGGAAAGATGTTTAGAGCAACCCAAAGTCGGCTACCGGTCCCAATGCTTCACATTTTTTTTTTGGTATTTTTTTGAGCCATTTTTACTGTAGCTCATAAATTTGAGTGCTTTGGCTAAAGCATTTTTTTTTTTCAGTTTTATGTAATACATCAAATACATTTTTGCACGTACATGCATAGTTGCTGTAGAGGCTCATTTACTATGGTATATATAGTATGCTTTATGATATATGAGCAATCTGAATGTCTGGCTATAAGGACACTTACCGTTTTAAATCCTCGGTACATGACACGGATTTCCTGTTTTGTAAACTTAGTTTGGCGGCACAAATCCTCCAATGCAACGGGTATGGGTTTAGGCACTCGTGTTTGCTCCAACTCATAGACCACCTCCTCGATGGGACTTTCCGGTGGTGAGGCCATTGTATTGTTATTGTTATTTCAACTTGTTATAATTAATTAATTTAATTATTGATTTTATGCTATTATAATATAATATCAATTTCCATTGAGGCGCTACTAAATACGCTTAGAAAATATATGCTTGTATTTGCAACTCATTATTTAAATTCGCTAGCAAAAAGTATACGATTTCAACGAGGTTTTTATTTTCTGTGGTTTGCTTGTTAACTTTTATTTTGGCGTTTTCTTGATGTTTAATTTTCTAGATTTATTTTGTAGGTAGCAGTTTTTTTTTTTTTTTTTCTTTGAGGGCTGTCTATGTTTTTAAGTCGGCGGTTTTGGCTTTCACAGCGCATTAAACTTGAGTACGCTGCGCTAAGTCGTTAATAAAGCAAACATCTGCAAGGAAAAAACAAAAGAAAGAGCATGAGTTAGAGTCAGTGACGTAGACAGCACATTGATATGGGGTTTAATGGAAATACTGTTTTATATTTTTATAAGAAATTGTTATATTTAAATTTTTTTTTTTTATATTTATATTTTATTTTCTTCTTAAAAATTTAAGAAAAAAACTTTATTTTAAACTTTTTATTTCGTGAATATTATAATCGAAAATAATATCTTTCGAAATTATATGGATTTCATAATGCAAGTTGTACATTGTAGCCCTTTATTTTATTTTTTGTTTGTCATCGTGCTCATCGTCATCATTTATTTTTATTTTTTATTTAGCTATATATAGTAGCTTTAATACTATTAGTTGCGGGGGAAACACAGAAAACAATTTCTCTCAAATTTCTCTAGAATTCCAATTCTCAGCGACACAGATCTTTATTAAATTCACTCGAGAATTGATTAAATTCACCAATAAAACAACTTTAAAAAAAAAAACTATTTTACGTCAAAGATAAAATAAGCAAAACATCGCGAAGATATCTAGAGAGACTGTCTTACCATGAAAATTCACTGACAATTAACCTACTAGACAATAGTACGGACGTTAGACATTTGAAAAGATTTCATATTTTGTACCTTTCAGATCGATTTGTGTAATATTTTTTAACAAATAGTATTGTTGTATACTGATTGGACTCACTGAATCAATCCCGCCATTTTTGTTTTATTTATAATATAAAATTTGCTGATTGTTATCTGACAGATTGCATATAAAAAAAATTAAAAAAAAAAAAAACTTATTTAAAAATAAGGTTATCTGTATTTTTTTAATTTAATAAATCAAATGTTTTAATTTATGATTTTAATTTTTACAAAAT
The DNA here is from genome assembly GCA_949987675.1 of Chymomyza fuscimana. Lineage (NCBI taxonomy): Eukaryota > Metazoa > Arthropoda > Insecta > Diptera > Drosophilidae > Chymomyza > Chymomyza fuscimana. The sequence continues at coordinate 121,412,443 of OX465088.1, read as the reverse complement.
TTTTGGTAAATCGTTTAGCAAAGCAACCAGCCTTGGGAAAAATAAATTAAATTTCTGAGACCTTTATTTACCAAATTAGTCGCTGTTTTAGATTTCAAATTAAAGTTAAAAAATTCTAAGTAAGTTATTTAATTGAAGTGAGACGAATTAAATGCATTATGCTCTTCATAAAGCTGATGACAGTTAAGGATAACTGATGGCTCGTAGGGTTGTCATGTGTAGGGTGGGATATTTAAACCTATTTTATAGAAATTGGAAGCGAAAAGTAGCAAACTCTGCTACAAGTTATCGGCTTATCCAATGCTAGATTAAATTTCTTAAATCACTCTTAAAAATTTATAAATTATATAAAAGTCTAAATGTACTTAAATTATTTTTGAACAGTAGCAACTCTTTTCTAAAAGAAAAGACTATGTGTAGTCTATGTTTGACTCTCCCAGGGGTCAACCGGTATAACCTAACTCTTTTCTATAATTTTTGTAAAAAAAACATTCGTAAACAAATGTCCAAACTCTAAAATCTCTCGGATTTTACTAGTCACCTATGGATTTTACTAGAGATTTGCAAACCAACCGAAGCCAAAATCACTAGAGATTATTTCTGTGTCACCCCAGGTAGACATTTTTTGCCATCATATACAGAAGAATGTGTCAGGAGCTCAGAAGGGAGTTGAGCAAAATAAGTATTAACTTATTTGACAACCACACAATTAAAACGATTTTCGGGGTTGGAGAACAGACCATATTTCATATGATATTAAAGTAGCTAAATTGGAATTGTTAGAGTTCTAATTGATATTTTGAGGTGATCCTCAAAAAACTATAAGTATATTGTGGGTTTTCAACGACGTTTTTTTTTTATATTTACAGCACGTATAGCCTCTGACTAAATCTAAAAAACCCGTAAAACGAGGTATTTTAAAGTTTATTTCAGAACGTTCTGGGGATTTATAGACCTTGGATTTGGATGAACAGGCCAAAAACATGTGATAATAAACATAATCTCACAAAAAATGTCTAGGTTTGCAGTCCTGTATATGCAAAGACATTAATTTCATTCTCCCATATTTTCTTATCCTCCGAAGTCCCCTCTATCTACGCCACTGATTCGAATGGAAGAAAGCGCAGCAAGAGAAATGAGCTTGAATATAAAATTACATAAATCAGATTGGGATGTTCGTGTATATACATTGTACATATATATCAGAGTTTAGTGGGTAAAAATTGCAAGCTGTGCGCACATCTCAAGTGGTTCGAGAGCGTCGTCTAGGAGGAAGCTCTCTCTTTTGGATTGCGGTGGCGTCTATGTAAGTGTGTGTGAATGTATTTGTGAAAAGCGCAACTTGCCTGAGGAAGCGCATCGCCATTTTGTTGTTGCGCTTTTGGCTGCTTACATTTTAAGTATACGCCATGTTGTTTATTTTATTATAAATGCAAAAATGTGAAGAAGTCTGAGAGACTGTGTCCGACAGTGGGATACGCTGTAGCCAAGGTTGCCAAATTAGCGAATTTTTTTTACAAAACTGAACATTTTATTTATTCTCGGATTTAAATATTAGAAGGTACCGATTTATTTTTAAAATTCATTAAAGCTGAGGAAATAAAGGTTAAAAGTTAAAAGTTTTTATAAAAGATTTTAATCAAAAACTAAACAAGAATTTTTTTTTTCTTGTGCAGTCTTCGTTGGTTTTATAAGGGTAATAAAATGCATATAAAAATAGATGATTAATATCTGTAAGTGTCACAAGTTGAGAATTCTTCTCAACAAGCGTTCAGGCATGATCATGTGACGTCACAGCTTGCATCTATATTTATGATGAAAGGATGCACGCAGGCTATAGCGTTTCGGTATATTCAAAGGTAAAGATTCAAATTTTACCCATTTCTGCTCTTTTTATACCACTTTCCATACAAAAAAAACAAAGCTACCAAAAATTATACTCGTATGGGAGATGCCATTAATGTGAGATTTGATTTAAATCAAAAAGGGCTCATTTTATGTGGAAAAATAGCTGTGAACCGGAACACATAAATTTAGGTACGTCCAGTTTGGGACTATAGTGCTCTATTACTTACGGATAGGGAGAATGACCATCTTTCAAACAAATTTTTGGTCTGTTAGATATAGAGGTTGACTCTATGAGTACAGGGTATAAAAAGTTGTTGCCCAGCTTGTTTGCACTTCATAGTGTGTGTAAGTATCTGTGTGTGTTTGTATGCATATCGTTATCAACATGCAAATGAAGATTATTATTGCGTGCCATAAATCAAAGTGAATGTGAGTCGCAGTTTATGCTCGCGCCTTGGTGCATGCAACAACTATTTTCAGGTTGTTGCATTTCTTCTCCGCCAGGCTCATCATTCTCAGTTAGTTCTCAAGCTCTATGTATAGTATATTTCCCACAGTATAATATGCTTTTTTTTTTAACAGCTTAAAATTAATGAGCTTTTTGCATGTTGATGAATTGAAAACCATTTTATTTGCATTCTATAGAAACGTTTAATTTGCTATTTGGTAGTTTTTACTAGAAAGAGCGGAATACTTAATTGATGTTAGAATATTGTTAAGTGGTCTGGTGTATTTTAAATGTTAATTACTAGATTTGCTTTTTATAAGAGTAAAAGAGCATCTATATAAAAGCAAACTAAGCGTTTTAATAGGCAAATAAATGAATGCCAAATGTATGACCATTGGCGATGAAATAGCAGATAAAGCTTTTTTCGCTACCTCTGACCTTTCATTGCAACTTCAATATTAAAAATAGTGTGCACAAAAAAAGTGCCGTGAAAGTTACCAAGCTCCGAGGTCTAAAAAATCACAACAATGCAGCATTTTAAAATAAGCTCCAAAAACCCCATATATACGCTGGCGTAACCTTTATTCTTTTCATCAAAATGATTTGTTCCTGGTTTTTGAAATATGGATATTTTAGAGCTCACTCCGCCATTTTAATTATATGTACTTATATTAAAATTAATAGAAACAGCCGTAAAGGGGATTGCTTGTGCAGCGCGCAGGAGGCGAAGACCCTCGTTTTAAAATAATTTCTGTACTTCGACGCCAATCCCTTCAACATAGTTTTGAAAGAATGTTAGTTTACGCAGCCTTCGTTTGACTGGCCTGCTGCAGCATACGAGGGTAGGCTAAAAGGTAATAGCCCAAGCAATTACTTTAAATATTACTTTAAAATCATATAAATCAATGCCGAAAAATGTCAATATGTTTTTGTTTTTCAAATCTTTTACTTAAAAAAATGCAGCACAAAAACTGAAAAATCGTAACGGTTTAAGATATTACAATATTTTATCTATACCTTTAGATAAACGATTAGATTGGCTTGACAATTGGCCTGCAAGATTTAACAAATTTATTTATTATTTATAACTTATTTATTTTTATTATTTATAACTTTTTAAAAGAATAGGCTTACAGCTTACAGCAATTAGTTTTTTTTATAAATAAATTATCAATATAGTTTTATACAAAAGATTAGTCCTTTGTTGGCTTAGCATTTCATTCGGGAGTTTTAGATAAAGTCTTAGCGGACTTTACTATAATTGGAATACTATTAGATTTAGCTGTACTGATCTTTTTATTGGGTGAAAACTTTAAAGTTGGTTCGCCTGTTGTAGCAGCCCTGGTTATCATCGCAGATCGTTTACACTTGGTTGTCTCCTTTTGTTCTGCCATATGTTGCTGCCTTAGCATATAAGCTTTTGGTGGCGTATTATCTATTCTCTTTCCAACACAACCGTATACCTTGTTCATATTGGGATCCGCTGTTTTCTTTAAATTCGGTAAAGTTGCTGACGGTTTATCGACACTTCGATTCTTTGGATCCGATAGAGATACGAAACTACCGATGTTTCTAGTCGTTTCTTCAAATTGTACATGCTTTTTCTTATTTAGCTTAGGTATATTTGGCATTATTTCAGAATTGTTCCGAGATATTTCCTTATCTCTGTAGCTCCAAAGTTCTTGGTTAGGAACCATTTGTTTGATACTGCATGCACTTTTAGCCTTGTCTCTAATACCATAAGTGTAATACTTGTCATTTATCTCTGCAAGTTCATGCGCCGTAATGTCGCAGAGATTCGTTAGGTCTTCATTCATTTGTGTTTCAAAGGGACTAACAACACTCTCTGGACGCACTTCAGCATACTTTTGCTCGTTTTTGATCTCATCGCCAATATCTTCGAGTACTTTTTTCAAGTCCATTGCATTGTTCTTCAGCACAAATTGTGTGTCCTGTGTAACTTAATTAGTTTACTTCAAATACATTAATTTAAAATTTTAAACATATTTACCAAATCACGCTGTTGCTGTACTTTACGATTGAACATATCGTGGAACTGTCTGACTACACGCCTTAAACGTGACACTTTCTTGCGTCCATTTGGAGTAGACAAAGACACAACATTGACATCCAAATATGGCTGCTCAATGCGTGCGATGTGCTTTACGATTATTGAATCTCTCTCCCATATGACTTCCTCCATACCAAAACGATTTGTTAGCTCAACAAACAGTCCATTGGCTAAGCCACAACGCATAAGCATATTTGACTTCTCTCTCGACAAAACACCTACATATTTGCAGTGACTTAGCTTTATGATCTTTAGTACATCGATATTATCGGATGGATTTGGACAACAACTAAGGCAAAGTATATTGTTCCAGTAGTCCAAGCCTACCACTGCGCCCTTGTAAGATTCGTCATTACAGCTGACCACCTGAACTACACTTCCTCTTTCAATGCTCCATATTGCTGAAGTCTTATTATCCATAGTAAAAAAATATATAATCGGCACAAAAAAATTATCAATATTTTTTTGTGAACGTTTACGTCGATTGTTTGGTTTAGAATGATTTTGTCACATTAAATTTGACCTAAATAGAATTTTCAGCCTGCTAGTATTTTATTTTTATTGTAACGACCTCCGGTTTCACCCAGAACAAAGGCTGGGGTAATTCAGCTAGGCCAGGATTTTTGCTACAACAAATTTATATTTGCAGCACTCTATGACAAATCATAAACGCAAGTCTGTTCAGGTTTTATGTGTTTAGTTTTATTTATATAATATTTATAAATGATTTCCTGTGTTAATAATGGACTTACGAGGGCCGCAGTTTTCGCCCAACTACTACAATTCTTTAGTTTTCTTATATTTAATCCTTTCGATCCTTCTCAGGATCTAATCGGAGTTGACTCACCGGTGTTATAGTGGCGGTGCTGGCTGGTTAGAGGTCTGACTCGGTTGGCTACGCTATCCTACTGATTGGCCCTCCTATGTCTCACCGTCACTGACCACGATCTTTTGAGTGTGGCAAATGCGCGAAGTAGCGACGCGTGTTTTTACTGACGCTATCCTACTGATTGGCTATTGGCCACCTCAACGTTATCGCCCGCAGTTAAGCCGAGTACACAAGATGCACGAAATAGCGACGCGTACCGTTTCTCCGAAAAAGCGGTCTCTACTGCTCCGTAATGTCCTTTTTACCCTTAAAAAGGACCTTACAACCGTATAACACTGACCGGACTTTCACACTACTACTTTGTCACTCACTCCAGACTCAAGACTAAAAGATTAAAACTCCCGATATGACTGTGCGCTGGCCTTATATAGGCCCAGGCTGTCGTCAACTGACTGGAATTCCCGCCAAACCTAACTGTCCGAATCCTTAATGGTACTCTGTTTATCTAACTATGTATCCTAATTGATAGGACAGAGCTCGCCGTACCCTACTTTATCTCTATCACCACCCAGTTGTTCTGATGGTGGCAAAAGGTCCATTTTTAGTCGAGAATTGATGCAACACAGGTCGTTAGACAATTCGTTAAGTAACGGTTATGCGGAGTCGTACCGATTGGTATGAAAAATTCAAAGAAAAAAAAAACTATACTGACGATCCTATGCATAACCTGTCGTCAGTGTAGTCGTTAGCACTTGTAAGTTTTTTATCGCACGCTAGTATTGTCGAAAAAAATATAACAGCAACAAAATGGTTGAGTTCTCGGAATTATGGGTATGTTGTTATAGAAACAGATATATGTTGTGGCAGTTGTCTGTCGTCTTTTTTATTCTATTCTAGAGTTTTCGGTTGGAGATTGTGAAGATATTATTTTGACAAGAAATTTGGCTATAAATTCAGGTATTGAAATAAATCTTGTAATGCTAATATTGTTGAATATGTACATATAAATATAAATATTTTAGAATAATGTGTTCACAGATCATTGTTAAGTCGTAGTGCAGAAGCTCGCCGAGCAGAAGGTGTTTATAAAGCAGATTGTGGTGGAGCGGTGTAGTATCTCTATTATGAGAAATATTATAGCTGACGAAGTTACAATGCAATTTAATATTGATGGGGCTATGGGCAAGGTGGTCCCATTTTTATATCACATCTTTTAGTAAGGATACCATTTTTTAAATATGTTCTTTTATTATTATAACGTTAATAAAAATCAAATTGTTTCTTTTTCAGACTCAATCGTAACATTCGGGCCAGGGACGACAGAAGAATAACTGCATAAAGCGACGCAGTTGCAAAAGAAGTGCATTATAGAAAAAATAAATAAAACTGCTTTTGAACCGAATTATTGTTTTTATTTTTTTTTTGTACTAGCCAAATCGCAAGTTACTCTAACCTAATGAAACAGCTAACGACCTAGTACCAGCTAAATTCCTAACGACAGGTTATGCAACGTCGTGCTAACGAATTAACTAACGACCTGGTTTCAGCTAAGTCCCTAACGACAGGTTATGCAACGTTGTACCTTTAGGTCCCTCCATAGGACATGCCCATGTAAAATTCGTTAGGCAAATACAAGGGCGGTCGTTAGATATTTCGTTAGTTGTGGTCACTGGTGTTTGACGAAATCGTTAATGCTGCACCAGTGCACCAGAACAACTGGGCAACTCTACATTTCTATGTATACACTAATATTAATGCCTAAAAGACGCGCCAATATTAACACCGCTATACTTTCTCTGGTGTTAATGTTAGTAAAGGGCGTGCTTTCACCGGCACTCTCACCAAGCAGTGCAAGCGAGTTGGTGAGAGTAAGTCGCGCTTACGTAATTTCCTCCCTCTAAGCATACACCCTATTGGAAAATAAATATAGGTTTGTTAGGTGGCAATTTGCCTCCTCACAGTATGTATGAGAAATAAAAAATGTGGTACAGTCGAGGCGGTGCCCGACAGTGGAATACCCTGTACCTTTTGTGTCAAAAAAATTGTTCCTGCATATTCCATCTAAGAACTTCCCAATTGGAATTTATTGTTTTTTTGGTGCAAAACGATATTTATACCTATAAGTTCCGTAAATTTGTACCGATTTTGATGAAAATCGAAAGTTACGTCAAAGAAGCTATTTTAATTATATTGGGTAAGTTTCAAATTGATATGTTGAGGGGTGTGGGTGAAAACACGGTAAATCGATTGCGGGGGGTGGGGGGACCGCATCGATAAAATTTGGATGTGGATTTGTTCATTAGAGCTACATGAATGAGCTTACCGAAAATTGTGATTCTAGGTCACTTGCGTAGAGTTAAATATTGACGCAGTTTATAGGCAAGGGGAGGTGAAATTTACACATTTTTGACTATAACTTCTGTTGTATTTGTCCGATTTTGTTCATTTTTTACACATAGATGCATGTATCCACAACGCATCGCTCTGTTAAATTTCAAATGAAAATATTAAACGGTGTGGCTAAAAACCGCGAAAATCTACAGCGGGGGAACGGGGGAAGATATTGGCATGATTCAACAAACTTCATCTGCTTAGGAAATATGCGCACCAGCAGGTAAAGTTCCGTGTCTCTAGCTCTTATAGTCTCCGAGATCTAGGCGTTCATACGGACGGACGGACAGACGGACATGGCTCAATCGCTACCCGAGTTTATGATAAGCATTTTGGTATAAAGGACTTGGGGTCTGCCACGCCTCCTTCTATCCGTTACATACATTGCACAAATCTAGTATACCCTTTGTACCTATAGGTACAGGGTATAAAAATCGGTTGTGCACTGTGCCGGTTAGAATTGCATAAAGGCAGAAATGCAGTGTTCAACAACTGCTTACACTAAAAAAAACTGGACCTGTGCGTGATTGTTTCGTTACTCGTGCACGTCTGCCTTGATGCACTTCTGCCTGACAAAGTAAACAGGCTTTTGTACTTTTTTATAAGTGAAGCCTGACCGCGTTTTAGAAACACTCTTCTAGTAGATGTTAATAAGTTTATCTTGTATCGGGTCATGTAGCTGCCTATTTATTTATATATATAGTAAGCCAAAAAAAGCCAAATTAAAAACATCAGTATTAGGAAGCTCAGTTTGGACATATTACCTAGCGAGTTACAGGCAGTTTGTATGTATATATCCACTTTCTGAATTAAACTATCAGCTGCAGATGTCCTGTAAGCTGCAACTGGTGCTTGTTTGACGTCTAACTTTTGTTTCTTTTTAGCAGGCTCTCCAGCCAAATAGTTAGTGTCAACCTTGAGCATGCTGCTGGCAGCTACCGGTGTGTTTCCATTGCGTTTATGCGCATTCGTAAAAGAATCAACTCTGCTTCCGTTTTGGTACAGTTCCAGCGGTATGGATAGGTCGGACATTTGGCTTTCAGTAAGTTTGGCAAGCGGTTTAATGGTGCTGAGCACAAAAAATATCTTTTCCAGCGCTAGCATAAACCTGTCCAGTCGTGAATAGTGCTTATGTGGATCTACTAAGTGTTCACAAAGCCGCTGTATAAAAAATGGCGCTGCAACAAACCAATCCAAGCGCTGCAGCAGCATGTGCTTTTTGTTCTCATAGTCCAACGTAGAAACGTTTCCATGGTTGCGTATTTCAGGCGAATACTCATTTAAATGCGCTATAACATTAAGTAACTTTTGTCGAAAGAAATACTTCAAGTGGGACCATTTGAAAATTGTATATCCAGTCTTGGCCACATACTGCAATAGTCATCCAACTCTTTGGGTACTTCTGTTTGTTTCAAAATTGTAAAATATCTTAGAATAAGATATACTTCCGCTTTATTTTTCATGGCAGCCATTTACATGCGCATGTAAATATGTACATTCATATGTGCGTAAGTGCAACCAAGCTGCAAAAATATTTGTACATAACCAACAAAGCAACGTTAGTAAACATTACTGAGCTGCTGCATTTTTTTGTAACTTACTTTTTCGCTTATTTCCACTGTTTTTGCTGCTGCAGTTGTAAGTCGTTCATTTATAATATGCATCACTTGTATTTTAAACAAGAAAATGTTTCACAAAAGCAATACACAAACGTCAAATATTATTGAAGCTATCGAAACGCATGTTAGGATTAAATCTAAATCTTGTCTTTGCTTTACCAACTTTTAAATAAACTAATAAATAAGCAAAAATATTTGATATGTTGCTTGAAGCATGTTTGCTTCATCTCAATAAGCGTGCAAGAAATTTTAGAAATCTGGTCACTCTACAACGCAGCCGCTGCAAAAGGCGCAAGAAACAGTTGGGAAATGAAACAGCAACAAAACAAAAAAACAACAATTTCATGCGCCTTTAGTTACGTTGCCTAAAACCTGCGGCTAACCATCGTCCACAGCAGTTTTTTCTGAAGCCTCTTTGATAAAGTCGCTTTTTGCCTCGGGATCATCCATAAGTGATTTACGTCACCCACCCCTGTCTGTCTGGCGAAGCGTCACAAAAATATTTCGTCACTGTGTCACAACGTGTGTTTAAATTAAGATCCACAAAACAAAAACCAATATTAGTTTATTTCTACGATTTTATTTAGTTATGCGGCGCACAAGATTAATGTTAAGAAACATCGGAACATGAAACTTTTTAGATTCCCCTTTGATTTGCAGCTGCATCAGTGGCTTCAGGTACTTCAGCTTCATCGCCTACAACCTCAACATTATCTTCTGGTGGTGCAGGATTTGCTGGCGCCTCTAGTTGCTCTTCGTTCAAGATGGCAGCTGCTTCATTGGTATTAGCATTATTCATTATTATCATAAGCTCTATGAACTGATCGACAGCCAACTCAATCTCATCCAGCATTTGGTCTAATTGCATGTTAATACTATTATGCATAATTATTTCAAACAAAAAAATTGCGTATCAATTATTTGCAGTCTTGTTCAATACGCACGCAAGGTAAGCACAAATTTATCGAGTTCGATTATCGATATGCACGGAAAAGCATATGCGTTGCAGTGTTGTGTAAACATGACTCACTTTGGTGAGTTAGCTCAGTTGCTCATTTTGAAGTGAGTGAACAGTCTTGTTCACTTGCTCAGTTGCTTCATAAATTCAAATATTCGTAAGTTACTTTTTAAAAACTGTTTTTGTTTATAATGAATGCATTTTTAACAGAGCTCGCAAAAAACTTTCAACCCATTTATCCAATGCGGTCGGCTCACGAACAAAACAGAAAAAATAAAGCAAAAACGGTCTCTCACTGAGCCGAACACTTTTTCGGTTTTGGTCAGTGTTTTCGGCTGAACAAAACCAATGTGTCTCTCTCACAATAACACTTATATCGAGAGACTTTGAGCGATCGCTCACGCGGCACCGCACACGTTTGCATGCACAGGGGCAACACACATGCACGCATACATACGCGAAAGATACTTTTGCCGAAAGTCTCAAGCAAAAGTGTCCGCGAAAAACAGAATCAAAAAGTAAGCGAAAAATTGGTCTTGGTCTGAGCCGAACACTTTTGAGCAAAAACACCATTGAGCGTGTTTTGTCAATACCTTCTCTCAAAGTGTTCGTAAGGGAGCGGTTTTTTTCGGACATTCTGAAAGTGTTGACCGTTTTTTGCGAGCTCTGATTATTAAACTGAAAACATATGTTAAAGGTGCTGTTTTTTAGTTTAGTATGTCCAGGACTATTATAATGAAAAATTGTTTATTTTCTGAAGCACTGCAAGAGACTTGGTAAATGGTAAATCGACACAATTGTGTATTCAATTATATAAACAAATTTTATACGGCTGCCTCGTGGCTAATTATTTAATTTTAGTAGTGAGCAATTGAGCCAAAAAGAACCACTTTAGTGAGTTGCTCAACACTAATGCGTTGTTGCATGCAGCATGCAAAGACACATTTCTAAAAGTTGTGCCGTCTCTATGAATGTAAACAAGCATATTATAAAACTCTAGTCACTCTAAGGTCAGCGAAGCAGCTGTTGTGGAATTACTGTGTTATTTGATTATTTTTTGATAATTTTTAGCCTCTTGGCTAAAGCTGACATAAATTTGAGCTGCACTGCAGCGCTCATTGTGGAACGTGATTCAGTGGTGTTTATGCACCTAGGGATGATAAAAGCTCCGAAAACTAACAATCGATAACGGCTTTGCATATCGATAAGTGGACTCTATATAAGTTGTCATTTTTGTTCATACTTTGTACGCAAAGTGTAGCAGGCTGCAACAAATTTATCATATAAATAAAAATTTATTTTTATAAAAGTTGAAATTAAATCTTAGCAAAGGCAACCTTATCACATATATGTGCATATGTATATAGCTCAGTTTATTTAAATGGTTACCATGAACTGCGAGGAAATTTTACTGCTTCTGGAACAATTTACGAGTTTGAAACAAAAGGAAATACCTAAAGAGTTGGACAACTACTTGCAGCATGTGGCCAAGACTGGAGATACAATATTTATATGGTCACGTTTGAAGTATTTCTTTCAACAAAAATTAATTAACGTTATAGAGAATTTCTATGACGGCTCACGGCTGCAAGAAACAACCAATCATAAAAATGTAGCACCGTTTGACTATGAGGTCACCAAAAGGACATTGCTGAAGCGTCTGGATTGCTTTGAAGGAGCGCCGTTTACCATACAGCGTCTTTGCGAACTCTTATCAGATCCACATAAGCACTATTCTCATATTGATAGGTTTATGTTAGCGCTGGAGAAGTTACTTTTTGTGGTTAGTACAATAGAACCACGTGCCACACGCTTGGAAAGTAAAACTGAAGATGCAGTGCAGCTCAAATGTATGGAGGAAAAGGGTGACATTGACCAAGAGGTGCCAGCAAATTCTGCAGCGAATGAAGGTAATGTGAAGATGATGTACCTGAGGTCACTGATGCAGCTGCAACAGAAAAACTGGAGTTGGAATTTTAAGCACTACGCATCAAACACCAAAAGATGGCGTTCCATGTTAATAAACTGTTGGGCTGCATAAGCAAACGGTGTGGCTAAAAACCGCGAAAATCTACAGCGGGGGAACGGGGGAAGATATTGGCATGATTCAACAAACTTCATCTGCTTAGGAAATATGCGCACCAGCAGGTAAAGTTCCGTGTCTCTAGCTCTTATAGTCTCCGAGATCTAGGCGTTCATACGGACGGACGGACAGACGGACATGGCTCAATCGCTACCCGAGTTTATGATAAGCATTTTGGTATAAAGGACTTGGGGTCTGCCACGCCTCCTTCTATCCGTTACATACATTGCACAAATCTAGTATACCCTTTGTACCTATAGGTACAGGGTATAAAAATCGGTTGTGCACTGTGCCGGTTAGAATTGCATAAAGGCAGAAATGCAGTGTTCAACAACTGCTTACACTAAAAAAAACTGGACCTGTGCGTGATTGTTTCGTTACTCGTGCACGTCTGCCTTGATGCACTTCTGCCTGACAAAGTAAACAGGCTTTTGTACTTTTTTATAAGTGAAGCCTGACCGCGTTTTAGAAACACTCTTCTAGTAGATGTTAATAAGTTTATCTTGTATCGGGTCATGTAGCTGCCTATTTATTTATATATATAGTAAGCCAAAAAAAGCCAAATTAAAAACATCAGTATTAGGAAGCTCAGTTTGGACATATTACCTAGCGAGTTACAGGCAGTTTGTATGTATATATCCACTTTCTGAATTAAACTATCAGCTGCAGATGTCCTGTAAGCTGCAACTGGTGCTTGTTTGACGTCTAACTTTTGTTTCTTTTTAGCAGGCTCTCCAGCCAAATAGTTAGTGTCAACCTTGAGCATGCTGCTGGCAGCTACCGGTGTGTTTCCATTGCGTTTATGCGCATTCGTAAAAGAATCAACTCTGCTTCCGTTTTGGTACAGTTCCAGCGGTATGGATAGGTCGGACATTTGGCTTTCAGTAAGTTTGGCAAGCGGTTTAATGGTGCTGAGCACAAAAAATATCTTTTCCAGCGCTAGCATAAACCTGTCCAGTCGTGAATAGTGCTTATGTGGATCTACTAAGTGTTCACAAAGCCGCTGTATAAAAAATGGCGCTGCAACAAACCAATCCAAGCGCTGCAGCAGCATGTGCTTTTTGTTCTCATAGTCCAACGTAGAAACGTTTCCATGGTTGCGTATTTCAGGCGAATACTCATTTAAATGCGCTATAACATTAAGTAACTTTTGTCGAAAGAAATACTTCAAGTGGGACCATTTGAAAATTGTATATCCAGTCTTGGCCACATACTGCAATAGTCATCCAACTCTTTGGGTACTTCTGTTTGTTTCAAAATTGTAAAATATCTTAGAATAAGATATACTTCCGCTTTATTTTTCATGGCAGCCATTTACATGCGCATGTAAATATGTACATTCATATGTGCGTAAGTGCAACCAAGCTGCAAAAATATTTGTACATAACCAACAAAGCAACGTTAGTAAACATTACTGAGCTGCTGCATTTTTTTGTAACTTACTTTTTCGCTTATTTCCACTGTTTTTGCTGCTGCAGTTGTAAGTCGTTCATTTATAATATGCATCACTTGTATTTTAAACAAGAAAATGTTTCACAAAAGCAATACACAAACGTCAAATATTATTGAAGCTATCGAAACGCATGTTAGGATTAAATCTAAATCTTGTCTTTGCTTTACCAACTTTTAAATAAACTAATAAATAAGCAAAAATATTTGATATGTTGCTTGAAGCATGTTTGCTTCATCTCAATAAGCGTGCAAGAAATTTTAGAAATCTGGTCACTCTACAACGCAGCCGCTGCAAAAGGCGCAAGAAACAGTTGGGAAATGAAACAGCAACAAAACAAAAAAACAACAATTTCATGCGCCTTTAGTTACGTTGCCTAAAACCTGCGGCTAACCATCGTCCACAGCAGTTTTTTCTGAAGCCTCTTTGATAAAGTCGCTTTTTGCCTCGGGATCATCCATAAGTGATTTACGTCACCCACCCCTGTCTGTCTGGCGAAGCGTCACAAAAATATTTCGTCACTGTGTCACAACGTGTGTTTAAATTAAGATCCACAAAACAAAAACCAATATTAGTTTATTTCTACGATTTTATTTAGTTATGCGGCGCACAAGATTAATGTTAAGAAACATCGGAACATGAAACTTTTTAGATTCCCCTTTGATTTGCAGCTGCATCAGTGGCTTCAGGTACTTCAGCTTCATCGCCTACAACCTCAACATTATCTTCTGGTGGTGCAGGATTTGCTGGCGCCTCTAGTTGCTCTTCGTTCAAGATGGCAGCTGCTTCATTGGTATTAGCATTATTCATTATTATCATAAGCTCTATGAACTGATCGACAGCCAACTCAATCTCATCCAGCATTTGGTCTAATTGCATGTTAATACTATTATGCATAATTATTTCAAACAAAAAAATTGCGTATCAATTATTTGCAGTCTTGTTCAATACGCACGCAAGGTAAGCACAAATTTATCGAGTTCGATTATCGATATGCACGGAAAAGCATATGCGTTGCAGTGTTGTGTAAACATGACTCACTTTGGTGAGTTAGCTCAGTTGCTCATTTTGAAGTGAGTGAACAGTCTTGTTCACTTGCTCAGTTGCTTCATAAATTCAAATATTCGTAAGTTACTTTTTAAAAACTGTTTTTGTTTATAATGAATGCATTTTTAACAGAGCTCGCAAAAAACTTTCAACCCATTTATCCAATGCGGTCGGCTCACGAACAAAACAGAAAAAATAAAGCAAAAACGGTCTCTCACTGAGCCGAACACTTTTTCGGTTTTGGTCAGTGTTTTCGGCTGAACAAAACCAATGTGTCTCTCTCACAATAACACTTATATCGAGAGACTTTGAGCGATCGCTCACGCGGCACCGCACACGTTTGCATGCACAGGGGCAACACACATGCACGCATACATACGCGAAAGATACTTTTGCCGAAAGTCTCAAGCAAAAGTGTCCGCGAAAAACAGAATCAAAAAGTAAGCGAAAAATTGGTCTTGGTCTGAGCCGAACACTTTTGAGCAAAAACACCATTGAGCGTGTTTTGTCAATACCTTCTCTCAAAGTGTTCGTAAGGGAGCGGTTTTTTTCGGACATTCTGAAAGTGTTGACCGTTTTTTGCGAGCTCTGATTATTAAACTGAAAACATATGTTAAAGGTGCTGTTTTTTAGTTTAGTATGTCCAGGACTATTATAATGAAAAATTGTTTATTTTCTGAAGCACTGCAAGAGACTTGGTAAATGGTAAATCGACACAATTGTGTATTCAATTATATAAACAAATTTTATACGGCTGCCTCGTGGCTAATTATTTAATTTTAGTAGTGAGCAATTGAGCCAAAAAGAACCACTTTAGTGAGTTGCTCAACACTAATGCGTTGTTGCATGCAGCATGCAAAGACACATTTCTAAAAGTTGTGCCGTCTCTATGAATGTAAACAAGCATATTATAAAACTCTAGTCACTCTAAGGTCAGCGAAGCAGCTGTTGTGGAATTACTGTGTTATTTGATTATTTTTTGATAATTTTTAGCCTCTTGGCTAAAGCTGACATAAATTTGAGCTGCACTGCAGCGCTCATTGTGGAACGTGATTCAGTGGTGTTTATGCACCTAGGGATGATAAAAGCTCCGAAAACTAACAATCGATAACGGCTTTGCATATCGATAAGTGGACTCTATATAAGTTGTCATTTTTGTTCATACTTTGTACGCAAAGTGTAGCAGGCTGCAACAAATTTATCATATAAATAAAAATTTATTTTTATAAAAGTTGAAATTAAATCTTAGCAAAGGCAACCTTATCACATATATGTGCATATGTATATAGCTCAGTTTATTTAAATGGTTACCATGAACTGCGAGGAAATTTTACTGCTTCTGGAACAATTTACGAGTTTGAAACAAAAGGAAATACCTAAAGAGTTGGACAACTACTTGCAGCATGTGGCCAAGACTGGAGATACAATATTTATATGGTCACGTTTGAAGTATTTCTTTCAACAAAAATTAATTAACGTTATAGAGAATTTCTATGACGGCTCACGGCTGCAAGAAACAACCAATCATAAAAATGTAGCACCGTTTGACTATGAGGTCACCAAAAGGACATTGCTGAAGCGTCTGGATTGCTTTGAAGGAGCGCCGTTTACCATACAGCGTCTTTGCGAACTCTTATCAGATCCACATAAGCACTATTCTCATATTGATAGGTTTATGTTAGCGCTGGAGAAGTTACTTTTTGTGGTTAGTACAATAGAACCACGTGCCACACGCTTGGAAAGTAAAACTGAAGATGCAGTGCAGCTCAAATGTATGGAGGAAAAGGGTGACATTGACCAAGAGGTGCCAGCAAATTCTGCAGCGAATGAAGGTAATGTGGAGATTGCCGGCAATGAAGATGATGTACCTGAGGTCACTGATGCAGCTGCAACAGAAAAACTGGAGTTGGAATTTTAAGCACTACGCATCAAACACCAAAAGATGGCGTTCCATGTTAATAAACTGTTGGGCTGCATAAGCAAACGGTGTGGCTAAAAACCGCGAAAATCTACAGCGGGGGAACGGGGGAAGATATTGGCATGATTCAACAAACTTCATCTGCTTAGGAAATATGCGCACCAGCAGGTAAAGTTCCGTGTCTCTAGCTCTTATAGTCTCCGAGATCTAGGCGTTCATACGGACGGACGGACAGACGGACATGGCTCAATCGCTACCCGAGTTTATGATAAGCATTTTGGTATAAAGGACTTGGGGTCTGCCACGCCTCCTTCTATCCGTTACATACATTGCACAAATCTAGTATACCCTTTGTACCTATAGGTACAGGGTATAAAAATCGGTTGTGCACTGTGCCGGTTAGAATTGCATAAAGGCAGAAATGCAGTGTTCAACAACTGCTTACACTAAAAAAAACTGGACCTGTGCGTGATTGTTTCGTTACTCGTGCACGTCTGCCTTGATGCACTTCTGCCTGACAAAGTAAACAGGCTTTTGTACTTTTTTATAAGTGAAGCCTGACCGCGTTTTAGAAACACTCTTCTAGTAGATGTTAATAAGTTTATCTTGTATCGGGTCATGTAGCTGCCTATTTATTTATATATATAGTAAGCCAAAAAAAGCCAAATTAAAAACATCAGTATTAGGAAGCTCAGTTTGGACATATTACCTAGCGAGTTACAGGCAGTTTGTATGTATATATCCACTTTCTGAATTAAACTATCAGCTGCAGATGTCCTGTAAGCTGCAACTGGTGCTTGTTTGACGTCTAACTTTTGTTTCTTTTTAGCAGGCTCTCCAGCCAAATAGTTAGTGTCAACCTTGAGCATGCTGCTGGCAGCTACCGGTGTGTTTCCATTGCGTTTATGCGCATTCGTAAAAGAATCAACTCTGCTTCCGTTTTGGTACAGTTCCAGCGGTATGGATAGGTCGGACATTTGGCTTTCAGTAAGTTTGGCAAGCGGTTTAATGGTGCTGAGCACAAAAAATATCTTTTCCAGCGCTAGCATAAACCTGTCCAGTCGTGAATAGTGCTTATGTGGATCTACTAAGTGTTCACAAAGCCGCTGTATAAAAAATGGCGCTGCAACAAACCAATCCAAGCGCTGCAGCAGCATGTGCTTTTTGTTCTCATAGTCCAACGTAGAAACGTTTCCATGGTTGCGTATTTCAGGCGAATACTCATTTAAATGCGCTATAACATTAAGTAACTTTTGTCGAAAGAAATACTTCAAGTGGGACCATTTGAAAATTGTATATCCAGTCTTGGCCACATACTGCAATAGTCATCCAACTCTTTGGGTACTTCTGTTTGTTTCAAAATTGTAAAATATCTTAGAATAAGATATACTTCCGCTTTATTTTTCATGGCAGCCATTTACATGCGCATGTAAATATGTACATTCATATGTGCGTAAGTGCAACCAAGCTGCAAAAATATTTGTACATAACCAACAAAGCAACGTTAGTAAACATTACTGAGCTGCTGCATTTTTTTGTAACTTACTTTTTCGCTTATTTCCACTGTTTTTGCTGCTGCAGTTGTAAGTCGTTCATTTATAATATGCATCACTTGTATTTTAAACAAGAAAATGTTTCACAAAAGCAATACACAAACGTCAAATATTATTGAAGCTATCGAAACGCATGTTAGGATTAAATCTAAATCTTGTCTTTGCTTTACCAACTTTTAAATAAACTAATAAATAAGCAAAAATATTTGATATGTTGCTTGAAGCATGTTTGCTTCATCTCAATAAGCGTGCAAGAAATTTTAGAAATCTGGTCACTCTACAACGCAGCCGCTGCAAAAGGCGCAAGAAACAGTTGGGAAATGAAACAGCAACAAAACAAAAAAACAACAATTTCATGCGCCTTTAGTTACGTTGCCTAAAACCTGCGGCTAACCATCGTCCACAGCAGTTTTTTCTGAAGCCTCTTTGATAAAGTCGCTTTTTGCCTCGGGATCATCCATAAGTGATTTACGTCACCCACCCCTGTCTGTCTGGCGAAGCGTCACAAAAATATTTCGTCACTGTGTCACAACGTGTGTTTAAATTAAGATCCACAAAACAAAAACCAATATTAGTTTATTTCTACGATTTTATTTAGTTATGCGGCGCACAAGATTAATGTTAAGAAACATCGGAACATGAAACTTTTTAGATTCCCCTTTGATTTGCAGCTGCATCAGTGGCTTCAGGTACTTCAGCTTCATCGCCTACAACCTCAACATTATCTTCTGGTGGTGCAGGATTTGCTGGCGCCTCTAGTTGCTCTTCGTTCAAGATGGCAGCTGCTTCATTGGTATTAGCATTATTCATTATTATCATAAGCTCTATGAACTGATCGACAGCCAACTCAATCTCATCCAGCATTTGGTCTAATTGCATGTTAATACTATTATGCATAATTATTTCAAACAAAAAAATTGCGTATCAATTATTTGCAGTCTTGTTCAATACGCACGCAAGGTAAGCACAAATTTATCGAGTTCGATTATCGATATGCACGGAAAAGCATATGCGTTGCAGTGTTGTGTAAACATGACTCACTTTGGTGAGTTAGCTCAGTTGCTCATTTTGAAGTGAGTGAACAGTCTTGTTCACTTGCTCAGTTGCTTCATAAATTCAAATATTCGTAAGTTACTTTTTAAAAACTGTTTTTGTTTATAATGAATGCATTTTTAACAGAGCTCGCAAAAAACTTTCAACCCATTTATCCAATGCGGTCGGCTCACGAACAAAACAGAAAAAATAAAGCAAAAACGGTCTCTCACTGAGCCGAACACTTTTTCGGTTTTGGTCAGTGTTTTCGGCTGAACAAAACCAATGTGTCTCTCTCACAATAACACTTATATCGAGAGACTTTGAGCGATCGCTCACGCGGCACCGCACACGTTTGCATGCACAGGGGCAACACACATGCACGCATACATACGCGAAAGATACTTTTGCCGAAAGTCTCAAGCAAAAGTGTCCGCGAAAAACAGAATCAAAAAGTAAGCGAAAAATTGGTCTTGGTCTGAGCCGAACACTTTTGAGCAAAAACACCATTGAGCGTGTTTTGTCAATACCTTCTCTCAAAGTGTTCGTAAGGGAGCGGTTTTTTTCGGACATTCTGAAAGTGTTGACCGTTTTTTGCGAGCTCTGATTATTAAACTGAAAACATATGTTAAAGGTGCTGTTTTTTAGTTTAGTATGTCCAGGACTATTATAATGAAAAATTGTTTATTTTCTGAAGCACTGCAAGAGACTTGGTAAATGGTAAATCGACACAATTGTGTATTCAATTATATAAACAAATTTTATACGGCTGCCTCGTGGCTAATTATTTAATTTTAGTAGTGAGCAATTGAGCCAAAAAGAACCACTTTAGTGAGTTGCTCACTCACTCATGAGCAACCCAACACTAATGCGTTGTTGCATGCAGCATGCAAAGACACATTTCTAAAAGTTGTGCCGTCTCTATGAATGTAAACAAGCATATTATAAAACTCTAGTCACTCTAAGGTCAGCGAAGCAGCTGTTGTGGAATTACTGTGTTATTTGATTATTTTTTGATAATTTTTAGCCTCTTGGCTAAAGCTGACATAAATTTGAGCTGCACTGCAGCGCTCATTGTGGAACGTGATTCAGTGGTGTTTATGCACCTAGGGATGATAAAAGCTCCGAAAACTAACAATCGATAACGGCTTTGCATATCGATAAGTGGACTCTATAAAAGTTGTCATTTTTGTTCATACTTTGTACGCAAAGTGTAGCAGGCTGCAACAAATTTATCATATAAATAAAAATTTATTTTTATAAAAGTTGAAATTAAATCTTAGCAAAGGCAACCTTATCACATATATGTGCATATGTATATAGCTCAGTTTATTTAAATGGTTACCATGAACTGCGAGGAAATTTTACTGCTTCTGGAACAATTTACGAGTTTGAAACAAAAGGAAATACCTAAAGAGTTGGACAACTACTTGCAGCATGTGGCCAAGACTGGAGATACAATATTTATATGGTCACGTTTGAAGTATTTCTTTCAACAAAAATTAATTAACGTTATAGAGAATTTCTATGACGGCTCACGGCTGCAAGAAACAACCAATCATAAAAATGTAGCACCGTTTGACTATGAGGTCACCAAAAGGACATTGCTGAAGCGTCTGGATTGCTTTGAAGGAGCGCCGTTTACCATACAGCGTCTTTGCGAACTCTTATCAGATCCACATAAGCACTATTCTCATATTGATAGGTTTATGTTAGCGCTGGAGAAGTTACTTTTTGTGGTTAGTACAATAGAACCACGTGCCACACGCTTGGAAAGTAAAACTGAAGATGCAGTGCAGCTCAAATGTATGGAGGAAAAGGGTGACATTGACCAAGAGGTGCCAGCAAATTCTGCAGCGAATGAAGGTAATGTGGAGATTGCCGGCAATGAAGATGATGTACCTGAGGTCACTGATGCAGCTGCAACAGAAAAACTGGAGTTGGAATTTTAAGCACTACGCATCAAACACCAAAAGATGGCGTTCCATGTTAATAAACTGTTGGGCTGCATAAGCAATTATCAAAGAAAAATAAACTAATATTTATTCGTATATTCTGGATCTTATTTATTTTTACTAAGTTGAATTTTTTTATGTTTTTTTTTTTGATGATTTTCGACGCTTTCCACAAATGGACAAAGCTGCCCCAGCCAAATCAGCTGTGGGCGTTGGTTATCCAGAGGTTCAAGGCAACAAAACTAAGGGCACCGATGTCATAGATGCACAGATGAATTATTTTTTTAGAACTTTTTGTTAGTTGTTTAGTTTGTTTCATTTCCCAATTGTTTCTGCCGCATTCCACAACAGCTGCGATGCTGCCGTATGGAGTGACCAGAGTTTTAATTTATGTTTGTCTCTTTTTTAAATC
This sequence comes from Chymomyza fuscimana, assembly GCA_949987675.1. Lineage (NCBI taxonomy): Eukaryota > Metazoa > Arthropoda > Insecta > Diptera > Drosophilidae > Chymomyza > Chymomyza fuscimana. The sequence goes on along the minus strand of OX465088.1, from coordinate 121,390,829 downwards.
AAGCCTGTTTGATCCATATATTGAGTTTTCTTAATTTTTATTATTTTTTATTTACTATAACAATTTATTTAATACTTTAGAAATATACTTTTTTTTTTTTTTTTTTTTTTTTTTTTTTGGATTGGCGATCATAAAATAAGAAACCTGCAATTCATAAAAATATATGTATTTTTGATAATTTTGCAAAATAAAAAAAAAAAAAAAAAAAAAAGAAATATACTAGTTCATTTTACAGGTACCAATGCGTATGCATATCCATGCATATCGATAAACGCAATCGATAGATTTGTGCTTTCCTATTGTAGCATGTGCTTTGTGGAGTAAACTGTAACTAATTTGCAACATTAATATAAATAAAAATGGAGCAATTATTCTTGGAGATTGCGCAAATTATGGATCAGTTCAGGCAGCATTTCCAAGGCATAATAGAGGCACATTCGAACAATGGAAATGCTGCAGTTGCACCGAATGTCCTGGCTTTAAACTTACAGCTACTTGGAAATATTGTACACATTATGGCTTACGCTACTCGAGCTGTTGACTTTGCTATGTTAGGCATCGAGGGACCACAACCGACTGATGCTACAACAACAGCTACTTCGAATGTTGTGGCGTTGAACGTAGATCGACTAAAGGACGCACTACGCGCAACGATTCTGTTTCTACATAAACACTTGCAGTACCTTAATGGACCTGGATCAGACAGCTTCTAGACGTTTCCTACTCTATTCTAACACACTTGAATCTACATCTAGAACGAGTTGTCAAAGAATTTGTTAAAGTTGTACTATTCAACAACGTAAAAGTAACATAAAACTATTATAAAATGTATTGCTTATGTGTTTTAAATTTAAAGTACTTGGGCGTGATAATACTTCGTGGACTAATGCTGTGTTTAGTGCAGCATTTGACACCCATGAGCTGACAAAGTTTACTTGTGCATAAAAACTCAAAAAGAATCACTCAAATTTTAAAATAGTGTTTAAATGCATATTTAAAGTTTTCTTATGTTTGCTCAGGGCCGTAGAGACTTGAATCATTGTGATCTGTAAGTAAGACGGTAATTACACCCCAGCCAAACCAGCTGTGGACGCTGGTTATCCAGAGGTTCAAGGCAACAAAACTAAGGGCGCTGATGTCATAGATGCACAGATGAATTATTTTTTTTAGAACTTTTTGTTAGTTGTTTAGTTTGTTTCATTTCCCAATTGTTTCTGCCGCATTCCACAACAGCTGCGATGCTGCCGTATGGAGTGACCAGAGTTTTAATTTATGTTTGTTTCTTATTTAAATCAAGCCTGTTTGATCCATATATTGAGTTTTCTTAATTTTTTTTATTTTTTATTTACTATAACAATTTATTTAATACTTTAGAAATATTTTAGTTCATTTTACAGGTACCAATGCATATGCATATCCATGCATATCGATAGACGCAATCGATAGATTTGTGCGTTCCTATTGTAGCATGTGCTTTGTGAAGTAAACTGCAACTAATTTGTTATTTACATTAATATAAATAAAAATGGAGCAATTATTCTTAGAGATTGCGCAAATTATGGATCAGTTCAAGCAGCATTTCCAAGGCGTAATAGAGGCACATTCGAACAATGGAAATGCTGCAGTTGCACTGAATGTCCTGGCTTTAAACTTACAGCTACTTGAAAATATTGAACACATTATGGCTTACGCTACTCGAGCTGTTGACTTTGCTATGTTAGGCATCGAGGGACCACAACCGACTGATGCTACAACAACAGCTACTTCGAATGTTGTGGCGTTGAACGTAGATCGACTAAAGGACGCACTACGCGCAACGATTCTGTTTCTACATCAACACTTGCAGTACCTTAATGGACCTGGATCAGACAGCTTCTAGACGTTTCCTACTCTATTCTAACACACTTCAATCTACATCTAGATTGAGTTGTCAAAGAATTTGTTAAAGTTGTACTATTCAACAACGTAAAAGTAACATAAAACTATTATAAAATGTATTGCTTATGTGTTTTAAATTTAAAGTACTTGGGCGTGATAATACTTCGTGGACTAATGCTGTGGTTAGTGGAGCATTTGACACCCATGAGCTGACAAAGTTTATTTGTGCATAAAAACTCGAAAAGAAACACTCAAATTTTAAAAAAAATGTTAAATGCATATTTAAAGTTTTCTTATGTTTGCTCAGGGCCGTAGAGACTTGAATCATTGTGATCTGTAAGTAAGACGGTAATTACACCCCAGCCAAACCAGCTGTGGACGCTGGTTATCCAGAGGTTCAAGGCAACAAAACTAAGGGCGCCGATGTCATAGATGCACAGATGAATTATTTTTTTTAGAACTTTTTGTTAGTTGTTTAGTTTGTTTCATTTCCTAATTGTTTCTGCCGCATTCCACAAGAGCTGCGATGCTGCCGTATGGAGTGACCAGAGTTTTAATTTATGTTTGTTTCTTATTTAAATCAAGCCTGTTTGATCCATATATTGAGTTTTTTAATTTTTTTTATTTTTTATTTACTATAACAATTTATTTAATACTTTAGAAATATTCTAGTTCATTTTACAGGTACCAATGCATATGCATATCCATGCATATCGATAGATTTGTGCGTTCCTATTGTAGCATGTGCTTTGTGGAGTAAACTGCAACTAATTTGTTATTTACATTAATATAAATAAAAATGGAGCAATTATTCTTGGAGATTGCGCAAATTATGGATCAGTTCAAGCAGCATTTCCAAGGCGTAATAGAGGCACATTCGAACAATGGAAATGCTGCAGTTGCACCGAATGTCCTGGCGTTAAACTTACAGCTACTTGAAAATATTGAACACATTATGGCTTACGCTACTCGAGCTGTTGACTTTGCTATGTTAGGCATCGAGGCACCACAACCGACTGATGCTACAACAATAGCTACTTCGAATGTTGTGGCGTTGAACGTAGATCGACTAAAGGACGCACTACGCGCAACGATTCTGTTTCTACATCAACACTTGCAGTACCTTAATGGACCTGGATCAGACAGCTTCTAGACGTTTCCTACTCTATTCTAACACACTTGAATCTACATCTAGAACGAGTTGTCAAAGAATTTGTTAAAGTTGTACTATTCAACAACGTAAAAGTAACATAAAACTATTATAAAATGTATTGCTTATGTGTTTTAAATTTAAAGTACTTGGGCGTGATAATACTTCGTGGACTAATGCTGTGTTTAGTGCAGCATTTGACACCCATGAGCTGACAAAGTTTACTTGTGCATAAAAACTCAAAAAGAATCACTCAAATTTTAAAATAGTGTTTAAATGCATATTTAAAGTTTTCTTATGTTTGCTCAGGGCCGTAGAGACTTGAATCATTGTGATCTGTAAGTAAGACGGTAATTACACCCCAGCCAAACCAGCTGTGGACGCTGGTTATCCAGAGGTTCAAGGCAACAAAACTAAGGGCGCTGATGTCATAGATGCACAGATGAATTATTTTTTTTAGAACTTTTTGTTAGTTGTTTAGTTTGTTTCATTTCCCAATTGTTTCTGCCGCATTCCACAACAGCTGCGATGCTGCCGTATGGAGTGACCAGAGTTTTAATTTATGTTTGTTTCTTATTTAAATCAAGCCTGTTTGATCCATATATTGAGTTTTCTTAATTTTTTTTATTTTTTATTTACTATAACAATTTATTTAATACTTTAGAAATATTCTAGTTCATTTTACAGGTACCAATGCATATGCATATCCATGCATATCGATAAACGCAATCGATAGATTTGTGCTTTCCTATTGTAGCATGTGCTTTGTGGAGTAAACTGCAACTAATTTGCAACATTAATATAAATAAAAATGGAGCAATTATTCTTGGAGATTGCGCAAATTATGGATCAGTTCAAGCAGCATTTCCAAGGCGTAATAGAGGCACATTCGAACAATGGAAATGCTGCAGTTGCACCGAATGTCCTGGCGTTAAACTTACAGCTACTTGAAAATATTGTACACATTATGGCTTACGCTACTCGAGCTGTTGACTTTGCTATGTTAGGCATCGAGGGACCACAACCGACTGATGCTACAACAACAGCTACTTCGAATGTTGTGGCGTTGAACGTAGATCGACTAAAGGACGCACTACGCGCAACGATTCTGTTTCTACATCAACACTTGCAGTACCTTAATGGACCTGGATCAGACAGCTTCTAGACGTTTCCTACTCTATTCTAACACACTTCAATCTACATCTAGATTGAGTTGTCAAAGAATTTGTTAAAGTTGTACTATTCAACAACGTAAAAGTAACATAAAACTATTATAAAATGTATTGCTTATGTGTTTTAAATTTAAAGTACTTGGGCGTGATAATACTTCGTGGACTAATGCTGTGGTTAGTGGAGCATTTGACACCCATGAGCTGACAAAGTTTACTTGTGCATAAAAACTCGAAAAGAAACACTCAAATTTTAAAAAAAATGTTAAATGCATATTTAAAGTTTTCTTATGTTTGCTCAGGGCCGTAGAGACTTGAATCATTGTGATCTGTAAGTAAGACGGTAATTACACCCCAGCCAAACCAGCTGTGGACGCTGGTTATCCAGAGGTTCAAGGCAACAAAACTAAGGGCGCCGATGTCATAGATGCACAGATGAATTATTTTTTTTAGAACTTTTTGTTAGTTGTTTAGTTTGTTTCATTTCCTAATTGTTTCTGCCGCATTCCACAAGAGCTGCGATGCTGCCGTATGGAGTGACCAGAGTTTTAATTTATGTTTGTTTCTTATTTAAATCAAGCCTGTTTGATCCATATATTGAGTTTTCTTAATTTTTTTTATTTTTTATTTACTATAACAATTTATTTAATACTTTAGAAATATTCTAGTTCATTTTACAGGTACCAAGGCATATGCATATCCATGCATATCGATAGACGCAATCGATTGATTTGTGCGTTCCTATTGTAGCATGTGCTTTGTGGAGTAAACTGCAACTAATTTGCAACATTAATATAAATAAAAATGGAGCAATTATTCTTGGAGATTGCGCAAATTATGGATCAGTTCAAGCAGCATTTCCAAGGCGTAATAGAGGCACATTCGAACAATGGAAATGCTGCAGTTGCACCGAATGTCCTGGCGTTAAACTTGCAGCTACTTCAAAATATTGTACACATTATGGCTTACGCTACTCGAGCTGTTGACTTTGCTATGTTAGGCATCGAGGCACCACAACCGACTGATGCTACAACAACAGCTACTTCGAATGTTGTGGCGTTGAACGTAGATCGACTAAAGGACGCACTACGCGCAACGATTCTGTTTCTACATCAACACTTGCAGTACCTTAATGGACCTGGATCAGACAGCTTCTAGACGTTTCCTACTCTATTCTAACACACTTGAATCTACATCTAGAACGAGTTGTCAAAGAATTTGTTAAAGTTGTACTATTCAACAACTTAAAAGTAACATAAAACTATTATAAAATGTATTGCTTATGTGTTTTAAATTTAAAGTACTTGGGCGTGATAATACTTCGTGGACTAATGCTGTGGTTAGTGGAGCATTTGACACCCATGAGCTGACAAAGTTTACTTGTGCATAAAAACTCGAAAAGAAACACTCAAATTTTAAAATAGTTGCTAAATGCATATTTAAAGTTTTCTTATGTTTGCTCAGGGCCGTAGAGACTTGAATCATTGTGATCTGTAAGTAAGACGGTAATTATACCGGGCCCCTGAGAAAACTCCAGGACCGGGAGGACCACTCGCGTCGGGCCTGTGTTTGCTATATGCTTTGGGATGTCGTGTTTTTGTAAAGTTTGTTTTAGAAATAATGTACCTACTTCTGCATTCTGGATTCTTTTAATATTTAGGCTAATGCAAAATAACAAGCCGTTCCCAACTTAAATATGACCGATTAATAATTTATGAAAGAATAGCACGCCGTGGCATGTTGTGTACATGTTTAAGAAAGGCAACTTTATAAGGTGGCATTCGAATAGTTAGACTTAAGCAAAGCAGAAATTGCAAAACGGACTCAATCCCGTCCTGATGAAGACGGTATTAAGGGCCCCAAATGAATCAACAGTATTACAAAATTTTACGGACGAGAGAAATATAAAGAAATTTGTTTGTACACTGCTCCACATCAGCTCGGCACACCTCCATTAATAGTATAATATCTATTACTGTTCCTGCCAACATACAGCAATATTTCTTTAGGGTGTGCCATCTGTTGGTTTGGTTGTTAAACACTCATAATTCGGAACATATCCCTGCCAAGTGCAAAGGTTCCAGTAACCCAACAATTGAAGCTTACGGACCATTATCAGCGTCGAGAACACCCAGATGAGTTTTCAACAAAAAAAAGTCATCGAAAATTACGATGTTCGCTGTAGGGCCAGCCGCGCCGGCCATTTGGGCGATATTATACATAAATAAGTACATAGCCCAATTTTGTTGGAAAATATACGAATAAAATGCAATTAACAGAAAAAACATATTTTCTCTCTTTACTGTACTCGTTTGTAGTACAGTAAAAATAGGTTTTGACCTGGAAAAAATTGCACACTGGAATTTCTCTGGCTTAATGTATTATTACCATCCAAAAAGTCTAAAGCAAAAATGGTGACCTCTCCTTCACCCCCCCCCCCCCCCCCCCACCGTAGGGTTTATCATTATTTTGACATTTGTGTCGGCTCATTTATCTCGAATTCTATAATTCGTACAAAAAATTTATCAAGGCAAAAAATCATCTAAATTGAATTTGGAGTTTTATTTGTATTGGAAGGTATACTTAGAAGTTCATATTTTCGGCGGTAGAGCCCGCTAAATTTATTAAAACGCAGTTTTCGTAATTTTCAACACCCCCTTGCCCTTTTTTTATTTATTTATTTATTTACTAACAGCTATCTTATAATTACAAATTATAAACTAGCTTAAGGACTAAGAGCGGTGGCTTCGATGGCCTTCTGCCCGTCAGAGTAGGATAAATATATGTTATGTAAAATTTTAAATTAGGTGGTATATATTTGGAATTCAATTAGTGTTAGTGTAGTTTTATGTGTTGGGTTGTTTAGGATGTCGATGGGATTAATGTTATTGAGGATTTGGTTGCGAATGTGTCTGAGCCTTGTGCAATGTAATGTGTTCAACGGTTATAGCAGTCGCTTGATTGCAAATGGGACATGAGTCTGGTGTGGTTCTGTCGATAAGGTGTAGGTGAGTTAATTTTGTGTGTCCCAATCTAAATGTGAATTTGATTTGGTCAATTCTGTTCAAAGATGTGGTTTTAAAGAAATCATGTGAAGTTAGTTTGCTCAAATTTATTGATTGGTACCAGTTGGACGTATGTTGTAAAGTGTTTTGTCCGGATATTTTGTGGATATTTTTAAAAAAGCGTTTAATGTCAGACGTGTTTAAGTTTTGTGTTGTCATAAGCGGATTTCGTGAAGTATTTTTAGCTGCGGAATCTGCAAGTTTGTTGCCTTTGATTCCTGAGTGTCCGGGGATCTACATTACTGTGAATTTTGGATGAAATTTGATTAAGATGTTGGTTTTTCACTCATGTAAGTATCTCTAGTAGGTGAGAAAATACAGTATGCAAAAAAGAAAAGAGTGTATGTATTAAAGGATTCTCAAGCACTCTACCGAATTGCCCCCAAAGGACCGGTCGGTCTAAAAAACTTTCTGGGGCTGTTCGTCTGGTTTTTTTTTTGGTTTTTTTTTTTATTAAAATATCGTAACCAATCAAATATCTCTTGGAGTTCTTAAGCAATGCACCGGATTTGATTGCAATGAAAGAAATTAAAGAAATTTTCTGCAGACTCAAAGTTCTGAGGTAAAAAATCAAGTACAATCTTTGTAGACCAATACGCGTTTTTGTTTTATTAAGAAATCGACAAATCGCGGTATTCAATAATTTTTGAAGGAACAGAAAGTAAAGTTGTGTTGAAGTAACCATTTTCAGCAAACTTTTACGTACGGAAAAGACTCGAGCTTCCACTTCTATACAAATCGAAGAGGTTAAATTTTGGTTTTTGCCGCCGAGAAATCAAGTAAAGCGCGTTATTTTCTTCTTCTTGACTGATTTTAAGATAATAAAGCTCTGATTTTGTTCTAAATTGTAATACACCTTATTTATAACGCAACCCAGTCCGATTCGAATTGTTTTTTTTTTGTTACAATAAAAAATAACCTTGATGGCAAATGCAACATTCTGCGATACCATGTCACATGCGTAAAATCTTTGACCTGAGCTGGTTGGCTGCAAATCGTCAAAAGAGCCATTACACTACGCTACATAAAAATGGAACTCCAAATTGCGCTTCAAGACTTATCAGACCGAACCCACTTGGCGTCTGTAATGCTCTTGCAGCAAAGCGTATCAAGTTTTAGTGCACAAGCATTTCACTTTCACCCCGCTTCATTTTCATTATGTTTGCACTGTATATAGATACGTATACATAGTAACACACATGGATACATTCACACATACACCCGCAAACACATAAAAATGTCATCAAACTTTATACTTAGTATATTTGCTCGTACTACTTCCGATTTTAGTGCAATTTTTCAGTTTGAATTGATTTAACAGCAGATAGACAAAATGGGTCACTACGGAAATAGCTTTGACAGTTTTGAATCAAGGAAATATTTTTTTTTTCAGCACCAATTTGCTAGAGCTATTTCCTTTTAGCTCGAGTATTTATTTGCCTTTTTAGCTTTTTGTATACACTGTAGTTAGAGTGCGTTAATTGTATGAAAAGCTATTTTTTTGTGTCACAACTAGAGGAAACAACCTTGATAACAAATAGACAGACCATGACGACAAAAGCATAACCTGTGCTTTTAGCCTATTTCTCGTATACCAAAAGAATTAGGAGCAGGAAATTTTGCAAATAAAGTGTGTCTTATGATCTACTACTTTACTTACAGATGTTTTGCATATTAGGCTCCCATGCGCTTCAAGTTACAATTCGGCAAAGACCTTCGGATCATTTATTATTTTATTAAAATTGATTGGATACTTCGGGGGTTAAAGCTGAAAATTATTAGCCCTTTTTTTTTATTTAATATTTTATTAAAATCCGTTGAGTACTTCGGCAGTTATAGGCGCAAGCAATGAATTTTGATGCCCTTTTGCCTAGAAGACCCACTTGAAACAAAACTGTTTGCAAGGAATCTCCACTCACCAAAAAACTTATTTAGACTAAAATATTAATTTTTTTGTACTTTTCGGGGGCAGTTTTTGACTGTTAACCACCAAACTTTCCTCGCTATAGTTATTAAGTTAAATATATATACTGAGATTTTCAGAGTATATGATAGTCGGTATGTCATGACTGCAGCCGGGCGTCTTGTTTTTTTTCCTATTTCTTTTACTTGATATCATGGAGGAATATCAAATTTCGTTCGTTTGCTTGGGAATAGCAATGAGTAAATTGTGGTCCGTAAAAGGAGTTGAGTGCTTAAAGCATTGGGCAGCTAATATTTATAGCAACCTTTGAAATGCATATATTTAGACTAGTTTGATTTAGGTAAGAGATTTGCTACTAAAACTGAACTGTATTAGTCTCTGTGAACTTTTTATATGACTGTTGGTTATTAAAAAGTTTTTCTTTAAACAAAAACAGCTTGGAAATTGATACTTTTACATCATTTTGGGTATCTAAACCATACAAGAAGCAAAATTTTGGCATTAATTAGCGCATTCTACAGAACCTTAAACTACAGCAATTTGTTTTAGGTATTTAGTTTAGTAAAAATTTGCATAGTGGGACACTAATATTAGGTAAATCTCTCAAGAAGATCCTTGGTTTATATTTTATAAGCTGTAATAATAACAATCGAAACCTTCAGGTTCATTTAATAATTTTTATTAAAAAAAAATCAAAACGACGATTGATGTTAGACCCATTAAGGTAAGGCTAAGGATATTAATTACTTAAAAAAATTCCTATTATAAATTTATTATATATAAAGTACTTGGGCGATCATCTAGGGTCCATTAGTACAAACTAATTTAAAACTGTTCAACTAGTGTTTATTATAGTTAATAATTTAGTAATAATAAAATGTGGTACAGTCGTGGCGGTGCCCGACAGTGGGATACCCTGTACCTTTTGTCTCGAAAAAATTTTACCTGCATATTCTTTCTAAGAACTTTCCAATTGGAATTATTTTCTTTTGGTTAAATTCGATATTTATACCTATAAGTTCCCTAAATTTTTTACCGATTTTGATGAAACTCGAATGTTACGTCAAAGAAGTTATTTTAAGTATATGGGGTAAGTTTCAAGTTGGTATGCTGAGGGGTGTGGGAGAAAACACGGTAAATTGATTGCGGGGGGTGGGGGGGACCGCATCGATAAAATTTGGATGCGGATTTCTTCATTAGCGCCACATGAATCAGCTTACCCAAAATTGGGATTCTAGGTCAATTGTACCCATAATTACGAAGAGTCAAATATTGACGCAGTTTATAGGCAAGGGTGGTGAAATTTGTACATTTTGGACTATAACTTTTGCTATGTTTCTCCGATTTTTTTCATTTTTTACACACAGATGCATGTAACCACAACGCATCGCTCTGTTAATGTTCAAATGAAAATATTAAACGGTGTGGCTACAAACCGCGAAACTCTACTGCGGGGGAACGGGGGAAGATATTGACATGATTCAAATTTCAAACTTCTCAGGAAATATGCGCACCAGCTGGTAAAGTTTCGTGTCTCTAGCTCTTATAGTCTCCGAAATCTAGGTGTTCATACGGACGGACGGACATGGCTCACTCGCTACCCAAGGTTATTATAAGCATTTTGGTACAAAGGACTTGGGGTCTGCCACGCCTCCTTCTGTCCGTTACATACATTGCACAAATCTAGTATACCCTTTGTACCTATAGGTACAGGGTATAAAAATTATATAACAAAAAAAAAACATTTTCGAATGCTGTTGAGTGTATTTATCTAATTCAAATCTTACGACTGAGCATAAGTGAGTTTTTGAAAATCGAAGTAAAATTCGCAAAACTGAACCAAAAAAAGTCACGAGCCTTCGATTTAGACGATTTTTTACATTTGTGGTTGAGCTACTAGACAATAGTAATCACATAAATCGGCCGTGCTCCGGAATATTTAAAAAATTATTTCAGTATAAAATGCGTACTTTTTTAAACCTATTTAGCTGGTTCGTTTAAATTCCTCTTGAGACAAAACATTTAGTTTCAAACCACATAAAACGAATCCAAATAAAATTGTTCGGTTTGGTGTTTTTTTTTCCGACGCACAGCTGATTGTAATTTTTATGCTTTGACATTTCTTTGGCTAGCCAAATCACCTAAACGAAAGATAACTACACAAATTTTTTTTCAATGAAAAATAAAATTTGGAATTTAAAAAAAATTTTATTTTCAAAAAAATTGTTTTTTAACATTATTTTAAAATTTAAAAGTGATAGTTTTTATCACTGGTCGATATAGCCATGTCTGTCTGTTCGTCCGTTTAAACAAAAAATCCTCAGAGACTATAAGAACTATATGGCCTAAATTGATCAAATAGTGAGCCATATGAATGAAGTTTGTTAATTCATACCTTGACCTAGATTTCCAATTTACCACAGTTATGCGCTTTGTTTAGAAGAACAATATGCCGTGAAATTCGGGATAAAAACTTCAAAAGTTTTATTTTATAAAATTTTTTTGGAAACTTCGGGAGTTATAGCCAAAAGTTATCAAATTAACGCCCCTTTGTTTAGAAGACCCTTTTAAAACTGCGTGAACTGAGTTAGTACTGGGTATTAGTGGTCGAGTCGGGCAAACTTGAATGCAGCATTCTCAAATTCTTGGAAAGCAAGAAAAGTGCTCAGGATGTCTCGAAATGAATATAAAAGATCTAACGGGGCCGGTGGGTGAAGTACGCAGGGGACGGAGCCTCTAGTTAGCAATGTAATTCTGAGCCTGAGCAGTGAAAATATGCGAAGGTGCTAAAGAAGCCTAAAAATAAAATCCAGTTCTAATTTTCAAATCGCTTACTGGGATATTCTCCAAAGATTTCGAATAAAGGAATGCATGCTTGTATAACATATAATTTAATTTTAAAAAAGCGTCGAAAATACGAGGACAGTCACAGAAATAGCTGACCTACCATTCAATAGGCTCTCCCAAATCCACCTCTTCATTGCTACCAAATCCTTACCAGAGAGGCTTTTTTTTAAGTTAAAATATTCAGAAAGGGCTAAATCTAGCAATGGAGTTCTCTAAAGGGGAACTAGCCTTAAAAATATTTAAATTCTTCGGAAAAAAGTAGTGGGGTCTCTACTTTTCTCTCCACGGCCCAGTGTTCAACAATGCATATTGAACGTATCAAGACTTCTTGAGACTGAAAGAACGTGCTGCATACAGACGGACCAACGCACAAATCTAATCAACGCTTTTTTCCTTTGGAAACTTCGATAAAACATGAATCTTGGTTGTGGAAATTTTTTTACAGTTGTCTCTGTTAATAAATAAATTTCTCATTTAAAGTCTGTGCCATATTTAACAATTTTTGGCATTCTTCACAAATCAGTAAAACCTTTTCTGCCTGCTGCACGAAAATTACTCATACGTTGGGAAATTATAAAGAACTCTATTAAGCCACTTTGTGTTCAAGGGCCAAAAATACATAAGTAACTATATTTATGCATACAATACTTGTATATTGAACGTATCACAAGAACATAGTTGATAGTATTATATTGTATACTATATGCACTACGTATGTATGTATGTGTACAAATTTATTCAATGATTTTGCGTTCCGTGTGGGCGTCTGTGTGTGTGCGTGTCCGGACGTGTTTGCGAGCTCTATGTTGGCGGAAGCACATGTCGTATACGTGATATTTGACAAACATGTAACATGCACAAGTTCGCATTGGGAAAGCAGCAGCCGGCAAAAGGCTAAATGCATTTGAAAGTAAAATTTATTCCGGGAATGGGTTTCTTGCTAGGTTACTAGCGTTCTTGATGGGCGTTCGACATTGCTTCCGCTGTTTAAACGGTATAAAAATGTTGTAAAATGCATGAAGTTCATTTTTTTCTACTTTGCAGTTAGAGCTACTTAGTCGTTGCAAAGATTTTTTGCAAATAAAGTCATGAAATTATTTTAGTTGGTTGCCACCAAGTCGTTAGCGGCATTGAACTTTAGCTGCAGTAATGTAATGGCTCTATTTAAAGCGTGCTGAGAATGCTGACAAGATTGAGTTCAAGAAGTTATTGTTATGGCTTGGGATTCTTATTTATTGAGAAACTTATAGGTATATAGTACTCAAATAGAAGTCGAGCACTAATACAAAAATAGCTTAATTATAGTGTATAAACCCAAAAAATAATGGGTAATACTCGCAATAAATATTTTGAATTCAAAGATCATCAATTATATCAATAAACGTTGCTGGCACAAGAATGGAAAAGTGTTGAAAAACTTAATTTTTACCTTTTCATTAAAACACAATAAAATCATTCAGTTTGAAAGAGGTATGTAGAAGTTCACGTAATTTGTGAATACCAAAGCACACTTTATACTATAGAATGAGAAAACAATCCGTTTAAAAAAATGAAACTCCTCTCCTACCCTGAGAGCTCAGTGCCTTTGTGGTTTCTTAAGAGCTATTCAAATTGTTGCCCACCATTAGCCATTGAACTGCTTGACAATAGCTAATCCTGCCAGTCTTCCGGTCTCTTCAGCACTCACAGAGATATAACCCACTTCAGAATCAGCTCATAAAACTTACATATTGTCACCTTAGACATATCGTAAATAATTTGAACGAAAACTCAAAAAGAAGAATAATCCGTTAAAGGAAGCACTATGTGAGTTGCCCGAGCAATTACTTATATATAAGCTGTCACAAGTTGCACATAAATCCTTTTAATGTAGACAAGCAACATGCATTATAAAATATGTGTATTTAATTATGATACACCCGCTTGGTTGAACTATAGTATATTGGAATTGCATTCACCAATATGTAGCATCTGTATATGTTACTGTTCTGGCTTTTATAGTTGTTGCAAACATATCAAATGTCCATTAAACTAAAATCCCCATAGACAGCCATCAGCAAAAACATCATCATTATTATCATGATCATCATCAGCAGCAGCCAATAAAGTGCATGGGAATAAGTGCATGCCAATCCACAAGGCGCACTGACACACAGGCGCACATTCAAACATAAACACAGAAATACATAGATACATGTAGACACAGATACATTCATGCGAGGGCAGGCTGAAAAGTAAAAAGGCAAAGCCGAAAATAGCGTAAGCAAGCAAAATTTTAGGCGCTTGCTGCATCATCATAAAAAGAATGATTAGATCAAAAATGAAATGGACGATGATTATGGTGATGGATGAAAGCCATTTATGAAGAGAAAAGTGTTAGCTGACTAGGAGAAATCTTTACTTATAGATATTGAGGCTGTGAACATCTTAAGCGAAAGAGATTGCCAATTTAGACTGTGTAGCTGGAGATATTTTAGTCTAGTCATGGCGAGTTAAGAACGCCAAATTTTGGACATCCTCTTCAGCGGATTTCTAACGATGGTGCTTCATAGGATAGGAATTTCATTAGGTAGCTCTTTCGCCAGCCTAATACTGCGTCTTATTAGCCGTTAGTGTGTTTATTGATCTGAAAGTCCATGTTCTCCATTCTGAGATAATGGTGTGATGTCGAGTTCCTTATGTTGAAGCATTTGGATAAGTGAGCGACTCAAGCGAGCCACCATACCCCAGATCTGGATGGCGTATCTTAAAGTAGGAGCACCGCCATGTTGTATCAGATTGGGTTAGTCAGTTAATATTTAACGTAAGTTTTTTAAAGTGTGTTCTATATGTCGTCTGAAGGTGAGTCTACTATCTAGTGCAGTGATGGGCAGTCTCTTAATTTACATAACTCGCGAGGCTATTGCACCAAAATCTGCCGCAGCGCAGTCGGCTCATGTACGTTCCAAGTGTGTGAAATCTCTCGCTCGTTTTTGCTTAGTTGCGGTTCTTGCTCTCTCGTGTGCTTTTGCTTACTGCGCTGTTTACTCACACAAAGAAATGTTTGTTGGTATGAGTTTTGCCCATCACTGATCTAGTGTGACGCCGAGATATTTGATTTATTTTTGTAGATTTAGTAGTTGACTGACTGACTGTACTTAGTTGGGTTCAAGACCAGCTCTCAAGCAAGTATTCCTGAATCCCATCTGCTGCTCCGTACTCACTGGAGGCAGCGTGAGTATTAAATATTAAAGAAGCAAGCAACTCTATAGAATTGAAAATTTCGATAAACACTCAGTGGAAATATACACCTATTATACAAATTTGGAACTCAACAAGCGTTTGGAATTTTTTGGGAACTTGAATATGACAACTACTCAGAGATTCATACAAAGATTACACAGATTGATTATCAAATCGTGCTTTTAATTCAATAGAATTGCATAGAGAAAAAGTCTGACAAGAAGATAAAGCTTCAGTTCCTTCTGGGCAAACAGTTTAACAGTTCGAGTGAAATCAAAAATTTTTTATATCATGAGAATAAGGCTAACATACATAAATAAGTTTATCAAATAAACCAATTCTGTTTTTACACGGTCTTTTTTTAAACCGTTTTGAAATAATATGGCACAGGAAAAAAATTTTATACAATTTCATTCGAATTAAATTTTATAGAAAAATATTTTTATTTAATTAATCTTTTAGAAATTTAGTTAGGGAATTAAAAAAGGTTTTAATTTATTTTCATAGCAGCTGAAGGATTTACTTTACGTCTTTTTTTTCACGGGTTTTCCTGGAATGTATCTACCGTGTTAAAACAGAATTAGGTGTATTTTGGTCAGATAACCAATTTTTGAATATTCTTCTGAATCTTGAAGCAGATCAATTTGTTATGTCATTAGGAGGGACCGATATAAATATAACTATTTTTCAAGTATTCTGCGCCCCCAATCCACAGCGCTCAACGCCCTTTGACCCCTCTTCGTGACTGTAAAGTCCAAGGTGAGTCTTTCAGTCAACAAGTTGCTGGCAAAGGATTTTGTTGTATCTTAAACAAGGCAATTAATATAATTCGAAGCAACTTTGAAAGAAATCAAGAATCTTGTGTGTCATTAGAAAAGTACTATGTAAACGCAGTTCTAAGTTTTAAAGTGTACTTCTGAAGCTTGGGTCACTTTGCCGACCCAAGCCTTAGCGTTCAATGCAGATGCAGCGTTTGCTTAAAGTTGACATAAAATAATTTCAAAGAATTGTTTAAACATAGTAGGGAGTATTGCTAAAATCGTTTCGTATTTGCTAATGAAAATTGGTTTTCTTTTAGGGAATCGATACATAACAAGTTTAAGGCTAATCTGCCTGCGATGTCCATGGCAAAGAATTTTATGGGATTCCCGAGGCATAATTTATTTTGAATACCTTTAACAAGGCAGTAAAATAACCGTTTAAAGTTATTTAGAGAGCCCGTTTCGTTGCTGATGTGCCTCTACCAACACCAGATACCAGAAAATGGATCACTCTCCATGGCAAAGTTGTAGAATGGCGCTACAAATTGGTTATGCCTTCACCATATTCTTAAGATATTGCACCCCGTATCTATAATCTTTTTCAAAACTCGGCGAAATACCTTCACCAAGATTTTCTTAAAAATTTTCTTTGGAACACAAAAAAAATTTAAACGAGATAAAAAAAAACATGTTTATAAGATTTACTAATTATTATAAAAATAATAGTTTTTTAAAAAATTGGTCCATTATTTGCTTGCCCAACTAGTTATTAGTCTGCCCTCATTCATATATATTGGACATGAATATGATTGTGTTCTCTAAATGGCCCAACTAGCTTCTGAGTATAATTCGCTGCGGTTGTCCCAAAATTGCATTTCCCTTTAGCCTTGACTGCAAATCTCTTGGCCTTATTTGGCTTGCCAAAACTGCAATCGTTTATGCTAATATTGGTTACTTAGGCAAAACAAATTGGACCCCCCCGCCCAAATATTTAAATGGTTTTATGTCGTGACAACAAATTTACTTACTGTATTATAGAAAGACTTATGGCCGACTTATTGCTTAATAGCTTCTATCGGGTGCCAACGGATTTTTCCTATTGTTTTTGGGAAAAAAGTCAAAAATAGGAATAAAAAAGGACAGATTGAAGAGTTTTTACTTGGCTTATTTTTGCATGCTGCCAACTTGCTGAAAGTCGTATATCATTTTATGTGCGCGCATTTTTGCCAACAACATACTTATATATAGAAAACTAAACCCAAAAAAAAAAATGACCATAATTGGCTTTGATTTATTGCCTAAGACAACATTGGGCGATGTACGATTGGCAACACACCCACAACAAGTTTCTCACATTTTCTTTAATATACACTCTAACCTTATCTAGATTTAATGGTGACCTCGGGGCATGGGCACTTGCCAAAAATTCAATTGTGTAATTGTAACGAACTCTAGGACATGAAAAAAAATTGCAACCAGGAAAATAAATTCTTAAACGTTGTCATATCGAAGTTTAAATACTTATATCATATGGTACTATTCTATTGCCACACTTGTTTTTCGAAATCCCAGATGATATACGAATTTTAGTACGATTTTGTGGAAATAAATTTCCATGAAATATTCAAAAACTTCGAGTCCCAGATCGTATACGAAAAAATGTGGTACAGTCGAGGCGGTGGCCGACAGTGGAATACCCTGTACCTTTTGTGTCAAAAAAATGTTTCCTGCATATACCATCTAAGAACTTTCCAATTGGAATTTATTTTTTTTTTGGTGCAAAACGATATTTATACCTATAAGTTCCGTAAATTTATACCGATTTTGATGAAAATCGAAAGTTACGTCAAAGAAGCTATTTTAATTATATTGGGTAAGTTTCAAGTTGATATGTTAAGGGGTGTGGGAGAAAACACGGTAAATCGATTGCGGGGGGTGGGGGGACCGCATCGATAAAATTTGGATGTGGATTTGTTCATTAGAGCCACATGAATGAGCTTACCAAAAATTGTGATTCTAGGTCACTTGTAGCCATAATTGCGTAGAGTCAAATATTGACGCAGTTTATTGGCAAGGGGAGGTGAAATTTGCACATTTTTTGACTATAACTTCTGTTGTATTTGTCCGATTTTGTTCATTTTTTACACATAGATGCATGTAACCACAACGCATCGCTCTGTTAAATTTCAAATGAAAATATTAAACGGTGTGGCTAAAAACCGAAAATCTACAGCGGGGGAACGGGGAAAGATATTGACATGATTCAACAAACTTCATCTGCTTAGGAAATATGCGCACCAGCAGGTAAAGTTCTGTGTCTCTAGCTCTTATAGTTTTCGAGATCTAGGCGTTCATACGGACGGACAGACGGACGGACGGACGGACATGGCTCAATCGCTACCCGAGGTTATGATAAGCATTTTGGTATAAAGGACTTGGGGTCTGCCACGCCTCCTTCTGTCCGTTACATACATTGCACAAATCTAGTATACCCTTGTACCTATAGGTACAGGGTATAAAAACGATTTTCAGGTTCATAGGATAACAAAATACCAGTACGTCCGGATTCTGTCAAACCCAAAAAAAACCCCACAAAACGAGTTATTTCGTAGGTTATTTCAGAAATCAATACCAAGAAATGCGTATATTTATAGAAAATATATTAGCCGTGGTGACACGCCAATAGCCAGTCCACTTGTAGTATGCACTTTTTGATAAAAAAAAGTGATTTTTCTTACTTAGCTATATACTCTACTCTGGCCAAGTGTATAAAAATTCCGCAATTTAATACCAAAAAAAAAAAAATGCGGTTCTGGCAGATATCAAGGCTGACTTGGCTGGCTGGCTGGCTGTCTGCATGCGGTTGCGTGTTGGGGTTTGGTTCTACTATTTAGATACCTAGTTAGTTGTTTTTGAGTATGTGCCGAGCTGGCACTCCTCTTGGTGTCCATGAACACAGCAGGAGTAGTAAATGACAAAGGCGTTTGGTACTGAGCGGAGATATGGAGCCCCCCCATAAAGGGTAGAGACCTGCGTTTGTTCTCATTTTCATTTCGAGTAGCATTGCATGACTGCATGCAAGCCCAAACGAGCCTTGTCCTTCATCCTGCCGTTTGTTATTTAAAAGTTAAAGGCCTGACATGCACACTAGCCATCACACACACACTCACACTTAGGCATACACAACGACACAATTAGACAAATGAATAAACATGGAATTCACCAGGGCTGCGAAACTTCGAAGTTTTTTTGAAATTGTGTTCAGGCTCAAACTTTCGACAAGCTCGTGAGAAACGGCAAGAGCAGCCCTCTACTTATATGAAAACAGCTTAAAACGCATCTTCACTACGAATGGAAGTACGGTCTTAAAAATTTTGTACACGATCTTTAAGTTCAAACTATGAGGTGTACTCACGGTTGCTATTTTGTTGAGGAATTGATAAACTAACCTAACCTAGTAACTGATAATTTGCACAAAAACTCAACTGGCTAATACGTGAGCGCCCTTTTTGTTAGTTGAGTTATTGAGCTTGTGCTTCGTCTTTGCTTCGTCTTTGATATTCGTAAATTTTAAATTTGGCGCCATTTTTGTGTTAACTCAGCTACTTAAAATTAATATCTGTTCATTTTTGTAAATTAAATGCATAAGACTTACTAGTTGAATTGCGTTAAGTGCAGTTAATTTTATAAAATTTACTCTGTACTTTTTTTCGACTCTTTTTATATCACAAATTGGACAAAAAATCTAATG
Source organism: Chymomyza fuscimana (assembly GCA_949987675.1). Lineage (NCBI taxonomy): Eukaryota > Metazoa > Arthropoda > Insecta > Diptera > Drosophilidae > Chymomyza > Chymomyza fuscimana. Next base: position 121,371,062 of record OX465088.1, on the reverse strand, counting down.
AATATTGAATTGTTAAAAATTCCTTAACTGAACGGCTAAAAACTAGAATAGGGACTGGGTTGAGAAAAAGTTGAATTAAGATTTGAAACAGCCTTATACATTTTGTTGCTGCAAAAGTCCTCAACAGCAACCGTGAATACCCTAAATATATTTTTGGACGTTTTGCTATTGATGCTAAAATACTGCATAACTAACACATTTTGTTGGGATGAAAGCTACTACTGGCTCATTACAGATTATTTAGAGTTTTTGACTAGACTTACAGAAATTTTAAATTCGAACAAAAAATTGAGATATAAGAAATCTGTAAGCTCCGTAAGTTTCGGCAAGCTTTTTTTTTGGTACTTTCTGAACGTCAATAAATTATTTCTGTCAAGACAAATTTTTATTTGTTTTCAAAGTGAACGGCATTATTTTAAAGTCGATTAAAAATGTAAAACATTTTGAACGAATTTTTTTTTCGTTCATATTCGTTTATGAGATAGAAAAGTCAAAGAAAAGTCTAAAAATGCAAAATACAATATTCAGTTATCGATAACTCGATAAATAATCGTAATTTTGCAATAAAAATATTGGGGATTACTCTTGGCTAGTAACTCTATCACATATATGTAAAAATCATAAAAATCGAAGAGCTCGAGGAAAAAACTGGCCCGCTTCACTTATTTTCGCCGATATGATTTATTTATGTATTAGGTGCGCAACTAAGTTCTCGCTGTTTGTCAATAGATGGCTTTAGCAGAAAGTTCTGGTCGATTTTGACATACCCAAAACTTCATAAACGAAGCTTAGGCATATGGTAAGCAAACTGCTATGGCACATTAGTGAATTTCTTTTTGCATTATTTACTTGTGGTTGTGTGAAAATGTCTAGTTTAGTGCCAAAAAATCATCATTTGCGGGAAGTGTAGATTTTCTTGTTCTGTTCGAAAAAAACGGCAGCTGAAGCGCATCGAGAGCTCCAAAAAGTGTACGGAGATGCTGCTCCAAGCGAAACAACGTGCCGTGATTGGTTAAAGGAAGACCCAAAACCTTCGAAGACGCTGAATTGGAGGCATTGCTCTATGAGGATTCGTGCCAAACGGAAGAAGAGCTTGCTTCAGCATTAGGAGTTACCCGCCAAGCCATTTCCAAGCGATTGCATGCGTTGGGAATGATTCAAAAGCAAGGAACTTGGGTTCCTTATGATTTGAAACCAAGGGACGTTGAGCGTCGTTTTTTCGCCTGTGAACAAATGCTCCAGCGACAAAGAAGGAAGAGTTTTCTTCATCGCATCGTGACGGGTGATGAAAAATGGATTCATTACAGCAACCCAAAGAGCAAAAATTCTTGGGGACTACCCGGTCATGCTACCACGTCGTCGGCTCGGCCGTATACTCACGCTGCGAAGGTTATGCTGTGCATTTGGTGGGACCAGGTCGGTGTTGTTTATTATGAGCTGTTGAAACAAGGCGAAACCATCACTGGGGAACGGTATCGAACTCAATTGATGCGATTGAGCCGAGCACTGCGAGGAAAACGGCCACAATACGAGCAGAGGCACGAAAAAGTGATTTTACTGCATGACAACGCTCGGCCTCACATTGCCAATCCTGTTAAAACCTACTTGGGAACGCTCAAATGGGAAGTCCTACCCCACCCGCCATATTCCCCAGATATTGCGCCTTCCGATTTTTACTTGTTCCGCTCGATGGCACATGGTCTGGCTAATCAGCAGTTCCATTCATATGAAGATATCGGAAAATGGCTTGATTCGTGGATAGCCTCAAAAGACGAACACTTCTACCGTCAAGGTATTCGAACTCTGCCAGAAAGATGGGAAAAAGTTGTAGCTAGCGATGGGCAATACTTTGAATGAGTCATTGATAACCATTTTTTTATAATAAAGTTACATTTTCGTTTCCAAAATTAAACTAACAAAAATTAAAATAGGCTCGTTTCGTCGTCAGGAAAAATGTTCCAGTATCTAAGTTTGAACTGGTTCATTTCCGAAATATTTTGCAGCCCTGGATTTCACTTTGTTGCCTTTTCAACTGTCAACCAGTTAGCCTGACTATCTTCTGATTTACATATTCCAGAACATACCAATATACTAAACAAAATAGAGTGTCTAATTTTGCCATGTAACCACACCTATAGTACATACATAGAACTATGTACACAAACCCGTAATTGCGGCTGTCAAAGCTCTTTAGGCTCGTTTAAAATGTTTTAATGCAAATATTTGCGCATCGGAATGACAATTTTCAAATGTTTTACTAAAATAGATTTTCAGGCTTAAAACGCTGCAACTTTGACCTGATTTAATATTTTATATTACATATTTATTATTTATTGCGCCCAACAAGTGTTGCCATCGTTAAGTAAGCTGGGATATAGAAAAATCTTTAAATTGAGTTATAAATGGTTGGAATTGACTAATTTGTTGCTAATATTTGAATTTAAATATGAGTAAAAATTCCGAAATTATCTAATTAAATACACGCAACGTTTTCTAACTTTAATGTAGGGCTGTCCAAGTGGAAGGTTCTTAGGGGGGGCAGAAGTAGCTAGAATTTTAAAATGTCGATTTTTTTTGCTTTTTCTAAAAGTTCAATATTTTAAAAGTGTTCTTGGAAATTCCAGAGAGATTACTTTGAATGGAGCCGTAAAAATAGGCATTCAAATTAATAAATTTTTTAAAATTTTTTTTTTAAAATTTTATTCTGTACATAAAAGCTAAAGAGCATTTGTGATTGAGTACCTATTTCTATATAACAAGACGATCAAAACAAAAAAAAAAAAGTTGCACCAAATCTTTGTCAAAATTTATTTGTGCTCGTGTTTGCCAAATAGAATGTTGAGCTAATATTTGCCTCAATTAATGCTAGCTTAAAGTTCTTCAAGAAGAAAATAATTTAGTGGTTAACGCTCATTTATATCTTACAAAAAAATAATAAAAATGTAGCAGTTGTGGCGGGTGCACAGAAAAATTAAAATAATAAAGTAAAATAAACATATGCACAAACATAGCTTAAAAAAAAGCAAAAAATTCCATTACAAAAAAAAAATCATAGCATATTTTTCAGCACAACAGCCATTTAAAAATGATGTGTTATACAAGTTATTTTATCTTATGGGTCCTGACTTTGGCTAACAAGCATATCGTGTTATGTCGTAAGCCGTTGAGCTTAATATATAACCAAGAAATTATTTCCAAATTTACTTAAACAGCACACATACACATACACACACAGGGCACATATGTATGTGCTTAGGGGACTCATTTGTTATTGTTTCTTGGCTTATCTGGGCACCCATAGGGATCTGTGGCGCGGCAGCTTGCAAATGTTCTTCAAAATATTATTGTTGCTTTTTTTTACGCTCTTATGTAAGTGAAAGAGCATATAAGCTACATACACACATACTAAGTATACATATGAATAAAAAACTAACCAAATTTGGACTGCCTTTAAATGTGCAACTTTCCATCAACACTTTTTGCTTGATTTCCCTTGTGTGGCAACTAAATGCACATTGAGACCAACTGAAAACTACAATTTTGTTTGAGTTTTTTTTTTATTTGTTGGTGGCCCTTTACTAATTGAGCAAAAGGGTATATTAGGTTTGACGGCAATTTTGTAACAGGAAGAAACAAACTCTCTAAGCTTAGAAAAATAAATAGCCAATATGTTAGCATCAATTGACATTAACACTTTTGAATTTTAAAATTAAAAACTAAAAATAAAAAAAAATTAAAAAAACAAAATCTTAAATATAACCGAAATTTTTTTTTTAATTTAATGTTTTATCTATTATGAAAAAAAAATCGCTTCAATATATTTATTTGCTTAGAGGATATGGCTTGTCACAGAAAATAGTCTAAAAACGAAAAACCCAATTTTCAGTTATCGATAACTCGATAAATAATCGGAATAATCTACCAAATCTGTAAAAATCATCAAAATCGGAGAAGGTCGGGGGAAAAATTGTCCGTTTCACTTATTTTCGCCGATGTATATAATATACATATATGTATATAATAAGCACCATCAAAAGCCGCGTACAAGTTTTATCTTATATGGGCTACTTTTAGCTCTGGTTTTGATTTCGATTCGGACTTCAACCATATTAAGAAATAATTCAAATATCATACTTTTAAAAATCAAGAGGTTTGTGGTCTTAGATGGTAGTTCGATTCGCTAAGTTGCTTCAAAGCTTACCTGCAAATATAAGAAAAAATATCACAATTAGTTTTAAATTTAACATTTTTATGTGTAAAGAAAATTTATTAAATTAAATTTTTTTTTTTTATATCCATTACTAGCAGAGTATCGTAAGTAATATATAGGCGAAAATAAGTGTAGCGGGCCACTTTGTAAGTCATTCTCTTTGGTTTTGATGATTTTTATTATTTTTATACCCTGTACCTATAGGTACAAAGGGTATACTAGATTTGTGCAATGTATGTAACGGACAGAAGGAGGCGTGGCAGAACCCAAGTCCTTTATACCAAAATGCTTATCATAACCTCGGGTAGCGATTGAGCCATGTCCGTCCGTTCGTCTGTCCGTCTGTCCGTCTGTCCGTCCGTATGAACACCTAGATTTCGGAGACTATAAGAGCTAGAGATACGAAACTTTACCAACTGGTGCGTATATTTCCTGAGCAGATGAAGTTTGTTGAATCATGTCGATATCTTCCCCCGTTTCCCCGCAGTAGAGTTTCACCGTTTAATATTTTCATCTAAATTTAACAGAGCGATGCGTTGTGGTTACATGCATCTGTGTGTAAAAAATGAACAAAATCGGAGAAACACAGCAAAGGTTATAGTCAAAAATGTACAAATTTCACCACCCTTGCCTATAAACTGCGTCAATATTTGACTCTACGCAATTATGGTTACAAGTGACCTAGTGACCCCCACCCCCCGCAATTTATTTACCGTGTTTTCTCCCACACCCCTCAGCATACCAACATGAAACTTACCTCATATACTTTAAATAACTTCTTCGACGTAACATTCGAGTTTCATCAAAATCGGTAAAAATTTACGGAACTTATAGGTATAAATATCGAATTTCACAATTGGAATTTCAAATTCCAATTGGAAAGTTCTTAGAAGGAACATGCAGGAAACATTTTTTCGAGACAAAAGGTACAGGGTATTCTACCGTCGGGCACCGCCTCGACTGTACCACATCTTAACCTCGTAAATTTTGTTTTGCTAAATTCCAATAATTTATCGAACTGAATATTTAGGTAGACTTTTCTTTGACAAGACGTAACGATTAAAGATATTAGTAAAAAGGTGGCATGCCCTTAACGCCTTGAATCTATTTTGGACTTTAACGTAATCTAATTCTTTTAACATGAGAAAATAAAAGGCTAGTTTTTCTGGTTCTACCTTTTCGAATTTCCTTATCTAGGAAACTACTTATTGGACTATGCAAGCTTCAAAAGGAATTGTATAATTTGGAGTAAAAAGCGTCTAGAGTATCTCACAGTCGGTCACCGACTGAATATATAAACTATATATATATATAAACTATTTAAATTGCATACACATTTTAAATGCTGAAGAACCAATAAAAACAAGTCAAGTATGCCATAAATAAACTTTAGGTTTTGCTCTTCGATATATAAAATATAATTGCCATGTTTTTCTATTACATAAATATGCAAATAAGATCTTATTTGTTTGTTTACGTTATTTTATGGTATGTTATGGGTTTTAATAAAGCACTTTTCACTTGTGCATAAATTTATATTGCAAATGTGCTGAAAAGATTGGAATCAAATGGTATAAATCGTCTTTGGAGCTATTAACGATAGAAGGTTTAGGTTACAAGCTGTTGCCATGATGGTGGAATATTTCAGTCAGAAATCAATATCTGTGTGCTTTTATGTGTGTTGGTATAAAATTTCAATTTACTAATCTATAGATGTTGAAAAAGTTAAAAATAAAGCAGCAAGGAAAAGGGCCTTAAAAACTTTGATTAGGTTGAGCGTCCAGGACGACTCAGTGGGTCAAAAATCGAAGAAGGTAAAGTAATTATTTTTGTGTGTATGAACATAAGTAGTAAAAACCTAAAGGTATTTTGCGTTCCAAGTTCAAATGTTATTTTATGTCCTTTTTAATGTTAGGGTACAGTAAAACCTATTTCCCTTATCACCCAGAAAAATTTAAAAATGCAGATGAAGTTTGCCTATAATTTGGTGTATGAAATTTTTTTTGGCTATTTGTTTCAAATCTGTAAATTTTTGAACTTGATTATAGAACATCTTGTTCATTCAAGATTAAAGCTGGAGTGCACTTTTTTACCCTATGGCAAATATAAGGGGTACTGGGTAGGTTCAAAACGTAGTAGGACTGAATGTATTCTTTGTTTGAAACAATCGGTACTTGTGCATATAACGCGATTCCCTTTTCGCATACGCCTTCTGGAACTCACTTGTCAGCATATCCTTCAGAGATGCTGTCACGGGTCCTTATCCGTTTTCTACGTAGCTTTACCTGTTTTTCTTAAGATGCCGCTTGAGTCACGCAAAAAGAAAGAAGTTCAATGGTGTGAGATCTGGACTGTAGGGAGGTGGCAACACTGCGCTTGGCGAACATCTTTTGCTTTACCAAATCTTTGGGCGCAACTGTACTTATCAGCAATCAGTCGAATTGTCTCATTAACAATCAATCATCAACAATAAGTCGAATTATCTGTGCGTCCAGGAGCGCCTTCACTTTGTCCTCATTTCCATCAATCCTTGAAGTTGATGGGAGACCGGGGAGCTGTTCGTCTTTGACGAGCTTTCGCACCTTCCGGAACAGTTTTCTGTAGGCGTCCTTAATTATTCCGAGAGTCTCCATTGTGGCTTTTCCAATTTTGACGAAATTTTCTCCATTTTGCAGTCTAAGAAGTGTCTTGTTACTCTCCTTTTGCCCTTAGGCGACTGGAAAAAGTATCGCTCTCTTCGGAAGGCTACTCCGCTCACTACTACGCCCGCGTGGTCCAACCGTCCTGCACTGAACCGTTCGCGCTACAGAACTTTAGTCCTAACACTATTTTTTCGATATCTGGTTTATCGCATAAATCCCATAGAGGTATTACATAACACCTCGAAGAAACCTAAAGTTTTAAGGATATAAAACATTTGTTTATGAAGTCATCGTTATCAAATTCGGCATTTTTGTAGAGTATCTATCTTAGCTCAAAGACTAATAGGATCCAGGTCGGTTCATTTATTTGCAGTGATGGAACAGGGTATCTCAAGGTCTGCTATTTTTCAAGGAGTGATAGTAGCTACTTTAAGATCGCTAAATTGTCCAAGGTAAAATTTGAAATATGTATGTTTAAGGTAAACATGGATTTATTGGTATTTTCATATAAATCGATTTTCCTTTAGAAGGATTGCGTATGCAAGAGTATATTCATTACTTTCAAATAAAATAAAACTAGTTTCAATAATAAATTATGGCAGCCCTCGTACTAGTAGTGAGTGCCATGCTATTTATATATTCTGAAAGTAGCTGGGGCGGCAAAATGACATTCCAATTTTGTATTTTAAATTATCCATTGATATGGTGAGTGACATGGTATATCAAACCGAATACCAATCAACTGTCAGCTGTCAAGTGGACTATCGCTGAAAACAACGTCACCAATTCGAAAAACAAACCAATATTGGATTGTAAATTGTAGATACAGCTTAAAGTTTGCATAAATAAATACGCGTTGACCAAGTTAAGGCCACTTTTTATAGCCTTTATTCAAAAAGTAAAATTGTCATGCAAATCGGCAATTTTGACCGTTTTAAGAATTCAAAGTGAAAACTAATTTTTTTTTTTGTAATTACATAATATTTTTTCGAACAAAAATCATGGTTTAATATCTCGCCAAATTTTGCCCTTTAAACTCATCATAGCTTGGAGCGCTCAAAATTTCGTTGGTTTGCAGCCCTGACTTAAATTCAAGTGCACTCAATAGAAGGCTAAAAATATATAACACTTTGGTTTATAAATAGTTTAAGAAAAGAGTTTTATTTTTATGGACTTAATAATCACATCAATTTGGTAACATTTTCACGCTGACCAAGAGAGCGAAATAAATTAAAACGGCTCATAAATTAAAATAATTCAAGCAAATAAATTGTTGGCTAGTCGAGTTTTGTGGTCTCATTGACCATAACTTGAACGGAATTATTGTAATACATACACACATATACACTCACATACTCGTAAATAAACACATACATATTCAGACTTATAAATATGCCGCTAAGCATTTTTGCGTTTCCACATTTTCTTGCTTTTGGGCCAACAAAAAATAAGCAAAATTATTGTCTAAAACTTGGCGCATTTTGCTAAACCGGAAGTTCGAGGGCCATAAAAACTAGCGGGTGTATATATAGTATATACAGAGCTGCGTGTGTGTGTGTGTGTGTGTGTGCGTCGCCAGAGCGACGGCATTTTATGGCATTTCATTGTTTGGGCATTTCGCATAGTAGGAATAGGAATACCAAATGTTGCCTCCACCGAGGAATCCGCTCTGCCAAACCAAAAAACTATTTTGGCACTTAGTTACTTTACTTGGCTTTTACTTGGTTGACCGTAGATGAAGCCAGCGCCAAGTTATATATACTTCCAATTCGGCTAGTATGTAGTTTCACTGTTGTGGGAGTTACTTAACTAACAAGGCAAATACGAGGGCTGACATTTCTATTTCGGAAACGGGCAATCGTAATCGTAAAGCTTAATAAGAATATCATTGATAAAATAAATTGATGAGTTTTGTTCGTAATATTATGACCAAATGTGCACAAAATTCCGTTCTTGACTTAAAATTTTTTGAAATAAAAGCGCAAAATTTAAGTTCAAGAAATTATTGTGATTGTTTCTCACCGAAAAAATTTCAAAATAAAGTTTTTTTTTGGTTATTTTTGATTAATTTTTTTCTTAATTGATGACTGTTAATTCTATTTCATGATATTTTGATATTATTTTAAGAAATATGATTTTATGTTAAGAATTATGAATGCTTAAAATTTTTATTTAAAATTTTTTTTTTTTATCAGTAAAAATTCAATAACATTTTTTGCCATCGATGTATCGTGAGAGTTTGCTAGAGTTGAGATTAATAGGCATTACTACTATCAATCTATAATCAATGCCATTATCCAGTAGGTTGGTACTGAGGGCAGATACGATACGAGATATGTTAAGCAAACGGTGTCCTTAAAGGAATTATGAGTCATGCGTTCCGGAGCCGACAAAACATTTTTAGTCAATTTTTAAATCAAGAGTAGTTTCTAGTATATTTTGGAAACTTTAACACTCAAATCTTAAAAAATTGTTTTAATATCTTCAGAGATGCTGTCACGGTCCCTTAGACGTCTTTTACATAGCTTTACCTGTTTTTCTTAAGATGTCGCTTGAGTCGAGCAAAAAGAAAAAAGTTCGACGGTGTGAGATCTGGACTGTAGGGAGGTTGCGGGAACATGGCAACACTGCGCTTGGCGAACATCTTTTGCTTTAGCAAATCTTCCGTAATAATTTTTTGGGCGCAACTGTACTTATCAGCAATCAGTCGAATTGTCTCATTAACAATCAATCATCAACAATAAGTCGAATTGTCTGTACGGCAATCAGAGTCCAGGAGCACCTTCACTTTGTCCTCATTTCCATCAATCCTTGAAGTTGATGGGATTTCAAATTTTAAAAAATTGTTTTGAAAGGTTTTGATAATTTAAATTTTGTTTTTCTTTTTAACCCAGCATGCACAACCCAAAACGAGCTGTTGACACATCGATAGCTGATATATACGACAGGATTGATGTGTTGCACCAAAAACATTTCCATTGCAATAAAATAATTTGTGGTTAATTTCAATAAATATTTTGCTTAAGCTTATATTATTGCTTTATTTATTTAAAAGACAGAATAATATATTACTGCCACTAGTTTAATCAAACTAAATTTTAAACGATATGATGTAATCGATAAGTGAGGAGCTGTGACAACCATGTTAAAGGTTATCAGCTGTTCTGCATGAAAAAAAATTTTATTAGCAAGCAATTGCGAAAATAAATGGAATTGTTGCATTGTTTACGAATTTAATTAAAATCCACTCATCTGTTTATAGTAAAGGAAATATGAGAATTCATCGAATAGATCAAAGAAAATATGAGAAGTTATCGACACAAAAAAAATTTGAAAGTGGAAGCACGCAAAAATGAAAACAAATAAAATTCATTCGTTTTGGTTTTGTGAAACTAGGAGCAAGGCTAAGAATTTTTATTTTAGTTTTTCCATTTTTATACTCTGTACCTGTTAGGTAAACGAGCATTTTGAGTTTGTGCAAGTATAGAAAGGAATTGAAGAAAACGAGAAAGACGTACCAACCTTTTGCCACAGTGAATTGGACGACAAGACGTCTGTCTGTCAGTATCAGTTTTTTTTTTTCCAATCCATGCGTAGTATTTTAAAATATTTTAAGGCATGTATGCAGCAGTCCCCGCAACTCTTCCGAACAAGAACGAACACCATTTAAAAAAAAAAGGCCTTAAAAAGCGTTGCCCCATGATTTCGTAAAATATTAGCAGAATACCACAAACGCTATAAAAGACCACATTTTGTTAATAGGGACACACTGTTTATTACTGAAGCAATGAAGTTGCAGTTTTTATTAGGAAGCGTTTCGGACAGGCCTATACTTTTAATTTTTTATATGGGGAGCCGGTTTCTTATTTCTACAATAACAAGAATGTTAAAGTTAAAATGTAATTTTTAAAATTAGTTATGCATCTCAGGAACTACAAGCTAAATTTAAAAAAAAAATTGGGCGCGGACGACTTTGGGATACCCTGTACCACCACATTGCAATCAAATCCGATATATATATATTGCTTACGAACTCCAAAAGATATTTCTTTGCCAAATTTGGTTACGATACTATTAAAAACAAACAAAAAAAAAAAATCGAATTTTGCACCAAACAGGTTTTTTTGACCGATGTTCCTACGGGGGCTATATAATATAGTCAACCGATTTTGATAAAATTTGGTACAATTCTGAAGATCTCTAAAACTAAACTATCAAATTTGGATACGATATCTTCGTAAACAAACGAAACCGAACGAAGTTTGCACCAAAGACGGTTTTTTGACCGATCGGTCCTATGAGAGCTATATGATATAGTTAACCGATTTTGATAAAATTAGGTACAGCGCTGGAAATCTCTTAATGCTTCCGAACGCTTTTGGTTACGATATCTTCATAAACAAACGAAATATCTATTTAAAACTTTTGGTATATCGACTTCTCTAGTCACCCCGATCATTCTTTAGGTAACTTTGGGAGCCTCCGACGACTCCTTCTATATGTTACATACATTTTCGGCTTGCACAAACTTAATATAGCCTTTGTACTATACGGTACAGGGCATAAAAAGTCAAAAATCAATACCTACACTCATTTCCAGTAATATACATATATTCGCAACTGTTTACCCTCAGCCTTTTCTTGCATTCAGTAAAAACTTGACGCAATCAAGAATAAAGTCGTTTCCAGCTTTCGATTTGAAACTTTTCAGAACTTGATTAAAACATTGGAAGTAATGAGGATAAATGCTATACCTATTATAGTTAGGATTTGTTGATATTGACCGGGCAAGTTATTTTTTTTTATTTTTTTGCTTTTTGTAATCTTTTAGAATTATTTTAGTACACAACGAATTTTTCATTAAATATTGCGTTTACCGAATCACATGTATAAACACTACACAAACAAGGATACGTGCCTGTTTGCCAACATATCGTCTATATTCGTCCCTGAATGTGCATTTGACCTTTATAAAGTTTCTTTCGGGTTGGATAGCTTTCATAAAATCATGACGAATCTTGTATCCATGAGTAAGTGCACGCGACCCAATCATTATTTGATTTTTCTTTACTACACCACATAAATATAAACTAATTTTTTCTTTAAATGTATGGATTGTTTTTGGTTTGAAACTCAGGTAAGAGACGCAACAAGCACACTGCTCGGCTGTTTGGATGGCATTGGATTGACAAACATTTTGCATTCAATGCAAATTTCTCGAAATATCTAAGGCAACCCTCGTAAAGCTTTCTATATGTGCACCGTGTGCAAGTAATTTAAGTCAAAAGTTTTTAGTCTATTTCTTTCTATTGCCCTTAACTAGTGCAAATATTTTGCTTCAATTGTTAGCTACATATTTTGTGTAGCCAATTAATGTAAACAATAGAATCAAGTTTCCAGAGTGCTGCCATCTTTAGCTATAAGTGATGTATATGTGTTCTGTATATAGAACAATTTTCCGGAGTTGTTATTTATGGACTTGTTCCTGTGGCACACACATGCACTCATACTACCACAAACACACTTTACTACTCTAATGACTTTGACATTTGACGTGGGTGTGTGTGTGTGTGTGTGGGTGTGCATTTGTATTTGTGTGAGTTCTTGGTGTGCATGTGTGTGTGTGTGTGTTTATAGCATGGAGTATCATGTGCTTATTGGTGCTTAACCCGGTATCCTAAGTGGATGCTCTTGAAATGAATGCGACAGCATTTTCCGTGCTCGTTTTAATAACAATTTTCACCAGTTTCTAGTTGAATGCTTAACAAATACAATAACAAAGTCAAGTTTGTATTCTTTATTTTTGGTAGGAAAGTTTTCTCTTCTTGAAGGGCTTTTGGTGTTTAGTTAATGTGGCTTAACAAGTATGAGTGATGCACAAAAGTTGTTCGAAATTTTGGCGTATTTGCGATTATATTTTATAGCATTAGATATATGTATATGTATTTTGTGTTTTAAAAAATTTAAGTTATTAAAATGTTTATTTTAAAAGGTCTCACTTTGCGTACAAAATCTTACTTATTTTTTTTTAGTTTGTACTGGTAATTAATTAGCAAAAAAAATCGATTGATAGTTTGTTTGAAAATTCAGTGATCAATGATTCGAAAACTTCACAAAGCACATCGGTTTAATGCTCGCTATGATTTTCAAAAAAAAATTAAAAAATAATAATTTTTTTTTGTAAATAGATGCAACAAAAATTTTTTTAATCTTCAACATGACTTCCTTGAAAGAGCACAGCGAAAAAAAAAATTAATTTGGAAAGGTAAAAAATTATAAATATTTTTTTCGTATAGATGGGCCTAACAAATTTTTTTTTAATGTTTGCAGGTCACCACTACTTATTTTAAATAAATTTTATTTAAAGTCAAAAATTAAAAATATTTTTTTATATTTAGGGTATTCACGCTTTGTGTTGAGTTGAGGAGTTGAAAAGTTGAGGAAAAAGTCCGCAGGCCAAAGCGTGAACAGCCCTGTTGAGTTTCATGAGATGAGTTGTTGAGTTTTCTTCTTCTTTCCAGAGTTTGTTTACATTTGTAAATTGGTACAATTGACATTAAAATTAAAAAACTTGAATAAAAAATGCCGAGTCAAAGCATAAAATCTATTTCAATGAAACCTGCAGCTAAAGTAGTTATGTATTACATGGATTTTTATTATTTTTCTGCAGCGAAAATGAAATAATTGCAGAAAAACCGTATTTGAGTTTGTGCTTGTTCTTCCATGTGTTTGTTTACATTTGTAAATTGGTACAAATTAAAAAACTTGAATTAAAAATGCAGAGTAAGAACATAAAATCTACTTTAATAGATTTTTATTATTTTATTGCTGCAAAAACGAAACAATTTTAGAAAAACCGTATTCGAGTTTGTGCTGCTTCTTCCCGTTGTTTGTTTACTTTTATAAATTGCTGCAAATAATCATTAAAATAAAAATGCCAAGACTGAGCGTAAAGTCTACTTTGATTGAAACTGTTGCTAAAGTGGCTTTGGCTGAAATTATGGTTCGTCTGCTAAAACAAATTCATCGTATAAGAACTAAATTTAGTTTAATACAGTGACTATGGGGTTGCGGGACGACGCACAAATTGATGAAGTTTTAGATAATTATGTAGTGGACATGAATGCAATAATACTCTCGCGGCAGGGCGACCACATCCCCAAGTCAATTGACTGGCGCCAGAACGTGCTCAGTTCCTTCGACGACAAGCGATTTGTTCAAATGCTGAAGGTAACTCCCCAACAATTCCAGCATATATTAAGCCTAGTACATCTACTTTTACTCTTTTATTTGCGAAAACTCCAACAACAAGTAATCATGTCTAATTCACTTAATTTCGCACAAAAAAGGCGCAACCTTTTTACTTGCGTTAATACAATTTGATTATTTTAAATTTGGCGCTTACTTTTTTCCAACGAGTATACGGTAACTCGTTGCTTTTCATACCACGAAATGGCTAAAAAATGGCAAATGCATTAGTGCTGAAAAGGCAGCGAATTACCACATTGTGCAACACTTTCTCAAAAACTCAACAGGAAAAAGTAGACTAGGGTCTGGGTTGAGGAAAAGTTGAGTTGAAAATCGAAACGCAGGGTTGATTTACATCATGTATTTGTTTTTGTAAAAGTCCTCAACTTTTCAACTCCTCAACTCAACACAAAGCGTGAATACCCTAATTGATAGACTGAACTGAATTTCCGGTTGTATATTTGAAAACAACAATTTCCTCTCACTAACCAACTTTTCGACTTGACCACGATCTTCGATCGAAATTACAAATAGTACACTGCCGGAAACCTACGTAAATACCCTGATCCTTGCCTTTCTACGTCGAGAGATTAGAGTGTAAGCAGTGCCTGTTATTCCCAAAAAGTAGTTTTTGGTGCACAGGAGTTTCTAAGAAAAAGTGTTTTAATTTAATTTCCAAAAGTTGCCAACCATTTTTCCAAAAAAGGTAACTAGTAACAAAAAAAATGGCTGAGTCGAATTTCCTTCTATGTAAGAAAAGAACCAGAAAGCAAGTAAAATATTCAGTTTTGGAGAAGCGGACACAGGAACAACAGACGGATGAACGATGCAAATAAAGGGTCTAGCTGGATAAGGTACTGGAAACTGAAATTATGCGAAAAAAGTTTTGTTTGCCATATGCATCGTACATTAGTTTTCAAAAATCGCTGGGTGGCAGTTTCCAGTACCTTATCCAGGTAGACCCTTTATTTGTCTTGCTCATTATTTTGTTATAAATTTCAAAGGATCAACATACTTGTTGCCTTTTAGGCGCTATAGCTATTTTTTTTTTAATTTTTTGTATACCATTTTGTCTCTCAGTACAAAAACAATATTGCCTGAAAAATAGCCACGCCAAAAGCATATAAATTGGGTCATAAAAATTTTGATTCCAAAAAGAATGAGAGGAATAAAAGAACAAAACAATATTTCAAATTTTTCAACAACCAACATTCCAAAAGATGCAATAAATTTTTAATTGAAATTGTTGCAGTTTGTGAAAGA
Source organism: Chymomyza fuscimana (assembly GCA_949987675.1). Lineage (NCBI taxonomy): Eukaryota > Metazoa > Arthropoda > Insecta > Diptera > Drosophilidae > Chymomyza > Chymomyza fuscimana. The sequence goes on along the minus strand of OX465088.1, from coordinate 121,355,699 downwards.
ATAAAATTTCACTGCATGACTTTTGATTTATTTGTTAAATTAGTTTTTAGTGCGTTATATAAGCCACAACTCATACACAAATACAATTGTATATACTACAAGTATGTATAGTATTTCTGCTAGCTAAGAAAATTTTTCTTATGTCTTTTCAAACAGTTCCGATTGTTAAACAAGCCAAAAAACAAGAACTACAGCAATAACAAACACACAATAATGCGCCCACGCAATGTAAATGTTTAAAAAGAAAAACAAATCCAAAAAATGAAGGGAAAACGAAACAAAATCCAAATATAAAATGGCGTAAAAGTTTTGCTAAAAATAAGCCAAAAGTAACTGTAGAACAACAAGTTATACAAAAAGTGTGCATTTGTGTGTGTGTGTGTGTGTGTATGTATGTACTGTATGCGCAAAAAAGTATGCTACATAAATAAAATTTTGTTGTTGCCGCTAAATTGTCGAATGACTTGGTTTGTTGGTTTACAGTGGCGTACATTTAGGGGATGAGACAACTATGATGGTGAGAACTCCTATTCAAAAAAAAACATAGCTTTACTTGATAAATAAATTTGTACAATACATCTTCCAAAATATTAAATTAAAGTGCACCAATTTTTTTTTCTTTTTCTTTTATTTTGTAACGACTATTCTCAGGACATAGCTATGAGATTTTGGAAACAATATCTTTTATTATAAATCTCGTCTTTATTAAAGAGCAGATATTTGCAGGACTGATTAAGAAATCAATCAGGGTAAATTTTATTTGAAAAACATTGACATCTCACAATATTAGTGTTAATCGTGCTAAGTTTATAGTTTAACTATAAAAGTTAGTTTTCAAAAAAAAAAGTTAGTATCAAAATAAATAAATAATTTGTTATTTAGTTTAGTTCTTTAAAGGGTCTTTCCCTTTTTCTTTATTACATTAAGCCAGGCGAATGTATACAAAAAATATATTATTTGTCAAAGCAATTATGTAAGCAAAACGCTATAAAATGTATATTTTTTAGAAAACAAAGTTTAAAATATTAAGATAAATAAAGTAATTGAATAATCGCTATGTCAAATGCAACTTGAAATTCTATAGTTAAGAATTGCAACTTTTTCATTAAACAATGCTTAGTTAACTTAATTTTAAAAAAAATTGCTCGATTTTTTTTTAAGGTGAAATAACAAAACTTTGTATGATATTTTTCAAAATAAAGAATTGGTAATTTCATATTTATAGGTCCAGTGCGTGCACACCAAACAAATCAGTGAGTACACACAACAAAATGGCAAAACTAGTGCTGGCAGATTATCAATACAAATTTGCACTTGCTCTAAATAGATTTCAGTTTTTTATGCTTTATAGATTTGAAAATTGTTGCTGTGGACTTATCATTAAAAGAGTTTATTAATTTTATTTATTTATTATTATTATTTTTTATTACTATTAAAAAAAACACCGCTTTTTTAAATTGTCTACCACACTTTTGCAAACAATTTTTCATGATATTAGAATTTATCAGCAACCAGCAATTACACAGGTCTACAAATACCGGGGTCATGCCAGTTGTTGGAAAGCTAAGGGCAAATTACTTCGGAAATGGCCCTTAGCTTTCCAACAACTAAACCATGTTGACCTGTGTTATTGTCTCAAAGGCTTAATGCAAATGCTAATGACGTCGAAGGGATATATTTCGTAACTTCGAATAGCCATAATTTTGCGAAAAAAAATCGTAATTGATCTCTTGAACTCTTAAATTAAAGACTAAGAGTGGTACTAAATGATGTAACTGGAGAGACAGACCACAGTTGTACATAACCTCAAAAGTAGGAAAAAAAACGGCGATTTTCGGCTACATAACCTCAAATATCTCAGAATCCTGACGTGATGGGCTAATTCTGACCGCCAATTCGGATTCTACGCAGCAAATTACTTCGGAAATGGCTCTTTGCTTTTCAACAACTAATCCATGTTGACCTGTGTTATTTTTCAAAAAATATTTTTTGCAAACATTTTGCAAGCATAGTAGGTATAAACAATAACAAATGTTACCAATTCTTCTACTGCACTTTGTAACACACAGTCGTAAAAAATAACTTCAAAATTTCTTCTTCTGAATTTGATCGTAGTTCATATACTCCCAGCGACATTTTTGAAAAATATAAACAAAAACTGCCAAAGAGCAATTTAAGGAATTTGTATTAATTTAATTATTTTATGTTCCAACCTCATCCTTCGTTACATTGAAATTCAAATCTGCATCCACTTGTCAAAAATTATGAATCGGAATTTTTCATGACTATTTTTTTTATTTGTTCCTTTTTATTCCGTGCGTAAATTTTGCATGCTGCGTATGGGCCTTAGGTAAGAAAATCGTTTTGGCGTGACGTTACGTTTGTACGACAAAATATGACAAAACCAAGTAAAAGCTCAGTTTTAAAAAAGTTTTTGGAATACACTGCTCCACCACATTGCAATCAAATCCGATATATTGCTTACGAACTCCAAAATATTTTTTTTGCCAAATTTGGTTACGATATTTTTATAAACAAACAAACGAAAAGTCGAATTTTGCCCCAAACACGTTTTTTTTTGACCGATTGGTCCTATGGGGACTATATGATATATATAATCGATTTTGATAAATTTTGGTACAGTGCTGGGGAACTCTAAAAAACTTCCGAATAGTAAATTAGTAAATTTGGTTGCGATTTCTTCGTAAGCAAACGAAACAGAACGAAGTTTGCAACAAACACTGTTTTTGGACCTATCAATCCTATATGATATAGTCAACCGACTTTGATAAAATTTGGTACAATGCTATGGATCTCTAAAAAACTTTCAAATACCAAATTTGGATACGATATCTTCATAAATAAATTCATTATTCATCTAAAACTTTTGGTTTTTTACGAGGTCGTCTGAAACACCCCTATGGGAGCTATATAATGTAACCCGATATCAAAAAAATAAAATTAACACAAATTCTTTCAAGTACTTGATTTTCAATTCCATAATATCTAAGACGTTGACTTTTCTAAGAAAAATTTTGAATTAAGTACAAAGACATAATTACTAACATTGCAAAAAGCTGTTATTTTTTTTATTGTTTACAAAAATATTTCGTACTAAAAATAAAACCTTCGAAGAAAAGTCTATGCAATTAAATGCTACAATCAAACATGTCGAAAAGCTGTCTTAGCCACAACATCATGCTATTAGAAATAATTAGACTACTCAGAGGTTACAGTTTCAAATGTTTAAAACAAGAAAATGTTTTCATCTGAAATTTTAAAGTACAAACTATTCATTATTCATCTTTTTAATAAATATTTGCAGTTATATTCAGAGGTTAAACCTAAAGCTTATGATAACTTACAATTGTTAGAACGTACAATCTTGTTTTGTTTAATGCGACTATAGCCAACGGACGAACAAGACGCTTCCAACGCTATCTCTTTTGTCAAATTATGATAAGTAGTTTAGATGCTACGAGGGAACAGATGAACTCTTAGACTCGTATACACATGAAATCATAAAAAAAAAATTCTCTTCTAGTGTTTACAAAAAAATTTCGCAGCATGCAACTAAAAATGTAACAAATTCTTCTACTTGACTTTGAATATAAAAATATGGGTCTACCATAAAAAATAAAACTTTTGAAGAAAAGTTAGGTTTAAAATCTCATGCCATTGAAAATGCGATGTTATGTCAGTAATAAATTGTCTTTTCTAGTGTCTACAAAAATATTTCAAACCAAATATTAAAACAATAAAAAAAATTAATATAAGTTTTTCTATTCTAACAATTCGAAAAAAAAAACGTTTTTAGTGTTATGTACTAAGACATATTCCCTCCCTGAATCTCAAAACACCTTCTACTCCACTGTTACTTGCTAACGGTAGTTTAACTGTTGTTTTATTCTTGTTGTTAAATGTTGTTTTTGTTGTTGTTGTTATTGTAGGCGGATACAGTCAACGTTGTGCGCAGTAATTAATGCTTGTAAGAGCCACTTGTCAATGTGTGTGCGTGGGCTGCTGCTGTTGTTGCTGTGGTTGCTATTTGCACAGGGTTGCCACATTTTCCGTATATATTTTTTTTGGTGCTGTTCTTCATCTTGTTCTTGCCACTTTCGGGCTTTCCGGCTGTTTGTTAATTGCATGTTGCCAGCATATGTTCACTTGTTCTTGTGGATTTTTGCCTGTAAATGGGCAGCAATTAAAAAACGAAAGAGACGAAATGGAAAATCTTGACGCAGTTTTTGAGCTTTGTCCAAGTGCTGTTCAAAGGCAGCAAATTGGCAGCTCTACAGCAGCAGCAGCAACAACAACAACAACGACAACAAGCAGGCAAGGCAACAACAATTAACTTTTGGTATGGCCCGCAGCACACATGGCGTATGCGTGTTTTTAAACTGCAGGTGGCAAGTTTGACAACTTTTTGCTTCTATCAGCTGCAGATAACAAAACAAGAAAAACACTTAGCTAAGCTCGAGTAGAAGAAGAGATACTCTTAAGTTTTGTCTATATTTTAGTGTCGGATGTTTAAGTGATTTTAAAGCGATTCAGTAAATAGTTTTTTCTAAAAGAAAAATTTGCCTAAATGTGCACATTAAATTTTGTAAAACATTTTTTCTATAAAAAATACTTATTAAGAATTTATAGCAGATGTGATCCTAAATGGGTTGCGACGGCAGGGTACCCTGGTAATTCAGTATCCCAAAAGCAACAAATTTTAAAGAAAAAGTTTATTAATCTCCCCATAGAACAAAACTTTTGATTTTTTAATGTATTAAAAATTTAAAGAACTTTCTTTCGTTGCATAGTTATTAACAATCACTTAGCGAGAAATTCATTTGGAGGAAATTTTCTATGGATCATAAATCTTATTTATCTTAAATGAAAAACATTTTTACGATTTTAATTTTTAATTTTTACGCGATGTTCGGTTATTAAACGATCCATGACTACAACTGAGTAGTTTTGAACTTTTGAACTATGTCGAAGAGCATCCACTTTGGTCGGGTATGTTTCGAATTATGAGTGTTTAACAACCAAACCAACAGATGGCCCACCCTGTATATTCTGATAGTTGACGTTTTTTTTGCACTTAATTTTCTTCCTTTATCACAGACGTCTTCCGGGTACAGTAGTTGTTTTAATTATCAAGCTTAACTCAAACTATTCCCAAGAAAGTTTTCGATTCAAATAGAGCTTTTTATTGGACTACATTTTAAGATCCATAAATAGATACTCTAGTAAGTTTTTTCAATTTTTGCTTTTTAAAAAGTTACATATGTGTGCACATCTTCGAGACTACTAATAGTGAACTTATCTACTTGCTGAAGTGTATACAAACCTCTATATATGTTAAGTACATAGACACAGTTGTATTTCCCAGATGGTGTATAGTTAAAAGTTAAATGTTCATTTTCAAGTGTTTTGATATTTCCTAATGTGCATAGTTTCGTGTATTACTGATAAGTTGACCAATAATGTTACGATAAATTTCCAAAGTACTATTAACTAGTGTGTCCGTGTGTGTGGTGTGCGTGTTTTGAAAGCCATTTGTTAAACAAGTTTTTGGGAAAAGTTTAAGTAGCAAGAGCCCTGTCTAGTGACAAATGTTTAATGACAGTCGAATGATAGTTGATTTATATATTGTTGCCACTTCTGGCTGCCATAGTCTACAAAAGAAAAACACAATATAACTGATGGGCTCAATGAGGCACCAAAACAATGTGCTTGATCCCAAACAAGGACAAATATATTAAAGTTGCGCTTGCTCAAGGACTCACTTCTATTTATATATTTGTATGTAATTTATATGTTTTTTTATCTGTCCCACTTTTTGTTACTACAATGAAAGTGTTGTTTTTTGTTAGATATGATAAGTTTGTTTTCATATTCTGTAAAGTTTTTAGCTAATAAATATTTTGGTTACAGAAAAACAATTGATTTAAAGTGCGTTTGACAAAACATTATTAAATTATGGATACGACACGGGTTATTACTAAAAATATGTACTGCTTTCCCAATTATTTTTGAATCTGTAGCTGGTCTCTTAGGACAAAGTTATTAATAACCAAATAAGTAAGTAGACATTCCATGTAAATGAACAGTCATATTTAAATAATTGTTTTTCAAAGATAAAAAGGGCTTACAGAAAAGATTAAAAAGAAAAAGAATATTTTAATATAAAAAAATGAATTTTTTAATTTGAAATTTTTCTTTGGAAAAAAATTAATTTTTAATTTAAATATTTTTAGAAAAAAATTAAAACTAATATTTTTTTTTTTAAATTAATGTTTTTATGTTAATTGAAAAAAACACAACGACATGACCTGTCAAAGAAGTCTACCTACAAAAAAAAATATATATTAATTTAAAAAAATTAAAATAAATTTTTTCATTATGTTCACAAATATAAACGAGATTAAACGGAGTTAATTTAATGACAAGAATTTTCAATGAAAAGAATATCTGCTATCTCTGAGTCCACTTTGACAGAAATCTAATCTGGGGACCACACGTCATACCAACAGTCACCAAATGTCAACAAAAGCTTAAACATAGCTAATATCATGACATTTTATCGTTCCGATCCGCCTCTGGCTATCTACTCTATAAACTCCTCTCTCTTAGAACGCATCCTGAGAGTTTCTGACCTTGGTGTTCTGTTTGTCCCTAAGCTTAAATTTGCAACATTGTAAATAAAGCTAGAGGGGTCCTCGCGTATATTCAGCGTTGGAATAAGGACTTCAACGACCCGTATACAACCAAACTTATCTATATTTCTATCTGGAATACTGTTCCTGCGTTTGGGGTCCTCAGTACCTTCATCAGCACAAGATTAAATTAGTGCCAACGCAATTCTTCCTTTTTGCACTTCGTGGCTTAAATTGGGATTTTAATATCCAACTGCCACCTTGTTCCGACACACTTCAAATTAAAAAGTTTCCTTCCTTAAGTTAACGTAGAAAATGCCACGGCGTGCTATTCGTGCTTAAACTGCTACTTCGTCTTGTAGATACTATCGAACTTCTTAATAAAGTGACATATACAGTACCTACTAGAGTAACTCATAATTTTCGCACCTTAGCCTTGCAACTTTGTAGATCCAATTTTGCTCTGCATGAACCTTTCCGTGTCTTATGCACTAATTATAATAGTCTTTATATTTTAATCTCTTTCGAGCTGTCTTTATCCTCTATCACTTCTTCTATCTTAACTCATCTTGCATTGCCTTTTCGAGCATCTTTGATCAATTCTGAATTGTGAATCACCCAATTGATCAACGGTGCCCTTTTTGCGTTTTTTTCTATGATAATGTTTCATTTCTTTTCCTTTTTTTATCTTTCTTATTGTAAGTCCTAGTTTCTGGAAAATTCATGATGTGAGTTAAAAAGTTCACCCATCGGGCTAGTGACGCGAATTAGTTAATATTCATTTTGTTTACTTTTCTATATTTCCAATAGTTATTTTCTAGAATCTAAGGTCAATTGAGCTTTGCTGAACGCTTTTAAAAAAAAAATAAAAAAAGTAGAATAATAAGTTGTCAGAAGGAGTAAAATTTGAATTATCTTAAATTTAAAAAAAATTAAAAACAAGTTCTTAGCTCCTTGTCATAGCGAAAAAAAGTCCTAAATCCTCAGAATAGACAGATAATAAAACTAGATAAATCTAGTTAGAAATGCACGTCACAATACAATAAATATCATTAGAGCGACGCAAGATAACATATTTAAGGTCAATGGTCACAAAATTTCCTTTTTAAATTTAAAAATAAAAAAATATAGTAGAGTGTACTTGGTTCAAAAAAAAAAAAAGGTTTGTAGCCAGAGCAACGTAGGCCTTCAGGCTGCCCCATATGTAAAAATCATTAAAAATGAAAAGATAAATTTTAAAGATGATTCGCATCTTTCTTTTTGCTATAATATGCTTTTTACTTTACAGCACCAGCCTTAGTACAAAATTTTAAATGATTTGTAAAAAAAATTAAAAGGGAACTTAACCAAAAAGACCGAAAAACTTGTAGAATTAAAAAAAGACCATTGCACTCTGGTCTTGGCGAGAATATTAAAACAAAAGGCTGCGACACAAAGTTTGCCGTCATTTTGCTTCACAAAAAATCTATATTCAAATTTGTGGCGTTAAACTTGAAGCTACTTCACTATCGAACAATGTCATTCGAACGATGTTATTCTTTATTGAATTATTAAAATGACATCAAGTTTTAAAGCAGGTTAATAAAGATGCAGAGGAATCGCAAAGCAACCTGCTCTTGTTGCTCCTACAACCTGTATGTACCTGGAAGTATATTAAGAAACGTACTGCATCAAAGCAAAAATTGTATTTTGCGGCCGACTTTTGGGAATACAAAAGCAATAAAGGACTTAGATGTAATAAAAAGTTTCTTTGAACAACACAATGCAAAACTCCTTCAATGCCGGCGAGAAGGAGGTTTCGTGTGTCACAATCATCTTCCAGTAGCCTGCATTGACGTCATAAAACTAGAAAATCATAGCATAGCTTTGGCGCAAAACCAGACGGGGTTTTATACCACATTTAAATGCAGTTTACACCGTGTACCTGGACAGAAAGTATAGTAATCTGATAAGCAAGGTAAGCGCGGCTCCATAGCTTGCTGCATAGCCAACCATTCACAAAAATTAATTTTTATTACATTCAACATGAATATATTATGTGAAAACCCCCAATTTGGAGTCTTTTAGACAGGTTCTTTGAGGGAATAGAAACACTTTTGGGCTTTTGTGGGCTTTTGTTAATTTGAGTACTAGTCACTTAACGAAAAATTAATTAAGCGTAGGTTCCCTGTGGATCATAAAGCATATGAAAAAATAACTCATTTTAAAAATCAACTTTTACTTTAATCTCAAATTTATTGGAGTTTTGTATATACCCAACAGCTATATCATCCGTAGATTTATCAGCATATATATGATCCGTGTGTCTTTTGATAACGCAAAAGCTAAGAGCACAAATCCATAAATTCGATTGCATATAGATCTTTCTGTCGTTTGTTTCTGGAAACTAACTCTGCTTCCTACGTTCTCTATAATGGCTTTTTATAATGTTGGGAAGAATCTCATCACTACCTGGAGCCAATGTGAAGCAAAAAGTGGAGAAGAAAAAGCTCATCGACGATCGTTCAATAAAATTTTGTACATTTTTTCACCATTTCTGAAGTGATAAATTTTTTCCATGTAGACAAATTCACAGAGAACGTTCTCCAAAAAAAATAGCGGCCAACAATTTAATCTCAAATTTATTGGAGTTTTGTATATACCCAACAGCTATATCATCCGTAGATTTATCAGCATATATATGATACGTGTGTCTTTTGGTAAAGCAAAAGCTAAGAGCACAAATCCATAAATTCGATTGCATATAGATCTTTCTGTCGTTTGTTTCTGGCAACTAACTCTGCTTCCTACGTTCTCTATAATGGCTTTTTATAATGTTGGGAAGAATCTCATCACTAGCTGGAGCCAATGTGAATCAAAAAGTGGAGAAGAAAAAGCTCATCGACGATCGTTCAATAAAATTTTGTAGATTTTTTCACCATTTCTAAAGTGATAAATTTTTTCCATGTAGACAAATTCACAGAGAACGTTCTCCAAAAAAAAATAGCGGCCAACAACAAACTACACATTAAGGTTATTAATTAATGTTACACATTAAACTAATTCTTTTGGTTCGTATACCAAATAACTCTCACGTTTTTAGCTCTGGTGCTCATAGCTCCTTATTTCTTCTGTGACGTCATCACTTTGACAGCCAAACACACTAAAATTTGAGAGATAGAGAGTTAGTATAGTTTGACATGCTTCATCGATGATGGTTCGCTCTTCTTATGGTCCGTACTGCTGGTTGGCACGTGTCTCCCAATAATACTTGGCATAAGCTTCCACAACGTACTCCCTCTTTTTATTTTTTTTTTCGAATATTCATTAACACTAGTATTTTAGATCGTCTAATTCTAGGACGGCCCTCGTTTTTTCGTTTGAAGCGAAAACAGTCCTATCTCATAAAAATGTTTAATGTTAAACTTTCCACAATTCTATACGAAAAGAGCACGTAAAATTTGCTTGAGTTTGAAAATGGTCCTCGCAGTAGAAAAGATTACCATGCTTAGCCGGGAATATATACATAAAACACAAAAAATTTCTGCATTCTTTTCAGTATCTATTAAAATTCGACGTGTGTAACCTTCTTCATCGACTCTTTATACATAAAAATGCAGTACTTTCAGTACTTTCTAAGTATAGATATACATATGTATAGATATTTAATATTTTTAGTATCTATCAGATTTATGCTAGCATGCCATAAGTTGATTAGGTATCTTAGCTATACTAGCCATAGTTAGTTTTGACAAAAAGCTTATACTTTTATGTAGTTTTCTGACATGCCGCAAATAATTAAAATGACTCTTCAGTTTTGAAAAAGCCACATCATCGCGGTTATTTATTTAGCTTATGTATTTTACGCTTGTTAGTATATAGTGAAACCACCTATGTGTCATTGATATATTCATACATTATGCATGTATACATATTTCATTATTTTACGTTTATTTTAATAATGAAGCCTAAAAATCAATGCTGCTCTCAAATTTCTTTGGCCGTAAATATTTCACTTAATTAAGTTAATGATGAATAGCACAACATCATCAGATAAAATAGCTTATATGGCATAACAGAATAGTCCAATGGACTTTAAAGTGTACATTTTTTTAGTTAGGCTTACATAAATCATCTTTAGCAACCTTAGCTTTGATGGTTTTCCAGATCTATTCATACAAACAGATGGATATGGCTCACAAAACGAAACTAATATTGCTTTACCATGAGGCATGAATGCTGCAAAATATAATTTTCCCTTGTTCCCATAGGTAAAGCAGGCTTGCATGGGTCTATGTAATTGTCATTTGTGTATTATTAATTAATTAATAGCATTTTTTTTCATTAGGTTTGCCATTTAATTTGTACTTTTCTTTTATGTTCACAGCACATTTATTTTTGATCATTTGTCTTCATTTTAATTTTAGCTTTTGATATTTATAGCATTTGCAATTTACTGAATTTTGTTGTTGCATACCAGCAGGCGCCCACTCAAATTAATAGCAGCCAAGTCAAATACATATGCGACTATATGAGTGCCTATGTATCTGTGAAAGTACATGTGTGTGTGTTGGTGTGCAAGCGGCCGAACAAAAAAAAAACTAGAGCGCACCTTGATGCTATTTATAAGTGTCACACAGATACGCACACACACTCATATTTACACACGTGAACATGACGTATAACAATTGTCGCTTAGTTCCGTGCCAAGCTATATACATATACATTTTTTGTTCCATTGTGCAGCTTCCCCCTCTTTTATTTATCTTGTGCCTTTTGTTCATTTTTGTTACTCTTAGTGACAGCGCTTAAAAATACATAGTTGGGTAAATTGCGTCAAGTAACACATAAATATTATACTTTTTAAAAGAAAGGGGAAGTGCATTCTTTTTCACACGTTAAAAATGTTAACGCAATGGCGTTAATAAAATGAAAGCTACCATGATAAACGGCCATGGACAGTTGGTCTAAAAGTTGCGAAACTCATAAGAACTGTACTTACGTGGGTAAAAAAAACGTAAAGCGGAAGACTTTTAAAATATTTCTTATCGATTTTGATTATTATTTTAAATTTTCTACATTATTAGCACTATCTTCTACCACTAAATGTGGTATTTATTTTTTCCGAACAAAACTAAAAACATATTTAAATTTTAAAATTTAAAAAAAAATAAAAATAAAAGATTTTAAATAAAAAATTAAAAACATATTTGATCAAAAAAGAAGAGCACATTTTAATTAAAAAAAAATTATTTTGGAAAATATAAAAAAAAAAATGGTTTTTAAATGTATTGAATAATTATTTTTTCTGTGAAATTTTTTTATCTAGTGAATTTAATGGATACAATTTTTTTTCTATTAAAAAAATATTCAAATACATAAAAAAAAATTTTTTTAGTAAGAACTTTTAATATTTTTGTTAAAAAAAACCAGGGATCGTAACTCTTATAATTTTTAAAATAAAAATCATTAAATAATTATTATTTTTTGATTTTTTTCATCAAAATTGCATAATAATTCTTATTTTTTGACTTAAAAAATAAAAATTATGAAATAATAGTTAAATGCCAATATTTATTTAAAAATTGCAAAATAACTCTTATTTTTCAATTTTTATAATAAAAATGTAAAATAAAAATTATTGACCAATTTTTATTTTATAAATTGAGAATAAGAGTTATTCTGCAATTTGTATTATATAAATTGAACATAAAAGTTATTGAGCAATTTTTATTTTAAAAATTGAAAATAAAAATTGAATTTTAATATCTTTTGAACCACGGGGTGTATTACAATGGTTGACGTGTCTTTCTGATGCACACTTCAACAACTTTCTATCGATGCTAAAAATGTCCTTGAAGGATCAGTATAAAGGATCTTACAAGAAAAAATGGAATTTAAATGTTGAACCAATTATTTGTAAACCCAAAACGCCACACTTATCAAAACTCTTATTCTCAATTTATAAAATAAAAATTGGTCAATAATTTTTATTTTGAATTTTTATTATAAAAATTGAAAAATAAGAGTTATTTTGCAATTTTTAAATAAAAATTGGCATTTAACTATTATTTCATAATTTTTATTTTTTAAGTCAAAAAATAAGAGTAAAGCTTGATTTTTTTGATAAAAATTAAGAATAAAAATTTATCCTTATTTCGGATAGTCCTTTCAAAAATATGATATATAGTGGCTTGCACTTTCATCTAAAGCACCTTTTTCCCTTTGATTTTTTTCAATTCCATAACTCTTATTTGCGATCCCTGAAAAAAACATTTCAAATAAAAAAAAAATTTTGGAAAATATAAAAAAAAATGTTTTTTAAATGTATTGAATAATTATTTTTTTTGTGACATTTTTTTATTAAGTAAATTTAATGGATGCAATTTTGTTCTATAAAAAAAAAATTATATAAATAAATAAAAAAAAATTTTTTACTTTAATTTTAAAAGTTAAAATTTGGAAAATATAAAAAATGTGTTTTTAAATGTATTGAAATAACACTTTTTTTATTTAATAAATTAAGTAGATACACAATATCACAGGACAAAAATATTATTCAAAAACTAAAAAAACTATTTTTTTTTGTTTAAACTTTTTTTTAATATTTTTGTTATAAAAAGACTTTGATAGAAAACAGATTTTCATAGAAAAAATTGTTTTGGTAGAAAAATATAATTTTTTTTTTATTTTTTAACATATATTTCATGGATTTATTTTTTGTTAAAGAAAAAAAAAATTAAAGAAAAAAATGTTTAATAAAAGAAAAGTTGCAGTTACCAGTAATACGATCAATTATTGGAATTTTGCAAAAACAAATTTTAATTGTGCAATGCACTAAATACATTGTACCTTTTCTTATAAATAAAACTTAATAAATCGAAAAAATTTATTTAAAAAGTTGCCCGCTTTACTTTATTTCGCCCATCTGTATGAAAAAATACTAAAAAAAATACGTATAGTTTATGTATGCACATATGTTTTTTTACCAACAAATGGGATATGCAAATATAAATTCTGAATACCATTTTTTGTCTCTTTTGTGAATGCATTTTTAAGTTGTTTTTTTGTTTAAATTCGTTAAAGTAATATCATGTAGCCTTTATTTGAATAAAAAAAAGTGAGTAAAAATAAATTATTTTTTCTCTTGCATCATAAATTCTTTTGTGTTAATAAAAAAGGCTTAAAATAGTACCTATACATGTACAAAACTCATCAATATTTCTTCTTAACTTTTAACACAAAATACTTTCAATTCCCTTAAAAAAAACAACAGACAATAATAACACTAGTTTACACGACAAATGAATCTTCGTATAAAAGTGGTTTTTAGGGTAATTTTGGGTCGAGAAACACGAAAATTACATTCATTTTTTTTTTCTTAAGAACAGTTTTCAAGATTTTTTCGAAAATCATGTTTTTGGGTACTGTTTTCAGTTATTCGTGAATATACCGTGAACAAACCGACATAAAATACCATTAGATCGAAAAGTATTGATGTGGCCTTTAGGGTGATATACGATATGTGAAGATTGAGTCTGAAAATTTGTAATTTTAAAAAAGTGATGGAAAATGTAAATTTTTTTTGGACTTTGGTTGCTTGTAACTTCAATAATTTTGACTCAATCTTTACATATCACATTAATACCTTTCCATCTAATCGTATTTTACGTCGATAAAACATTTTATTGACGAAATATTTACAAATAACTGAAAACAGTACCCAAAAACATGTTTTTCGAAAAAATCTCGAAAACGGTTCTTAAAAAAAATTTAATGCTATTTTTGTGTTTCTCGACCCAAAATTACCCTAAAAACTCTTAATTTTCAAGGTTCACACGATGACACTAAAATTTGTAAACTAGTGTTATCATTGTAGCCTCAAAAACTTAATTGCCCTTAAATGCCCAACGAACATAGATTCAAAATTTTGACGTACTTTTGCTAATTTTTTAAATTAATTTTGCGCGTGGGCGGTATTTCTAAGATACTCCTTGTTTTAGTTTTTTAGTCCATAAAAGTCTAAAACCGTTTGATAGACAGGCCGTTATGTGAAGTCTAGTGAAATTTGAAATGTGAAAATTTATTACAACTAAAAAACGTCTGTGTCAGATCTATAGATAAATAGCCATGGGTACATGATCAGTAAGTGCTTTGCGATGTTGAAATTTATATTCCGACTATTGAATTTAGATTATACCAAAATTATTATATTCATTTCTCTTGAACGAGGGGGCTCTGCCCCCTGCGTGCTTCGCACGCCAACCCCCGTCTTTTTTCAACACATCAAATCATCCTGATTATAATGTTCTATGTGAAAAGCATTCATTTTCTAAATTCAGCCCACAAACACTCAAGGATTGGCCTTGTGATTTGTTAATCGTCATGGCGAATCGGAAATTGATTTCTTTTAAACTCAAAGGGGACATCCGTTGGTATCATCGGAATTCTCGGAATCAGAACTTCCTCACCTTTAAATTTTCCTATGAGTATCGTCGCGTGAATCGAATTCATCATCATTTTTCTAACCACCAAACGTGTTCCATTACATAGTTTTGGTTGATTTATATTTCGAAGCAAGATGATTACCGCGCCATCCTTTAGTTTTAAATTGTGCGGTGGTAAGCCAGGCATATCCAAGGAGTTAAAAAATTCAGTTGGATATTTCAATAGATTTGAATGAATACAAAGTACCAACAATTTGATTCTGTATAACAAAGCTTAAATCATCTACATCTTTATTTTTAGCCGCCAAAATTACTCGCTCACTCAACCATTCGTTATTTTTATGGTTAGCAACTATGTTCGGGAATAATTTGCTGATGAGCTCGTCTTTCGATGAGTGCAAAAGTGCAAAAATTCTGAGGAAATGAAATCAATCCACTCGATTCATCGACAGGTACACGGCCATTACCAAGAGTCAGCAATTTGTTTGAAAAATCTTGTGCAGATGAATCGTTCAGCAAAGCAACTCTCATATTTGCTGTTAGCTGCGGTAAAGGCGAGCCTCCATATTAGTAAAAGAATCTCAGAGAGTATAAGAGCTATAGAGCTGAATTTCGACCAAAAGATGCGCATAATTGTGACGCAGATGAAGATTTTCGATTTATGTCGATATCTGACCCCCAGCCTCCATAAGAGGATTTCGCGGTTTACTTTTTTATATATGATTTTTTTCCAAAATTGTATGCGTTAGTCTGTTAAACAGTGCGGCGACGAATCCAACAAACCATAGATCATTAAAATCGGCCCAACCGTTCTTGACTTATAAATGGTGTAACTAACATAACTTTTATAGATTTACCTCATTTAATAATTACATAAATTCTTATTGTTCAAATTTCATTGCCTTATCGTTCAAAATCGTTTTGCAGTAAGCCAATATTGTTTAAGAATGAAGTAGAGAAAATTGAGTTAGCTTATACAGGGTGTCTATTTAAGCTTGCCGTTCTTTCAAGACGGATAACTACCATTACTACTTGTTTTGAAGTTTCTATTCAGTAAGTTTGGCAAATCACCATGAACAACAACATTACGCTTTGGCAATGCTTCCAAATTTTTTGAATTTATTTTAAAAATCAGTACCTATATATGGAGTTCATGATTTTTATCTTCCACATAAGCTACCCCAGTATTGCTTTAATTAGTAAAATTAGTCCAGACCTTTTTCATCACACCATTGCATTTAGAAAAATTGACTGTATGGGGTGGATTATCAGACGATGGCATCATCGATCCATATTTCTTTCGAAATGGGGAAGGAAATTCGTTACAATGAATGGCGTACGTTATCGGCGTATGCATAATAAATTTTTGTTTTCAAAAATCAATGAACTCAACCTCAACAACTTGTTGTTTTAACCGAATGTTGCTATGTATACAAAGGACATCTGACGAAACCATCGATTTATTGAAGTGCCATTTTTGGTAATAACGTTATTTCATGAAATCGACCCTTTCGTTAGTCTCTAAGATCGTTCGATTTGACGCCTCTATATTTTTTTGCTTGGAGGTACGTTAAGTCCCTGTTTTATGCTGACAAATCAACAACTCTTGATCAATTTTAAGTCAACATAATAAATTCAAAAGTTTTTACAAATGTGGTCAATAAATGGACTGGCCATTGATGAGATATTAGTTTTAAAACAAAAATGACTTGGAATTTTCCAACAACAGAATAAAAATGTCATTTAATTTATTCATTTTTCGTTGTTTTATTTCAAATTAATGTTCGGGCGTTCTTAAAAAAACACCCCTTATTATGGTTACATTTCTTGAAGATGCAAACTGGAAGTTATGTATTATTATTGTAGAATAGGAGCTTGCAAAAGGTTTTTAGAAATGTATGTAACTGTGAGTATGTCTGAAATTGACAGCTTCATAACTAAAGGGTCATCAATCTTGAGGTTTTTTTTCAACAAGGTTTTTTTGATAAGCCACTGTCAACTTGCCATGTGTTTTTTATTCAGTTTTCATTGTCATGTCATCATGGAAAAACTTACACCCGAACAATTATATTACGAAAATTCACGTTCTGTAAATAATGTTTTTCGCGCGCTTAGACCATTTTATGGTCGCCGTAATCGACCTACTGAGACCACTATTTGCCATACCATCAACAAATTTGAGACCCAATATTCATTATTGGATGACACTCGACCGAATAGACCTCGTCCAGCGCGTAGTTTATGGGCCGGTGGAATAATCGGTCCATATTTCTTCAAAAATGACCGTAACCATCGCACCATGATAACGAATTATTTGCTACCTGAAATTGAAGCCCGAGATCTCGACGACATTTGGTTTCATCAAGACGGCGCTACTTGCCACACAGCCCGTGAAACAATGGGCATATTGAGGAAACAATTCGGTGAACAATTAATTTTACACTCCGGACCGGTGAATTTGCCACCAAGATCGTGGGATATCGCACCCTTAGACTTTGTCCTTTGGGGCTACGTGAAGTCTAAAGTGTCTGTGGATATTCCAGATAAGATTGAAGCATTAGAGACCAACATTACCCGCGTTATTCGCGAGATACCGCCGATTATGCTCGAACGCGTCATCGGAAATTGGAACCACCGCTCGGTCGAGCTACGGCACAGTTGCGGCCAACATTTGAAGGGGATTATTTTTAAAAAGTGAATGGCAAGAACGGTTCTTTCTATTGATAATGAAGATTTTCCGATTCATTTCAAATTTTTGTGTTTTCTTTTTATTTTAAAAAAACACCTCAAGATTAATGACCCTTTATATCTTTATAGAATAATTTAAATTATAAAGCAGTTGAGTCAATAAAGCCATGTTTGTCTGACCGTACGAACAAACGTATCTAAGTTATATAACGTCCTCCCCGCCCCGGGATTGCCCCTTGTCGTGTTGGGAGGGTTCAGTAGGTATAAGGATCCTTAGAGCGATGCCGGCGGTAGCACTGCTATCGGTAGGGTCACCCATGCCGGTAAGGTCGAAGGGGAGCATCGAAGCTAAGGGCATCAGAAAATCTATAGCATACTTTTTAGCTCTTAAAATATTTTTACCAATTCGAGCTAAATATACTACAATAGTTTGAAATAAACTCGCAACCAAAAACAAATTCAATTCTGGTTTAATATTTATTTTAAGCAAACTATTTGAGCTTCTCTTCGAAGTATAGTTTAGTATCTTAATTTGCGTGTATGTTTGAGTAAGTGCGTGTATGTTACACCATATGTGGGCAATTGGCGCCTAGTCAAATAAATCGCATGCGATTAATTTTTTATACAAATAGTTTTAGACGCGTTCATTGTGTGCTTTGCTTTGCTAAGCTTTTTTTTCGCTCTTTGTTTTGTTTTTGTGTTTTATGGCAGTTGGCGTCAGTTAAATGAGTTGTTGTTAGTGTGTAAGCGAGGGTGTGTATGTGTGCGTGTGTGTAGAGTGAAAAAAGAGAAAATTTGCATTTGTATTATTTTTTGTTTTTGTTTACTTTGTAGGTTAGTTTGTTTGCCTATGCAACACACTCACACACAAACAGAAACAAACACACACTCGCACACATACTTATGCATATATTTACCTTCGATGTCTTGGCAGGACGAGCGGGATGAAGCAGCAGTAGAAAAAGAAACAGAAGTAAAAGACGACGAGGACGACGACGTTGAGTTTAACCTTAAAACATGCTTGACTCTCGACGCACTTGACTCTGAGGCCAAAAAAAAACTGGCTCATATTTTATTTATTTTATTTTTATTTTTTTTTTGGCTTGCGTGTTACGTTTTAATTTGGTAATGATTTTTCTTATTAATTTATTTGCATAGTTGGGCACATTTTTTTTTTGTTTTGTTACATTTCTCAATTGTGGTTTTATTAATACATCATTGTTGTTGTTGCTGTCACTTGAGACTCTGCAAATGTTATGCTAAGTTTATACTGACGCCCAATGCGGCAAGAAAAGTTACTTAAATTAGGTGTTACTTTGTGAGGTGCCAAACTCAGCTACACGTTATGGCAGCCTATCAGCTCCTGACGGTTTTGACTAAAGGCTTTTATTGTAATCTTTCTCACAACCTTAAAAGGATTTCTGTCGGATTGGCTATGTTTCGGGAACACTTTAGACGGTTTTACCTTAAGTTTAATTTGTTATCCTAAATAATTACTCAGGAGCTTTGTGGGATTTCTGGCACATTGGCCATATTTGGTGCAAAACTAGACTACACATTATGTCAACCTGCGCTAAAGTGAACGGATCCGGAAAACTGTAGATGGTTTTGCCTAACTTTTACTTTTAATCATAGTAGATTGTGATAGAATGTGTTTTCTGCACATTGACGATATTTGTTGCAAAACTCGACTACCCAATATGCCTGCTAAAGTGGTCACATCCGATTTTGTAATCTGAGTAGATTTCTCACGACCTTAAAGTGATTTCGGCCACATAAGCTCTTTATTTTAAGTATCGCCCTTAATTTTATTGTGGCTGATAAAAGACAACTTAATTTCAATTTTATGAACACCGGCGTTATTAGGTTCAGTGTCTTTGGTATCCAGTAGTCTCTTTCAAAATATAGGAGTTTTTTACAAGTTTAAAGCACTATATTATTATGCTATTCAGAAAGCCTTTTCTTCTTGATG
This sequence comes from Chymomyza fuscimana, assembly GCA_949987675.1. NCBI lineage: Eukaryota > Metazoa > Arthropoda > Insecta > Diptera > Drosophilidae > Chymomyza > Chymomyza fuscimana. The sequence continues at coordinate 121,335,960 of OX465088.1, read as the reverse complement.
TACCCCTGGCTACGAAAATAAACGGAACTTCGGTAAATAAAATAAATAGCACAAGGAAACAAAATACAAAAAAAACTAATAAATATAAAAAGGGGATTTGCCAGACAGCAATATAGCTAATCAATGGAGAATATAAAATTAAAGTTTTAATTAAAATTATAATACGAAACAAAATGAATGTTTCTAATTGGCACAGTTTTGGGTCAAGCAAGTTCCGAATGCTTGACAAGAGTTTCAATTATCCTTGTTGGGAAGAGGACCTCAAGAATCAAGTTTTTGCGGTTTTTCTGTTTTTATAGAAATTCGTTTTGAACTTTGGCAAAAAAGCTTTCGATTTATAAATCGTTTAACAATGCAAAAGTTAGAAGGGTTTATTTTGTTTTCAGAAAATATTTGCATTTGTAGATCCTAGTCCTTTTGCGGGTACAAAGGCTTTGGGGTTTCTTTTTTGCTTTCAACGAAACTTTGTATTTGTCGGACCAAGAGCTCTACTTTTTATGGTTGTTTTTTTTTGGAAGTGGCAAAATTGGATGATATTCGGTTAAGGTCACTGTTCAAAATGCAAAAATATGTGTATATACGGGCTCGAAGCGGCGAGTTTGTGTTGTCGTTGTTCCGTGACGCAGTGTAAACCTAGCATAAACTAACGCGCCTTCTTCAAGTGGCAGCCTGCTTAAACAATTACACACACATACGCACATGAAAAGTGAAATTTTTTATGAACTGCTGCTACCATTATATTGTTGTTATTGTTGCTTTTTGTTTTTAAATAGAGTGCTTTAATTTCATAAATTTTAACTAAAAAAATTGTTGACAAAAAACAAGTTTGACAACCCACAAAAAAAGTGTATCTTTTTTAGATCCGGGTATATCCTTTATCTCTGCTGTAGCAGTGCTACGTGCAGCGCAGCAGCGACGCCAGCCGAAGTAGCAGCAGCAGCAGCTGGAAAATTTTGTGTACCAAAAAAACACAAAATTCAAAGGAAAAACTGTAAAGAATAAGAAAACTTTCGCTGGCTGCACGTTTAAACAATTTCCAGCAGCAATAACAACAATAAGCACAGGAGCAGCAGCAGCAGCAGCGACAACGCCAGCGTGTGAAGCAGCGCAGCTTTGGCGTCCTATTGTACCATAAATAAAGTTAGCCCAAAGGCAGCAGTAGCAGCAGCAGCACAATTGAAAACCGCGCAGCAATAAAACACAAACCTAATTAAACCGCTTGTTTCGAATCCTCGACGCGCGCACGCGAGTGTCCTATACACAACTGATTACAGTTTGGCCACGGCGAAGGCGAGGCGAATGTTAGACGCTCTGCTCGACAAAAGCGTCGTCGTTAACGTTAACGTTGACGCCGGCGTCACTTCGTGTTTCGCTTCGTTTCGCTTGCTCTTGACTCACTCTCGTGTGACTCTCGCTTTGAAATTTGACTAAGCACAGCTTTGCCGCTCGCTTCGGCTGACTGCCTGGCTGACTGACAACCTCGGCAGCGTTCGAAGCGTAGCATTCGCCAGGAGGTCCTTGCGGCGAGAGCGTGGCGGCGAGTGACTTAGTGGGTGCGTACTCTCTCAAATTGCCTTGTATTTGTGTGTGCCATAACAGTCGCCCGCATGGACAGTGGAGCTGAATTTCCGAAAGTTGAACTTAAAATAAAGGTAAAATAAATATTTTTTAACAAGCCAGCAAAAACGAAATGAAATGTAGAAAGGTTCTAAATTAGCTAAAAAATATTATTGGTCAACATAGCATTGACAAACTATGGAAAACTTTTTAACTAAATAAACACTTTGGGGTTTCTTGCGTGTACTTAATTTTTTTGTAACATTAAAGCTCAACGGTTATGTGAATCTTAATTTTTATTATCAAAACCGGCTAATGTTTAAGTATCCGAGTAAAATATATGTACTTCTCTACAAGTAAATTAATTTAATTTCTGCAGCTTTAATCCGATTTTGAACAGCTTTATAAAAGATATATAATACATGTGTGAAGTTTCTTGGTTGGAAAGTTAAAAAAATAAACTTCGGTACGGGGAACTAAAGTTTGATTACTCGCAAAGAAAAAAGATTATAAGTATTTTTAAGTATGTTATTATTTTCGTTGTTAACTAATGGAGCAAAATACATGATAAAGTTTCCACATTATGTTCAAATATAAATTAATAAACCAAAAATCCCTAAAAAGCCCTATTTGTCCAGTATCATTTTTTTTAAGTAAGTTCCACGCAGTGTTCAATGTGTATTTAAGCTTTTCTCAATAATATTGTAATTTACTCATCAATTTTAAACCGAGTTTTATTAATTTTATATTATACCGTGAAAATATAAATACAAAAAAAATTATACAAGCATTAATATTATCAAAACACCTGTCATTTTAGAATTATTCGTTTTTGCACAGGTCAAGCCCACTGTATCGACATTCACCCAGTTTTCGAAGCATTCTCTCATCAACAAGAAAATCAACACGCTGCCCTTCCTTTCGCTCTCACTTTTTGTTGCTGCTTTTCCGCACACATTTTCGCCAACAACAACATTGTCGCACATTTTTCGCCTCGCCAGGCCGAGTCAAGCAGTCTGGCAGCACCTTGCTTGGTTCCTGTTTGTCTGTGGCCATTGTTGTTGTTGTTGTTACAACTGCTGCTGCTGCTGCTGCGTTGGCGGTTTCTTGGGCATATGTTGGCCAGCTCGCTGTCGACTTTGACTGCGACGCCAGCGTCAACGTTGACTGCGCTGTTGATGTGGGTGCTGCGACGTTTTGGTCTCTTTGGGTTGCCAGTGCCTGAAAAATTACACCCATGAGCTTAGGGACGCTCACTCCGCTATGGCCCACATTGTTGAGTGTTGGGCATTGCCATACTTTTCACCAACGCCACGCGGACTGTTGAAAACAGACAGACAGACAAAGAGACAGGCGAAGGAGCGACAGACGGACGAACAGGCACGACAAATGAACGAAGCGACTAGGGAATGAAAGTCGTTTTGCAGCCAAATGACAAGTGCTTAGTATGTGTGCGAGTGTGTGTGCGCGTATGTGTGACTTCTATTGTTGTTGTTGGGTTTTTTTTTGCAATTTCATCCTTCAAGCTCTTGTTGCGCTGGTAACGTTCGTACTTACAGTCAAACCAAAAATTATTCGGTCTATTACGTTTTTTTTGCTATAATTTAATACAATTAGCGACGGTTAAAAAAAAAAATATTCATGTAATGATTTGTGGAAAAAGTCGTACAAAGACCTAGTACCAAAATTGTCCGCAAGAGGGAGCAAGAAATAATTAGAAACTGCGCCAAGTTCCAAGCCTCTCCCCGCGATGTAGCAAAATAAAAATTATAAGTATAACTATTATATTTTTTTTTCTGAATTAAAAAAAAAACAGGTTGCAAGTAAAAAATTAATAGTAGATTGAAAAAAACTCTTTCTCTTTGATATTGAAGAAAGACAAAGATTAATATGTGCAACTCGAGTCGTGGGCCTTTGTTGCTAGTACTCTAGTTTTCTTAAGTATACTATTGTATAATATACTTAAATTAATAAATAAAATAAAATAAATAAAAATATGTGGAAAACTTGCCAAAATAAAATTTTTTTTTTCATAACTTCAAGCTAAAGAAATATGATTGTTAAATTTTGTATCTATCACCATTTTTATGCCTAAACTATGAATACAAGCTTTTTATGCTGCAAATCGATAACACTAGTTTACACGAAAAATGAACCTTCGTAAAAAAGTGTTTTATCTCGTGAACAAAATTTTGTATCGACATGAAAGACGATTAGATCGAAAGGTATTGATGTGCAGTGATATATAATATGTACAGATTAAGTAAAAATAATTGAAGTTAGAATCAACCATAGTTGATTGAATCAACCATTTTTCTAAATTACACATTTTCGGTATGTTTTTTTTTTTTTAATTATGCTAAGTTTTTGGCTGAAAGAGAATTCTTTTACGTACATTTTGAGTCTAAGATCTTTTAAATCGGGAAAGAATTGTCGATGCTATGGAACCATGTTCATTTTGTTCACGAGATATTGAGAAATAACTGAAAAAAGTGCCTAAAAACATGTTTTTCGAAAATATCTCGAAAACGGTGCTTAAGAAAAAAAAAGGTTGCCATTTTCGTGTTTCTCGACCCCAAATTACCATAAAAAACACTTTTTTAGGAAGGTTCACTCGATGACCCTTAAATATGTAAACAAGTGTAATCGATATGGGGAATTTTTAAAAGTTTTTAAATACTACCAGAAAAATTTTTAATAACTTTTTTATATAGGCTTATGTTTTTGTTTTTCGCATTTTATCATGAATGAACTAGTCTTTCGACCTGCCGAAAAAAAATTCTACTTATCTTATGAAACTTCACAGACAACAGCCGTTTAAGTATACAATAAAGAATGTGCGAATAATTTTTGGTCTGACTGTATAGGGCAAAGGCGCTGCTGAAGTCGGCAGCACGAAGTAAGGACAAAGAATACAGGGTCTAATAAGCACTTGACGCACGCTTGCGCGGCTCACAAATTTACCATATTAACTCATTAAACGTTCCTTAGGAAAGAAAGGAATAATGCTTATTCCACGTTTTAAGAGCGCGCAAAATGTGCGCACATGTGTCAAGTGTTTGAAATGTGCATCTTAGTGGCGGGTATTATACTCTTAACTGGAAGTATTATGAGGTAGTCACGTCGCTTGCTACACATGGGATTAATCATCATAGGCTGAATATGGTCGTTTGTATGCAAAAGATTAGCTCGATGAGAATAAAAACTCAAAAGCGATTGCGAAGGGTATATTATTTCTTTTAAACTTTTCCTTCTTCTCCAAGCAGCGAAGAGTATCGAAGCTTTGACACTGCAAACGTTACCTTGCTGGTTGTTGCCACCCAAAACCGTGAAAACCCTTTTTTTATATGGCAAAGTGTTAGCTTTATGCAATTTAAATTAATATATGTAATTATTGTAGTAGTAACGAGGCTTTTAATGGCTTTATTAACGCACAATGAATGCATGTGTGCGTGTGTGTGTGTGTATGTGTGTGTATGTATCTTAATGTGTGTGCATTTGTTTGGGTCAATCCAAATGAACCTTGGCGCTCAGTCAACTGGCACACGTATAACTTAACTTGTTGGCATTACGCATACGCCACGTTGACCTATAAAAGTAAATAAATAATGCATATAAAAATAACAATAGAAGCAACAATTGCAAATGTCTGAAAAGGACAGCTGCGTGTTTAAAATAATTGAAGACCTTATTAAAATGCACTTTTGTTTACTCACATACTAAGAAGGTTTTCCAAGTGTTGCATGCCGCTGGGAACCATGGCAGACTTAAAGGCGGCATAGGCGATTTCCTCCATAGAACTTATGTGTACTATATGGTACATATGATATAATGCGACACGTTGGCGCTATGACTTAATTGCAGGAAACTTTAGTTGTTGTGCTTTTATCTAAGAAATTACGGACCAAAAGCAACAAAAAATAATTGCCAAGAGTTTTGTTAAACAAATTGCAAGTTTAAATGGATTGCATGTTGCAAGTAGTTTGTTTCAAGTTGGACCAAGTTTTCAGAAACTCCCAATGGAGCAACTTGCGCATTGTGCGGATTAGCTGACAAAGCAAACTTTAAATACATAATGCGGATAGTTTTGATAAGCTTCAAAAAAGTTTGAGATAAAAGCATTGCTGATTAAGAAGACAAAAAGATATTGTTAAATTTTGGAAATTCTTCACAAAACTTAAATTTTTTTACGGCACCAAGACTGAAAGTTGTCGAATAGAACATAGTGTATTGGAAAAATGTGTATAGCAGATAAAAGAAAGCGTTTCTGGGATATCGATATAGCTGTGTCCTTCTGTCCATTTAAAATCTTTCCTAAATCTCGGGCCTTAAGCGAATGAATTAAAATTATATAATTAATAATTAGATAATGGCAAATAATGATTTTTCAAAATGATGTGAGATCGGATTTTTTTCTACTTTCACTAATAACTTTAAGAAAGATAAATGTTTTTTTTCCAAATCTAGATTTAGACGACTTAGGGATCATCCAGATACGTAAATAGAGGAACGCCTCAGGGGGAGTTCTCTCTCCCTTCCTCTGGAATGTAGCAATAAATGGACTTCTACGCACCTTGGAGGGTGGTGGATGCAACATAACTGCATACGCTGATGACGTGGCAGTTGCCTTCTCGGGTAAATACCAACGCCTTATGCGCACTCTCCAAATGGGCTACAGCTAGCGGGCTAGGAGTTAATCCAGAAAAAACAAAGCTCATGCTCTTCACCAGGAGGTATAAAATTCCCCCTCTAACAAACCCAAAACTTAATGTTGTCATAATACCATTCAGCGGTTCAGCCAGATATCTTGGATTAATCCTCGATAGTAAACTGGACTGGAACCTAAATACGGAAGATCGAAGGAAGAAGGCCACGATCGCCCTGTACACATGCAGAAAGGCTATTGGTCTTAAATTAGTCCACTGGCTATACACTGCCATCGTTGGACCGATTCTCCTCTACGGAGTTTCAATCTGGTGGCCTTCACTGGACAAGAAAACCATCCTAAAAAACTTGAGTAAGGTTCAGCGGACTGCAGAATTGACCATCAGCGGGGCACTATGCTCCACCCCAAACGAAGCATTAGATGCCATTCTGAACCTATTGCCTCTGGACAAAGTGGGTAAACAAGCAGCCGTTCTATCAGCTCTACGTATGAGAGAGGCGAGAAAATGGAATGACCTAAACTTCGGTCACTCTAGGATTCTAAAGGGAAACCCACTGAGGGTACGGACTATTGCACCCCACAGGAACACTTTATAATTACATTCGAGAACCATTTTCAAACCAGGGAGGAATGGAATGTTGGTATACCGGGGATTACCCACCGGGACGGTGTAATTACTGTCGTAATAAAATTTTCTGAAATTTTTTTTAGATGGACTGCTAAAAAAATCCTTTCCCGATGTATTGTCTTTTTCGAGTGAAAAAGTTCGTCGTACTTACAGAACACAATGATTAAAGCTAAAGGTGTAATAGAGCGGCCAGTACATTTTCCCCCCGGGCCCAGATTTTCTCTCTACAGCCCTGCGTACAGCCATTCCAAAGGATACAAGTAGACTGCAATAAGTAATAGTTACAAATAAATACGAATGTGGTTTAGCCATGTTGCCTATCTGGCATGTTTGTCGTAAGAGCCTAATCGGGAATCTAAAATGGCCTGCATAGAATGAGGCAGGTGTTTCACCGTGCACTGGCTTTAGATTAGTTTGAAGTATCGCCAGGATTACAAACCCTTAACTATTTGGTAGTTTGAATTGAAAGAGTCTATGGCACGAAACCTCACCAGGAATAAATCTGGCACCTGACCATTGGGTACGACCACTTGTAGAGTATCGTGGCGGCTGTGGTTTAATATCCAAGTGGGTATAAATCTTCGGCTTGCCGTGGCGCGTTGTGTCAAAACAACCAGGTTCCCTGAATGATGACCAAAGAGCAATGTCTTCGATTGGTACTTGCGAAAATTTTTCTAAAAGTCCGTTTATTTGAGGATATCAAATCCGAGTGCATGGGCATCGTGGTTTTAAGCCAGCAATTGCACTTGCCACGTAAAATAAAAACTTGTATAGATCCAGTCAACTATATGGCTGAGCGTGGCTCTGGTTTCTTAAAGTACAAAAGTAAAATCTTGTTTAGTAGCTTTTTGTCTACCCTCTCCTCCGGCTGAATGTTCTTGAAAAGCTCAGCGTCAATCGTATGCTGTACGAACAACGCAATATGTTCCTTATACAACAAAAATTTCTGTCATAGTCTAAGCTGATCTGCATCAGACTATGTTATCGACCATGCTTTAACGCCATAAAGTGGACGTGTTTTCAAGTGTTAATTCTTCCTGGACATTTCCGAACTTATGCTTGTGTTCTGATGTTTCGTATCGCACATTTCAGAGAAAAATTAAAGGTGTTGCTGGAAAGAGCATCGCTTAGTCTAAGACATTGGGTAGCATCAAAAGGATTTGTAAGGATCGATAGCTACCTTAGCGAATTTCGAAGGGATAGTGATTTCTAACTATTACCCCACACCTGAGTTCTCGCACAAACCAAAACTCGAATTGTTAAATATCCTTTTAAAAAATTAAGGTACTTAAAATCTATGAAGGGAGAGTACGCATTTAAGTCCCTTCCGAGGTCTGGCCGAAAGCCTTAAACAAGCCATCGGCGAAGTTAGCTTAAGTTATCAAGAACTGTTTTATAGCCACCCAGACAGCGGAATTCAAAAGCACTTACCTTTGGTTGTCACGTCGCGAAGCTCGTAAGTGTTGCCGGCGTTATTTCCTTCTGGAGAACCACAATAGGGTCTTGTCTGTGCCTAGCACCTAATTTCTTTGGTCGCACGATTCACCTTTTGAAAAAATGGACTAGGGGTTTTTCCAATTTATAATTATGTTAATCAAAAATATAAGAAACATAAATCTTTACATAAAGCGTGTTAGACAATTTCAACACAAAATGTTTTGTTTCGTTTTACAACTCCAACAGAAAGAACTAAACAAATATTAATCATTTTATGTGCCCTAAAACATGGTTTGGACCTCCTGACAGTAAATTCGGAGTGTATAATTTTGAGCGTTTAATTTACCTGCGATTACTACATTAATTTTATCAAAATTACTTAAAAGTTTAAGCTAACAATCTTGCAATTATGTCACAAAATTCATTTTATATATTTCTTTATTTTCTCTTTTGCTTTTATTATGCTTTTGAATGCAATTCGAAACTTAGTCTGATTACAGCAACTCAGAAAGGACACAAAAACAAAATAAATAAATATAATAAATAATCTAAAAGTTATTGTTGCAGTCACTGATCATTGTTTCTCAAATAGTTCGTAAAATGTGCATTGTAAGTAGTCAAAAACTAAAAAAACATAGAAAATGACAAAAGTTAGCAAGTATAAAAAATCTACTGAGACTTTGAGGCAAGGCACAGCAGTCGATGGCATGGCATGGCCATTAGTTCGCGTCGATCAGAGCTGGCACTTCGGCAGGTTCAAAGGGTTGAGTCGTAGCAACTATATTGGCCTCCACAGCTTTATCGGCTGTATCAACTGTTGCGACAGCTACATTCTGCTGCTGCTCCTCATTATGGGCCATAGCGGCGTTTTCAGATTCTGGCACATTTTCGGCGGGCAACTCTTGTAGAGATGAACTTTCGGCTGCAGCTGCATCTTTGGGTGAAACTTCACCACTTGGCATTTGTTCTTCATCTGCAGCTGACGTTGCAATTTCTGGCTCATTATCAGGCACTGTCTCCTCTTGATCCTCTGCAGCAGCTTCCTCATTATCCGCTTGTGTGCCTGTAGCTGCTGCCGCTGCTGCAGCCTTATTAGCCTTGGACTTGGCCTTCTTTTTGTTGTTTTTCTTGGCTTGATTTGCCTTGATTTGCTCTTCAGCAGCCTTTGATTTCTGTTGTTGTGCCGCATTGTTGCTACCACCTGCTGCTGTCTTGGCTTCTGATGTGGTCAGCAGCTTCATTTGGTTTTGCAAATTGGCCAACGTTTGCTTTAGCTCTGCACAATTACGCGTCATTTGCTCCATTTTATCCTTCTCACCGTTAATGGGCACAATCTTCATGGTCTCCGGCTCGGGAGGCAGCGTGGGCATGGCTGGTATTTCCAAGTTGTTATCACGCAGCACTTTATGCAAATTGGTGCGTTCCAGCTGCAAGGCACGCAGCAGCTTCTGCAGCTGATCCACCTGCTTGTTACAACGCTCGGCATGCTGATCACGCACTTGCTTTTCGGTGGCCAGCTCAATAACCATGGCATTAGCCTTTTCATATTTCTGGCGCCAGCTTACGGCATCTTTTTCGATTTTCTTAGTGTGCTTGGACATTTTTTCTAGTTCTTGCTTGTAGCTGGCAAAAACTTGATTGGATTTTTGCAACGATTGCTGGAAGTCATCATATTTGGAAGTGTAAATGTTAAGCTGTTCTTTAAGCTGCTGTTCGCGCTCTGTCAAGTCTTTAATAGCGCGTTGGGCTTGCAGCAGCTTCTCCAAGCCAATTTGGTTTTCCCTGTAAGGTAAAAATAACAAGTGCTGTGTTACAGTTTGCTGGCTAATTTAAATAAATTACTTGGTGAGTATTTCCTTTTCCATTGCCGCCTCTACTTGGGCCTTGCTAAGCTTGGCCTGATGCAGCTGCGCTTCTAGCTGCACCTGTTCATTGAGTTTCTCCAAGTGCTTTTCGCGCGCCTGATACTGCTCTGCCAGCATTTTTAACCTAGAAAAACAAATACCAGAAATTATGCGTGGTTCGTGTGATTGTTTGTGTGTAGTAGTCAGACAACATGCAGTGCCTATAAATAGACACACGTTGGGGCGGCATTTGGCTGCTGCTGGCGGGGGTTACTTACTTTTTGGTCATTTCGATGTTGTAATCACGCAACTTCATGTTCTCCTCGTTATTCTTGGACAGCGATTGTGTGATCTCGTTTAGCGAACCCTGAAACTTGATTTGGCTTTCCTTGCGACGCTCCTCCTCCACTTTGATCTGCAGCATGCTTTCATTCTTAACCGACTTGATAATTCTTTGCTGTTCTCGGCAGACTTCCTGCAGCTTGTCGCGCATTAGGACGCTTTTGTTGAGCTCACGTTGCATCTGCTCCTTCTCCCGCAGCTGAGCTTCCATTTGGCGCTGTTGGGCTTTCAGTTCGTTGCTCAAACGGTTGAGATTTTTCTCGCTTTCCAAATGACGTTGTAGCAATATTTTGAACTTTTCCTCCTGGGAGCTGCCATCTTCCAGGTTTTTGAGCACCTATGAGAGGCCAAAAGGGAGTGTCAGCGTTTATTATTTTGGTTGCCATGCCGGTTGACAGCACATGCCCGGTACTTACAAGTTCTTCGACTTTTTGATCCCGCTGCTTTTCCTCGCGCGCCTCACGCTTACTTTTGTTCAGTTTTTCCATTGCGACGAAAGCAAATTGTGCTTTAATTTTAAATTTTGACTATATTTGTGTGGCAATACGAGTTTTTATTTTTGAACAGAAATGGAAATGAAGCAGGAAAGAAGAAGAGTAGCGAGCCTATCGATAGCAGTACTGCTTTTTATTTTGGTTGTGTATATCGATGGTTGCATTTAATTTGGGAATATATCGTGATATGCGATGTGCTTATCTTTATTTAAAATTATCTTTCAAAAACTTTAAATATTTTTAGTTGACTTGATTAACAATGAAAAAGTTTCATTTGATTTATTATGCTCAAATATTAATTTTTATGCAAAATGTTCTACTTTTATAATCCGTTTCTTACACAGCTTTACTGTCTGCAAATTTATGTAGTTTCCACAAGCAACTCTAATTGTTCAGACAAATCGCAAAGCAAGTATTTGGAACTCTTTAGTACAAAAAGTATTATGCGAAAAAAATCATAAACATGTGTATAATATTCTACATTTAGAATACTTCTTTGTTCGAAATTTTAGACATAAAATACATTTTTATAGTTTTTAACGTTTAACGCCAAAATCGAAAAAACAAACATGCAAAATTTTCAGTACAACTAAATTACCTAAACATGGTATTGTAATACAGCATCTTTTTATTTATTTATTTAAGTATACATAGTTTAAGATAGCAAACAAATTATTTGTTACTATAAATATGGACAAGATTAAAAAACTCACGCTGCTTAAAAACAACTAAATAGAGAGCCACGAAAATCCGTTAAATTAAAATAAAATCGAATAGCTCGAAAGTTCATTACACTTAAGTTAAGGTCAGTGTATTTTGGTGGCTTTCTCGCTTTTAGTTTGCACAATAGTGGAAGTGATGAATTCGACATAAAGAAATTCTAAGTTAAAATATAAAATAATTAAAAACAAATTAAATTATGGCTGAATTTCAATGACGTTACAAAAAGGCACGACATCGATATACAATATCGATAGCTGTCACCGCACACAAACACTAATTTTGGTGTTGAACACTGCGAGAAAACAAACACATGCGCACTATCTTGGTGAGTATGCGTGCATGTGTGTGTATATGTGACTTCGTCATATGACAATTTTCACAGTTCGTGGTCGTTTGTATTAATTCCATCGTCGTCACTTGCTTTTTTCAACTTGACTTGTGCGCACGGAATATTAAAACGCTGTATATTTCAGTAAATAATAGTTAAATATGGCAAGCCAAACGCAGGGAATACAACAATTGTTGGCTGCTGAGAAAAAAGCAGCCGAAAAGGTAGCAGAGGCCCGAAAACGTAAGTAATTATAAGTATCCCGCAAATTCCAATTAGAACAAGCAATAGATACAAGAAAAAAAGTTACGACTTTTTTTTCACAATCAACGTTACGCGCTGCGCGGGTCACATGATCAAATTTGCACTGACTTGAGACAAGTAAATATGGGTTTGAAAATATCAAAATTTATTGCAAATTTGCAGGCAAGGCAAGGAGATTGAAGCAAGCCAAGGATGAGGCTACTGAGGAGATTGAGAAATTCCGTCAGGAGCGGGAACGTGCATTCAAAGAATTCGAAGCCAAGGTTAGTTGCAGCGGGCTGATATAGTACTAGTACATAAAAAAAAAAAACTAAAACATATTTATAAACTTATGCAGCACATGGGCTCACGCGAAGGGGTTGCAGCCAAAATCGATGCAGACACTCGTATAAAATTGGATGACATGCAGCGTGCCATCCAAACGCGCAAGGAACCCGTCATAACGGAGATATTGCATTTTGTCTACAATATCTCGCCTGAAATTCACAAAAACTACAACCGAAAGTAAACTAAAGGCGCATCTAGTACCAATGGCTACAGCTTTGTTTATAAGAGGGCGTTGGTATTTATATTTGGCCACAGCTAAACGCTTCTTTCTAATGTAAATTTGATGTCCACGTTCAACTCGTTTAAATCATAATTTAGCCCTGTAACAATAGTGTATACTATATTAAAACAAAAACACTGCTGTATTATTATTCCATATATTAAAAATTTGTTGTTCCATATAAAATAGAAAAAAAATCGGAAGTCTTTAAAATTCCAACAATTTGTTTCCCCTTTTTTTTTAATGTGCAATTTGTTAAATAGCTCTGTTCTAGCATAGCATGTATTACTATTTTGTTTATGTTTCCTAATTACATGTTGTTATTTTATTTGACTAAAAGTGTTTTATTTAAATTTTTGTCTTCATCAAAAATTTAAAGAAGTGGAATCAAGCAGTCAGCTGCTTTAATTGTTGCGGCAGCCTATGCACGAGCAGATTTGCATGATGGACCCAAAGCAAAATGTGCTGTTTACCAAGACGTTGCTAAATAGCTTTTGAGCATTAATTTATTATAATTAAGTCGTTTATGTGCCTTGGACCATAGGCTGTTAGTATTTGTGCATATGAATTTAAATGCATTTTTAAATTTTTAGTAAATAGTAAACAATGCAGTTACGTCAGCTGCTATATTTGCTTAAGCAGCCTATACACGTGTAGACCTGTCTGATGGTCGCTTGAAAATAATTAGTAAATATTTAAAAAAAAATGTATTGCCTACATGGTTATTCACTTTACTTTGCTTAAAATATGTTTGCACATTGGCAACATGATTTAAAAAAGATGGCGTACGTTAAAGACGGGCGCGGACGACTTTCGGATACCCTGTACAACTAATTGCAATTAAGTACGAAATATTGCTTAAGCACTCTAAAAGACAATTGATTGCCAAATTTGGGTACGATATCTTCACAAACAAACGAAATACAACGAAAAACGGGAGACAAGTTTATTATTTTTTCGATATTGGGGTTCTATTATATAGCTCCCATAGGGGTGTTTCAGAGGACCTCGAAAAAAAGCAAAAGTTTTAGATGGATAATTCGTTTGTTTATGAAGATATCATAACCAAATTTGGTAATCGGAAGTTTTTTAGAAACCCACAGCACTGTACCAAATTTTATCAAAATCGGTTGACTATATCATATAGGTCCCATAGGATCGATCGGTCGAAAATTTATTTTTTGTACGAAATTCGTTGTGTTTCGTTTGTTTGTGAAGATATTGTAACCAAATTTGACATTAAGAAGTTTTTTAGAGTTCCCAAGCACTGTACCAAATTTGATCAAAATCGGTTGACTATATCATATAGCTCCCATAGGACCAATCGGTCAAAAAATCGTGTTTTGTACAAAATTTGTTGTGTTTCGTTTGTTTGTGAAGATATTGTAACCAAATTTGGCATTCAGAAGTTTTTTAGAGATTTTCAACACTGTACCAAATTTGATCAAAATCAGTTGACTATATCATATAGCTCCCATAGGGCCAATCGGTCAAAAAAACGTTTTTTGCACAAAATTCGTTGTGTTTCGTTTGTTTGTGAAGATATTGTAACCAAATTTGGCATTCAGAAGTTTTTTAGAGATGTTCAACACTGTACCAAATTTTATCAAAATCGGTTGACTATATCATATAGTTCCCATAGGGCCGATTGGTCGAAAAAAAGTTTTTTATTAAAAATACGTCTGTTTTTGGTTGTTTATGAAGGTATCATAATCTAATTTGGCAATCAAATGTCTTTTGGTGTTCGTAAGCAATTTACCGGATTTTATTGCAAGCAGTGGTACAGGGTATCCCAAAGTCGTCCGCGCCCGACTTTAACGTACGCCCTTTTTGTCTCAACCTTAGTGAAAAATTCCAGAATTCGAATTTGAAAATTTAAACTACGTAGAAATTTTCTGCAGATGTTGTTAATCAATACAGCTACACCGAGACGGAATTTGTAAAAATTCGAAGAGCACGGAGCCACAAAAGTCGGTTTTATCAAGAATCAAAATGTAGCGAACAGATGGAAAATGAATTTAAAAATCAGTTAAATATAATAAAATTTTATTTATATAAAAAGTTGAAATTATTTTTTATTGATTACAAATTGGCTTACTTTATAAATAAAGCAATAACGTAAGTTGTTTACAAGCTGCATTACTTTTTAAGAAAAATAATTTTTTATTAAAAATAAGTTGCAATGTAAGCGCTTACAATATTTTAAGAAAGTGGGTAGCAATGTAAGCGCACAAAATTTTAC
Source organism: Chymomyza fuscimana (assembly GCA_949987675.1). Classification (NCBI taxonomy): domain Eukaryota; kingdom Metazoa; phylum Arthropoda; class Insecta; order Diptera; family Drosophilidae; genus Chymomyza; species Chymomyza fuscimana. The sequence continues at coordinate 121,320,888 of OX465088.1, read as the reverse complement.
ATTACTTGTATGAAGAAGTTGATAGAAATTTAAGCGCTTACATTCCTTTTACTTGGTAATTCGGATATTAGACGGAGCTCCTCACTTTGGGGACCATGCCTATATAATAATGAGCGACGATGTCAGCCACAGTGCCATGCAGTGATGGCTTTCGATTTCAGCATCTTCGATTTCAGCATTTTTCCCGCTTTGAATTCATTTAGTGAAATATGAGCAACTTCACTTGCTGACTAAAGTAAGGCCTGATTACAAACTGTACCGCTCCGTGGCGCAGTGTAAACACAGCATAAGAGGCTTTATTTGCTATGTTAACAACTTAACATGCTGTTAGCTATTAACAGCAGCAGCTGTTTCTGTTACCTGCTGTCCGCTTTGCAAGTGGTTTTTCTGTTCTCTCTCTTGTTGTTGCTTTCTCATCGAGCCGTTGGGTCGTTGTGCGCGCGTTTATTTTTTCGGTTTATAATTTTTTAACAAAAAGTGTAATTTTATGTGCAATTTATAGTAGATATATAATTATTATCTAATATATAGTGCAAAGTGATATAAAATCTATAAGCAGTCACTGAAAAGATGTCACCGCAGAGAAAATTGTGACCTTGCGCTGGTTTTTTTTGGCCAGCGAAATTTTCGCCACACACATACATACACAGACATATGTTTGTACATATGATTGTGTAGTAAACAAGTCCAACAAGAAATAATAATAACATATACTAGCCGAAAATTTAACAAAAAACAAAATGCTAAATTTAGACAACGGCACAGAGACCGGCAGCAGCGATGATGATGAGCTGGAAGACCTCAACAGCTGCCCAGCGGCAGACAATGTGCAGAACGCGGAGGGGGAATCCCTGACGCTGCTGGAAGACTCTGAAACAAAAGCCACAACAATAGCAACAACAGCAGCAAAACTTAATTTGGAGCCACCGTATACTGCACCTCTCGCGCCCTTCGATATGGAACTGGTGCAGCGCGTCGGCTTAACTCAAGATAGATTGATCTCGAGTGAGAGTCTTTGGAGCGACAATGCGACGTCGCGTTTTATGCAACAAGAGCGCGCAGCCTCGAATGAATCACTTAGTCTGAATGATAAGCGCACTAGATTCGCCGAAAGGTAGGCATAACATTCCATATTCCATATACTATATAAATTTAGTGTAGAGGAAATGCTCATTAAGCTAATTGCATTTCGTGTCTATGGGTTTATTGAAGCTTTTGTCATTTGATATGTACAATAAGTTATCTGAAATAAAGACCGGGTGTTGTGCATGACTGAAAATTCTGAGTTTGGAAATGTAATTACAGAAGCTCATATAAAGTGGTACCTGTATCTCTATGAAACAGTGCTATGTATGTATGCTATCTGATACTCTGTACTAGTGATGGAGAAACATCGATGTTGGCCAACGATGTTTCGATACATCGAAGTACATGTGGCGGCCATTTTTGGAATGCTTAAATTTATTCAGATTGGGCCATCTGTTGGTTCGGTTATATAAGTATTTTCAAATAATAAAATGGAATTAACAAACAAGAGATAACTATATTTTCATAACACATATACATTTCAAAATTTATTACATTCCAAGAAAAAAAAATGGCGTACGTTAAAGTCGCGCGCGGACGACTTTGGGATACCCTGTACCACTGCTTGCAAATAAATCCGGTAAATTGCTTAAGAACACCAAAAACCAAAAACAGACGAATTTTTAATCAAAAACTTTTTTTCGACCGATCGGCCCTATGGTAGCTATATGATATAGACAACCGATTTTGATTAAATATGGTACAGTGCTTGGGTACTTTAAAAAATTTCAGAATGCCGAATTTGGTTACAATATCTTGACAAACAAACGAAACATATCGAATTTTTTTTTTTTCAAAAAATTTTTTTTTGACCGATTGGTCCTATGGGAGTTATATAATAAAGTGAACCGATTTTGATCAAATTTTGTACAGTTCTTGGGAACTATAAAAAACTCGTGAATGCCAAATTTGGTTACGATACCTTTATAAACAAACGAATTATCCATCTAAAACTTTTGGTTTTTTTCGAGGTCCTCTGAAACACCCCTATGGGAGCTATATAATGTAACCCCGATATCAAAAAAATAAAGTAAACTTGTCTCCTATGGAATAATAAGGGATCTAATCTGAAAGTTTGGTAGCTCTAGCACTTACCATCTCTGAGATCTAGGCGTTCGTACGGACGGACAGACAGACCGACAGACAGACAGACAGACGGACAGACGGACATCGGTATATCGACTTCTCTAGTCACTCTGATCATACTTTAGGTAACTTTGGGGGGTCTCCGACGTTTCCTTCTGTATGTTACATGCATTTTCGGATATAAAAAGCAAAGAAATAATAAATAACAATCCAAAATGTTATACAACGAAAGCAAAAGATAGTACAGTCCACAAAAAAAAGTGGTGTAAACTTAACAGGTGACAGAGGCATACCTTATGGATTTTGAGCAGCCGATTCGGAAGTCCAGAAAACTCCTTCACACATGGGTTATGGATAACCACCAAAAAATCCCATAAATCGAGGTAATTTGGATATTATCTAAGAACCCTTGGATCTGGGCTTTTTGGACTTCGGATTCAGCTGACCAAAGTCCATAAGGGGTGCCTCTGTCACATGTAAAGTTTACACCACTTTTTTTTGTGAACCTGTGAGTTATAACAAAAAAAATGTTCTGTTCCTGCCAGAATTGCAGTCTCATAATCTTAAAACTAATTTGAGATCCATTCATTATGGTTGTTAAATAAAATCATGTCAACGTTTTTTGATTTAAGCAAACTCCGCTTGTCGCTCACTATATTGCCAGCCTTGCGAAACTTTAAAAGGTATTACCTTCCAGTAATTCAACGGGCACATGCTTGAATCTAAGATTTCGACATTAAAATATTGTCGAAGTGCCAAAATTGAGTCAACCCTACTATTTCGGATATTTTGAGATTTGTTTTTTCTTTTCTAAAAAAGCGAAAAGTGTCTGCGACGTGGATGCCGCTGATTGCCCATATTTTGTCTGTAATAGGATTTGGTCGATAATCGAAAATCGAAATAAAAATATCGACGATCGGAAAAAAATAAAAAACATCGATGTTACTTCCAGCACTACTCTGTACTTTGGGTTCAAGGGTAAATTAAAATAATTAAAAACAAGTGGTCCGGTTACACACAGGGCATCCGGATTTAGTTTCTACAGTGTCCTATCAATTTTGAAGCGTTTTGAAGCATGTGTTCAAAATTATTATTTTATTGTTCGAGCTTTAACTTTTTAAGAGAAATGGTCTTGTGGCATATAGTGAAAAACTTTTGCTAGAAACTGAGGTATGGTCGAAAAGTAAGAAGAATTTTGGTAACCTATAAGTATGGCTAAACCCATTTGGTGGCCGAAGATGAGCATTGTAATTAAGGCAAGTACAGGGTATATTATAGTCGGGATGTCCGATCGCAAGAAGTTTTAAAGAGAGGCGAATACAAGTCAATTGTGTGTCATCAAAATTTGAAAGCTATACTCACTCGTATTATAAAGATAAATTCATAGTCATAAAACCAAGCTATAAGTATTTGCTGCAATAATTTTTCTTGGTAAAAGTTTCAGATTTTTAAGCTATTTTTGGTCCGCTGATTCCAAAAGTAAACACCTTCTGAGTGATTCATTTTGCTTATGTTATAATAATTTTTACCATACCTTCCAGAAATTTTTCAAATGTTTAGTTTTAACAAGGATATATTTCCGACAATTTATGTCAAAGGAAGCAAAGAGATAAATTTGTATAAAAAAGCTAAGCTTTTTTGAATATATTTCTTTTAACTTTTAAAAAATTTTCGGTAAATGTACACAAATAATATTCAATATATTTTTGATGATAGCCGAAGGCCCATGCTGCCAGAGCTATAAATAAGCATCTTCCCTTATTAGTTTAGTTTTTAAGCTACTCTAATAATATTAATAAATAAATAAATATTTTTGATGAAATTTTAAAGCAAAAGTTAGGATTATAATTTCGATGGGATTTTTTAGACTTCGGATTCGGATTGATTGACTCCAGAAATATAAAGTCAACAGCGCTATCCCTGTCTCATGCAAAGTTTCCACCATTTTTTGAGAGCTTCTGGAATAATGGCGACGTATTTTTATGTTTTTGTGAAAAATTTATTTTTCGAAAATAACACTCTTCAGACTTGCACTGCCAACTCCCAAAGCTTTTAATACAAAAAATTATAATTGAAAAAAAAATTAATAAGGAGTAAAGACTTCCCTTGAACTGTAACCGGTCAATAAGAAATCAATATTTTAGCTAGAAACCTTAAATTTGTTGTTATTTAAACTTTATGTTCAAGCATTCGAAATTATCGAAATTGTCAGATCCAGAATAAACCATAAATAAAAGTTTCACAAAAAAGGTGTCTACAAAAATTTCATTCAACTTTGATATATATTTTCATTGTTTTACCAACCAAACCAATTTAGTCATAAATAATACTTACACACGACTTTTTTAACCCTCCGTCGGACACATATTTTTAACCCTTCGGACGGACACATGATGCCTGGCTGGACCCCTATGTATTTACATACATTTATATGGGAATATACCTCATGTTTCGTTTTAATTATATACCAACGAGGTATATTTTCTTAAATAATCACCATTCTGTATCGATATATGTTGAGCTATTTGCCTGAGGAAATAAATATTCGAAAAAAATTTGAATTTGGAAAAAAACGCACTTTTTTTTTTTTTTTTGATTATATTTAATGTTGTTCGAACGAAAGTAAAGGGATTTAAATGTGTTTTATTATGAAATATAATGCAAGATCATTTATGGACTCTTAGGAACACATAGAAAGCAAGTATAAGCGATTTTACTGTGTTGTTGACACACGGGATTGCTGCAATTATAACAAAAAAAACGAGTTTTGCGACGCAGCTTATCGCCTCCTTGCAAACAAATGCGACAGTCTCTCTTGGTTGTGAGTGTATCGGCGCAGCTTTTATTTGCAACGATCGCATTTTCTGTAATATTGATTGGTCTGCCAAAAAATTCTTCAACGGCCAAGCCTGTTGAAAATTGACAAATGACGAGTGCATTATTCATTCAACTTTCGACGTTAGCGAGAACTAAAGTTTTAGCCAACGAATCCAAAAAAGCACGTATTGCGCCTGATCGTCTATATCCTTCCACTTCTTTATAAATGAAAAAAGAAGCCAAACCCATAACATTTAAAATGTTGCAGAAGAATTCATACGTCCAACGTCTTGTCGGTCGTTTTGTTGTGAAGTGTGTGACCATTTGGTCCATACAGTCGACACCCACTTTATTTTTGTTATAAAAAAGGATCGCTTCGGGTTTTTTTGCTTCGCCTTCACAAGATTTCGAATAATGAACTGTTGAAAGTAAGTTCACGAACTTATTCTTTTTGGGCACATAGCTGGAAGTTGATACAATGTTTTCGTGAAAACCAAAGAAAGATGAATGAACTGGACGAGAAACATATTTTTTCATCTCCGGAGGAATACATCTTTTGTTGGCTATTATGGTGCCAACTAGTGCGAGACCAACAGCAGCAAGTTGTTTAGCTGTCTGTCTGTGTGATAAGTGAACATACATGGCCGTATGAGCCCATAAATAATATAAAATATTGAAAAAACGCACGAAGAGCGGTCGATATTGATCAAATTTCATGTACTTCCATACAAAATATATAGGGGTCCAGCCAGGCATCATGTGTCCGTCCGAGGGTAAACTTTTTTAAATCCTTTTTTTCGTCCGTTTTAAGGACTTTTTGATATTTCCGACGGAGGGTTAAACTCAAACTTGCACTGCACCCTGTAATTATTGACCTTTAATCAATAATGTCAGCTTTAACAGACATATGTCAAGTTCTGGTCAAGCTTTTGTAACCTTTTCATGTTTTCTATAAATAATTATGTTGACAGGCAAACATTATTCCATTAATCATTAAATATAGATAACATCTCTTTATTTCCGAAATTCCACTTGAATTTCAAACACTTGACCAATTTCACTTGTGAGACTTTTATTAGGTTCAACATATGCTCTCGATCTCCTGGTGTAATGCTCTCTATTTGACCTAGGAATATGTTTGAAAGGAAAAAAAAGGTCAGCAAGTGTAGATGCAGTATCACTGTCGTGAACTGCACCAATATAACCACATTTAGGGTGCTCACTTTGTCGGGCAGATATACAGCAGTGCTCGACCAATGACGTAAGGAATCCTAACAACGATGCAGAAATGCCCGACTAACTAAGAGAGTAATAACAATTAGCTGTTTACAAGCGTTAAATGGTGTGGTTTGTTTTTGTTCGGAAAATTTTTTTTTTTTTGAAAACAATCATAAAAGATAAAGTTTTGGATAGTTTTGTCAGTACAGTTGTTGAACTTCCAAAAATGAAACTTACTAACAATGCAACAGCTAAAAAAAAGGTTAATTTACCTTTTGTGGTTGTTGGAGTTTTATATAATTTCCCCGACTGACTATTTTGTCAGTCGCCCTTGGACGTAGAATGGGGATCTCTATTAAGAACTGTTCGAAGATAACAGGTCCCAACAGCTTATAGCCGAATCCGAACGGCGGTGTCTTGAATTAATAGAGATTTTGTTGGGCAAATAGCGTCTTTGAGCTAGCGATGCCAGTGCTAGGAAAATGCACCAGTGATTCTGCGGAGAATCGTTCCACCGACCATCGGGTTGCAAAGCGAGTACGCTACCACTACGCTATCGAAGGCCACATTAGCGTATTAGTATTTACAAAACAAATTTGGATCAGGGATCTAATTGGATAGCAATAAATAATTTTTCTGTAGTATAAGTTATTTTTGTAAACTTATGCATTTTTGCCTTTTTGCAATCTAGCGCGGCACAGTGAACACCCAAATTTTTTATAAACAAATACTAGCAGGCTGAAAATGTATTCTATGCAATTTTAAAGCATACAAAATCATTCCAAATCAAACAGTCGTCGTGAAAGTTTACATAAAAATACAAATAAAATACTAGCAGGCTGAAAATTTATTTTTAATCGAAAGTGAAATCGTCGTGAAGGTATGCATCTACAAAAATATTGCTAATTTTTAGCGCCTAGTGTAATTTTTTGCGATGGAATCTTTATGGAGCATTAAAAGAGGAAGCGTGGTTGAGGTGATCACCTGTGACGACGAATCTTGCAAGGGAACAGTGGTAGGCTTAGACTACGTCAACAATTTACTCTGCCTTAGTTGCGTCACCGAGCCATCCGGTAACATCAGTGTAAAACTCTTAAAGGTAGATAACTGCAAATATCTTCGTGTATTGTTGGGAATAAAGTCGAAAATACGTTCGCGATTTGCCATAGCTCATGAACTGTTCAATAGGCTATCAAATTATTTTAATACGGGCGATGTCATTTGGGAGGGAGATTCAATACTAATAAAGCACATTGCACGCATTGAGCAGCCATATTTGGAAACCAATGTTATGTCTTTGTCTACTCCAAATGGACGCAAGCAAGTGTTACACATAAAGCGTATGGTCAAACACTTCCACGACAAGTTCATGCGTAAATTACAACATTTGCGAGATTTGGTAAATATGCTTAAATTTTGATCTAATATATGTGATCTAAGCTGCTTAAGTTGCATAGGACTTACGATTTCAGGAGACTCACAATGCAGGGGAGCGCCATCGCTACATGCCTAGGACATCATACATCATACGTATTGGTGATAACATGAAGAATGAAGATATCTATGATGATGATAGCAGCAGCTGCAGCACAGATGTGCAAACTACAAGTGTTGAAGAGGCTTCAGGCTGCGATACTAGTTCCCTTGAAGAGCAACTGAATGAAGAGTTAATGAATCTACACGACATTACGGCGGATGCACTTGCAGAGCTAACTGACAAGAGTGTCTTTGGCATTACTAAAGATACTAGAGACTTGGCTAAAAGTACATGCAATGTTGAAAAAATGGTTCGTAACCAAGAGCTTTGCAGCTATAATGCTGAAGTACTGCCAACTATTCCAGAACTCAATTTGAAAAAGCAAACTTCGGAGAGACAAGCAAATTTGCCTTATCCCAAGTTGAACAATATATATGGTTATGTTGGAAAGCGAATAGACAATGCGCCACCAAAAACTTATGTGCTAAACAGCAACAATTGGTAGAAGAAAAGGAGACATCTTGGTCCAAACGTTCTTCCACTATTACCAGGGCAGCTACAACAGGCGGGTCAGCTTGGAATCTATCGCTCACTAAAGGCCTCACTACAATAAAGTCTAAAAGTGTCCCAAATATATTAACGGCCGCGAAGGCTTTCGCATCGAATCCCAAACCATTCACTAAAACAGGAGGCACTTCATCTAAAGTACTCGAATCAACTGCTGAGCCAAGCCATGACTAAAACTATAACAAGATTTTTTAAAATAAAAGTAGTGTCTGTAAAAAATTGACAATAGTTTCAATTTCACAAAATAAATTTGTTAAATCTGCAGGCCAAATGTTAAGTCTTTCCAATTGTTTGTCTTAAGATACAAGCACACTATTATAATAGTATCTTACAGATACACAACGAATCATTGGGAATATCGTTTGTCTTAAGGTACAAGCAGACTATTATAATAGTATCTTACAGATACACAACGAATCATTGTGAATATCGTTTTTCTCTCTAACCTATCAACCAGAGTGTGTGGAGCCTATTGAAACAACCTTTAGCTCTCTGAAATGTAGATTTTCTTACAGACCGGTGGACTTGGCTCAATCGCTACCCGAAGTTGCGATAAACATTTTTGTATAAATAACAAATGGTCAGCTATGTCTCCTCTCTATCAATTTCTTTTCTCCTCCTGACCACATTGGGTATAACTTTGTGTAGTTCTCATACGTCGCCTTTTCTATGCCACATACATTTGCACAAACTTACCTTAGTATATGTTGGATATAAAAATATAGCAGGCTGAGAATAAACTTTCATGTCAATCATAAAGTTTATGGAAAATCATTCGAACACAAACACTGTGTACATCTATAAATATTGTAGTTCAATATATTTTTAAGCGATGGATAGCAAGATGTATATATCTCAAGGTACCATCGATATAGGCAACATTGTCGAATTGGTCACCCTTGATAACGTTGCTCATACGGGAACGGTTGTGGCTTACGACTATGATTGTCATTTACTCTTTATTAATTTGCGGACTAACGAATCTGAGGACTCGGATGTGGGCATCTTCAACCTGGATTGCTGCAAATACGTCAAGATCAAGCCGGACGAGAGATGTGACATCACCAAACGATGTTTCTTGGCAAAAGAACTATACGATCAATTATTACGTCAGTTTCACTTTAAGGATGTCAATTGGGAAGGTGATGCGATAACAATTGTAGACACAGCGCGCATTGAACGTCCCTATTTGGTGATGAATGTGGTGTCTACTTGTGGTCCAAAAGGAAAAAAGCGCCTGGCACACGTGAAGCGTCTAGTTCGACATTTCCACGAATTGCGCTCTCGCAGAATTTACAATCAACACAAGCTGGACTTAGCGGATCACAATTTGGTAAATATGGCCCAATTTTGAAATTATAGCAATGGTCTAAGATATTGGTATTACACAGTTGACGCATACTTGGACGAACGGCAATGCAATGACCCAATATCGCTACGTTCCTAATTCCACATTTTACTTGCAAAAGGTAGATGAAGACGTTGGCGATGGAATCGCAAGAAATATGGCAGAATCGCAAACTAGTTGTACTCAAACGGCTCAAGACTGCGATGCTAAGCCCATTGAAAAACAATTAAGTAAAAAGATGACGTCAGTATGCGATACTAAGGTGGATGCATCTGCTGAGCAAAGTGCCAAACAGCATGCAGCTAGTCTCGCTAAAACCTCTCATAACCAAGAGATATACAGCCGTGGTAAGCTTTCTATTGAGAAGCCTCGTAACAAAGAAGTTTCGAACTGTCGTGATAAGGGAAGACCTTCAAATACTTCCGAAACATTGACAACTATTCCGAAAGTACCCTTAAAGAAGCAGGTAATTGAAAAAACGCCTGGATGTATCAAACCTCAAGATATTGGTAATTTAACTCTATTGGGACCAAAGAGCCGCGGTCTATTACAACAGCCAGCAACTTCATCGATTCTAAAGAAAACAACGGAATCACGAGCCAATTTATCTAAAACTACGTCAATTCGACTTGCCGGGAATTATGTCATAAATGCTACTGATGGTTTAATGATGAACAAAAAATTGGGAATCAAAGACATATCAAGAAAGAAAACATCGGAATCACAAACCAGTTTATGTTTCTCGAAAACGTCGCCAATTCGACTTGCTGGAAAAAATATCAAGGCAGCAACTGAAAAGTTAGAAAAGTTAACAATTAAAGCCCTGTCTACAAAGAAAACATCGGAATCACAAAGCAATATATCTAAAACTGCGTCAATTCGACTTGCTGGGAATAAGTTTCTGAATGCAACTGATGGTTTAATGATGAACAAAGAATTGGGAATCAAAGACATGTCGAGAAAGAAAACATCGGAATCACAAAGCAATATATCTAAAACTACGTCTATTAGACTGGCTGGGAATAAGGACAAGAATGCAACTGATGGTTTAATAATGAACAAAAAATTGGGAATCAAAGACATGTCGAGAAAAAAAACATCGGAATCACAAACCAATATATCTAAAACTAGGTCTATTAGACTTGCTGGGAATAAGGACAAGAACGCAACTGATGGTTTAATGACAAAAGAGAAATTAGCAGTCAAAGAGAAGTCTAGAATTTCGATTGGCTTGCATCAAAAGCAACCAATATCAGCTACAAGCACTGTGAATGCAAAGCCTTCTAATAAAGATCTTCGAATCTCTGCTATTAAGGATAAAATGCTGAAAACCTATAAGACAATGCCAGAAATTCCACACATTGTATGTTTCAAAAAGGAGATGATTGAACATACTCCTATAGGCAAGCAGTCTTCAATACCAAAGCTGAGCGGCCTTACATCAGTGTTAGACCCAAAGTTTCGAAGCGTAGTCACAAAGCCAGCAACTTCAGGGATTTTGAAGAAAACATCGGTATCACAAGCCAATTTGACTAAGCCCAAGGCTAATGATATGTATGAATGTGTTAGGAAGAGAATAGACAATGCGCCACCAAAGGCTTATATGCTACGACAGCAACATTTGGCCGAACAAGAGGAGACAACCAAGCCTAAACGTTCTCCTATAAGTACCGCAGCAACTGCATCTCGTGACTCAGTTTCCAAGTTATCTGCCAATAAAGTGCACACTAAAGCCAAAAGTGCCCCAACTATAGTAAAGGTTGGTAATCGCAAATCACCTACTGACGGATTATGCACTTCACCCAATAAAGCTAAACGTTCTCCAATTACAAACAAATTATCTAAAGCTTCCGGATCAACTGCAAAGCCCCCATGGGTAATAAAATAATACTAAAACACTTTTTATATATGTTGATGATGTGTGGAAGATGTGCAACCTAATGCTTTAAAAAGTTATCAATAATTCCGAATTTCCTGATTATATATTCAATAAAAATAAAGTTTACATAAAATCTACCAAATACATTGGAAACGGCGCACTGCTACATATTTGATTTACATTATATACATATGCCAAATTCGCTTGAGCAATAATAATTATAATTTTACTGTTTAAAAATGATATTTTAAAAGTTTTATTTTCATAAACTTAAAATTGTTGGGACATTGTCAGACCATTGCTTTACGCATTTCACTCGACTTCTTGATATCAAAGGCAGCTTGTCCGCCCACTACCTGATCCTTCCAAAGGAGAGGTAGAGCCTTCGCAAAGCTTTTTCTAACTGAAGCTGTTAAACTATAGTCGTCGGCAACGCGTAAAATGCCAAAGATCTTAGGGAGTATTTTCCTTTCACTCTTAAGAATATTTGAGTCAGACTTGGTATGAGTCATAAAGCAGAAAGGTTAGGATAAGCGTCTCATGCTACGGTTCCGACTGGCCAATGTATCTCAAGTTCAAATTGGAATTGAATAGGATCATATTGATCATAATTCTTCCCTTGGCACTATTTGAATAGAAAAGAAAATTCAAAATCAAAAAAACTTCTTTAAAACTTTGACAAACATTTTTACACAAATTTTTTTTATAGCAAAATAATAATTAATAATACAGGGACACCTGCAAAGTTAACACGACTTTGCAGAATGACGTTGAGCAATACGTTCAGCTACATCAAGGTAAGAAATTACCTCTCCGAGTCCTTTGAAACCAAACGAGGTCTCACACAAGGCGGCTCGCTCTCTTGTTCGCTCTTCAATCTCCTAATGGAGAGCATTATAAGAGAGGTTGATGTGCATCGGACGGGCACAATATTAACCAACAGATGTGTCCAACTCCTTGGATAATTTATGGTGTGCTCCAGTAGAGAGTCGCGGCGTCTTGATTCACAGCTGACTGCAGGGGGCTATAGTTTTGAGTCTGTCAAGGAATCTTTATCTTGGCTCCGCGGTAACCAACAACAAAAATTTCAGCCTGGAGATCAAGCGAAGAATAACTCTTGCAAACAGGTGCTACTTTGGGCGCAGTAGGCAAATGAGCAGTAGAGCCCTCTCTCGTCAGACAAAGTCTTCTTATATGGTGCAGAGGCCTGGACGGTAACACAGTCGGATGCAGCTGTTCTTTGGGTGTTCGAGAGTATGATTCTTCGTATGATCTTCGGTCCCGTTTACGTTGGCGATAGTTATCGTGCTCGATGGAACGATGAGCTGTATGAGTTATACAGCGATATTGACGTAGTGAAGCGAATAAGGATTCAGCGACTTCGCTGGCAGGGTTATGTAGTTCCAATGGATGCGGAAACTCCAGCTCTTTAAGTGTTCGATGCTGTAGTTGGCTGTCAGCGGAGAAGTGGAAGACCACGGCTGCGTTGGCCGGACCAAGTGGTTGAAGCTCTGTCAGCCCTTGGTCTTATCAACTGGCGAAAGCGAACGCGATGCAGAAGTGCCTGGAGGGAAACGTTGCACCAGGCTGAGACCCGTTAGGGTTGTATTGGCCAGTTAAGAAATTATTATTATTATACTCTGAAAATATGAAATTATGGTTTTTTACGCTTTTCCGGCTTAATTTGTCGTTTTTTCAGCGCTAAGATTTTTCCAAAAATATCAAATATCATTCTCGTAATGTGAAATTAAAAGCATAATACACGACTTTGTTAGAGTGGTATAGGTATATAGAATAGGGGGCTCTACAACCTAGTGCATCGTACTCTAGCTCGCTTTTTTTTTATTGGTTTCTTCTCCAACATAAAAGTTGATGCGCCTTAGCCGAAATGGCATTACTATATAACTAAGTAATGCCATTTCGGCTTATTGTTTGTTTGCTAAAAATTGACCTAATATATTATTTACGCATCATTTATAATATCATTACAGCCATTATGCTAATAAGCTCATTATTCACTTGTACAAAAAACGCTGCTGCATGGATAGAAAGTTTAAACAGCCATTTCCTCTGCTTTTAGGCGGAATTATCTAAAGTCCATCCGTTGTACTCTTCTACACCTACGAATAATAAAATTAACATTTGTGCTTAGTTAATTAAATTATAAGTAATTATCTTATTCAATTTTCATCGAAAAAATTGAAAAACAACAAGAGATCATGCTCTGAATACAAAATTGTTGATCGTGTGACGTCACCACCGTTACCTGCACAATGCGCCTCCTTATTTTCTAACTTCATGTCTCAGCTGTGTGCTCATTATTCGGCGCGCCACGTGCGCTCGCCGCTCAACAAGCACAAAGCTCTCGCGCACCTGGCGCTACGCTTTGTTGCTCTCACGCTTTAGCACTCTTACGCTTTGCGAGACGCCAAAAACAGCTGATATGCATTAAGTGTTTGTTGTGTGTGCGCTGCATGAAGAGTGCGATTATTGACAAGACAACCCGGCAGATACTTAGCCCAGAGCGCAGACGACCGACACCTTCACAATAGCGTGCCTTGACTCACTCAGCTGTTGCTGGGTCTCTTGGTTACTCAGTTTGTTGTCGTTGCTAAGTCGATTCGGTTGATGTTGGTCTCCGCCGTGGACAGCATTGTTGTGAATTTGTTTAATTTTTCTAAACATATTGTTGGGTACATATGTATCTACATATTTATTATTAATTTAACGTGGCCAATGGCAAACTATTAAACATTGTGTTTATTTATATTTGGTGAATTTGTTTGCGGTGCAGTTGAATTAAATTTGTATTTTCAAGTGGTAGGTTTAAAAAATTTATTGAATGGCCTAAAACGTAAAACACATTTTTCGCGTATTAAAAAAACGAGTTTGTTGTTATACTTCCCTTGGTTGTTGTATTTGTTGTTGCGGATTAATCATGCCTGTTCCATATGACAAACTGAGTCAAAAATGTATTTTTGTGTTTCTTTGGCGGTCTTCCACGCATCTTTCGAGTTTGTGTGTACTTAATTGTTTAAAAAATTGTATATGTATAAAGAAAAATACTGATACATATGTATTAAAAGTGCTGCGGTGTAAGCTGCTCAGTTTCGTTTAAATATAAAAAAAAATTATTATAATTGCAGATAAGCGGAATATGTAACAAGCTTAATAAAAACATAATTCAAACTGCACTATCTATGAAAAATAAGATTATGAAGACTGTTCCGGATTTTGTTCATTTAAAAATGCAGCTTATCATCATACTTATGCTTACATAATTTTCAAAAAAATATTCTTAATATTTTGTAATCTCGAAGTTTGTACAACGCAGTAATCAAAATCCGTAACGGGGTTATATATGCAAAATAAATATTTATTTCAAAATGCAGCCAAAAATTTTGCAGCCTCTTGAAATACTTTTAATAAATATATATGTTCGTGTCAATTTTATTTACGGCCTTGATTAAACTTATGTACGCAAAGTCCGTAGGCGCTTAATAAATTTATAAAAAAACTATTAAATATACATTTTTAATAAGCTTGTGAAAAACTGTATCTAAAAAAAAATTTGACACACATTAACGCATTATATGCAAATGTGTATACTATATGTACATAAAAAAAAGAAGTTAAAGTTAATTATTGTGCGGCTCGAGGTCATTTATCATTATTGCTATTGAAAAGCCTATTCTCTATAGGCTTAAAAGTATATAAACAAAAATTTAAGTTTATATAGGCGCTAACAAATATACGATACAAATTGGTTATTCGTATTATTATGTACTAAATAGCCGGCACAAAAACTTACCCAAAGTCGAAACTACAAAGACTGTTTAAGATAATAATTGCTTTAAACTCGCTGAAAAAAACCCAAGTGAATGCCTAATGTGCTCTCAATAGTATATAGGGGCGAGAATATATGAAGCGGATTGCTATTTAAGTTGATCGCTTTGATATTGTTGATTTTTACATATAAATAGAGGTACTAGCCAATATTAAACGTTTAGTTTAGCTAAAGGCCCTGGGAGCCATGGCTTACTATTTGTGATAGTTATTTCATATATTTTAAGTGTAAGCTATCTTTAAATTTTGATTATTTATCGAGTCATCGACTAACTAAATAGACATAAAAATATGTATTTAAAATTTTTGTTTCAATGAAAACTTTTTTTTTTATATATTTTTTGAACATAAAAAACTATTTTTTTTATTTAAATATTTAAATTTTATCGTATTTTATTTTATTTTTTTTTTAAGAACTCTGCAATTGGTTTAGCACTTTTTTTTTGCCAAAAAACCTATTTTTGTGACCTTCAACCTTGAACATTTTAAGACTCGCTCATGAAATTTTTTGTTCCTAATGAAATTTTCTTGTAAAATGTGAAAACGGGCTCATACCAAATTTCATGTTTTTCATTTTGAAACCAAATGCTCCCAATTTCACCAAAACGATATTTTTTATGTGGTTTGAAACCGAATATTTTGTTGCAAGAGGATTTAAACCAAATTGGCAAAATAGACTTAAAAGTGTACGCATTTTAAACTTAAATAATCGGCCTTGTTCCGGAACATTTTATTCGGAAAACGAATCCGAACATTTTATTGTTTGGTGCTACCAATTTCACCAAAACGATTTTTTTATGTGATTTGAAATCAAATGTTTTGTTGCACGGACGATTAAAAAAAATCCAAGTTTTTTAAATTTTTAAAATATGCTTATTTCTACACGAGATATGTCTTATTAAAGAAAATTCCATCTAAATATTCAGTTATCGATAGCTTGATAAATAATTGAAATTTTGAAGAAAAAAAATGTACGTGGTTTATATTGCTTAGTCTATAATTTACGTAAAAATCTTCAAAATCGAAGAAATCAATTTAAAAAGTTATCAGCTTCACTTATTTTTACCCATATGTTTTTTCTGCTCTTTGTGGATTATGGGATTTCTCTGAAAAATAGACAAAGGTTGCGTTTATAAGCCACGAGAACAACGAATGGAATACGATATATAAACTACTGAGAGATTAGACATACTATATTTATGTAAGAAGTTGTCAAAGTTTGTGTTTTTCTTATTTAAGTGATAAATTGTTGCTATGCCCTTTTAAAGAGCATATTGGCTTTATGGAGAAGCTCAAGTAGTAGTTTCTTCACATCAATCTCAATCTAATTGAAAACTTTTTTGTTTAAAAAGCATACACCTTTGGGTAAAACTGGCCTTTGAGCTGTTCGCTTTAAAGGTGGTAAAATCTAACTAATTTATAATAAAAAGTAAACCATATTTTTATAAAACCGAATCAAGATCGACTAAAAACTCTATAAACTGCAATCAAATTTTACAGCAAGTTAATACCACTTAACTCTAGGTGGAAATATTCTTTTGGAAATTCTGTCTTTTATGCTGTTGTTGCTTGGATTCCCACGCTTTCAAAGATCTTTTTGTCACATCGCTTTTTTATTTTGTTAAAAAAATATATATGACAGCTCTGGTATTGACATTTTGTCAAAAGACATCAATCAGTTTACCTGGTAGCGCTTTAAAGTATCGGTTCAAACTGAATGATTCAAAATTAAATCAGGTTTCTGCATAAGATCTGTCAATGTCTTAAAGCAAAAATTTGCAAACGGGAAAAGTGTGACCGTATGTATGGAATGAAAGGCTAGAGCACCAGTTTTTACTATTTTTTTTCCAACCAAGTAGCGATCAGATTTAAATTGGGTTATTCGGCCGTGCTCCGGAAAACGAATCCGCACAATTTATTCGGATTTGTTTTGAAACCGAATGTTTGGTGCTCCCAATTCCACCAAAACGAATTTTTCATGTGGGTTGAAACCGCAAAAAAGGTTTAAAAAATAACAAATTTTATACTAACATAATTTTTTAAATATTTTTTGATATTCTTAGATTATATTTATGCCAACTTCAAGTTAGATATTTAAGGACAATTGTTTTTAATTATTTTTTTCTGACTTAAACCAAAAAATAGCATGCACAGCCAAAACGATTTTTTGATGTGTTCGTGTGTGTGCACTTATCATACACGAACACATGACAACAGGTGCGACAGGGTTCCCGCGTCAACACAACAGGTGAATTTATCGGAAAAATAAGGGAAATATGCGGATTTATTGAAAATAAAAAGGAAAATATGCGAAGTTATCGACAAGAAAAAATTTGTTTTCTGGAGCACGTAAAATCGAATCCGAATAAAGTTGTTCGGTTTGGTTTTTTCGTTTTCCAGAGGTCGGCTTTTTTAAATTTTTATGTTTAGGATCTGACTTTTTCACTATATTTGTATATATAAGATGATTTAAAACTAATTACCATACTTCTCTGATTTAAAGTACGAGTTATACCCGTTTCATCAGAGCTAATTATGACTTACACTATATAGATAGTACCTAACTGTGCTCTACGAGTTACATTTTTTTTGTTCAATAGTAATAAGTCACTTTTTGTATATTTATATGCACATTTAGCCTTTAAAGTAACACGCTTTGAAGGTCTGATAAGTGCCATTTGATAAATAACTTATACTGCTATGAAAACAACTCCACAATTTAAGTTATGCATGATATAAAATAAAACTGCATAACAAATATTATACATGACTACCGGCATATACTATAAATTTTATTTAATTTTATAATTTTCTCTGTAAATTAGTCAGCTTTATATGAGCTTTAAGTTATATAGTATATGTGCAATGATTGGGCTTATTTCAGTAATGAATCATTAATGTTCATAGATAAATAAATACTTGGGATACAATCGTTGGGAGTTACCATATTTCAAATTGGCCTTAACTTAAACTGAATCACATGTCTGTATCCGTAAGAATCAAGTAGCTTGCAAAAAGAAATGTGTTTACACTCAAATAAGATACGATATTTACATACTTTTAAAGGCAGCTAACTTATTAACACCTCGTGTCGATTTTTTTGCCAGCGCACAAAAATGAAAATGTTTCATACACATATTTTATATACATAGTATGAGTATATATAGACATAAACTTAATATGCATAAAAGATTATTTTCGAGCACATTTGGCGGTCTGTTTATTTTGAGATTGTTTTTCTAATGACTGCTTCGCACAAACAGCTGTTAAAATTTAGTATCTTATGTTTGTTTATTGACTCTTATCTTTCAGAATGCATAGGGGTGAAAATTTTAACTCAGGATGTTCCTTTTGTATGCGAACTTGAAATGGGTCAAGCGCGATTAAGTATTTTTATTTTGAGCTCATTAAGTTTTTACAGTCATTGACTTACATTGATCTAAATAAATAGACGCCTGGGTTCTTTGTCCCTGCTGCGTCTTGGACAAGGGCGGCGCTCCTATCGCCATATTTGCATGGCTGGCATTTAATAACGAGCACTCAGCACGCCAGCTCCTTGACGCAGTGGGGTCTTTAAGTGCGGACGGGGCTTGTCAAATCAATGGGGAACTTTTATTTTGGGGTAGGGATGCGTATTTAATGAAAGCAACAGCTATGTCAAGCTGGTTATGGTGCTATTATCAAAACAAATAAAAAACTTAAGCTTTGAACCAAAGAATTTGGAATGCCCTATAAAAGTTGTTAAGATGGATGCGGCTGGCTGTCATGTGATAGTAGATCAAATTACTTTTAACTTTTAAACGAGTCTGACAATTGCAAAATACTTAAAATTCTAGTGCAAAAAATATTTCAGAAAAGAAATGGATATTTTTATAAAAAAAATTATGATAAATAAGATGATAAGAGGCAGATCAACAAAACTTTCAGACTACATTCCTTATTATATGATGGAAGTTTATTTTATTTTTTTCAATAGGGAAATTTCAGAGCAACTTAAAAAAAAATGTTGAGATGCATATTCGTTCATAATGATATCGTAACCAAAGGCGTGCGGAGGTTTTTTATACTTTCCAAGCACTGCACAAAATTTGATCAAAATCGGTTGATTATATCATAGAGACCCATAGGACCGATCAGTCAAAAAAATTGTGAGGTGCAATATCCGTTTTTTTATGAAAACATGGATATGGCTTTAAAAAGTTTTTTAGAGATCCCAAGCATTATACCAAATTTTATGAAAATCGGTTTACTAAATCATATAGTCCATAACCATAGGACCGATCGGTCAAAAAAACGTTTTCAGGGTATAATTCGCTTGTCGTTTGTTTGTTTATGAAGATATCGTAATAGGGTATCTCAAAGTTTTTCGCACCCACGCCATGTTTTTATGCTAGTGTAATGGTATATTATTTCAAATTAGTTTTAGAAACAGTCTTTTTAAAAAAAGTAAGATTTTAATGCCATCTGTAAACTGTATGATTAAACCGTCGTATGACCATGAGCTTGGTTAAAAAATTAAAAACCATAAATTTTTTCATACATATTTTTAAATCCATTTATATTTGCTACCTTGCTATTTTAAATTTGACCAGGCACTAGCCGACACATTACACTTATGTCAAGTATTTTGTTTATATTCTAAAAAAAATTATTACATTTTATTTCCGTATATAATCCAGCTGACAGCAATTGTGTAGCCAATTTTTTTTGGTATTAGACTCAAAATCGTTTTTGGCTTACGAATACTGAGATGGAAAATTTTTTTTTTTTTTTTTTTTACAAATTTCTGTTTTTTATTAGTGGAATGAATACAATTTTTTTAATACCAACATTGTTTGAAATTTTTCAATCACTTAAAATTGAATAATTAGGATGGTCACTTTTGCTGACATTAAGGCAAATTGGTAAGAGGGCGAATTGTACAAAAACAATTTACACTAAAAAAATGGGCATTTACGCACGACCCAGACCTTTGACCAGGAAAAGTATGTCATTCTTGCCCAAAATCTATTGTAAAAAGAGGCAATATCTACTAGGGTGACGATATTTTTTGTAATAGATAGTATTTTGTGCTTCTAAATAAAAATTCGACAAAAGTATTTTTTTTAACAATTAAATTAAAATTGCAATTTCTTCGCGGTTGGCGTTGAGAAAATGTATAAACCAAACCTTATTATATTTACATGCTTTTAAAAGAATTTTATTCACAAGATCTTTTCTCATCAAAATTAAAGCAAACAATATGACAGTTGTAAACTGCTGATGGTTGTTGCTCACGTTGTTTTTCGGGCATCAGTTGAAGCATTGGTTAATTTTCATACTCAGTCGTGCATTTTTGCCTTTTTGCCTCATTGCTAGGGTTGCTCAAGTCGTTAGGCGGTCATTCTGCTCTTTAAAAATAAAAACCCCAATTATATTTCGGGAACGATTTTGTTTGGGATTTGAGTGTACAAATCTAAAAATTATATTTTGACAGTAATATTAGAATTTTTTAGCGTATCGAGACATATCATATGTA
Source organism: Chymomyza fuscimana (assembly GCA_949987675.1). Taxonomy (NCBI): domain Eukaryota; kingdom Metazoa; phylum Arthropoda; class Insecta; order Diptera; family Drosophilidae; genus Chymomyza; species Chymomyza fuscimana. Next base: position 121,300,046 of record OX465088.1, on the reverse strand, counting down.
TGTCTTTACCACGCTTGCAATAGATTTATTCAGTCATGGAACGTCAGAAATTTATTTCATGAGATATTCAAGAAAATATTAAATCTTGTACAGAAATATTTTTTTGGAAATTCGAAAGCAATTTAGTATATACTCGTATATTTGATTTCTGTTATGAGTGCTTTTCAAATCTTTAATTCGAAAGCAAATAAGAACAAGTATTTCAGTTCTATTACGAGTGCATTCATAGTGTTTAATTGTTTTCCAACATTCTTCTATATACTTTTTTTTTCATATTGTTTGGGATGTGTATGTTGTCTTTTAATTGCTCATAATAAAATTAAAGAAACGGCCGCTGCAACCATGTGCACATAACATATATACTCTTTGTAGCGTAGATAATAAAATGTGTGTAGTTTATTTCTAGCACTGCCAAAAGTGACGCCGTCATGTTAAAATAAAATATATCAGCTAATAGAATTTCTTTCCATATCATTTTAGCCATCACAACGAAAGCAACGCCTCAACTTTACAACTGCCAGATACAGTCGGGCCCCTGCCAAACGGCAAGCACGGCAGGACCAGCAACAGAGGGAATCATAATACTGCTCAACAATCCACACCATTGCTGCCAATGACTGAAGCCACACTGAGCCCCGAAAGCTACGATGAACGAGAATGCAGTTGCCCACGTGATTTCTACCAAAGAGCCGAACTTAATACCTCATTATTTTTCGAAGATTGCGCGCGTTCCATAGATTTTGTGCTGGGCTATAAATGCAATGTACACGAAGAGCTGGAGGTGCAAAATGCGGAAAAGCGTAAAGTATTCGAAGCGAATCTCGTCAATCAGGGCTTGGAGGTGGAGCGTGTGGTCAAGGAGAAGGAGCAAATTTACTTTGTTAAGGTAACTAATGGCTTTACTATAATTTACATTTTAATAAGCTATGCTATTTCTAGATACATGCACCCCTGGAGGTACTGCGTCGATATGCAGAGATTTTAAAGCTGCGTATGCCCATGAAGGAGGTGCGTTCCATAGTACTTTAAGCGCAACAATTTACAGTTTTATAAAATTAGTGTGCCCAGAGTTTAATGTTTTTAGTCAAGCATAAAGTATAGCATACTTTTAGGCATACACTTAATGCAACTTAACTGCAATTCGTTGTAATTTGTTGCATACACTTTAAACTCTTAGCGCAAATGATTTTTATGTTATGTAATTTAATATTTCTAATTTTACACAAAATATTTTTCGTTGTTTTAGTCCCTTTGTAGTATGGGCATAAATGAAAAGTCTAATCGTCTACACAATGCGGCTGAATATCTGTCCAAAAAGGTCTGCATAAGCTGCATAAGTGCTAAAAGTTTCCTTTGCGCTTGAGTTTTTTCTAATTATTATGTAATACAATTGCTATTTTTGTATTTGTTGATACCCTTGTGTATATGCATTTGTTACACCTCGCCCTACTAAAACCTGTAAAATTTGTTTGTATCTTTTATTTTTATGTTTATACAAAGCTTTCTCTGGCTATATAAATATTTGTGCATATCATATTATACTTTTTAAAAATTAAGAATTATATATATTTTTTTTTTATCTTTTCCCAGATACCTGGTTTATCGGTGGTCAATCGCACAACCAAAAGTGTTTTTTCTAGTCTTAAATCTGTGTTCAAGTTTGTCTTGCGCAATGTTCACGTCGATGAGGAAATTTTTCCCAAGCGTGCACATCGTTTTACAGCCATCTACAGTCGCGATAAGGAGTACTTGTAAGTTTTCTATAATCAGGTGTATCAGAAATCTTTAGATTGATTGGCACAACACTGATTATAAAATATGTATCTTAATCAAACGTTTTATACTTTGTTTAATTTTTCACAGATTTGACATACGTCAGGATTGTTTCTTTACCACCGCAGTGCGTTCCCGCATAGTGGAGTTCATATTGGATCGTCAACGTTTTCCTGCCAAACATAATAATGAAATGGCCTTTGGCATAGAGCGTCTAGTGGCCGAGAATGTCTACTGTGCAGCCTATCCCTTACATGATGTGAGTTTGCGCTCAAGAAAGTTTCACAAGCCTGCTCTAAGATTAAGACTATGTGCAAAAATGATTGTTCATACCACAATACTAATTTGGATGTTAAAAAAAAAGGCGCAAAGGAGGATTTTTTAGCCCACTCAAGAAAAACTTTAACACCGAATAAGAGACACAACCACAATCGTCAAACGCTTTAATATAGAAACTTACATTTTTTTTATATTAAGGTGTAGCCTAGAGAACTTGAAACCTAGTTTTGGTCATTTCTAAAAAATTTATTTTTGAATAGATACTTTTAAAAAATCAGTACTTTCCATTCATACTGTGCTCTTAAAAATTCAGAATATTAATTTATTTGTGAGTTTTAATTCCTGATAAATTTCAAGTTAATAAAGTTATGTAAATTGACTTCTTTTTGGTTTAGTAGACTGCTTAACATTTTTGAAATCTAAGAACAGATTAAGAAGCCATCGAACCGTAAGGGTTAGAAGTATAGGAGCCCAGACTTTCGGATTAAGTTTTGATGAATGACCCAAGATCTTAGATTTTCTTTTGCCCGATATTAAGACTGCTTATTGTATGCGTACTCTTCAAACATTAGTTCCTTTAGAGAAACGCTAAAAATCTATAATTTAGACATGAAAAATATCAAAACAAACATTTTTTAAACGCCTCTAAATTTAAATCGGGATCTGACTGTAAATCCGTATTTTAACCATTAAGATTCAAAATTCCCAAAAACTAAGCTACTTCAAAAAGTAACAACACCTCATTTAACTATTATTCACTTATAATAATTATTTCATTTATAGGGCGAAATATCCGAGACTGGTACCATGCGTTGTTTGCTCTATAAGCACTGGGCTTCGGTTAAAAAATGGTATCGCTATCAGCCCTTAGATGATATCAAGGAATATTTTGGTGTCAAAATTGGTATGTATCTGAGAGCAAATCATAAACTAGCATACACTTTTAATATTTCTCTTTAAGGTCTCTACTTTGCTTGGCTGGGATACTATACTTATATGTTATTGCTAGCCTCCATAGTCGGCGTTGTATGCTTTCTATATTCCTGGTTTTCCATGGTCAACTATGTGCCTGTGTAAGTAGCTGCTTACTTATTTAAAACTCCTGCTTAACTAATTCAACTTCATTCAAACTCAGCCAAGATGTTTGCGAACGTTCTACTGCAAATATAACCATGTGCCCGCTTTGCGACTGGTGCAACTTTTGGGACCTCAAAGAGACTTGCAATTATGCCAAAATTACATACCTCATAGACAATCCGAGCACCATCTTTTTTGCTGTCTTCATGTCCTTTTGGGCTACGCTATTTTTAGAACTGTGGAAGAGATATTCTGCTGAAATCACACATCGCTGGGATTTAACGGGCTTTGATGTGCACGAGGAGCATCCCAGACCGCAGTATTTGGCGCGTTTGGAGCATATACCACCTACACGCACTGACTATGTGACAAATATAAAAGAACCCACTGTGCCATTTTGGAGAATGAAATTACCGGCTACGGTGTTTAGTTTTTCTGTGGTGCTACTGCTTATAGCCTTGGCTTTTGTGGCACTGCTGGCCGTAGTTGTCTATCGCATGTCCATGATGGCCGCTTTAAAAGTGGGTTCCGTGCCCATGACCACATCCAGTGCTATTGTGGTGGCCACATCTTCGGCGGCTTTTGTTAACTTGTGTTTGCTTTATGTTTTGAACTATGTAAGTAATTAGCGAGTACTAACTATTGCTTATATACATATATAATTTCTATGACCATCTTATGCAGATGTACAATCATTTGGCGGAATATCTTACCGAACTGGAAATGTGGCGCACACAAACGCAATTTGATGATTCCTTGACGCTTAAAATCTATTTATTGCAATTTGTTAACTATTATGCCTCCATATTTTATATAGCCTTCTTTAAAGGCAAATTTGTGGGTCATCCGGGGCAGTATAACAAGCTATTCGATTTTCGCCAAGAGGAGGTAAGTTGTTTTTATAATTGCACACAAATTAAATAACTCAATAAATTTTTAACTCGCAGTGCTCTTCCGGCGGCTGCTTGACTGAACTCTGCATACAACTGGCTATTATAATGATAGGCAAGCAAGCTTTTAACACCATTTTGGAGGTGTTTATGCCCATGTTTTGGCGTAAGGTGCTGGCTATACAAGTGGGACTCTCGCGGCTCTTTAATAATGAGCCCAATCTGGACAAGGCCAACGACGAACGTTGGATGCGTGATTTTAAGCTGCTGGATTGGGGTCCACGCAGTTTGTTTCCAGAGTATTTGGAAATGGTTTTGCAGTATGGCTTTGTGACCATTTTTGTAGCTGCCTTTCCGTTGGCGCCCTTCTTTGCGCTTCTCAATAATATACTCGAAATGCGTTTGGATGCCAAGAAACTGTTGACCCATCATAAACGGCCCGTTTCACAGCGTGTGCGTGATATAGGAGTTTGGTATCGCATATTGGATTGCATTGGCAAGCTCAGTGTGATAACAAATGTAAGTTTTTGGAATTTGGCTGGTGAGACTCATCACACGACTTGTGGTTCTGTCGGAGAAGTCAAACGTTTTGCTCGCGGGTTCAGGGTTACGGTTAATCATGAAATTAAAAAAAAGAGAATCTCTTACGATTTGAATAATCGGTAACGAAATTAAGCGTTCAAGATAATACAAATAATTTTCTTAATGTCACCCTTTTGGGAGTTCGGAGTTCGTATCATAATTAATGTCCAACCTTTAAAGTCAAATCGACACTTGCATATAACAAAAAACATATATCCGCTTAGATCGGATATAGTTGGAACACTTAACGGAACTATGCTTCGTTCAAGAACCGAATACCGTGTGATGGAATTTAAAAAATTGTTTGTAACTTTTTTTTTAATTCAATAATGCTTTACTTATTGCCTTAATCCTTTTTCAGGGCTTCATTATTGCCTTTACATCGGATATGATACCACGCTTAGTCTACCGCAGCATAGTCTCTACAGATGGCAGCTTAAATGGCTATTTGGATTTTACCTTATCGGATTTTAAAGTTGCTGATTCGCCTACACTACGCAGTCTGGCTGGAGATTTCTCAAATATTACCATGTGCAAGTAAGTGACTCCTCATTTAACAACCTTAAGAAATTTTTCTTATAAAATTTATATTCTTTTCCAGATATGCGGACTATCGTCTGCCGCCCTCATCACCAGAGAAATACAATCTGAGCAGCATGTTCTATATAATCTTAGCTTGCCGTTTAGGTTTTGTGGTAGTTTTTGAAGTAAGTTTTATTCAGTTTCTTTATTTTATAACATAGATAAGTAAAAATACCTTGGACATTATAATGTATTCCGCTTAAATAAGTTTGCTTTCTGTTTGTTCATACAAAGCGGTAGTTAGTGTTTCCGAAAAATTCTAGACCTTGACATGTTGAAACATACCCGAAGTTTCCACAATGCTCTCCTGTAGCGTACGATTCTCATTTGTGGAGCTTTTAAGCATGCGATATAGCGCATAAATGGCATAGCTGAACAGCGCATTTAGGACTAATTAGGAGTTACAATTAAAAATATGTTCTGTAATACAAAATTTTTCAAAACTTACTTGTAAACATGCCAAAGATAATGCTGCGCGCTATGCGTTTATCCAAAGAGGCATCAGCTTCTTCTATTTTCATTTCCAGACATATAAATATGGAGATCTCTATGACCATAGATACTAGAGTATTGATAATCCATTGGACAATACAAATCAGATGTTGCTGTATAATAATAGTCGGTTTTAAGACATTTTTAGTGTTTAGTCTAAGTTTTGTTTGTTACCTTTTCGATGCCATCGATTAATATGCAGGCCACCACCAGATTAATCAATGCCTTAACCCAAATGGTAACCGTCAGTATCATATAGAAAGCCTGAGAGAACTCATGCACCAGCACATAGTCCACTAAAATAAGCCAAAATGCTATACAGTGCTTTTTTGTATATTGTGTATGTATACACACCTAATGTGGACACCAAAGTGCCAAAGGGATTCAAAACTTGCACATCATCTTCTTGCCATTGTGAGAGATTGGCAAAATCATTGTATAGATAATAACTGCATAGACCTAGCGTGCTCAAAGCCAGTAATATATCTATCAAGGCTATGCTTATCCCTAGGGAACGCAGATTTAAGCAGGCAAAGCGTTTCATCTTGTTTTATGGTTAGTCTTGGTTTGAATAATTTATTTTCGAAAAATTTATAGCTGTTTTTTTTTTTTTTTAATTTTTAATGCACTAGTTTTATTATAAGAGAGCTGCCATACGGCTTTTAAGTTGAACTAGTTCTGTATAGATTTATTTTCAATGCATATCCTTGGCATTTTTTTTTGAATACAACTTGTTTTTTTATTATATATTTTTTGTATTTAAACGCGTGCATTCGTTTCGAAGTATTGTCCACTACTAAATTAAGACTCGAACTCTGCGCTAACTATTAGCGCCACTTTTCATTTCGTTGACATTATTCGCTTTATTTTCAGTTCATGGCATTTCCACAGCTAAAATGCTCTAAAAAATTTTACAAATGCGTATGAGTTTTTTTTTTTTCTATCTAACAAAAAGCGACAGTGCAATGATCTAAGTGTTTTATATGAGCAAATCATGAACTAGTTCTTAAGGGCTTACTGCGCTACGTGGGCTCTATAGGCATTAGCATGTACTAGGCACTACTCTACAACAGAAATTTTTGATTACTCGAAAATGCTTTATTATTTAGTGGGATATCCCAATTTTTTATTTAAATTTTTCATAATTCTTTTGCTCCAATATTCGTTGATTCTCCATTAATAAAATACGTTGATGAAATCTATATTATTTTTCATTTTTGCACTATACTACTTCGCTGCACTGTTTGCATAGTGTAAACGCATTTACTGAGACGTGCCGTGCAACTTTAGTGTGAACGCGATATTGTCCCAATAAAACAACGTTTGGACTGTTTCTTTGATCCACTTTTGTATTTCGGCTGAACAGCGGTACCAAATTCTTAAAAAAAAATGTATTATAACGATTCAATAATTCATTTGACTGACTTACGAAGCTCCATTGACCTTTGGTTAAGTTTATAACATTTTGAGAACTATAAGAATTAAAAATTCATCTTTTGTATTAAAAGTGGATCTAATATTTTACACGCGATATTTCTTTTAAAAAATTCCAAAGCTCTCGTCTCTGAGAAACTCACATATTAGATTAAGGCATCAAGTTAAAAGTTTTCTTTCATTTATAAAGTTTATAACTCCATACTCAATACTAAACGAAACCGAGAATACATTTAAGTTTTAAAATTAATGAAAAGGGATCTTTTACAAAAAAATGCATAGCATTGTTAAAAAATTCAAATTTTTTTTTCAATGAAATTTTTTTTAGAGTTGTGTATAATATGAAAAAGTTTTTTAAAAAAATTTACATAAAAAGGTATTTATCAATAACACGCTAAGTAAAAAATGTTTGGGAAAATATGGGCTAGTACCTTCATACATATGCGATAAAGGTACTGGCCCATATTCACCTTATTTAGCGATTTAACGCATTGACTTTTATAAACAGTTTGTTTTGCTCTTTTGTCAAGGGATTTTTTATCATCAAGACGTTAAGACAAATGTTAAGCCTAAGAACTCTTTCGATCCAAAATAAGATATGGAAAGCGAAAAAATAAGTCAACAATCAATTTTGCTCCTCCATATTTCTAATATTCGAAGAAATTAGTCATTAAATACAGGAATGATCACAGCTTTAATAATTTCAATCAGAACGTTTTGAAATTTGAACATGTTCAAAAAATTCTGTCACAATTCTTTGACATAGGTTCTAGCTTGAAAAGGTATCAGAAATGCCCCCAACTATTTAAAAAACTAATATTGCAGGTCGGTTCATAGTAAAAGAAAATTTTCGCAAAATTTCCATTTTGGAAATTAGCTTAATTAAAAAAAAAAATATGAAAAAATGTGTTTAATTTTTTGTATTAATCCGAATCCGAATGCAATGAATTAAAAAATCCTTGTTGAGCAATTTTAATTTTTTTATATTTACCTACAATATAAATCAATTATATATCATATAAGCAAGTTCTATTCTACAAAATATTTCAAAAACTTGTTAAATTTTTTGGCGTCATGATAAAAAACAATTTTTTTCGGGCAACCTAGAAAAAAATTTTAAATTCTAAATTTTTTAACATAGTTGCACCAAATCGATTAAATTCGTTAAATATGGGATAAAAAGACGTATTTTAAAAAAAAAATGGTGAATAACATATTTAAGGAACATACCACAAACAAAAAAGATCAATTTATTTTTAGGCAAATGTGTCGATTAAAAAAAATTGTTCTTTCAAAAATCTTCTTCAAAATCTTCAGTATTTAAGTCAAGCGTTAAATTTAAAAACTTAAATTTTGCAAAAAAAAATGTATATGACCCATAAATCGATCTGAATCATGAGTTTTTAAAAATTATTGGGTGTAGTTTCTTAAACCTCATCCAGCTAGATCCTTTAAAAGAAACCAACATGTTTAAGTTCGCGTCAAGAAGAATTTTCTTGAAAAATCGAACTTTGTTTTTTGTGTGTTTTTCTTTTAAGTTTTTTATAAAAAATGTATTTGGAAACTTTTTTTAGTATTAGTTCATTACTTTCGACAAGTACTTACTAATTTCTCCTTACTGAAATTTTTGATTGGCGAATTATGCTTAATAATTTCGAATTTTTTGAAAAACAGTCAAACATCTCGAAAACCCAATTTCGAAGAGAAAAGTAAACGTAATTTTTTGTAGTCAGCGGTACATTTTGGAATCTGGAAATAGCGACAAAAACAAAACTTTTTGGTATACCAGTGTGTTCAAAAGTTCTCAAATATTCGAAAGCCTGAACTTTTTTTTTTTTTCATTTCTTTATTATTAATTGCATTTCCGCTTTTCAATTAGGGACTAACAATAATTAATCAAATCTTATTCTAATTTAATTTACAAATAATTGTTAAATTGCATTTATATATATATGTATATAAAGCGTGAACGAAATTTTTGAGATTTTCCAAACTATCTTTTCACATCTATATATTAACATATAAGCTCGCTACGTAGGGTGCACATCGACCAGTTGCTGAGAGAGTAGACGCAGCTGTCCAAAGCGTGCCGTGTGTTTAATACCATATAACATTAGGGTTGAGGCTAACACTCATGTAGTAGGCTTCAAAATAAGAAGTGCTGACTTATTTGTAATGTTTTGTTGCAACAACAATACGTACTTACTACGCCTAGCTGTAGGTGCTCCAGTTTGGAAATTTGCTTAAAACCAAACAGCTTTGGGGCTTCACTTTAAGCTAATGACCCAAATAATGGTAAATTGTGAAATTTTGCGCAGTATTGAGACAGAAGTCTTTTAGTAGGGCTGGAAAGTGCCATAGCCAACGCGGTATAACAAGAGTGAGCAATTTTTAAAATAATTATTTTATAATGTAACTTTATTTTGCAGAATTTTGTGGCCCTGGTTATGATATTGGTGCGCTGGTGTATACCAGATATGAGCGTGGAGTTACGTGATCAAATCAGACGCGAGGTGTACATTACCAATGAGATTATAATCGAACAGGAGGCGCATCGAGCACGCTTTGGTAGGTTAAGTTGCATATATTTATAAAAACATTTAATAAATTATTTTTATTTTACTTTAACAGAACGTGCCAAGCGCAGCTCTTCGGTAATACAACCCTCTAATGATATGGAAGTGGATGCAGCTTCTATACAGGAACCCAATGCACAATTTATTAAAATAGAAAAGTTACTAACCGCAAATTTATCACAAATTGAAATGGATAGCATTATACATGGCGACAATCCAATAACTGGCATCGCAGGTGCCGATAGTTTAAAATAATTTTACGAAACTCAAAAAAGCATAAAATGCTCAATGCTTAAAAATTAGTGGAAATTTAATTTTAAGTTTTCAAAAAGTGCTTCATTGTGTTATATGCAAGTTCCTCTTAAAAAAATTAGTTAGTTACTCATCGAAAAAAAAAAACTCATACAAGTTTTGCAATGCTGTGCATATATTATATATAATTTCCTTAACGGTTACGAGCTTTACTCAACATTTTTATTTTATATTTAGTTAATATTTATTAGTTTATACAATTGTTATCATTTTTTATCATGATATGAAATTTATTTTTTAATCATATGTACCTTTGATGTACTTACATGAAACAAATGGCATAGTTTTTCGCACAGTGTATTACATGGCACAAACAAGTTTACACTAAAGCCCAATGAGTGCCAATATATAAAAATGCACAAACTCATAAACATTTATACCATTTACTCACAACATGTATACATAGAACTATCTCAAAAGTTGGACTTTTACAAACTTATGCCTCAAACTCATTTTAAAAACTCTCTTAAATATAGTTAAATATATAGTTGTAAATACTATACATTGTTATATACGAAAACTTACATTAAATCTCAGTTAAATCTCGCCTATATTTACTCAGGCTCTCTTGAAGAGCAAACATACATGTGAAGTTCATAATTACATATATTTTGTATAATGAAAAGTTTAAAATGTATTTATATATTTTATATAAATGTTGAAAATGTTATAAATTAAGTTGATAAATGAAGTGTTTGAATCTTTTAACTGCGATTGTAACTTGAAGAAATACAATTTTTATTTATAAAATTATTCAGGATTCTTCCGAACTTTGAATTTAATTCCGATTTGTCAAAAAAAAAACTGCTGACCATAAAATCGCACAACATTAACAATCTATATATATAAAAGAAAGTTGTGTTAGTTGCATCATTTATAACTCAAGAACGGCTGGACAGATTTTGATTATCTATGATTTGTTGGATTCGAATGTTTCTCAACAAAGCAGTAATTAGGCTTCGGAACATTACGAATCAACTCACAGAAGAAGAACGAGAAATCGTACGAGAAGAGCGCCACATTGGTATGGCCCGGCTTCGCAAAGAGAGGCAGTCCGTGAATCGGCTCGGTTGACATAGATCAACAACAAGATAATCTTCGACGTGCAATAGGAAATACTTCAATAAGATTGCACATTGGATTGCTCGCATTGGCATTGTGACGCATTGACTCCAGCACCCGAGCCTTTGCATTCATTGCTTCGTGGCGGGATAGAGAAGTTAGGCGACAAGAGCAAGTTTTCAACACTATACTTAGAACGCTGCACAGACAAGACATAGAGTTAACGATTGAAGAGAAGGAACACTATGCTTAGAAGACAGTTCAGAGAAAACTTAAAGTTTAGGAATGCAGAGTAGGAGCGTAATATATTGCGTAGATCGCTGAGCACACAGCAAGTAAGGAATACTATGCAAAGAAGACTGCTCAGAGAATATTTAGATTTCACCATTACAGAGCAGGATTGTGACACATTGCGTAGATAGCAAAACAGACAGGTAGGAAGATGTTAAAGCCAGCAAGTAAGTCAAAAAGGACCATTAGGGAAAATTGTTTAGCAGAGAACGCAATGTGTACGAACGGGAAACTTTTAGACAGATAGATAGACAAGTGGCACAGCACTATACCGATTCGCTTTTGATAGCTATATTGGAATAATTAAACAGCGACCAAATAAGGTTTGCTTTTGCTTTTAATGCTTGATGTTCCGTCGTCAAATAGAAAGAAAAAGTATGGAATATAGTGAAACTCATGTGCTTAGCCCAGATATCATATTTCTGGCAGATCTGTTTCCTTTCAATAACAGAATATTAACATTTTGTAAAACTTGCAGCCGTACAATTAAGGCAGGTAGGAAGCCCAAAAGTTCAGTTTCAAATGTCTATGATTTAACAGCTTTGCCAAAATGTTTAAAAAGCTTAACATCAGTAGAGGAAAGATTAGTGACACCTCGGCTACCGTTTATGATAATTAAGTCATTAGGATATAACAAAACAGAGCAGTATTCAAGGAGCCATTGTAAACGTTCCTATTCCAGTAGCGAATCCGAGCAGCGACCTGCATTGTTTCAGGGTAATTTAAAGTCGGGTAGGAGCGACTGTGGCATGTAATGGGATGAACATTATGGGAATAAAGAATTGTACAGGGTATATAATAGTCTGAATGATGTGAATTTAATAAAGCAGACCGTACGGGGGTTGACGTGCGAAGCACGCAGGGGGCGTAACCACCTAGAATATGACAAGAGTAGTACACTGCATTGTTAAGCCTCGAAAACGGAAGCTAGCTGAGGAAGAGGCCTTGTTAAGACCTAGTTTTGGGAACACACTTAAATTTCTCAAAAAATATGAAAAGCTGAGATTTTGTTTTTTTTTTTTTAACATCGAGTGTCGTCGGCAGGTTCCGTTAAGTTGTCACCAGAGCTCGCAAAAAACTGTCAACCCATTTATCCAATGCGGTCGGCTCACGAACAAAACAGAAAAAATAAAACAAAAACGGTCTCTCACTGAGCCGAACACTTTTTGCGTTTCACTTTTCGGTTCTGGTCAGTGTTTTCGGTTGAGCAAAACAAATGTGTCTCTCTCACAAAAACACTTTGAGCGATCGCTCACTAAAAAACCCTCGGCAAAATACCGTTTCGCAAAAAGTTTCCGCGAAAAGTGTCTTTTGCGTGTGTATGCGTGCTTGTGTAAGTCGCCTGTGCGACAGCTTGTGTCTGTAACATGCACGAAGTAAAATACAGACGACTCGCACAAGCACGCATACATATACAAAAGATACTTTTGCTAAAAGTCTCAAGCAAAAGTGTCCGCGAAAAACACAACCAAAAGGGAAGCGAAAAAATTGGTCTTGGTCTGAGCCGAACACTTTTGAGCTAAAACACAATTGAAAGTGTTTTGTCAATACCTTCTCTCAAAGTGTTCGTAAGAGAGCGGTTTTTTTCGGACACTCTGAAAGTGTTGAGTGTTTTTTGCGAGCTCTGGTTGTTACACCCACACTGTTCTACTTAAATACAATTATAAACACTTCAAAATATGCAGGCAATCTCAACATACCAAATTCACACACCTTTCCAGCTAGACCCTTTGAACTTTAAAAAACGGGCACTAAATATAGTTCGATGCATCGATAACACGCACAGTGGCACGGAAGCCGAAAAAGCGTTGCAAAAATCATATTTTCTAAACCAATTGAGATATTTTTATGAAATAAATTGTATTTGAAACAAAAATCTTGAGGCTTTAAAATAAGAACCCATATATCGTGATACGACATCTGAGAGCTGCGCAATATGTTGTGGAAGTTGGATTTTGTTGCCTGCGCATTTGCCATTGAAAAATATGTACATATTTTTTTCTTTTATAACAAAATTTTGATGTTATATTTTTTTTGTTCACAATTTCATATTTCAGTCAATTAATTTAATGTAACATTGCTTTTTTATTACAATATATTATATAATTTGTCTTATCAGCAGTTTTTTGTAAAATAATCATCCACATTTACATTTGAAGAACATTTCTTTTGAATACAACTACTTATTAATTCTGTATTAGATCTCACTTGTCTAAGGGATGCAACTAGTGGATCTGAAGAGGCTGCCAACATATGTATTAAAAAGATCATCGTTTTCCCATGATCGTGATATTTTACATGTATTCATAGCTGTGAATTTTTTATATTCCTTGTTTCTCGATTCCTGGGCCTCTTCTGACATCTCCCCAATGGGTAGGCAATGATATTCAATTATAGTTTGGCCATGTGGCAAAATTTTGTGAAGCGTGGGAGTCAGTTTTTTTTCTGGATATTTTTCCATTAACAGCTCTGCAGTCTTGATATTTCAGAAGGATTCAGGAAAATATATACAAATTTTAAGCCTATATCCACCGAACTTGTAACAGGTAAAAATTAAGTTACATTAAATGTTTTTTAGTTGATACCTAATATTTCATTATAAAGGGAAAGGTTGCATAACTACTATATAACCGTATGATTTCAGCAAACTACCTGAACATACAAAAAAAATTTGCATTTGCTTTAATAATAATTATTCTTACTTTTTCCAAATGTCACAGGTAAGCTTTATTTTGTTGTCAAGCACAAATATAAGCAAACAACTCTTAATTTAGTAAATGCTATGGCTACAAATGGCTATAATCTTTATAGAGTAGGTAAATAAATTGATAATAAAAGCATTAATGTTAAAACAAAAAGGGAATGTCTGGGAATTTGGTTTTTCTTTTCTTCCAAAGTTGAAAAAGTGATCCAAATTTAGTGGTTCAGGTAAACGAAAGTATTGAAAAAACCAGAAAAGATATGAAGTCATTTTTTTTTTATGTTTAAATTTAATGTACCTTTTTATAGAAACTAAGAAAATAGGGATTGGTTGCGTAGTTTTTCCACAAAACAATCTTAAGCACGAGCTTAATTTTTTTCAAAGTTGAAAATATACTCGACTTTGAGCGGCTGTAGCAACTAAACTATTCATCCGAATTGAATAAAATGTTTATTTTCTTGATCCCTGGGAAATTCTAGATCAGATGCATGTATTATATTTTAAAAATGGTTTCATCGCAAAATCGATTTTTGCAACGCTTTTGCGGCTGCCGTGCAACTGTGCGTCGATGTTTTGCCAGCGGTATTAAGCAGCTGAAATCCCAAGAACTTAAAAAACCAAAAATGGGGAAAAAAAAAATTTGTTCAACAAATAAATTACAAAAATAACACACAAAAAATTAAACAAAAAATTGAGATTAATATTTCAATAAGTTGCTTCTTGTAGCAACTTATTTTAAGTATTTTAAGTAGTTGTGAATTGTAAGAATTTTCTTGTGAAATGTCATTTATTGTAAATAGCTTACAAAATTTTGAAAGTGACAAACTCTCCAGATTTAAAGTCTGCCGATAAGCTGACGAGAAACGCTGCTGCGAAAGTACTAATAGGGCCTGAGCCCTTCTGTGGCATAGGAATCAAAAGCTACATTGAGAAGAGGCAAAATGTGGGCAAGACTCCTTGATCAACTGCTTCATTTATTTTATTTAATAGACCCAAAAAAAAATCTCCTAGTTGGATAAGTATTCCTTTAATTAGCTGACTGGGTTTCCCACGGGACATTGCAGGGAATCCTTTCAATACATACCTTCTTATTGTGAGGCTAGCGCCAGAAGAAAGGCTTCCCCTTTTTGGCGGTCGACAAGAATCATCCCAAATGATAATGTTTGACGCGTGAACTTAACGAAATATCAAATAAATAAATCAATACCCACAGAACTGTGTTGAGAAAAAATTGGTTCAACAAATAAATAATTAAAAAAAGCAAAGAATTAATGACAAAATATCAACTTAAAAGTACAAGGGGTCTAGCTGGATAAGGTACTGGAAACTGACCCCAACGATTTTTGAAAACTAAAGATGGAATTCGATTCACAGGGCACAAAAAAAAAAAAAATCGCAAAATTTCAGTTTTTGAACTTAACGCGTTACGGCTTAATTTAAAAAATTTTTTTTCGTTTTTATTTAATTGTGACTAAGTTTTTGAACCAATTTTTTTTTTAAATTTAAGTTTGCAAAGGAGCTTTTTAAAAATATGAATTTTTTTAAGTATGTTCCTTAAGTATGTCAATTACCATTTTTTAACATGAACATTTTTTAACATGTGAACATGAATCAAATAGTTTTAGTAGAATAATGTTAAAAAAATATAACCAACATTTTTTCAAGTTTTTTTTAAAAAAAAATGTATGAAAAAAATTTTATTTTTTTTGTTAAAAGATGTCAAAAATTATAATAAATTTTTATAATATTTAATAGAATACTAGTTCTTGTTTTTATGATGAAAAAAATAGATTTATTTTTTAAAAATATTAATCTTGCTTAATAAACGATTTCTTAGTTATTTGCATTAAAGTTTGCGATTTCAATAAAAATTTATGGAATTACATTCAACACAAATAAATAAACCAAATTGCATCAAATACCACCGTAGCTCACTGATAAAATTTTTTTTCTGACCAATAGCTCCGATTTTGATAGA
This sequence comes from Chymomyza fuscimana, assembly GCA_949987675.1. Taxonomy (NCBI): domain Eukaryota; kingdom Metazoa; phylum Arthropoda; class Insecta; order Diptera; family Drosophilidae; genus Chymomyza; species Chymomyza fuscimana. The sequence goes on along the minus strand of OX465088.1, from coordinate 121,284,017 downwards.
ATTTAGAGGTTGAATGCTTGGGAGCTCAAAAAAACTTACAAACGCTTTTGGTTTCTATACCTTAAACGAATATTGGCTCGAAAAGTTTTCTTTGATCGATGATTTTGATTAGATTTGATACATTGCTTCGGAATTTCACAACAATATCGTTATGATTGAGTATGCAGCTAAAACTTTTATTTTTTGCGAGATCCTCTAAAAAAAACCCTATGGGAGCTATATGGAAAATTAAAATAAATTTGTCTTCCGTAATAAGAGATGTAATCCGAAAATTTGGTTGCTTTAGCTCATATCATCTCTGAGATCTCGGAGTTTATACAAACAGACGGAGATGTCTAGATTAATTTTTTATTTTCCTGCCGACCAAAGGTCTCTAAAGTCTTCTTATCTATTTTACATACATTTACGCCAACTTATAACACCCCTTACCTTTGGTTTAAATAAAAGCTAAACAACTTAAACCACAAATTCAACTTAGGTGTTAATTGGTTTAGCTACAAACTTTACCCAGATTGACAGCTAATTGAAACCTGAACCGTAAACCATTTTTGGAGCATAAAAGAACATAAGGTAGTACTTAAAGAAAAAGCAATTAAAAAATGTAATATATTTCGTGCAAACAAGGTTAAGGAAATCTATTTGCGTGCATAAATGAGAAAACAACATTTAATATTTAAATGTTTCCACAGTTTAATAAAACAATAGTCAAGTACAAGAAACGAAATGTTTGCACGTAACAAGAGTATAGCGAAGCCCCCTAACCTATGCCCAATGTCAACCCTTGACAAATGCTCGCCTTGACTGGCAACAAAGTCAGGCGGCAAGGATATGTGCTCAGGAGCAGGCACAGCAGCGAGGGAGAGCAGCAGCAGCAGTTGCTGAGAGGCGACGCAACAAGCATGCAATTGAAGCACTCGGCAATTTCACGCACGTTTGGATTACATGCGGCAGCCAGGGGAGAGCCGGCTTCCACACACACATGTACTCACGCACACAACGAAGACAACGAGGACAACGACGCCGACGACAGAGTGTGCGAGGGAGACAGTGGTATAATTTTGACATGGCAACATAATGTAGTCAAAAAAGGTGACGCATTCCTTTGTGCAACTTCTGACTCTCTCTGCGCAGCTACGTCACAAGAACAAATATCAATGAGAATATACAGTCGAAGCAGAGCAGGCTGGTTTAATTTTTGGGATGCATCAAACCAATTTATTCAAATTAGGCTTCTCGATAGCTGGAACACATCTGGAGTTACCAATTTGATTTTAATTCAAATGACCTCATATGGTTAAGGAAAAAGTTTCGTTTCAACAAGATACTGGAACTTAAGACCTCTGTCGTTATGGTAAAAAGTCATAAACGGCGAATGAGTTCGGATCTTCGTCTCTTGTAAGCCGCAATTCCTAGTTGCTCTAGTTTTTATCCCCTTTGTGTTCTAGGCGTTCATACAGATGGATAGAGAGACTCTCTTATCAAGCTGAGCACAATTTCGATAGATCTGGAGGCTTTGCAACATCTTTATCTCTAAGTTGTAACTTGGCTTGCAAACTTCAATATATTTATTTAGGAATATTGCAATTATTGCCATCTTTTTATAATAGGTGGTGCTACTTGCTAGTTCAATATAATTATGTTTTCACACGAAGGATTAGTTATGGCAGTTGATTCCTGAACTTGATATGAAGTATTACTTCTATTAGTGGGTGACTTATAATTTGGTGCAAGAGCCTTGGTGGCCTTTATTGTAGTTGTATCATTTATAGTGTTAGTTGTACTCCCCTTTTTGCTGGTAGATAACTTTAAAGCTAGCTCCAGACTTCTAGCTGCTCTGAGGCTTAAAGAAGAACTTTTGGATTTAGAGTGCAACATTTGCTCAGTCAATTCTTGTTGTTTGCGCAAATATGTTTTTGGTGGATCATTGTCTATTCTCTTCCTTACATATCTGTACATCTCGTTGACCTTGGGCTTAGGCAAACTGGCTTGTATTTCGGATACTTTCTTGAAAACCCAGGACTTTTCCCGCTCTTTTAAGCTTTGTTTAGTCTGTTCAACCAACTTATTTTTCAAATGTTCATCAGTTTGTGGACTTTTAGGCCTTACTTTATATGCATTCATCGATTTTGAAAAGCTTTGAAGTTCTTTGTTAGAAATTAAAGTAGTACTTGTAGCTGACTTTCTAAGCTTTTGGCCAAGTTCAGTTCTAGACTCATGTTCAACCATTAGTTTTTCCAGCATCCTCTTCAAGCCATCAGCTACAACCATGAAGCTTCCAAATGTGTTTTCAATTAAATGCATTTGCAAATGTTCTTTTAATATAGTTAGCATTACTTCAGAATTGTCTGGAGCTTTTGTCTTAACCTCGTCTTCAACATCACTAGTTTTATCAGTGAGATTCTTCTCATTCTGCTCAGTCAGAGTATCCTTATTCAATTGCTCTTCATTGGGACCAACCATTGGGCAATCTGTAGCCGCTTCAGCAACTTTATTTTGCTTATCTTCGCTGCGTCTTTCATCAGCAATCTGCTCGCTTTTGCTTCCTTCGACTTCGAATTTATATGATGTTTGGCCCATTGCATTATTGACCATCTTCCCAAATTTTAAGTCCTATATAACTTTAGCTTAGACCAAAAATATATTCCTTATAAATTTAATCATATTTACCATTTGGCGCTTCGATAAGTCCAACAATTGCAGTTGTTCCACTTTATTATTGAGCATATCGTGGAACTGTCTGACTATACGCCTCACTTGTGCCACATGCTTGCGTCCATTTGGAGAGCACAAAGATATCACACTGTCCAACAAATATGGCCGTTCAACGCGTGCTATATACTCTATGAGTATTGAGTCTCCATTCCAAATAATATTCATCGGAGCCAGACTAGTTGATAGTAGATTAAACAGTTCATTAGACAGGGCACATCGCATGTTGATTTCAGACTTGTCTCCCGATAAAATATGAACATTTTGGCACTCATTTAGTTTAAAGATTTTCACATAGATTTTATCAGATATGCTTGTGGGACAACCAAGGCAGAGTATATTGTTGCAGCAGTCCAAGCCCACAAGTGTTCCCGTATAAGTAGCATCATCACAGGTGACTACTTGGACCAAGTTGCCTCTTGCAACGTTTATTTCAGATAATTTCGACTTACTACTCATGGCTAAAAAATATACAGTGGATGCTAAAAATTATTAGCATTTATATTGTATGGGGGAAGTACGGGGTTTCGTGAATATTTGTGTTTAAATAATTTTGATGTATTTAGTGTACGTGTGACGGAACTGAACTACTACAGCCTGCTCGGATATATAAATATATTTAAGGAACTTGGGGATAGCTTGCTCAAAGTTTCTCAAAAAATATGGTTAAATCTGAGCACAGTTTTGTGCTGATATATTGAGGGTATATATTGTTATTATTGTAACATTCAAAATTTCTCATAAAGGCCCATGAGATGAAATGGGATATTCCAAATGGGATTTTTTTTTTTGTGAAAGTTGAAGTTTTGTCCTTCCGTGCGAAATTTTTCGAACTGCGTATGGGCCTTAAAACGTTAAAACTACCATTGACAGCGAAATTTAGCTTATCTTGGTATTACGCAGAGATAGTTTATTTGACACTACAACTAGCTACTGGGGTCTATGAAATATTTTGAAGACGCCATCGCAAAAACAAGCGTAAAGTGCTCAATTACTGGCAGGCCCAGGGGGGGAAAGTACCGGCCCCTCTATTACATCTTTAGCTTGAATCATTGTGTTCTGTAAGTACGGCGAACTGTTTCACTCGAAAAAGACAATCCATCGAGACAGCATTTTTTTTTTAGCAGTCATAATTTTATTCATTACGATTTTTGTATTGTTATTTCGTTACGAATCTTTTCCACAATCCAGAAAATAGCGTGAAAAAAATTATCCATCTAAAAAAAAAATTTTAGAAAATTTTATTACGACAGTAATTACACCGGGGCCCTGAGAAAACTCCGGACCCGGGGGAATCCCCCATTTCCCCCCTCTCTCGACGGGCCTGGTACTGGGTCACTCGATTTTTTTGGTTTACTACGTAAATTGAATGTGATCATTTCTATTTTTTAGCGAAACTGAAAACATATTTTAATTTAAGGCTTTACACAGCGCTTTTAAATGCTTCTAAACAAGAACGAAGTTCATATAATAAATTGGTCATAAATAGCTTTCGTACGTTTGGTACCGAACACCTATGAAAGCAGTACGCAGAGGCTAAACAAAAGAGACAAAACAATGAAGGAATTATAAGAAAATATGAAAAAATATAAAATGCAGCAATTTCTATTCGACAGAAAAAAAAAAAATTTTACAAAAATTTAAATGTAATCCAAACAATTTTTTTTAAATGAAAGTTTTCTTTTTAATAACTATACTAAATATTGTTAAGGTGCACCCAGGATAGAGGTTTTGTAAGTTCAAACCCCCTTAAAACCAGGGATGAAAAATTTGTACTATACAAAAATTATTATAGGGAACCTAAGAAACAGAGTGAGTCACCAGAAACAATTGGGGAAAAAAATGTGTATGCGATCCAAATTATGGGCCCCTTCTCTTATTAGACAGACCGATCATGTATGTGCTGGCAACATATAAAACAAAACAAAAAAATTCAAAACTCCAATAAGTGTGTAATAATGTGTGATGACTAAGGAAATTTTTATACTCTATTCAGCTACCGATAACTCGTAAGAGGTAAATATGAACTGGAACATTACATATTAAAAAGCAATCAAATCAAAGACGCCGGTTTGAAAAGTGATAGGCTCATTTTTTTTCGTCCTCATTTTTTCAAACGAATTCCAACTCAATAGTAATCTGTCAATATGCTCAGTAATTATTAGAAACCAAGTTCCAATGTTTTTTGATAACAAGATTTTTGTGCATTTTTTGTTTAGAATTTTCTGGCACACCATTACATCGCAGAACTACTGAATTCATCGCTTTCTTGTACTTATAAATTTCCACAAAACTGCTTCCAGCTCGCTTCCATCTATGAGCTTTCAACTGGTATTTTCAACATTGGCAGCAGATTACCAGTTCTACTTTCAGGTCATGAAATCATACGTGATACTTCATATTTCTGACCATGCATGACAATTGGGGACTATAGGGAAATATTTATTTTTTGGAAATATGAGTTCACTAATCATTTCATGGCTTTATAGATATAGTCCAATTAATGAATTGTTTTTGTATTTTCTAAAATTTGATTTTGGAAAATGGATTATTCTTGCAGTTTTAACTATTTATTATCCATTTTTTATATAACATCTACTTAAATAAAATAAAGTCTGTTAAGTTACATAAATAACCAAAAACTACTGGAACTGGAACAACATACCATTCGGTTTCAAAGCACATGAAAAATTCGGTTTGGAGGAAACGGGAGCACCAAACATTCGGTTTCAAAACGAATCCGAATAAAACATGTGGATTCGGTTTCCGGAGCACGGCTGATAATCTAAAATTAAAAAATTGCAAATAGAAAAACCTTTAAATTGATAATATTTTTTAAGCAAGACAGTTAAAAATTGACGCAATGTGTTTGTTTGCTTCGTTTTCATGGCCCAAAAGACGCTGATTTATTATTTGTTTTTAAGCCTATCGTTAGCAAGTGCATGAAAAAAATGTTGATCATGTGACGTCACTAGCTAAAATGCTGCTTCGCCAGAGCAAAACAGACCCGTGCAATGCACCACCTTCGTTGGTTAACTTTTTGCATGGCAACCTGGGTGAACTAGGAGCACGCGCATGTCCACAACTGATGACGTCACAAGAGAAACAACACTTGGGTCGCTCTCTCGGGCATAAAACTCTGACGTTAGTGTGTATGTGTGTAAATATGTGTGCGTCGGAAAAATCATTTCTCTACAGCTGATTTTGCCGCCAACTGATGATGGCGTCGACTCTTTTACCGCTTGTCGCTTTCCCATAAAAATAATAATTTTCATTCGTTTGTTTTATTTTCCACAGTGCGGTGCGCTTTTCCGTTTTATCTATTTGGTTTTTCGCTTGCTTTCATTGTTGTCAGTTTCGTTTACGGATTTCTAGTGTAAACAACTTAACTCGGAAAACCGATTATGGCGTGTTCGCTTAAAGTGCAAATCCTGCGCGTTCCGACGGCATCGACGTGTACTGCATATCCCTGAACTCAAGTGTAACCTCTATAGTGCAATATACATACAACGTGCTAAAAACTTTCCTGAAATCCCAAAGCGACAGAACTAAGCTGCGGTAAGTCTCTGAACACCATTTTTTTATTTGTTAATTAATTTATAATTTTATTATTTGTTAATTATACTGCGAAAACTCAGAAATGTAGCTAGGTTTGCATTGGTTCCGCAAACAACTAGCATAACTATTGATTTTCATTGTCGCCGGCGGAACTTGTTATTCAAGGAATCCATTGCTTTTTGGGGGTCGTTGTTCCTAATCTTGCACCGATTTGCACAAATTTTAAAAACCTCTTTGTTTTCTTTCTTTGTGTCTACGGTGGGCGTGTTTTGTTGGCGTCTTCTAATTAGATGTCTTCAAATTGTTTAACGTTGACGGATTTATAGTCAACAAATGGCTGCCAAAGAGAAATGTTTGACAAAAAAAAATTAAGAAAATTTCAACATAATTCATTTTTTTCAGCGTATGCAAGGCGTTAGTTTGGCAGAAGTTCAGTGTATTGCTATTATTGCAAAAGTTCAGAGCTCTATATATGTACATATATACATAAGTACATACAAATACTAAGAACAACTTGCAAACTTTTAATTAATTTTACTTCGCTGGCCGTGAATTATTTGCATATCATAATTTATTGATCAAATAGTCTATTAAATGGTTTCCCTATTTAATTTATTCTATAGAACCATATATATCAACTTAATTAAGTTGCTTATTATATATAATTTATTTGGCTTGGGCTGTTTTTGCAGTCTTTTTAGTTTTTTGGAGGTTGGATGGTTAAAGTCGGCACATGCCTTACTTACTCCTCTAGCCTCTCAAATTTCCAAAGTGTTTATATGATTTTGACGTGCTTTGAAAAATAGTTTGAAGTTTATTAGTTATTAGTAGAGATTATTGTATTTTTCCCCTTTAAAAAAAGTTTGAACTAAATGCTATATTGTAATACGAGCCCCGACCACTATTAATTCGTACGGCAAGCTTTTTTATCCGTATGCAATGTTTAACAGACGATATTCTCAATACTAAAGTAGATAACACATGCAAACCTATTTTTTTCTGAAATATCATTTTATTCTCTTAATTTTGGAGTAACAAATTTTTGTTGTACTTCAACAACAACAACAATAATTTCTTTGAATGCTTTGCTTAACTGATAAAAAAAATTGTACTAGTATTAATTCGTACGGTGCGTTAGCTTAGCTTAGAATTGAAAGAAGATCAAAACAAAAGCAAACAGTGTAACATAATCACTATCTAGTCATAATCTGGAGACAGTTATGCAATGCAGAATGTAAGAAATGTGTAATTACTTCAAATTATTCAAAGTTTAGCAAGGATGGCACGTGGTAAGCCGATTTGCAAAGATCTAGGAAGAAGTGTAGTTCTAGATCATTATAAGTCTGGGAACACTTTTGATGAAATAGCCAAGCAATTAAATCGGGCTAAGTCGTCCGTTCAAGGACTAGTAACAAATTTTAAGAAAAATGGCAATATTGAAAATAATATCGCAAATAGAGGCCGAACATCGGCAATAACAGCTCGTGATAAAAGAGCCGTGGCCACAATTGTGAAGGCTGATCGTCGCCAAAGTTTAAGAAATTTAGCATCAGAATGGTCTGATAAAATCGGAAAAAGTGTTAAGCGTGAGTGGACGCGCCTGCAGTTGCGAGATATTGGATATAAGTTCTATAAAGTATGTATAGGGATTATCTATGTTACATACTCAATATCTTAAATTACTCTTAGGCCAAGGAAAAACCAATGCTTACGCTTCGCCAAAAGAAGAAGCGTTTACAATGGTCTCGGGAACGGATGTCTTGGACTCAAAAGCAATGGAACTCCATCATATTTAGCGATGAAGCTAAATTTGATGTGAGTGTCGGTGATGTGCGATGGATAGTTATCCGTAACAAAACTGAAGCGTACAATAAAGACTGCCTTAAAAGGACAGTTAAGTTCACAGCAAGCATAATGGTGTGGAGTTGTATGTCTGCCAAAGGGGTAGGACAACTGCACTTTATTGATGAGATGGTCAACGCTGAAAAATACATTAACATACTAGAAGAAAGTTTGCTGCCATCAATACCAAAACTGGCTGACTGTGGTGAATACACATTTCAACAGGATGGAGCTTCATCTCATACTGCCAAACGAACCAAATCATGGCTGCAGTATAAGGAAATTGGGGTCTTAGATTGGCCATCAAATAGTCCGGACCTAAGCCCAATCGAGAATATATGGGGACTAATGAAAAGAAACCTAAAAAATGAGCCTCAAAGAACCCTTTCCGATTTAAAAACAAAATTGCAAGAGATGTGGGACTCTAAATAAAATAAATAAATAATTATTAATTTTTGATTTTTTTCATCAAAATTGACTGAAGAAAAAAAATTATGAAAAAATATTTAAATATCAATTTTTATTAAAATAAAAATAAGAATTATTTTTCAATTTTTTGATACTAAGAATAAGAATTATTTTTTTATTTTTATAATAAAAATTTACATATTATTTCATAATTTTTATTTAAAAACTGCATATTGTTAAATTGGTTTTTTCTGCTTTTTAATGAATAAATTGAATTAAATTTTAAATTAATAAAATAAAATAAGGTACGCAGAACAAGTATTGGGTATACCACAAATATTGTTTAATAGCAAAGTAAAAATAAATTATTTATATATAGTACAGTAAATCTAGCCTCAAAACAGGCGTTTATTGGGAAAAAATACTTAATGGATGAAACTTTCAGGGATTGTTAGGAACCTTGTTCTAAGTCTAAAACAGAGTTTTCGTATTTGTGGGTGGGGGCGTGGCACCGCCCCCTGACATAATTTGTTGCTACGGTTTTTGCATGATATCTTTTTTTCTATAAAACTTAGACTCAGGGTTTAAAGGTTAATATTGTTGCAAATAAATCTATCAAACAAAACTTAAATCATGGCTGTAGGTTAATTGGTTCAAGCACATAACTTGTTTGAAGTTAAAAGTTGGAAATAGTGTTTGGTGTTTTACGAATAATTTGCAAATATTTCAAAACAGGTAGGTTTTTTCGAAAATTTTACCCGTATATTTTGATATAGTAATTGAAATTATCTACAAAATGAGTCCTCCATCACTTTTCTAAGATTAATAGTTTTCTAGCAATCGAACAAAAAACTTGCTCATAAGCGCAACTTTTGTACTACGCTGCCCACATGCGCGACACCAAAGCAAGCAGCCGGCTGATGCCACGCCCCCCACCCACAAATACGAAAACTCGGTTTTAGACTTAGAACAAGGTACCTAACGATCCCTGAAAGTTTCATCCATTAAGTATTTTTTCCAGATGAAACTACAGATTTACTGTACTAATAGCTACAGAATAATTTTTTTTTAAGCTTTATGATAAAATAAATAATATAAAATAAGTTTTAAAATTATTTAAAAGGAATTCATAAAAACTAAAAAAAATTGATGCGCACCACTCTTCGATAGATCCAATTCTGAATAAAATTTCACTTTTTATATTCTCCTCACATCAGTTATATCTACTAATGGCGGATGACTAGAACGGCCATCTTTTCATGATGGTCCTGATCGTTTAGAAACCTCTGTATGGTGGCTTTCCTTCTTGGTATTTTAAGTGCAATTTTATTATTATATTGTATTTTTATTTTAACAATAACATTAATATAATAAAAAAATACAACTTTTTTATTTGAAACTATTAACTAATAACAAGATCCAACAGCTAATTATGGCCGATAGTGCTGGGTGAGATTGGCAAACTCCTTAAAAACACTATGTATTGCAGCCAAACTTTTTTGTATGTTTTTTTTAATATTTTTCTTAAGTTGATATTTAATTTATTACTTTAAAAGATAAAAAAAATTATGTTCATATTAGTGTTGGGTTGCTCATGAGTGAGTGAGCAAAAATGAGCAACTCACTAAAGTGAGCAAGTGAGTCAACTCAGCAAAGTTGTTCTTTTTGGCTCAGTTGCTCACTACTCACTTGCTCAGTACTCACTTGCTCACTACTCACTTGCTCTGTGAAGTTGCCACATTCATTTTTGTTTTCAAACGAACAGAATACATAATTTGTCTTATAATTGAATTAAAAATTTTTCCTTGTAAGGTTCCAGAACGACACATATTGCACCAGCGAAAATCAACATTTTCTTATTATAAAAGTCATTGAAAAACTTTACCAAATAACAGCATTTTTTATTTATTTTTTAAGTTTATTTCTCTATAAACCAAAACTGTGTTCAAAGTAACTGGGGAATATTTGAATTTATCGATAATTTAACTGCTGAGAATAAACAGCTGAGCTGAGTGAGTAACTCAGCAAGACTGCTCACTGAGTGAGCAACTGAGCAAGTGAGCAAGACTGCTCTCTGAGTGAGCAACTGAGCAAGTGAGCAAGACTGCTCACTGAGGGAGCAAGACTGCTCACTCACTTCAAAATGAGCAACTGAGCTAACTCTTCAAAGTGAGTCATGTTTACACAACACTAGTTCATATCGTTGCTAGGCAAAGTGGTGTCGGATCGACGATTAATCGAGAACCAAAATATCGATATGGAATTTTCTGTATCGACTTCGATATGCAGGATATTCGAAATACCGCATCGGTATTGCACATCCCTATTTGAAGCATAGTTTGAAAATTATTACTTTATTTTCCAGTCAATAAGCAATAGACATTTTTTGGATGGTACAGCTTCTGATACCCTAAGTGGCTAAAAGGTTTATAAGCTTAAACATATGTTCACATGAGTTTACATAACTATTTTGGTGACATATTCTCAAGTAGGTTCGAGTTGAGTATTTTTTGGCTGTAACTGTCGAAGTTCCGAAGCGACTTTAAAATTAGGGAGCTTTGCCCCATAAAGTGAAAAAAACTTTTTTTATTTTAGTCTACATGAGTCTACATACTGCTCTGGGAGACTGTACTTTCTATTCTAAAAATTTTACATACTTGTGCATTTTATTGGGGAGAGGGACTGAAACGACACACTTTCAGATTTTACAAATTTTTTCAGTGTACTCTCAGAAACATATAATTGTATAATGATTGAATTGACCGAGTAGCTATTATAATATAGATGAAAACCGCGAAATTCTCCTCTGCCTGCAGATAATGCACATACTTTGCTCAAATTCTCAGCTTTCTAGATCTGTAATCTGATCCTTTGGTCATATGGCCGGACAGACGCATTGACAGACATGGATGAATGATCCACTTAATCATATGCTCCTTACTCTGAGTGCAATGTATAAATAGGCGTGCTTTGTTAAAATAATAAAAAAAATTTAAATATGGTGCTAAGGATTCCATGAAAGCCGATTTATTTTGACTTTAGTTTTTGGCCAAAATATTTCTGATATTATTTAAACAATAAGATTCATTCAATATTTGATAATTTCCCGAAAGTTTTGCGAATAGTTTTACAAAAGCAGCAACTTTTTATATGCATTTGGAAAGTGGAAAGAACTAAATTGTAAACCCGTTTTTATTGCACAAATTTTCCCTCCTTAAATCAGGGATACAAAATAATATCTTCCCGCTTGCTTTAAACCAACTCACCTTGGTAATAAAATTCGTATTAATAAGCTGGGAGTGCTAAAGTATTAAGATGTCAGTGCACAAAAACAGCTCAAGGTCGCCTTGAAAAAAATTTGAATATACAAATTTTTAAAATTCTTTTGTTGTTTTTGGTTGGTATTCACGCATTTTCGACCCAATTTTTAAATAAATTTTTAAAGCATAAAAGTGGGGCACAAATTATTTTGCCAAAATAAATTATGTCACAGTAATGATTATGCAATAGAATAAAATTTTCCCTTAGAGCATTTTTGTTGTTACTTCACAGTATGCTCATCAACGATTATGCCTAGTCATTATAATATTTATTATTACAATAAGTACAAGCTGTTATAATGAGAGCCAGACAGAGGCGGAACCAAAAATAAATTTTTAAGGGAAAGTTAAATCGCGGTCTCAATTTCCAACTTACATAATGTAAAATAATGAGGTAAAAATAATTTCTAGGAAAATATTAATGTTTTTATTTTTTTTTTTCTGTGACAAAAAGATAGAATGAAAAACGAACGAAATCAAACAATTAGAAGAAAAATATTATAAATTTTAATACGAAGTAAGTGGGACACGTTCAGTCAAGGCATCTCGACTATAATATACACTGTACGCTGCATTATTTGTATAGAAGTCATATCTGCCTCAAGTATATGTGTCTTGAAAATTATTTAGCTTTTAGAAGGAAACGCAACTGCGGCTCATCTTCCACAAACCAAAAAGATTTTTCATATTAATATTTATTTTATTTTTATTTATTTATTTATTTATTTATTTATTTATTTATTTATTTATTTATTTATTTATTTATTTATTTATTTATTTATTTATTTATTTATTTAATATTGTAACTTACAATTAATTCTATGGAACAAAAGTACATAGTTTAAAGCCAGAGCAACATAGGCCTTCAGGGTGGTTCATATTAATAATAACACTAGTTTACAGTAAAATGTATCCTCAAAATGCTTTACTCGTTTCTGTAGTAGAATGGCACGCTTAAACCGAAAATGAAGTCAAAAAAATTGATCATGGAACGGATTTCGAGATATTTCGAAAAAAACACTTTTCGAAATTAAAAAGATGGCGTACGTTAAAGTCGGGCGCGGACGACTTTGGGATACCCTGTACCACTGCTTGCAATAAAATCCGGTAAATTGCTTACGAACACCAAAAGACATTTGATTGCCAAATTAGATTATGATACCTTCATAAACAACCAAAAACAGACGAATTTTTAATCAAAAATTTTTTTTCGACCGATCGGCCCTATGGGAGCTATATGATATAGTCAACCGATTTTGATAAAATTTGGTACAGTGTTGAAGATCTCTAAAAAACTTCGGAAGGCCAAATTTGGTTACAATATCTTCACAAACAAACGAAACACAACCAATTTTGTACAAAAAGCGTATTTTTCGACCGATCGATCCTATGGGAGCTATATGATATAGTCAACCGATTTTGATCAAATTTGGTACAGTGCTGTGGGTTTCTAAAAAACTTCCGATTACCAAATGATATCTTCATAAACAAACGAATTATCCATCTAAAACTTTTGCTTTTTTTCGAGGTCCTCTGAAACACCCCTATGGGAGCTATATAATGTAGTCCCGATATCAAAAAAATAAAATAAACTTGTCTCCTATGGATTAATAAGGGATCTTATCTGAAAGTTTGGTTGCTCTAGCTCTTACCATCTCTGAGATCTAGGCGTTCATACGGACAGACGGACAGACGGACATGGGTATATCGACTTCTCTAGTCACTCTGATCATACTTTAGGTAACTTTGGGGGGTCTCCGACTTCTCCTTCTGTACGTTACATACATTTTCGGCTTGCACAAACACAATATACCCTTTGTACCATACGGTACAGGGTATAAAAAAAGTGTCTACTTAAAAGCAAATATCTCTGATTGTACTAAACTGATTTTGATTATTTCCTATGGGTGCTATATGATATAGTCTACCAATTTTGATAAAATTGGGTACAGAGCTTGAGAACTCTAAAAAACTTTCGAATGCCAAAGTTGGTTACGATATCTCTATGAACAAACGAATTATTCATCTAAAACTTTTGGTTTTTCAAAGAAACTTAAATTTTTAACTTTTTATAAATATTGCTGTTATTTCCACATTTTTTCTCCGATTTTGATAAACAACCAGTCATTTTCTTCGTAATCGATCAAAACTTACGAGCCACTAATAAAACGGTATATACATTTATTTAAATTTTTAAATTTACATTCAAAATAGAATTTTTCTCAAAAATTTTCTGAAAATGACGAAAAATTTCCTATGAATGGATAAATAAAGGCCAAAACGTAAACTTGACAAAAACATATTTCATTTTGGATAATTCAATTATCTACATTTTGGTATAAAAATAATCAAAATCAATTCAGTATAACCAGAGATATTTGCTTTTAAGTAGAGACACTTTTTTTTAATTTCGAACTTTCTCGAAATCCGTTCCATGAAACAATTTTTTGACTAAATTTTCGGTTTTAGCGTGCAATTTTACTACGGAAATGACTTTAACATGTTGAGGATACCAAAATTTTTTGAAATTTGTAATTAAAAAAAAATGTTTTTATTATACATAATAATTAGACGTTAAAATAAATCCATAAATAACTGACCTAAATAATAAACCAATATGATGAAACCAAACATTGTTTTGAGCTACTTCGATATTTGGGGTTGATTCGTTGCCTTAGGGTCACTGAACCCCATGAATCCAGGATATGTTATAATTGGACATAGAACTTCTAAGTCACTCAGATATATCGTATGTCATACAGACCCAGCGTACTACTCCCACCAATCCTACTGAAACCAACACTGCTCTCTGCCATTGCATTTAGAGCAACGTTTCCATGAACAATACTTTCTTTTATGCCCCTTGGTTACTGTGTTTAATTGCCATTGACGCATATGCTCATATAGCCAGAACCTCCGGCTCTCAAACAGAATCAAATTACAGCACAGTAAACAAAGTGACGAACCAAAACTGACAGTTCCCCCTACCCGGAGCATTATTTGCTTAACTATAAATGAGTGTTAAGTACTGGTCAAGTGCGGAAATTGTTATGATTGTGCTGTGCTCTATTTACCAGTATTATGTTGACCATGAGCATAAGTAAATATGCAAATATGTTATATAAATAATTTATGTATGGAAAGTATTTAAGTCGTTTTTGAAAAATGATGCATGGTCTGAGTTTTTCTGTCTGTCATCGAATGGTTTATTATCAGCTTGGATTTTTTTTTGGCATGAAAATTTTTGATATAGTAAAAAAGTGACATCATTTAGGCTTCTAGAGTATTAGACTATTCGGTTTTGGGCATAGTTTTGGTCACACAGCTGTTCCACTGCAAGTTTATTCACACTGCTCAGGGTCGTGCGTTTTAATTTGCAGTAAACCTTCAATTTGAACTAAGGAACGTGCCGCATTACGCATACGACACGTGCGCCAAACAAATTTTTTGTTTACTTCAGCGCGTTTGCTTATTGAAGATGCCTCAATTTTTATTTCAATTTGCTTTTATTTTTTTTTTTGCAACAGTTTTTCACTTTCAGCATTGCCCTTGGGGTTTTGTTTAATATTTCTGGGTATTTGTTAGCTCTGCCAAAACAAAATTGAGTCACTTAATATATCGAACGAATATCTTGAAGACAAGACGAATAACAAATGCTAACAATAAGCTAATTACCGAGTTTGTGTGACTTGTGTGTAAAATATACTCAAACATATGTGACTTTATTTAAAAAGCATTTTGAAAATTCCCAGAAATTTATAATCCTATCAAAGGTTAAGAATTTGGCTTGTCAGTCATGTTCTTTTTATGATATACTGGACCAAGTAATTCACTTATTAATCTATGTATACTTCAGCATGCCTTTGATATTCTTTTTATGATAAATAGCAATAATAATATTAATTACTTGTATGAACACATCTTCAATAAAACTGCGCCACCTAGCTGTCCTTTATGCAATCTACCCAACCTTACAATAGAACATTTAACCCAAAACTGCCAAAACATCCAAACTATCTGTAACTCCTTCAACATTCCGCCCTTAAATATACTTCTTACAGACGCTTCCCAAAAAAACATAAGCCACTTTATAGATCTAATGTCTAAATTAAATTTTATCAATCAAATCTAAAAAAAAAAAAAAATAAATTATGTATATGTAACTTAATCTATGTGATACAAAAAGAACATATGTTACTTAATTTTATATACCACCCAGCCTGAAGGCCTATGTTGCTCTGGCTTTAAAACTACTTTTGTTCCCTAGAATTAATTCTAAGGTACAATATTTAAATAAATAAATAAACTTGTATTAAACAAAGGGTTGTTTCGAATTTCAATTCAAATTTCCACAGTTCGAAATATCAATATAAGCTAACTGCACTAAGTCTGAAACAGGCGTCATTCATATTTTGTTATTTATTTATTTATAAATTATTATTATTATTATTGTTCAATATATTTATGAGCTAGTGTACCAGCAGCAATAGCATACGACTCGATTTTTTTTTTGCACTTAGATTGAATTTTTAATTAGTTTTGTATCGCTAAATAATATAATATAATATATATAATAATGATAGAAGTCTTGCTAATAAAGGAACAAGAAAGTGTTTCAATTACGCAGGTCTTCAAATTCCTAGGTCATGTCAGTTGTTGGAAAGCTAATGTCATTTCCGAAGTAATTTGCTGCGTAGAATCCGAATCCGGAGTCAGAGTTGGCCCATCACGTCAGGATTTTGAGATTTTTAAGGTTATGTACCTGAAAAACGGCGTTTTTTCCTACTTTTGTGGTTATGTATAGGATTTTGTGGTCTATCTCTCCAGTTACATCATTAAGTGCCACTCTTAACCTTTAATTCAAGAATTCAAGAGATCAAGTACGATTTTTTTTTTGCAAAGTTATAGCTATTCGAAGTTACCCGTTTTTTGGGTACATAAACTCAAATATCTCAAAATACTCACGTGAAAGGCCAATTGTGACCCCGGACTCGGATTCTACGCAGCAAAGTACTTCGGAAATGACCCTTACCTTTCCAACAACTAAGCCATGTTGACCTGTGTAATTTTTGAAAATTAATGATCGGTTCGTAAGTAAAAAAAATTCCCTCAAAGTTAGTTCTTAAACTTAACGCGTCACAGCTTAATTTAAAAAAACGTATTTTTCATTTTTATACCCTGTACCGTATGGTACAAAAGGTATATTGTGTTTGTGCAAGCCGAAAATGTATGTAACGTACAGAAGGAGAAGTCGGAGACCCCCCAAAGTTATATAAAGTATGATCAGAGTGACTAGAGAAGTCCATATACCCATGTCCGTCTGTCCGTCTGTCCGTATGAACGCCTAGATCTCAGAGATGGTAAGAGCTAGAGCAATCAAACTTTCAGATAGGATCCCTTATTAATCCATAGGAGACAAGTTTATTTTATTTTTTTGATATCGGGACTACATTATATAGCTCCCATAGGGGTGTTTCAGAGGACCTCGAAAAAAAGCAAAAGTCTTAGATGAATAATTCGTTTGTTTATGAAGATATCATAACCAAATTTGGCAATCGAAAGTTTTTTAGAGATCTTCTGTACCAAATTTTATCAAAATCGGTTGACTATATCATATAGGTCCCATAGGATCGATCGGTCGAAAATTTGTTTTTTGTACAAAATTCGTTGTGTTTCGTTTGTTTGTGAAGATATTGTAACTAAATTTGGCATTCAGAAGTTTTTTAGAGTACCCAAGAAGTGTACCAAATTTGATCAAAATCGGTTGACTATATCATATAGCTTCCATAGGACCAATCGGTCAAAAAAACAAAAAAATAAAACATGTTACAAAATCAAAAAATTTTTTTAGAAGTTTTAAATATTTTCGTTTCACTTTTTTAACACTGTTTTCGGTTATACTAGAAATTACAGGTAAGGGCCAAAAGGAAGTTAAAAAAAAAATAGTAATTGACAGATTTAGGAACATGCTTAGAAAAAATAAGAAAAACTACTAAAAAAGGAGTTTATCTTTTTGTAAACGAAAAATATTTCTTAAACCAGCATTTTGGGGTTTTAAGTTTATTTATCCATCACATTTTTCTAAAAAAATCAAAAATTATATTTTTCTTATTTTTTTTTAAATCAATCAATCACGATTTTTTTTAAACTTCTTTTTGGTCCTACTTTAATATTTTTTCTTGAGCCAAATTGATTTCAACAATATGGCCCGCGTAGCCAGATTTTAACCAAAAGTTCTCCAGAAGAAAGGCAAAATTTGGACAAAATGTCAATTTAATATGATTTTACACATATTAAGGTATCCTGTGAAAAAAATTTTTAAATTATAATTTGTGGTTTTTAAGTTATTGGCAGTCAAAATTGACATTTTGTATTTCATAAGCTTTCGCGATAATTTACAGAAAAAAAAAACCTGCATTTACCATGATATATGTAGCTACGAAATCTTTATTCACTTTATTATTTATAAATATTACTTCAGAAAAAAAATAAAATGGTTCTTAAAAACTTTTTAGTTTTAAATATATTCGAGTAGCTAAAAAGATTTTGTTGGTTTTTTTTTTTTATCATTTAGCTAATTTGCTTTAAGGTTACCTCCGACTACAACTCGATATTTGATCCAAAAAAATTTTTTAAAATACTTTATATATTTTACAAGAAAATGTAATTCTTCACGATCTTCTGAAATTGAATTTTGTATCTTAAAGTTGAGTTTTAAAAATTGACCCCAAGGAAATTTTACTATTTTTTGAATTTCTTAGCTGCTTTAATAACAATTTTTTCAAAAGTTGTACTATTTGAAAATTTTATAGCATACTTACAAAGATGCAAATCAAAAAATGTAAAAATTATGGATTTTTGAAATTTTTTTTCGGAAATTAAAAGAGCATGCCAAAAAATTTATAACTTTTAAAAACCAGATTGATTGGTGGTGTCGTCTTTGTGTAATTAGCTTAGCAAGCTGAAACTGTTTGGGGCTATAACTCCAATGTGGTCCAATTCCAATTAACAGTTTTTTTTTTTAATTAAGTTAAAAATATTTTTTTTTTTTTTTTTAATTTTTTCCAATTTTGGTCTAGATTATCTATATCTTAAAAGGAGGCTCAAACTTCCCAGAAAAATAGTTCAATACTTTACGAATACGTGTGTAAAATTTCATCACTCTAAAAAAATTATTATGGGAATGCCAGATTTTTGCCCAAAATATGACAATCGGGGCCCACAGTGCAATGCTAAAAAAAGTAAAATTAATATATTTTAATTTTTAGAATATATATTATCTTTTGTGTTTATATAATAAATAACAAAAATTGGCTGTAGACAATAGACGTATAGAGGAAAGCATAGTGTTTAAAAATGTCAATGCTTTCTTGTTTATTAGGCTCAAGTTTATTAGTAGAATAAATTGGGATATTGATGCAGTGCGAATGTAAAATTTATATATTTTAACTATAGTATTTCCTGATTTTTTATCCGATCCTAATAATTTTTACGCTACACTTTTCTTAGCAGCCAGTAACGTAACTGTGCCAAATATTAAACACGTTGTTAATTTTATCTCTAAAGTCTATGATTTATTTATAGATATCCTACTTTCCTTGGCAGCTTCGAGTAATGGTTATATGGAAGTATGTCATAAAAAAAAAATTAAAAATATCGTTTGTTGGGCTTTGACTTGCTGTAAATAATGTTACTCTTAAATGAAAGTTGCTGCGTCTGGTAGGGAACTTTAGATTCCCTATAGCTATCGCAATTAACTTCATCTCATGGATCCCAGTTTAAAAATTCTGAATCCGAAACATGTTCTATAAAATATTTTTTTACTACACCCATGTAAGCTTCTAAACCTATGCAAATTTCGGGTTATCCTTTTCAAAATACTTATTTCTGTTTTATAATCTATAGCTATTGTAATGAATAAGGCCCACTTGTCCTTTGTAATCCTTTCGGCTTGTAAGGTTTCTAGTTGATAATCTGGCCTTGCGAGACCTTACTGTCAATTTTAAAATCTTGCCGCCATCTTCTCTAATATCCTTAAAACAAGAAGTTTCCAAAGAATGCAGCGCCTTGAGAATTTTTTTTTTAAGTCTTGATATCTTGCAAGCCGTGTTAACAAATAACCTGTTGCCATATCCGAAGTTAGGAAACCCAAGTTAAAAAAAAAAGATTTATTTAAGCTTTCTTAAAGAACTTATACGATTGTGTATTGTGTAAATAAGTTCTATAAAGCATCGAAGAATTTAGAAAATTGAACTGTGCCCGTTCACTATGTATTAGTTATTTTTTAATTTATTTCATTTTTGAATTATGACATGTTTACAGTTCACTTAATTTATGACAACTAACAACCAGAGTTGTCAATACAAATAAAAACAATCTGCAAGTCCATGCTTAAATTTTTAAAATTTTCGCTGTCATATTATATATATTTTTCAAATAAAAATCACATTTCGCATAAAATATACTTACTATAAGATTTATTAATAAATTTGGCAAATATTGCAATGAGCTGTAAAAGATTGAGAGAAAATGTATAATAAAATTTTGGCACGTGTAATAATTTGCGCACATTACGTATACGTCACGGCTATCTTGATGTGCGCCCTTCCGTTTTTTTTGAAAAGAAAAGAAAACGCAAAACAGATTTTTTTTTGTAACATTATGTGATTTAAAGATTAGTCAATCAGATAACGTTAATGTTTTACATTGTTATAATATGTTTAACATGTACAGTCATTATTAGTTTAATAAAAAATTAATGAAACTGAATTGGTTTTAATGCGATTTCAGGTGTGTTTTTATTATTTTTTTCTTAGCAATATCTATTTATTTTATTTTTTTTTAATTTAATATGATTTTTCATGCAAGTTTTTTAATGGTTTATAGCAAATAGGACAAGCGATTTAATTTGCTGCAAATTAAATCAGCTTTAACATCACTACAAAACTGCAGAGGCCTTCAGAGTTAAAATATATAATTATTATATATTAAATTGTTAAAAATATGTACCTTACAAGAGCTGCATGATATAGAACTGCTTTAAATAGTGTTAGATATATGGGATCGGGTAAAAAATGGGGTTCCATCCCGCCTGACCCGAATCAGCCATTTTCTATTCTGTCCTAGAAATTTTTGAAGTTCATAATGGTTTCATAAATAAAGGGTCATCAATCTTGAGATTTTTTTTTTAATAGGGTTTTTTTGATAAACCACTCGGGAGTACTGTCAGTTTTCATTGCCATTTCGCCATGGAAAAATTGACACCCGAACAACGTTTACAAATCGTACGATTATATTGCGAAAACACGCGTTCTGTAAAAATCGCAGCATGATAACGGATTATTTGTTACCTGAAATTGATGATCTCGACGACATTTGGTTTCAACAAGAGGGCGCTACTTGCCACACAGCCCGTGAAACAATGGACATATTGGGGAACCAATTCGGTGAACAATTAATTTCACGCCTCGGACCGGTGAATTGGCCACCAAGATCGTAAGATATCACATCGTTAGACTTTTTCTAATGGGGCAACGTGAAATCTGAAGTGTTTGTGGATAATCCAGCTACGATTGAAGCATTAGAGGCCAACATTACCCGTGTTATTCGCGAGATACCGCCGATTATGCACGAACGCGTCATCGAAAATTGGAATCTCCGCTTGGACAAGCTACAACATTTGAAAGCGATTATTTTTAAAAAGTGAATGCCAAGATCGGTTCTTTCTATTGATAATATAGATTTTCCGATTCATTGGAAATTTTTTTATTTTTTTTTATTTTAAAAAAACCCTCAAGATTGATGACCCTTTAGCTGTTGGTAAATAAATACATAAATTGGAGAAATTGTAAGCTGATTAAAACTAACTCCTTTAGTAAATACAAATTAAATATATTTCTATTCAAAAAAGGAAATAAAGCATATTCTATTGGGAGTTGCAAAATGTCTTTTTTCTCATAACTAAAAGTGTTGCCACATTCAATACCAATCTTTGTAAAAAAAAGTTTATTTTATAGTAGATTTTTTTTCTTTGTATCTTATTTGAATCTTAAGACATTGACATGAGCAGCTAAATTCTTTAAAATGATTTTTTTTGTTTTTCATTTCTGAACACCCCACTTTACCGGACATAAGCGCACAAAGTCTAGAATACTCGAGTAAAGACGTGAGCAACCCTAATAACGAGTCATAAAGGCAAAAGTGACAAAAAAAGAATGCAAGTGTCTGGTAAACTTATTAAATCAGTTTTATCCTTTGCTAAGGAAATTTGTATTCATTTCACGCAAACAATAACAAATGAAATCAAATAACATAACACAACAATTATGGAAACATTTCATGGTTCATTTTATTGTTAGCTTTTTATAGCAGAAGCAAACTGCCTAAGAATTAGCTTCAATCAAAAAGTGAAGCCAAATAATATTAAATCATCAATCAAATACCAACAAAAAATCATTTAGCTTGCGTCTAAAAGAAACATTAAAAGTCCGCCGATTCATGAGGGTAGAAACTTGGGTTCTATGTCGTATACTCAATATACCATATGGTATCGGTATAGTATGCTACTCTCCTGAGCACCTGTGCACCCCCAAAAAAATATAAACAAAAATTATGCACACAAATAAAGGTGTGTATGTGTTTCTGCGTATGTGTGTGTGTGTGTGTATTGTTGTGTGTGTGATTTGCGTGCTTATAACTTAAAACTATCGCTATGCTACACTGACTTTAAGGATATCCTTGAAAACTATTTATAGACTCCACAACGCAAATAAAATTTACGTGCAAGCCATGTTTGGCTATTTGTCAGTCTGTTTCTTGGTTACCAGCGCGTCGTTGTGTGTATTTGCGCGTGCAGTGGCGTAGAAAGGGGGTGCCTTGAGGGAATCAATCCTCTCTAGAGGCTAAGAAAATAGTCAGAAAATTAAAGTCTGTGTATTTATATGTAAGTGAAAGTACGCCCGGTGTGAAACATTTTAAATCGAACTCTATGAGTTCTTTCGAGAAGACGCATCTCGTGAAATTAAAAGGATTTCTTTAGTATTTTTACTTTTTACTAAATTTACACAAAAAAAAACATTAAAAAATTTTTTTTTTTTTTGTAAATGAATTTTTAATTTTGATATTTATTTATTTTTTATTTATTTCGCTTATAAATAAAAATGAAATAAAAAAAAAATCTATTTGCAAAAAAAATCAAACATTTTTGACACGTTTTCGGCCGTTTTATATATTACCAGCATCATCACCAAACACGAAAATATTTAAAAATAAATAAACGTAAGAATCTAGATATAGTTTGCCAATACATGTTTATTCAATGAAAGGTAAACTTTCAATGTAAAGAAAAAAAAATAAGTTTTTCAAACATTTTTTAACTTTTATACACTACACGAAGTTATTTATCAGGGATCCCTATTAAGAGTTCTGGCGTTGAAAAAAGGGAAAATAGGTTTTCAGATGAAATACAAGCCATAATATATCGTGTTTTTAAAAAGTACTACCAATAAAGAGGTACATTTATATTTTTAACTTATGTCAAAAAAAAATTGGGTTTTATCTCTTATTTTTTGGCTAAAAATAAAATTTATAAAATTATTGTCAAGTAAATTTTTATGTAAAAATCGGGCCTCCTTTTTTTTTTTTATAAATTATTTGTAACAATTAATTCTGCATAATTTTTTTATTATAAAAAAAATAATTTGTCAATGTTTAATTCCCAAATTGGAATTTTTTATATCGGATAAACAAAAAAGTTTGTAATTTAATAATATATAAAACAATTTGTAATTACTTACCATAAACACCTAACTTCTTTAACTTAATTTTTCAGTTTAGTTAACATATTTAAAAGATGTTTTGGGGTTTCCATAGTTTTTAGTGCATTCGAATGGGCACTAATATTAGAAGGATTTACGAATATTTTTGTTTTGTTTTGTATTATAACTCCAATTCCATTTGACCCACGATGAAGATCTAAAAATCCGTTGAATATAATAGCATTTATGTTTTTATTTATAATATAATAGGGAAAAAGCTGCACTGCGACCCTTAGGATCTATTGTGCTCCCTTCAAGCCCTAGAGCTCCTCAACTAGCCCAATTTCCGTGACAAACTTGATTATCTGAGATGGTTCTAGTCGGGTAATATCATGCATCAATATTCTATGCTCACCAAGAAGGGACATCCTTCTTCTGGCTAGGGCATCACACTCTGCAAGTATGTGCTGGGAGGTTTCCTCCTCGGTTTCACAAAACCTGCATGTGCTTGAATTCAAGATGCCAATAGTACACAGGTGTTTCCTGAGTCTGCAATGTCCCGTTAGTAGCCCCGTCAGTATCCTAAGGGAATTCTTGCCCAATTGGGACACTTTCTTGAACCTAATTAAGTTGTAGGAGCCAAGAAGTTGCTTGGCCTGTCGTAAGCCGTCTGTGCCAGCCCAGTCAGTTTCCCGACAGGACCTTTCTTCATCTCTTAGCAGCTGCTTGGTAGTGTGTCTGCCAATGCCACAGTAAGGTTCAGGCCCTATTAGTGGTTTCGCAGCACCATTCCTCGCCAGTTCGTCAGCTGCTTCATTCCCGGGGATGTTCTTGTGTCCCGGGATCCATCTAAGGGAGACTCTGTTCCATTGTCCTAGACGGTTCAATTTGGTCCTGGTATCCCAGACCCTAACCTAACCTCCCAGACCAACTTCGAATTAATCTTCGAGCCAGCCACCGCATTAATCGCAGCTTGACTATCTGACAGTATAGCAATATCTCTGTCTTTATATTTTCTTTCTAGGTTGATGTCTACACATGGGCCTATTGCACATACCTCTGCCTGAAATATGCTGGTGTATTTACCCAGGGCTTCTGACAGTCGCGTTCTTGGTCCCGCGACTCCCAGTCCAGTGCCTTCTTTAGTCAAGGACCCGTCCGTATACCACATAATAGTGTGTCTTTTCATAGGATGTATCTCCTCTAGCGTTGTCCAATTCTCTTTGTTGCTCAAAATAGTACTGAAGTTCCTTTCAAAGTGGTACTCTGTGATCATCTCATCTCTGGGTAAGAGAATTGAGGGGACCAGTTTTCCCAGTTCGTCAGCGTCTCTAGCACTTATTATGTGGCCTTTGCCAATTCCCTCAGCCGACATTCTTAACAGTGTCGCCTTCATTTGAAGCCTTACAACAGTATGAAGTGGTGTCAACTCCATAAGGACTTCCAATGCTGCTGTAGGACAGGTTCTCATGGCTCCTGTCATACATACACAGGCTAGCCTCTGTATCTTCTTAAGGTCATTTTGGACTGAGGTAATCTCAACCCGAGCTCCCCAAGCAATAGCTCCGTAAGTGAGCATCGGCCATATGACCATTAGGTATAGCCAGCGTAAAATCTTGGGTGATGCACCCCATGATTTACCGGCTATCCTTCTACACGTGTACAGAGCTCTAATGTTTTTATTTATTGCAATAGTATATTTTTCTAAAATCTATAAATTTCATGACAAATTCTTCAACTAATTTTTTGTATACAAAAAATGATGTGTGTATAATGAGAATAATGATTTTGTTTACTCATTATTTAAGTAAAAGATTGTAAATTAGAAAAAAATTAAAAAAAAATGCATTTAAAATTAGCCCAATTTTGTTAAAAACAAAGACTGAAGTAAATAAACATCGCTTTGCAATTCCAAGAACAATTTTTCTTATACATTTACTTGACCTAAACTATCAAAACAGATGTTCATTATCCAGTTTTTTTATATTTAAGCCTTGAAACCAAACCCGCTCGAAATTTTCGTTATTTCCTTTAAAAACTTAAATGATTTAATTTTTTAAATTTTTTTATGTTCATGCGTTAATTTTATATTATTTGAAAACAAAATACTAACTCAGTGCCGTGCTCATACAATATTTAAAAAGTTTTGATGATGGTGTTTTTTTTTTAAATTTTTTGTTTTAAAAAAAGTGCATAAATTTTGTAATCTTTTAAAAATTGCGTTCATTTCTCATGATTTAGAAAAAAAACTCACTCGCGGAACTTAGTCCCCATCCTAAATCTAATCTGCTCCTAACTACAAATGTAACCAATAAATCTTTTTTTTTATCACTTACCTAAATGAGAATTTGCAAGAAGTCCTATCTTTATTTCTCCCATTACAAAAATCTATCTACGTCACTGTGTGTGGGTGATCATCGCTGTGTACAACTCTGGTATTAGTTTGCAATTTTCCCTCCTTGCACATTATTTATTCCGTGATTTATACTCTTCTAATTTGCTTAACTCAATCATATCTCGAGCAGCCCAGGGCTGGGTTTATCTGTTATTTATTAAGTTTATGCAAAAGGGAGAAAGTAGATTTGCAGCTGGTTATGGAACGGTTTATGAAATAAACCTCTAAACGGCATTTACGTCATTGGAGCCCTAATTAATTATTAATTTATTAGGTCGCTAAAAAACCAGTTCAAGCCTGTGCGGGCACTTAACATGCTCATAAATGAACTCCAAGTTGGACAGATTGATAAACAAAAACAATAATAAAAAGCATTAGAAATTGGAAAAGTTTTGTACAAATGGAAATTTTAATACAAAATCTACGTTTTATGTAAAGTTTGCTGCTTAAAATGTTAAGCTGTAAAAAAAAAATGTATCCATAACTTTTTTTTACGTGTTAAGAGTTTGACAAGTACGAGAGTTGCTTTCAATGTTTCAGGAAGAGGGAACAATGAGAAGGGCCTGAATATTTGACTTTTTGGGTGATATATGCGGCTCTTGGGTCGGACGTTAAATTATATCTGTTATTGTTGTGGTGCTTTATAAATAAAGATTTTATATCTTTTTATTATCTAAGTTCAACTTAACATTTTGCTACCCTTTAAATAAATAAATTAAAAGGTTTTACAAGTGCGAGGCCCGCTTTTAATATTTTAGGAATAGAGAACAAAAAGAACCTTCTTTTGATTCATCTGTACCGGTTCTTTTTTCTCAATTCTTTAATAAAAACAGGATACCATCGTTAAGTATCGTTTGCGAATGACTTTTTTTTGATTGGTCTCGTTTTTGAAGACCCAGATTCGTCTCCTGTCAAACTTTTTTTTAAATCATTTCGGATATTGTTAGCTTCTTTAAAGAGATCTTTCAACTATATACAAAGTGTCCCCCACGTTAACATTGTCAAATCTGATCTTTCGAAATACTTTTATATGGTTTCGTTAAAAAATCTGGGCTAATTCATAAAATTTTTTTGTGAGCAAATGATAGCCACGATTGAATTCTGAATACCACCTGTGAGTTTCGATAGTGCTTTATTTCCGAAAATAGACTAAAGCTAATCGTTATTTTTTTGTTGAATAAAATTGAATTTTTTAAAACAAATACAAAGAAAATACTGTTCAGAAAAGCAGATGAATACCGGATTTTTTTTGAAATTTCAAACCCAACTATCTGTTCGCAAACCTTAAAAAAAATGCCCGCTGGTAAGAGATTTGGCTCGAATAAGGAGATGATCGTTAAAAAAATCGTCCCACCAAAAATGTATCGAAATGTTAGAGATAGCTTTTTTCAGATTGAATCACTCTTGAAGGAAACCATATTAATGAGGTTATCCTATAGACTTTTGAAGAAAATTTTATGGTTTGTACGTTTCCGTAACACTAAAGTCAACCCTCGTGCTATAGTGCGATATGTGTTGTTTACGATTAAAAAAAAACCGAGTTGTGTGGATTGGTAATTTAATAACTTCTTTGATCAAACAGAAATCTATATATTAATAGGGATATAGTTCTTAAAAATTTAAAATATATTCGCAATTCGGCAAAAGATACTCAATTTTTTATCTTTTCTCTCTGTTAGAAAATTTCAATATTTATTATTTTGTTATTATTAAAATTATTTTATTTTTTATAAAGAAAAGTTATTTTTAAAACATTTTGTTAATAAAATAAATGTAGTAAATTTATATAATAATTTGACTATTTTTTCAAAATTTAATTTTAGATTGGCTCCCATTTTAAGGCTATAATTAAACATTTAGATTGGGTCCAACTGGAGGAAAATTGGTAAGGTGCAATAAAGCTAAAATATAAAATATAAATATGTATGTGTAGGGCTAACAGTCTAAAGTTAAAATATTTCATTTATTAAGGTTTCATTTTACAACCGAAACCGCTTTTATATAAGCGTTTGCGTTTAAATACTATATATATGTATATCGGCGAAAATAAGTGAAGCGCGCCACTGTTTAGGTCGACCTCTTCGATTTACATGATTGTTACATATATGTGATAGAATTACTAGCCAAGAGTAATCCCCAATATTTTTATTGCAAAATTACGATTATTTATCGAGTTATCGATAACTGAATATTGTATTTTGCATTTTTAGACTTTACTTTGACAAGCCTAAACGAATAAAGATATCGACGCAAATTTTTTTTCCGTGAAAGATAAAACTTTGAATTTGAAAAAAAACTGTGATTTTTTTTTTAAATTTTTTTTTGAATTTTTTGTAATTTCAAAATTTAAAAGTGATTTCAACTTCTCTCAAAAATGGAATCATTTAAATTTCATGCGCGTGAATTCACTCAAAAAATCTGTAACTTCTATAACTGGGGAAGTTATGCTTATTTTAGTGATGGCACCTCGCATAATCGCCATAGTAAACAGTACCTTGAATAATGACAAAAAAACATTATTTCTCGGAATGGAGACATAATAACCGCAATCCTTAAATTAATGATCGTTTTTACATATATTATAACTTGTTACTTAAAATAATATGGATAAATGGACGACTTTGGGATACCCTGTACCACTGCTTGCAATAAAATCCGGTAAATTGCTTAAGAACACCAAAAGACATTTGATTGCCAAATTAGATTATGATACCTTCATAAACAACCAAAAACAGACGAATTTTTAATCAACAACTTTTTTTCGACCGATCGGCCCTATGGGAGCTATATGATATAATCAACCGATTTTGATAAAATTTGGTACAGTGTTGAAGATCTCTAAAAAACTTCTGAATGCCAAATTTGTTACAATATCTTTACAAACAAACGAAACACAACAAATTTTGTACAAAAATCGTTTTTTTGACCGATCTGCCCTATGGGAGCTATATGATATAGTCAACCGATTTTGATCAAATTTGGTACAGTATTGAACATCTCTAAAAAACTTCTGAATGCCAAATTTGGTTACAATATCTTTACAAACAAACGAAACACAACAAATTTTGTACAAAAATCGTTTTTTTGACCGATCTGCCCTATGGGAGCTATATGATATAGTCAACCGATTTTGATCAAATTTGGTACAGTGTTGAACATCTCTAAAAAACTTCTGAATGCCAAATTTGGTTACAATATCTTCACAAACAAACGAAACACAACAAATTTTATACAAAAAGCGTTTTTTTGACCGATTGGCCCTACGGGAGCTATATGATATAGTCAACCGATTTTGATCAAATTTGGTACAGTGCTTGGAAACTCTAAAAAACTATTAAGTGCCAAATTTGGTTACGATATCTTCATAAACAACCGAATTATCCATCTAAAACTTTTTGTTTTTTTCGAGGTCCTATGAAACACCCCTATGGGAGCTACATAATATAAGCCCGATATCAAAAAAATAAAATAAACTTGTCTCCCCTGACATAATAGCGCATCTAATCTGAAAATTTTGTTGCTCTAGCTCTTACCATCTCTGACATCTAGGCGTTCATACAGACAGACGGACAGACGGACATGGGTATATCGACTTCTCTAGCCACCCTGATCATACTTTAAGTAACTTTGGGGGGTCTCCGACGTCTTCTTCTGTATGTTACATACATTTTCGGCTTGCACAAACTTAATATACCCTTTGTACCATACGGTACAGGGTATAAAAAGATCTGACTCAATATTTGGTAAATAGACGCGTGTGAGACTAATAAACAAAAAAAAGTTGTAATATCACACAACATCCGCCTATCGTCCCTAATACCATTAAACCATTCTTTTGATCATACTCAATGGAAAACTTTTTGCAGACATTTAAGGCTACCCAAAATTTTTTTTCATATATTTGAAATAATATTTTGTGAGACATTTTTAATTTTATGACCCACCAATATGTAAACCAAATCACTATTTTTGATTAATAATTAGGTCTAAGCAATTCTTTAATTCGAAAAGTCTCCAGAACTTTTATTTTGATAAAATGGTATCGAAAAAATACGCAGACTTTGACGCCACCCACCCGGGCGTCGTCTTTTGTTATTTTAGAGACTTATGGGCGCCTTGTACAATTTTAAAAATTTCTTGTTACCGAACTTATTATACTCAATGCATACGACCTTGGCATTGGATGTGCTAAACAGTCTATACAAATACATTTTCATATCCGACGAAAAGCATTTATTCCAACAAATAATATAAATAGAAATGCAATTTGGCATCAAAAGTGTTCAGATAAGTTTGCCAAGCGCCTGTAAGTTTGAATGCGGCAGAACCAAAAAAATGTAAGTGTGCCGGTTACAGTCAAAATATCCCGAATTTAATATACTCTGCAACCTACCTATTTTCTAAAGACTTTTTATGATTCTGAAACGATTTTGAAACATAAGATTTTTAAGGGCAAAAATAAGTGAAGATATTGATGATTTTTAAATAAATTATATCGATACTAGCCACTATGTACCTCGAAAAATTTTAATTAATTATGGAGTTATCGATAACTAGATTTTAGAATAAAGTTCCATAAAGGAGTTCGTAATAAAATGATCGAAAAAAATAATAAATATAAGTTTTTTTTTTTTTTTATATTTATTTTTTTTTATTGGCAATCAACGGATACAATTTGGTTATAATCCAATATTGATGGCAAAATTATTCGCTACACAAGAAATAAAATTTTGTGTGTGATATTATATATAAGTAAATATATATTATTTAATATAAACAGCTTGCAATGAAAGATAAAACATAGAATTTAAAAAAAAAATTAAAATAAACATTATTATTATTATTATTATTAAGCCTTGTTTGGCGTCGAAAGATTCCAAACTGCCTCTAAGTTGGGCATAGGCTATCCACAAGTAGTCTCCATTGTCTTCTTCGTAGAGCGGTTTCCCTGAGCTCGATGATATTAGTATATCGCCTGCTGCCACGTTCCACGCTGGTGTTGATCTCGTTCAGGACAGATCGTCTCCAGGTAATTTTCGGGCGGCCTCTTCGTCTATTGCCTTGCGGGTTGTATTGCAAGGACATATATGCGATGTCGTTCGGTGGTTTTCGCAATGTATGGCCGATCCAGCCAAGCTTCCTTCTTCGAATTTCTATATTGACGTCCAGCATACCAGTTCTGGACCACAGTTCTTCATTTGATATTCGGTTGGGCCAGAACATTTGTAAAATCTTACGAAGACAACGATTGACATAGCTGCGTATTTTCTGCTGTACTTGTTCTGTTACAAACCATGTTTCGCAGCCATAAAGGAGTACGGACAAGACACAAGATTTAAAGATCGAGATTTTGGTTCGGATACTATAACAATTCGATGACCAGATCTTGTTTAGTCGTGTAAAAGCACCGATTGATTTTTTAATTCTTGCCGTTACATCGGTCATTGTGCCTCCGCTAGGTGTTATTGCGCTTCCCAAATATTGAAATTCACAGACTCTTTCAATTTGTCGGTCGTATAACGTTAAGGGCTCTTCTGACGTCGCATTGATTCTCATTTCTTTTGTTTTGGTCACGTTGATAAGCAGGCCAACCTTTGCTGATTCGAGTGATAGATCCTGTAGCTTTTTTTGCATGTCAACATGTCTATGCGAGAGTTCGCACTTGTCATCTGCATAGTCGAGTGATTCCAGTCTTGCTGCGAGGTCCAGTGGGTTCCATATGATACCCCTTGGTTTGTCAAGCGTTGCACGCCTTGTAACTGCATCAATGACTATGAGAAATATAAGTGGCGACAGTAGGCAGCCTTGCCTTACTCCCGAAATTGTTGTGAATGGTTCTGACACTTTGCCGTCATGAATCACTGAGCACTTAAAACCTTCATAGCTGCGTTTTATCAAGGATATAATTTTTTCAGGTGTTCCGATGTTTTTGAGTTCAGTCCAAATGCATTCTCTGTCAATGGAGTCGAATGCTTTTTCATAATCAACAAATAATAGGTATAACGGCGATTGCATTTCTACTGATTGCTCAATGATTATTCGTAGGACATTTATTTGGTCAATGCAGGACCGTCCCGGTCGGAATCCAGCTTGCTCGTTACGTAGTATTTTATCGACATGCTCAATCATGCGCTCCAAGATGATTTTCATAAGTACTTTTAAAACGGCGCATAGAATCGTAATTCCTCTCCAGTTATTGCAATTCGTGGCATCACCCTTTTTTTGAAGTTTTACAATGTTGCCTTGCATCCAATCATATGGGAACACCTCATTGTTCCAGACATCCGCCAGCAGTGGCTGCAAAGTATTCGCAAATAGGTGCGGGTCTGCTTTCAATACTTCTGCAGGAATAGAGTCAGCGCCTGCAGCCTTGTTGTTCTTGAGCGCCTTTATGGCCGCGACAATTTCCCTTCTGCTGGGTGGCGTTGTCCTAATTGGCAAGGGTAATATGCTATTTTCACACGTTGGTTGGATCCCATCTCTCTGAATGTTAAGTATATTGCAGAAGTGTTCCTTCCAGCGTATTAATTGTTCTTCTACATTAATTAAGAGTCTGCCGTCACTGCTTCTAATCGGCCTGGAGGCTGGTGTTTTCCCTCCGGCAATTCGCCTAGTGATGTCGTAAAGGTCTTTCATGTTGTGCGACCCTGCAGCATTTTCTGCATCAGTTGCCAAATTGTCCAGGTGTTCTCTTTTGTCTTCTCTGATTGCACGTTTAATCCTTTTGTCCAAGATAGAATACTGTTGCTGCGCAGCTTTTCTCTCAGTAATATTCCTCAAACAGTTTATTTTATTTTTTAGAGATGCTCTCTTATCTATGAGTTGCCATGTGTTCGGGGTGATGCATTCAGTGGTTTTATTAGGTTTTCTGCCTAGGTGCTCATTGCAGGACTCAATGATTGCGTTTTTTATTTTGGACCATTTTTCTTGAATATCAGTGGCCACTACTTGTCTATCTAGTTTCACTCGAACTGCATTACAAAAAACATTTCTATGTTGTGTGCTGTTTAGTTTAGCTACATTGAACTTTGTTGTTTTCTGGTCATGTTTTTTTGTTAAGTGTCTGAGGCCTACACGTAAGAGACCATATAATAGGTGGTGGTCAGATCCTATGTCCGCTGATCGTTTGCTGCGTACATCACATAGCGAATTGCTCCATATTGCGCTGAAGCAGATATGATCGATCTGATTTTCTGTAGCAGAATCTGGAGAAACCCATGTTGTTTTGTGCACTCTTTTGTGCGGGAACAATGTGCCTCCAATCTTCAATTCATGGAAACCGCAGAAGTCTACTAGTCGCTCACCATTGTCATTCATCTTATCAATGCCATGTTTGCCAATAATATGGTTGATTTCTGAATAATCAGCGCCAACTTTGGCATTGAAGTCTCCCATAAGCATTTTCATATCGTGCTGTGGGGCCTCTTTAAACACCTTCTCTAATTGGCCATAGAAGCTATCTTTAATATCATGCGCTGCATCTTCTGTTGGTGCATAACATTGAAATACTGTTAGATTCCTACTGCTGCACTTAAAGCGCACCATCATGATTCGCTCACTGATGTATTTTATATCAATAACAGTACCTTTATACTTCGAATGGATTAGGATTCCAACACCATATTGGTGGTTGTCGTCTTCGTTCGGCATACCCGACCAATGCAAAATGTGCCCACCAGCCGTTGGTAGTTGGCCGCTCATGTTCCAGCGCACTTCACTCATACCGATGAACGCTAGCCTTAGTGTTTCCATTGTTTTGCAAGCTTGCTCAAGTTTTATTCATATTTAATTATTAATATTGAAGCAAAAATTGAGATTTGAGATTCATATTAATGAAACAAATTTGTAATGAAAATTTGAATAACGTCACGCCAGATACTAATTTTGTACTCCACGTCAAAATTTACTTCTTTGTTTTGTAACGTAACGCCATGAGTAGTGTCGCTTGCATCTTTTTATCTTTTTTACTACATATGGTGCTACTCAATCGCTACGTAAGTAAGAGATTTAAAAAAATGTTGTATGTATTCTCCTTGTTTTTTGTCATACAAACGTAATGTCACGCCAAAATGAAAATGTCCGTATGAGACGCACCGCTCGAGAAAATTTCATAATCTTTCTTCTTTTTATCGTACAGCGTAAGTGATTAGATTTTTTTGATATAAACTTTGTGGGATCTAACTTATTTCCTTTTGGTTGTTACACACAGCTTTGAGTACTCCTTACTCTTTGTTTATAGAGTATAAAAATAAAATCTTGTAGTTGCCAAGAGCGTTTCGTGACGTCAGCGTTTTGAACTCTGAGCGAACTAAAGATGAAGAGACAGTTTATTTGAATATGCACAGACGGTAAACAAAATCAAAACAAAAAAAAAGGCAAGAAACAAACACATAAATTAAATTTAAATTGACGAAACAAAAACAAAACAAAAACAAATTCTCGTTAAACATTTGAAAAAAACGTCATTAAGAGCAAACAAAATCAAAAACAAATAAAAACGTCGAACCGGTTCAGTTTGGTTGGTTTTTAAAATTATTCAAGCATGGGTTAATAAAAAGGTTGCATTAATTAGATTTGTCGTATTTGACGCAAGTTACGCGCATCTTTACGTTAGTCCCCAATTCAATTTTGAGAACTCTTTGTGCTGCATGCTGCGAGATTTTTATCTTTGCTTCTGTTCTCTTCTTGTTGCATGATGCAGCAGATTTTCTTTTGTTGACGCAGTTTTCCTTTCAACGGATGCATACAGAAATGATGGGTTGCTTATTGCATTCTTTTGTTTACCTTTGGGTTGGTAGCTACTTTTTTTCAATTTATGGAGACGGAGACTATTGTGAATTGAAAATGAAAGGATTTTGTTATCATTTTAAGTTACTTGACCTTTGCTACCTGTCGTTTTGTTGGCTTATGCTTAAACCTTTGATTGAAGAGGAATAGTCGGGATGATGTTTGTGGTATTATAAGATGCGGTTAAGTGAAAATTAAGTTAATGCAACTTGGAAGAATATTATAAACTGTGTCGCTTAAAAACAAAAATTTCATGTGGCTCATGTGGTCTTGTGATCTTTTCCTTTAACTACAAGCATTTTTTTAAGATGACGTTTCAAATACTAAAAACTTAATCAGACTACGCATAGTCAAAGATCTTTAATTGATAGAGTAGTAGAAAAACCTCTTGCTACTTAACAACTTTTAGAACAAATAGTTTACGATATGAACCGAAAACCTCCTGGTACTGAGTTCTATATTACACTCTTACTAGGATCAGTAAACGTAACATTTAATCGTTATAAGCCCAAAAACCGTCCAATTATGAAATATTTTAAAATGATATTTTTCTGTTCAGATAACGATTAATTGCACAATAAGTTCACAAAAATCTTCCTTCGTATAAACGAAGTCAAAACAGATTTTTAAGCCAAACAACACATTGAAGGAAAACATATGATATAAAAATTAAAATTAAAGCTGCCTGCATGTCTGTCAATCCATCCTTTAAATAAATCTCAGACAAGAAAAAATTGAACAATTGTACAATTCAAACCAAAAATAATCTTTTTGTCAATAAAAACAATAAATTTTAACAATCTAAATATCATTTGAATTGAAAAAATCTATCCGAAAATTTCAGCTTTATGGCTCCGAAGTTCGGGGTGACTGTGGTATTCAATACTTAATTTTTTGATCTTTCTGATTTACCAAATTATAAAACAAATATTTTTATTAAACAAAAAAAAAATATTCTTTTGTTTACTCAATTTCTTTAAGAGTATATTTTTTTTTTTTTATCATTTGAAAGACACAACTAAACACTTATTAAAGATTTGTACTTAAAAATATATAAATTTTTTTTTTTTATATTTCCGACTTCTATCTCATTTTAATAAATACTTTCAACTATTCATTGTATTATAAGCGAAACCAAGAACATTTTTTTTTAATCTTTAAAAGATCATCTACGTAGTAAAGAATTGAATTGTGACAGAGAGTATTGAACAGCCGTAACTTTCAAAATAGATAACAGAAACAAATTTGAAATGGTATATTTCAAAAAGTTTTTATATAATATAGAAAAGAAAACTGTGATGGTTTGATGTTCCAATTTTTAAGAAGTCCCCCTGTGGGAAAGGTCTTTTTTTTTTGATAAATTTATCGAAAGGTTATGAAACTCATTTTCTCGATTCTCAGCTAAATAATATAATAATAAATAATAAAAAAAATCGATTTTTTCGAAAAAAGGTTAGCATCCACAATATTTCACTATTTTTTGTTTAAGTTTAATTTTCCAATCCTACTTTTGTGTCGTCACTTGATGAGAAGATTCTTATACCTTCTGTAAAAAAGTACCCTTCAGTTAGAGAACCGCTGAAAAGGAATCGGTAACATTTTTATACCCTGTACCGTATGGTACAAAGGGTATATTGTGTTTGTGCAAGCCGAAAATGTATGTAACGTACAGAAGGAGAAGTCGGAGACCCCCCAAAGTTACCTAAAGTATGATCAGAGTGACTAGAGAAGTCGATATACCCATGTCCGTCTGTCCGTCTGTCCGTATGAACGCCTTGATCTCAGAGATGGTAAGAGCTAGAGCAACCAAACTTTCAGATAAGATCCCTTATTAATCCATAGGAGACAAGTTTATTTTATTTGTACAAAATTCGTTGTGTTTCGTTTGTTTGTATGACTATATCATATAGCTCCCATAGGGCCGATCGGTCGAAAAAAAGTTTTTGATTAAAAATTCGTCTGTTTTTGGTTGTTTATGAAGGTATCATAATCTAATTTGGCAATCAAATGTCTTTTGGTGTTCTTAAGCAATTTACCGGATTTTATTGCAAGTAGTGGTACAGGGTATCCCAAAGTCGTCCGCGCCCGACTTTAACGTACGCCATCTTTTTTTCTTATGTTGGTACATTCTTTCTTCGTCACCAAGCCAAATCTGAGCGACATTTCTCAACTAGTGTGTTTACAGCAGCTGTCAGAATTAGTCCACCTCAAAAGTGCTCCTTTTTTTACGGAAGGTATACTAAATCATACACGGGGCAGGAGCGACTTTTATAATTTTAAATAATAAATAAGCAAAAATAAAAAATGTTTTTTTTAGTGGGTGCAAGTGTTTTATAGCTAGTTTTACTATCTAAATTCTCTAGCTAATAAATTAAATACAAAATTTTTAGCAAATATGTTTCAAGAGCTATCGTTATAACTAGCCATAAAAAAAAATTAAAAATGGATAAGTTCAATAGAACTGGAGGTATTCATATGATCAGAATTTCTATTCCGACTTGTAAAATTCAAAATTTTGATCTTTATTACACTTTTCCAAAAAAATTACAGAACAGAGCGAAAAAAGAATTTCGTGCACAAAAGCGAGTGCTTTGCGCTTAAAATAAGAATTTTCGATGCAAAGGATTTGTTTTTTTTATAAATGAGAGTAAGATTCTTATTTTAATAGCGATTTTTTGTAGAAACAAATTCTTAGTTTGAGAATGTTTAGTAGATAATTTTCAAGAGAGAAATTCTTAATTTAAGAATGTAGTATAGATTTTCAGAAAAAGAGCCCTTGATTATAGATTCAAGATAGTTTCAAGATAGAAATTCTTAAAGAGAGAACATTCAGTATGATTTTAAAAACGTGTACTCTCAATAAAAGATTTGAGCTTTAATAAAAACATTTCTGACTCATTTTTAGAATGCCAAAGTTGAGAGTATTTTAATCTTAGTTTAAGAATAATAATTTGCATAAATTCTAGACTGAAACCATTTTGATTGAAAATTGAATTGAATTTTTTTCTGACTGTAAAAACTGTACAAGTGTGATTATAACGATAAGCTACATTGTTAAATTGACAAGTCTACATCGCAATGCAAGTATTTGAAGTAGATGGATTTTCATAATTTTTGACCATTTTTAAAATTAATGAAACTTTTTAAAAAAAAATTGGTTTGTAAAACTAATTTTTAATATTCTTCAAAAAATGTTTAAAAAATAGTTGAAAAACGTCTAGTTTTTTTTCGTTCGAGTCACCCATTTCCAATAATTAATTGAAAAACGTTGTCAACAATTTTGTCACACTTGTGCCAAATGCCCTACTAATAATATTGTTGGCATAATGCCCACTAACACGATTACACCTTGAACCTTCGTGGAGATAGGGTAGATTATGAAAAGTGCCTTTTAAGTGTAAGTTCGAACATTGCGCATAGAACCGGTTTTAGCCGGCCGGGTAAAATACGACACATACGCACAGTAAGGCGCCTCTACGGTATGACAAATGCATTTAATAAACAACAAGAACAACAAGGAAATCAAATGCAAAACATAAACAGCAGCAAAGAAATAACGAAAGAAGAAACCATGAACATGAACATGACGACAAAGCAAATGGGAAATCAAAGGCAAAGCAACAACAACAACAACAACAAGGCTGCGCAACAAATGCAGCAGCAGCCACAAAAACAATTGCTTTTGTTTTGTTCTTGTTTTGTATAGTTTTGATTTTATTTTGAATTTGTTTTGCCTTTTTTGTGTTTTTCAAAGTCATGGCCGATATATTCGAATACCTGAGGAGCATGTGAATATTCGTAACGCTCCGCAGTCGCACGAGAGCGCTCGCGCAGCAGACAAGGAAAAAAAAACATAAAAACGCACGGTTTCTAATAATAATAGTTATAAATTATAAATATAATAAAAAGGTGCAACAAATTTATATTATGAAGCATATAATATACAAAGTTCTTTAAATTTAAAAAAAATATAATATATATGCTGTAAAGTGTTGGACGCAGATTTAAGTGATTTATGTGTAATAAAAAATAATATATGGTTACTATGTGCCTGAAAAATTAAAAATAACTTGCCAACATCTATGTAAAATTTAAATTAATTTTTTACAATAATTAAACAAGTCTAGAACAATAACAACAACAGCAATTAATTGACGGCAATTGAAGTGAGTGCAACATGTTAATTTCTTATGTGCATAGTGGAAAGTTTTTATTTTTCAATACAGTACGAATCATTTTTTTGTAAAAATAGCAATTTACAAATTTATGCAATCGACATACATAGTTGCATATGCAACAACAACAAAAACAACAACTAAGCATATGTAAGTGTGAATAAGCCAATTTTATACAATAGTGGGCAAAAGTATTTTGACAAAACATTTATCAATAATTGAGTGATTTTTCGAAACTCTTTTTAAATTTTTTTCTTATTCTTATGTAATGAAGTTATAATTTTTGAATAGTTTTTTGAAAATACCGGTATTTTTTTTTAACTAAATAAAAAATATCGTAATATGTATACACTTTTTTTATTTTGTTTAAAAGGATTTTTAGTGGCATTAATTATGTCTTAAACGAAATAAATTTGGAAACAGAGTTACTTGTAATTTTTTAACATTTTTATTTTTTATTAAGAAAGTCTGGCCTAAAATTTTAATTTGCTTGACTACAACTATTCGCATTTACTGATTTTTATATTATAATTTTAATATTAAATTTTGGTAGTCAAAAAAAAAAGACTATGAAGACATTCGAACTAAAATGTATATACAATTTACAAGTTCTCAAAATTTCGGCGAATTTTTCCTCTTTACCTTTAATCGTAATTCATTTTTTGTCCACGACACAAAAAATCCGTATAGGTTGTGATCAAAATTGTGTTCAGTGTATTTACCGGCTTAATTAATTAATTATTAATATTTTTAAGTTCCCCAGGATTCTTCCTTTGTATGAGCAAAGACAACATATTTTGCGCATTCAATATAATTTATAGCTAGTACATCATTTTTGGCTTCAAGACCGTGACTTTCCTCTGTCTTAAATTTATTTGTCAAAATACTTTTGTCGACTATTGTACATAAAATTCTCTTTTATATTTAATTAGCTGCAAATTGCTGCGACTAAGAACTAAGAAATTTCCTTGTTTCAAATTAAACCATATACATATTATATACTTACATTTCTTTCACACGTTTATTATTTGGCAGTCAATTTGTTTTTGGCGTTAGATAGATTTCTATTGCCTTCCGTCTATGAGACATCACGTTTTTATTGGCATTCACATTTTATTTCATTATTCCATGTTTTTGTTATTGTGTCCCTGGGTGGTACATATGTAAAGAATACACAGGGGAAACATAAAAAAAGTTATTATGTACAACCTTGGGTGACAATTTTATGGCTATTTTTTTTGTTTTCTTTTTTGCACTTTTATTACGAAAATTAAAGAGAAGTGCGTAAAAATTTTGGACATGTCTGTAATGAGCATAAAAGGTGTGAGAGATCTCATAGCACCCAATTACTCTGGGTTACAATATGTTTCATACGCAGTTCGTATAAAGGTGTTTTTTTTTGTAACAAGTATTCATCCGGTATGGGAACAAAAAGTAGTATTGCTCAAAATATATATTTACCAAAAAGATCAATAGAAAGTAATCCATTATTCAGATTATCTTTGAGGAGCCCCCATAATAGCAAAGAAAATAAAATATTGTTAGCAAATGTTTAATTTTTGGTTATTACATTGGTTTCCCCTTCCCGGCTGAGAGAGATAAGCAGCATTCGATTTTCAACTAATAACCTTTCAAAATATCCAGATCTATTTTTAAATAAATAGAGATTTTGAGATATAGAGATAGAGAGATATAGAGATATAGGGATATAGAGATATAGAGATATAGAGATATAGAGATATAGAGATATAGAGATATAGAGATATAGAGATATAGAGATATAGAGATATAGAGATATAGAGATATAGAGATATAGAGATATAGAGATATAGAGATATAGAGATATAGAGATATAGAGATATAGAGATATAGAGATATAGAGATATAGAGATATAGAGATATAGAGATATAGAGATATAGAGATATAGAGATATAGAGATATAGAGATATAGAGATATATTGATATAGAGATATAGAGATATAGAGATATAGAGATATAGAGATATAGAGATATAGAGATATAGAGATATAGAGATATAGAGATATAGAGATATAGAGATATAGAGATATAGAGATATAGAGATATAGAGATATAGAGATATAGAGATATAGAGATATAGAGATATACAGATATAGAGATATATTGATATAGAGATACAGAGGTATAGAGATATAGAGATATAGAGATATAGAGATATAGAGATATAGAGATATAGAGATATAGAGATATAGAGATATAGAGATATAGAGATATAGAGATATAGAGATATAGAGATATAGAGATATAGAGATATAGAGATATAGAGATATAGAGATATAGAGATATAGAGATATAGAGATATAGAGATATAGAGATATAGAGATATAGAGATATAGAGATATAGAGATATAGAGATATAGAGATATAGAGATATAGAGATATAGAGATATATAGATATAGAGATATAGAGATATAGAGATATATTGATATAGAGATATAGAGATATAGAGATATAGAGATATAGAGATATAGAGATATAGAGATATAGAGATATAGAGATATAGAGATATAGAGATATACAGATATAGAGATATATTGATATAGAGATACAGAGGTATAGAGATATAGAGATATAGAGATATAGATAT
The DNA here is from genome assembly GCA_949987675.1 of Chymomyza fuscimana. Classification (NCBI taxonomy): domain Eukaryota; kingdom Metazoa; phylum Arthropoda; class Insecta; order Diptera; family Drosophilidae; genus Chymomyza; species Chymomyza fuscimana. The sequence goes on along the minus strand of OX465088.1, from coordinate 121,242,439 downwards.
ATACAGATATACAGATATAGAGATATATTGATATAGAGATACAGAGATGTAGAGATATAGAGATATAGAGATATAGAGATATAGAGATATAGAGATATAGAGATATAGAGATATAGAGATATAGAGATATAGAGATATAGAGATATAGAGATATAGAGATATAGAGATATAGAGATATAGAGATATAGAGATATACAGATATACAGATATAGAGATATAGAGATATAGAGATATAGAGATATAGAGATATAGAGATATAGAGATATAGAGATATAGAGATATAGAGATATAGAGATATAGAGATATAGAGATATAGAGATATAGAGACATAGAGATATAGAGATATAGAGATATAGATATATACAGATATACAGATATAGAGATATATTGATATAGAGATACAGAGATGTAGAGATATAGAGATATAGAGATATAGAGATATAGAGATATAGAGATATAGAGATATAGAGATATAGAGATATAGAGATATAGAGATATAGAGATATAGAGATATAGAGATATAGAGATATAGAGATATAGAGATATAGAGATATAGAGATATAGAGATATAGAGATATAGAGATATAGAGATATAGAGATATAGAGATATAGAGATATAGAGATATAGAGATATAGAGATATAGAGATATAGAGATATAGAGATATAGAGATATAGAGATATAGAGATATAGAGATATAGAGATATAGAGATATAGAGATATAGAGATATAGAGATATAGAGATATAGAGATATAGAGATATAGAGATATAGAGATATAGAGATATAGAGATATAGAGATATAGAGATATAGAGATATAGAGATATAGAGATATAGAGATATAGAGATATAGAGATATAGAGATATAGAGATATAGAGATATAGAGATATAGAGATATAGAGATATAGAGATATAGAGATATAGAGATATAGAGATATAGAGATATAGAGATATAGAGATATAGAGATGTTGAAATATTAAGATTAAAGATAAAACAAATCTTTTTTATAAAAATTCATTGGCTTTTTTATAGTTTCAACTGGGACTTAAAAAATTAAGAGTTGGTACTACCATCAGGGGGATATTAAGAAAATATTTTCACTTAAGAACGAGCTTGCTAGAGGATATTGGATAGTATTGGTATTTGTGTTTAAAGAAGAATTTTTTAAGGCTCAGGTCTCGAAGGGGCGGGCTTGTGGATAAAGGACTTTTGATTGATTTTGGAAGTAAAAAAAAAGTGGGTTATAAAATTCAAACTAGATCAAAGAGCAAGCAAATTATCATCTTATATGTAAATGTGTAAGTCAAGGGTTTATTACAATAAATACATATAAACAGTAGCTTCCTATAAGTACATACTTCTTATCAGTTCTAAGACTAAGACAAAGCGTCTGGCGTGTTTTAAGCCGCTAATAAAAATGAAATAAAAATTGTAAAGATAAACTTTTAATAGCTACCTAAAGTTTATATTTTGTTTAGGTATATTTTTATTAGGGTATTTACACATCTCTTAGAGGCTGGTATGCCCATAAATTTTAAGGAATATTTTCGAAATGTTGGTTAAAAAAAAACTAAAATTGACTCTGTATGAGAACTCAATCAGTTGTAAGAAATAAAATAAAATATCATATTTATTTATTCTGAAATTTATAACTTTCGATTAGTCGGAAATTAGTTCACGGACTTAAATTACATTAAGGCTTTTGTCGAATTTAATAAGCTTTGCATTTAAACTGCTGATCATGAGTTGACCGAGAGACCCATGTAGTTGGCAATACGTAAAACTGGTGCAAAGTAGTTTTACCCGATTCTGTTCGGTTTTGGCCAGACTTTGATGCAACTGGTTGCTATTTGGCCCCTTGGACGTGACACTTCACATTTGCAAAAATTGTGCTTAGTGCGGCAGTAAACTCTGTGAGTTTATAAACAACTTTTCCGTTTTTGTAAAATTATAGACTTGTACATAAGCTCGTACTATGTACTGCTAAAACAACTACAACAATAATACAATTCTAGGTAAACTGGCATTTGAAGCGTAACCAATTATTTCCGTAACTGCATGAAATGCAGTTGCAAGAAGTTTTTCTCTTTTTGTCTACAGAGCAACCAGTTTGATACAATTATTTGTATCCCATAGTAGTAAGATATGATGCTAATTAGTTTCGTTCTTGGAAATGTATCTATTGTGCATGCAATGCAATTCATTGACTTTGGTTTGCTGATTTTGAATTAGTTTGTGTACCTTTTAGTAACCGGTTTCTTATGCGAATTGATTGTTTTACGCTAATATTTATTGTTCAAATAATTTTTATAAATGCGAGAAAGTGATTAATATGATGTTATGCCTAAAATACTCTTTTAAAAAGCCGTATAACTTAGAGCTTATATTTGAGAAATTGTAAAACTCATGAAACATTTTAAGAAGCGATTACACTAGTTTACAAATTTAAGGGTCATAGAGTGAACCTTCCTAAAAAAGTGCTTTTTAGGGTAATTTGGGGTCGTGAACCGTTCTTGAGATATTTTCGAAAAACATGTTTTTGGGCACTTTTTTCAGTTATTCCTCAATATCTCGTGAACAAAATACAGGCAACCAAAGTCGGATAAAAGTGTCATTTATGACCATTTTTCAAAATTACACATTTTCAGTATGCTTTTATTAAGGAAAAAAATTTATAAAAAATTATGTTAAGCTTTAAGCTGAAAGAGACTTCTTTTACGAACATTTCGAGTCTAAGATCTTTAAAATCGGGTAAGAGCTGTAGATGCTATGGAACCATGTACGGAAGTTCTAATCTTCAATCAATCACACTTTTGTATGAAAAAAAAAATTTTTCACTCAAAGTTTTTTGTTTTCGTTCAGTTACGTCTTCACGAATTTGTATGCAGCAGTAGTCGTGATTTATCGTTCCTTGTTCGATAACATCTCCAGTTCCTATCCGATCTCGAAGATCTTAGATCGAAATGTTCGTAAAAGAATTCCCTTTCAGCCTAAAGCTTAACATAGGTTAGGTTAGGTTGTACCGGTAGACCTCTGTGCGGGTCACACATAGACTAAATAGTCCTTAGTGGTACCGGAAAGGTCTGGTGTACACTACACGTTAGTCAATAAGTATTCGCGTATGCTTGGCGAACGCCAGAAGCTTTTGAGGTGCCCTCTCGGCTGCATCTTCCAGTAAGGTGAGCCAGGGTTTTCCTAGATATTTTAGTCTCGATGTGCAGAGGGCGGGGCAGCGGCAAATAAGGTGCTCCAGGGTCTCTTTGACGCCTGCACTCGTCATTGTTGGTGATGCCTATCTTCATAGCGTGAGTTGCTGTCAGGCAGTGACCTGTGAGTATACCCATTATGAGCCTGCAGTCTCTTCTTGGGAGTTGAAGAATGTACTGGGCTAGTTTGCTGTTTATTTTCTTGCACATTGTGCGAGCCGTCCTGCAGTTCGTTGTGGTGAACCACCTTCTGTCAGATCTGACAGCAGCGTCTTCTTCTGACCTGTGATTAATCGTCCTTAGAGGAAAGCTTAACATAATTTTCCAAAAATTTTTTCTCGTTATAAAAAAGCACACCAAAAATGTTTAATTTTTAAAAATGGTCGAAAATTACACTTTTTTCGTCCTTGGTTGCCTGTAACTTCGATAATTTTTACTTAATCTGTACATATTATATATCACTGGAAAGAGCATATCAATACCTTTCGAATTAATTATCGATACATTTTCCTGTTTCTCGAAAATTACCCTAAAAAAACATTTTTGGGAAGGTTCATTTTTCGTGTAAACTAGTGTTATCTAAGAGAATAAATTTAAGTAAAATTTTCAAAGGGTTCTTAACAATTTTAAGGAGTCAAAAAAAAAAAATAATTTTTTTCTTTCAATATTTATGTACGAATTGGAAAAGCTAATGATAAGAAAAAAATGTTTTGGGAGTGAAAGCTTTTAAGCATACCAATAAATAGAGCCTCAAAAAAGTATCATAATAATAATGTTATTAAATATTAATGTTTTTTTTAAGAAAAAAAAAAAAAAAAAAAATTATTGTTTCGAAAAAAATGTCTCTCGATCACTAACTCTATAATTATTAATAGGAGCTGAAATTTTTTGTTGCGCATGTAATTTTTGTAAACATTTTGGGCACAAAAAAAAAATATTTTTCTAGAATTTTTATTTTATTTATACTTTCGATATTAACGATTAATAATAAGTTTGCAAATCTTAATAACTAAGCTTAACTGACAAGTTTTAGACTGTATTTTAGTTTATGTGGCCGTAAGTACCTATAGCTGGATTGGAAGGAAGAAGATTTTATTATACCCTGAACCGTATGGTACAAAGGGTATATTGTGTTTGTGCAAGCCGAAAATGTATGTAACGTACAGAAGGAGAAGTCGGAGACCCCCCAAAGTTACCTAAAGTATGATCAGAGTGACTAGAGAAGTCGATATACCCATGTCCGTCTGTCCGTCTGTCCGTATGAACGCCTAGATCTCAGAGATGGTAAGAGCTAGAGCAACCAAACTTTTAGATAAAATCCCTTATTAATCCATAGGAGACAAGTTTATTTTATTTTTTCGATATCGGGACTACATTATATAGCTCCCATAGGGGTGTTTCAGAGGACCTCGAAAAAAAGCAAAAGTTTTAGATGGATAATTCGTTTGTTTATGAAGATATCATAACCAAATTTGGTAATCGGTTTTTTAGAAACCCCCAGCACTGTACCAAATTTTATCAAAATCGGTTGACTATATCATATAGGTCCCATAGGATCGATCGGTAGAAAATTTGTTTTTTGTACAAAATTCGTTGTGTTTCGTTTGTTTGTGAAGATATTGTAACCAAATTTGGCATTAAGAAGTTTTTTAGAGTTCCCAAGCACTGTACCAAATTTGATCAAAATCGGTTGACTATATCATATAGCTCCCAAAGGACCAATCGGTCAAAAAATCGTGTTTTGTACAAAATTCGTTGTGTTTCGTTTGTTTGTAAAGATATTGTAACCAAATTTGGCATTCAGAAATTTTTTGGAGATGTTCAACACTGTACCAAATTTGATCAAAATCGGTTTACTATATTATATAGCTCCCATAGGGCCAATCGGTCAAAAAAACGCTTTTTGTACAAAATTTGTTCTGTTTCGTTTGTTTGTGAAGATATTGTAACCAAATTTGGCATTCAGAAGTTTTTTAGAGATCTTCAACACTGTACCAAATTTTATCAAAATCGGTTGACTATATCATATAGCTCCCATAGGGCCGATCGGTCGAAAAAAAGTTTTTGATTAAAAATTCGTCTGTTTTTGGTTGTTTATGAAGGTATCATAATTTAATTTGGCAATCAAATGTATTTTGGTGTTCGTAAGCAATTTACAGGATTTTATTGCAAGCAGTGGTACAGGGTATCCCAAAGTCGTCCGCGCCCGACTTTAACGTACGCCATTTTTTTTTAACAGCCTAGATTTAAAAAAAAAATATTCAGTCGATTAGTCAGAACACATTTTCTTTACCTCTGAATCGATTATTAGTTTTAAAACTCGTTGGGGGACAGTTTTCGGTACCTTATCCAGCTATACCCTTTATGGAGCATAAAGATATATATCATACAGCATAAAACAATATAAGCTTTACAATTGGAAATTTCCTTAGTATATACCTAAACGCAAGAATTGCTGTGCAAATTAAGATATAAGATATAAATTAAGATATAAAACAAGATGGATGGATGAGTCAATATGGCTACAAAATTTTAAATGCCTTGAAAAAGGGTATTGCAATTTTTTCTAAAATTTAGCTTAAGTATTTATGTATCTTTATCATACTTTTTAATACAAATTGAGATACACATACAGCAATTTATTTTAACTACGTTCCTGTTAAAGCTTTTAAAAATATTCCATCCACTTAAATAAATAAACACAGTGACACAGAGAAATTGAAAAGAACAATAACAAATTAATAAAAACAAAAAAACATAAGTCACGTTTTTGACTCATATAAAAAGAAATCTTTAAACGATCAAAAGTTAAAAAAAAATCAGTCAATCATATTTGAATGCCCCAAGCGTTATATCAGTATAAATATGTATGTTTATATCTGGTATTTTATTTCTTGATTGAGGGTCAGCGACTTCAATTATTTTGTATTATTTTCTACGTAATCGACTGCTCATTAATTGAAAAAAAAAACGATTTGGGAGATGCTGACTATAGTGTACACTGAAATCTCCTTAATTTCCATAGTTTTTATACGATTTTTATGTTTTTCGAAGTATATTAGTGACGGGCTCCAAAACATTTTTGTAACTTCTTGTTTAAAAAACGCTGAGATAGAACGGAATTAATGAAAATGGAGCGGAATACTTCAGGATTTATAATTGTTTCCAGTTGCCGACTTCATACGCGAGATATTATTATTTTATTGTTCCCTTCAAATCTTAACTTTTGTGGACTTGGCGGTTTGCGTGGGTTGTGGTGTTGATATACTCGAAATATGAGAAGTATATCTAGTTCCCATCTTGTTTTAGTGTAATCGTTACTTTTTTTCGCTAATAGTTTGATCTTAATGGAGTTTCTCGGCGAAATCGGTTAAATATAGTTTTTGCATAAAACTCAAAAAAGATTTCAAACTATTTAAACAATTTTTTTTTTTTGCTTTTTCGATAATATCATAAAAATTGACGGAATTTTAATTTCAAAAATTGGAAAGCTAATGCAAAATTCTTTAACTTTAAAGAACTAGATGCATCTTATTCCTATATATTTTATTCCTTGAGAAATACATAGATAATACGGACAGACCTATTAATTTTGCTTAAACTTTTTGGGTTATTAATCGTTTTCTTTGATGTGCTGCACAAAAATTTTTTGTTTTACTTTATATCAATTATGAAATAATTTTCTAAAGTGGAGATGATTCCGATTCCGTGCTTGACGAGTATAGTTAACTTTTTTAGTAAGTTTTGCCGTTCCGAGGCGTTTTTGCCGTCTTTATTAGTATTTTTTGTTTGTTTATTATATCTGGTCACACTTATCCGATGTTTCTGCAGACCTTGTTGAACATTTTATTTTCAACAGTGATGTACAGCTTACGCCATGTTTGCAGGGTATAAAAATAAACAAATCTCAGACATTGCAGACTTGTTGAACGTGTTTCGCCTGACTGGCTGGCGCTGCAGCTCTTATCAAAGCTAATTATCATTGTAGAAAATGCAATAATGTTGATAATGACCGAGATGATGACAATTGCGATGATGATCATCATGTTGATGACGTAGCTGTAGCCACCGTCGAACTTGTTGTTATTGTCTGCTCAGCTACATTGAAAACTATCTACGTATTGTTTTTGTTGTTCTCGTAAATAGATTGTGCGAATGATTATCTGGAGGATCATAGTTGAACTTTTTTGTTTTCAGTTGAATTTTTTTTTATTGTTGTTGTAGTTTGTGGATTTTGTTAAAACCAATTTATACCAAACGCAAGCGGTTCAACAAAAACTTGAAAATAAGTAGAGATAATTTAAAAAAAAAAATCGTATAGCGTTTCTTTCCCAAAGCCAATTGATTTTATTTTTTGTACCCTTGTCAGCGGTTCTTTATTTATGCAAATTCTTTTCTTTTTTATTTTTATTGTTCATGGATGCTTCGATAACTGCCAGGGTTTTGCTTTCGCTTTGACGTTCAATTTGTAGACATTAGTTTTATGGAATATTCCCAAGTTTTTTATGCTGGTACAGTCACAGACCATGAGATCATGGGCTCATTGGATCACTTTCCCGCATTTTGTTTAAATTGGTTTATTTTGATTGGCGTAACAGTTGATGACGTACTGGCGCCAAACATTAATTGTTTGTTTATATTTAAATGAACTTGATTCCTATTTTTATTTGTTTTTTTTGATGTTTGCCAAGTAATTGCATTTTGTTGGGTATCGATTTCAAGGTTGTTTTTTATCAGGTAAACGTGAGCGCCAAGCAAAAGTAAGGAAAGTTTTATAAGTGTCTATACATTTAGGGTATTCACGCTTTCTTTTGCGTTGAGTTGAAAAGTTAAGGAAGTTGTATTGAATTTACGGAATACACAAATCGAATGGATATAGGAAAGGAAATTGATTTAAAAAAACATTTTTTTTTTTAAATAATGTGAAAAAAATTATGATAGTTAAGTACCTAAGATACAATATGCCCGGTTTTATTTATTAAATCTATATAAATCTTTTTTTTTTTTTTCTGGTTAGTTTTTTAAATATATTTTTGCAAATGCTTTTTTATTTGTTTTGGAACCGTAAATACTTTAATTCGTCGTTTCAATTTCAAAAATTGAATATTATTGCATATTGCAGAATAGATGTCTGGAATACATTCCTGAATGAAGAGTTATAATAAAAGAGCATAATTAGGTTGGAACAAACTATATGAACAGGTCCGTTGACAGGGATGAAGAACCCGTGCCCCCATTTTTCTAAAGGGCCTGTAGATTTAAAAAAAAAACATTAAACATTCAAATTCTTCGGCAATAACCAGGGGGTCCGACGATAGCCGCCACCAGGCTCGTACTTTTCTCTTGACGGCCCTGGTAACGAAAACTAGGTTATTGAATAAAATTTTAACTTTTTATATTAAAATGCTTTTTTAAATTCCCAACTCTGCATGTTTCAAAAGGTTTAACATACCTCATAATATGTATGCAATAGCTTTCAGTATGACCCTTTAAAATTAGGACTTAATAAGACGTATGTATTTTTTTGGACAATTGTAGTTATATTAATATTTATTAACGATTAACTTAACGATTTTTTTAAGTTTTAAAGATGTTCATTTATTATACAATTATGTCAAAATTTGGTATTTCTAGAAAAATAATGCTGATGAATACCAGATTCTTATTATTAAATTTGATATATCATAAATATATAATAAAAAAAAATAGTGCTGATGAATACCAGATTCTTATTCTTAAAGTTGATATATCATAAATGCAACAACAAAAGAAAATAAGGCCAATTTTTCTTTTGAGTAATCTTTTCTTAATCCATGAGATTTATAGAATTAAAGATACTTCAAGATATAGACATAGCATTTCATATTTGTATACCCTGTACCCAGGGCCGTAGAAAGAAAATCCGGTCCCGGGGGGAAAATGTACCTATTACACCTTTAGCTTGAATCACGACAGTAATTACACCGGGCCTCTGAGAACCCTCCGGACCCGTAAGGAATACCCCCTTGCTATCCTAAGCAAGTTTATTTTATTTTTTGATATCGAGGTGATGTGATATAGCTCCCATAGGATGTTTTAGATGGATAAGTCGTTTGTTAATGAAGATATCGTGTCCAAATGTAGCATTTGAAATTTTTTTAGATTTCCCAAGCACTGTACTAAATTTGATCAAAATCGGTTGACTATAGCCATATCATATAGCTCCTATAGAACCGATCGGTAAAAAAACTTTTTTTGTGCAAAATTCGTCTGATTTTTGCATGTTAACAAAAATATCGTAACCAAATTTAGAAAATAAATATATTTTGGAGTTCTTAATCAATATATCGGATTCGATTGCAATGTGGTGGTACAGGGTATCCCAAAGACGTCCGCGCCCGACTTTAACGTACACCATCTTTAATTTTTATGAATTTTAATTAAATGTTAATTTTAGTTAGTCCTAGTAATTATTGTTGTTTCTACGTACATTTTTTATATTCATATATTTTTTTAATTTAGTAGTCCTAGTCCTGTTTTCAATGGGTCAAGCAGGCTAAGGTACTGAAAACGATGCCAAACGATTCTCAAAAACTAATGATGCAGATCCATTCATAGGTCAAAACAAAAAAAATTTTAGAAGTTGTCAATTTTGTTTAATTTGTTGTTATAAAGGTTACCTGATGCAATTTTTTTTTTGATAAATTACGTCGTTTAATACAAATAATTAAAAAATCCTTTTTAAGCAATGTTTATTAAAATTGTAAAAAAATATGTATATCGGTAAAAACATTATACAATTTTAAAATCTTTCTATGCTGCTTGTTATAATATAATTAATAAAATTTCCAAAAATCTTTCTTATCTACACTTAGTTTTAAAAAATAAAATAAAATAAAATAAAATAAAATAAAATAAAATAAAATAAAATAAAATAAAATAAAAGGAAGAGAAAATAAATTACCTATGCGAGAAATGATATTACCTACCTATATACCTACTTGGGCTTGGATTGGCTGAACCGGTAAATAAGGTGCTCTGGCATATAACTGCCGTTCCTGCCCGAAAAAAGATTCGAGCGACGAACTTGGTTCTCATAAGCTTCCACCTGCCGGCAGTGACTACATATCCCATATAAGTTCTTGGTTACCAAATGCTACAAGATACACAAACGTGTAATCCTTGCGATTACATTACGTATGACCTCTTTGGCCGCCTATCATACAACTTCACTTGGTACGTGCCTCAGATTAAACTTGGCCAATATATTGGCATCACAGCTTTACATGGCACATGTTCTATAACCATTATAGTACATAAGATTACTATTTAAAAAAAAAACCCATTTTTCTGTGTACTCATAGCTCTTGCCGTGCTGTCTGGTTATTGTATGTGAGTACTCGAGCAAGTGCGCATCCGATGAGAAATGCTTCTGGTAATTGGTTGGTTACAACTGACGCTAACCAGTCTGCATCGGTCGGAACTTATGTATGTACTCTACAATACATATGTAGTAGGTACATATATAAACGTATTTTTTATTGTACTTTGTTGGCATATTTTCAGTAAGCTTTATCAATTCATTGCTAAGTGTGTGTGTCTGTGTATTATTATAGGTGTATGAAAATAATTACGAGAATATCTTATCAGTACAGATCTATTATAGTTTTTTAAGACAAATATGCCATTTTATACACGAGGGGTGTTCAAAAAGAATATGGAACAGTTTGCGCCATTTTTTAATACAGTGTTGGTAAACATATCAGAAAAGTACGTGGATACTGCAATATATGGGATGCGTAAGCTGCGGTCAACTCTCTGATTATGTGTTTTAGTAGAAACGGCGAATATTACTTTGTTTAAGAAAATTTATTTTATTATTTAATTATCTTTAGTTTTGGGAGCAGGAAAAAGCAAAAAACAGTTTTTTTTTAAATAATCAGGTATTTCTTAGTTTTTTGCCTCAAGTCCGGGTACTACTCCTTATAATAAAACCTTCAAAAATACTTGTCAAGATTTCTAGGGTGATTTAAAATGGGAAGCTATATCCGTAAACCTATTTTACTAATGTGCATATCCAAAATGACGTATATAAGCATTATACGAATTTAAAGTAAAAAAATCCTAAATTAAAAAATTTTTTTTTGGTTGAGTACGTTTAAATGTGACAAAAATAGAAGTGCTTTTAAAATTAAGATCGTTTTGAGCGAAACTTGGTTGAATATTTTTATGGGATAAATTTTTAAAATGTTATTTAATAGAGCTTTATAAAGTGTTTGATTTGATTTAAAAAAAAATGTTATCACTTTTTTTCAAATTTAATTTAAATGGCTGTCGCTAGTGACTTTTCGCACGTGACATTGGACCTACTTTTGCCAAGTATAAAGAAATTGTTCGCAAAATTTACAAATAGAACAATTTTTTTTTTTTTTTGGATTGCAAATTTTTGTATATTTTCATATATTGTAGTAGTTTTGCAATCTTCTTTACTTCATTTGGCGACCGACTTCGGAGTCACTTTTGTATACATCTGCTTTCAACAGTTTTGGAACAATTTTCGATAAAAAAAATTGTGAATTGTACCATCACCAATGAAACAATCTTTACAAATCAAACAGATTCGGGGAAAAAGTCTTATTTTTTTATTTCGAAAATTTACTTAAAATTTATAATATTGCAAAACTTTTTTTTGAAATACATGACATTTCAAATTTTTTAACCTTTTAAAAAAATGCATATGTTATATTTGTACTATAAAGAATTGTTTTCTATTTGTGCTAAATTTTCATATACCTTTACTTTTATAAATTGTAGTTATTTTTTCGAAATCACGTAAAATGTATTTTTTTAAAGAATTTTTAAAAAAATGTTTATGCAAGTCAAAGTTTTGAAATCATCATATTCATCTATTATTAAAGCTGACTACATACAGCCTGACTAATAGTAAGCTTTTATTTTTTTTGGATTAAGGTTATCCCGAATCATATTTAATTCCCAACATTTTAAAATCAACTATACTTTTTAAAATTGCCATTTAGTTGAAAATTGTTCTCAGAAACACTTCCAGATTGCCAGTTAATAGATAAGCTTGGTTTTTTATATATCGGTCTCGAATGGTAGACTGAAATTTAAGCAATTTAATTTCATAACAAGTGCTTTTTTAATTGATATTTGATTTACCAACTTTACTTTATCAATTAATTTTCGCTGTAGTTTCAAATCACTTTTATAAGTAGTATATTAATGATTGGTTGGTTTGAAGTTCCGCATAATAAAAAGGATTAAATACTTAAAAAAACCAATTGAAATTCTCAAGTCTAAATTTAGTTCTATTTTCATTGCAGTGCCAATGAAATATTTTCTATAATAGAAGCAATTTATATAATATTTTTATACGCAAATCAGATCTAGCCAATGTCGCTATCTCAAACTATAAAATGCTGTCATAATGGATAAGAGAAAAATGAATAAATTCTACAAATGACATTATTGATATGCATTTAAGCTCTTTAATTGACATCAAGTGTTCCTTCATAAATTGTAGTTTTATTATAGTACCCTCATATGCTCACATTAAATGGATATGACAATCAGACAAAGATAGAAATGTAAAAATAAAAATAAAATTAAACGACAAACAAAGGCAAACATTTAACATTAAAAACAATTGAATATTTATAGAATAGAACTTGGCATTTCAATTGAAGAAAACAATTCCATAAAAACTTGGGAAAAAGCTGACTATGATAGAGTGCAGCTAATTAAAAAAAAAGGGTGCTGAGCATGTGTAGTAATAAATAATATATATGGATGGATGGAAATTTTCTAGTAGCTGATTTAAAACATTCAGGCAGCTCTCTATGTGCATATGAGTTGGTCTGCTTCGCTCTATGCATTACTTACTAGAAGTCATCACGGATCGTGCTTTGAATTTTAAGGTTGAGCTTCTTCGTGAGCACAATGTGCTCGTGAATTTCTAAGTGGCTTTGAGTTACTTGAACTAAATGACAAAAATATAAAAAAAAAATTATTTTTTTTTTAAGTAAAACTACTAATTTCAGTAAGTCTGACAAAATACGTTTTTAAAATACTGGGCTTCTTCATTTACAAAAGTAAGAACTTTGTGCTGAAGAAGCTTAATGGGTAGAGGATTTAGTAAGCCGATCTTCAGTTTTCAGAGTCATAAATAGAACAAGTCTAAGAAGCTGAGTTCACAAATTTTTTTTCTTGTTTATTTTTGTTTTTAATAATTCGTTTTTTTTGTATATATATAATGTATTATACACTAATTTATATAATTTAATAATTAAAAACATTCTGTGAAAAAAATGCAATAAAATCTACTAATCTTTTTTCTTCTAATAAATTTATTTTCTTATTTTAACAATTCGGTTTATTTTAATTGATTATCCTTATTTGTTAAAACGTTAATTTCGTATAAAAGTCGGCCCGATATTATAAAAATAAAATTATATCATTTAATAATTAAAAGTATTCAATTTCATTTTTATTGAAATTGCATGACATAATGCAAAAAAAAAAAAAATAAAAAAATCGCTTGTTGAGCAATGTCAATATTTATAAATTTACCTACAAAATAAATCAAATTTTTCATCATATCAGCAAGAAGTATGCATTCTAGCAAATATTATGAAAATGTATTATAATTTTTGCCATTTTTTGGCCAAAAAAAAATGTTTTCATACATTTTTTTAAAAAAGTGTTAAAAAATTTTCGCTTTTTTTTTAACATTGTTGCACCAAATCGATTTAGTTTATATTCACACCAAATAACGAAGGCATAAAAACACGTGTTTTAAAAAATAAATGGTGATTGACATATTTAGGGAACATACTTAAAAAAAATAAGAAAATTTTATATTTTTTTTAAGAAAATGTGTTGGTTAAAAAAAATTAAATATTTTGTTTTAAAATGCCCTGTTGCCAACTTAAATTAAAATCAAGAACTGGTTCAAAAATATTCAGTAGTTTAGTCACAATTAAATAAAAACTAAAATCACGTTTTTTTAAATTAATCTGCAACGCGTTAATTTTAGAAACTGAAATTTTGCGAAAATTTATTTATGTGCCCTATGCATCGAACTGCATCATTAGTTTTCAAAAATCGCTGGGGGCAGTTTCCAATACCATTCGGCTAGACCCTTTAAGACTATTATTAATTTTTTGAATTTTTACAAAAATTTTTTTTTTATGAAATTATAAAAAAAAAATTGAATTTAAATGTTTTTGTTTTATTTCTTTTATAATAAATATAAAATATAATTTATAATAAAAAAAATTTGAAGTTTCAATTCAAAAACTTAAATTTTTTTTCAAGTTCCTTAAAAAAATGAAAAATGTGAATTATTTTTAATCGGAAAGATTAAAAAAACAAAAATGAATATTGTAAAAATTTATATATAAAAAAAATAAGCTTACTTACGATAAAAATTGAAAAAGTGTATGACTTGATTTTAAATATGTTTTTGTTACAGCTTTTTCACAGATATTTTTACTAAGATACTGAAATTACATTTTTATTTTGTGGGTTCCTTAATGTTGATCCTTCAAGGGAGTCTTAGGCAACTAAATGCTTACTTCTTGGTTCAAAAGTTATTTAAATTAAATTTTCACTTTGAGGGATCCTTGATTAAAGACATGCTAGTCATCTATGGAAAGGTATTGAACTGTACCAAGCGCAGTAATTATAAATTCAATTTTATTCTTTAATTTTTATAAATTTTGTTTAAAATAAAAATTGCAGAATTACTCTTTCTTTCTATATATAAAATAAAAAACAAATAATGGATTTATTATACCCTGTACCAAAGGTAGAAAGGATATAATTTTTGAAATTTTCTTATTTGACTTAAAAATAAAAAAGATTAAAAAATAGCTAAATATAAATTTTAATATAAAAATCGCAAAATATACTCTTATTATGTAACTTGTATTATAAATTTATTTTGAGATTTTCAAATAAAAATGGATAGGTCAAAAAATAAGAATTATTTTTCTTTAATTCAAAAAATTAAAAATAAAGTTTATTATCTCGTGATTTTTATTTTACAAATTATAAAAGCTACTACGATTCCATTGAAAAACATATTCCTAAAATCAAAATGCTTACAAATTTTGGTATATGTGCTGATCCACAATGTTAGTTCTCAAAATGCGCTGGTGTATTTTGTCTTTCCTTAAACAGCTAAAAATTGTTGGAAAAGAATCCACTTCTTCAAAAACGAAGCACGCTACCATCTCTAGGGCTCGCATTTAAGCTGAATGGATTTTTCCATATTAAAGTTGCTGCATGTGCATATGCATATTGGAGACATAATGACGCCATATCAATCAGAGGCACGCACATACCGAGACAAAAAGTCACACAGATACAAATTCTCACAGATACATTCTAACTCTAAGGCGCCAAGTTAAACAAATATGCTGCTGCTGCAACTGCTTCATTGATTTGTTGGCCCGCAGAAGTTTTACATACGTGTATGTGTAAATATATTAAGTATTACATGCTCGTAGTATAGTGTACATAAGTAGAAAAGAACCCGACAAACACAGATACACACACACACAAAGAAAAATCAAGAAACTGGCACGCAGAACATTTAAAACCGAAGACATTCGTTGAACTTGAAGTCAAAACGTTTTCAATTGTCACGCGAACAGCAGCAGTTGAGTGCCGAGCGCTGTGTAACTGTAAAAACGAACGCAGCCGACAGAGTGTGTATGCGTTTGTGAGAGTAAACAAGAGTGTGATCGGCCAAATGTTCTGATCAAGCAGCTTTTGTTGTTGTCGGGTCGTGGTCGTTGTCGTTGGTTGCAAGCAGCGCTGCGCTGCAGGAGCAATCGATAACATTTTCAAAAGTTACGCTGCACTTCTTGCAAAATTTTTAATAACAACTGCCAAAATCAACAAAAGCCAAAACATAAAAAATTCAAATGAGTAAGTTTAATAAATAAATAAAAAAAAGTTTTTGTATGTTATACAAGTTTTTACGAAATATTTCGCAAGTGTATGTGAAAATTTAAAAAAAAAAACAAATTTAAAGTAATTCGTATTTGGCAACTTTATTTTGCGTTTTAGAAAAATTATCAAAGGCTATACAATTAAAATAAAATTTAATAATTATTTCATATCGTAATAAAATTATATACAATCTAAAATGATTTCACAGAAAGCTATGAGTCATAAATTCGCGTAGAAATTACTACAAAGCAAATAACTTAGTTGTGAAGTGATAACAAAAAAAAAAAATGTTGTTTGCGGAAATGAAAAGAAATGTGCTTGTTTGGACGAAATTCTTTGAAGATTTAAGATTTTTTTGAGAAGACTTAAATGAAGTCTTTACTCATGAGAGTAATAGACACTGCTTTGGGTTTATGCATATTCTACTAGACAATTCCAAACAAAATTTTAAAGTTTATGTAGCAAAATTTATACTTAATTAAAATTACGCAATTTTAAAAAACTTTTTTACAAACTCTCTTGTATAACCTTTATTTACAAATTTCGCTTGAAGCGGATCAAAGTTCAGCTAACAGATTTTATTTTTCAAAACATTTTTACTTGTATATCCAGATAGGGTTTATAAAGGGTTTTCCAACAAGAGGTGTTATTTTGAATCACCCGGTATTTCGGTAGTTGTCACTTTTGAAGCTTTTATTCTTTGACATTTGACAAGTAGAAACTACGCCATTACTAAAAATGGAACGATACACGCTTCAACAACGCATTGAAATTATTAAAATTCACTACAAAAATGGTGAAAATCTGAAAATGAGGTTGGATCAACAGTTACGGTGAATGGACTGCGCTATCGAGAGATGATTAATGATTTTTTATGGTCGGAGTTGGATGGTATTGATCTGGACAACGTTTACTTTCAACAAGACGGCGCTACGTGCCACACAAGCAACGAAACCATTCCTCTTTTACGGGAAAAGTTTCCGGACCGTGTTATCTCTCGAAGAGGTGATCACAATTGGCCACCGAGATCTTGTCATTTAACACCTTGCGACTACTTCCTTTGGGGCCACGTGAAAGATAAGGTCTAAGATAAGGCAGCCACTTTGCGATTTGGCTTTGGAAAATTTCATGAAAAGGATATGGTCCTGTAAGCCTGGTCGTGGTGGCCATTTGGCTGACGTTGTTTTTCATTATTAACGGCATACCTTCCTCTTCATTATGAAATAAACATCCGATCATTTATCTCAAAAAATTACATTTTTCTTTGAATACCAAAATAACACCTCTTATTATATTGCAGACATATCACAAGGCTCATCAACTGAATTATTTGAAATATTTGAGAATTTGATCCCTCGCTATTTACTTTAAATTTTATTAAAGTTTAAGAAAAAATAAAAATAGAAATGATTAGAGAAAGTATATCTCACCATCCTATAAGCTGCTATTAAGGGCTCTTTTTTTTTTTTTTGCATATTTGTTTGTTTGTAATCTGTTCAACAAATTTTATACATGATTGGCCTTACTCCAATGAGCTAAACCAATATAATTAATGTCAATGTTGTGAATTATAAGCAGTATTAACAGAAATTAACTCTTTCGGTGGTGAAAACATAACCAAAATTTCATTCATTGCCAGCTTGAATTATTTTTTATTGGGATATATGGTTTTTTGATACTTTTTCGAGTCAATCCCACGAAGTTTGTGTTCGAAGTTATTTTTTAGGGTTTCTATGCAAAAGTTTTGAAAGCATTTTTTGAGTTGATGTTGTTAAGGCTAGGCTTAAAGCTTTAAGAGTGCCGTTTGCAAACAATGACACCATACAAAAAAAAAAGGTGGCGTACGTTAAAGTCGGGCGCGGACGACTTTGGGATACCCTGTACCACCAAATTGCAATCAAGTCCGATATATTGCTTACAAACTCGAAAAGATATTTCTTTGCCAAATAAACGAAACACAACGAATTTTGTTCAAAATACGTTTTGTTGACCGATTGGTCCTATGGGAGCTATATGAAATTGTCAACCGATTTTGATAAAGTTTGGTACAGTTTTGAAGATCTCTAAAAAATTTCTGAATGCCAAATTTGGTTACAATATCTTCACAAACAAACGAAACACAACGAATTTTGTGCAAAATACGTTTTTTTGACCGATCGATCCTATAGGAGCTATATGATATAGTCAACCGATTTTGATCAAATTTGGTACAGTGTTTGGGAACTCTAAAAAACTTCTTAATGCCAAATTTGGTTACAATATCTTCACAAACAAACGAAACACAACGAATTTTGTACAAAAAACTAATTTTCGACCGATCGATCCTATGGGACCTATATGATATAGTCAACCGATTTTGATAAAATTTGGTACAGTGCTGGGGGTTTCTAAAAAACTTCCGATTGCCAAATTTGGTTATGATATCTTCATAAGCAAACGAATTATCCATCTAAAACTTATGCTTTTTTTCGAGGTCCTCTGAAACACCCCTATGGGAGCTATATAATGTAGTCCCGATATCAAAAAAATAAAATAAACTTGTCTCCTATGGATTAATAAAGGATCTTATCTGAAAGTTTGGTTGCCCTAGCTCTTACCATCTCTGAGATCTAGGCGTTCATACGGACAGACGGTCAGACGGACAGACGGACATGGGTATATCGACTTCTCTAGTCACTCTGATCATACTTTAGGTAACTCTGGGGGGTCTCCGACTTCTCCTTCTGTACGTTACATACATTTTCGGCTTGCACAAACACAATATACCCTTTGTACCATACGGTACAGGGTATAATTACTTGGCGTTAGCGAATACTTAATAAAAACAAAAATTATATTAAAAGTCGCCCTGAAGCTTGTACAAAAATATAAAAGATATTTACACCAAAAAAGGCTGTCGCTTGGAAATAATACATCTGAAAATGTTTGATAATATTATTGATGGTATAAGTAATATGTTTTACAAGTAAAAATTAATTTTTTCAATTATACTTCATCTTTGATGCAGTCACAGTTTTTGAAATAAGGCCGTATTAAAAGCAAAAATTTCGCGCCAACAAACAGAATTTAAGTACATATTTAATTAAAAGAATTTAATCCTAAAAAATATATTTATTGCAGGGGAAATCACAAAAGCAGCGAGTATGACTTGATTCTTCCATAATCTTACGCCTTCTTTTAGCTTCGAAACTAGCAATTGAGTAAATAAATGACATTTTTGCAATGTTTGCAAATTTTAAACAAAAGTCAGTCAGCTGGTTACACCACACATATGTGAATTTATCGATATAAATGAGGGAAATATACAAATGTATCGAAAATAAAAAAGCAAATTATCGACAAAAAATTCGGATTGCGGAGCACGCAAAGCCGAATCCGAACAAAATGGTTCGGTTTGGATTTCTCGGTTTCCGGAGCACGACTGTATAAAATTTTCCAAACTTTTTAGCATACGCTCAATTAATTTTTGGTTTGCTTTACTTTTTTTTATTTATTTGCGTAAAACTCTAATTAATGCATTTGGCTTCATTACTTGGGAGGGTAGTTCGTCAAGACATTTGCAGTCTCAAAATGTTTTAAAAAACCTATCGAAATATTTAGAAAATATCGAATAAAATGTTCTCAAATTGCGAAATCTAAAGTGTGAAAAGTTTTTCTTAAAATATCCTATTATTTTGCTTAGATTAAGTCATCTTAAGTTGTGGGTATAAGCGTGAAGTTATTTATCGAAATAAGGCTATTACCATTCATGGATGGGTACAAAAAAAAGGTATTTCCGATTTAGCAATATAACACTACAGTGCGGCACAGAACATGTTCAAAATTGGTAGAAAATCCAGATATTTGTGAAGATGTTAGTCGCAACTCCCTGACCACACCAAATTACTTAACTACTCGATTGTAGCCATATTGAGTTTTTTTCTCAATGACAATCGACTCACTGGCCAATATCCATTTCATAAAATATTTATTAAGATAAACTGCTTGCCATATATTACAGCTGAGATAAGGTTTTTAGTTGGCAGACAGAAATAAAAGTTTTATTTATTGTAATTTAAGAATAAGGAAATAGTTATCGAATTTCTTCAATTTATGCCATTTGGGATGATAGTTGTATTTAATAAAATAAAATAAAATATTATGAAGCTCATTGCTTGCATTGATCGTAATAATAAAATTGAATTTGTTAAAGCATAATCAATTCTCATTATTGCCAATTTAAATTAGTACAGTTCCACACCTTTGTATATTTATATAAGTAGTAACTTGGCACTACCATTTACTTTCCAGCTGTGGCGACTAGGTGTTAAAGTTAGCACGCTTTGTGGCAAGGTGTGAAGCTGCAATCGAGGATGCGCCAGAAATCACTTTGAAAATATTTTTTATGAGTTCACTATATCTGATAAGATAAGCTACAAGCCAAGAATAGACTGATAATTCAACAGATTTCTTCGGCAGACAAATCTAAGTCCAAAAGATACCCAACAGCTAATTTTAATATACTATAGCTTAACTTTTTTAATATTGTTTGTAAACTAACAAAAATAAATTTTTTATGAGTATCGTATATCTGATAAAATCAGCTCTAAAATAAGAGTAGACTGGGGGTTCCTCTTTTTTCCCTAAAGAAAAGAAGAGCTCAGATAGAAAGCATAGATAAGAACAGAATATAAAAGAGGTAATATCACATTAAGTATCTTTGCTTAAGGATGTCCTAGTCAGCGCACTTTGTCTGCGGGTGCGGGGGACCATGAGGGACTTTCTTCGCGTGGGACTGACGTAGAGAATTTTCACTGCAACGATTAGCTCAAAGTAGTAGCTCAAAGTTCTCCAGACGCAGATCGTGATGCAAGGTGGAGTTTTACACCACATACATCGCAATGCTTTGTTTAACTGATTTGTATACATGATGGACTAAATCAAGCAGCCATACCCAAATTTGTATGGCATATAACAAGCTCGTTAAGACAATTCATTAATTTTAAATAAATAACTTTTAGTTGCCTGTGTAATATGAACTTTGAAAGTTAATCTTTGTTCAAACTGACTTGCTTCACTTCCTTGCAGAAAGTGGTTCGTTAGCAATCCACTTCAATATAGCTCACGATGATTAAAATTGAATGCTGTAATGCAAGATTTAAATTAGCGCCATTAGATTAAGAATTAAAATGAAGTCTAAATCATTTAGCGATTACTGGCACGCCCCCAAATGGCTTAATTTGCAACAATGCCGAGGTACTAATAAGTCAAAAAAAAAAAAAACCCTACAAACTGCAACAGAAATCATACAAGTTAGATATGAAATTTTGTAAAGCAGCGGCAACTGGGCGTATGAGCGATATAGTAGGGTCTACTTCAAAATGAATCACAATGACCATCATTGTTTGTTTGAACATTTGCTATTACAGTTCCGTATTTGTTTGGATTCCGATTATCTTTATTTTTTTATTTATTTCTGTTAATAGCTCCTAGGGCTTGCCCTATACATCTGCTTTGTTCTTTGTTGCAAAGTGGCACTGTTAAACAAAGGAAAATCAAGATATAAATATTTGACTGCGCAATAATGTATCTTTAGCTGTTATGGATGTGCAGATGAGCTGCTTGCCAGCTGTAGTAGTGTTTTATCCGGTACAGTTGCCACAACAAGTTCTGGGAACTCCATAAGTCTGACACGTGCTTTGTATTTATAACAATAAAAATTACAAAATGTACAAATAAATGAAACTTTACGATAACTTGATGACTTTTGTACGCTGTTAATATAATAATTGCACGTCATAGTTTTTGAAGAGATAGGTATGCCTAAAGTCCATACTAATCTCGTTAACACTTCAACGACTTGTCATACTTAATACATAATTGCTAAATAGTTGTTATCTAATCGGTGATGTTTTTGGCATGATTTTTATTAGATTTTAATTATTTTGTTATAGTTATTAACCTTGAGCGTTGATTTGGGCGTTTAGTTGTTGATCAAGATATTATTAAATGAAACAAATTTTATTAATTTAATTTATATTAGGCATGCTTTGCTTAGCAACTATGTAGCAGCTTCATTGGAAAGTTTTGCCAAGACTTTTTTAGGCTAGCAACTATACTCAAGGGTCGTTGGTTCGACAAAGAATAGTTTAGACTTTATAGAGACAAATTTGTATGCCCTTTATTTTAGGCGATGTCTGAAAGTAGCCTTCTAATACCAAAAAAATTCATTTCTGCAGACAGTAAAGTGGAAACTTTAGTATCTACAACTGCTAGCTTGTAGCCTATCATTTTATAAACTTTAAAAAATGTCTATGCCAAACAAAAATAATTATATAATATTATAATAAAATTTGATTTTAGTTAAATCAATCCCACAATGAAATTATTATTATATTATAACTCGAAACTTAATAAAATATTTCTGACAATTTTTAATTTTAGCAAAACATTTTTTTATATGTTTGTTGATTTCTTGAAACTTTCAAACCTATGCATAATGGGCGAAATTGGCAAAATGTTGGGAAAAAGTCGAGCAATACTTGTACAGAGCTGAAATTTCCAGGATTTAATAATCACAGCACGCACAACATTTGCAAAAGATTTTTAATCGATTTGATCATGCCTATATAAGGCTACATTGCGTATACGCAATTTTATCTCATAATTAGAAAGTCCCGGACGACTTTGATTGAAAAAAAGTACGTAATGAATTTGGGCAGTTTCTATAGATATAGAGAAATTATCTAAAAAAATATATATATATTATATGTTATTTGGAATTCATAAGTAATCATGTTCAAGGCATTAAGAGAAAACCGCGATTTGTGTTTCATATAAAACATTTCAAGAAGTGCCATTAAAGCTATTGATGACTTCGTTTAAAACCGTTTCAAGTACAATACTACCTTAACCTTGTTGTATCATGATACTCAAGTACAAAAAACGAAATTTAACTCTCTTTGTATAAACAGTCACATAAGCGTCACAATAAAAAAGAAAGTAGCAACAAATTATATGATTCATGTATTTGACACCCTGCAAAAATTAATACATATTTCAAAACGCAGATGAGCGCAATTAAAAATAAATAAATTTTAATAATTAACAGTAGACTAATAAGTAAATGAATCAGCTAAGATCTTTTCCGGCTTAAGTTTTTCCCCCTACAACAAAAATCCCTAGAATTGCGCATACTAAAGAAAATTTCGCTGCAATACTCAAATCATGCTCTGGAATTCCCAAATCCTAAATATTGTATATAATAATCATAAAGTGTGCTCGGCCATAACAAATCGAACGCAATGAAAGTCACAACTGTAGCAGCTTGAAGGCAACATTGCGGTCAATATTTAGTCTAGTAATCAATAAAAACTAGTTCGCAATATGCCAAAAATATCATTTATTTTTAGGGCGAGCCAACAACAACAATAATGATATGTTACGGAGCATAAAAAATATAATTTGTTAAGCTCAGATCGTGCTTGGCAAAACAATTAACAAGGCAATTTCTTTTGATTTGCATAGGAGCGCGTCACACGCTGCGTATGAGCATGCAAATCAAATGACAACGCGCATACGCCGTGTGGCCGCTTGCAAAAATCAACAATAATAAATAATGCCCCGAAGCTAAGCTTTGATTTTGAGGTTTGGATTTTTGAGTTCAGTTGTTTGTTTTTGCTGTTTTTTCGCATTAATTATGAGCTGCCACTGCCAAAACTTGTTCAGTCGAGCGTTTAAAGTACACTGTTGGAAAAATATGAGTTTATTGTAAAAAAAAAATTGAGCAGGTAAAGTGGAAAGTAATGAGCTGAAAAAAAATCATGAGTTCTCGTTCTGGCATTCTACTAACTGTGCCAAAAGTCTACGCCATAAGAGATTCCCGATGTCTAGACAAAATTTTTAGAGCTTTAAATTCTGATTAAGCAAATAAACAAATTACTCGAAGTACCTTCTTGAATAAAATCATTATAAAAAACCATTTTCCGTTCAAATTTCGAACCTTTAGCCCGATCTAGACCAACTTCCGCTTTCGTTTAATGATGTACTCCCAAAAATTCCGTCAAAATATTTTAGTCTACTAAATATTGATTTTGTACGACAGAAAAGTAAATTTTTATTTCATTTGCTTTGTTTGAGAAAATTCGGTGAAAATCTGGCGCAGTTTTGGTGATATAAAAATTCCTTTATTTTTCCATAAAACTTTTTTATATTTTCTAAAAAAAACCAAGGCTGTTACAATTCTACCTACATTTTGATTTCTATTATACCTGCTCTTTCTGGTACTCCGATATCCAATTTCTGTACAGCGTTTTTTTTCTCAGTGTAGCTGCTTATTCGGGGTCTTTGGATTCAGCATTCAGCCTGTTGCTAATTCGATTTTCAACGTCGCGTCGTCGGCGTCGACGCCGCAGTCGATAACAAAGTCGGCATCGGCGTTGTGCCGAACAGCTGTTTGGCATTTTTTATAAACAATCTTTGGCGTCTGTGCAGTCAGTGTGTGAAAAGCATTTCGTGGATAAACAACGTTCAAGATACTCGTTCGCACGTTTTCAGTGCGCGCTATACAACGTTTCGTTGGCAGCCAGTGCGCCCTGCTGTTTAAACAAAAACCGACAAAAATAATTAGTTAGTTTAGCTAACAAATATTGTATTAAAAAAACAAATGTGTTTGTGATTTAAACAAATATTTGCTTTTCTTCTAAAAAACACACAATTCCAGACAGTTATATAGTCGGCGTGTGCATAGCAATACATTGAACCCCATAAAAATCAAATAAAACTTATACCTACTATATTAAACAAAAACAAAAAATAGAACATTTAAATAAAATACATTTTTAAACATTTTGTTGTTGAGTGGCTCAAAGTTAAGAAAAAAAAAAAAATAATACGACATAAATATTATATTTTTGTTGTTTTGTATCTGACGCATTCTATTTGTTCTTAAATTTGTGAAAAACCGAACGCAGGAAATTTGGTTTCTACGCTGCAAAAGTTTTATTTATAATTATTATATGTGCTTTTGTTTTGTTGCTTAATTCGTAAACAAAATCGCGTTGTTCCTATACTAAACAGAAAGAATTGTATACTACGGAGGAACAGTTGAAGATTTTCGAAAGATTTCAAAAAAAAAACAAACACAGGTAAATAAACTCTTTATGGGAATGTTTGATTTTTTTCTTTTTGTTAATTTCAACATTTGTGTAGTTTTGAAAAATGTGAAAGGTTAAAGAAATCTAGGAGGCGAGCTAATTGGAATTTGAATATTATAAGCGCAAAATAATTAAAATAAATATTTTTGAAAGTCGAGTGAAATATTGTAGCAAAACAAGATCTAGAAATGCGTTTAAAAATGCTGCACATAGTATCTCTAAAGAAAAGCGAAATAATTGTTATTTTTGAAAACAATATAATTTATATAATAATATATTTATAACGTAAAGCATATTTTTGATTAGTATCGATCTAAAACAAAAGAAAGTAAATTGCATATAAAATGGTGGAAATTTTCTCGAATTCAACTTGCTTGAGAAGTTGTATAAAACTTCAAAGTCGCATATAATTTGTTTTAAGGATAGAAAGAAAGTTAAAGATATAATGAAATAAAGTAAATGTGCTGCAAAATAGAAAATACTTTTAAGTGAAAAAGAAGAAAGGTAAAGGGTTTAAACAACATAATTCCGTGTTGAAGCTCAAAATTACACGTTTTTGCAGTTAGCTAAATAAATCAAAATAAAATTAACGTTGCAAACACTTTAAAAGAGAATAAATATTTAAAGTGGAATAGAAGCGATTAAGTTCATTACATCGTCATATTGGTTGAAAAAAACTATAAAATCGAATTACTAATTTTATAAAACAATTTACCTAAAAATGCATATATTTAAATATTTATTTTTTGAATAATAAAAAATACATATATACAAAAATTAAAATAAACGTCTAATGTGAAAAACTGAATATTTGGCTCACTACAACGTCATGCATATCGAAAGAGTAGAAGAGTTATTTATAAATATATTCTGTTACTTGCTAAAACGTTTTGGAGAAAAATAAGGAAATAAAAAGATGGCGTACCCTGTACCACCAAATTGCAATCAAGTCCGATATATTGCTTACAAACTCCAAAAGATATTTCTTTGCCAAATAAACGAAACACAACGAATTTTGTTCAAAATACGTTTTTTTGACCGATTGGACCTATGGGAGCTATATGATATAGTCAACTGATTTTGATAAAATTTGGTACAGTGTTGAAGATCTCCAAAAAACTTCTGAATGCCAAATTTGGTTATAATATCTGCACAAACAAACGAAACACAACGAATTTTGTGCAAAAAATGTTTTTTTTTACCGATTGGCTCTATGGGAGCTATATGATATAGTCAACCGATTTTGATCAAATTTGGTACTGTGCTTGGGAACTCTAAAAAACTTCTTAATGCCAAATGTGGTTACGGTATGTTCACAAATAAACGAAACACAACGAATTTTGTACAAAACACGATTTTTTGACCGATTGGTCCTATGGGAGCTATATGATATAGTCAACCGATTTTGATCAAATTTGGTACTGTGCTTGGGAACTCTAAAAAACTTCTGAATGCCAAATTTGGTTACAATATCTTCACAAAGAAACGATTCACAACGAATTTTGTACAAAAAACAAATTTTCGACCGACCGATCCTATGGGACCTATATGATATAGTCAACCGATTTTGATAAAATTTGGTACAGTGCTGGGGGTTTCTAAAAAACTTCCGATTGCCAAATTTGGTTACAATATCTTCACAAAGAAACGATTCACAACGAATTTTGTACAAAAAACAAATTTTCGACCGATGGATCCTATGGGAGCTATATGATATAGTCAACCGATTTTGATCAAATTTGGTATAATGCTTGGGAACTCTAAAAAACTTCTTAATGCCAAATGTGGTTACGGTATGTTCACAAATAAACGAAACACAACGAATTTTGTACAAAACACGATTTTTTGACCGATTGGTCCTATGGGAGCTATATGATATAGTCAACCGATTTTGATCAAATTTGGTACTGTGCTTGGGAACTCTAAAAAACTTCTGAATGCCAAATTTGGTTACAATATCTTCACAAAGAAACGATTCACAACGAATTTTGTACAAAAAACAAATTTTCGACCGACCGATCCTATGGGACCTATATGATATAGTCAACCGATTTTGATAAAATTTGGTACAGTGCTGGGGGTTTCTAAAAAACTTCCGATTGCCAAATTTGGTTATGATATCTTCATAAGCAAACGAATTATCCATTAATAAGGGATCTTATCTGAAAGTTTGGTTGCTCTAGCTCTTACCATCTCTGAGATCTAGGCGTTCATACGGACAGACGGACAGACGGTCAGACGGACAGACGGACAGACGGACATGGGTATATCGACTTCTCTAGTCACTCTGATCATACTTTAGGTAACTTTTGGGGGTCTCCGCCTTCTTCTTCTGTACGTTACATACATTTTCGGCTTGCACAAACACAATATACCCTTTGTACCATACGGTACAGGGTATAAAAAATGTAGTTTTCATATCAAAGTTGTAATAAAAAAAATCCTTTTAAATAAAAAAGATTTGATTAATTCCTTTACAATAGCAAACGGTGTTGACAAAAAAATTAAGACTTATTTTTAAAAAAGTTTTTTTATTTTTCAATATCAGAAAATTTTATGCTTGTCATTTGACAGATTGTAAATAAAAATAGAATTGTGGGTGTTCAGAGCAAAATGTCACTATACACAAATAATAAATAAAAAAAATAATCATTTAAGGCCCATACGCAGCATTCAAAAATTCCGCGCAAAATGTCAAAACTTCATGTAAAAAACAAAAGTCCCTTTTTTGGAATATACTTCATATATAAAAAAGTTTTGACATTTCGTGCGGAATTTTTGCATGCTGCGTATGGCCCTTAATTCAAAAAAGTGTTGTAAAAAGCAACAATAACTATGTATGAGTGTGACCATATTTTTTCTAGTGTGTTAGAAAATGTACTAAAATATAAAATGTTAGTCGGGTATTTTTACCATTTTGCCTCGTTGTTAGGGTTACTCACATCGCTCGGGCATTCTTGACTTTAGCCCGAAAAGCGAACACCCCAACTATAAATATATATATTTTTTTATGCTTTTAATATCGTATAATAGATATGTATCTGTCGGTACAACTTTTGTAGAAACGATCCATAAAATCCGCAACTTTTGCATAGCAGTTAATTGCTACTTAGTAGTTAGTACTTGATTGTCAACTAACTAATTCCTGTAAATATTTAAAATAGAATATATTTTTATTGTAAATATATTTTTTTATGACATAACTAGCCATGTTGGGCACAGCTTTTGTCAAAATTGTACAGAGTTTACTTCTCGTAGTACGATTAAGCCTAAGTTTTGACATTATATCCGTAAGCCGATATGCTATATCCTGTATTAGTTTTGCATCTTTGTTGACTTGCATAGTAACTCCTGAACAATTTCTATTCTCTGCTGCCTTTTAAAAATTTTTTACAAAAAATTAAAAAAAAAAATTATTTTATTCACATGTTTCTTATCCAAAATATATGAGAAAATTGAACGGAATATGATTCTGATTTTCTGATTAACCTTTAGCTATCGGCAATAAAAATAATATATTTGAAACCAATATATGGTTTTATAGCTATTTCTACTTTAAAAAACATTGCTAGAATTTAATTTATTCTTAAATTATTTTGTAGTACAAACGCTTTGATGTATTTTTAACACAAATAAACGGTTTCCAAAATTATAAATCACTTGTACGCAAGCTGTTAACCAACACTGCCAATAAAACTTCCGGCGTATCGCACTTAGACAAAGTCAACTTAACTGTTTAAACATAGGGGCTTTTCGGAATTTCTTTTTTAAATAATTAATTAATAATGATATTGGATGAATAAAAAAAGAAAAAATTTTGAATTATTTTTTTGTACCTTTAAAGCTATATTTCAAGCAATTGTAACAAAATATTTTAAGCAAAGTATATTTTTTCATTAAAAGCTTAAATTGTTGCTTTAGTATTATTTCAAATGTTCTGCATATATAATCAAAACATCAAAGTACAACTGCAATTTTAAAAAAGGAAAAAATCATAAAAAAACACTATTAAACTAAAATAATATTATTAAACTATAAAATATGAAAACTGAAGCTGACTCCGGTACAGTCATGCCTTCAAACAGCTCTTTACTATGCTAAGCAATCCGTTTACAAAGTCAGAAAAAGAAACATGTGCCACTTGTAATCTCAAGACCTTGAAATGCTTTTTAGAAACTGTTTGCCCATGATATGGTTTTATTATTACATACTTTTATTTTTTTATTTTGCGATTTGAAAAGTTGAACTCTGCTGTTGCAATCAAGCAGAACCAGTTGCCAAAAAAAAATTAAGTCGATAAAAAATATTAATCTAAATTAAAAGATTCATTAAAGTTTTTATTAAAAAATGTGCACAAGATGCAGTTTTATTTGTATCTTTTTTTTTTAATTGTTACTATGAGCAGACACTTTTAGTGCAATGAATTGCAAATTTTCTATAATTTATGGTAAACATGAGCTCAGACCTTTAGACAACATGTTATTGAAACGAATCGAATGAATTGAAGTCAACAGCAACAGCAACAACAACAACATGTAAAACTACTCGTATTAGATACAAAAAAAAAAAAAAACAACAACTCGCCACACGTGTTTAGACTCAATTGCAGTTGATTGCTTTGGTCTACACTTGGCAACAACTCAGACTCGACTGGCAAAAAGTATCTAAAGCATTTAAAACAGCACGCCGGCCTAATAATATGACGTAGATAGATTTGTGCCATAAAGGAGTATATGACATCAAAGAAATATCTAAGTCTTTCAGATACTTAGCATTCTTTCACCAAAAATAAGAAAAATAAAAAAAATTTTAAAAATGTATTGACTATATGGAAAAAATGTCATGAAAGTTAAAAGCCAATATAAAGGGTTTGCACCCTCTTCAATCCCTCTAACTACTCCACTGTTATTTA
Source organism: Chymomyza fuscimana (assembly GCA_949987675.1). NCBI lineage: Eukaryota > Metazoa > Arthropoda > Insecta > Diptera > Drosophilidae > Chymomyza > Chymomyza fuscimana. The sequence continues at coordinate 121,212,226 of OX465088.1, read as the reverse complement.
TTTTACATAGTTACTTTTTTATTAGACAGTTGCTGTGCATTAGTCAAGCTCCCAGCGGGTGTTGCACATATCAAACTGTATTTAATATCTGAAAAAAATGACTAACAATGTGCCACTGATAAGGCAGTTAAGGCATTCACCAGATACAGATACAGCTACAGATAAAAGTATCTAGGAATGTTTATAGTAAGCATTATGTAGTATCAGATGTCGACCTTAGTTGTATTTGGTGTGCCGCGCGTGCCGGTTCCAGATCCGTTGAAGGATTGCCTGTCCAATTAATACATCAGAGCTAATTGTTATCAGAGCACACGCAGCGCTGTCAAGTAGCTAAATTGCTCACAAATCGTTGAGAGTGTCATGGGTTAATTTATTAAGATAAAATAAAAATAATAATAGTATGTGGGGCAATTGTTAACTCACACGTCTGGCGTTGCCATGTAAAGTTTGTATTTATCAGTAAAGTATTTATTTTTGTGGTTCACTGGAAACTAACGTGACTAACTGAATATTTTTCCTTTTTGATAATTGTACATAATAGAAGTTTCCTATTGTGATTTTTTTTAAGTATTTATATTTGCTTAAGTTTTAGTGATAAATTTAAAATTAAAAAAGTTAAGGGCGCTTAAATAAATGCTAAGCAGTTGAAACTTTATATTTTTCGTGCAAAAAATGAGACAATATTTTTTATGGATTGTAGCTACTTAATGATAGTGCAACTAAAGCTTAATAAGTAACTAACATACACACTTATTATTTAAGTAAATTTTATAAAAATTATTAATTTTCTATCTATTTGTTAAAAAATGAACAAATTGTATGGAACAATTTCTTATGCAAATAACTTTTCTTTAATTTACTATTTAAATTATTTTTAATTTTTTTAAAATAATTCTAGGGATAATTTAAAATTTTTATTACAAATCTCTTAAAAAAAGCGATAGTTCCAGCTACTTAGGCTGGATAAGAAAAAAATCAAGGCCGTCAGAAGGCTATGTCTGGATCATCAAAGATATTTTCAATACTTTTAGAAATGACTGTTAAGTTGAAATTTTGCCTTTTAAAACCATTTTTGACAATCAGTCGTGCTCCGAAAAATGAAAACCGCATTATCCCCAATTTCCCATTTTTTGTCGTCGATTCTTCTGATATTTCCCTTCTTTGTTAGCACAGCTCTAAATCTTTCGATACTTCGTGTCGTTTACCTTTTACCTATCTTTTTTTTTTTTTTTAATATATATACTATAGAAACAATATTTTTTAAAGTTATCCATTTAGGTATTTTTATTTTTGAGCAAAATATGAACCATTTCTGTATGCAAGACATGAACCATGTGAATGCAATTCGTTTTGAGTTGTATACGCTATGTTTTGTTTTGATTTAAAAAAAAATAATTATAAATAAATATCTAACTTGGAATTGGCATAAATGGAATCCAAGTATTCTTAGCTAAATGGTTAACTTTAAAAAATTTTGTTTCCATAGTATTATTTATTAAGAAATACTTAAAAAATTTTGCATTTCAAATCACGTGCAGTTTTAAACATATTTCTCCAATTCGCTTTGATTTCACTTCCAACAAAACATTCGTGTCAAAATTCATTTTGGTGAAATTGGGAGCACCAAACATGTGATTTCAAAACGAATCCGAATATTTTATTCGTTTTATCCGTTTCTAATTGCACGAACAAACATTAAAATTTAGACCCACCACGTCACCTTTGACAATATCTTTTGGCCATCCTAACACGAATATCATGAAAAATATTATTTGATGAATTTTATTTTTAATTTTTTTCTTCTTTTAGAAGAAGAAGAATTTATTATTGTTCGAAAAGAGCTCTCATCAACTTTCTTAACTTCTAATGAGATTGATGCAGTGGTGTCAAAAATGTGAAACAATATATATTGTATTTGGAAGAACTTACTTCACTAGATATCCTCCAAATGACCAACGTTTTTAAGCATTAAATAATTTTCGTTACATTTTCTTACTATTTGTAACAAGTTTTTGTCTTCTGGATTTATTTTAAATTTGGTTTTCGGAAAGCCCTTTCGGTACGTAATGAACCCGATAGTAGCAGCATTTAAGTTAAAATATGGCTGATCATAAGCAAAATATTGAAGATGACAATTTTTTTATAGAAATATTGATGATCTCGAAGACATTTGACATAAAACTTAGAAAACTAATATAATTTATAATAATTTAAAGACTTAAGACCATTTTTAGACAGACCTTGCTCTATATGGTAATAGAAAACTCGAATCGTAGATTTCTCTACTTTTTTTTTAAATTATTTAATTTGGTAAGTCTGTTCTTTTATAAATACTCAGTTGAGAAAATAATTATCTCTTTTATACAATTTTTTTTTTACCAAACATTGTTATTTGACAGTAGATGATTTCGCAACATATAAATAAATGCAAGAAATAACAAAAATATTTAAAATAAATGTTAAACTCACACCTGTACATGGTTGTAACACATTAATATTTACTTTTTTCTTAACCCCTTGTCAACTTGCTCAATATTTTGTAAATAAACTTTCACTGTGCCAAAAACAAAATTTGCATTTTAAATTGTGTTTTAATTTTTATTATTTAAGCTGGTACAGATAAGAAAACTAGCTAAAGTAATTTCCCCAATTCGCAGAAACATTAACCCATATTATTCTGATATAAATAAATAATCAATTTATATCAGTTCAAACAGCAATAAGCCAAATTAAAATGCAGCTATTAGTTAAGTATAAGATACATAAAACCGGTAGCTGGTATTTAATTTCTCTTTAAATTACGTATACGTATCTAATATTTTGTTTACTTCAGCTGTTAGCCCGAACCGGCTGAATGAGTAACTATAAATCTTATCTCTGCTTAATTTAAATAATCCAGCTGACTTGGCTCATAGAGTGCTTTGTAAACAAAAACAACAACGAAAAAAAATGTAATTAGGTCTGTGTGAAGGTCGTTTATGGCAAAATTAAAATGCGCATTTATATTTGGCTGTAATAAGTGAGTATATGTTGGCTAGGATTTTTAGCCGAAATCATAGGCAAGATATCTTACTAAATTAAAAACTATCTATACCTGTCTGCATTCATCAATATCAGCGAGCAACTGAACAACTTGCTGTACACATCAGATATCAAATAAAACATCTGAAAAAAAAAATTTTTTTTTTGCGAGTTAAAGGCAAAAGAGTGACAAAAGAAAAATTACTAATTGGACAAGTTATTCTGAAGTCGCACAAAAATTCGCACCTCATAGACACACTGCGAATATTATTAATTAATATAGTATACAACTTAAGCTATAATTATATATAAATAAAGCAACAAAAATAGTATTTGGTGTAATTTTAGTAAAATTTAATTCAAATCAATTGTATTGAAAATTAAAAAAAATACAAATTGTAGAGGGTTGAGCCTTATTCAAGCTTATCAACTGCGGTTGTTTTGAAAATTTTAATAAAAATAAATAAAATAAAAAATATTTTTTGTCAGAATTATGATAATACAGTCACATAAAGTCACTCAAAACAATTGCCGAGTCTTATGCATTCTGGCTGACTATTGGGCCTATAAGGTACATTTGTATACTGTGCGTATACGCAATTGCTGAATACAATTTTTTTGCATATGTTTATTAATTGTTTTGATTTTTTTTATATTTTTAACAACGTTTGATTAGCAATTATATGTGAAAAATGTTTTTGAGTGACTTTGCTGTATTTATAAGTTTCACTTTGAGCATTCGTGCGACGACATCCACTTTTTCACAGTCTGCATCTCCCTTTGGCGCCACCTTAAGCCCAATGTTTGCATTTCTTATAACTGATTGCTTTAAGAGGATCCTGAACATATTTTTGTTTCTGAACTAAGAGCTTATGCGTCAGAAAGCGCTGCTGATGCTGGCCCTGAAGTACATGGCGAAGAGTCAATATTGAATATTAACTGTGATTGACGACCTCTTTTTGAGTAGAATCCTCCTTGGTATGGCGACGCAGCTCACTAGCTTTATGTAACTGAAAATACGAATGTTCTTATACTGAGTATTGAACACTGCCATGTTTAAACAACAGGAGTCGATTATTAGTTTTATGCAGCTCAAATATTGTGTCTGAAATATCAATGAAGCTTAGGTGCATATTTTTTTTCGGCATCATTGGTTGCATTGAGTGAAAGGTTGCCCCCAAAAAATTCTAGTTGCGCTATTTTGCTGTCGGATCAGCGGCAAACAATTCAATTGTATTTGTTTGGTACCAAATGACTGCACCCTTTATTAAGATTTTCCATGCAATACTGGTTTTTTAACCAGACAAATCTTTTTCGATGTGTTTTACTGCATTTTACATTAAAAAAAAATTGTCCTCGATTACTGCACTCTACACTAATCCTCGTCAATTCATCTACAATAAAATGATTAAATGATTTGCGGAGCGCACAAATCATACGCGAGAGGGCGCCAGAAAAAAATGGCAACCACGCCAAATGCCAAATTGGTTCGCTAGAGGGAGCCAAAAAAAATTCCAATCACGTCAAGTATCAAAAAGAGAAAGAAAGTTTCGAAAGAAAAAAATAATTGATGCACATATAAAAACATTTTTAACTTAATGAAAGAAAAATATTATTTATTTTATCTTTAAAATAATATATATATTTTTTATAATTTTGAATTCATTTCTGTATTTCTTGAGCGCCCACTTGGGACTATTTGAATATTTTTTAATGTTTATATGATTAACTAGAGCTTATTATAGTTTTAAGTTATATTAATTTATATTGAGAGGTAGAGGAAGGTTGTGCAGGGAGTGAGAGAGAACGAAGAAAATAATAACAACCGCCATGCGTGTTAACAGTGTGAAGTTTATTTGTCACTAAAATAAAGAATAGTTGACATTCATGTGTATTGATCTTCATCTTGCATACAAGTGTGTTGAAAGGTGAATTCCACTTACGTTAATATTTAAAATGCAAGCATTGCTAATTTTTAACAATTTACAAAAAAAATAAACAACAACAGTAACAGTAAACTAAATTAATGACCTATATACCAACTATTTTCTAATTACAGACAAATTAACAAACCCGAATGTGAACAACAAAAACAAATCAACAGCTAATTGTTAAGGCGGACCAAAAAGAGAAACCTCCACCAAAAAGAGCCAAATAATTGTGCTACATGCAAAGCCCATAGACAAGCAAGACTAACGCACTAAGCGTTCCAACACTTGGCTTCCCTCCAACAATCCCAACCACCCCAACAGAACCAACAACAACCAGAACAATCGACAGTGTCACACCCACAACAAGAGTACAAATAACGCACACACCAAGTCCACTGTCAGTGCTTATATAGAGCACACCCCCAACCACAGTCAACAACCCAATTTATATACACAATCACACGCATATACTAGATCTAGTTAATCACCATGGATTTCGATCAAATACTTGCCAAATGCGGCGATTTCAATCGTTATCAGTTCATGATACTGGCCCTCTTTGGCTTTATCAACGTCATCGTATCGATGGTAAGCACTAACTACATATGTATTATTATGTACATAATATTTGTTATCCAATTCAACTTTTAATTAATTAAAAAATACGCCATCTATTGCTTTAGCATTACTTTACCCAAACTGTGATAAGTTTTGTGCCCGACTTCTGGTGTTATCACGAAAAATTAGTGAATATGACATATAAGGAAATAGCTGATATCTATGCACAATTTCCAAATCCCTCATGCACGCGTCTGGCCGATATTAATGGGCCGGATAATGTGACGGTTAGCACGGAAAAGTGCGATCGTTGGATCTACAACTATGACTATGGCTATAGAAGCATGAATACAGAGGTGGGTCTTACCTAGTATACATATTGGATTGCACTGTTTTGCTAATATTATAATGAACTTGCAGTTGAACTGGGTCTGCGATTCTGCCTATAAGGCGCGCATTGGACAATCTTTGTTCTTTATTGGCTCGGTTGTGGGCACCTTGTTTTATGGTCTGCTTTCCGATAAAATTGGACGCGTGCCAGCTTTAATTTTGTCGAATTTTTGCGGTTTCTTGGGTGATTTCTCCACCATATTTACCAAAAGTGTGGTTACATTTACGCTATGCCGTTTTATATCGGGTCTGGCAGCAGATACCAATTTCTATCTCATGTATATTATAGGTAAGTACTCTAAAGTGATCTTTGGTTTTCTCCTTAAAAATTGTAGATAGTCAGCTTTTTGGCTATGTCTAAGGCAAGGGTATGCTTTTTGTTAACAATTAGGACCAAAAGGAATGAAGTTAAGCAGTCCTAAATCTGAGATTTCAATTTTTGGGGAATTTAGCATTACTAACACAGGCCCACAAAAAGTAGTGTAAACCTTTCAAGTGACAGTGCGACTCATATGGTCTGTAAGCCATGTAACACGCAAGGCTTCTGAAATAACGTCAAAAAATCTCATAAAACGAGGTTCTTGGAATCCACCTCAGAAACCTGACGTGAAAGGATTTTTTTGAAATCGGGCTCAGATTCAGCGTCCACGAAAAGATATGAAAAACATCGCCGAACAACCGGTCTCCGAAAAACAATTATGTGTTGTTTCTTAAAGTAATGTCATAACACGCCACACAAAAAAAAAACCTGATTTTCGTGTTTGGAGCTTAGACCATGTTTGCTATACCTATATTTATTGGATCGCTGCATACGAGTCCGAGGTAAAAAGTATCCTAGCACGTCATGTTTTTGACATAATCTCAAAAACTCCCTTAAAAAATAGGTGTTTTGGGGCTCGGATTTGTTTTCAGCAACCAAATCCACATATAAAACAACACAAAAATGGCGGAATGCTTTGGTACTTGGTTTTTTTTGGACCTTGGATGAAAACATAAAATATAAGCAACTTCGCCAGTCTCGAAAAAAAATGTATGGGGTTCTTTGAAGTTATTTTATAAAACATATATCCAATCCCGTGGTCAACAAAATCCTAGCACGTCTGCTTCCTGACATAACCTCAAAAAATCCCTTGAAAAGAGGTGTTTTGAAAGTATCTCAGAACTCTGACGTGCTAGTGGTCATCCTTAAAACCATAAATCGAATACAATTTTTTTTGACATTTTTTGGAGCTCGGATTTGGATTCAGAAGCTAAAAACTCATTTGGGTAGCCCTGTCATATGTAAAGTTCGTAAAGTAATCGCTTGATTTCATATATTAAGCCAAAATAATAATTTTGATTCGGAGCCATAAAGTAATGCAGCGCTTATTTAGCTACAGAATCCAATTAAAGAAATCCAGCCAACAACTACATAGCAGAAAGGGGGTGTGCAACGATCCTCTTTCGATAATTTTTTGATAATGATAGCTCACTACCGAAAAGCGCGTTAGGCATTAGACAGGACAATCATCGGTTTCTATAGTTCAGAAAGGTTTAGGAATGTCTCTCAAATGGATTACTGGATTACTGGCTGGCTTATTAGCCGCACATTGCAGGCTTAAGAGATACCAGAATAAAGTATACAATACATACCTAATCAGTATTAAAGATAATTTGGCTTATTTCGAAATTGCATCTCTTACTCTAGAAGGGTCTCAATAGATCCCATGAAATGATGTACGGCATCCTCCAAAAATATTGTTAAAATGTTAACATATACCGAACAAGGAAGCACGACAGTAGTTTTCGTGAGCTAACACTGTCACCAAGTTTCAGAAGGTCGTCTTGACAAGGCTGTATTCTAAAACTGTCTCTGTGAAGAAGTTTTGTCTACTATATACTTAATAAATAAGCGAAGGAACCTTTTGTATCTAGCTCATACCGCAATTCGGTTTTCCTCACAAGTTTATGTCAGAAACTAAGCTTAATTATGATATAAAAAGGTTTGTGAGATGATCTGAGAATGAAAAAAGTAACATAGGTGTTTTTAGAAGATACTGAAGAGTCGGAACAGAATTTTTGTCAATTGAAATATGGTGTTCAATGAGCAATTGTAATGGAGATACTAGAGTTAGGACCTTGTCTGTTCTACTCTCGGATTTGTTTTTATAAGACGTCTTCGAGCTTTCCTTTCCTATTCTACCTATTTTCTGTTGATTTGTTTACGAAGCACTTTCCTATATATATTACAATTTCTTATATTTTTTTAATTAAAAAATATCTCTACTTCTTAACACTGGCTGACTTCTATCTGTTTAAACTTACATTACAGTCCTTCTGCCAAAGTTATATCAGCAAAATATTCCCTCAGCGAAAAATTTTCACAGTTCTCGAATTTCAACTACACTTACATTACAATCCTTCTGCCCAGAGAGTTTTTCTTTTATTAACAAATTCCCATAGTTGCCATATTTAGTCAATCCCATTCTTTGAAACATATTAATATACATATATTAATTTTTATCCATAGTGCTCGAATATATACGTCCCAGCATGCGCACATTGGGCCTCAACATGGCTGTGGGTCTGTTCTACTGCATGGGTCTAGTATTTACACCTTGGCTGGCGGTGCTAGTGGGTCATTGGCAGTATTACTTAGCCTGTACATCGCTGCCCATCTTACTGGTCACGCTCTACTATTTTGTGGTGCAGGAAAGTGCTCAATGGCTGGTCACTCGTAATGATATAGATGGCGCTATAACGCGTCTTAAACGTGTAGCCAAATTCAATGGCTGCCGTGTCACTCAAGCGGACTTTGATGAGTTCCGACGTCACTGTCAGATGACCCGGGATATGCAGGGCGGAGATGACAAGAAGACTGCTACTCTGTTGGATATGTTCAGGACGCCACGCATGCGCAAGAACACACTCATCTTGTTCTTCAAGTCGTAAGTTTTAAACATACTACAGGAGCTAATGGAGTTTGTATCCCTAAATGCGTTTTATCTTGCAGCATGGTAATCACACTTTGCTATGATGCAGTCTCACGTAATGTGGAGGGCATGGGCATCTCTCCTTTCGTTATGTTCTCACTCAGCGCACTGGCTGTGCTGCCTTCGAGCATACTGCTGGTTCTGCTACAGGATCGCATAGGACGCAAGGGCATGGCGTCGGGCTCACTACTGGTAGGCGGTTGCTTTACGGCTGCCGCGGGCATAGCCATAGCCTATCAGCAGCATAATCATAATGCCATCTTGCTGGCCTGTCTGACAATTGCGGCAAGATTTGGTGTGGCTATATCATATGAGTCGGGTTCACAATATGCCACGGAATTGATACCCACATGTGTGCGCGGTCAGGGCGTGGCGGCGGTGCATGTGGCAGGCTTCGCAGCCTCCTTCTTGGCGCCCTATATACTCTGGCTGGGCACCTTCTTTAAGGCAGCGCCTTCTATAATCCTAGGGGTTCTCTTCTTTGCGGGCTCCTTTGTGTGTCTGCTGCTGCCCGAAACGCTCAATAAGTAAGTGCCAGCTGCTCTAAAGTTGTGAATTGATATTAACTCGTTTTGTTTTGTTCCAGATCTCTGCCTACCACAATTGAAGAGGGTGAGGTGTTTGGCAAAGGTGAAAAAATGTTCGACTTCCCTTGCCTGAAGCATAACGATGATGATGATGATGATTCATTGGAATCTCAAGCGGAAAAGTACAAGCGCAAGCATTCGCTAATGGATCAGGTTGAATCCAAGAGCAAACAGTCGTTGAACGATTCGGAACGTGAGGATTATGCGCTAAAGGATGCCAAGCATTGAAAGCTGAGAAGAATTCTATTTAGTTTTTAGCTTAGTTAAACAATTTTTGTATAGACCATTAAGTAAGAACTCAGTAAAGCGACAATGTTATGTACAACAAAAAAGATAACTCTGGAGCATACTTCCCTCCCTAGAAAAACTAGCAAGCTCTATTGAATGGAAAAAAAAAACCCACAAAAAAGAAAAATTTTTTTATTAATTTTAAATATTTACAAAGCGTGTGCTCAGTATCAAAACGCCTTTTTCTATACATTATATATTATACATATACACACATATATATACTTATATATAGAATTATAAAACCCTATATTGTAATGTATATTTATACGCCTAATTTTAGATGCATACTTTATATACGCTACGTATTTAGGGAATAGCTATAAATGTGGTACATAAACCTTAGCGTTATGTAAAAAAAAAACTGATATACATTGTGCATATAGAGTAAAGTGTAAGGCAAAATAAATGATGAGCATGATAGCAGATTTTGAGTTCCAAAAGTGCTTAAAAGTATGAAATCGGAAAGTTAACATTTAAGCGGCACAATTTCACTTAAATTGTAAAAATATACAACAAATCGTAAGATCAAATTTAGTAGAACTTGTTTAGTCTCTTTTCATTTCATAAGTAGTCTTTAATTTTAATTATAATAGTTTCGATTTGATGCTTAACTTTAAACACTATTAACTGATAATAATTACAAACAATTTAGAAAAAATAATATACTATATGAAAAAAAAAAAGGATCTTTGTTTGTATTCAAGCTATAGGCTTAAAAGTATCTGAGTATCTGTGGCTTCCCGGCATAAGCCATTAAGTCAATTTTTTTCAAAAATTAGCTTAGCACATTTACTTAGCTAGACGAGTGAGTGACGAGTGGACGATTTTATGATGCCTTCTAACATCACATTATACTCTCAATACCGAATTTGTGATCAGCACGACAAATGAAATCCATTTAGCCATGTCTTGCTGTCCATCCGTGTCTGCCCGTATTGCATGCTTCTCGAATATCTATATAGCTAATAGCTCTTCACTAACATTCAGTTTTTTTCCTTTCCACGTCATATTATAATACAATGTTTTCAACTAGAAACAGACCTTTATTTCTTTATAACCTATCCGCGAATGACAATTTTATTGTTATAATAACGATGGCGAACATTTTTGGCTTTCGAACGATTTTCCACATTGTCAATGGACAAAGGACAACTTCTTGTGCACGCAGGTGAATCGATAAATTTGAATTTTCCTCTACACTGGCCTCTACAACAGCGATATTTTCTTCGGACCGTGCTGTTCTCATTCTGGTTGGTTGTCGGACATCGTGGAATGTCAAATGAGTTCGAACATGATCAAGAACACGACGAATAGCACGTTCTGATGGACGATTATTCGGTCCATAAATTGTAAGAAGAGCTCCATAAGTTTTTACAACAGAACGCTGAATTTGATTATAAATCTGGAAGATTTCAAGACGTTGTTGTGGTGTAAATCTTTCCATGATGAATTGTTAGGCCTTACTGAATAAAATGACATTGACGTTTGTCAAAAGTGACAACTAGTTTCAGAGATATCCCTTTCGGAAATCCGGACCCTATTAAAAAAACACCCTTTATATATATTATTTTTTTTGGTCGCTACAAACTAAAATATTTATACTGTTTTTTGCCGACTAGAAAATAATAAACATTTTGTTATTCATGTTCCCAAAAATTTTGATTCAGAATAACTAAATGCGTACGATGAAATTTTGTGTTTTTTTTTTTTTTGTAATTTTACAAAAAGTTCCATTCCAACTTCTTGCTTACAATTCACTACTACTTTACAGCCTATAGTCAATAATTGAGAAAAAATAATATACTATATGGAAAAAAAAGGAACTTTGTTTGTTTTGCTTTATTACAATTTAGTTTTATTTGCGCTTGTTAAGCCCTTAACATGAGTTTAAGCTTAAACATATTTTAGTTTTTACATTGTGTTGCTATGTTGCATGGTTTTTTTTTTAATTTTCTTGAATTCCTTGCACCAATCGTTGAGGCAATTGTAGCAATCGGAGGCCTGCTTGGTACTAGCATGGCACACGTCTTTCATCCATTCTTTAAAAAGTTCCTCATCCTTTTTAAGCACGAGATACTGCCCCAAGACGCTGTACCCTATAGGCTTAAAAGTATCTGAGTATCTGTTTTTGCGCATTTTAAAGCATATACGCTAGGGTGGCCATTTTTGCAACGTGTGCCATGCTAGTTCCAAGCAGGCCTCCGATTGCTACAATTGCCTCAATGATTGGTGCAAGGATTTCATGTAAATTAAAAAAAAAAACATGCAACATAGCAACGCAATGTAAAAACTAAAAATTTGCCATACTAGCGGCGGCCACTGTAATATAATATATATTTTATCGATAAAAATGTAGCTCATAATTCACATTACTTGAATATTACTAAAATTTTTATTTATACTTATTGCTTTTTATTTATTTTTTTTTTGTTTTTGTTTGATGAACGGACTAAGTAAGCTAAGGATCTTAGCAATTGGCAAGGGGATTCACATATTTTTAGCATATTTTTTCTTTGCATATAATTCTTACTTCAAGGCATTGCTTAACTTTATTATTTGATAGTTTTTCGTATGCATATCTGCGAAGAGGATAGCCAACGGTGGACTATATTTAGCTTAAGACTTATACTTTACAAAACATTTTCGACTTTCGAAGGACCCTCATTAACAATTTTTTGAGTTTGCTTACAATTCGCAACTACTTCAAACACTAGTTGCTACAACAAGTACCTTATTAAAATATTCATTTCAATTTTTATTCGACTTTATGTCTGCTATTTTTTCGGTTAATTATTTATTGAACCAAGATTTTTCTCAACACATTTTTAAAAGAGTATTTCATGGATTTGGTAACAAAGGAAAACAACTTGGGAATTTTAGTTATCCGAAATAATTAAAAATAATGTTGAAAAAGCTACACTGCGATTTTATGGATTTTGTGCTCACTTCTAGTGACATCTAGCTTCTCAGCTAGTTGAGTTCACGCATCGACAATAATAGTTTGAGATGATTCTTCTCGAGTCGGTTATCGTGCATGAAGATTCTACAAAAGGGAAGGTATTTCTTTTAGCGAAAACGCGGCACATTCAGTAGGTACATGTTGAAAGGATTCTCGCTTGATCTCGCGAAACCTAAAGCCTGCAATACTACCAAAATGCCGTGCGAGTTCAGACTAAGTCTTATCTAAATCTTTTCTCTTCTTAAAGTATTTGATTCCTGTATTACAGAGGGATTTCAAGCCCTATTAGTATCAGCAACTTTGACCTTGAGGAGTTGGGCTCTGGTTACCTGAACCAATTTTGAGTTACTTTTGAAACCAGGCAAAGCATGATCCAAAATGAATGTTTTAAAAAAAAAATGTAAAATCATGACATATTTATTTTACTTTAAAAAAGTAATTCCAGGTAGTAAAATACAATTTATTAGCTTAAGTAGTATTAAATGCAATTAAATGCATTACAATGCATGCTTTACATAAGTAACACCTATCAGACCATACAGTTACAGGAACTAACTTAATATAGAGCTCATCAGCAGATTATTCAGGTATATACAATAACAAATTCAGGTTAATTCAGTTTCATTTTGTGGTTCCAGCCTTACAGAGATAGAGCATAGCCCACTAGGTTTCAGACTTATAATCCGTAGGATAGTTTGTGCGTTCACGGCGTTTATTAAAGCAGGGAAAGTAGAACCAACGCTCGTTAAGAGCAAACTGTTCGCCATCAGCCAAAGTTTCGGGTAGTTTTCTGTAGGTCGTATGTAAAAATAAGTGCTATGTTTTGGGAAATTTTTTTTGGATGAAACTTACTTGTGCAGAGTTTCCGGCAGAGTCAAGCATAAAGCGGCGCCTATAAACATCAACAAGCTTATTAAAAGCGATGGCAATGGCTTATAGAACTTGGCCAAATAAATAACATAGAAAGCCAGCGAACTGGAGGCCAAGCCCACAACATGTACATTGGAGACCGCACGGCCACGCACGCTTGTGGGTATTATTTCGGCGGCATATTGTATTTCCGCATCATAGGTAACCGTCGAACCGTAACGTCCCAAAGCTACCATAATGGCCAGCAAAAGCGCATTCTCTTTGGGATCCAGAAAAGCAATGAGAAAGCCCGTCAAGCAGGTGGTCAAACCGCCCACCAAAAATGAGGCGCAGGCCATGCCCTTGCGTCCAATAATGTTTTGCAGCAATAAAATGGTGCAACCCGCGGGTATGTACACTATAGAGGTAAAGGAGAAGAGCTTGAAGGGTGAGGTGCCCAGACCCTCCATATTACGATTTATCACATCAAAAGACAAGGTGACGATAACGCTGCAGAATTTTATAGCGTGTATTAGTAAATATTTCTAGGTCTTAAAACAGCTGTTACTTACGATTTCAGGAGCAAGGTGAGCGTGAAGCGCCTTAAGCGGGGCGTGCGGAGCATGCCCATGAGCGTATCCTCCTTTCTGGAAGTTTTTTGTTGTGCATTCATTTTTTCGCGGTAATGCTTGACAAACTCATCAAATACGGAATCCTCTACTTGGCGGCCGTTAAATTTGGCCACATGTTTGAGGCACTTGACAGCACGATCGTACTTTTGTTTGGTTAGCAACCACTGTGCGCTCTCACATATGAAAACTGGATACAAAAGAACCCCCAAAGCGGGTAGTGAAGCCAGCCATAGATACTGTCGCCAATTGCCTATCCACATGGCAGCCCAGGGGGAGGTGACCAGACCAAAGCAGTAGAAAAAGGCCAGTATTATGTTTAGACCAAATGTGCGACGCTTGGGACTGAGGTACTCGAAAACTAAAGACAGATGTTTTAGTTGATTAACAGAAATTGTATGTTGCTATGACACACTTACCCAGAATGTACATGAGATAGTACATGGTATCGGTTGATACACCAGACACAAATCTGCATAAGGCAAACCAAGGCAGCGAGTAGACAAATGAGGTCATAAAATCACCAAAAGCACCAGTGACGGCAGTCATTAACATGGCCGGTATGCGTCCAATATGATCCGATAAAAAGCCAAAAGTTATGGTGCCCACTACCGAGCCCATAAAGTAAAAGGATTGACCCACGGCAGACTGATAGGACTTGTCACAGACCCATTTCAGCTGTAAGAAAAGCAGTTTGAGTTAAATAAATGCTAAGAATGGGTTATTTTTTTTAACTACCTCGGTGGTAATGCTCTCGTAGCCATTTTCGCGATCAAAAATCCAGTCACGACAGATGCCCACCTCGGCTACTACTCCCGAACCATTGACCACGCCATCTAGTAAAGTACAGGAGGCATGCGGCACATTTGCATAAACAGAGCGCAGCTCATCAACGCCAAGACCCTTTAGATCGTCATGGGAACACCTAAGATAAATAGAAGCTTCTCGTAAGTACGCCATTTTGCTGCATCTTAATCTTATTTATACACACCAATGCTCAGGCGTAAAGCTGATAAGCGTTTGAGAAAAGTAATGCAGGGAACTAAGTATATTCGTATAGCCATATAAAATGAGTAGAACGAATTGAAAACGCCCAAAACTGCCACATTTATCCAGCACACGATCAAAATCCATATTGACTCCAGCGAGTCCAAGACTAAAATGTAGCTTCAAACAAAATGTAGACGCTTGGGAACACTTGATAAAGAGCAGCTACATTGGCAGCTTGGGCAACACTTTTAAAATGACAGCTGCTTTCAAACACAGCTTAAACAACACAACTGAGAAACTGTACTTTATTTACTTTTGCTGCACTTTACTTTTTGTAGCGCGTACTTTAGTTAGCCACACCCAGTCAGGTACATGCTAAAGATGCAACTACTTATTTTCAAAGCTACTTGGATCTCGACGAGCCTCCTGCTACTGACTCTGCGCTTAGTATTTTGACGCTTGGTTTTCTGGGTTCGCTGCTATATATAGTATAAGGCGCCGCCCGTAAAGATTAGGTCAGCTGTGTAATTAGTAACATAGGGATAGCTACTATCTATCTTGTTTTTTTTTTGTCACTGGTTATTATATTTTGCGACATGTGCAAATACAGCCAAAAACCGGGGGTGAAAATTTACACAAAGAGTCAGCCCATTATTTGCTTACTCTTCAAAGAGGTGCTGTTGCTTTGAGCATTCATTTACCGGGGGTTTCGGCTCTAGGCGTCACCAGTCATTCACTACTGGACTACTACTATGTATGTACTAACCGGGAGCATGGCACGCTTATGTGTGCTTAACCAGCAAATTTGTATCTGCGTATTTCTTTGTCAAAAACTCTTATCAGGCATTTCCCCTAGCCCGAATGCAACTGGAACAACCAACAGGCCACCATCATCACAACAGTTTGCTTAGTCTTAGATTTATAATAGATTTAGCCGTGACTGCTGTAAGTCACGCTTTTTTTTTTTTGGCAACATTCTCTATGCTATAATTTTTAAGGGGATTTAGTGTTGCTTTTGTTAAGCTCTAAAATCTAGCTCATATATAATATAGCTTATATAGTATATATATACTTTATATAGTAGCTTACAAATGTGTCAGCATGGTGAAATGAAACTGGGTGCAACTTTTCTTACTATCAATTTTCTCATGCACGATCTTCATAACAAACTTATCTGGCTGTAAGTTAGCTCAAACATTTGCTTAAGCCTGGAAAACTACTCTACTCTAAATAATATTGTCATTTAAAAGCTTAAGGAAATTAGACTAGATTTTCCGTCTGAAACTTTAACAATACATTCATTGTTCTGGACTTAGCCCAATGATATATGATAGCTATAAAGCAGTGTAACACACTCATCCGGTGGAAAAAATTTGTTTAGTATTTTACTTGGTGTCAGGAAGGCAGGAAGACAGCTTGTGAACGTGCTTAGGGGTTAGTTCAACTGAGAAACAAACTAAGCAAAGATGGTTTAAATATGTGATGCAGTCCAAGCAGTGCACAAACGTGAGGTACCCTCCAACCTGTTTCTCGTTGAAAATATTTTCCTGCTCGCCTCTATGAAAACCAGATGTGGCTTCAGAACGTGTAAAATTATATATACATATAATTCAACAAACTTTACCAAAAAAAAAAAGGATAATGCGCATCTATGGGTAAGATTTTGCGTCTCTCTTTTGTGGTCTTCATGATCTAAGTATTCATACAGACGGAGAAGGCTTCCCGAGGCTATGATATGCATTTTGGTATATGCATATTGGTACTAACCTACAGATGAACCAGATTTCTCCATTTATTTTTTTTATCCTTGTTTACATGGCAGGTGCCATTGCCCATCCAATGCACTTGGAATTGATTTCGTGATTTGATTTGCTGATGCATGGGTAACGGCATGCGGTTGTATTTGGCACAGCGCCACGCCCAGCCGAAGCTTTACCCACATTTGGGTATAAAACCACAGCCACCGTAATACTCCCCGAAGGGCCGTTCACACTGGTAAGCCCAGCACAAGTTTTAAGGGCTTCATTTTGTTGGCCAACCTCTTCGTTCAAAACTCTATAAGAGTTTGCAGAACAAGCTTTACATTAATTTCCGAAAATATGTACTCGAAAACATTTTGTTAACAGCCAAGACGCTTATATAAAGTCGTAGATATTTCACTTTTTTTTTTTAAAATTTTAAACACCAGCGCTGAATGTGAATATAGGTTAAAGAAAAAGAATTTTTGAGCTATACACCACCTTGAATCCAGAAAAGGTATGATTCTTGTATCTTAGATTGCTTTAGAATAAAGATGTTTCAGTATTATATTCGCTTTACTACCAAAAGTCGCGAGTATTTTAAATATGTTGTGGATCTATGTGAAAAGCACAAATTATTGAACTGCTTGCTCTCAGATCGCACTGCTTGCGTGTTGGAAACTAAAAGTCAAGCGAGATATTCTTGATCCAAGATAAAAGCAATCATAAAATTAGATAGCTGCAACCTATGGCACTACTTCGCGTTTTTTTTAACATTATACTTTTTTTTTCAGTGTAAATATCATTTAGTTGTCCCCTGCTTGTTCGAATGTTGCCTTTTCAAAATGTAACAGAATTAACTAATTAAATACAAAGGAAAATATATCCACGGAATAGAATAGAATATTCTATAATATAGCAGCAGTATATATTTTTGTTTTTTTTATTTTATAAATTAAAAATAAAAGTGGTTATTTTATGATATTAGCTTACAAAATTATAATGGTTACTATCCCTGATTGCAGCTTTTCTTAATATCCGTCCAACTATCACTTACAACAATTTGTTAAAATTATTTTTTTCTTTAGAATTTTTCCTAGGCCTAACGGAACAAAACTATATTTTTTGTTCATAAATCTTTACTAAGATATGATAAGCTTTGAGCTTTGACGTAGTTTTTTATAGTATGTCAAGAAATATAGTCCAAAAATAAAAGTAAAAAATAATTACTGAAAAAACTTTTAAATTGGATCTAAAGTGCGTCCTGCTAATCAAAAGTAAAAACTTGGTATCTTTAAACAGTTTCTAGGCGAAATTTTTAAAAATGGCCGCATCTTATGTTGATATAAAAATTATTTGGCGAAGCGAAGAATAATCCGTCACAGGTATTTTTGTTTTTGTTAACATTGCAAACAACTCGAAGAAAGTAAAATAATTAAGATACAAATTGCAGCAAATCTTTTTGTTCAACGTAGTTATTCCGAATTCCGGTGAGTCGTAAGGAATGACTTTTGAGAACATTATAAGAAAAAATATTTTGAAAGCTAAAGAAAGAAAAAGAATTATATCTGCGCCAAGATTATTATTGTTACCTTGAGGTTGAGCGTAGTTGATGGATTCGGTTAGCGTAATTTAGGGCTGTTATGTTATGTGATCTTCATATGGCGGGACGGGTTATTAGCTCACTCGATACATGATTCTTATTACAAACCTTATAAGTATCTTTTACTAGACCGTGGTAGACTACAGCCTTCTGTAACCATATAAATGTGTAGTAATTCGTAAATTGGGCCGGCCATGTTACACGAATGCCCGACGATAGGCCACCAAAGAAAATTTTTACGAGCAGCTTACCAGGTAACAGAAGAAGAGGTCGACCACGTAAGAGATGATTAGACGGAATACAGGAAGATCTACGAAGAATTGGAATCACTAATTGGAAAGATAGAGCAAGAGATATAGAGAAGAGTGGAATGCTGTTATACGACAGGCTTAGGTCCTACACGGACTGTCAACGCCCTGGAAGAAGAAGACGTAATTCGTAGGATCCAGAATAAAAAGTCTAAAATGCAATTAGCAAACTAACCAACAGATGGCTCACCCTATAATAGCTATTAGCTTTTGTTCTGTTCTTTTGTTCTAAGAAAAAATCCTGGATCCGCGCTTGTTTTTGCCCTTCCAATTTCCGAAGAAAAAAATGCATCAATTTGTACAATTTTTCATCAAGATTTTTTCCAAACATACCTGCTCAAAAAGCCGATTTGATTTTATGGTCGTGGAAAAATGGCAGACGTTACAGTCGGACGAAGACCACTCTGTACAATCAAAATAAACAAATGATTAATACAATATAATAATAATAAAAAATATGTCTTCAAACGTTTTTTTTTTGACCGATCGTTCCTATGGGTACTATATGGTATAGTCAACCGATTTTCATAAAATTGTACATAGCGCTTAGAATCTCTAGAAAACTTCTGCTTTGGTTACCATAGCTTCATAAAAAAAAACAAGTTATTCTCTTAATACTGAATTTTTCTGATGTGCTCTCTGTCCCTATGGAAGCTTTATAATATAACCCCGATATCGAAAAAAAAAATTAAATTAAGTTGCTACGTCGGACATACTAAGGGAATCAAAAAGTTTGATTGCTCTATCCATCTACGAGATCTAGGCGTTCATACAGACAGATATGTCTATATCGACTTCTCCAGTCATCCTGACTATTCTTAGGTAACTTGCAGAAAGTGATATATGATTGGAGAAACTCTCTGAAAGTGAAAGAATACGCAGAGAGAGCAAGTAACTCTCCAAATCGTGTGTGTCGGCATTTCCTCCGGGATTAAATCCAAGGCTCCAGACTAGGACGCCGTTAGCATTAAATATGGTTACCATTATCTTGCTTTCTGTGTACCAGTTTTAATCTCAACCTAACGTCTTTGAGTCATTCCACTAGTTCTTTAGACCGGCTTGCAATTGCTAAAAACTAGTATAAATTTATAAATGTTGGGGATAAGCTAGGATGACCTATGCATAAAATGTTTTTATCTAACAAATTTACTATCCCCAGTGATGAGTTTGTTTTTGTTTGTTTGTGCGAATTTCGGACATGCAAAGGCGGAAGATAAATCTTTAATTTTAATGCTGCTACTTTTAGTAGTTTTCCATTGAAACCGGTTTAGTAGGAGGCTTAAAAATATATACAACAAATATTGCAAATTTGCTAAATGTTGCCCTTGCTTTCAAATATGTGAAGTGTAAACAAATGTGTTGCTTTAACTAAGCCAATGAACCCTAAGTTCCTTAAAATAAATTATTGTCAAGCAAACCGCATCAAAATCTGGAAATATGAACCTAGTGTCAAGGTCAAGCTATAAAATTAGTTTCAAATGCGGAACCACATACCCCTTTAATAATAAGCTCTATAGAGATTATTTAACAGCAATTATAATTATTAATTATTATTAAGACTGGAATTTCTTAATTAGGAGTAACTACTATTCGGCCTTGACATAACTAAAATTCTCAAAGTTTTGCATCGGGTGCATGGGTGGCTCAGCGCGCTTCTTTCGGCTCAAGCAAGGGAAATAATACCATCTTTCGCCTTCGCCAAAGACTTCACCATCTGCCAATGTATGAGGTAGTTTTCTATAAAAATTCAAAGTTTGGTTTCAGTACAGTCCATATCAATTAGTAAAGCCAGACTTACTTATTTAAGGTTTCTGGCAGGTAAAGGCACAGCGCAGCTCCAATAAACATCAATAAGCTGATAAAAATCGCAGGCAACGGCTTAAATAGTGTGCCCAGATATATAATATAAGAACTAAAGAATCCAAAAGCATAGCCCACTAAATGTATATTGGACATGCCACGTCCACGCACGCTGGTTGGTATAATCTCCGCGGCATACTGCGCCTCGGCATCGTAAGCCACCACAGCTCCATAACGACCCAAACCGACCATTACGGCTAATAACACAGAGTGCTCGCTGGGATCTAGTGTGGCCACCATAAAACCCGTGGCGGCGGTAATAATGCCACCCACAAAGAGTGAGGCACAGGCCATGCCCTTACGTCCTATATAATTTTGAAAGAGTATAATGGTGAAGCCAGCTGGTAAGTAGGTAATGGCCGTAAAGGAGAACAGCTTAAAAGGTGACGTTCCCAGGCCCTCCACATTGCGGCTGAGTATGTCAAAGGCAACGGTGATGATCATGCTGTAAGTAAGGTTAGTAAAGTAAGATTATCGATTAATTTTTCGATATTGCTAGTAGTACGGTCACACTAAGCACTTTTTGATGTTAGTTTTTGTTAGAATATGAAGTCTAACAAAATTCATTCAAGGACAAATAATTTGACAAAGCACTCAGACAGTGACGCGGCCCAGACTTCAGTAATACTTACGATTTAATAAGCAGTATAATGGTGAATTTGCGCAAGCGCGGCGTTCTGAACATGCCCATAAAGTTATCCTTTTCAGGGGATTCTTTGAGCTCTTCCACCAATTTGCCACTATAGAAATCCTCAAACTCTCTAAAGACCACCTCATCCACTTCGCGTTTATTGAATTTGGCTATGCGTCGTAGACAATTTGAGGCATCCTCATAACGCTTCTTGGTAAGCAGCCACAGAGCGCTCTCGAACAACAAGAAGGGATAGCAGAGCACAGCCAAAGCCGGCAAAGAAGCCACCCATAAATAATTGCGCCAAGTGCCTACCCAAATGGCTAGCCAGGGTGAAACCATGAGACCCGTGCAATAGAATACCGCCAAGATGACGTTAAGGCCCAAGGTTCGGCGCTTGGGACTGAGATACTCAAAAACTGTGGGAAATGCAAAAGTATATATTCATATAGACAATTTAGTTGTTATGTCAGGACTTACCTAATATATACATCAAATAGTACATGGTATCATTGGAAAAACCCGATATAAAGCGTCCAATGGAGTACAGTGGCAGTGAGCCCACAAATGAGGTAATAAAATCACCCGTCGCGCCGGTTAAAGTGGTTAAAACACAGGCAGGTAAACGTCCTATGGTATCCGCCAGATAGCCAAATAAAATTGTGCCCAGCACAGAGCCCACAAAGAAAAATGATTGACCCACCGCAGATTTGTAGGCATCGTGGCATAACCATTTGAGCTAGGCACAATATTTGGGTAAGCCAGTGTTGTCAAAAAACTGCAGCATGCTTTTGGGCGAGACACTTACCTCGGTGGTAACACTTTCATAGCCACTTTCACGTTCGAAGCTCCATTCCTGACACTGCGCTTCCAGACTTTCTTCATCCATATAAGTGCAGGCCTGTGGCGTTATATTGCCATAAAACTCCAGAACACTAGGAGTGGCATCCACCAGCTCCGGCTGCAGGCAGCTTTGGTGTTAGAATTTAACGTACATATAGATACAGATACATTTTTTAAAGGCTACATTTAGCTTACGTATGCGTCGGCGTAAAACTGATAATAGTCTGTGCAAAATAATGCATTGAGGATAGTATATTTGTATAGCCATAGAGCGCCAGCAGCAAGAACTGATAGCGTCCAAAGCTGCCGCACTTTTCCAGCACGCGATCGAAATCCATTTTCGGTACAAGCACACAAAGAAACCACTTTTACACTAAATATCGTACACAATTTTAAAGCGCTCCAACACCGACATCGCTTTGGATGCGACTATTGTCAAGAATTGCCAGCAGCTTGGCTATATCCAAGTGGAATTTCTTCAAGTTGTTTTGATTCAAAAATAAAATGAAAAAATACAAATTTATAATTTATTCATTTATGCAGTCTTTAGACCAGTTTATTTTAAACTCCGAACAGCGACTAAATTAACGTAACCAAAACTAGCCCCTAATATATATCGCACATCGCCGCTTTGGGGCCCAGAGCAGGGCAGTCTGTGGCAGACGTCGTGTTTGGCAGTCGTTCGACTGACGTTTGGTTCGCTGCACTTTTCTCCAACCAAAGCGCATCATTATTATCATATCATTTTTTTTTTGTACAAATAATCAACCGTCTAAACCTTATCACCCGGCGCCCTAGGGCTAAAACAAACTGTTGTAGTCTATAAAAAAAATATAAAATAAAAAAATGGCGGCTTTGCATTAAACGTTGCATTTTTGGTATTACCTTTTTATAACCACGCGGCGGCTACTTAATTTTTTATTTGCTTGCAGTTTCGAAACATTTGCTTGAGAGTGTAAATTATAACGGTGGAAAAATACTGTATATATTTATATCATTATCTATTCATTTCTTTTTAATATTTTTTTCTTTTTTTTTCTTCAGTATTTTGACTATGTTTAAAATAATTTTTGCTGCGTTTGCCTTGAATTTTTCAAGCAACAACTTTTCTTACATCACATTGCAGTTTTAAATTTTAAATATAAATTTGCTTATTTGTGTAAATATATATTTATAAATAATAAATTTAGTTTAATTTACTTATTATGCCACTAATTTGTGTCGGCTGTTATAGATCTTTTTTTGCGTTTTGCCTGTTGGCCTGTTTCTATTGCTTTTTTATGTCAATATTATTTTTGTATAACAGTTTGACAGTATAACAGCGGCGGCATCAGGAATGAGTTTGGCAGGGAATCGCATGTAGCAGCATATTGGCTACTATAACGAATGTGTGCTTTAAGATCGTTTTCGATATTTTGATTCGGCTGAAATCCAGCATTTGCAGCCATACCCCACTTGGAACGCACAAACACATACACACCCGACCGAAGAGCTTGACCTACTGCTTTAGAGATACTATATAAAAAAGTATGATCAGTGTACTAGTAGCTTCCATTGAAATAGGTTCAAACAGCTTGAATTCAGTCCACCAACACTGTTACACTTGTTTTGATTTCTTTTTCTGATCATCGGTTATAATTTGATTATTAACAAACTAAAAATACAAAAGGAAGTACATTTGTAAGCCCAGCTGGCCGTGCTGTCGTCCATATTGGTAAGAATTAATTACACTGCGCAACATTTTTCTGCTGACAGGATAATTCCATTTGTTGATTATAGTGCTCGGTATCGGTATCGAACCTGGGAGCTGTGACGACTTTCTGTTCAAAGGTCTATTTTACCAACTCGGCCAGAATTTTGTATAGCAAAATCATTTCGTTACGTGACGATTTTTCTCTGTTGAGAAATAACGTTTCAAGAATCAAAAAGATTTTGCTTGACAAAACTAATTTTAATAAATTTTATAAATCAACAAATAATTTGAATTTATTACATTAAAAAAAATTTTTCTGCATAAATTTGCTTAAAAAAAGCAGTTATTTGCGTAATAAATTAAAGTATCTGGCATAAATGGAAGATCATTTGCATACAAATCTTTTTTTTTTTTTGCCTGTGTGTGGATTCACTTTGTATTGGCGAGCGAAGCATTTTTCAAAAGAAATTTAGTACCTACCACACCAGGGAAGGGCCAAGTTATTGTTGCTGATCGGAGCTTGTAGACCGCAGATCTTTTATATACATACGAAAACAAAGTAATCAATTTTTGATAAAACAAATTGGCCCCAATAATTTAATATACCCTTCACCAGTGGCGGATTCATGGGGACTTTTCGGGTCCGCGTGTGGTGTGAACTTAACATGTGATATGTAAACTTAACTGAATCTAAAACCGAGATCCAAAAACACCAAACACACTAGGGTTCTGACATTGCCTCAAAAACACCTATTTTGAAGAATATCTCAGCGCCTTGGCTTGTCTGTGGTTTTGTGTCTCGGATTCAAAATCAGCGATCCCAAAAATATATAAAATACATCGTCAATCAGTTTCGAAAAAAAATTTTTCTTAATTATCTTGAAGTTATGGTTTAACACAGACACACAAAAAAAAATTGATTTTCGGGCTCGGAGGTCAGAACATGTTTGTTGTGTCACCGAAACCGAATCCGAGGTTATCTCAGAACTCTAACGTGTTAGAAGTTTTTGGACCTCGAATTCATATTTATCGACTCCCAAGATATAAATAATATTGTTGAAAAAATTTTATGGATTTTTTGAGGATATCGCAGGGGACTTGGTCTTTTTTTGGAACTTGGATTCCGATTAGCCCTGTCCCATAAAAAGTTCACACCACTTTTTGTTGTGAGCCTGTAAAATATTTTAGTAAGCTTTCGATTTTGATTACCAGCTTAAATCGCTGAATATTCGATAAAATAAACTCTTTTTATACCCTGTACCTATAGGTACAAAGGGTATACTAGGTTTGTGCAATGTATGTAACGGACAGAAGGAGGCGTGGCAGACCCCAAGTCCTTTATACCAAAATGCTTATCATAACCTCGGGTAGCGATTGAGCCATGTCCGTCCGTCCGTCCGTATGAACGCCTAGATCTCAGAGACTATAAGAGCTAGAGACACGAAACTTTACCAGCTGGTGCGCATATTTCCTAAGCAGATGAAGTTTGTTGAATCATGTCAATATCTTCCCCCGTTCCCCCGCAGTAGAGTTTCGCGGTTTTTAGCCACACCGTTAAGTATTTTCACCTGAAATTTAACAGAGCAATGCGTTGTAGTTACATGCATCTGTGTGTCAAAAATGAACCAAATCGGACAAATATAGCAAAAGTTACAGTCAAAAATGAACAAATTTCACCGCCCTTTACCAATAAACTGCGTCAATATTTGACTCTACGTAATTATGGTGACAAGTGACCTAGAATCACAATTTTTGGTAAGCTCATTCATGTGGCTCTAATGAACAAAGCCACATCCAACTTTTATCGATGCGGTCCCCCACCCCCCGCAATCCATTTACCGTGTTTTCTCCCACACCCCTCAACATACCAACTTGAAACTTACCCCGTATACTGTAAATAAGTTCTTTGTTGTAACATTCGAGTTTCATCAAAATGGGTAAAAATTTAGGGAACTTATAGGTATAAATATCGATTTTAACCAAAAAAAAATAAATTCCAATTGGAAAGTTCTTAGATGGAATACGCAGGAAAAATTTTTTTGACACAAAAGGTACAGGGTATTCCACTGTCGGGCACCGCCTCGACTGTACCACATTTTTTTTCGATAAAAACGAATATATTTTATAACTTTTGTTGTAAGAGTGCGCAAATGTCTCGAAAGCAGTTTTTACAAGATCAGCGCAATGAGCTCCAATGATACTATTTCAAGATGCACTATATGACGCATTCATGTGGAGCAAAAGTAAACTCTGCAAATAAAAAAAAAATAATTGTAGAGAATAACATTCACTGTAAACTTCAAATTAAGAGATCTTTGGGCACCGTCTGATTGGGATGATTGCCAAGTGTCTTCAGAGAACTCTGGATTTTGATGAGATTGGATTGATGAGAAATGTGGTTGAGTTCAGTACTTGTCTTGCTCTCTTGGCTTTGCGCCGGTGTAATATTAAGATCATATGTTCTTAAGTCCGTTCTATAAGGCTAAAACTGCTACTTACAATTTAAAAGCAAAGTACACATCGAGTGAAACAAATTGCTTGTAAATATTCATTCCTTTTCGTACACTTTTAAATTAATATTTTTTGTGCTCTCTTTCGGGGAATCAATACTTACTTACTTACTTTCATTTTGGATGCATATATGCAGGTCTAGTTCTCGTACCTGTATATAACTTGACACTGAAACACCTGCTGTTCCACATATAAGCGGAGACAGATATATTCTTGGGGTTTTTTTAAGTATAGCTATACCCGTTTGTGATCCAGTATAACAGTATAACACTTTCGTATCTTTGCACTCTACTCCTAGGAATAAGCATGGGATTGATTAAAGTCAATTTCTTTGATTTTATCTTGAATATTTTCTACCTGTTTTGTTTAAAAATATATTTTTAATTTATTTATATATGCCAGCTCACGTTTGGTTCATAATCGAACCACGAGTTAGTCTAATGAGGGTTACCCCAAACTAGTTCCACATTTAGCTTATAACATAATTTATGCTGAGTCAGTTTTAAAAAGCACGTGAATTTTTCGTCTGACCGAATAGTAATAAATTTTAATACTAATCTACTTCTGTTTAGCAACAGCGCTTTCGTACAATGATCTGAGTTTTATAGAGTTTACCTTAAGTATATGATATTGACTCATACTCATTTGTAGTATTATCTTCTATTGTGCAAAACTTTTTATATGTATATTTACGCGTATTTGCCTTAAGGCTTCTGTGCGGTTTAAAGATTTGGTTTTTATCGTTTCAACCATAAAGTATTTAGGTGCTGGAAAGACTGGTTCGGCACCCTCTTGTTTGATGGCGCTTAAAGATCTTAGTCATTAGTCGTTGTTCCTAAATGCTTATGTCAAGTTAAATGTTATTACTTCAATTTTATGATGTGCTAATAGGCACGGTTATAAAGGGTATACCTAATTAATGGAAATTTTGATTTATCTTTGTTTTTGTTGTCATTTTTAAAACTTCTTACAAACAATGACTGCTACTGGGTGAGTCCCCAAAAAAACGAGTGTAAATGCAAATCAGGCGAATAAGCTGAAGCGCATAAGTGCTTGCAAAATAAACAAATCTTAACGTAAATTATCAATTAGAATTTGGAACTCAAACCGGAATGTGCAATACGCTATTAGTTGCTTTTGTGATCAGTGTGACGACGGTTTTAAGACTTAATCGGCCGTGCTCCGGAAAACGAAGAAACCAAAACCGAATAAAATGTGCGGATTCGTTTTCCAGAGCACGGCCGAATAATAAAAATAAATGTTTTTGTGCTTCAAGCTTCGGATCCAGATGTTTTGTGCCAAATTTGTATATGACGGTGAAAATTAATTAATTTAATACTTTATTTAGATTTTTAGACCACCTAAACAAACTAATAATAAATAGTAATCGGCTTTGTAAAAAATTAATCGCAACGATTTTTTCTAACAAATGGCTATGTAACGCCCGTAATAATATGTTTGCACATAAGTTTTGGCTGCGGCAAAAAAACAGAACAGCTGTTGTTACTGCTGGCGCCATCTAGTGAACTTGGTAGCTCTATCTTATTTATGTAAAACATCAGTAAAATCATAGGCCAACACTGTTTTATTTGTTTGAACATAATATTTCGCTAAATTTTTTTTTTTTTTATGAGAAGATTGTTACGGTTGTGACATTCGTTACTACATATAGGTCTGAACCTTAAAAAAAATGGTCTTAACGTTAAAAACATTGTATCCGAAAGTCGGTTGTTTTTTTTGTAACTCTGCATTTTATAGAGAATTCAAATATTGGATGTTATTTAAAATTTTGCATTGATTCTTTAAAGATTAAGGAAGAATTAAAAAAAATTTGACTGATTGGGGATTACTGGGATTAACCAAGGAATTTTTTTTTGTATTTACTTTCTCGATATAAGCGTTATAAAACTCCTATAGGGGCATTAAAAAGCACCTCAAAAAATATCGTCACATATCGAAAGTTTAGTGGCATTTCCAAGCACTTTATCAAATTTTATTAAAATCGGTATTTATTTAATAAATACAGCTCAACTCGGTCAAAACAATGTTTTCAGAGTATAATTTGTTTGATTTCGTTTGTTTATATAGATATCCTTTGGCATTCGATAGTTTTTTGGAGTTTTCAATTCACGCTGATAAAATGTGATCATTTTTATTTTTGAGCTAAGTTTAGATCATACCAAATTTAGAATTGAAAAAATTTGCATACAATTTTTAAAAAATATACATTTTTTTTTAAATTCAAAGTCTAATAAAAAAAAAATGGTTTCAATATCTTTGCGCGTTTACGAGATATGGCAGAAGAAGAAAGAAGAAGTGTGTATAAATATTATACTCACTTATCGATAAATAATCGGAATTGCGAAAAAAGGAAAACGATGTTGTTATTAACAAGTACCTATTTAGGTATATAATATAGCGCCCATAAGACGATCGGTACAGTGAAAAATTTTGGTTTGGAAAGCCTCACACACCTTTTAAAGTATGCACACAAAACTTTTCAGAGAGACTTATTTACAAGTTAGGGTACCCCATTATCGTAGACCGTTTTTTTCCCCTTATTTAAAATGATCTTTAGATGCTTATGTTTGTTATATCGTATGTATTTGTTAAGCAGCTGCTGCCTTGGTGCTTGATTTAGCCGGCTAACCTTATCTAAAAAACACTTACTACAACTTATATGTACTCTATTACCTAATATATTTTAGTTAACGGCTATTACGGTTGAATATATTATTTAATAAATAAATGTTATTTAATGAGAAAGCAAACTTGCACTGCTCGATATTAAGTCACTTAACAAACTGTCGAAGAACTCGGTGGAGTCTAATGTTAGGGAGAGTGAAAAACAAATTACAAGAAGAGAGAAACAGTGAGCTTAATATTGTGTCTCGGTGTTTATGTTAAAGAAGCCAAAAAAATCTTTTCTCGCTCCTTTTTTTATACCCTTTACTTTGGCTATGAAGGGATATTAAGTTTGAGTTAAACGAAAACGAGTAAGACCACATAACTTTTTTTTCCAAAATGATCAGGACAAATAAATTGATTTAGACATGCCCGTCTATCAGTCTATCTGCCCGTCAGGAAAATTATTGGGCACCATTATTTTCAATAAAATTTTGAGGCTCACTTCCAAATTTTTATACCCTGTACCGTATGGTACAAAGAGTATATTATGTTTGTGCAAGCCGAAAATGTATGTAACATACAGAAGGCAACGTCGGAGACCCCCCAAAATTACCTAATTATGATCAGGGTGACTAGAGAAGTCGATATACCCATGTCCGTCTGTCCGTCTGTCTGTATGAACGTCTAGATCTCAGAGATGGTAAGAGCTAGAGCAACCAAATTTTCAGATTAGATGCGTTATTATGTCAGGGGAGACATGTTTATTTTATTTTTTCGCACTGCACTATGGGCCCAGATTCTCATATTTTGGCCAAAACCCATAATAATTTTTTTAGAGTGATGAAATTTTACATACGTGTTCGTAAAGGATTGAGCTATTTTTTTTATTTAAGTTTGAGCCTCCTCAGATTTTTTTGAGATATAGATAATCCAGACCAAAATTGGAAAAAATTAAAAAAAAATTGTAACTTAATTAAAAAAAAAACGGTTAATTGGAATTGGACCATGTTTCATACAGAGGAAGATATGAGCTCCTCATACGTTGAAAAAATAGCCTATAACCAAAGTATTGAACGGTTTTGGAGTTATAGCACCAAGTAGTTTCAACTTTCCAAGCATATTTAAAAAAAACGACATCACCAATCCATATGCTTTTTGACTGTTATAATTTTTTTTTGCATGCTCTTTTAATTTCCAAAAAAAAAATTTCAAAAATCAATATTTACATTTTTACGTTTTTTCTTAAAAATTGATCAATTTTACAATTTTGATTTGCGCCTTTGTAAGTATGCTATTAATTTTCAAATTGTACATTTTTCTTACATTTTAGTACAACTTTGGAAATGAAAAAAAAATGAAAGCATACTTTTAGGTTGCTAAGAAATTAAAAGAATAGTACAATTTCCTGGAGGTAAATTTTTAAAATTCAACTTTTATATACAAAATTGAATTTCCGAAAATCGGGAGGAATTACATTTTGTTGTAAAACATGTGAAGAAATTTATAAAATTTTTTTCGATCAAATGTCGAGTGGTAGTCGGAGGCACCCTTAAAGCAAAGTAGCCAAATGATGAAAAACCAACAAAATCTTTATAACTACTCGAATATATTTAAAACCAAAAAGTTTTTAAGCTCAATTTTATTTTTTCTCTGAAGTAACAATTATAAATATTAAAGTGAATGAAGATTTCTTAGCTACATGTATCATAGCAAATGCATGTTTTTTTTTCTGTAAATTATCGCAAAAGTTAAAAAAATACAAAATGTCATCTTTGATGTCCAATAAGTTAAAAACCACTAATCAAAATTTAATATTTTTTTTTTGCTCTGGATACCTTAACAAGTGTTAAATCATATTACATTGTCATATTTTCCAAATTTTGAATTTCGTCTGGAGGGCTTGTGGCCAAAAGCTAGTCACGCGGGCCTATTGTGCACTGAACCAAACTTGATCAAAATCGATTGACTATATCATATACATAGCTCCCATTCGGTCAAAAAATCATTTTTGGTTAAAAATTCGTCTGTTTTTGGTTGTTTATGAAGGTATCGTAATCTAATTTGCCAATCAAATGTCTTTTGGTGTTCTTAAGCAATATACCGGATTTTATTGCAGGCTAGTGGTACAGGGTATCCCAAAGTCGCCTGCGTCGACTGGTATTTTACAAGTCGACACAGACCTTCTCTCTTTCTTAACCTTTCGTACTTTGATTAAAATCTTCAAATTTTAAGCCCTTTCTTCTGCCTATTTCTAAAATTGTTTCTGAAAAAGCTACAGTCCTCAAACGAGGTATATAGAATTAAGTAGGCTAAAATATATGTAAGTACTTACCAACAAACCTTTTCTCGTTGCAACTTGAAACGTAATGCAATTAAATTTTAGTTTTAAACATATTCTACAAAGGAAAGTATAGGGTACATTATAGTCGAGGTGTCCCCACAGTAACCGGTCGACTTTATTTTTGTATTTGATTATTTTTTTTTTTGTGAGGGAAATTTTTACATTTACTCTAAAATGTACGAAATTCTCTTGTTCTCTTTTTTCTTCCTTTAAGTTTCCTTTTTGCATTAACACAATAAGCAGATATATAAATATTATAAAAAACTAAATTTTAAGATTAGATTGAGAGTTGATGATTGCCGCGTTTAGGGCGCCAACCCATCTCGTATTCTCCTGTTAAAAAAGTGAAGATAAAATTTTTCAACAAATTTAAATATTAACTTTATTAACCTGAGGCTCGCAAGCTGGTTGGGTTTGACAAGCAGTGCAAGCTGATTATTTTATGCACCAAGCAGTGCAGGTTTATAAACAAGAGAAATATTTTTGAAAATTAGCTTTGAATGAACTTTTAAAATTTATTATAAAATCTCTATCTCTGCATTCCGAGATTTAAAGCTTTTGTGACTTCGAAACATGAAGTTATATCTTCCTCAATAATAAGAGGTACTATTTTTATTTTGCTTATCTCAGTAACTTTATGTGGTTACTTTTTGCCAGAGCAAAACTTTAATCTTTATTATTTTTTTAATCGATCGATAAAATCTTTCATATTTGTTTATATGTTTATTATATTTACTAGTTAAGCAAAAATCTACCTAAACAGCGATTATCACTAAGTAATCGGAGTTTTGAAAAAAATAATTTTTAGAGGTAAATATTGGATAACACCTCAAAAAATTATGTTCACAGACTTACAAGGGAATTGGATGTATCTGGCCGCCAGAACGTTTGGGAAAGAAATTTGAGTTTGAGAAATTTGCAAGCAACTCGAAAGTTATCTTATTTAATAAAAAGAAATAAAATGCATCAATTAGTGATCAAATATAAAATATTTTATTATATACCATACATATATTAATTATTTAATATAATTTTGTTTTTTGACATGTACCGTCTATCTTGGTTCGTTTGGATGCTTTAATCTACATCTTTGGGATACAACTTAAGGGTAGTGCAATGAATAAAATAAAAACTATTTAGCCATATCACCATTTCAGTGAAAGGAAAACATAACCAAAATACTATCACATTATGATCTATTAAATAGAATCAACTTAAAAGTATATCGAAGAATCCAGCGAGTTCGAATTTGATTTGGTATTATGCGAGGAAAGTGTCGTCTCTGATAAGGTACGTTTTTCCATAAAGCTAAACGTATACCAGCGATCATTTTTGCCAAAGTTCTCGCCATCCTCCAGCGAATTGGGCAAAGTGCGATGCAGCGTCTCGGGCAGCAGCAGACAAAGCATAGCGCCCAGCAGCGAGATGATGCCCAAGATGATCTCCGGCAGAGGTGAAAATATGGTGCGTGTATAGAGAATAAAAGCGCTAAAAAAGGTAAAGGCGTAACCCATGACATGCACAGCGGCCACGCCTTGACCGCGAACGCAGGTAGGGATCAGCTCCGTAGCATACTGTGCACCGGAGTTATAGGCCACGGTGACGCCAAAGCGTCCAATAACCGAGAGCGTGACGAGCAAAGCGGTGGCTGTAAAGAATTTAAAAATTGCTTTATGAACTATCGATGCAAAGGTAAGACCAGCTGGGCAACTTACTGCGCTCCGCAATAGCTGCATAGATTATGGCGCCCGAAAATGATATGAAAATGCCACTCAACAGCAGCGACATGGAAGCCATTGCCTTGCGTCCAATACGATCTTGCAGACAAATGATCAGCAGACAGGCCGGTAATATGGTTGTAGCGCTTAGCGAGAACATTAGGAACGGCGAAATGCCAAGGCCCTGTACATTACGCGAGATGGCATCATAGCAGAGTGTGAGTACCATGCTTTGTGTTTTTTGGGGGAGTTAATTAGTTAGACATTTGGATATAGCCAAGAGGCAAGAAGGTTTCACTCACGACTTAAAGAACAGTATAAGCGTGTTGCGGCGCAGACGTGGCGTCTTGAAGAGATGCAGCAGATTGGGTGCCACCTTGGTATGTTGCTGCCTGTGCTTGCATTCTTCAACAAATTCTTCGAAGGCGCTTTCGTCCACATGTCGACCATTGATCTTGGCCACACGCTTGAGACAGGCTACAGCTTCAGCGTACTTCCGCTTGGAGATCAACCACTGCACGCTCTCTGGTACAATAAAGTAAAAGAGTGGCACCAACGCAAAGGGCAGCGAGGTGACCAATAAAAAGCCACGCCAAGTTTGCATTAGCACTGCAATCCAGGGTGCGCTCATGGAGCCCAGACAGTAGAACAGTCCTATACAAATGCTGAGTCCCACTGTGCGCAGCGTGGGACGCATATACTCCATAACTACAAAACGAATGTGAGAGTAATTATAGTAATTGTAAAAATTGGCATTATTTAAGGCAGTGCTGAGGCATTATGAGAATGGGATGCTCTACAATCATTTCTCCAAAATAACTGCACAAAGTTTGGTATTGGAAATGTTTAGGAATAATTTAAGGGGAAATTTAGAATTACCCTGTTCTTATGGGTACAGTTTGTAATATTGTTTAATTATTGCCGGGAGTGACTGACTTCATTATATTCCTTCGTCTCAACGGCTTTCAAGTAGAAAACCTTATACACATATTTAACAAAAAAAATTAAAATCTTTTGAAAATTAAGTGTATTTTTTGGTACTCTTGACTTAAATGGTTGTTTCCAACAGGAAATTTTCCTTCATTTTGACTCATGTTGCTTATTTTCAAAGCTTAGTTCCAACAGGTTTTGAAAATATCTGCAGCTAGATTTTGGCCTACATCAGGGGAGTGTGGGAGTAAAGGCTCACATAAGGCAAAATACTCAATTTAATAAATTTTTAAAAAACTATCATATGTATATATGTATAAAAAATAGGCCTGTATCTTTTTTCATTTCAACTATATTTTAGTGAATATGCTTTTAAATTATTTTAATATAGCAAAGGGTGAAACATTAAAATATTTAAAAAATTTTAAAAATATAGTAAAAATGGGCGAAAATAAGTGAACCCTTCCATTTTCTGAATCAAAAAAATCGGTTTTGTTTATTTTTATATTTTTTTGCAAAATTTAATTTATTTATCGCGTTATCGATAACTGAATGTCAAGGGAGACTTTTCTTTAACTTTTGTAAAATTATAAATGAGTTCTTTTTATTTAATGAAAAATTATCAATAAAAAAAAATTAGAATTAAAGAAAAATGGATTTACAAAAAAAAATTTTAATATTATGTTTAATGGTCGCTGGTACCTACTGATAACTAAATATTAAGGCAGACTTTAACAACAAACAAAAAGATACTTTTTACAAATTTTTTTTTTAATGTTGACTTGTACCTCTGTCAATTATGTAAAAATCTTTAAAAGCGAAATTATTTTTTACTCCATATCGTCATATTTTGAAAACTAAAAAAAAAGTTGTCCGACCTTTAGATGTGAGAGGGTTACCCTAATGGATTTTCTGCCCTTGAATCCGAATCCGAGGTTCTGACATAAACGCAAAAACGCCATAGTACGAGAAATTTTTTTTTTTTTGTCTCCGGGAAACCAGTCTCGAAAAAAAGTTTTGTGGTATTTTTTAATATTGTGTCAATACCATACAAAACAAAATGGATTTTTGGGTTCAGAGATCAGATCATCTTTACTGAATGTTTTTGGTGCCGCTGCATCCGAAACACCCAACGGCTCTGAAATAACTTCAAAAACACCAAAAAACTCGGTATCTATTTTATCAATGTTTTTTGAACTTTAGATTCAGATTCAGCTCAAAATTCATATGAAAAGCCCTGTCTCTTGTAAAGTTTACACTACTTTTTTTACTTTTATAAGTCTTTTTTTTTGTATTAATAAAGTAAGTAAAGCCAGTTTGGTGTAATTTTTAACTATAGGAAAATAATTGTTAAAAAATAAATCTTAAGAAATTCCAATTTGCCAATGCACTTGAATTAATTTAATTTTTAATGAAAAATAATAATTGTGAAAAATAAATTTTAGGAAAACCAAATTTTTCAAAATAGTAAGGCATACATAAAAATTAAAACATTTTTCGACAAAACGACTGCATGAAGAATCTAATATTAAAAAGGTTGATGAACTTATTTCTCGCGCTATCAAAAATTTCGCTAATAAAAAATCACATATCGCACTAGTTTCGTGCTGACGGACACTAACTTCAGTTAATCCGCTTAATTTATAAATCTTTTAACTTTTTTTTCCCATCATAATTAATTTTTTTTTGCATGCCATTGTTTTCCTTATCAGTAAATTTTCGAGTCAAACTCCTTTATATTTATAAATTTATTCTCTTAAATTCTCAGTTGTAAAGATATAATATCTAAACTCTGATTCAATATGTTAAGCTAGCTTTAAGCAATATTTTTATATTACTTCGGCTAATAAAGCGAATTGTATAAATTAAATTAAAACATTTTGTCATGCAACGATGCAATCGATTGATACACCGGCTTGATGCATAGGTGTTTATTGTGTGTTTATTGGACGATAGCTCGATAAATAATCGAAATTTTTGAAAACTGTACAAACTGCCATTGGGTTTGTAATTGATCCATCAAAAAAATGGTCTTCGAGAT
Organism: Chymomyza fuscimana; assembly: GCA_949987675.1. NCBI lineage: Eukaryota > Metazoa > Arthropoda > Insecta > Diptera > Drosophilidae > Chymomyza > Chymomyza fuscimana. The sequence continues at coordinate 121,176,203 of OX465088.1, read as the reverse complement.
CTTAGATTTCATACTCGCGGACTTCGTATCAATTTGGCGTACACTTAATATGATGGCGTTTAATTACATCTCACTTTTATATACATTTCGACGAGTATAATACAATATTCTATTTTATTAGTAAATATCTAAAAAGGTCATTAGCAAACACTCACCCAGTATGTACATCATCACAAAGTTGCTGTCCGTGGCAAATCCGGATATCATGCGAAACAGACAAAACAGCGGCAAGCTGGTGCCCAATATGGTCAACAAATTACCGGCCATCGCTATGACATTGGCCACTATTAGGATGGGCAAACGTCCAACTATATCCGCCAAATAACCCAACACCAGTGTGCCCACCACAGAGCCCACAAAGAACATGGATTGACCCAGCGTCAGTTTCCACGTATCTTTGCATATCCAATTCATATCGCTGGTAAAGCTCTCATAGCCCATGTAGAACTCATAGTCGTAACGTTCGCAACTATACGTATCTGTTTCATTGTAGTCCATGACCAGACAGCTGGACTGTGCCGGTACCTGATCCGCCGAAGTCAAGCCATCCGCACACCTAAACAGTCGCTTATTATAACATTATAGATACTTTTGTATCTGAGTGCACATACCAATACTTGGGCACAAAGCTGATGATCGTCTGGGAGTAATAGTGTAGTGCTGAGAGTACGTTGATCATGCAAAACAACAGCAGCATCAGCAGCTGTAGTCGATGACAGTCGCCACATTTTTCGAGTATCTTGTCCACCTCCAGCATGGTACTAATCCTATTCCAGACGTTTCCGCGTTCTGTCAGATACAAAGTCAGGCCTTTAGTTTTGTTATGTTGTTGATTTGTAGTAAGTTGCACAGTTTTCAGCTGCTTTTTGGTTTTGGTTTTGATTTGCTTAATTGCTTTTGTCGCACTAATTAACTAACTTAGGGCAATCTTTTTTAGAGACTCAGTGTCTGAGTTGTTGACTAGTTTAATTTCAGTTTTTTGCACTTTATTAATTATGCATGACAAGTTTAATTTTCACTAGAACTTGACAGATTGCTGCTCTTTCTAGATGCATCATATATTTTGTAACGTGGAAAATTTGAATCAGTCGAGGCGAACCGTGGGATACTTTTCCCAAGAAAATTGATTATTTACGCGGGATGTGAATAGAAGAAAATGTCATCCAAAATTTGCAAGCTTTATCTATAGCGAGGTGGATTATTTCTGCAGCCTAAGGGCTTAAAAACCTTAATCAAGGAGATGTACCATATCATATATAGACATGAAATAAACTCCTAGCTATGTACGAATCTGTCTTTAAGATCTATGATCCTGTATTTATACGGGTAGACAGATATGACAGGGCTCCCGTATGGATTGTAAGCCGCTGAATCCGAAACCAAGGCGCAAAATCCCCTAGATATCAGAATTCTGATATAACTTAAAAAAGACGTGATGGGTTTCTTTAGACCTTGTGTTTGGATTCAGTGATCCCAAAATCCTATAGTTAAAATGCTCTGGCCTTCTGTTATAGCATAAAAATGCAAAGAATTTTTTTATTTGAGACCAGTTCTCCAACGATGTTTTTTATATATTTTTGGGGTCGCTGAGTCCGAACCCGAAGTTAAAATAAGCATTACTTCAGGTTTCGGATATAGCCTCCAAAATAACGTTTTATGGGTTTTTGAGGTTGTTTCCGAACCTTTGAGTGTTGTTACAGTTACACCATTTTTTTTTGCAATTCCCAAGATCTAGCTGTTAATGTAAACAGAGGGACAGACAGATGGACTTTTTCAAAATAAAGTAATTAATGGCGAGAAATTTTGCTTTTATAAAATGAGGGTGAAGGGGATAGAAGTATAGGGGTATGATTTGTGAAAATGTCAACGCTTTCTTGTTTATTAGGCTTACGTTAGTATATAGTATATACAAATGGGTCTAGCTGCATAAGGAACAAAAAACTGCACCCAACGAATTTTCAATAGAGTTCTTAAACTTTAAGCATTTCGGCTTAATTAAAATATTTATTTATTTCAATTTTTATTTGATTGTGATTAAACAGCGGCATATTTTTCTATGGTCTATAGGGCTCTTTAAAAAAATGTATTTGAAATTCTTTTTAATTTGTTTAAGTTTGTTCCTTATATAAGTTACAATTTTGAATGTTTTTTTAATAATATGAAAAAAAAATTTTTTTCAAAAGAATTAAAAAAAAAAGGAAATCCTTTGGAAAAAAAAAAAAAAAAAAAAATTCAGTGTTGTATAATAATAAAAGTTTTAATTTTTTATATAAATACTGAAAATTACTAAAAAAAAATGTGAAACAAAATATATCGGTTTTTTTTTCACAAAAAATCAAACAAAATTAACAAATCTTATTTTTAAGATTTTCTCTCTGTCTTATTTAACACCATGGCCAAGAAGCGCGAAATTCTTCTATGGGGGAATGGGGTAAGATAAGATAACAACTTTATGCAATTTTTAGCGGTTTATTTTTTTCCTAAACAATTCCTTTTTTTCGCGCCAAAAACAATTTGTATTCTATTTAATGAATAAGTTTATAAAATAGCATATGTTTTTATTTTAGTATAACAACAGCATCGATAAACGTTTTAGCTTGTAATTAAAATTAATGGACATATGTTTGACTCTCAGTAGATTATACGATACTTTAAGAGCCATAAATTTGAAAATTGTTGCACACTTAAACACTTAAATTTATTATGATATTTTATAGTTTTTGTGTCACCATTTTTTTTTTCTATAATTTCTCAAAAACTAGTTAAAATGTAGTTTTTGGTTAAGAAAATTGTTTTCTATGATTTTTTAAAATTGTTTTCAATTGAAATGTTCAAGAAATAAAAAGTTTATTTAATAAATTTTCTAAGAGTTTTAATATAATTTTTAATACAAATTTGTATATTTTTTAATATTATTTTTTAGTGAAGCAATTTCAAAGATTTTTAACTATTTTTTTATTTATTTTTAAATTTATTATTTATGTATTATAAAATTGTTGTTTAATTTAAGCATTTATATGTTTTTAATTAGCTTTTTATTTTGGCTATATGATTTTTTTTTTTTTTAATTTTATTTTAGTGTAAAGTATTTTAATATTATTTTAATTGAAACTTTTTATTTTATGTTTTATATTTATTACATTTTTTTTTTGTTTCGGCAAATTGTTCGTAAAATTATTTTCCTTTACTTGATCCGGAGAACTTTCGCGTTTGAGTTTCCACTGACGACTGGCTGCTGAGTAATTATAATAGCAGCTAATTTGGTAGGTGGGTAGCTTGGAATTGGAAGATAAGAAACAGATTTTGCACGACAAAGCAGCTGATTCCCTAGAATTAATTGTGGCACGAGGCGACACAGCACCTTAAATTGGTCTGTATTCTAAAATCCAAAAAGGTAAGGCTTCGGCGCCCAAATAATATTACAAAGCATTCAATTTAAATTTTCAAAAGTAATAGCTCCGAGATTTTGTTGTTTTATAGATTGTCAACTGCACTGCACCAAAGTCACGATTGATTTGAGTAGCTCGCTGCGGTTCGTAGATTTTGCATTTTGTTTCGAAAATAAAACAAAAGAAATTCTATAGCATATTCACAACGATTTGTTGTTGTTTCATAGAGATAAATATAGATTTTTGAACACTGCTGGCTCTGATTGCATGTTAAGCAAATTTTGTTTACGTTTACTATAGCGGTTTTTGTCAGTTTCCTAGGCCCGATTGCCTGACTGACTGCATTGAATAAGCTGATTATTGCACTCTATTATTATGATGATGAGGATAATGATGATGATGGTGATGATGATGTTGATATGATTATCATCACATAAGTCGTTGCATGTGTGACAATCCAAACGTCCCTGACATTGGCAGTGGAAATCAACGAGCTAAGCGAACTCGGAGAACTCGATGAACTCAACGAACTCATTGCGATTTCTGTTTAGTATTGCGATATCTTGTCGGGATTTTTATTTTTTGTTGTTATGAGCCAATATATATGGCTAGGAAACAAAAAAAAATATATATAATAAAAAGTGAAATTTATTATCAACAGCTTTGTTAGGCTTTTTGCTTGTGGTACAGCAAATAAATGTCTGTTTATCTCAACCTTATTTATGTGCTTGAACTATCTGTCTTATCGTGCACATCTTAAAAGTAGCAGCTAATACCTTATTTTGAAAGATAAAGAAACTTATGTTTGATAAACTTTTTGGGGCATTGCAAACCAGAAGTTGTTCATTTGCTCATGTGTTTGAATACTTAGATCTCGGAGACCATAAGTGGGCAGAGTCGGTTTGTCAAATCTTCTGACCCCACTCACTCTATGTAGACTTTTGCTGCTTTCATTCTCACTAATAAGGCCATCCGGCTTAACTTAAACTATGTTACTAATATTATTCTAATTGCTTTAGTCTGTCCCACTGTCGTGTACGCACCCAAATGACTTTATTTTTCTAGTTAAAAAATAGATAAATACTTAGTAAAAGTATAAACAGAGATATTTTTGCTATAAAATTATATAGAAGGCTTAGTGCAACTTGTTTAAGCCTTATCAGGGCTGCAAAGCTTTAAAGCTTCTGGGATACTTTTGGTTCAAGGTCTACGAGTCTATATCGATTTTGGTTCGTCCTTAGTTTTCTATGTCAGTGAAGAAAAAAGGTTTCCTATCAAGCACCATCTCTTAATAGACATAAGTATGTATGTGACGCCGAACGTTCAGATCGTCACGGCAGAAGTGGCCCATGGAATGATACTAGACAATCAAAGAAACAAGGTGCGTGAGGTGGCTCAAACATCTTAATTGAGCGGGTACATAAAAGTTTACAACAAAATTTTTATGGATATCGAGAAAGCATTACAAAACTTCATGAATTGGCCTACGAATTGCTCTCTACTCTACAAATCTAGGCCCTAGTAACTATTATTTGTGTCCTAACCTGAAGAAATGGCTGGGCAGTAAAAAATCTTCAGAGCTTTGGGGAAATCTATTATTTATAGGGAATAAAAATTTAAAAAAATAATTATTTGTATAAAAAACTAGTTTTTGGTAAGCCAGACACCAAACTGGCCTCATAAAAATAAAGCTCAAAATAAGCTCAAAAAAATAATGCTAGTGATAGTCGGCCGGTGCCCGACAGTGTAATACCCTGTACCTATTTTCTAAGAACTTTCCAATTGGAACATTTTTTTTTTTTTGGTATAGATTGTCTCCGAAATCTAGGTGATCTTATCGCTAGACGAGATTATGATAAGCCTTTTTTTATAAAGGATTTCGGGTCTTCTGTCCGTTACATACATTGCACAAATCTAGTATGTATATCCTTTGTACCTATAGGTACAGGGTATAAAAATAGTACAAAATAATTAATGAAAAGGTAAATAAAAAATTAAAGTTTAAATCCGTATCGTACAGATATTGTTTTTATTTAAAAATAAATTCAAAATTTTTTTTTTTTTTTTTTTATTTTATTTTGAATCTGGCTTTATTAAGCAAAAAGTAAATTTACTAAATAATAAGTAATAATATATAAGTATAATAGCAAGTTTCCACTGAAACCTTCTTTTGTGTTGAACCAATTTTAAAACTAGCTTTGAAAATAAGGGTCACATTTATTTTTTTTATACTATTTATTACTAATTCTATTTTTTTGCTAATTGCTTCTGTAAATCCTAACTGCCAGGCCGGAAATAATATCTCAGCTAGAAAACACGATTGTTGCTGTTGGTTACAGAATCGAAAATAAGACATAATTTTTATAAAAAGACAATTGAATACATTTTTTGACAAATTAATTTTTTGTTTATTAACAATTAATACAGGGTGGGATTAAAAAGTAGTTGAACTGAATTTATTAAAAGAAAGTGGCAACCATGTGCTTAGCCAAAGAGACTTTGCACAAACTTGGTAAATACTCTTCGTATTGAGGAGAAATTGGAACCTCAACTCTTAAATTTATTTTTTTATATTTCACAAATTATATATGTATTATAAACGTAAAATAAATTAAAATTGAAAATCTACAATCCGAGTCCAGGGACACTCTTTACTTTGGCCACATTTTCATCAACCCTTGAAGTTGGTTGGCGATTAATGCTATTCGAGGAGTTCCCCCACTCTCGGAACAGCTTACGCTCTTACACTGTAGGCGTCCCTAATAATTCCAAAGGTTTCTCTCGCTGTCTTCGAGTCGAGCTTAACGCAGAATTTAATGGCTGCTCGAGATGTTTCTTTATCTTAAATTGCGACGAAATTTCGAAACAGGTGACTGGAAAATAATATAATAAATATCATAGTAATAAAAAAAAATAAATTCATATTTCGACACTGCAATAAAATTTGATGTACAAATTTTACACGATTTCTTTTCTCAATATATAGAAAGAAAAGCTGCTTACCATATAGTATATAGAGCCCTGTTGAATAATTGCAACAAACCGTGATTTAAATTGTTATTCGATCCTTATCGATTACAATAGCTTACAAACTTTAGGGTCATTGAGTGAAGTTTTTTTGTGTAATATTGAGTCGAGAAATACGAAAATTACATTCATTCTTAAAAACCGTTTTCAAGATTATTTCGAAAAACATATTTTTCAAAAAATTTCGGTTTGCTTTTTATAAAGAAGAAAAATTTTGTACAATTAAACTTTGAGCTGAAAGTGAATTCTTTTACGAACATTTCGAGCCGAAGATCTTCAAAATCAGTTAAGAACTGTAAATGTTAAGGAACCATGTACAAAAAATGCGAAAGTTCCAATTTTCACTCAATCACATTTTTGGTCGAAAAACAATTTTTCTCTCAGTTTTTCGTTTTTAAAAAATGGTCGAAAATTACACTTTTTCGACTTTGGTTGCTCGTAACTTCAATAACGTAAAGAGCTCTCTCATGTCGATACAAAATTTTGTTCCCGAGATATTGTCGAATAGCTGAAAAAAGTACCCAAAAACATGTTTTTCGAAAAAACCGCGAAAACGCTGCTTAAGAAAAAAAATTAATGTCATATTTCTTGACCCAAAATTACCATAAAAAACACTTTTATACGAAGGTTCATTTTTCGTGTAAACTAGTATTATTAGCGCATCTCTGTAATATTCAAATTTATATAATCATTCAAAAATGAATTGTCAACATGCTATTAAGTAGTTATATTCACTAGGTCTAAAGTTTTCACTTTCGAACTGATGATCAAAATATTGCGTGCTTTTAGAAATTATAATAAAATTCTTATAAGTATTAGCTATACGTTGCAAAAAAAAAAAACATTACAATTCGTTATTGTGTTGTATTATAAAAGCGATAGATATAGATATTTATCTTGCAAATACCAGGTTTTAAAAAGTATAATGAATAGCCATTAAAAGAGTTGTGAAAAAAAATAAAGTTTAGGATAAAAAAACTGCTTAAATACCTACATATAATATCTTTACAATTTATCCAGTTGCTTGAATTTTTTTTTCTTTCTTTAAGATCAAAATGCAATGTTATTATTGAAAAAAACTTTTGTTCTATCAATTCTAAGTTTCTACAGAGTTTGCTGATCATTGATCCCGAATATGTAACTCATAAACTCTTAAAAAGCTCCAAAGTAGGTATGTCTATTCGAATTTTCAACACATTATTTTTTACTATGCGTTTGATATCTTTATTTGAAGTATATTGTCGATATGCACAAAGACGTATGTTATCGATATACATATATTGCTCTATAAGTTTCCTACTACCCCACTTTTTGCTATTTAAAATAAAAAGCTTCATTCAAGACAGTTGCAAAATCTCAAAATCTCTTCTCCTTAGGAAAAACTTAAATCTATTGAGTTTCTCAACCAAGAGTATTATGCCTTACAGTTTCCAACTTACTATAGTAGCTTACTTTGTCAATGACTGCATTTGCATATCTGAGACAATATCTTTAATAAAATGTTGCAACCGCTTGACATTGTTTTGATCTATCGTTGTGATCTTCAGACTAAAAATAGCAAAGTCAGCGACTTGGGCAACCAAACTAGTCTATATAAGACCCGTCTCGAGTTAAGCGTGCAACCTGCACGATTCCTTGTTGCAAGTAGATACATATTTGTCGCATACCAAAGAGAGACCATGCGAAGCTGTCAACTCTTTTGTGTGCTGAACAGAGTTGACAGATACTCGTACTTATTGCATCTACAAGCTGCAACTCTGTACAAATTTGCGGTCATAAATTAAACGAATTAAACGTACTGTACATCGAATTAATGGCATTATTTGGTCTCTGGTAAGGCACTAATGTGCCGGTATAGTAACTACTACCATGGGCCCGTTGACCTTTTGGCGTGCTGATCTTTGGTAAAGCATTACCAGCCATTTTAATTCAATTGGCGCTATATTAGACGCTTGTCTGACCTTTTGAGCATGCGCGAAGTCTAAGCGGAGTCGGCTGCCATTTCATGTGATCATGTTTAGGTACAGTGGAACCTCGAAGTGATAGATTAGTTAGCTGCAAAATTGCAAGTTAAATGCAACAATGTATGGAAATTTTGGTGCACAAATGTTACAGAATAATATATAATAAGATATTATTATTATAATTAGAGATAGAGAAGTTTACAAAACTAAACTAACTTAGGTGGTATAGCAATGGCTGCGGGGCCTTGGCTATGTTGGTTGACATAGTTTTTTGAGGTAGTATACTTACATTTGTTAGTTATTTGCCTAATAATAAGAAATTAAGCAATTTATATATTTGTTATAAAAATATATATAAAAAATGTTACAAAATAATGTATTGTATAATAAGATATATAATAGATTCTTCTTGAAATAGTATGTACTACTGAAAAATTTGCGTACATTGGTATTTCTTTGGGTTAATGAGTTTTATAAAACAATTTTTTTTATTTTTTCACATCTACTATGTTTGACAATATTTGAGCTTAATACTTTATGTACCCTTCAATTCGGCTCAGGCCTAAATAAGTCATGAAATCATGCTTGAATTTTCAGTACCAGCCATGAATCTACGCATTCAATTGTCACTGAATTTAACACATGTATGTCCTAGGCGTTCAGGCCTGAAGCTTAGCCATAACAATCAGCTATGAATTCAGTGCTGAGTGAAATCACCGATGAATTTTTTTCAAAAATCGGACATGTCTTCAATTGTGATTTATTTTTAAAAGTCAGGTCTGAAATCACAAGTGAGTAAAAATAATACACTGGAACAAATATTCTTCATACATTTTTAACAAAATTTTGTTATCAATTTTAATTTAATATTATAAATTATAGTGGATTTTGTGCATTCTTAAAATTTCATTGCATTACGCTGCTGTGATACCGCTGAGGCAAAGTACGCTGTAACTAGTATTAATTCTAAAATCCAAAAATTTTTTTCATAGTTCCTTTTTTCAGTTAGTTGTCTTTAAAAAACTTTTGAAATTATTTTATAAAGAAAAAATAATGCTTTAAATAATAATATTTAATAAATACTTACCTAGAAATTAAAATTTTCGCAGCAACTGCATGACTGAATTCAGGTCTGAATTTTTCAGGCCTAAACGACCGAACTGCAGGGTATGTACATATAATGATGCTTGATATATTTTATTATTGTCAAGCTTGTTTTATAAATACAGTAAATAGAGCTAAATTTTATTCACTGATTTAGTTGGAGTCTTTTCAGAAAATAATGTTTTGCTTTTATTGTCTTTGTCTTACTGATATCTACATATATCCTTTTAAGCAATACAAATATCGATATGCTACTCATTTTCTGTTTAGCACTTAACAATATTTAATTTCAAAAGAACCCTATGCGGTCAATAGTTAATATACAACAATAATATTGTTGGGAAAGCTTCACTGAGGCCCTTATGATCTATTGTTCTAGTATCCGAACAAACTGAATTATTTAGGCTGGTTCTAGTCGGGTGATGTATTGATATTTTAATTCGGCCGAAGAGGGATATCTTTCTGCACAATCTGGGAGATTTCCTCAGTTTCACAAAACCTTCATGTTTTTGAATTCCTGATGCCAAGGTTACTTGGGTGTTTCCTGAGACTGCAGTGTCCCGAAAGCAACACAGTCAGTATCGTATAGGAATTTTTGCCCAATTTGAATATTTTCTTGAACTTATTCAAGTTATGGTTAGTTCGGTAATTTTTCATTTACATTTTATGTTTATCTTTTTCTAACTAATTATACAATACAAAATAAAAAAATATAGTTTTGATATAAAACATTTTTTTAAAAAACTTCGTGAATAAGTATATTAGTTTCGTGTTTTTTTTATGTTGTGAATGATTTACTTTTTACTAGAAAAGTATCATTTATAAACGTCAGTTTTTTTAAATCATAATTTTTCAGAAAATTTCGTTTTAAAATTTCAAGTATTTTTATGAACCCGCTAATTCATAATAATCATAAAGATATGGAGCACAAATCTGGTACTTGATATTAAGAGCAGTCAGTTCCAGGAGGAAAGGAAAGGCTTTCTGGTGATAGTAAAATATTTTTGTTTGATTAGCTTAACAATAAATTTATGGGTGTTCTTATAAGCCACAACAATGTGATGTACAAATTTGTATGATAAAAGTGATTATTATTATTATTATTTGCATTGTGTGAAAGAAAAAATATTTTTCTACTGCTATAATTTACTTTTCCATTTGCTTAATAAACAACGATTGTTTGCATAAAGTATAAAATCTTTGGCCGCTTCTTGAGCGACGCTTAAAATTAAATTTAACAGATTGTTGCTATTACTTTATATATGGGTTATTCACGGTAGGAGTTGAGAAGTTGCACAAAAACTCAACTGCTCAAAGCCTGAAGAACCTTTTGCTAGTTTATGAGTTTTGTTGATGGGTTTTTGCTTCTTCTTTGCAGAATTTGTTTACATTTGTTAAATTTAAATTTGGCACGTTAGAGTCCTACAGTGTTGGTGTTAATTAAGCTACTTAAATGAAAAAATTGAATACTTTATTTATTTATTTATTAAAAGTTTCTTTAGAACACTCGGGGCACTTTGAAAGTTCCCCCAAAATGTCACGATACTTAAGTCCTCCTTTCTTCTACTTTGTTTAAAGTTTTCCAAGCTTTGATTTGGTTTGCCCAAAGTTCCATATTGACACATGCGAGTTAACACTGTAGCTATAGTTTTTCTTCTTATTTACACGTAGCTGCAGCCGGCTAATTATGTATGGAACTTTATGGCCAATATGCAGCTTGTATTTACAGATAGTTTAGGGTTTAAAAGAGTGCGAGGTCATTTTAGAGATAATAATTTAACATTTCAATTGTGTCGAGCGAAATAAATTTTCACATAATTGTTGAAATCGAAAATGAAAACCAATGGCCAAAAGTACGAAACCAAAAACAGAAACAAAAGTGAAAGGGCAAACACCAGATGGGTCCCTTTAAATGGTTTAGCGGAAGAATAACCTTTCTAAGTCGCGACACAAACCAAAGTTGAACCCAACTCTGGATCTAAGTCTGAGTCTGAGTCAGTCAGGCCATACACGAAGCGCCGCCAGGTGGTGGGTGCCTGTACCCGTGGTCTGTGGCATAGTTGACGGGTAAGATCTTGTTGTTGTGTTGTTTTGGTTTTTGTTGGATGCGAGTCGAGCGCCATGTGCATGATCAATGCATTTGGTTAGTTCGGTGAAGTTCGTTTGGTAACTTGATTGCTTGCTGGGTTACAAGCGCGACTCTCTTGATCTTAAATTAGTTTATTGTTGGTCTTGGTTACTTGGTCTTTTGGCGGCATGTGAAGCAGGCGACATTTGAAGTTAGGTTTTCCTATAAATTGCCAGAACTTGTTGCGAATCTTAGCAGTTGTGTTTATTTCCTGAGCGATCGTTGTTGTGCTGTGGTCTTTCGGTTTACAACAAGTTGGTGCCACAGTCACAGTGGTGTTTGGCGACGCCTTTGGCGCGCATTGTTAAAGAAGGATTAAGGATTACATAGCATGTTAATGCTAAAGGTGGCTATAAGGCTGAAAGTGTGCAACTAAAGTGCTTTAGTAAACTGAGTACTCTATATAGATACTTTTGCTGAGCGCTGCGCTAGGCATTGTTTGTGCGGGCGTTATAGGTCCAGGGCATTACTATGGCGGACCAGCTGGACCCTTGCATCATTATGCAGGCTATGCGGCACATCATGCACCATTACCAGCACCCTATGTGGCACCGGGTAAGTTGCCATACACACAAATACGTACTTTTAGCCAAATGCCTTCATTTTGCAGCGCCAGCGCCCAAGCCTGCAGCACCGGAGCCCTATGATGCTGATCCCAAGTACTCCTTTGGCTATGACATACAGGATGGCTATACGGGAGATTTGAAGAGCCAGCATGAGACACGTCATGGTGATGTTGTCAAGGGCAGTTACTCTTTGGTCGATCCGGATGGCACCAAACGCACCGTGGATTATACAGCCGATCCGCATAATGGTTTTAATGCGGTGGTGCGCAAAGAACCTTTAGGTTACAAACCTGCGCCGTCACCACACGCACCTGCACCACATCCGTATGCTCTGCATGTAGCTGCACCGGGACCAGCTCCAGCACCACCCTTGCCGCCGGTACCCAAGGCACCAGCACCCGTGCTATCCTATCCATATGCTTTGCATCATGCTGCGCCAGCGCCCGCTCCAGCTCCCGTACCCGTGCCCGTTGCTGCCCCAGTGCCAGCTCCAGCTCATCTGCCCACCGCACACTTTCATGCTGCCTACCCTGCGCTATCCCATAGCCATTATGCACACTATCCCGCTGCTGATCCACATGCTCATTACTATCATCACTGAGTTCGTTCAAGCCCTGTCGAGTTAAAGTCGGCGACATACTATTACTAACTATCCACTGTCTCAAGCTCTATCTATGCTACTCTTAACACTAAATCGTGTCCTTTGTCCTGCTTCACTTGCTCTATCAACTTTTTTACTGCTTTTTTTATAGTTCTGCGAGTTTTGCCTGAAAATTACTTGAACCTTAACTTAAGACTTAAACGATTTTATATGTTCTACTTAGAGATGTATTTGTTGTTGTATCCGAAGCGTAAGTTTATAATTAAGAATAAAAATAAACTTTTACTTGAAAAGGCAAACAATACTCTTTGGAAATTGGGAACACGGCTTAGGGAAGATCGAGGTTCGTATGCTCTTTTCTAAAAAAATTATAACAAAATTTTTTTGAAACAGTGGGTATAAACATTATTTTGTACAGAAAAACAATTGAGCTCAACAATTTATAATCATTTTTTAAAAAAGTTTAAAATTAAAAGAATGAATTATAAAATTTCCGGAAGCGGAGTAGCTGACAAGCTGGTGAGAGATGCTGCAAAGAAACCCATATGGGGGTCAGAGCCCTTCTTCAGCACCGGCAGATAGAAATAATAGAGATCCAGACGAAACGAGTACTGGATTAGCGTGGTAGAGTTAAGGCTGGCTAAGCGGTTCGGTTCGTATGGTATATCTTAAATAGGCTCAACAAAATCTTTTAATTAGGCTAGAGTGCCTTTAGGATACTGGATAACCTGAGCAAGATGGGTATCGCGAACTGTCAAACCTGTACTCTATGTGAAATGGAGGAGGAATCTTCCTGAATAGAGATCGAAACAAAATACCCAATACTTGAGACTCCCAGTCCCAATGGATTTATTCCAAAAGTTTAAGTTTTTTTTCAGACTAACTGAGTAGCTTTTGGTTTAGTACGGTGCCCAAGCGATCCTTTTCCCACATTATTATTATTATAATTTTTTTTTTTTAGATTTCAATTCATTATTGGGGTTAAAACAATTAACTACGTATCCTTACAGTTTGGCAAGTTGTGGACTATGTATATAGTTATACATTTTTTATAAATAAAAAACAAGCAAACATAGAATTTATAACTCACTTTATTCGAAGTACATCACATTTATAAGAAAGCATGCTCCAAGTATTAAAGCCTTGATGTACAAATCCAAGTTCATGGGAAATGTCACGGTATAATAATCGGCTTCGGCGAACATTTGCCTAAAAAATCTAGTCTGACGCCATGATATAACACCAATGGGATAGTCCTTTTCATCATCATAGAGATTACATTGTATGATTCGCTTAAACGGGCGAAAAGGCGGCTTAATTGTTAATATTACCAAATTATTCTGACTTTTAATTTTAAATTTTGGTCGAAAGGAGAATTTTTTATTTATATAACCCAAAATCTCATCTTCAACTGTTTTGGCTATAGTTTGCGGCAAACATTTGCGATGGGATTGAATATATCGTAATATTGTTCTATTATTCGTATCTTTAAGGTGTATGGTGCAAGTCTGAGTGGAGCCGAAACATGAATTTGCAGCAGAATGGTACTCCTTGTATGCAACAAATAATAGATCACCGTACGTGTTTCTCACCTTGAATTTGGTTGTTGCATCTATGCCGTCTACGACCTCAAGAACCTTAATACTTTGAGAGATGTACAATTTTTCGACTCTGGCAAAAGAACTCAGGCCAGGCGCTTCACGTATATTTGGAGACATTTTGGAGGTAGAAATAAAAATAAAAATATGTAAAAACGTCAAATTTTTTTCAAAGCATATATGATATGCTCTGTTAACAAAATAATCTTTAGAAGACCAAAATAAGCCTTTACTGCGTATGTCTGAAACAGATATTGTTTAACGATAATGTCAAAGATATAAGACCATGCTGACTTTTTTGGCCTCTATTGAAGGATAGGAACATCGATGTCATTTTTCTCGTCCACTTTGAAGTTGCATCTACAAAAATTCTCGGACTTCAGAAGCTCTCCCTCAAATGTGTTGGATGTCTATTGATATAAAAAATGAAAAGTATTTCAAGATTTACAGCAATAAAACAGCAACCATTGGTCAACTCGAAAATTTTATCTCTCAGCTCAATGCCCCTCAGATAGACCTGAAGTCCATCTCAATAACGCAATATTATTTTCTTGAATAAGTATCTTTTTGTTATCAAAATATTTTGTAAATTTTATTACACTGATGAATGATGAAAAATTATATTTTAAATTAAATATTTTTTTGGTATTGAGTCTATTTTGCACTACAACCCTTGATGGGTCAAAGCTTCCATCACAATGCCTCTCCAAACCGCCCGATCCTGTGCCTTGGCTTCATAGTTTCTGACATTCATATTGTTTAGATCCCCTTCAACTTCGTCCAGCCAGCGGAATTTGGGGCGACCTCTCGCTCTGAATTCGTATTGCCGACCTTTTAAAATTTTCTTTTGTGCCCTGTCATCGCTCATTCGCAGGACATGCTCAAGCCATCTTAGGCGTTGCGATTTTACGTAGCGCATTATTTTGTTTTGAAGTATCGATTTTAATTCTTAAACTATATTTATTTTAATATAAATTTAACAAAATTAAATTAAAAATTACATTTAAAATGCGTATATAATTTTCTGGGTTGTGTATATTTTCAATAGAAAAAATATATGACAACTTAAGAAAGTCAATTTTTTAAAATTTTACAAAAAATATTTGGCATCGGAACACGAAATCCATTTACAGTCCCTTGCCATATTATGAGATCCATGCTGTAAATTTACTTTTTTGACTACATTTTTAATTTAACTCATTGGAGTCAAGCCAATCATGGAAATATTTTTTGTAAGATGTTATAAAATTTGTTGAATGTCCTTTGGACAGATTACAAATAAACAAATATAAAAAAAAAAAAAATTTTTAATTTAAAAAAAGTGGATATTCTCGACTGGCCAGGAAATTCACCTGACTTGAACACTATCGAGAACATCTGGAAGTTTTTGAAATCGGAAGTTAGGTTGAAACTCCTACAGTCAAGTAAGAGTTAATAAATATCCATACTGCTACTTGGAAACACAAGCTAGAGATGCCTTGCCAATTAACACTTTTGGTGTTTCAATACAAAAAAGCCATATAAATGCCTACTTACATGTTATAAGTAAGAAAAGTTTCATTTTTGAATATGGATCTAATAGCATGGCAAGGGACTGTATGTTTTTACTATACTCACCCAAGTAGGAGGGAGTATTATCCTGAATTGGAATCATGCCGCACCCAGAAAATCATTTTGCAATTTTAGTATATTGCTAGGAAGCAACGACATAGTATATAAATCAAACATAATGGCACTTAATTAATTATTTAATATTGGAAATAATTAAAAATCAAAATACATAAATTTTTATGAATTGCAGTTTTCTTATTTGTGATCGCCAATTCAGCCTGATTAGCTGGAGATATCTTAGACGAGACACGGTGGTGTACCCTTCTGAAGATTTGGCCAACATTAATAAATTGATAAAAAATAAATCAAAAATCAAAAAATTGAAAATTTTTCTGTGCTACTTTCACATCAATTCAAACTAGAAATATTTACACAAGGGAACTAAAATAAGTATATAACATTACCGAATTAAATCTTGAAGCTGTATATAAATCGGAGCTACTAAGTTCATATAAATGACGTCATGTAACGGTCCACAGTGCAACAAATCCAAAATCGTTGGAAATGCACTGAGCTCAAATTTCAGCTACCAGGCGCACAGAAATAATTATCAAGCCCGAAGTGTTCCAATATAAAGCAGCTGGCATTCCAACTGAATGAAACTTGTGACTAAAAGTATGCTACAGTTTTTTAATTGCGTTAAATGCAGCAATATTCAAATGAGTAAAAAACTATTGCATACTTTTAGTGACGAAATTTTTCAACTAGAAAGCTAGCTGAATTTTATGGAAATAGCTTATAATTTCTGTGCGCCTGGTAAGTAAAATTAGAACTCAGTCCATTTTCAACGATTTTGGGCCTAGTACGCTGTGGACCCGTTATATGACGTCATTAATATGAACCTAGTAGCTTCGATTTGTTTTGGTGAGATGTAATATATTTATTTGAATTCGCTTAAGTAAATATATCTTGTATTCATTTCTGCAAATAAGTTGTAAAATTCGAGAATTTTCAGAAGTTTATAAATTTTGTGATGTTTTCAAGCAATATATTTATTATTTTTACTATAATATTTGCAATTAATTGTCCAAAATAGTGACTTTAGGCCTTGAACATATGAACTATAATAATGGAGTACCTTAATTACTTATGCATGTGTTGGTTTATAATCTATACAATAATTTAAATAATTATTTTATTATTTTAATAAAAAATAATTTAATAAATAAAACAAATAATAAAGATTATAAGCCTAAAGTTCATAAAAAAAATTTAACGCCTCTTTATAACTAATATATAGCATTTGCTAAAGCCATTTATTAAATTTTTAATTTAATGGACCTCCTGGTGTTTTTGAATGTTTCCGGTTAAAAGGCATCAAGTAGTATCCATCTATGGCTGGTATGTTTTTGGTAACTTTTCTTAGACATGAATATTTGCCATTATAATCTTAATGTTATTTTGGTTTTTTGAGTCATCAGCTTATGTGAAAACTTAGTTGAAAATTAACAGGCTTCGTTTTTGCAAGTACGTGTTCCAAAGAACGCGTCATTAATAAAAATTCTGAAAAAGGATTAAGGAATGCCGCGCCAAACTTCGAAATGTCTATAAATCATTTTCAAAATACTTACTAAAAATTAATGCGCTTGATAAAGGACCCTTATTGGCGAATAGCCCCGGTCTTGATAGAATGACTTTCTTAGTTTCTCAGGTAATGGGTGTGCTTACCAAGTAGTGGCAAGCAGTCATACAACAGATGTGGGATACTTTTTATATCCTGTACATCTCCACAACTATGGCAGAAGTCGCGGTTGGGACCACGCAGCGGGTAAGGGTGTAGTATTATTCGAAACTATCGTAATCCTTTAGCGGTTTGTGTGAAAATGTTTATGTTAGATAAGAATATTTTGTCTTGAGCAGAGTGAGCGAGTGATATGACAAATGGACGTGATGTGCCATTATTGATCTGCCTTGGTTCTGGTTCCCGACAGTTCCAAGAGTATATTCTGAGTAAAGCCTTAAATTAAAATATTTAGCGTAAAAATCATTTTATTGTTCAGGGTAGGATCAAAAATTAGTAAGACCAAATTTTTGTAGCGTGAGCGGTCAGAGAGAGGAACCTTCCGAAGTGTTCGATATTTTTTCCAGTCGCCGATTTTGGTACAATAGCGTCCTAAAAATTGTGATCAATGATTGGGCCGTACTTAAGGTGTGCGCAAAGTTCGTGCCACACAGCTCTGCTAATGCGGAAGTTTATGGCCAAGCACAGAGTTGCCATGTTGACGCACCAAACCTTAAGTCCAGATCTGGCAACCGCGTCTCAAGCGGAACCAATACAACTACATATAGGACTTTCAAGGGTCCGTGTCGTCAACGATAAAGCGGATTCTGGAAAAGGAGTTGCAGATGGCGTGGTGTCAGAGCACAAGGATGCCGTTTCGAGGACTACTAAGGACTTGTAGCGATTCCTTGCCTACTTCTTTTTGAGTCTACCCTGTACAAAGCTTTTTTTAATAAAATAATTTATTGTAAGAACCTTTAACCCTTAAGTAAAAAATTTAGTTTTAACGCAATTTATGTGTTTTTATTTATTTAACTTTTCTTATACTTTATATATATGTATATATTGTGTGATATATGTATGTATTGTTCATATGTATAATTATGCCTTTATAAATATGCATATGTATGTACGTTTTGTATATAAACTTTTAAATATGTTTTGTTTTGATATTATGTATTTATGTATGCTTGATAAATATGCATATTTATATGTATTTGTTATGTTTTAGTATTAATTTTTATATTTGTTAATACCATATGTGAAATATGTCTGTAAAGTTTATACTCTTTAAATATACTAAACACAATGTTCATAATTTATGCATACTGATTGTTGCATTAAATTATATACGACAATATCAATTTATCAATTATTAATTATTATTAATTATAGTCCTTAGTTTTGTAATAAACGGTATCAAAAGATAGGTACAATTGAGTTCGCTTGTGCCCCTGCGCAAGCTACTACTAAGTAAGTCAAATAATTTTGAAGCATACTCTTCGAAAATTAATTAATTAAAGCCTTGTGCCTACACTTTAGTTAACTAAAAAAATAAACTACAAAATGAAAAATAAATTCTAGTTACAAACAGTTTATCAAAATACGCAAGTATTTTTTTTTTTAGATGCTATAAGCTTAGAATTTTTTGGTATTTAACTAAGGGTTAATATATATTTTTTTTTTAATTAGTTGTGCTCTTAAGTTTTACAATTGGACACAATTTTGCTAGGCTTAGAGGCTTAGACAATTATTTTTTATTTTTTTGTGTAGAAAATATGCGGCGTCAGACCTTGGCCTGCACTTGCTTTAAATATTTAGAATATTTGATATATTATTTATGCATATGTCAGTATTTTTTTTTTTTTAAATAAGAGGCTAATATAGCGCACCATATTTCAACGCTTCTTTTTTTTCGTGTTAATAATAATTAAATTTTTATTTATAAGTTAATTTTTCGTTGATTGTTGTTTGGCTTTGTTCTACAAACTTGTATTTTTTTTTTGTTGTGTATGTTTTTTTTTATATAGACAACCACGAGCTGTATTGAAGACTATTTTGGGATATGCTTGAATTGCTTTGCTTGATTTTATTTTTAATTTAATTATTTAAGTAAAAAATAAATTATTAGAAAACTGGCAGCTTTGTTTTCAAATAAAAATTGTTGTTATTTTGCAGTTAAGCTTTAGTATTTTATTTAGATATTTTATCTTAAAATGCGCACTGTTCCATTTTTTTTTTATTTGAGTAATTTGCATATTTTTAAATTCGTTTTAATTTCTATATATATTTTTTATATATAATTTTATACTTTATGCATAGTTCTGAATACGTTTTAAATTTAATTTTTAGGATTATTTTTTTTTATTTTTTAAGTATTTTATTTTACTTTTGGTTCATTTTGTTTACAACTTGAAACGGAGGGTCTTAAACTGTTGGTTTTTGGTAGGTTTATTACTTTACTTCGGTTATATAAAAATATGTCTATTGTTAGGGTAAAAGAATTTGCTAAGTTAAGGAAAAAAAATTTCGCTAGCTGTTTTTTGTTAGTTCTAGATACAGAATTTAGTCAATTTTGGCGTGGTTCATTTAATTTTATAATGAATTAAATTTTAGTATTTTTTTGACGGTATGCAAGGAATAAATATCGAATATTCGGCGTCGCTATAAAAAACTGGCTGTTTATCTAAAAGCTTGTTCAATCGATTGCGTTCATTTTTTTGCAAAAAATTTTGAAATGTCTATATTTGGCTCAGTCGTGAGATAATATGGCAAAACATTTATTTTTTACATTTTTAGAGATAAAGATAAGTTTGAAGAATGAAATTGGGGTTTTTTAGAATTCTGCATTCGACCGAAAAATTTCTTACATTTCGAAAAACGAATACTTTAAAAAGATCGAAGTCTTAAAAACTATAATACTTTAACCATTTTGCCAATTTTTGAATAGCCGAGGACATAAAATACTGTCTACTTCTCCGCTGAATACCGACAAAAGTCTCTTTTTAATCAAAATTTGTCAAAACTTTTGACCAAAAAAATACTAAATACATTTTTGTTCCATTTCTTCATAATAGGCCTAATACTCTCTAGTTTAGCTGAATCCCGAGTTCTAGAAAACAGAAAGCTTTATTGAAACAAAAAGTATAATAATGTTATTCCGAATCCGAAAAAATACTAATTGGCTTTGCATTCTTCATAATACCTGTGAAGGTAAAATATTGTATAGTTTTCAGCTGCATACCGACTGTTGAAAGACAAGAATCTCTTTTGGATCAAAAAGTTTCATTACTATTGCAGCTGAAAAAAAAATACTAAATAGCTCTCAAATACATTTTACTTATATTTCTCCATTATAACTGCGGTGGTCAAATAATGTTCAGTTTCATTTGAATACCGACTGCTGAAAACAAAAATCTTTTTTCAATCAAAATCGAAAATCAATTGCAACCGAAAAAAAAATACTAAATTGCTTCCGAATGCATTTTTGTTACACTTCTCCATAAAAACTGAAGTTGTCAAATACTGTCTAGTTTTCAGCTGAACACCTACAAAAAAATCTCTTTTTAATCTAAAACTATCAATACGGTAATAAAAAAAAAAAAAATACTAAATACTAAATAGCTTCTGAATGCATTTTTGTTATATTTCCTCCTAATAGTTGAAGAGTTCGATTACTATGCAGCTTTCAGCTGAATACCGACTGTTTAAGCAGAAAGCTAAAATCTCTGTTCAGTCAAAAAGTGTCTAGTATTATAATACTACGACTTAAAAAAAAGATACTAAGTTCCCGAATACATTTATGTTGCTTCTACATAATTTAAAAGTACTAAATGAATAAACGCATTTTTGGTGGAAAACTTAGTTCTTAACTTGAACAAAAAAGTTCACTTGAAGAAAATGTGCTTAAAAAATAAATAGACGTAAATTATAATTACATTAAAAATATTTAGTTGCTTAAATAGTTGTCAAATATTCACTTGCTTGTTGCCAGGTAGTTCCTAAATTTGCACAAAAAGTTCATTAACCCAGTATAATCCTTTGATATTAAAAACAAAACAAGTTGCATAACTAATTTGTTTTCAAAATTTGAGAGACATGTCATTAAAAAAAAAAACTACTTTTATTATGTGTACGAAATTTTTAAACAAATCACTTTTTTTGACTAAGCCTAATTTGTTGCAAAACCTTTTTTAGTATTTATCTTTGAACTTTTTTGAAATTTATTTTATTTGAATATTTATTTTATTTCAATTTATTATTTTATGTGGTCTAATATTTATAAGTTTTTACTATTACTGTTCATTTTTTTTTTAAATATGTATGAAATTAGACATTTGCATATTTTTATACTATATACTGTACGATATTTATCTATATTGTTATCATTCTGTAGACATCTAAAAACGTAGTGAGAGTACTTGGTATTTTAATTTATTATTTTAATTTAAAGCGATTTGGAGGTTAGTTTTGGATAATCGTGATTAGTTGTTACACATTGTATAGTAGGTAGGTAATATTTAATTTGACTAGCGTTAATTGGAAGGTTATTGATTTATCTATTTAAGATATTTTAGTAACATAATTTATGAAATATGTCTGAAGTATGTACTTTTAATATGTACTCTAGGTTTTTCATTTATTTGGTAGTAAAGAGCATAGAAAAAGGTGGTCCATTTAGTGATCGTTCATCGTCAGCATGATTAAGTTCAAGTGTTTAAAAATGTGTGTTTAAATAAAAAAATGATTTTTTGTTTTAATATGCATAATTCTTTAATTAAAAACATTTTCAGCACACAATTTAAAATATAATACACAAAAAATAACTATATAAAAACGCAAAACCTTAAAAAAAACTAAAAATTTGTTTTTAAAAGTTGCTGCTTTTTAAAGCTTAACAAATAAATTTTTTTTTTAATAATATTAAAATTAAACACAGTAAAACAGCTGCTGTTTTCTTTTAAAATTTTCCCTTGACATTTTTTATGCTTAAAAAATTTAATGTTTACAAAAATTTTAAAAAACTTTTGCCAAGCGTTTTATTTTTTCAATTTAACAATTTTGCTTGTGCTTGTAAATTAAGTTTAATTTTAAGTTTTTACTTGTTTAAAACTATAAGTTAATTTTCTGCATTTTTTTCCAGCTTTTAATATGTATCATTCACTTAAAAATTATTGATATATTTTTTGTTTTATAACTTTTAGCACTAATAAAAAAGTTTGCTCATTTTTTTTTAAGCATGCATACGTATAAATATAAGTGTTACATGTACTTTTTATATGTATATGTTGCATTTTTTTTTTTTAACTTTTTAAATATATGTATAGGTATATATGTATACTGTTTAGAATTTGCCTGCTTGCTAGCAATTAAATTGAATTTTTTCTTTAGTTTGTGTTTAAGTATTGCCTTGCTTTGTTTTTTTTTAATTATTAGTTTTGTATTTTGTTAAGTATTTTTAAGTAATTCTCTATCGCTGTGGTCGTCGTCGTTGTTGTTGTTGTGGTCGCACTACTCGTTTCATCCAGATCATCGCTAAGTGGCTCCATTTCCTGCTCGGTTATGATGGTGACCAAGTTTTTGGCAGCAGCTGTAGTCAGAAAATATTAATTAGTACTTTCTTAAAAAATATATGTAAATTTTAAAAATTAAAAACAACACTAATTTTTCAATTACCGCTGTTTTAGAAAACTCCGCTCTAGGCATGATCTGCGCATTGTCAAAGGTTTGCATTAAAAAATAAAACTTATTAGTTTTTTCTCATAGTCTTCAAAATAATCGAATACAACATATTCACAACAAACAAACAAAAAACATTCAAATGCAACTTAAAGCATGTAAGCGTACAAATCAAACGTAAAAAATCATCAACACTCAAAAGTGTGCTACAAAAAAAATTTTACAACACTAAAAAACTGTGAAAAACTTAAGGGGAGCAATAAATTGAAGTTGAAGTTACTCGAAACAATTTCCGCACCATTCATATGCTGCTGCAGCAGACTTGAGTGCGGTGGCGGCGGCGGACGTCCGTCATCTCCCAAATAGCCGGAGGTCTGCATGCTCCCGGACATGTCCATGCCACCATTGCCCGTCATCATGCCCCGCTGTGTGTGTTGCTGCTGCTGCTGTTGCAGCTGTTGTTGCTGCTGTTGATGCAACGCATTCAAGGCGCCACTCAACTGATGCTTGGCAGCAAGACTGGCCAGTTGCTGGGGATGTGGCGGGGCAAGCGGATGTTGCTGCAGCTCATTGTTCAGACCGGGCAGCATTATGCCCTCTGTGCATGAGGATAATGAAGACAAGATGACACAAATTGGCAGGCAAGGATATGCGGGGATTTGGGAAAAAGAGAAGAGAGAATGCAAAGACATTTGACATTTAAAACATAAACTCAATGCAATGGCAGGCAAAATACGAGAACACGGAAAAAATTTTACGTAGAGATGGACGCGGAGGAGGGGATAGCTTCGAAAGGGAAAGAACTGACTCTGCCAAAAACTTGCGGAGCTTACCTAACGAACCAAAGGCTTCTCAAGTACAAAAGAAGCGATTTCGAGAAGTGCATTTTGGGTCACAACAAACAATTAATCCTAACCTGGCGAATATTCAAAATCGTAAATCTTTAACGAATTGCATATCCCAGCTAATTATATAAACTATATAAATAAAATCTAATAATTATTTTTATGTTGAAAATCTATCCTGAAATCTCTAGGCAAAACCGCTTAAATTTTGATCTGATTTTTGTTGAAAATTTCGCGATAAAAAGCTCCGCCTATAAATATCTTCTAATAAATAGCTTCTCATTGAATTTCTCAAATATCGAAATTTGTTGACTTTTTCTTAAAAAATAAAATCTAAATTTTTTTTTAAAAATATTTGAATAATCATAATTTTGTAGGTAACTAAATGACCTTCTAAGTACAACTAGAGATACATATTTGCGATAAAATTTTGTTTCAAATCCGACAAATGTTTTTATTTTTTCTTACTACGAAAATGATTTTTAAAAATTTATCGTGGATATAATTCCCTATCCTACTCCTCTAAATTAATAAATTTGTCATTTATGGTGTGGTTTCTAAGTGCAAAAGTAAATCAGACTTTTATCGAATTTCGATTAGATCGAATGGGTTGCATTGTTAAATCAATATCGATATTGACACAAACACCTTATTTCGGCTTCGACTGATCGAATACACCAAATGGGCTGCATTATTGTATCAAAATCGTAATCGCAATAAGAAGCTGATCAGAATAAGACTTGAATTTGCGTTGGTGTTAAATTAAAAACAAAAATATTGATATATTTTTTTATGCTTTATTAAAGAAATTACCTAATGGAAAAACTACAAAAAGATATCGAAGGGTATCTAATTCTCTTTCGTTATTGAAATTTTTTAAATTTGGGGTGCTTCAATTTATTCTATCTTATCGTGTGCATTTAAATTTAAAATCACCAAAACTTTTCGATATTGTTGCAGTACAAGGGCAAAAAATTCGTGATCAGTGGGGGATCTTATGTTCTTCGGTGAGCTGATACGAATCCGCTAAAGAATTGGCCCAACGGGTCGAGGATCTATTCTAACTACAAAGAACACCCAAGCCGGATGCCTAAACAAAAAACATCAGGTTTCTGAGATAACCTACAAAGTACCAATTTTTTTTTAGCCTTTTAGTTTTTGGAAAGTAAGAAGAATTTGGATTTTTTGGTGGGTAACGCAGGCATGGAATTGAACTTCGAAATGTTAGGGATACACATATTTTTTGTCCACGCCCATCTCTCAAACAGCCAATAACAAGAACTTTACCCAAATCCTAACCCCCTCCTATGACGTATAATATGGCTGCAGTCGCTCAAACTCAAGGGCTATGAAAACTGCAAGCACAAGCAGTTGTACACTTTATTAGCAGGAGCAGCCAAAGCAATTTCTTGATTAGATCAGACCAGCTATAAAGCTTTAAAAGCATTGAGTAACTTACTTGCATTGTGCTCGTAATGGCCATTCTGTTGATTCATCTTGGCCGGTGAATCTGTATTCAGCTGCGAGGCGGTGACCGAGCGAGTTTGCAATGTATTCGGTTTGGAGTTAAGCGCAGAGCCAGGAGCGCTAGGCAGACCGCTGGAATTACCACCGCCATTGGGCTCATCGAGCAATTGCCGCAAACGCTGCAGCTGAGCCTCCAGCTGACGATTGTGTTCCTCGAGTATTTTCATGCGTGCCTCCAAGCGGCCTTTGTGCAGACGCAGCAGTTGGGCCTCGGCCATCATGTCCTGCAAGAGTAATGAAGTAAACGTTTAAATAAATGTATTTAAATGTATTTTCCAGCTGAAAAACTACCTGTCCGTGCTCGCCCTGCGTGGCCAGACCAGCCATATTGGAATTGGAGTGCTGCATGCCATTGGCCGATTCATCGGGTGTGCCACTTTGTTGCTTGCTGCACAGCTGCTGATACTCTGCCTGCAAGTTGGCATTCTCCTCCTCCAGATCACGTATGATGGCCTCTAGTTCTTCGCGTTGTTCCGCATCCATCGCGGCCATGACCTGAACCGGTGATTTCGGTGCACTACCATTGGTGGGCAGTGCCTGGCAATACTGTGCTATAAGCTGATGCTCATCGTCACTGTCTGGTGTGGAGTTGGAGCCAGTGCCGCCGTATTCCACCTGAGCCAGCCGAGAAGCATACATCTCCAGGCGTGAGTGCATATCATTCTGCAGCTGATGTGTAGTATGCTGTGGGCTGGGCGCAGGACTCTCCAAGGCATCGCCTGTAGGGTGTTAAAAAAGTGGCCTTAGTAGACAAACTTTGGACTAAGTCATAGTTAGTTACCTTCCAGCACGCTCTGCACGGGCAAGTAGCCCACACGTGGATGCTTCTTAAAGTATTTGCGACTCTTGAATTTGTTTTTGAGAGCGCGCGTAAAGTCGCGCACATCTTCGGTGGATGTAGTCTGGGGTTACAAAAGGTAAAGCTAGTTAATTACGAAATATTTAGATATATTTCACATACGCACCGTTGTACAGTATTCGTGCATGGGATGCGTTAGCTTGTGATTTTTGGCATTGCGTCCAAAGAAGAAACACTTTTGGCACATATCAAAGTTGAAGCACTTGAGGCAGCGATACCGGAAGCCCACAATTGGATACTCCTTGCAAATGTTGCACTTGGCCTGTGTATTAAAGGTATAGGGTATAAGGTGCATGTCTTTCTTTGCCTATACAAGCTGAACTTACCTGATGCTTAGCTGCCTCAGCTGCGGCAAGACGATGCAGCACTGGCAACCAGACCAAACTCTGCGGCTCATGTTGCAACCAACCCAGAAAATGTTGCAACTCTATGGAGATTTCCTGATTGCCATCAATGGCTGTAAGTTGGCACGGTAAAGGCAAAAAGATTAAGCTAATTGGAGCACACACAAAGCATTGTAGACTTACCTTCCTGTGAGATGCCAGCTTGTTCGAGACAGGAACGCACCGACGGCTCGATGTTGGAGCCACCAAATGCGGCCACCTCGCCCAGTTGACGCGGCACCTACAAAAGTAAGCATAAATATGATTAGTTTCCATTGAAGAGGTGCTACGGTGTTGAGTAAGCCTTAGGGATTTGCTTTAATTTTCATTTTCTTTCTTTTTATGGATGATTTGAGGTTATGTTATAAAAACTATACTATACTATAGATTGTTGGTCCGAGGTGTTTGGACATGATTTAGGTTTTTGGACTAAGTAAAATCTTTACCTGTATGCAATCATGCAATAGCAGTCCCAAACGTCGCTGATCGGCGCGTCGTTCGGGATCGGCAACCAAACGAAATAGATATCGATACTTTTCCTCCAAGTGTCCCTTGCAGAGTAGCACCAGTCCCACCTTGAAGCTGAGCACGCGTATTTGACCCGTGCGCTGGGAATCATAGACATTCAGTATCCAATTGATGGCCAGGTCCAGCATTAGCGTCAAATCAATTTTATCGATTGTCACATAGAGCGAATGTAGCACCGTGGTCATATCGGGTATATCGATAAGTTTATCGTTCTGAGCGCGCAAGCCATGACGATCGAAAGACTCGCAGGCAGTGGCCATATTGATGCGATCCAGGGCTGCAAAAATCGAGGGTTTAAAAAAAGCTCTTCTTTAGACTGACGTCACTTACCCAGTCGCTTTTGCACAGCACGCAGTTTCATGGCCGTGCGATATGCCGAAAAGCGTATCTCATTTAAATCAGCTAAACTCTTCATTAGCTCAATCATCTCGGGATGGTCCCAATGGGTTGTCTCACGCTCATGACTGAGACAAGTAAATAGGTTAGTCAGCGCTGATGAACAGCAAAACTTAATCTATGCAACAATACTCACTCTATATAGTAAGGCACATTGGCGGCCGTTGTGGCACGTTCCCAGGGCGGCTTAACGCTCTGTCCCAAGTTGGGTAATGGTCCAATGGTGCCACTGTTCGATGTATTGCGTCCATCATCACCATTCTCATGCGCATGATTTGCACCAGCTTGGCATAAAACCTTTTGACGTTCGTCCATGGCAATTTGAAAGAGCTTCATGCTGCAAACCACAAGAACAACAACACAACATCATCATCAAGTACAAGTTGCCATGATTAGCTGCCATAAAGCAACATCTCGAACAACAGCAATCGAACACAACCCCTAACACCTACCGTGTATTCAAATCCTCCAGCTTGGACAAACAGGGCGTTGGAACTAGCACTTGATTGGCCGTAAAGAACGCCTGCTGTTCATTGCAATCATCGAGCAGGGCACTGGCCGTGGTCATCTTATCGCGGAGCCGTTGCAGCTGCTGCATTTGTTCATTGGCCTCAGCGACAGCATTTGGAGTGACCCAGGAGTTCTTGGTTTGTTCAGCCAAAGCAACGCGTGAGCTTAGATCTTCCAGAATCTTTTGGAATTGACGCATTTTCTGTAAGTAAAGTTACAGTAAAGCGTCAAAGTTAGTAAGTGCTGAGAAAATTGGAAGCTTAAGAAAATTAATGATGGAAAAAACGAAACACGACTTTGGAACAGTTTGCTAGAAAAGTAATCATCAGACAAAGATGTTCTTCAGTTACTCCAAGAGAATAAGTATTTCTAAAGAGTAAAATTTTTAAACAAGATGATGCTTCTCCGGTACACCGAGTGAAGAAGTATTTCTAAATTTTTAAAATAACAAAATTAAATAAGTTTTAAAAATTTCTTGCGATATTTTTTGCGATTCCAATCATTTTTTTTTTTCGCAATCAGCATAAAAATGTTTTTTTATACCATTGTAGTTTATCAAAATATTGCGTTTTATTCCTAAATTAAGTTTTAAGCTTTTCTGACTTAACTACATTAAGCATATGCAATAATGCCTTTTGTTTAACTATATACACTTCAAGTGCTTTGAGCTAATCATCTTTTATTAAAGTAAGCTGCTTTTCTTCTCTGTCTTCTAATTAGTTTTTAACACATATTTATTATGCCAAAGCATTTGCCTTCATTGTACAGTGTTTAGCTCGTTCACCCAGCATAAAACTTAATATAGCACCGAGGTTTTGTATGGAGATTCCTGCGACTGCCTAGGCTGCCAGTTCCAAGACAAAGCTTCCAAAGCAACAACAATGGCGTCCAACTGGTATTAAGTTTTGCAAACAAAATGCATTTAATTTGCATATGCCATATATATGCACAAACTGACAACATCCGTGCCGGAGTAAGTCCCCGCCGGATGAGTTAGGCTGGCTCCAAGGCAGGCAGGGCCAAAGCACCTCATTGTGCGAAAATTTCACTGCATACTTTTGGGCTTCTGCCTGGACTTAATAATTTTTTTTTGTTTGTTTCTTGTCTTTTGGTTTTGTTTTGTAAACTTTTATTATAATTAATATGCTTACAACACTTGTTGTAATTGTTGTTATTGCAATTAAATAATTTTATATTCTCTAACCAGATATTAAATCTGTAAAGTTGCAGCAATACGTTTAAAATAAAAATCCGAAAACTAACACAAAGTGGCATAAAATTTCTTTTGAGCATGTTTCTTCATTAGCAGTAAAAACGCAAAAGAAGAGAAAAATTCCGTGTGTAAAGTCGAGCGTGACCGATATACACGTTTCTAGGGCCGTTTGAACGACTGTGGAATACCCTGTACGCATTTCTACCAAAAATATTTATGGTATTTTTCGCAAGCACAAAATATATAGGTCTAAGTTTCAACTCTGTTTGCAACATTTTCGATACTTTAACATTTCGTGATTTTTAGCCATTTTGTGATATAAAAACCGACAAAAAAAAGGAAACAGATAATTTTAGGATTTAACGTAATAATACAAATAGTTTCAATAACCAAATTGCAATTATTACTTGTGGCCCTATGTTCCACCTTGGAACTCTAGGAAATATATATATATAATTATTACTGTTAAGTGGCTGACCCCACACCAAAAGCGCCATTTGTAAAATTTACAAATGTAAAAAGAACGCAGTAAGTCAACAACTCAACTGGTAAACTAAGAAAAAATAACTTTTCAGCTGAGTTTTTGCGCAACAGCAACCGTGAATACCTCAATTAATTCTTGCAAGTGATAAGTGTGGGAATTCAGAGGAGCAGCTATATATTTATATACCGCTTATATCTATACTTTCGTTGGAACGTTCAGCATTCGATCTTCAAAAATGGCTTTTTCTGGTATATTTTGAAATGCATAAATTTAGATATTTGGGGTTATTTATATATATTGCCAAAAATATATAAATTTAAGAATTATAAATATTGCAAAAAAAACACAAATATTGCAAACATAAAAAAAATTGTTATTTATTTCGAACAGAATTTTTTTTATAATGACAGATATATGCATATAATTTCCGTGAATTATTTGAAGACGCTTTGGTTTTCAATAGGTTGTCATCGCTTTCTTTATGAGGTTCACACATGAAATTTTGTGACTCTAGCTCTTGTGTAAGAATATTTACATACTCTGTGTAATGTTTCCAACTTTTTTGGAAATAATTTTTTTTTTAATTTTAAAAAATTATTTTTTTTAAATTTGTTTTTTTTTTATTTTATTATACTTTTGTATTATTTAATTTATTTAAATTTTTGGAATAATCTTTTTTTAATTTTAAGTTCATTTTTTTTTAAATTAAAAGAAAAAGGATTTTTTATTTGGAACTTTTTTTTATTTTTTTTAAATTTGGTTTTTTAATTTTTTTCTTGATTTTATTATATTTTTGTATATTATATTATATTAATTTTTTTTAATTAAAAAGTGTTCAGCCCTTTCCTCAAAAATAACCTGACCTTTTGCGATTACTGCGAAAAATAAAAATTCAGTAACTCGTATATTGAGGAATTTATGCTTATTTTTGAGATGGCACCTCCAATAGTCACTAAAGTATAATCGAACTCCTCCATAACAAAATTCTTTCCAAAGAATTTTTACTTATAAAAAAATTTTTTTTTAATTACACTGTTTTTTCGTACAATTTATATAATCTTAAACATAAGATTTTTAAAATTGGAAAAAATTTTAAAATTGGAGTTCTATATTCTATAAAATCGCTTTGCTACAATATCTACTTGCTGTAAAAAACATCGGTGCTTTCGATGCTTTTAACTGGAAAACATCGATGTATCGATATATCGAAGTTAAAATTAAGATAATATAAGGATTAAATATTCTGTACCGGCCAGAATTTTCGCCTCACAATTTAAAAAAAAAAAATTATATTATGTTAAAATAAACTTCGACACATCGATATTTTTCTGAATTTTTGCTGATTTTCCAGCACTGTCCCCTACAGATAACAGTTAGCAAAAATGCTATAGACAAGCGTCTATTAACAATTTATCTTATGACTGGGGCTAAGGGAAAAAGGGGCTAGAACATTGGTCTCCTAATTCCTTAACTTTCTTATAGACACATGGCTAAAATTTCTATATTGAATCATTTTAATGTATTATTTATTAGTAAATAATTTTTTCTGTTTTTTGTCATTTCTGATGCATGGCATAAGTATACCCGTTTATGCTAAGAGTAACAGGTATAGAAAAAGAAGAAGCAAAATGAACGCTTTTTTTATGCTCTTTGCATGCTACCGTTATTTTCGCTGCGCTCTCTTTGGTACCTGTACTGTATTCCTTTCGCTTTTGCAGTTTCCGTCGCTCCAATTTGGCGCTTTGTAACTGTAAACTGCCATAGCAGTACCAGGAACACGTTCAATTTAGCCATTTTCGCTTTTCAATTTCATTTACGTGCGACCGCGCGAGAAGTTTTTCTTTGCTCTATATATTTATTTTATTTTTTATATATTTTTTTTTAGTTAAACAAAAAACTTTCATTGCTGCCGCTTTTTTGCATGCAAAATGCATGCACAAAAGCCAAAATGCATTTACCTTTACCAAAAGTTCAAACTTTACAAACTGAAGACGTCGAGGCGGCCAGAATCCAGAACTTCGCCCGAAACTCTCTAACAACAAAGGTATGGCAACTCGTTCCGTGCTGCTAACTCACTTTTATCAGCCGCATCAAGTGGATGCCAACTCGAAACACCCAAAAGCCTTTGCTTTGCCATTTTACTTTATTATTTCATTTAGTTATAGTTTTGCTTGCTGCTGCTGTTCTGTTTTGTTGTTGCTGTTATTGTAGCTGCTCTTTGTGCTGTTGTTACTTCTTTTTTTTTCTCTCAATTTTTTTTTAATTCTGTTTTCTTGCAGTTTGTGTTTCTGATTTTCAACTTTGCCGCCTTTAACTTCCTTGTGCAAGTTTATGCTTCATAATGCATGCATATTCAAGTTGACCTGTTGTTGTGTTTGTCAGGAGCGCATTCAGGCCGCTTCGAGCGCCCAAATTTTGCATATATTCAACATGTTGCTTCAAAAAGCAACCCTAAACATTCTTTCTTTTCGGATGCGCCCCTGGTGATTATGCGGTTGTGTTTTGATATGCTGAGGTTTTCCCCTAGCCAAGACTTGGCCTTAGTTGGCCTCTCTTTGGCCTGGCTGTTGTTGCCATTTGTTGGCTTAACTTTTGTTTTGAATTTTGCAAATTTTTTGGTCACAACTCGTTAAAGTTGCTAGCTTAAATGGACATCTTGTTGATTTTGGTATGGCATTAAATTACATATGTATATAGATCTGAAGTTGGCAGTGACTAAAAAAAATGGGTAGCCGCAGCCACTTGAAAAGTATCTTTAAAAGAAAATATTTTAAATTTATGCATATTTTGGTAGCATATTTTAATAGGCAAATCTTAACTTTTTGGTAAACATTATATTATAAAATGTTTCTCTGAAATTTCCAAAAACTATTGTCAACAACTTCATTAAGTTTACCATACGAAGACAAAGGATTGCCTACATTTGCTTTAAGTCTTTGGGCCTTTCCCCCGTCATCATATTCAACTTCCTAATTAACCTCAAGCTATTGTTCAACTTCTACGTCAATCTATCCATTAACCCAAAGGAAATGTTTTTGTTTATGCTACGAACTAATTAAGCGTAAAAATAATTTGCAGTTTCAATTTCGTTGCACTTTTTATAAAGCACTTTGCATTCTTTGACTTTTTGAAATATTTTCCTTTTTTTTTTTAATTAGCCAAGCGGCAGGGTTCGCGTTGCAGTTTGCAGGTTGATAACTGTTGTTTCCGCAATCAATAATTTACTGTTTACAATAAACAACAGTTAAGATACACACACACCAACAAAGGTATGAAGTTATAAAATGTTGCACTAATTAGTGGGAAAACAAGTCAACGTCGCCACAACAAAGGCCAGGGCGGTTTTTATGGCAACCACAGCGCTAATGATTATACAGACTACAATGACTATATCGAGTATATCGATGTCCTCGGCTTGCAACATGCCTCATCTATCGAAGTTTAATGACTTAGGGCGACCAATTACGAAGTGCACTGATAACAGTGCAATGCACTTTTAAAGCTGCCTATAGGTATGTGTGTCTTTTATATACCCTTCACTTTTTGAGCGAAAGGGTATAGTAGTTTGTACAAAGGTATATAACTTTTAAATAGGAAGAAGGAAGTTTGACCAACACTGTGAAGTCAGACTGATATTTTCCAATCGATATTACCAACAGATATGGAATAACCTCACCAGATGAAGTTCTTTAAATTAATTCTGTATCTAGGAACTTTTTCTGTCGCCAAAATTTCCCGACATTAGAAATTTTGTTAAATCCACCAATGATCACGTTTTAAGTCAG
This sequence comes from Chymomyza fuscimana, assembly GCA_949987675.1. Lineage (NCBI taxonomy): Eukaryota > Metazoa > Arthropoda > Insecta > Diptera > Drosophilidae > Chymomyza > Chymomyza fuscimana. The sequence continues at coordinate 121,142,505 of OX465088.1, read as the reverse complement.
CACACAAAATATCGATATCTGGCGATAAGTCCCTTTCCGAAACGGTCATAACGCCAGATATCGTTTATCGGCGATAGGTCATGCCCCAATATATTCGTAAACTTTTAACTTTTAAGTTTAATGGTCTGTAGCATTACGCACAAATATATCGTAAATATAAAACTTAACGAGTATGGAGTTAAAGTTAAGGATAAAGAAGTAAATTGTGTTCCAACTCCTATATGCGAAAGAAAAATTTTGAATAGAATCTTTGGCAACGGAAAAGAATATAATATTAATAATATTGCTTTCAAATTACCGAACCGATACTGATTCGTTTAAGTAAAAGAAATTCTACGCACGAGTTTTTTCATCACGGTTTTCGATCATGACTAGCTTGAGGGGATTCTAAAAATGCTCTACCTGTCCCATATACATAATATGAACCTGACAACGTACCACAGTTCCATTAAAAGTTGAAACATCTACTGAAGCTCTGCTTAGCATTTGAGTTGTTAATTTTTGTTGCAAGAAAAAAGCTTTGAAAAATCACCCTATATGTTAATCATTAATGTGCGTGATATTTCCTCCCGCAGAATATTAGTATATATAATAAAATTATTCTGAAAATAAGATCACACAAAAACTTATTTCAACATTAATGTAAGAACGTTAGAACGTTAGGCCGAGAAAAGGCCCAAAACCATACTTGAGACAGATTAAAGTTACTCATCGTACCTGTCCTGTACCAAAAGTAACTGCAGAAGCTCTAATTTTTGTTGAAAAAAAACTTTAAAAAATCACCCTATTGATGTGTTTGAATAAATGTTGTTCTTGAAAACAAAATGGAATAATTTTTATCTTTAACAACTTACTCGTCTATATTTTAATCTATCTAATAGGTACATAATATAACGATATTCAGGTCATAAGTCACCTACCCTAAGGCTTTTAATTGCTTACTATTGTTAGAATGTATTCTTTTGTGGTTTATGATCACGTTTATTCTCAGCAATTTGATTTAATAAGCAACATTGTATAACTAAAAAAAAAAAATTTTTATTCATTACTTTTAGTCCTCTAGAGAGCGCCATTTAATTTCACGTCACATTGCCTATAACCTGCGGACGATCAAGACGCTTCCAACGATACCTCATTTGTGAAATCATGATAAGCAGTTTGGAAGTAACGTGGAAACAGATGAACATGTATGCAGAAATTCATACTGTACAAACACATAAACCATCATTTTGCTTTGCCGCAGTCTGTTTAAAATATGCTCCAAACTAAAAATAGCTTTACCCAAAAGAGAATAGATAGGAGACATTAAAAATCTGCTCAGAATCGGTAAAAAGGACATCAAGGATTCTAACTCATATAACCCTGCGTTTAAATATTCTAATGAAATTAGCATTGAAGATACCCTTTTCTTTTTATTGAGAGTCGAGTATATCGAATTGGGCCATTAAGTACCCAATTTTTCTCATTGTATATGTGGCTAGAGTAGAAGACTAGACTAGTTAAAACTTTTGCAGTTTTAATCAGCGAACAATATGTTCGACAAAGCCTTAAATATGCCTGGATAGGTACCAGTGGTAATAGTAGTTGTAGTTGTAGTACACGGGAATCCTTGCAAAGTCAAGCCTCAGCCGGTTCGTTAGTGCCGTTTTGTTGTTAGGAGTTGGTAGTTAGAAGTTCTTGTCGTTGCTGCAGCTCTGTTGGTTTACTAAAAAGTGCAACTCTTTGCAATTTAATACTCTTTGAACGCCGCCAACAACTACCAAGAGGTACTAAAATTCCTTTGCTGCGGCCTCTGTTCGTGGCGTTGGCGAATAAATAAGCAAAGCTGTCGTCATATTTTCTATGGCATCCGGCACAGAAACTCCACCTGCACGCACATAGTACCAACAGACCAAACCCACTCACACAGCCACATACTTATGTACAAAGCTTATTAAAAATGCCTTTATTTGCTTTTAAAATGTACTTCTGTTCCCGGACATGAAAAGTTCCAGCACTACGGCTGCTGTTCCTGCACTTTGTGGATGTGTTGGTACCCTGTACGCAGTGGGTCAAGGGTTTACTAGACTAGTGCAATGTATGTAATAGGCAGTGGAAGGCGTGGCAGACTGTATGTTTATACCAAAAAGATTATAAGTATCTCTGTCTGTATAAACAGCTTTATCTTAGAGATACCAAAAGTTATTTTGAAGTAGGAAAATGTACACCAACACTACAGTTCCATGCATTGCTACTAAAAAGAAGTTGTTGATTACAATATCTTCAAAAGATATTGGCAAATATGTATTCATTCTAGACCCTCCCGTTCCGATTAACTGTCCCTTTATTCCACTTTACTTCATTAATTCACTTTATTCGGAATGTAAATTTATGTAAGCCTAGTAATCAAAAAAATGTTTACATTCTTACAAAACATCTGTCTATCCCGCCTACGTCATTCAGCTATTCCCTTGATATCTGCAATCCACACTATTAACCTTTTTTTGAGAAAAAGGACTGCAGTGTATTCCACAATCGTTACTGATTCACATTTTTTTTGTTATGCCCTGTTTTTAGTTGCAATGTCAAATGCATTAGTTGCCGCAGGCCATTATTATGTGCCGACAGTACATAGAAATAACCATGCTTTGGGAAGCCCTGCAATTCCAACTGCAACTACTGTGAATGGGTTTCAAGTTTAGCGCAAAAATTTAATTGCTTGCAGCGTTTTTATGACATATTTATGTTCTGGCTATTTGACGGAATAAGCTATGTCAAATTAATGGCACTTCTATGGTAGATTTATGGGTTGGCTACTGGGCTGGAGCTAAGAAATGGCAGCTCAAAAAATTAAGTGCGGCATAGAAATTTATACGAGTTTGCTTAATACGAAATTTTAAAGAAATCATTTGAAGAAATGCAGACTTAAGACGAAAAGTATTAAGTTTTATATTTTTGCAGCCAGTTTCAGCTTTCACTTTAAGTAGGATTTTACGGAGATGAATTTTGTTTAAAGGCCCATACGCAGCATGCAAAATTTACGAATGTAATGGAAAAACTTTATATACTCATAACTCTAAGCAAGTTATTTTCATTTTACGGCATCTTAAAAAACAAAGATTTTGAATCTATGTTATATAAATAAGTTTTTTAACGTCGCCATCGACGTCGTCTGCTTCATCATTTATTTTTCTGTTAAATGTGAGCGCTAGATGGCGCACGCCATTTGCTGCATGTTTGTGCTAACAGAAAACATAATAAAGTAATATGTGATATAAAAAAAATTATAAAATATACATATTTTTTAAGTCGCAAAATGATTTGTTATGATAAAATAATATAAAATAAAAACAGAAAAACAAGATTAAGTCTGATGAACAAAAATTGTCCTGTGCTGCAAACCTAGTTTCGCTAAAACCTACTCCAAATTATCAACCATCAAGTAAACACAGAAAGTTATTGCCTTTTTTAAAGCAGCTAAACTTAACCTTTAATATTTTCACTTTTAAATTATTATTTAAATGAATTTTCAGTTTTCAATAATTTATCATATACATTAAGGCCTTCAAAAGGCAATAAATTGAAGACATTGATTAATTGAAAACTGTGTCGCTTAAAGCCATCTGACATTCAATCAAAAAGCTGTCCATATCGGCGACAATCTTAATTACATAAATCACACTTATCTTGTGGCACTTATGTAAATACATTACGCAGCTATAGGGTGACTTTTAAAGCGGTTTTCTTTTTTAAAGGTATGCATTCTGGTAAGTGTCATCTGTTTTTGTGTTTAGTTTGGTTAGTCATTTAACAAAAGCTTTCTCGGCGAAAAGTAGCTTCAAAATATTATTTCAATTGATGATGCTGCCAAACTTTTTTTATAAAATGGATTTTTTATGCAGGACTATGCAAAAGTCTATTGCTCAATAGATATTAAATTATATAATTAAAATTTTCCCTATACTCATTAGTTTTTAAATTTATTGCAACATTTTCTTGGTGGAAACGAAGGCGAAGAAAAGTTATAAAAAATCGTTTTTGTGACAAATTTTCTTTCCAATGTTACTTTTATAGTTTATCGAAAATTTGAATATCGAAAGTGCACAGGAAAATTAATAGCAGGCAAACCAGCGTTCAGGCAGAACTGCCGGATCTCCTAATTTCTAATTGAAAAAATTAAAAAAAAAAAATTTCAAAATATAAATTTTGTTTTTCATTAACAAATTATTAATTAATTAAAAATTATGATTTTTTCCTTTGCTATAAATTTTAATAGAAGATTCTTTGAGAATGCGTTGTAAATTTAAGTTTAAAAAAAAAATCAATAAAAATAAAAATTTTTTCTTTTTCAACAAAAAAATAAATTCTTCTGTTAATTGAAGTTTAAAAAAATTAATGAAAAAAAATCACCCTCTAGTTAACTTCTTTATATAGATATATGCCATATGCAACATTAATCAAGAAATATTTCTATGCAATAAGTTTCTTAGTTGATTACATACTATTACCAAGTACAGCCATGCGGCGTATACTCGATGCTTAGCCAAGACACAAACCTCATTTTCATCGCGCAATATGCCCACAACTTGCAGAAACATGCGCTCCGCATCATTCTGTGGAACGTAATTCGAGTAGGTATCGTCCACCAAGGTGATATCTCCTAGACCACAATGCAGCTGCTCCTCCGATGACGTAGAGTATAGCGATAAAATGTTGCCACGCCGTGGCTCTGGCATAAGCTGCTGCTGCTGCGGCGTTTTCACTGCAGCGGCAGGCGCAGCCTCATCATCTGCCTCCTCATCACAGCTGCCCACACTGCAACCGTCGCCGCTGCTGCTCAGCTGCGAATAGCTAAGGCTCAGCTGACTGCTCTCTGCCGCAGAGGTGCGACTATACTCATGCTCATGTTCCAGCTCCAGCTCTGTGCCGCCCGTGCCGCTGTCGCCACTCTGTGAGTTGGCCTTGTTGGCAGCGCTGCCAGCGGCGACGCCAACTGCAGCAGTGGGCACTACAACCAGATTGTAAGCCTGCGAGTCGCAGCGACTGCGACTGCCACCGCTGCTGCTGCTGCTGCGACTGCGACGCTTCATGGAGCGAAATGGTGAGAGCAGGCGACGCCTGGTGCTCAGAGTGGGCGTATAGGGCGTAGGCATGGCCTCCAGCAGAGTATGCTGCGGAGGGGCGCCTGCATAGCGTTCCAATGACCTTGACTTGCTGTGCAGCAGCAGCGTATTGTCTGCGCGATTGCTGTAAATGGTGGCGTTGGCGTCGACGTTGCCGTCGCTGCTCAACTGCTGTTTTCTGGACAGGCTATTGACGCCATCGATGTGCGAGTTCTCTATAATTTGACCGGCTTCATGGGGCTCAGCCGCTGCGGCCGTGGCTGCAAATAGCCGCATCCTTGTTTTTCTTTTTTGTTTTTCTAGTTTTTATTCTTGCCTCTTGTTGCACGTCGAGTTAATTAATCTTTCCTTATGCAGATTTCAGGTTTCTTTGCAGTATTTTGTTGTATATGTTTGTTGTTGCACTTTTTTGTTATTATTTTTTTTTTTTTATCTCGAGTTAAGAGTTTCGTTTAGTTACATCGTTTTAGGGCACATTCTTGCGTAATGAATGTTGCTATTTTTATGCACTTCTTTGTACCGGTTTGACGGGATTCAACACGATTCTAAATAGTTAAATAACCATATATGTATGTAGTACGTGTACCTCAAACAAGCCAGCAACTTCTATTTTTCTTGTTCAAACACTCTAATCTTTAAGCCAAACAAGCCACTCTATTACGCTGAAAATTTCATGGTGGGCCGCGCCTTCAAAATAACTTCAAATAGAGCGCTTTGGGAAAGTACTATATAGTATGCTATATGCCCTATTAAGTTCCTAGATACAAAAGTATCTGAGCGTTTAATAAACATGTTTGCGCGCTGTCCCTTGCCTGATATTTGTTTGTACAATTGCTGGGCGTGTTAATAATGTTGGGCAATATTTAGTCAAGATAAGGTCTTCATATGGGTAAATATTTACAAGACAGTTGGGAAGTTTGTCTTTGTGTAATTTATAAACCCTGACATTGTTGATAGTATGAAATGCACATAAATTAAATATTTCTGTGGACCAAGTAACTTGAGAATAACAAATAGAAAGTGGAATTTGACTAATTGGATTCGGGTTGAGGGAAGCTTTGTAAAAAAGTGTGCTAGAACGGCTTAGAAAAACGAAAAATGTTGTGGAAACAATCTTGAATTATCATAAACATTTAATCAGCTTAACACTTCAGAATTATTTATTTATTTATATTAAGCTAGTAAAAGTAAGATGGATGGGTGTTATACAAAATCTTTTGTACTAGTATATGCTTAAAAGATAAAAACATTTAAAACTATATTGAGGTTACAATACTTAAAAACTTTGAATCGCATGATTTTTTTTAAAATTGTATGTAGGAGTTTTTGAATGAAACATTTGCTTTTATAGGTAACAATTATTTCAAAAATTCATAACAAATATTTTAAAATTATAAAATCTTTGCGCGTCTGGATTTTGATGTATGCAAACTTACTTCCTATATACGAGAATTACAAATAAATAATTTCTTTTAAATTCCAAATTAATTTTTCCTTCAAATCCATCTGATTTTAAAAATGCATAACCCATAAACTCAATGCAGTCTAGAAAAATGTATCCATGCATTATATACGATAGGAAAACGAAAACCTTTTGACGAAATTATTTAATCAGAAAATACATTCGGTATGAATACAGTTCTGAAGTCCCAAAACAAAAATAATTTTTTATTTTATAGAGTTTATTCCAAATTAATAGCATTAAATTTAAAAATCAGTAATCAAAAGCATTTTCTTTGTATTTCACAAACAATTAATGGGATTCTTCTTATAATAAAAGTCTGTCGAATTAGAAACAATCTTTATCTCTTCTTGTAGATTTTCTAAAAGAGAAACGTAGGTAAATAGCATTTGAATTTAGAAAAAAGTACACGGTATTGGATTCTATAAGAAAGGTCCATCGCAACTAGAAGAATATTTTTATTTTTTTCAAGTTTTTAATAAAAAGAATCAAGAAATAAACGTAATGGCATTTGAACATAAAAAGAAGCCTGATTTTACATTTAAATTCAAGCGGCTATATTATACAGTCGCAATCACATTTTAAGTCCGCAAGTATTAAATATATTAAAACTTAGTAACTGATATTCACAAAAAATATTCATGTTTAAAATTACGAATTCTAATCAACCAATTTCATCTGATTTTAAAAAGACAGAAACTCTTAAGGGGAGGTTCTTTCAAATTTGGCCAAAAAGAAGGCAAAGTTTGGGAATTATTGGTGCCATGATGAAAAGACATACAAACTTCCTGTTTTGATTGTTAAATGCGATTTTTATTGTACAATAATTGGAAATTTTTTTCGCAACGAAATTCAAAATGGCGGCTGAAAAATGGCGGCTCTTGTCTGCCTCTGCCCGCAGAATATCGTACCCGCATTTCAGATCTACAGCGTCTTGTAGTGAACCGAAATGAAAAATGTTTTTTGTTTATTGAAGTAAATGAAATTCTCTATGCCTTATACTAAATCATAATGAGTTTTGACGAAAAATTAACTAAAATGTGGACGATCGAAAAAAAAATATGTTTTTTTTTTCACTTTTTTTGTGATTTGACCTTGCTTAAAAATAACAATTTAACACTTTTTCATGTATATTGTTAGTATAAGGCATACAAAAAATTATATCCTTTCAAACATGGCTTAAATGAAGGGAATCGGAACAATAGATCGAGAGCCATGCTTGAAATGCGAACGAAAAACATGGTTCCGAGAAAAACGCGTTTAAAGTTTTTAGAACGTCCTTCAGTGCGAGCGACTTAGGTGCGTTCAAAACGCTATATTTCTATAAATATCGATCGCATCAAAAAACCCTTTCATACACATATTCTACGAATTTGTAGCTTTCATTTTTTGTAAAAAAAAAAAAATCGATTTTCTCGATTTAATTTGAAAGAACCTCCCCTTAATAGATGATAAACATGCAAACTTTTATAAATAATCAGCCGTGGTCCAAATGTCACAAAACGAATATATTTTTTTCGTTTTCGTTTTTGCATGCTCCCAATTCCAATTTCAATTTATTTCACGGTATTAATTTATTTATAGTTAACATGATTTCTAATATATAAATTTAAGAGTTCAAGTTCTAAAACCTTTTCTACTTAGTTATAATATTGTGAATAAAAAAAAATGTACAATGATAGGATTTTGATATACAAGATTGTGGTAAAAATTCAAAAAACCAACTGAAGGGTATGCTCCTAATTTCAAATTTTTTGTTGTGATACCATCTCATTCTGCCTTTACTCTTTCCGCTTAATTCTAATATTTCCCTTAAATTTTCCCACAATTCTGCACTTTTCGATTTCTTCAAATCACGTATTTCTATTACAAGGAAAATTTTTTTGTGAAACACGTCAAACCTGTCGCACCTATCGGTTATCGATATGGCAATTCGCGTATGCCAAAAATTCGTTTGGATTGTGAATGCTTTTGTTTGGGATGAAACGTAAAATAAATTGTTAAAAATAATTTTCAATAAATATCTAACTTGAAATTGGCATAAATAAAATCTAAGAATATCAAAAAACTATAAAAAAAAATTATTTCAGTTTTAATTACCAGCACTTTTAAACATATTTTGCCAATTCGTTTTGATTTCTTTTTCAACAAAAAAGTCAAATTCAAATAACATAAAAAATTCGTTTGAAACAAGTTCAGCGCACCAAAAATGTGGAATCAAATCGAATTCGAAGAGTTTACCCGTTCTCGAGTGACGCAGCTCGGCTAAATAATTCATTGGTATATATGAAATTAAAATATCTATGTTTTCCTTAAATAAGATAAACTAGGAAAGTTGTCCCAGATTTATGGCTATTTTAAGCTGCATTAAAGTTTTACCAAAAATCATCAACCATGGAAGATACTCAAGGCTCAAATATTTATGTTTAGAGTAGATTGAAGGATGCTCAAAAACCTTTGCAAAATCTCCTCCCATAAGTCCGCCGTGTTCTTCGGAATCAAAATAAATACTGCTTACTTTTCCAGTCGCCTTAATAAAATAAAGTATAACACAGAAGAAAAATTCAAAACATTGAAAATACATTATAGAAATCTCAAAAACTTTAACAATCTACTACTTTGAAACAACTTTATTTACCTAAATGCATAATGTGAAGAAAACTTCAGACAACAACGGCAGTACTACATAGTAAAGATAACAAAGCAATGACCGCTGAAAAAAAGTGTGAACAAGCCAGAATGGGCAAAAAAAAAGTGTTGAAAAAAAGTATGTATTATACAAAGATGACATTTCAGTAAAAAATAAAAAGAGTAAAACTAAAAAAATAAACATACTAGAGGGAAAAAAATGCAGCACGACACAGACGAAAGCTCATTAAAATTCTAAGCTGTAAAGCAAAATGAAGTTTTCAAACAAAGTCAAGAGTAAAGCACGGAGGGAGTGAAAATGAGCAGAAGCGACTAGCAGTAACTCAAAGCGGAGAAACCAAAAACAACAAAAAAAAAAAAATGTAAAAAAAACTGGTATGAAAACTAACAAGCCATTGACAAGAAGGCAGTACACAAAAAAAAAAAAAAAAAAAAAAAAAAACTCTAGACCAAGAATTCTTGGTCAGCAAATAGAGACATACTTTAAGAAAAACACAAAAAGAGAACTGAAAAAAAAAACCGGCAAGTAATGCCGGTAATGACATTGTAACGGTATTTATTACAACATTAAGAGGGGCATGACAAGCCTCTAATTAGTTGGGGCAACATTTTCAATAGATCTTTTCCTGCACTCAACAAAAACACCCAGAAAACAACAAAAAAATGTACTCAAATGTTGCATGTTCAACACTGGTTACTTTTTTTTTTTGGTTTTTGCCGCACATAAAATCAATTTTTGGGTCTTGATTGCAATTTATATGCAACATTTTGTGGCACTGGCGCCATGCCACAGAATAAATTATTATTTATTATTATTATTATATGACTTTTGCATTTGATTTTATGCGGTTAAATCTATTACGAAAGATCAAAAAAAATAAAAATCATAAAGTTACCAAAAAAAAAAGTTACAAAACCAACGACCAAAGGAAGAAAAACAAGAGTGCCAGTTAGAGGCGGGACATCCTGACTACTATATACCCTGAACATATGTCTGTCTAGTCACTACACCAATAGTTATCATTCGATAGTTAAAAATAATCCTATCTTAAAAGGATTGGGTGCAAGTAACAAATAAAAATCTGTTTGGGAAACTGTGAGGTGTTCTGACGATCTTCGAAAGAAAGGATTACAAATACGCATTAGTAAAATTTTCGCCTTCTTGAAAGAATTGGGTATAATTAGTGAAAATCTGTTTGGAAGACTGAAAGATGTTATGACGCGCTTGGGATGAAAGCTGATAATGATCTCCAATTTCTTGAAAGGATTGGGTTTAAATAGTTAAAATCTGTTTATCAGGTAAGGTGTTATGGGAAAGAAAGTTTGATAATGATCGTAAAGAAGTACTTATGTTTCAAATCTCTAATTTCGTTAAAAGGAATGAGTGCAAATAGTGAAAATCTGTTTGGAAGACTGGGAGGTGTTTTGATGCGCTTGGGAAGAAAGCTAGTAATGATAATAAAGAAGTATTTGTTAATTTTTTAAAAGAATGGGCTTAAATAGTGACAATTAGTTTTGGCTTAGTTTTAGCGCTTGGAAAGAAAGCTGGTAATGATAATAAAAACGTATTAGCCAATTTTTTGAAAGATTGGGTTTAAATAGTGAAAATTTGTTTTGAAGAAAGCTAGTAATGATAACAAAGAAGTGTTTGCCAATTTTTTGAAAGATTGGGAGGTCTTTTGAAGCGCTTGGGAAGAAAGCTGGTAATGATAATAAAGACGTATTTGTCAATTTTTTTTGAACGATTGGGTTTAAATAGTGAAAATTTGTTTAGAAGACTGGGAGGTCTTTTAAAGCGCTTGGGATGAAAGCTGGTAATGATAATAAAGACGTATTTGTCAATTTTTTGAAAGATTGGGTTTAAATAGTGAAAATTTGTTTTGAATACTGGGAGGTCTTTTGAAGCGCTTGAGAAGAAAGGTTGATAATAAAGGTTTAAGCGTATTAGTATGACTAAATGTTGTGAGGTGGTGATTTGCCTCCTCACAAATTTCTTAAAAGAATTGGGAATATGTAGAAAAAATCAGTTTAAAAGACTGAAAGTTATATCGATGCGCTTGAAAGAAATTTGTCGATCATAAATATCATCATAAAGGTAAGTAAGTGATCCTTTCAAAGTATTTCTAAATTTTAACTATCTTTAAAAAATTAAGTATGAAAATATTAAAAATCAGTTTGGAAGTCTGGGAGGTTTGACAAACTTGATAATAATCACTATTCAAATATCCACTTTATTCAAAAAATTGGATTTAAATAGCGAATATCCATTTGGAAGACTTTAAGGTCTATAGTGCTGTCCTGTAAGTCAAATTTTCACTTTTTTGTTGAAATAATTGGGCATATACCTATAGTGAAAATTGGTTTGAAGATTGGCAAGTAATTTTCTCTATAAAGTAAAAAGATTTACTATTGTACCTCGACTATTTCAATTATGCAAATTTTTTGCTCAAATTGTTACAATCTCAACAACCAATAAAGTTGACAAAGAATGGAAAACTGCCCTTAAATCTGGTTTCTACGTTCTACCTTTTTATTACGAAATAAACAAAATTTTTCCAAAAACATATCTTGGTGAAGAGCCTAGGATGCACTTTCTACAAAAATTTGACTCTCCGAGTTCTTTTGATGTTCAAGAAAGATGCGAACCAGAACAAACGGATAAACTTGGCCAAATTGCTTTGTTTTGTCTCTTGATCACTTTGCTATCTACATTGTGGGGTCTCAACAGAGTCGGATTCAGGGGGAGAGTACCGAAATCCGATTTTCCTGAAAAATTTTTAATATGCTGTAAAGTAACTTACTTTTGCAATAACCTATCATAACCCTTACGCTTTGTGTACATAGAGTATTCAAAAAAGCAACAAAATTCATTTCAATTTGATTGATGTACTTTGTTGTACGTGAGGGAAATCTCGATGAATTTCATTATAATTTTCACTTTTTTTTTGCTGTCACTGCTTCTAAAATGCTCATATCGTATAACTGGGTATACGTTGACTTGCATATCAAATCCCTGCATTGAATTTTGTATAGATGTTTTTCTTTTTTTAGAATGTAACGCTGTACGTTGTTGGTGAATGGTTTGCTTGATGCATGTTTTGTTCGTCACTTTTTGAAATGCAAATATTTTTGCAGTGGCAATACAAAAAAAAAAGGATGAATGAAACAAAACTTGGAACACTGGGTAGTTTGGGAAATATATAATATATGGTTTGTGTACATAGCTTTCACTGGTATGTGGGTATTGTGTAATTGAAATGCATAAGATACACAGTATTTATGAGGAGCAGCTATGGTCTGTGCTATGATTTGTAATTTATGCAACTGAATTTTTGCACTTTGAATGCGTGTAGTGTTGCAAAAGGCGGAATTAGAGTTTATAGACAAGTCCCGGGGTCAGCCAAAGGTGAGGCACAAGTTGAGCAAATGAATAGATACTTCGAAAAAGCTTTAAAAAAATATAAATAAGGGATTGGAAATCTTATGTTAAAAAGGCAAATTTCATAATTTAAGCCTAGACCCACTTGGTCCAGTTAGCTGTCAATTATAATGAGTTAATTTAGCTACAGCAGATGAACTGGCTGTTGGCGGAACAAAGAAATCTTCTGGCTTCACTCCATATTGGAAGCCAGTGCTATTTTTAGGTACTTCTTATTTAAGTTGACGCACAACATTAAAGGAGTGCTTCTGATCCTGAGACACACTGCTTGAAAGACCAAGCCCAAATGAAGAATTTATGAAAAACTCGGGAATAGCGTAAGAATGATATTATCGACATTTGCAGCGCAAGGAAAGATGGTAGGCAGGCTTGCCAAAACGGAAGACAATAAAATACATTCAATTTATATAAAAAATATCACATAAAATATCACACTATTGGAATATTGGAGAATGATGAAATCGGCATGTGTAGAAAAATAAATTGTGTCTTGCAGTCTTTCCCAAAGCTTTAGCTTTGGTTACAGTATGCAATTCCGTTTCATCATCATGCAAAGAATCGAGTAATATCGAAATGGATGCATAGGGTGCATTAAGGTTATGAAGAAATCACTCTTATGGCTGCTGAGCTTCCTCACGTTGTCAATTATAGTCATCTATAATCTGGATATACTTAGCTATGCTCCACAAGGAGAAGAGGACTACAGTAAGTAAGTATACTCTTCTCGAAGTAGAATATTGAGTAATGAAGATCACTTTCTTCGGATGATTTTATTTTCTACAGGTAGCTCAATATCTTTTTGTAGGCACCACTGAGACCATCTCAACTCACTTTAACTCGTTTCATTTCATTATCAATCAATCTTATTATTCTATGATACTCTTCTCGAAGTATAATATTGAGTAATGAAGATCACTTTCTCCGGATGAGTGCTTTTTCTACATTATAGCTCAATATCTTTATGTGGGTACCACTGAGCCCATTTCATCTCACTTTACCTCGTTTCATTTCATTTCATCTGAATTCATCTCATTACATATTTTTCGTTTGATTTTTTTTTAATTCATTTCATGTTTTTTATCTGTTTTTAACACATTTTATCTTATTCCATCTCATTTCATCTCGATAGTGCCATTCAATGTCATTTTATTTAATTTCTTTTCATTTCAGTTCATAACATTTCATCTCATTTCATATCATCTCATTTCACCGTATTTCATTTCATCTTCTTTCATCTCGTATCATGTCATTTCGATGAAATGCATTTCCTCTCATTTAATCTTATTTCAACTCATTTTATATCATTTGATTTCACCTTGATTTATTTCATCTCATCTCAACTTATTTCTTCTCATCTCATCTGGATGGTACTTTCTTTATCTTTATGCAGAGACCACTCTCTCGTACTTATCATCTTTTCGATGTTAAGGCATGGGTAGTCTGATGCAAATACTCTCGAAGAGTTTCAGGACAAAGTTCTTAATTAGATCCTTTGCATTACTGAATTCAACGGAATGCTTTAGTATAAACGCTCCACTATGTCATTGATACAGACAACTAACGCTTTGGCATAGAGTAATTTTAGTTTCTAAGTTACACAGTGCGAATCGTGGAAGTACATCAAGGAGAAAGGTGCTAAAGAAGGCTATTCATAAGGGCAAAGTCATAGAGGTGTTATCAAGATGATGTGTTTAATTTAGTTAGTTGCGTGCGGCGAAGGCTATATAAGACTGTAACCTTTTTAACAAGTACAATAGCTATGGCCACTCAAAAAGAGGAATATTCATCTATAATATATGATGAATGACGTCTATTTAAACAAAAATAAAAACCTATACATCAGCTGTATCTTCAGATTGCATTCAGCCTTATCAGCTTATCTGTGCTCTCAGCATAAATTAAATGTTCAAACATTGCACGCCCTTCAATCAAAACAAACTTAACCCAGTTCTTCAGTTGATATGCTAATATCACTCTCGCTCAGACACCAGCTTTTGTTTTTTGATGCTTTTTGTTTTCAGTCTATATTCCCAACAAATCCATTATGAAAAACAAAAGCCGATTTGGTAACAAAAGCGTTACAAATGTAACGCCCACACATTTTGGTATGGTTTTTCATAAAACAAAAAGAAAAGCTGGAACAAAAATGCATTTCGTTTAGATTTACGCACAAAAATGATAAAAGAGTCAACCATGACTGAAATTATGCATGGACTGTGTTGCATATTATTCTATATGTGGGGTGTATATAGAGTATGCATGGGGTATGGGGTGTATATTCGAATGCAACGAAACAGTGCGCAACGCAGTACGTCATTAGAAATAAAGTAAACATAAAAAAAAAAAAAAAATGTCATATAAGGGTCTGTGCATTAAGCACTTTTGTTTTTTTAACTTTATGACGTCACAGTTTCAAAACAAAAAAGGTTCACCAAATAAAAGTGTTAATACATCCGGCACAGAAATAAGTCGCAACATTTTTGTAAATTTATGACAAAATATTGCTTACATAGTTAACAATTTTTATAGGTAAATTATTTTTGTACAAAATTGTATAAAAAAGTGTGGAAAGTTGAATGCACTCAAAAGTCATTGCACAGCCTTGTAAGCAAAGACAAGCCAATCAAACAAAATGTGGCATAATTTCTCACAAATTATATGTTACTCATACGAGGGTTGCTCTTTAAGTTGCGGAAATAGATAAACAGAGATTCTTAACAGAACTGATTTTATTGATGCTAAAAATATTTTTTCTGAAGATAAACTTTTTCTGAACTGAGCTGTAATTTTTGAAAAACTTCCCATTTTATTTTCTTATAAAAAATGTTTTGCCATTAGGAGGTTTACCCTTTAAAAGACAACATAATTTAACATTTCCCAACAAAAACGCTTACTCAAATTATATTCCATTAATTTGAATATCTTTTCATTGATAGAACTGAAATTTTCGATAAACTTTCGGCTTTGACTTGAAAATTGAAAAATTTACTTTTTGAACTATTTATCCGATAAAGCGGGGAATTTTGAAGGTAATGTCACAACTCTGATGAGCTGATTTTTTTTCCTTCAATTTGGATTTAGCGATTTCAAAAACATTTGAAAAAAATGGTTGGATACCCGGATTTGAAAATAATTTTTTTTTAAGATTCTGCCATAGCTCATACACACCATAAAAAAATCGTAGCCTAGCTCTTATTTAAATGCTCGCTTTAGTATCGCTTGCTCCGAAACTTAAAATCCAACCCTCGCAGCTTGCAGCTAAAGAATTTCTGTGGCATTGTGTATGCCAAGCATTCATTTTAATATTTTCGAATGCTTCGGATCATTTGGTGTGTCGTCGCGTGCTTAGCTGGCAGTTCAATCAATTTGCAATTATCTAAAGCACGTGCCCGGAGAGCTGAAAAGCTGGCCATAAGCTGGAGTACCAAGAGTACCCAGGGAAGCCTTATCGCAACCTGCCTTATGGCTCTAAGAGCTGTAACCATAAACATGCGATAGCAACAACAACAGCTTAGACTATCTAAACTGCTCTTTAAAGTGGAACTGGTTCTTTATGCCCCGCTACCCAATTCCAGGTTTGAGTACGGCGCATGCGCGAATGCATTTGGAAACGTTTCGGGCTTGGGTCACGTTGATTTATGACTGCAATTGTTTTTTTTTTTTTTTGTTACAATTTCATTGCGGAACATGAATCAGCATTTATCTAAAGCAATTGCACGCATGGATCGTTTATCTGTATCTATAAGTTTGTCAGACTTTCCACGAGCTTTTAAAGTTATTATTATTCTTGTCACGGTTGTTGATCTCTAGTTGAACTTTGAAAGTTTTTTTTGTTTCCAATTCTTTTTGTTAACCACAGAGACACCTGGAGCCAAGTGGTATACAAATGTAGCCTACAGCTTTATTTTCTTTTCTTTTTTCAGGGGAGGCTTAAGATCTGAGGCTTGCTCTTCAACATTTTGCCACTTAATTAGTTTAGAGCTGCTTGTTGATAAACAAAAATTTTGAAGGTTTGTAGCAGTTTTGAGAGATGCCACTGAGCTAGAAACCTGAAGGCAGGTAAACGGATTAAATTTTGATTTCTCATTGGAATCTGCGGTTTCGTTGTTTGCTCTTATAATTTATCACATTAAGGCGATTTATTTTCAAATACTCCTAACGTATTCAGTCGGCTCGAACTGTTTTGCTTGACTAAAAAAAAAAAAAAAAAAAATACTTGGGCTGTGTGCTTTGCATCAAAATCGCTTTAAATCTAAGTTGAAAGTGAAAACACTTTAAAATCGACGCAAAACAGACTACCAAGTTGTGGCTAGCATAGCTAATGTCTTAACAATAAAGATACGATCGTGACTAAAAGTCTGTGTGAATTTTAAAAACAACTTTTAAAGAAACACAAAGCTTCCGCTAAACAATGCATAGTTATGCAAGTTTGGAAAGGCACTTTATATAGTTCTTCAATCGAAAGATTTAAGAAAATAGTTTATTCTGATGTGCCTTCAGATAACACTGCTTGTCATGCAATGGATGTTGGCCAATGTTTCAGTATCGTTAATTTTTTGCGTTTGTGAATCTTATGTCTTATTTCGTCGTATAAAGACGAAATGGGTATAAAGAGACTCGTCCAAAGATTCCTTTTAAGATAGAAGTACAAGAAGACTGTTGCAGAATCCCACGTGGGTGAATAAAAGGCATGGAACTACTGAGGGGACTTGACTTGGACGCTTTGGATCATTTAGCAAAATGTGCTGCATTTAGCTATGATAACTGGGTTAGTAGGATGATGAATTATTTGACTTACTGGACTTCCTGAAAAAAAAGCAAAACAATTGACTTGCCAGCATTTCAAATCGTAGATAAGAATACATCTGAGTCATTGCACCGCTACCTCAACAACAACCATACTAATATAAAAACAAAATAATAAGATGAAAAATTATTGTTTAATTTTAATTATTTTGTCATTTAACCAATTGTGAATTATAAGCTTGCAGTTCAATATAAAAACAAAATTGCTGTTTAAATCATCGGAAAATGTCTTTAATAATAATGCCGGCTGTTGCAACTTATATCAACTATTGTTTTAACCAGTTGTGAATTATAAGTAGTTCAATTTTCTTTCCATAAGCTATTGTTGCTGTTGCATAGCTCTTGCAATTATAACAAAATCATATATCAAATTAAAATATGATTGTTTAGGCAAACGATTATAATTTAAGCTTTTGGTATAATATGATTTGTGTACATTTTTAAACAGATTATTATATAGGTGGTTTGTATTTAAATATTTTAACTTGTAAAACTTGGTCGCAAACAGCAAGAATCAAACAGAGGACTGGGCCATACGTTTTGGCTGAAAGGTATGGCCTATGCTTTAGAACTTCATTTGTGTTACATAAACTACACCCGTACCGCAGCTCTTACTTATTTTAGCACAACCCGAGTATAATATCTATTTTATTTTCATTAATTTGTAAAGCGTTCATCAGAATGTAAATTATACAGTCATATCTGCACGAACTTAGCGAAACGTTATCCATATCATCAGCAAAGCGATATTCAAATTTTCGATACCTACATACGAATTGAAGAAACTCGCTACAAAAAAATTAACATTTTCGAAAAATTCAATGAGTTGCACTCTAGTTCAAGTTCCCTTCGTTAAGACACCTATGGAAGACCTTGTGTTGAACATGTTACCCAGAGAAACATTAATTTTTTACATTCAGGCCACAAATACTTAAGGATTAAGCCATGGCGAATGCAGGGCGACTCAGAAACTGAATTCGTTTAAACTTAAATGGCATATCGGCTGAGATCTGGAACATTTTTAGAAAAACAACTCTCGAAATTTTACTGGACGATCTTCAAGTAAATTACATTGCCCATGAGTTATTTTTGCCTCCAAACGCGTTTCGTTATATAGTTTTGAATACTTTTCCGGAAAACCTTGAAGCTGAATTTCATTAGGTTTTTTATAAATCCTACAAATCAAGGATCAAACAAATCTTTCCAGCTCTTCTCGAGTTAAAAATGCTGTAGCAAACAACACTTTGTGTTATATAGCTATAATCACTCCTCAAATTTTAGTTGCACATATACGTATTTCCTTCAATACCATGAAAATCGATTTCAATACATATGCCAACACATTTATTATAAATACTTGTTATATCTTTATTCCCTACACATACATTACCAAACATCATAACTCAAAATACCGAATAGAACACAAATTTATGAGTCATGCAACAAATTGCATTGCATTTTGTTACCACAAAAAAGCATTTGCCAGAAAGCCAAAAAAATAAAGAACATATCCCAGTAAAGTGCGCCCAACTTGGGGCGCAGACAAACCAAATATGCAACATATACCATAAAAGACTGGAAAAGGCAAAGTGGCAAAAGCTACATACAATAGAGTCATAAATACAATACAATGCAAGTAAGTTCTAAGCTACAAATTCTGTGGCACTTGGCGACTATAAACAGGCTGGCATAAAAGACATATATACAAGTATATAGATATGTATGTGTATGATGCTGCCACAGCTGCAAGTGAGTCCCACTAAAACTGGCGTTGAAAAATGATATCAAATATTGTAAAGTATTTTTTTTTTTTTTTTCGACTACTTGTAGCTGCAACAAAACAGGGGCAAATGTAGTGCCAAACGAGTGGCAAACGGTGCATTTGGGCCGAGTTACCCAGTTATCCAAAGAAAAAAAAAAAAAAGACAAAATCGAGTAATAGAGAAATAGAAACAGCAAAGAGTTTTTACAGGGCCCAAGGCCCAGGGCCAGCTGACAGTCGGTCGTTGGGTCCGTCGAGTTGCCCGCTTGGCTGGTTCGTCGCGCAATAAAAGTCAAGAGTGCCAAGCGACAGGGCACAA
Organism: Chymomyza fuscimana; assembly: GCA_949987675.1. Classification (NCBI taxonomy): domain Eukaryota; kingdom Metazoa; phylum Arthropoda; class Insecta; order Diptera; family Drosophilidae; genus Chymomyza; species Chymomyza fuscimana. The sequence goes on along the minus strand of OX465088.1, from coordinate 121,122,966 downwards.
TTTATCACAGCCAAATGATCACAGCAATGAAAATAAAAGCAAAAAAAATTGGCATATTAAGAAAAAAAAACTTTAAAAAAAAATCAAGTGGGATAACCCGACTTCTATACACGCTGCTTCGTCAGAAGTAGATCATAAAAGCAGAGTAATTGATATAAATTTTCACCTTGGATCTCTGCATCACTAAGAATCTTACCCCTTCCAGCTCCATCGCCATTGAATAAGGTTATCGACAACACTGCTGCCTATCGATGCAAATCTCATCACCAGTGTATACACATAAATTTATTTTCGCAAATAGTGCAATCAAGCTAAATATGTCTGTCTGTGAGTAACGCTGAGATTTCGAAAGAAGAGCAGTAATATTTTAAAACAACACCGTTTCAAAATGATAAAGCGAAGATATCGGATTAAATGCCGAAGAACAGAAAAACAGAAGCTTTTCTACTAGACTTCCTTGCTAATATTTCTTGCATTCACTCATAGGAATGATCGGTAAGAAAAGTCCATCAAACCTGAGCAATATCTATCGATCAATATCTAGAGTCTAGATTCTATACTCTTAAGATTTGTTAATTTGAGTAATGATTATAGCCAAACCTCCTAAGCCAGACTTAGTTTTAAGAGTCGCAATCGTTTCCATCTATATGTTAGATACAATCTAAATAATTGTTAACTTCGCTCATATATCCCATATACGTTGAATATAGAGTACGCAAAAAAAAAAAACAACCTGAAGGGTTGCCTTAGCCTAGAAGTGAAAGATTGGGAGGCATGGGCAATGGTAGGTCAAGTAAAATTCAAGGCTGACAGAGCATTGCACAAATTTGTTCAAATGTTGCTAGCAGCGGGTTGGATGCCCATCCGCTAAAAGATGTCTGCGGGCTGGAGCGGGGGAGGCGGTTGGGCGTGGCAGTAAAGGAGTGAGCGCAAACGTTTAAAAGGCATTTGGTTAAACGAATTTTCATATCAATTTTGTTGTTGTCTGGGCCATGGCACAGTGGGTGGAATAAAATGAAATCAATTGTTGAATTTTCCACAGTCAAACGCTTGAGTTGAAGCTGGCCTTCTGGAGGAGCTCTCCTGCCGCCGCCTCATGCGTCCTGCTCTTAACTGCTCTCTGGCACTCGAACTTACTACAATGGGAGTCTTTGCGTGCCATTCGTTTTGGTTTTGCAAGTCTTGAGGCGAAAATAACGTGGAAAATTTACAAGATGTTTTCGTTACGATAAATAAAGTTGCAAATGTGAGTTGCATTAGCTGGGCATAGCCAGCATCTAGTAGATCCCCCTTCCGAGCCGCACCTTTGCAAGTGCCTGATTCAGGATTGTTTGTGCCACGGCAATTTGCCTCAAATTGCTTGTACGCATTCGTACAAATTGAAGCGCTATATTTGAGGCAGTAAGCAACGCCTTTAGCACGTTGCTCCAAGATCTGGCCTAGAACTTTAAGACTTGTTTATTGAATTGCATTGCAAGACATTGGCTTAGGCCCGGACTCTTTTAGTTTAGTTGTTTTTGTTTGTTTGTCTTTATATGGCTTTGATTTCAAAGTTATTTTTTGTTTGGGCCTTAAAGTAGGTGGTGCGGCCATTGCGTGTGGTCTAGTGCAAGATTTCAGGCTAGAGATGAGCGCGTGAGTGACAGTTCTGTCACGTGAGTACGGCAAGCCTTTGTTAAATATCCCTCTCTTTTTCGGGATATTATCTATTATTGGCAAAATCGAAGTAAACCTAAAGAACTTCTGAAAAGTTTCGAAACGCAAGAAAAAGCGTTCCTCATACAATTATATCGTAATTTGGAAAAATTTTATATAAAACACCAAACAAATAAAGCCAAATTGCCACATAACCAGAAGTAACAGCCATTTTGTTGCAGAACACTGCAGTTAACTTCATTTTACCAATGGCCTGGTAAAAACCATGTCATAAACTTAAGTAGCTGCATTATTTACTTGGCTATTAGAGGCAACATGAGACTAGTGCAAGCAACTTCCGACAAACACGACAACGCTTTGCAACTCTTTTTTAGTGCACTTAATTCAATCTATTATGCCCCATTTTGTGGCATTGTCTTAACGAAAATGAAGATTCAATGCGTGGTAGTAGTAGCAACACACGTGCTGAGTACGGTCTAGACCCCAATGACATCGATACGATGCAGAAGTTTCTTCTATAGACCGACCCATTGTTGCCGGGCAGCAGGTGTGCCATTGAAAGTTTTCCCAACTAGATGTTGTAGTTTTTGTTCTTGTCAGCTGGAGCTTGGAAAATGTGATAAAATGATTATAAAATAATTTCCACAAAACAAAAGCGCATGCATTTGAGTGCCTACACGTACTCGAGAGGAGCCAGTCTAAAGAGCGTTCAGAAGCTTCAGTCTTTATGCTGGCAGCCATTTTGATTACGTGCAACGGACGGATTGGCTTGTGGTAAACTTTTATAATGGCTGGCCATTGTTCCGCAACATGCCGCAATGGTCAAGCTTTAGTAGTCGTTAAATAATTGCTCAGCTTATGCAACCGACAGATAAAACTTAAATTTGTACATAAAGCTTTAAACTTGAAAATCTTAAGAGCACAATTTGTATTATTTAATTTAAATACACTGCAGTAAATTTCTTTTTTTAATAGTCAGTTAATCAAGCTTAACTTTTTGTATTTATAAATTAAATATTGCTTCACCATTGCAATAAATTAATAATAAATATAGAAATTCTTAAAACAACTTAAATGTTTAAAGTTAAAGTAGCTCTGTTCATTACTGTTTTAAAGAAGCGTCGTCATCGTCAACATTTATTTTTAGTTTTAGCATGACCGCTAGATGGCGCAAGCAAGTTGTTTGCACATTTCTTTTCAAAATAATATAAATATTATTTACACATTTTATATAAAAAGCTAAAGCAAGCATTTTTGATGAAAATTGTGGTATTTCAAAGCGTTACTCTTGGACTTCTGACAAAATTTTTCTTAGATTTACTTTGTAAATATATTATATTAGTTTTTTCTCTAATACGACTGGTTTTTCCTTCATTAGGACAAAATGTTGCTAAAAGCAGGTCTGGCCAAAGGCTGCTTTATCACGAGAAGATAAGTATATGGAAAAGTGGTTGAAAGAGTGTTCTGTTGGACCAAAATTTATTTTTCAATCAATATGCACATTTTGAGTAGAGAATTTTTTTTTTCGAAAACTTTCCCATAGTTTCATCCAAAAATTTTTCATTTACTTTAAATTAAAGAAAGACGTTTTTGTTCAAAAGTCTCGAACAGGGTTCTTCCAAAACAGCACTGCTTTGTCATAACATTATATTTTACTATTGCCATAAATTGCATACATTATTCGTTACTGCAGCCCGTGCCCCATGCCCCAACTGACTGCCACTCCCTTTCCATCATAAAAACAAACATTGCCCTGCATAGCTGATGTGGATTGGCAAATAATTTTTGGCATCTTTTTTTTTTTATTTATTTGCATTTATTATTAATCAAAATATGACGTCATAAAAGATGTGAAAATTGGTTTCCTTTCCTTTCTTAGCAGCGGGATTTGGATTTGTCTTTTCCTTTGAAAAGTTCTGCATAACTTACGAATGATTGAGAAAAAGCAAATAATAATGATAGAAATTTCTATCTTAATTTCGTAGCATATCAATTTCTTGTGATTCCCTCTAGGGAACAAATATTATGGAGGTCAGTGATGGACTCAAGAGCTTAACGTGAGGATGAAGCACTTGAAAAGCTTTGAAGCCGCTTGCTGTTGTGTGAAATATGTTAAAAAGTTTCCTTGAACAGTTTTGCAGTTCTGAAATTTGAGTTTTCAATTTGAGCACTGGCGAAAAAGTGCAGCACAGTCTAGAAATCCAAATTCGTGAAGTTCTTTTTGGTATAAAAATTTAAGGTCTGCTTTTTGGGACAAACACCATTTTTTTTTTAGATACAAAAAAAATTGTAACAAAATTTTTTCAAGAAACTTTATATATGAATGGAGTTTCTTGCTTTTAGCGGTTACTCAAAAAGAAGATAAAGTCGAAGGCACCTAATTGTCTAAGGGACCTATACCAGCTTAGGCTATTGTTATACCTATAGTAGCTCGTTTCGGAGAGGAAATGCTGAGAGTGGGTGGTATCCAGAGCTAAGGCTAATCTCAAAAAGTTTAATTTTGTAAAAACCTTGTACTAAAAAACAACCCAAAATTTATTTTTCAATTTAACCCCATTTCACCCGTACTATATTTTGCTTTCCTATCTATAAAATTCGCTTAACATCTCTTTCCTTGTGAAAACTGAAAATATTTATTAGTTTTGCAAATTGAATTAAACATTCTGAGAAACTCTTTAGCATGACAACCCTCAAAAACTTTGCATATCCAGTTACAAATGCCCTCAATGCACATCCTTTCCTTAGACTCTTCCCAAGGAGGCTCCACAATTTAAGCGAAAACGTTGCCTTAAGCAAACTTTTCAAACTTTAATAAGTATAAAACAAACTGAAGTGAGTACAATAAGCCTCTTGCCACTTTGTGGCATACAGTTTCGTTTGCCACAAATTTCGGCGTAATACCTTTAAAATAAAAGCGCAGAGAATTCGGTGCCTGGGGCAGGGTATTGTCTAACCGAAGCCGTAACCTTTAAACGTTTGACACCTACACACACACACACACATACGCGCAAGTGCACATAAAGGCTGCAGGCAACGCCAGTGTTGGTAAATAACAATAATAATTTTAATGAGTTATAAAATGTGTTTTTACAACTCGTTCAGAAAACCATTTTGGTTTCGTTGCAGGGGTGCGGCGTATTCTGCGCTTTTTGGGCATACTCTATATACTATTCCGGGTGAGGGGTGAAATATTGTGGCATGCAGCAAGTTCCTGCTGGCAATGTCTATACACTGTATACATTGGGTTAAGGGTGTACTAGAATTGAGTAATATATATAATAGGCGGCAGAAGGTGTGGTAGACAATAAGTTGCCTCGAAGACCATAAAAGGCAGAGGCTCAGAAAAATTGCATAAAAAAGATATGCATTAAGTAGTTGAATTTAATCGATATCTTGGTCCGTAGAGAAATTCTACTATGGAATCGGCGTTCGCCCATCTACCCATACGCGCTTCTTAGATCTCACAGACCCCCAAAACTAGACATACCAAATTTCAAAGTTAGTTGCGAATTTTCTACATCGTCCCTACCCCGACCCCGTTACCACTCTCCACTTAGCAGATGTTGCAGGGTATTCCACCGTCGAACATCGTCCTGCTTCAAATTTTTTCATTACCCTCAAGTGAAAGTGGAACCCCAGCATTGCCTATTTTTTGGCGCGATGCTTATTTGGGTTAGGCGCCTCTTGGCATCTCGTATATTGTTTCCTTTGCTCACACACAGATACACATACTCCCAGATACACACACTCTCTCTCTCAGAACAAGCAGCAGGTGCCAGTTAAGAGGCATCATTAAACGCTTAACAGGCCAAGTGGAAATTTTTGTTTTGAAGTAGCTGCAACACCTTTTGCCATATTCAAGTTTTTTAAACTTTAAGTTGGAAGTTGTTTTTTATTTTTTTTTGTATTTTACCGTTCATTGCATTTTTAATTTTATTGACCAGAAGCAAAAAAATTGAACTTGCAACAATTTCCGTTTGTGCCAACCACCTTTTCCCCACTTTTTATACAACTTCCGCCACACTGTGCGCGCCCAAAAAATAAAACATTGCATAAAGTCCCGGTTGTTGGTTATGCGTGATTTAACACTGGCAACTTGTCCATAACCCAACCCTGTTTTATTTATTATTCGTGAGCATTAAATCGAATGCATCGTATATGATAAATATTCTGAAATCTATTTCAATAAAGTGTACAACAAAAATTTTAAGCGGGTGTGTCACTTAATGGATTTTCGCTTTTCTCGCATGCCAATCGTCTGAGCAATTTCAGTTATTGAAGTTTTTGGAGTTGCTCTTTGATTGTTTAGAGTAGATCGAGTAGATTGAATAGATTGTTGGCATTGTTATTGGTTGGAGAGCTGCAATCTGTCATGGCAACTGCTTCAGTTAAATGCTTTGTTGGGTAGGGTCTTTTGATGTTTTTGACAAATTGGTATTTTTGCAAGGCTTGGTTTGGTGAGAAGATTATATTTGGATTCCAAGTTCATTATATTATATTTAAAATCTTTTTAGTTCACACATTTGTTAGACTTGATAATATTTCAAATAAATGTATCTAACAGACATAATGGGTCAGACCATTAGGATCCTAAAAAAATGTGCAGGTGCTTTGCCGATGCTCTCTAAAACATTCGGAACGTCACAATAAGAAATCAGACCAATATCCAGTCTTTCAGGAAAAAGATCTCCAAATTTATCTCCCTCAACCATTTGGCGGTGGATTCTATAACATTATCAAAATACGTTGACTGAATCGTTTTCACCTCGGCCTTACTTTCAGATTACCCTAATCATTGACACCAAAGTTACAGGGATAAAATCAATTGTCACTAATCACTCTAAATAGCTATGGTAATATAATTAATATTTTTTTATTCGTCCCTACAGGTTATAAGTAAATAAGAAGAAGAAGATAGATAGATAGATGATAGATAGATGATAGATAGATGATAGATAGATAATAGATAGATGATAGATAGATGATAGATATATGATAGATAGATGATAGATAGATGATAGATAGATGATAGATAGATGATAGATAGATGATAGATAGATGATAGATAGATGATAGATAGATGATAGATAGATGATAGATAGATGATAGATAGATGATAGATAGATGATAGATAGATGATAGATAGATGATAGATAGATGATAGATAGATGATAGATAGATGATAGATAGATGATAGATAGATGATAGATAGATGATAGATAGATGATAGATAGATGATAAACAGATGATAAACAGATGATAAACAGATTATAAACAGATGATAAACAGATGATAAACAGATGATAATCAGATGATAGAAAGATCTTCCACAAAGAAGCCTTAATGTCATTTAATCAAGTGGATTTAACAACAATGCAACAGATTCTTCTGTTGGTCTACGGATTAAATTGTTGGCGTTGCATTAACTGTTTGCAAAAGAAAATCTCTTAAAGGTAAACATTTCCAACCGTTGTACATTTCAATTACTTTTATAGGACAACTGCACACAAATCACACAAAGTTCATTCAACGCATAGAAATGTGATTTATTTTCGCATTAAATAAGCTTAGTTACAGTTTGCAGTTCTTTTAGACCACAGCCCTTAATTAGCTCTAAGCTCCTTTTAAACATCACCCATAATAGCATGCCAAAGTAGTAAATAGTAGTAAATCCCGGCTACAAAGCTTTAAAATAACATCATCATAAAAAGTAGAAGAGCGAGAAAAAAAAAAATCAAATGCAAAGTTTTTAAGCCTCTCTACATGGAAGTAGTACAAGAAGCTAGACATGGAGTGGTTTGGAACAACGAGACGCCTCTCGTGCCAGTGGCAATATATTTGCATTAACCTAGTGACACATTTTGACATAATCTGATTAATTGGCGTGTAAAAGAGAAATAAATTGAGCGAACTAATGAAGCACAAATGCTAGAACGAAGATGCAGCCAGTTGCAACTGAGACTGGACTTTTAATAAGCCGACGGAATAGAGGCGCCTGGGATGACGCCCACAAGTAATATAAGAATGATAAGTGGCCAGGGAGTGGGCAGCGCTTAGAAACGCAATGAAATATTTTGCTGTACGTCAGTGGCACAGTTTGAAGGGGTTCCAAATAATATTCTGTTTGGAATCACTAAGTTTGACTATTACTCTTTCTGCCTTTATGTAGAAGAAGAAATTAAGGGTATCTACCGTTGAAGGGGTTGCATGAAAAAAAAAAAATGCAGATTCATCTAATAAAAAACCAATTTTTGAGAGAGTTGAGTGTATAGAAATATTTATACATTTTCATGTATCTTCAAAAGTGCCTAGAACGCTTCTTCTATAATAAATTAATTTTTTTATTGCCTTAATCTTCAAGATATGGAAAAGCAGATATGACGTCTCAGAAGAAGAGACTATTTTAGTTTAAATTTCATAACTTGAACGATTCCTCTGATATTTTTATGTGTTTGGTCTCAATATCCACAGTAGCCAGGTTTTATTCTATGCTTGCTTAAATCTTTGCTATAATTTATAGCTTGGAATAAATCTTAAATACTTTTTTGAAATCCGGGAGCTTTAAAGCGGGCAGAGTTACTAAATAAGATTTATAGCTGTAGCTGGAAGATTTTGTGTTGTTTATGTGTAATTTTTGAACATTTTTTTTTTTACAATTTTTGAATAAGTTTATCTCTGATAATTGTGGGTTCAGCTATGATTATTTGATGAGCAGAAAATTAACTGGATAATGTTGAAGACAGTCAAAACATAATTTTTACCATGTACGCTGCTTTTTAAAAGGAATTTAAGGTACAAAACAAAAAGCTATTTACAAATATGCACATTTCATTTTGTAGTATTATTTTTCTTGGTCTACGAGTTTTTCTAATCGGTTAATATAAGCCAATTAAATTCCTCCCCCTTAAAGGTTTTTTATCTACTTGCTTGAAAGCGCTGTATTCGGCTAGAAATCACACTGTCAACGAAATTTGCGCAGCGCCCCAAAAATTAGCTTCTGATTTCGCTCCTGACTAAAACCAAAATATTAATAACGTACATCTCAAAATCATGTTATGAGACGAAATATTTTTTTGTGAAAACTAGTGAGATCTATAAACGATTTTTTTTTTATTATATCTCCTTCTAACTACGCCACTGATAGTATACTTTTTCTGCATTTAATAATTAATTTATGTCAACGGCTTGATTGCAACCAGGAAGATTGAGCAACTCGGCAACCACAATATGCCGTCTAAGTCAACAGTGTTGTTGTTGCTGTTGTTGTTGCAACTTCATCAAAGAGGCATCAAACATTGTCGACGACAGCAACAACATTTAACATCTTGGCGGCATCCAAGTCTTTCTTGTGGTTGTCATAAAGTCTAAGTCTGTCAGTTCAGGGATTGCATACTAGAGACGCCGCCAACGCCATCAATGCCACAAAATCAATCAGGCGTAATACAGCCAGCACACTTTCCATACGAATTAGGCGCACACTGTGCCCTCTCCACCCCCGCACCGCAGGTTCGCGAAACAACACGCGTACCACACACTTTTCCAATTTATAAAATGACATTTGTTTTTCTTCTTTACTATTTTTTAACGCCCAACACATTTCCCTATTTACCATGCCCTCAAAGCATCAATTTTTAATTTCATTAGCGTGCGAATACCACCCCTCCACCCTACCCCGCACAAGTTACTTTCATATTTCCGCCGGACCAGCCACCCGCTATAAAAAGCACAAAAATATAACCCCGCAGTCAGCTGTCCACTTTGGTTTTTCATTATCTGTTTTTCCAATTTGCATTTCTCTGTCGGTCGCTGCTTTTAAGGTTTTCTTTGTTTTTTTTTTTTCCTAACAGCGTTTTACGCTTCATTTTTCAATGCGTCGCATTTGAATTTAAAATGCTTATTGATTTTTCTATGCGGTTTCGAATCTTACAAGTTTTATTTATAGCCAGGCCCAGATTGTGCATGGCCGGCGCCCAACCAGGGGCCCCGCAACACGACAATAACAAACAAATTCTGAATTAGAGTAACCTAGCACTGCAAAATCCAAAAAAAAAAAAGTAAGTCACATAGAGCATATAAGACGATATAACAAAATTCGGAATTAGAGTAGATCTGCAAAGTCTAAAAAGTGACGTAGATAGATCACATATTTCAGCTTAGTTTCTACAAAAATTAAGAAACACTTGAAAGTGACAATTTTAGTTTTTTATTGGCTGACAGCCATTCAAAGATGCATTTTTTAGAGAAAAAAATTTTAAAAATTTATACACATTGACAAGTTTTATCTAGAAGAATTTCTATAGTACTAAGCGGTTTGTGTTATAATAATAATATAAAAATCGTTCGGTTAATAACAAACGATTAGTACCAAATCGTTCCAAATTGAGCATTACAGTAGAGCCCTACACTGAGTCGGCGCTTGGGCCCAAAAGTCTTGAATCCGCCACTGTTTACAAGGCAATGTGTTATGACTCACAGTGTTGTGCCAAATTTCAGGGCCAACATTAAACAATAGCATTTACTTAAAGTTCAGAAAGTCAACAGAAAATATCATCAAGTAAACACTTCTGAAATAGACCAAGAAAAAATAACACCAATTAGCCAACAAGTAGCCTCAATTCTAAACAAACAGGCCCAGAGCATTTAACCTGTTCAATTTCTATTTTAACCTACTTGTAAACAAAAACAAGTTCACATATTTTCAATGTCTTTCAGCCAAAATTTTTAATTCATAGCCGAGTGAGTTGAAGCAAACAAATTGTAGGGTCTAAATGGCTATTTTTGGTCTAATAATTGTATTTTGGGTTATTTGCAATATGGCCAATTAAATTGTATGAAAATTTAAAAAGCAAACTATGTAACTTTATTGCTTTATAATGACAACTTTAATAGGGTCTAAAAGCAAAGTGTAATTTAATGACATATTGTTTTTGGCAATGTATTTATACTGAGTGTCCCTAACATTTTAGGCTGGTGGGAGATTTGAAAAATGCGTCATTTTTAGAGCTTTAAAAGGATGAGATACATATTTAGCAATACTAACCCCCTTTGGCGTCAATTACGGTAACCCAACGATGAAACTGCTTGTTTAACTGCTTGCAAGCAGCGCAAACTAGTAAGAAGTGTTGAAAACCTCAGAATCAAAGTGGCCTGTTTAAAATATGCAGCACCGCCAGAATATTTCTTTCGTTATATTTTTCAAAATTAGTTTCAGGTAGCCACATTCAAAAATTTAACTAATCCCAATTGGTTCATTGAAACTGAATCATTTAGGCATTTGCTAAAATGAAAACAGCAAAGTACCGGAAAAATATAGCCGAAATCAAAAATGTTTATAAAACAAATAAATTGGAAAATTGCGCAGCGTGTTTTTTCGAAAGAAAAAATAACTAAATAAGAGAAAGAGCGCGCAAAAAAGCAAATATTTATTGGCATGAGTGCGAAAGGGAAGCATTTATGTATTTATTCAATTAAAATAACCATAAAGAAAAATGTTTATGTTTTTATTTGATTAAAATTTTGTGTGTCAGATTGTGTGTGCGTATGAGTGTGTATGCGTGTGAGTGTTTTTAAGTGTGTGCGTGTGTGTGGTCAGGTAAAAGTTTTGTATTTAACTAGAAAACAAATCCAAAATGTAGTTTTATTTTAACGATTTGCAAACAGTTTTTGTTTTCTAGCCAAATAAAATGCAAAATTTTCATGCATTTATATAGTAGCAATATAGCTATATATTTATGTGCATAAACACACACACATATAGACTGCATTAAACTAGACAAATAAAAATCAATTTAATTGTTTTCATATACCAAATGCTTGATGTGCAGCCAGTTGCATAAACAAATTGCATGGCACATGAAAACAACAAGCTACAAAAAATGCTTTTCAAATAAATCAAATGCACTTGTTTGGTTTTTTTTTTTTTGTGCTTTTTGTAAATTTAAAAGTTTATTTTGATTCAATTTTTGGAAAATTTAGGTTCATCATTTATGGCCTTAAAGTATTACTCACGATGCATAAATTTGTTGCTCATTAAGATAAAGCCAAAAAAAAATATGTAATTTTGTATTATTAAATATTTTCTGAGAGTATTATATTTTTAGGATTCTTCTCGAAATTAAAAAACAGAACAGATCGTTTTAGCGCCCACAACAGCAAGCGCCCAATCAGACAGCCAACTTGACCCTTAGCTACGCTACTGCACTCGAAAATTTTGTATTCTGGAGCAAGTCTTATGTAAAGAACAAAATATTCGCATAACTACTAAGATTTTTATGGGATTGGGAATTCCAGGATTTTCAGAAACTTCACTGAGGTAAATAATACGAAAGCTATCAACATGCCCAGCATCACATCTAATCAGATGAATATAATGGAATTGAGGTAACATGCGCTGCCTTTACTCGCCATCAGAATTCCGGGATATTCAGAAACTTGGCAAAGGTATATTATACGAAAGCGAAGCAGGACGTCTTCCATAAATTCTTACAATATGTTCGCATAAAACCCTAGGCAGATAAACATGTTGGTGTTGAGTTAACAACTAATGCCCTTACTCCCGGCAGAATTACGGGCTTCTCTGAAACTTGACAAAGGTTCGTAAGCTATAAAAACGGTTAACCTTTAGAATTGGTTTAGCTTAAAAATCAGTTAAGCTTAAAAATCACCTTAATCAACATGCTTAGCGAAGTCTTTTAGAATCTTAACAGGTGTGTGCGCATCGTTTAGAACACCTTCAAAGTCAAAAGTCGCGTGTTCCACATGGCAACCTGTTTGTTCCTTCCTCAATCGTGTTCTGATCGATGTAAGCCCTGTATACAGCGTCATAACTTTTAGACAGTTCCTAGATACCAGTATCAAATCTGACAATCTTCTTGTTACAGTGCGCCATAACTCACAATTCAACTCTCTAAGTACCTGATTCAATTCGTTACTGAACATAATAGAGACGAAGTTCATTCTTGGGCATTGCCATAGAAAACGCACTTAGAAAATCTAGTATAGTTGTTAGACACTTTTTTCAAAGGTACAAACATGTAATCCAAACATTTAGTACCAGATCATCTTCATATAATCACGTAAAATGAAGTCTGGAAAGTCACTTTCACCGTCTAAATCCCAGCCGATGATACAATGTTGCCTCTGGAATAAAATTCACGACGTTGCCAACATCAAATTACGACTCAATATCTAGCAGCTGAAGATCAACAAAGTTGTTCAAGACTGCAGGCAATGATTTGGTTGTATGGGACTGCTCTTTGCTTTTGGAATTTTGGTATACTCTGTATGGATTTTGTATCATGCTACCAGGCTTCCTTCTTTGGCTTAAAAGTTTCCATTGAAAGTGCTGTTTGAAAGTGCTGTTTGAGAGACTGAAGCCATTAGTGAAGTCAATGATCGAAGCTTTTCAATGACCTGATCACATTACGCCAAAATTCAAAGAAGCCGTTTGTCGCGTCAATTGAGGGATCACGTATATGGCGGCATTGTCTGAGTTCGAAATTCCAGCAAAGCTTTTGGTTTTTAAGAAATACACGCAGCTCTTTTCAGGCAGAAATGGACCTGTCCGATGCATTTGGTACCGGGATCAGACAAAGCAATGCTCTCTCAATAAAGCTCTTGAGCTTGTTTTGCGAAAGGCCGAAGAACCTTAGAAAAAGAACAAATTGACAACCGGATTGTTGTCCGAGTCCAAATTGTATGCAAAAGTCTCTGTCTCTCTGTCCAGATAAAAAAAGGAAGACTCCGAAACCTAGCATGGCGTCTGACGCTTCAGACAGGCGCCCAACTTTTTCTCATTAAAAACCCCATTTGAGTAACATTTTGCCCACAAAATGCGCCTAGTGTGGGTTTGAGGCCCTGAGCTTAAATAAGATTTGTTATACTTTCCCAAGCAATTTGGAGCATAACTAAATAGTTCGGACTTGGGTTCTGCAGCTGCTGTCAAACTCATTAAACTCGCATTTAGCTGGGGTTTGTGTCTTGGCTTAAGTCATTTGCTTTTACTTTCTTTTCTATTTTCTTATTTTTTGGCGCTTAACAAAGGCTTAAAATAGTTTCAGTTTTTACTTTTGGTATTATTTTGGTGTATATATGTATTTCTGTATATAGTATCTTATATACTGTGAATCTGAAGTTTTTCTCGCTTCATTGGCTGCTTCGACGAGCTAATTACGTCTTGAATGAAATCTTTGATGCGGGTTTCTTGGCTGTTGAGTTTTGCGTACTTGACGTTGATAAATGAGGCATTAACTGTGCATGGCAGGGCGTATCTTTTGTCAAAGCCAAACAAAATGTTATAAAAAATGTCTTAGCTTTTTTTTGGAGAGCTATGAAAAGACTTGAACAATTGCATTCAATGCAGTCAGTCAAACTAAACTAACTTGGAGTTTCTATTAAGGCAGCAAAAGTGCTTTAAAAACGCTGAAAATGCATTTTTCAGTAACTTGAGATGCATAATATAATATATAATGACACGGCAGTCTTTGATTAAGTGTTGTAAAATGAAGAAGTACTTTGCTCGAATGGAAAATTGCTGTATGCTTTATAAAAAATAGATAATAAATGTAAAGTTGTGTTCAATTTTCGTTAAGAAAATTCGGATTTTGACTCATTTATTTTAAGGACTTGAGAAGAATCCAGATGAAAGCTGCTAGCAGTTTGGTAGTCTTCAGTAGGGATGGGCGATAGTGTATCGATATATCGGAATATCGATATTCTTTCTTTGAAAGTCGACTATTTTGTATCGATATCCATGTTCGACGATATATCCGATATCGATATTTTCATCCGATACTGACGATATTTACGAATTCGGCGCCAAAACTAAGCGTGCAAGGTGGAATGGCCACTTTGGGCATAGAAAAAGATTTGACTGCATCGGGGAAAAAATTGGAGAGGTCGGCAAACAACATTCTGGCTAAGTCGCTACACATTACCATTTCATTAGAAAAATTATTTTTGGGAAAGCACATTGTTGCCGTGAGCAATCCTGTATTGCATTTAGATACGGAAGATCCAAAAAGTATTGCGAGAACGGAGATGAAAGTTTTTTTTCACGCCAACAGTCTCCGCTGGACTCCAATCCACTAACCATATGGGAGCCCCTGTCGACACAATTCTTGAATCTTTACAAACTAGCAAGGATATTGGTTCCGGCTGTTTCGACGTCTGTTACCTGGGAGCGACAATTTCCCTTGTAGACGATTCTTTGCAGCCTTTCTAATTTAAACTAAAAACCAGCCTTTTGGAATAATTGTAAGAAATCCAGATAAACTGATTATTTGTATGTGTCTGAATTTATGTATGACTTATTATTTTAAAACTGATATTATTCATACAAATTTTCTGGGCGATATATCGAGATATAGATATTGTTTGGTCGATATATCTATTTTTTACATCGGTTTCATCCGATACACATCGATACTGAATATCGATATTCGAGTACGCGATGCCCATCCCTAGTCTTCAGCATTGCAGCACTCCACAAAATTTCTTTCTGTATTATCCCAAGCAAAAAGTACACTTATGACAATATGGCAGAAAAAATATTACAAGAGTAGCTTCTTAAAGAGATTTGCGTATTTAAAAAAAGCCGTGTTGAAACTTTTCCTTGAGCTCTGTTAAAGATGTTGCACTTGTTGTTGTTGTTGCTCATGTAAATTTTCTGCTCAATTAAGTTGTCAACATTTGACAAACATTTGCGCTCATTAGAGCGTCTAGAATTATTAATACTTGACTTTGGTCTGCGCTTAGTCTTTCAGTCTTCAGACATCTTTAACATTAAGAAGCAGCTCAGACCCACGACTCTGAACGGGTAGTCCAATAAGTACGTACATATATACTACTTGAAGTATGATTGAGTGTGGCTGAAACTGCGGGTTGGCAGCTTGGTTTGCTCGGCTGCTTCAATAATTTGCATAAAAAGCTCTGATTTTCTACCGAGTGCCCAATGCTAATGTGTTGGGGGGGCACATCCTACCCTGCCAGTGCACCCAGTCTTTGAGTGTTGTTTGTTTGTCCGTCGTCGTCTTCTGTTCCTGCTGATTTGAATTATTTCATTTGTTTGCTTGTTGATTCCTTAACAGTTCAATGAAGCGCATCTCTGGCGGGCTCAGACTTGAGTTTGAGGTCTTTACATAAATGTTTTGATAATTTTGCTGAATTAACAGACGCGTCAATGAAAGCGACTCAAAATGTTGCATGTAACTGTCAAGAGAAGCTGCAGCTTGTCAGACATTTATAATTTTACTATTACTTATTATTTGAGCTGTAGAGTGCAGACAAGGTCAAAAATGTCTTAGGTTACTCCATCATGGGCTCTGGGTTGCATGAGTTAAGATTAAAAAAAAGGTTCGGGCGTACTCTCATTTTATTTTAGGGGTAAAAAAAATTCTATGTTAAAAAAAACTACC
The DNA here is from genome assembly GCA_949987675.1 of Chymomyza fuscimana. NCBI lineage: Eukaryota > Metazoa > Arthropoda > Insecta > Diptera > Drosophilidae > Chymomyza > Chymomyza fuscimana. The sequence goes on along the minus strand of OX465088.1, from coordinate 121,106,896 downwards.
CACTAAAGAGTTCTAACATTTTAGATGATACTCTTTGCTGAGTGTCTGAGCTCTTTGCTTCATTTTCATTTGGTGAACAATACATATGGGGTGATCACTCTGTTCGGCATACATGCACAAAGGCAAGCATGCACGAGTCAGTAACCGTGAACAACCCTTGCAACGAGGCATAAGCGTAAAAATGCCAGACTAAAAACGTAGCTGTTTACAAGTTTCATATGGCGTTGTATATTTTTCTTAAGAAATTTAAAAGCATAAAAGATAAAATTTTGTATATGTGTTTGCTGATTTTTTACTGCAAAGAAATTGCGACTTCAATTATTTGTTTAAAAAAAAACTGACTTTAATTATTTCTAGCGATTGTTTACGAAAAACTTTGTAATTTTCTATCACCTACAGGCAGCAAATAAAAGCAGAGTATAAAAAATATGTACACACTGGTATATAATGCGCCTTTTTTGGGTCAAAAGTAGTCAACCGTTTTGGCCGAGCGTAAATACCCTATTTTAGTTGTTGTTGGACCTTATAGCCTTTTACCATTGTGCATTTATGCTCGACAAACTGAACACCCCAACTATAAAACTTCGAAAACAAATCTAAACTTTTTTTTTTATTTTTAAATTTGCTTTTAGAAGCAGTCTAGAATCAGAATATTTTTAATTGTGCGCTTTGTATAATGATCAACAAATTAAAATATATATTATAATATTTATATAAAATAATGATTTAAATTTTTTGTATTTTTTTCTGTTTGATTCGCATTTTGAAGCTGATTTGATAACTCATGTCCATGTATAAAATTTTTTTTTAATTTGAAAATATTCATTATTAATATAAAATAAATTTTTGAAAAGCAACGCTTAAAAATTAAGTCACTTCGAAACGTTGGTTGATTCAATTCACAGAATATAAACGCTTAGACGCTTTCGATTGTTTTGGGTTCGGTTCGCTTCGAACCCTGGCTTGCAACCCTGTATCTTTCTAATACCCTAAAATCAATTGAAAATGTCGTCTGCTACTAATTAAAAGTTGTAACTTTGAGTTCAATTGAATTGAGTGAGTTCCAGCTGTTAAAAAGTCGCTACATAATTGTTCAATTAAAATGATTCTGTCAGCTGTAACTACGACGTGTCAACATGGCGCCCATAGGCTCCGAGTTCAATTGTGGCAGTATCCGCGATAAGCATGCAACAATTAGTGCAGCAATTTTTAATTGATTGAAGCAGCTCTGGCTTTGCGGGCTTCTGAGTTCTGAGCTGTTTTCATTCATTGATAGTACTTGTAGTTGATGTAGCACCAAGTAGGTAGCCACAACTTTACCATCGATATCCAGCTTCGTTGTTGTTGGCTGCTAATCAATGTGTCAGCGGTTGGTTGCCGTCTGGCTCAAAGCGCTGATAAGTAGGCTTTGAGCTGGAACAGCATTACGTGTCAATGAAGCAGTTGCCACAGCTTTAGATGTAAGAGGGTTTTGGGAGCGAGAATAGACTACTATTGAATGCTGTACAATGTCATTTGTAGCCTTAAGATAGTTTTAGCTGCAGCAGCATACAGCTTAGCGCTTGAGAGATAAACGAAGATACATTTGTATACAAACCAGTTGGCAGCTTTTTTAAATTAGTTAGACTGTAAAAAACATTTTACAAGTATGGAGGCACGATAACGTTAAAAACTATCGAATCAAAGTTTTGAGCATTTGAAATACATCGAGACCAATTTGCTACGATTCTAATAAAAAAAAAAATCAATATCGATGATAGAGGTAACGAAGAAGTCTCAGACAAAATGTAGCAGATTGGTGGACGCAGCCGTTTGGATGCCAAAAATGTTTTCTATCTCAATTTTTTCAAATTTCAGTAGTCTTTAAAACAAAGGCGTTATTAGTGCATTGATATACTTTTTGGAATTGAAATTTTAAATTTGCCAGTTCTATAAGATTTTCTTTCCTGTCAGATATTTATATTTAGTTTAATTGCGACATTTCAAAAATCGAAAAGTTATCGCAGATACAAAATAACACGCACACTTTTGTGAGATAGTATTGACATAATTATTTGGAATTTGATTCCATCAGCGCATTTTATAAGATTTTCTTTCCTCTTAGAAATATTTGAATCATTAGTAAAAAATTTTTAAGCTAAAACAAAAATTTCGTATGACATCGATATTCAAAAAATCGAATAGTTATTATTTCATAAGATTTTCTTTCTTTTCAGATATATTTGAATTTGTAGTTTACAATTTCTTTTTACATCGATATTTCAAAAATCGAAGCGTTATCGCAGATTCCTAGTGACAAGCACAAATTTATGTGAGTACATTAATTTAATTTCTTGGAATTGGATTGTATTTGCCCATTTTTTTCATGCGAAAAATGCAAAAAAAAAAAATATTTGATTCCGATATTTTAAAAATCGAATCATTTTCGCAGATACGTAATAACAACCACACTTTTGTGAAAAGGTATTGACATTGGCATTGATTGGTATTTAATTATACTTGACCTTATCAAACGATTTTTTATGCTGTCAGAAATATTTGAATTTTTAGTTTAAAATTTTTGAGGCAAAATAAAAATTTTGTTTGACATCGATATTATAAAAATCGATACGTTATCAGAGATTCCTTGTAACTTGGAACTTGATTATATTTTTTCTTTTCATACGATTTTTTTTTTCTGCCAGCTAGCCACAGAAGTTTCACCTAAAAAAAAAAATGTTCCACTGTTTACACATTTTCACACACAATACTTTCCCTCTAGTCATATTTCACTTCAAAACAAAAAACAAAATGTCTTGCGAAATATTTCTTTTCAATTTTTTAACCATTCATCAGATACATTTTCCACACTATGCGGCCAATAGATAGTTTTATTTTTGGTTTTAAACTCTGGCACTTGCAATTTCAAAATTCGGCTTACAATTGACATGCAAATCGTGCAACGCCGTCACAAAAGTTGCCATTTATTTGCTTTGGCGCTCATGTTGCATGCAACCATCAGACAGGCACTAGTGCCTGGAATTGAGTTGCATCTCTTGGCTATAAATAAGCATGTCAAATAGTTAACGCCATTAAATGCATATTAATTGGCCCCGAAACAAAGCAAAACAAATGCTGACAGGATTAAATGTTGCACAAACTCCAAATGGAGACACATATACACGACTCGTACTATCCATAGACAGGGAGCGACAGTTGGACAAACTGATGGACAGACAGCTGGACGGACTATGGCGACGGTGTCGAGACATTTGCCTGACATTTGCAACCAAACGAAATAAATTCCATAGAAGGCGTCACATAGATTGCATCATGAAGCTCGAGCTGGCGTCCATTGGTAAATGTTTTGTATAGCTCTTTATACCCTGTAATCCATATGGTAAGGGTTATATTAAGCTGATGCAAAATAATGTTTATATGCAGCAGCTAGGTGGTAAAGGGTGATTTTTTAGTGTTTGGTTTCATTATTAAAATTTTTTGCACTGGACTTCAAAAGGGTTGCTTTTTTTTTAGAATTTCATACCGATAAAGAATTATCGGGCTAAGAAATGTAGCCGAGTCTAATATGTTTCAATTGGCATGCGGCTGTAACAATCTCGAAAAAGTGCTATCTACAAAGGGTGCTTTTTTAAGCTTTTGACTTTTGCTTATTTATTTGGCACGAAAAATAACTCATCTCGAAATAAGTTGTATATAAATGGTGTTCTTTTTTAAGTATCTCGAAATTAGCAGTTTATAAAGGGTGCCTTTTTAAGAGTTTGGTTTTAAAATTTCAAACTTTTTAAAATAAAAAAAATTTTGAGAACTAATGAGTAATAGTTCGAATACAGTGTATATTATAGCCGAGATCGCACTGCTGGGCCTTAAATGGCATTTTTCGACTACTTGCTATGTCACAGGCGTGGTACAAAGAGCGTTCCAGATTTGTTCACCATTATCGTGGAGCGCTCTCGGTATGCAAATATTCGCCACGGGCGTGCTTCTACTGGTAACTAATAACTACTGGAATTGCAGCAACGATAATTGCATATTTGAGGCACGCAACGTTTCAGTTTTCAGTAGTTGCAACTTCTTAGATACTTCTACTAATAAATATCAATTTAAGACGCTGCTTTAGCATTTAAGTGACCCACCGCCTCCACACTGCAAGAACACCAACAACAAGTTGGAGCCACTATAAAACTCTATTCTTTTGGTTTTCTTTTATGCCAGCATAAAAGAGATTCTTACAACTTGTAGATACAAATACACAGATACACACAGATACTCACATATACTCACGCATGCATAAATTAAACGCAATTAGCATAAACAATTTTCTGCTTTTAACTCAACGCCAGACGTTGATGTAATCAAGCGGGGGTTACTCCCTGTACGACTCTTTGGAGCGCTTGGAACATGTGTTCCAACTTTGGATACAGCTACAGCTTCAACTTTAGATACATGCAGCATGTGGCAACAAACAGCGGCACAAATATGGCAAATGCAAGTATTTGTTATGCTTAGCTAGATACAAGGTTTGCTCAGTTTTGCATAGAGTTGCTGGCATGACTGCGGCAAGGAAATGCATAATAATCGAATAGTTGCTATCGTTATCGATCGAGTGCCAGCATTGCTTACGGGCTAAATTTTAATTAAATAATTACAATGCAACGGCTAGAGTATAATGGAACAAAGCTTAGGATTTTTAAACAAAAGATTATATTGCTCGATTGTTTGGAATTGTTAAGATCCAAGATGTCGTTCAAAATGTGATTGCAAGAGAACAAAACAGTTGCAAACAAAGCTAGCCTAGCAATCGTATGGCTTATGGAACCAATAATATGAGATTAGACAAACGAGTTGTTTTTGATAGAAAACTTTAATAGTCGTTTCATTCCTCCAGAGGTGTGACAAAGTGGACTTATAAAAAATACTAAGAAGAGTAGTCCCCATATTTTATCAAAAAATCTCTTATCTTATCAGCGAAATAAAAAAAATTTTAGACATAAAAAAGATATAAGAAAAATTTCAGCAATCAATTCTGGAAGCTGTCGGAACAACCTTGAGCGTGTCAAAGAATCTTCTTTCTTTTATTTTCGTATGAAATTGAAATAAATTTATTTTATTATTGGGGTTCGAATTAATAAATATTAAATTGGTTGACCTTAGCTTTCTGGACTAATTAATTATATCACAGGCGCATAAAAAAATTGGTATGAACTTTACATCCAAGAAATAACCTCCAAAAACCCGATATAATTTTTTTCGATTTATTTTTCGAAAATGTTTTTGGGGTCGCTAAATCCAAATCAGAGGCATTAAAATCCCTCCTGACGTCAGATTTCTGAGAAAACCTTTGAGATTATCTTATAAATCTGATCTGCTGGAGTTTTTTTGACATCGGACCTACCAGAGTTCCGTCATTGGTAAGCGTTATCTGAATAGAAGAGGCGAAAAATTGAAACAAAGTATTTATAAGGTATACCCAAGCTCGCGATGACTGAACATTGTAATATTCCAAGTAATGGAGAATCGTTAAACATATACACAAAACAAACGTATTGAACGACCTTTGGGAGATCTCTTCACAGTTTGTTCTGTCTCCTAAGCCTATTCATCTGGCATGGATAAGAAGGGCTATGGCCATTTCTCGCTAAAGCGAGTATTCTAAGAAAGCTCTTACTCATTTGGCAACACTTGTTACAGAGATATGGTAGCTCTGGTTGTTACTATCGCTTTTTCAGCACTGCAATTACGAATTAAGTATACCAGGAGTTGCAGGGTGTTTAAGAGGCGCGCTAAAGTTATGCAGAGGTATATCGAAAGTAACTTCTCAATCGTGGATTCCAACGAAAAAATTAAACGTTAAGAAAGAAAAACGATTGAAATTTTTGGACTTAGTGAAAGTAGCTTAAAAAAAGAAATTAGAGTGCGCTTAAAATTACGATTATTTTTTTATAGAAATCTTAATCTAAATTTTTATGAAAGTTTTTTAAAAAGACTTTCAAATTATTGCATTAAATTAATGTGAATCTGTATCTTTGTAGGCAACTTAACTGGAATCGCAATGAAACAAGATACCTTTGCACGTAAATTATTTTGAAAGTGATAAGCTTTTCAAACTTTTTTCAAAATTGGCACGAATCAGCATACTAATATCGGCGGAACATTAGTGCGACCAAGAAATTTTAACCACTGATCGTTCTGGGCACGAAAAACTCTATTATGCTCCCTTTTATGTAAGTAGGAGGGCAATTTGTGAAGTTAATACAATATTCGTTTTTAGTTGAAAAATGTGGGGCACTAGGTACAGCTTAAGGTAGAGCGAACGAGGGAACCTCCAGGCCTGTGCGTCCAAAAGGGGCAACGAAAAATAAGCATCAGCACCATTTTTGTTGTAAATGGACCTTTAAGGCTCAGTTCGTAAGGCCGGACTTCGGCATAACCAAAATAGAAAGATACTAAAAGTTCCAAATTGTGGAGAAGAGACCTCGATTGATTAAAACAGCAGGTTACTATAACCTATTACATAAATATGATACATTTGCTTTAAGGACACCCTTTGACATTTACTGCACCACGAATATTTCAAAGAATATTTCGAAGAATATTGATGATTTCATAATGCAGCTGTTTTTTTTTTTAAGGCCAACAAAATGAAGTTCTCATATGACACTTCCAGAAGCTACTTCAACTCAACCCAAAAAAAAGTATACGGCTTGGAAAAAAGATATGACGCTTTAAGTACCCCCTGACAGCTACTGGGCCGCATATAAAGAAAAAGTCTCATCATGTCTGGTGTTTGTTTACACTTTTTATGTGCCAAAAATCAGTGTACATACATATATGCTGCATATAATAATATATTTTAAAAGGGAATGCGCAAAATGCAAAGTAAATAGGTATTTATGTGCAGATATGCATTCAGAAATTCTTCAACAAATACTTATATTTAAAAAAAAACAACTTTTAAATGAAGCCGAAATACAAAGCCTGGGAAAATATCATCAAAATAATGCCCACAATAAAATTAAAAGCACATTTTGTAATAAAATATTTTTGATAAGCGTCGCATTTTGTGGGAATACTCATCAAAAACAGCTGCAGCTGTGTAAAGAGCAGCTCATTATCTCAATATTCGGAAATTTTGCTATTTTTACAATTAACATCAAGGTCGTATCAATTTTAATTGAAAACTTTGTAATTAAGCGTGTTTTATGGTCATTATTTTGCATCATATTACGAGCAAACTGTTTAATATTGTAATTTAAAGCATGTTGAATAATACAAAAATAATGCTCTTTAAATGCAATGTAGTTAGAAGAGGATTCGCGAAGATGATGGCTTTTATTAAAAACATGTTAAATAGGGCAGCTCTACGGCTTAACATATTCTTTCATTTGAGTGACATATAGACAAATGTAGACTACCTTGGAATCTTTGTCTTAATGACGAAAAGCGCAAGATTCTAGTAGCAGATGATGCGAACAAAAGAACTTGCGTATCCATAACAAAAGAATATGTGGTGAAGGGAAGAATTAGAGGTTTAAGTTTAAAAGATTACTCCGAAAGTAGTATTGGTGGGCTCTTCATTATGGATCTTAAACCATCAACACAGAAGAATTATGCAAATACTGAAGTTAAAAGCGCAAAAGATTACATTTCAATGAATTTTTACAACATACAACATAATCTACATTAACTTTGAAAAAATATCAAAGAAATTTTGAAAACTATATTTATTTATTTATTTATTTGTGCTTTATTCCCTTTTAGTATTTACATTTTCATTAAAGCTAATGGTTCATTTTTATAATCATACAGAGTTTTGCATATGCTTTCAACTGAAATTTTTACAATTGTGTCATTTTTGACTTTACATAAATGTATGTATTGATGTTTGCGTGATTAATATGAAATTTATAAGGAAAAAATGGGAAAAACCTTAATTCATAGAGAATTGCTTTCCAATGCTTTTTTTTAAGAGTCTACAATACGCACATCGGCATTATCTATAAAATCTTTCGAAGAAATATTTTTAAAAAATATCGAAAACTACTGCCTATACATTTTATTTCTTTCTAATTCGTTAAAGATTATATTCCAATGCTTTTCCAAGATTCTACATACAACATAATCTTGAAAAGCTCAAAAGCTGTAACACAATATTTTTTTCCTTAAAATCTAATGCATTTCAAAAATACTACAATGTAAGAAAAAAAAAATCTGAAAACTCCATTTCTTCTTTAATTCCTCAACGATTCTTTTCCAATGTATTTCCAGGTTTCTACAATATGGATCTTGTAGACATAGTATAAAAAAATCATGAAAACTACAATATTATTCTTTATTACTTGATTTGATTTTTGATTGAGATTAAATTCTAAAGCTTTTCTAAGTTTCTACCAGATCAATCTTGCAAACATACACAGTCTACAATAGCTTTTGAAGAAATATTGTTTTAAAAATCTTGAAAATTACAAAATCTCTTTCTTTCTTTTCTTAAATCATAATAATTTGGATTCTAAATCATTTTTAAGATTTTACAATATGTAGCTTTCAAACATAGTCTAAGATAACTTTCAAAGAAACATCAACAAAATTCCAAAATCTATATTTCAGCTTTTATACATTAAAGATGACATACTTACGCATTTCCAAGATTCTACAATACGCAACTTGAAACATAGTCATAGAAAACTTTCGATGAAATATTAAATTGTAAAAGCTATGTAGCTTCTCTAATTCTTGTAAGAATGTGACTGAACTTAAACCAATTCTTCTTATTGTTTCCAAGCAATACAAATCAAACTTTCGACGAAAAAAATGTAAAATAAATTTAAAATAAAAAGCTTCTACGCCACTGCTCTATAAATGTCAACTTATAGCAGTGCTGCCCAGCTGATTGATGAGCTCCACTCAAAATTTAAAATATATACTATTTATGTTGAACCCAGTGGCTCTATAAACATTTATAAACTAGCAGTAATTAGTCATGCTTTTTTTTAAGCAATTAAAATTTATGGCATACAAAATCACAAAAAAAGTCAAAATATTTTGATAGCAGTAGAAAAACCATTTCAGAGGCAGCTTAATATTTTTGACTTCATTCAATAGATCACTGCAAGTGCTCTTATCTCAGATGATGCTGTCGACCCATTTAAATTGGGTCAATATGTCTACATGGCTTGGGGTTAACTGCATGTTTTATGCCTTCGCTATATGAATACATAGCGCAGTATGTACATCTGTGCAACCCATCAAATTTTATACATTGAGCATCATCAAACATCGCTGAACTGCCCATAAAAAAAAAAAACAAAAGCCCCGGACTACGAAAGCTTTCAATTTTATGGGATTGTATCCAAACAGTAGCTTTAATTACGAGTTCTTGTCATCAACGACAGCCACAACATAAAAAACAATATTAACAAAAAAGAACAACCCAACAATATGAGTATATATGTACTATAGAGCACTATGAGTATTGGGTGTTATCTGAATGTTAGATAAAAGTGACACATGTATGTTCCATATAATTTGTTCAGCCTTATTTATATGGCGTGGAGTGCAGTTTGATTACCACAAAATGATTGTTATGGGGCCAATAACTTTTGAATGTTTCGAGTACTACGAGTATATTGTGATTTATGCATTTAAGTTAATAAAATAAGAAATCTAGAGATGTGTGAAATTATTTTTTGTTAAGTATGAATCGTAAACAACACAATTTTAAAAAAACAAACAAACAAAAAAAAAAAAAACAACGTACTTTGAGCGTGTTGTAGACAAGTATATCAGATACTACTGAATTTGTCTGCAAAAAGATTGATAAGGCAATATTGAAAATTAGGCTCAATAGCATAAATATAAGATAAATAAATAAAAATGTTTGTAAATAATTATGAAGGAAAATATAAAGAAACCATGATATAAAATTTAAAATGGAGAAAATAATTTAATGTATTGCTTAAAATTTAATATTTCTAGCTATGCCTATAGGAAAGTGCTAAAAAGTGTAAAAAAAAGGGATTTTTTATAAATTAAACTGAATTCAACGCAATTAACAAATAAATCTTGTGTATTTTGTTTTATGACTTAAGTAAACTAATTAAGAAAATTCACAAAAGTAAATAAACACAAGCTTAACAATTCCACTCATAAACTAGCAAAAAGTGCGTTCACGCTTTAGCCAGTTGAGTTTTTGTGCAAGTTTGCAATTCCGCAACTCAAGAGCAAGCGTGAATGCCTTAACCTTAATGATAATCTGCTAAAAATTACACAAAAATTTGCATTTCGTGTTACTTTATGTTAAGCACATTATACACATTTAATGCATACTGATATTTAAATTCGAAACTTTTTCAAATTTTTCAAATATTTTCATGTTGTGACCCCATGCTCCTTTTTGTCAAATATCTTTACCAACTGCTTGCTAAAGACATTTTCTTCATATTTTTCCAAAAACTTCCTTACACATATTGGCTGCCAATACCATAGCTGTGACTTCAATAAACACAAAATTTGTTTAATGAACTTCACAGACTTCCAAAATAACCAGAAATGAGTTCAATGAAATCTCTGACATCATCAATAAACAAAAATTTTTGTATTACTATATGACAAACGAAAGAGATGAGTAATCTTATGCAAGGGTCTTTCATAAAAATGCAGACAATTTTCGTCTGCCTTTGTATCTAAAAACAAAAATAATCAAGTTAGCATTTTTGAAAAAATTTTATTATGCAAACTTCCGATTCAAGAAAATTTGAGTATATTTTCAAAGAAAAGTTTAAATAGTTTTATGCAGCACAGCTGGACGCAGAACCGGAAATCCTAGTTTAATATGAAATTGAGTTTAATGAGTTTCTTGGCACGATTATTTTTTTTGCTTATAAGCAAAAATAATTGGGTTAGCATTTTGCTTAAAAAAATGTTAATATGCAAACTTCAGCTTTTATGAAATTTCAGAATATTTTGTTTTCTTAGTAAAAACGAAATTTTTCCAACACAATTTTTAATGTTAAACTCTAGATTTAAGCAAACGCAAAGTTTTTATACCCTGTACCGTATGGTACAAAGGGTATATTGTGTTTGTGCAAGCCGAAAATGTATGTAACGTACAGAAGGAGAAGTCGGAGACCCCCCAAAGTTACCTAAAGTGTGATCAGGGTGACTAGATAAGTCGATATACCCATGTCCGTCTGTCCGTATGAACGCCTAGATCTCAGAGATGGTAAGAGCTAGAGCAACCAAACTTTCAGATAAGATCCCTTATTAATCCATAGGAGACAAGTTTATTTTTTTTTTTGATATCGGGACTACATTATATAGCTCCCATAGGGGTGTTTCAGAGGACCTCGAAAAAAAGCAAAAGTTTTAGATGGATAATTCGTTTGTTTATGAAGATATCATAACCAAATTTGGCAATCTAAAGTTTTTTTAGAAACCCCCAGCACTGTACCAAATTTTATCAAAATCGGTTGACTTTATCATATAGGTCCCATAGGATCGATCGGTCGAAAATTTGTTTTTTGTACAAAATTAGTTGTGTTTCGTTTGTTTGTGGAGATATTGTAACCAAATATGGCATTCAGAAGTTTTTTAGAGATTTTCAACACTGTACCAAATTTGATCAAAATCGGTTGACTATATCATATAGCTGCCATAGGGCCAATCGGTCAAAAAAACGTTTTTTGCACAAAATTCGTTGTTTTTCGTTTGTTTGTGAAGATATTGTAACCAAATTTGGCATTCAGACGTTTTTTAGAGATTTTTAACACTGTACCAAATTTGATCAAAATCGGTTGACTATATCATATAGCTCCCATAGGGCCAATCGGTCAAAAAAACGTTTTTTGCACAAAATTCGTTGTGTTTCGTTTGTTTGTGAAGATATTGTAACCAAATTTAGCATTCAGAAGTTTTTTTTAGAGATTTTCAACACTGTACCAAATTTGATCAAAATCGGTTGACTATATCATATAGCTCCCATAGGGCCGATCGGTCGAAAAAAAGTTTTTGATTAAAAATTCGTCTGTTTTTGGTTATTTATAAAGGTATCATAATCTAATTTGGCAATCAAATGTCTTTTGGTGTTCGTAAGCAATTTACCGGATTTTATTGCAAGCAGTGGTACAGGGTATCCCAAAGTCGCCCGCGCCCGACTTTAACGTACGCCATCTTTTCTTTCTAAAAAAGGGTAGAGTACTTATGTGAACCGGAATTTCAAGGGTCTTTTAAATATTTCTTTAAAAAGACCAAGAAAAAAATGATAAACATCAAAACATATTTTTGTCATTTTTAAAAGTATTAAGCAATTTTGGTAATTTTTTAAAATGTTTTGCTACTTTTGAAAATATTTGCTTTGCAAATTTTTAAAAAAAGAAATATAAGTCTATAAAATAATTCATTTAAATGCTACAGAAACCCATGACTTGCATTAAAAGATATTTTTGAAATTTTTTAGGGTTTAATTTTAAGATAAAGAACAATTTTTTTTTCTAAGATATAAATCTTTGAGATATTTTTATGAGCATAAAGTGGAAAGCAACCCAAGACTCTATTATGACATTAAATAACCATAAAATTGCTTATTTAACCTCTCTCAGCACATCATTAAGTTGGGCCTTGAGATTAAATTGAAGCTGGCGCCACAAAGAACGAGATCGAGCACAAGTCTCAACATATGTTGGATGCAAATTTTTTATTTTGAGTCATATTTTTCCTAATTAACTGAGTGACAAGAAAGACATTTGGGGATTGGGATTGTCTTGGCTTATACATACTATGTATGTATCTATATATGGTGTGTATTATGTGCAGCAGACACTGACAAGAATGTGCATAAAGATAAGTCAACAAAATCCAGAATATGAAGAAGAACAACAACAATGCACAACAAACTGTAAAAGATAAAAAATCGCAAACTCATATATAGCGTACAGTGCATGTAAGAGTAAATATATACAGCAGATACAGTGTATCTCTGTATGTGTGTGAGTGTGTACTTATGTGTAACTTGAAGGCGTTGGAGTAAGTAACAACAAGGCTTCCAAAATGATGACAAAGATAAAGTGAACTGAGCATCTGACAGGGAAACAAGCAAATAAAGCGAGCAACAACAACAATAAGGTAGCCAAAGGCATATATGTGTATCTAGATACATACATATAAGATACACATATATCTCCAGCAGACACTGCCGTGCGTTTATTACTTGTATCCATAAGATATGCAGGCGCAGGCATTTCGGCAGCCAAATCTCTGCTCCCTACGCGCGAAGCTGCGCCGTTTAACACAACAAAAAATAAATGACACAAAAAATTCAATAAAATGCAAAGTAAATAATAATAAACGACCTTCACTTCAGTCTTTAAAGATAGAGAGCGTTACGGATTTTTTTTTTTAGCTAAAAAAGATATTGTTTGTATCCCGAGGCTTTTGACAGCAGCGTGGGATATTAAAAAATGTGGTTCACTGCATGGCCAGGGGCGCAGAAAAGTTTAAAGATGCTGCCAAGACTAGTAGGCAGTGAAGCAGTAGAAGATGCGGAAAAAGCCAATAAGCAAATTGTAATGAAATTGTGTACGAAAAGCAGAATTTATACGGATGAGATGATAGTTATTAGAGGATAGATTGATAAGCATCTTATAACATAAGAAGTTGAGATTTGAATTGCCATTTTTAAGCTGGCGAGAATGTGTAAGTTTATATCTCATTTTAATGTTTATAGATATTTTTTAACAAGTCTTCCGAAAAATCTCATAAGTAAGCATTTATTTTTGTTATCAGTTGAGACAGATTAGAGAGTAGACTGGTAGCCAGTTATCTTAGAAATGATTGAGATTTCAATGGTTATTTGAGTCATTGAAAATGTATAATTTAGAAAATATATAGATACTTTCTTCCCATTCTTGAGCAAGTTCTCAGAAAACTGTATTTGTTTGCAGTTGAGACTGAACAGAAGTCAAATTGATGGATATCTTATAAATGCTTAAGATTTTATTGTGTTCAAAAATGTGTTAATTTATGCCTTATTTTCATAACAACAGATACTTTTTACCAAGTCTTTTCAAACTTCTCAAATAAATGTATTTGCTTCTGTTGGTAAATGAGACTGGTTAGAGCATAAATTGATAGACTGCTCATAAATGCTTAAGATTTTTAAGTAATCCGAAGTGTGTTAGTTTATACCTTTCTAATAAATTTTTTTAAAAGTCTTAGATGAATGAATTTGTTTCTTTTGGTAGTTGAGCCTTAATAGACGATAAATTGATGGACATCTAGAAATTCGTTAGTTTGTTGGTTTTTACCATATTTTAATATTTATATATACTCTATACCAAACCTTTTAAAAAATCTCAGAAGCCTGCTCAAAGATTTTTAGTATACTCCTTTGTTTTTTTTTCTAAACTTTTGTTGGAAGTGCCACTCTGAGTCATGAAATTGCTTGCAAAAGAATCGATAACTAAACAGAAGATTTTATATTAAAGATCGATTAACGATTATAAAAACTTTATAAAAAATAAGAGAATATAAGAGATCTGGGAAATCAATCAAAGCCGATTGAATGATTTAGTAGTTATCTACCAGAAACAAGCGAGCCTTAAGTCAAGAAGAAGAAGTATAAGAGAGAGAACTCCAAATAATCGTACCACTATAGTCCAAGAAAAATATTTTCATAGAAATTTGTCGACTTGGAGAAGACCAGTGGCGGATCCAAGAGGAGAGTTTTCGGGTCCGGTCCTCCACCCCCCAAAAGTTGGAAAAATGGGTTGACAGATTTTTGCGAGCTCTGATGTACCTATAGTTCAAAGTGAAGAACCCGCCCCAGGTTAAAATCCTAGATCCGCACTTGGAGTAGACATTCAAAATGCTATGCCAAAGTGCATATTTTGGGTACAAAAATCTTAACCCAGAAGACTACCCTTGAGTTCTTGTCTTTTAATTTTTGTTTATAAAAATGTAAGACCAGAAGACAGCTAAAAGATACGGCAACTTAATCGTAATTGTTCATAGCTATGCTAATCTTCAAGTGACGTTTTCTGAAAACTCAAGCTGTATTAAAGATTGAGAAGACTAGAACTTAAACTTATTAAATGGTCTAGACAATTTGGATATCTTTTAAGACAATTTGGATATCTATCTAAGTGTTACAGATCGTTAAGGCTTGCAGACCTTCTACAACCAGTAATATTATTGGGTACAAATTTAGACGCGTTAAGAATTCAGTGAGTACTGGGAAACAAGTCCTAGTCATAGTCCAAGTTCCTAACTGAGAGAGACAAGTGAACGCACAAGTCAAGCTTTTTGAAAAAAGATTGGGAGGAATCTAGAACGCTCGGTTGACAATAGAGAACACATATACTCTTAACCATTCTTTCGTCAGGGATGGAAATACATAAGCCCAAGAAATCTTTCAGAATAACTATCTGATTATACCAATAAAATTTAACTTAGTAAATACTAATGGAGCGTTTTATGAATATAAGCAGCGTGACTACCCCAACCAGTTTTTTTTTAAATAAAATGAATCGAAAAATATAAATATAAATAATAAATAAAAAATATTGATTTATTTTTTTATTTTGAAAAAAGGCAAAGTTACTATACTTAAGGAGTCCTAATGTTGCTGATCACCTGTATAGTAAAATTCAAGATTTATGGTCACACTAATCTATAATAACTGTATGAATTTCTCGAAAAAATATAACATTTCATTGATAGTTTTTGAAATGCAATGATAATATTCGAAAATTTGAGAGATATGTAGAAAATATCAGACAATTTTAGAAAAAAAAACAACTTCATATTGTTTTGTTTGAAGTGGCTTTCTACAATAGTGCCAAAATTTCAACAAACATGTTTAGTATAGCTTTAATACGAGAATGTAATTGTCAAATTCACATTAAAATTGTTTCTAAAATCTATTTTTGTAAGTACTTAAGCATTTATATCAAATGCCATTAGTAGCTAATATCAAAACTACAGTTCCTGACGTTTTTGCCAAGAGATACATATCACGAAAACTTTTGCAGAATGTTGTCTTCAAAGTTTTATGCTATGTCTAACTGAAAGCTTGCGAAATGGTTCTTGTTCACAAATTTTGCATTGCATTTAATTTACATACAGTGGCTCACAGCTTAAATGAACCAACCCATTTTTAAAACGTTACGTGTGTGTAGTTAATTAACTAAGATGTTTATTAACAAAATTTAAATGCAAATGTGTAAAGCAAGTAATTATAAAAATATAGGTAAAAAAAAAATCATAATATATTTCCTTCTTGAAAGAAGCAGAGCGAAAACATGAATTGTGTATAAGAAACTAGCTCACAGCTTATTTGAACCACTGTGTTTATTTACATTTTCCTTGCGTTGATCGCGTCACATAACGGTAATTCCTTTTGCTTTGTCAACTTTCGTATGCTCTCGAATTTTTGTGCAGGATTTTTTTTGCGTTTTAGTATGATTTGTCTAGTCAAATTGAAAACATATGCAATGGGCCGTCGTACTACTGTAGAGCAGCGTGAGCTGGTAATTACGCATTTTAAAAATGGCCATTCACGCCGAAAAATTGCTGAAATGGTCAATCTACCTGACTCCACCGTTCAGCATATAATAAAACGCTTTGTCCATGAGAATAGAATCCAGAATAAGGGCCGAAACGCCCCAAATAAAATTTTCTCGAAAGCGGACGAACGGATTATTATACGCAAAATCAAGGAGAATCCAAAAATTTCCGCTCCAAAAATTGCTGCTGACCTCAATAAGGACTTAGGAATCCAGTGTAGCTCAGAGACGGTACGCAGAGTCCTTAGAGCTCATGAGTTCAATGGGCGAGTAGCCAGAAAGAAACCGTTTATAAACAAATGCAATCAGCAAAGCCGGCTTTTGTTTGCTAAGGACCATATAAATAAGGATGCAGCCTTTTGGAATAGTGTGATCTTTGCAGACGAGTCCAAATTCAACCTGTTTGGCTCTGACGGCATGACATATGCATGGAGAAAGCCCAACACTGAGCTCCAAAAAGAAAATTTAAAACCAACTATGAAACATGGAGGTGGCAGTGTAATGGTTTGGGCTTGTATGTCTGCAGCAGGTGTAGGAAACCTGGTTTTCATTGAAGGAAACATGGATAAGAATATGTACCTCGACATACTAAAAAATAATTTGCTCCAAAGTGCCGATAAGCTCGGAGTGAGACCCAATTTTAGATTTTATCAGGATAATGACCCCAAACACAAATCTGGTATAGTGCAGTCCTGGCTAATCTGGAATGTACCCCACGTTATGGCACCACCCGCACAGTCACCAGATATAAATGTGATTGAAAATTTATGGGCCATTTTGGACAGAAAGATAAGAGATCACAATATTTCGTCCAAAAATGACCTAAAAGCAGCAATTATGACGGAATGGGAGAAAATCACACCAGATATCACCACAAAACTGGTTAATTCCGTACCAAATCGGCTTAAGGGTGTAATAGAACAAAAGGGGGGTCATACAAAATATTAAAAACTTTTAAAATATTAAGAATGTTATGAATTTTTTAGTTTGTAAGTTGTTGGTTCAAATAAGCTGTGACATGAAATAGGTCAGCGTTTTTTGTTTTTATTTTATAATGTTGTTAAAAAAAATTTTAAAAAATATATGAAGTTGATAATTTATAAGTTTAAATATTGGTTTGTAATTGGGCATTTAAAATTTTTTTCTAAATATTTTTGTTTCCCCATAACAGCGATAACAAATACCTCTTCAGGTCTGGTTCATTTAAGCTGTGAGCCACTGTAGTTTATAAAGCTGATATGCATTTACTATATTATGTAAATTTCATAACGCAAAAAAAAATAAGAGCTGTATTTATAACACATAGCAGCATAAAAATTCAATTTAAGCGTACACAGCAAAAAATTAACTTAACGCCGTCGCCATAAAAACTACAGCTTTAGACATAATATATATGAATAAAATGCAATACATATATTGTTTTTATGTGTTATATATATATAGTGTTTTTTTTCTAAAAAAAAAGGGCAAAAATTACAAATAAGAAAAAAGGGGCGCACACATTTAAACGTGACTGTTACAAAGAATTTCTTGTCATTTATCACAAAATTTTTTGGACGCTGCCGACGTTGACAAAATTATAAATTCGACCTTATTACTCTTGTTACTTTCATTTGTAGCGCTGGGTTTTTTGTTTTTAGCTACAAGAATTATGCATAATAATTTTTCATTTCAATTGGAATTTTCAAGGAATTTAACAAATTCTTAAGCGCGACTTTTTCTATGAAGAATTTCCACACTGTTGTTGCCTATGTCAAGGGCAAGCACACACACGAAATAGTAGCTACAAAAACTATTGTATAGCCATAAAAGAACAAACACTTAAGCACTTGAGATTCAAATTGTATCTTGTAGATACTTTTCAATTATAAACAATGTAACTTGCTGGCTCGTTTGTTTGGTTTTTTGTTTTATATACTATAGTTGCATATATGCTTGTACGTTGTAATTTGTTGCTTTCAAAAAAAAAAAATGCCGGTAAATCTCGGAAATTGATTCTTACACACGCGATACACGACAGATACCAAAGAAACGCAACCAACTTACGCGCCGACGTCTCGTAAACTGACCCAACAACAAAGCCGGTCCCATGCGGTAAGTGAAGTGCCGTTGAGGTTGTCTCTGCTGCAGACGCTTGCGTCGCTGCTGACGTCAACGTCAGCGCGCTGCAGCGCATACTTTACACTCAACTCCAGCCAGCCGCACGAATGAAACTTGTTCTGCTCATTGCTCCACACACACACACACACACACACATACGCACACAGAACTTGTTGCTCAATTTTTGAGCATTGTTTACGCTTATTTGTTTATAGTTTTTGTTTTTTGTTTTGCTTCCCGTTTGCATTGTGGCTCACTCCTACTTGTGTCTTTCTCCCGCTCTCACTCTCTCGAGATGCGCTCATTAAGTGCTTGTCATGTTGAGTGGAGCTTGTAGTGGCAGCCAATTGAGTGCCACTCTTGAGTGTTGTTATAATTTTTCAATATGTTTTTTTTTTTTTTTGTTTTTGTGATTTCCCTTATTTATTGCCTTGTTTTTGTTTGTTTGGGGTTGCCCTCAGCTTCGGTGTTTCTCTCTCATTCGGACTCTGAGTCTACGCTGCAGTTTGCTGTGCCGCTTTAAAATGCATTTGGCTAATTCTTTAACAAACTGACCGCTTTTTTTGACTTGGGATTTTTTAATGTCTAAAATTTTGTTGCTTAGATGTTTCGTGTGGGTTTACATAAGATTCACTAATTTTGACGCACTTTTATTTTTTTCTGAAAGCTATGTTTATTTAAAATTCTTCCAAATATACTAAAATATATAAAAAACGCATTGAATGGAATGTGCCAGATACCTCTCTTCTCACTTTTAAACTTTCAGGGATTTACACTGTACATAAAAATTTCTTGGACATATTATCATGTTTTCTGTTATTTAGCGTGACCGCTAGATGGCGCAAGTAAATTATTCTCGCGAGGTGGCGCAAACAGGCTGTTGCATTTTTGTCATATAAATAGAATTAAAAGATAATTTTATTATTTACCAAAAATTTTTACATAAGATTCACTAATTTTGATGCACTTTTATTTTTTTCTGAAAGCTATGTTTATTTGAAATTCTTCCAAATATACTAAAATATATTAAAAACGCATTGAATGGAATGTGCCTGATACCTCTTATCACTTTTAAACTGATTTTTTGGGATTTACACTGTACATAACAATTTTTTGGACATATTATCATGTTGTTTGCTATTTAGTGTGGCCGCTAGATGGCGCAAGTAAATTATTCTCGCGAGGTGGCGCAAACAGGCTGTTGCATTTTTGTCACATAAATAGAATTTAAAGATAATTTTATTATTTACAAAAAATACTTTTAAAAAGACAGGGTTGGGGTTTTCTACAAGAAGCAAGTCTTTTTGAAATAATAATAAAAAGCGAAATATTTTTAATACAAAATTTTCTATTACTAAAGACAAGTTATCTTAGATTACAGCCAGACAGACAGAAAAAAACAACGACTCTCCGATCCAGAGGCCAGACCATGTTTTCTTTAATGTTTTTAAAGTCGCTGAATCAATATCCAAGGTACAGCCCTGACGTGCTGGCGTTTTTTTAGACCTCGGATTCTAAAAATGTTGCAGGTTTCCTTGAGGTTACGATAGCCCCTAGAGCTATGAGGCTAATTCTGGTATCGGATTCGTATTCAGAGCGACGAAATTTATAAGAAATGCCTTATCCCTGTTGCTCTAAATTAAAATTAAAATCTCTTCGGTGCTACAGATCTCAGTTTGCAGTGTTTACAATATTTGACTGGCACATTAGGGTTTCTTATCGCTAAGAACTTAACACTTTTCAACAAGTATCATTTAAAAAAACTAAAAAACAATGATTAATGTAAAAAAATGTCCTCCTCAAATCCGTGCAGTTTGTTTAAGAACTACCCATTTGCATACACATTTTATCTAGTATTTGCTTTAGTTCCCGCATTTTAAAACTATTTTTTATTGAATTTTAATGTGCTTTTTATACGCTCACAAAAAAAAACATTCTATTCGCACAATCTCCATTTAGTTTATTGGAATATTTATGTGGAGCATGGTATATGAGTCATAAACGGGTTGGACCACAGGAGCTGCCACAATACAATGTGTGGCAGGCTTTTATGTTGGTTTTTTTAATACTTTTTTTTCAAATAAACATGACAGTGCATTAGGTTCGTTAAGACAGTTAAGACTGTTGGTCAATTAAATTTCAATTTCTCACAAAGATACAGAGGTGTCAACGTTTTAGATATGTAGATTTAAGCATTAAAGTGGGCTATGAAATAAGGTTTTAACGAGCTTGTCATTGGTAGATTAAAAATTTAATACATTTCAATTTTGTGGGCTAAGTTTGGGTGGGCATAGGGAATTGGTTTTGCTTGGTTGACACGCTTATTTTTACTTGTGAGCCTAATTATGAAATGTCGAACGTTTTTGGCTCGAAAATATTTGAAGCGTATTTCCAGCTAGTCGCAAATTTTGCGCCATCTCAAAATTTTTGGAAATCGCTTTATACAATCGTAACAATACATCATGAAGCTGTAATACACTTGAAAGGTTGCACGATTACCAAATTTGGGAAAAAAGCGCTCCTGTCAAAGTATTTAATATAGTAGACAGACAGATAGATGTGAATTCTAATTATTTCTTCATTCAAATTTCGATTGCGATTTGTACTATAGTGCTGGTTACTTGGATAATAAGAAAATGAGACATATTTTTCAAGAAGGTTTTGTAATATATATACACCTATATATACACCTATCCGTGTAAAAATAGAACTAGGTGAATATTTTTTCTACTACATACAAAAGTTCAGTTGAAAAGCTTTTTTCGTTGTCGTCATCGTCATCGTTTATTTTTCTGCCTATTGTGGTCGTTAGAGGGCGTATGCAGTTATTAGACGCTAGATGGTGCAGAATTTCTTTTTTTTTACAATTTTCAAATTTTATTTACAATCTGTCCAAAAACAATTCACAAATTATATAAAATTATTTAAACAATGACAGGAGCAGCTAGTCTCCATTGAGACTAGGTGCTATATGCGAACTAGTAGTTATTATAAGTATAAATAACGAAAAAAAAAGAAGGAAATTCTCAATTAAAATCTACTTGAGATATCAAGAACATGAAATCTTTTAAGTCTTCTATAGATTTGACTTTTATCTGTTAAATTAATACAAATATTTTTTACTATTTTTTTAAAATTCAGTGGTGGGGTTTGCTGTGAGCGGCCCCCTAATCTAAACTAAATTAGTACTTAGCGATAAAAAAAAAATTTGTTTTACTAAATTTTTCGGAAACAAAAACTGATTCATCCGGAATTTGGACTTCTACAGATATATAAAATTAAGTTGAAATTGATACATTCAAGTTAGGTACTCTTTAGTTTAATATGTAACTTAATAATCATTAAGCTATTTTAAACGATTTAAATTACAAAAAAAAAGACTAGACTCTAGAGTCTAGACTCTAACTCAATTGAGTTTCTGTCTATTTGCTGTAAACTTTCATAATTGAGTAACGTCTGTATTTCTTTTATAAAAATAAACACTTAACAACAGCTAAATTTGTACAACAGTTTTTATTTTATTTTAATTTAACAAATTGAAATTTAATATTGATTGATTGCTTTTGCCAATATCATTGAACGCACAAAATCAAACCAAATCAAACATCCGCATATAACATACAACTTGACTAATGAAAATTTGGCTTTTATTAGTTTCTCAATCAGAGCTGGATTTCCTTAACCCATTAACTTTAAAAATGCAAACAAAAACCATTCCAGAAATATATGCATGCACATATCTATCTATGCATTTCCTGTGCCCAAAACAAACAACTCCATTAGAAACATTTGCATTTTATTTGTCAACTTAATTCATAAACTCCCAAACAAAAATAAACAAGAAAAAGCCGCATACGAGTTTATGCCACAAGAAATTTTCCCAACATCTTGCAGTCTTGCAACAGATTGAGGTCTGCTCTGCCACAAGACCCATATACAGTCGCATAATTTTCCAACCGCAAATAATAATAAAAATAAAAGTAGAAGAAACAAAAAAACCAAAAAAAAAAAATCACATTGGCATTTTGCTTGCCAGAGCATTAACCAACACTGGCCAAGTGACAAAGTGTGAAAAATGTTTTTGGTTTTTTTCGTTTGGTTTTCCGACCAACACACTCGAGTTGGAGTTATCATAAGTGAGAGATTTTTTTAATTTTCTTCTTTTTTTTGGCGCTGCACTGGATTTGCATGACTTGGGCCTACACTTGTTAGACGAAGGACGTCTCTGGATTACAGACTGCAGTTGTCGCCCAGAGAAAACGAAATTAAGAGGCAGTGAGAGCGAGACGTAGGCAGCGCCAGGGGTCTCAACCGCATGGAAACCAAATTTATTGGCTGCAAACGTCGCCGTCTGCGGTAGTTTATTTTCTTTTTTTTTTTTTGGGCTTGTCGCCGGAAAATCTATTTTCAAGCGCATAATTTTCCACACTTGACAGTTTTTTTTTTATACTGTGATACTCTATACGCTTTAAAATTATGCAAAATTTGAGACGAGGTTTGCAACTCTTTGGAATTTACTCTTTGTAGACATGCAGCTTAGAAATGTTTTTGAGTTGTAAATTAATATCTCTTTGTCTCTTCGTATGAACTTAAAGCTATTCAGTATTGATGATGTCTGAAAACTGCTCAAGGGCCTTGACCTCAAGTAAATGATCCCCACATAAGATATCTTTTGTAATTGCTGACATAAAAATATTATCTTTGTATGGTTTTTGGGATAAAATGCAAATTACAATCGTAAAACAATTTCTTTATGATATGGAGCTTATAAAATAATAACCATATTCCCATCCATTTTGGAATTGTTATCTATGAGAAACTTTAGTTTATCATTTTATCATCTTTTATCTAAAAAGCATTAGTATCATACTATCGATTTGGTATCATCTTATATCTATATCGTCTTATATCTATCTACTACTTTAAGCTCGCCTCGAATCATGCCCATATAAAATCCTTCGATTATAGCAACTTTTATACATAAAGCATTAGGCTATTCCCGAGTATTACAGAAAATCGATCATAATATTTTTTATAGATTTTGAAGATCGTATCGGATCATCTGTTCTTCTTTTGGCTTCTCTTCTAAGAATAGAAGATCATTTCATCTTTTATATTACTTTCGAGAAGCATTAAATTCCATACTATCAGTTCGGTTCAAATCATGTCTATATCGGGATATGCATATATATCCCTCCATCGTATCAACTTTTATCTTAAGAATATATAAGATATGCAACAATAAACAAAATAAATTTCATTATTTCTACTGCAGATCGGATCATCTTTTATTCTGCATGCTTATTTTGCTTAGTATTCAAACAAAATAGATCGATTTTATCATCTTTTATGTAACTTTTAAGATGCGCAAAATTTGAAACTATCATCTCGGTTCAGACCATGCCCATATCGTTTCCTTTGATCGTATCAACTTTTTATTAAAGAAATAAAACTTTATACCCTTCATCTAAATTTTATCTAACTTTTAAATTTTTATAATATGCTTCCTTTCGTCTATTTTGCTTCTTAAATGGCCAATACAACTCAGCCTGGTTCCTTTCAGGCACTTCTGCAATGCGCGCGCCTTCGCCAGTTGATAACACCAAGGGTTGACAGAGTTTCAGCAACTTGGTACAGCCAACGCAGCCGTGGTGTGCCCCTTCTCCGCTGACCGCCAGCTACCGCATCAAACACCTTATTTGAAAAAAATAGATTCTATCATCTTTCATCAAACTTTTAAAATGCACGAAATCTCATACTATCGGATCATCTACTATTATTCATGCTTCTTTACGTCTATTATTCAAAGAAAATAATCTCTATCATCTTTCATATGACTTTTAAGATGCATAAAATCTCATACTATCAGCTGAGTTCATAGAAGATTACGATATCTTTTGATGTTATCAACTTTTATCTGATCAGGTTCTTAACGTCTATTATATAAAGAAAATAATTTTCATCATCTTTCATATAACTTTTAAAATGCATAAAATTTCATACTAACAGCTCAGTTCAAAGCATATTACGATATCCTTCGATCGTATAAACTTTTTTAAAGAAATAAAACTTTATACCATCGCGTTAAAATCCTATCATCTTTCATCTAACTTTCAATATCATACTATCAAGATCCGATCGGATCGGATTATTTTTTATTCTTCATGCTTATTGTCATCTATTATAGAGAATAGGGCACATAAAATCATATTTTGATAGTATCATCTCACCATCTGTTATCTGAAGAACACATTTTCGATCGTATCTTCTTGTCATCTTTTGCCTAAGCGTTTAACTACTTAGTTTCAATCGTATCATCTTTTGATCTGCTATTGTCATCTTTGTACAAGCGTGCAGTTTTTATGTGTATAATATTTGTAGAAATATTAACAACTAATATCTTCACTATATATATTAGCATTTCTTTAAAATGTTGCTCTTTAGATAAAATTCATGATATAAAATAGTACAAGAAACGCATTTAACGCTTTTGTTTCAAAACCTTCCAAAAAAAAAGATGCACCAAAGTGAGGCGGATCATTATCTTAATTCCTTACTACGGTAAAGCTGTTACCAAAAGACAAGCATAGAGCAGCTGAGAGACAAAAGCGTAGAGTATTTAAACTTCATGACGTCTCTTTATTTGCCGGTTTCCTTTTGTCTGTTGATTTGGCAAAACTGTTTGTGTCTCCGTTTGTATCTATGTCTTATGCTTATTTATCTGCATAAAGGCGATTTGTGGTCCGCATGGTGAAAGATACATTTTTGCATTTTTTTAAAGATTTTTTTTATTGCATTTTATTGGCGGATTTCCTGTATTTGATAATTGAATTTTATTTGCAGCGTTTCTAATTGCTGCCTTGAACTTTCTGGATAGTATTTTATTTTTGGAAAGCTGTCATAAGGCCTTTAATTTTAACTTATTAATAGCGGCTGCATGCAGAAATGACAAACATCGTATTTACCCTTTTTTTATACGCTGTACTGTTTTTATATTAATGGACCCACTCGTTATGCTCATCTTAGCTCATTAGTAAGAAAAAAATATATTTTGCCTTAAAAAATTCTCGAAAAATAGTCAAATATGTAATAAATATACAAGACAAACAAATTGCCTTAACTTATCCAGTTAACCAGCTTATAGCGACAAATATATAAGTCTTAGCCACCAAAATTGACATGTAGACTCATTAGAGTCAAATTTTACAATTTTCCAACAATTTACAATGTTTGTTATTTAAATAGTGATTTATATTACTTTTATGTGAAATTATTGGCTAAATTTGCGCAAAACTTTCTGACATTGCATTAAATTAATATTTAATTTACATAAATTGCGCCATTTGTTAATGCTAAAGCACGAAAAGAGACTAAATACAGAATACTTGCCAAAATATTTGCTAAATAAACCACAAAAAACTGCAAACAAATATTTGCCAATACACATATACTCGTACATAAAAGTTAAAAATGGCGAATATGGCGCATAAAATGGCGCTGGCAGCAATATAAACACAGTGGACTGCTGAGGGGTTAGCCAAAAAAAAAGTCATTGTAAATAAGTTGGACTCATGAGGGATGGCAGGACAACTATTCAATATATGTTTGTATATAAGTAAGTCTGTCTGTATGTCCGAAGGACACGTTTGACAATTATACCTGACTGCATTTTGTGCATTTTGTCACATTTGTTCACTTTTACAAAATAAAAGTCAAGCGGAAAAAATGTCGCACACAAAACACCATAAACATAAATTGAACATTGCTGGGCCTGTGCGACCTCGATATACACGAAGATGGAATACTCTATTCTTTTAGCTTTTGTATTTGTAGCTTCCTGGCAAAACCAGTTAAGTACTACGCTAGCAAAAAGAAATTAAAAAAAATTTTTAAAAAATTTTTCTAAAATAATTAGAGAGATAGAAATGGAAAATGTTTTGGAAATACTCATCAGAATCACTATTCAAAAGGCTAGAAAATTAAACAAAGGGCATCAAACAACACGGCTTTTATAATAGTTATGGAAAGACTTAGGAAGATTATTCTTGACTCGATGTATCTTTTATATAACAGAACCGAAGATCACTTTTCTCTCAATAGATAGATGGTTGATTCGTTATAATTGTGAAAAACTTCAAACAATGGAAGATCATGAATATTACATCTTTTTCGATAACAAGATTTTATAAAAAACACCAGCATCTCAGGCTCAAAGAATAGATAAGATCCTCACAACACTGATTTGCCGAATTCGAATATTTGCGAATATGAATCATGCTCTGAAAAGTATTTTTCTACAATGCGCCATCTTTAAACAAAAGATGAGGACGAAATTAATCTGCTTGACTGAAAATTTTCTGCTCTACTCTTTGTGCTTTGTCAGCAATAGGGATCTTTGGCTTGCTCTTCGTCGGTAAGAGCACGCGTAATTTCAAAATTATCTGAGAGAGGAATCTAGAAAAAAACCTATATCACGCCAAGTTCTATTAATTGTCCGCTAGAGGGAGCTAGAAAGACAAAGTTCCTAATTTGTCCGCCAGATGGACACAGAACAAAAATAAATGATGGACAGATAAATAAATTGCTTATATTAGACAGGCCTACAAAAAAGAGGTCTATATTTTAGATGTGACATCTTCGAAAATCCCCAAAAAAAAATTTCGTGTTATGGTTTTTGAATTACTGGGTTTTTTGGTACTTGGATTAAGATTCAGCGACCCTAGAAATATAAGCGTAATGTTCAAACCACTTTTTATTTTGAGGGCCTTTAACAAAGGTGTTTAACATAACCAAGTTTTTTCCTCCGTCCAGCATTTATTTTTATAATAGTTTCCTCTAGCGCACAATTTTAGAACTAACAGTGATCTCAAATTTTATCGTCGACAATAAATTGTGTGGGGTTTTTGGAGTTTATCTCAGAACCCTGACGTGCTTAAGTTTTATGGACCTTGGATTAGTGGAAATGTTGCGCAATTTTTTACGGAGCGTATTTATCAATCAGTCTTTGAGAAGATGTTGCCAGGTGCGGGTCGAAGCAACTCCTCTTTATTCTTCTTGTTGGACAATAGCCACAAGTCGCGATGGCCCTTGAGCCTATCATTGCATCTACTGAAGAAAAAGAAGATCTCGTCTCACCTCCATAAATAAGTCTAGTATGGGCAATGCTTTCCCCTCTTTGTAACATGCATTCGTACAAACTCTATATACCCCTTAACTCTATGAGTTATGGGCATAAAAACAAAAACATATAGTCAGTCAGTCAATATGCGGTTTCAAATTGATTGCACAAAATGGGGGAGTTACGTATTGGCGAAGTTGGATGGCGGATGGTAACGCTGGGCAACAGCAATTTGCAGCCGCCAAATGACAAAACGAGTCGGAGCCAAAGTCATCATACGGATACATAGATACAAAGATACATACACACACACACTCAGAAAAACCGAGTAAATGTTGGCGGGAAAATAAAATCCAAAAGCAAAGCAAGGCATTTTAGCGTGACAATCAATTGATTTCCCAAGCGGTAAACAAGATTTTTCCTCCTTTTTTCCGATTTCGTTTTTTTTTTTTTTTGTTTCTTTGTACACTTCTATTTTCTTTTTGGGTTTTTTGCGCTTTCTTCTTTATGGTACTTTATGGCAACAAAAAAAAAAGTGTGACCAATTTTCTTTTTTGGCTTTTGCCACAATATTTTTAGTCAATGTTTAAACGCTAAATGGTCTGTGTCGTTGTTTAGTGTGTGTGTGTGGGAGTGTAACTGTGTGTATATGTGTATGATTGTTTGCATGTGTTGACAGAGCATACAATAATGTTACACATAAATCATTTCATTGGCATATTGTCATTGCCATTTTATTGCTGCAATTTAGAAATGCATATATACATAAGTATATAGGTATATACTTGCTATGTATATACAACAATGTCACCAAAGTTTATCACTGCAGTTAAGGTAAATTAAGGGGCAACAATGCAATATAAACCATAAAATATAAATATATATTTTATTACAAAAATATGCACAGCTGTCATGCAATTAAATTATGTATTTTAATAATTTTTTGCTGTTATGTGAAATTTAAAATTTGTTTCTTAAATGCCCAGAAGTCGAATTTTAATGTACTTTAATTTGCACAAATTGTTTATGGTTTTTAATTAAATTTTAAACATAACGAAACATAAAGTTATAGTTTTAAATAATTTATACAGTGTGTGCAAAAATTATTCAAACACTTTTTAATTTTTTTGTTTAATGCAGCGAAACTTTTTCGTTTTTGGCATTTATTTGTATAAACTCTGTCAGCTTTTTGTAGTGTGACCAGATGCGACTAGTATATTTTTAATTGAAATTCTCAGCCAGCATACAAATGCAGAAGCTGTTCAGTGTTGTAAAGTGCTGGGGCGCAAATGGGCTAGTAGTCCCTCTACTATTTATTTTTTTTATAGACATCAGGTCCGACGAGTGGGTGAGGGGAAGGGGGGGAGTTTGCTCAGGGGCCCGGTGTAATAACTTACAGAACACAATTATTTAAGCTAAAGGTGTAATTGAGGGGCTGGTATATTATGCCCCCGGGCCCGGATTTTCTCTCTACGGTCTTGGTTGACATATTGTATTCAAAAAAAAAAAATTTTCATTATAATTTAAAAAACCGATTTTTTGTAAACCCTTTTGAGTCCGAATATATTATTGCCTCACTGAACATATTCGAATTCCGTAAATGGTTGTTGTCCGTGCTAAATTTGCTACAAATTGCGTTTTGTTTTTTGTTGCATACTTTTGGGGTTTGTTGTTAATTCCCTTCTGGGGAACCAAAAGTCGATCAATCAAGCCAATCATTCATGATAGAATTTGGAAATCTTTAATAAAATATTTATTACGAATTTTATTGTAAATTTGTCTTGACCTCTGCACTAAAACTCAACAAAACAGGGCAAGATATCGACACGAATCGACAAATTTTATATAAAATGAGCAAAAGCTTCTTTTGGAAATATTTGGTATATCTAGTCCTGATAGTCTCTCAAATTTAAGTGCTGATACAGACGGCTAGACTGACTTGACTCAATTACATACCCGAGACTATGATAAACATTTTTGGATTGAATTTAACAGCAACCGTTTAATGTAACTAAAGCCAACCCAAAACCACTAATCCCTTAACATTTTTACTAGCATAACAAACCGAAGTTTTGATTGAGCTCGTCCCAAAACGAATTTCCCATTGACTTATGCAAATGTCCCTTTAAACCTAAAACAATAAAAGCAGTAGCGACTTGCAACTAACTTCAACTTTTATATCCTTGAGAACAAAGGATACTGCAGCTGAAAACATGAAACCAAGCATACAGCGGTCATAAGGGGTTAAATGAGTTTCGTATATATAAGGAACTCTATGTGCATACATAGTTATGTACATATATGTGTCAATATCGACCACATGTGGTTAAATTATGGCAAAGGGCGGTGCAATGTCCAAAGGAAGCTCCACAATGCGACTATTGCTTATGGTCATTGGTCATGGGACATTGCTATGCTGGCATTCGCGTCATTGAACGCATTACAAACTTGTGGCGTCCAGAACTAAAACGAAATCCAAACTATCCTCAACTACCATAGAAACGAGTCAACGTCTTTACATAACTACAACTGTTTGGCTGGCAATATCTTTACCCTTAAATACACTTACAGAAAGGCTTTATTAACTTTGAAAGCAATTTATAGTGTGACCAGATGCGCCTTATCATATAAGGCTGATTTATGAGCTGATTAGTGTTGTAAAGTACTAAAACCCAAATAGCTTAATTTTTAGCAACCAAAGACTGCTTCATAAATGATAAAGAAGTGTTCTAGTTGATGCAATAATTTTTATATGTAATGAAAAAACTTCAACATTTATTTTTAATGCAACAATGATAATGAGATATTAAAAATTCCAGTTTCGAGAGATCAACGAATTAAAAATGCTAGGAATTTTGCCATTAAATGCATTATTTGCTTTAAAACTTGCGTAAGCAATTTGGGCATTTCGTAGACATCACGTGTGGCCAGAAAACAAAAAAATACTAGCGCAGTTAGAAAGATGAGAGATGTCCAAATAAGCGAGCAGAGGAAACCTGCGACATGTTTTGCCACAATCCAGAAGGTTAAAACGAGGCATACATATGCTAGGATCGTCGTCATATCTTCAGGAAAGTTAATATTTCTTAGCACTTGATTGTAAAACATTGTGGCAAACGTTGCATCATCTCTATTACAAAAAGCTGCAGACATTTTTTTGGATTTTGTTTTTTTAATTTTTATTTACTAAAAAATTTTCACTTTATAAGCAGACACCAGAAGAAAATATAAATTTTGACACTAAAAGCAAGTAGTTTTTTAAAAAATATTGTTTATATGAGTATTAAGAGAGATATTAAATACTAAACGCCAGATGATGAGTATTTAAATGAGCAAATGTGCTCAGTGTTGAGCTGTCGTTAGGGTTGGCCCTCTGCGAAGATTTGGTTTAGACAAGCTACTACTACGTGGATAATTTGCTGGGTTAAACTTTTCCATAAATAGTAACTAATAAATTATTGTAGATCAACTCAGAGAAGCAGACTAATTCTTCTTCTTGGGTTAGCCATGTTTAAATCTCATAACTGACCTTTAGAACCACTTAAGGTAATAAAATAATACAACAAATCATTATGAGCTTGTGTGCTTTATACGTACGTATATAAAATGGGGGTAAAGCTTTAAATGAAGTTAGTCAATGCTCATTAAGACAAGAAGAATTTCAAGGGCTTAAGTACATATTGCCCAGGTTACTCTATATACTTCCGCAATATATACACCGCATACCACTATATTCCGGCATGTCTTCAAAGATGAAATATCTTTACGATAGCTTAAAATGTGGCATATTGAAGGTGAAACACCATTTATATTTCTTACAGTTATACAAAAGTAAAAAACCCACAGAATTCTTCAGACAATCTCTAGCATAAAGATGATAGAAATATATTTGTTTATACCCTTTATCAATCTAAAGATAAACAGCTTTTGCAAAGCAAAGTTAATTAAATAAAAAGATTTTAAAGCGAGCTTAGCCTTTTTGTTTCTCTGAACAAAATAATAGGTAAGAACTTCTCAAGATTTTTAAATCTTCGATCTTTCCTTAGTCGCTCTTCCATATATAATCTTTAAGGTGCGCTGGTAGCAACTGCAGATTAACATCTGCATCTTAATACACGAATTCATTTTTGAGGCAAACCGTATATCGATAATACTTTAATGTTATAAGTATCTAAAATGGTACCCAGTATTTTCATTAGTACAAAATATCACTAGCTTAAAGATGATGAAAATATTTTTGTCCCTTTTTTTTATAATTATAAATTGTCTGATTTACAACTTTGCCAAATACGTTTATCGATAATCTCATTTATATCGAAACAAGCATTAACACTAAAGGGTCTAGCTGGAAAAGGTTACTCGAAACTGCCCCCAGCGATTTTTGAAAAGTAATGATGCAGATCGATTCATAGTGCAACAATTTTTCGCTAAATTTCAGTTTTAAAACTTAACGCATTACGGCTTAATTAAAAAAAAAAAAGTGTTTTTTTTTTATTTAAGTGTATTTAAGCTACTGAATACTTTTGAAGCAATTTTTTTTTATGTGGCAATAGGGCTCTTTAAAAAAATACTTCTTTTTTTTTTTTAACCAAACACATTTTCTTAAAAAATGAAATTTTCTTATTTTTTTTAAGTATGTTCCTTAAAAAACGTTCTTTATTTGTTGTGAATATGAATTCAATAGATTTGGTAGAACAATGTTAAAAAAAATTTAACAAAAATTTTTTAATCGTTTTTTTTTATGTATCGAAAATTTTTTTTATTTTTGTCAAAAGATGACAAAAATTATAATACATTTTTATAATATTGAATAGAATACAAACTTCTTGTTCATATGATGAATAAAAATATTAACTTTGCTCAACAAAAGATTTAGATTTCTTGCATAACCCTGAGAAGGTTGTACAAAATATCCTAAAGATAATACTTTAAGTCTATTCGCTTTTATAATTTTTAAACAAGCTTGCCGAATGAGTTAATCGATAAGAAGAATTATATCTTAGTTATAGCTTAGTTTCTCCTGAAAAAATATTATTGCAGAACTTAAGATTTAGGAAAAGATTTGTTGGATTATAAGGGTATTAAATCCTCGTTATACTTTTTTTAGCCTTTCTTTGCATTTAGTAACTTTACACATAAAAAGTTTTTTTTTTTTTTGCACCAAGAGTATTAAATCTTCGTTTTTCGGCTTTAAGTTTTTCTTTCACATAATTTTTTTTGCCTTACGCATTTGTTATATTTTTTTTTTTTCTTTACAGGAAATCAATGAAACATATTTCAAACCAAAAAGCAATTGCTTTTTAGCGGCCAATACAGACGCCCATTTGGCCAGTGCCTTTTGTGGTTACATGCCACATAGGTTGCCTCTCTGGATGGGTGGGTGGTTGCCTTTCAAGCGCTTTCAACTGGGTTAAATGGCTGCCAGGCCAGCCTTCTAAGCCCCATTGCCCTCCCCACTGCCTGTAAGAGGTTAAGTGGCAACACAATTGGGTTTTGTCGAGTGCGCCCAGCCGAACGGATGGGAGCCATCCTCAGTACTGCGTACTCCGTGTTGGCCATTGTGAAAATCTGTTGCTTTTGGTGCTTTTGCTGCTAAGTTAACTGCATAAAATTTAGACCCACATTATTTGCTAAATGAGCCAGAAGTAGTTTTGTGGCTTTTTGCATGAGCATCATCGGGCCAGGGAAGTCGGATAACAATGCAGGTTTGAATATTTTGACAAAAAGTAGGCGGCTTGACGGATATGAGGTCGGAACACTTTTCATTAGCGTGTGGCATGCATTGTGGTTAGGCACATTCAAGTGGTTATCGTTTCGGATGATGTGAGGTGGGGTGATGATGATGGAGTTGACAGCATGCCTAATGAACTAACTGGTTGGGAACGCATGGCACATATGGTGATATAATGAAGTGTTGTGGACCAAAGCCGTACGAAGTAAGTACAAAAAAGTTCTCAAATAATTGTTGTTTAAAAATTGGTGGCAGGTGTTGGTAATTTTAAATTTTTTATCGAATTATCGAATATTTGTTTTCGAGATATGTGATAACTTTTTAAAGAAGTTAATTTTCAGATATCAATAACTTGATGAATAGTTGGAATTTCAGTTATCAATTATCGATAACTTGATGAATAGTTAGAATTTAGTGGAAAAAAAGTACGATTTGAACTTTGGCTGAAATTAATAACAATCGGCGGTGAAAACTAACAACTGGTGTAAGTCATAACATTAATACTTTCATTCGATAAATAAATCGATTTGAATTAAAAACAGCTTATGTTCTGAGAGGTAACGAAAGCAAAAGAAGCCAAAACAATATTATGTATCGATTTATTCGATAAATAGTTATTCATAGAAAATAAAATAACATTATGAATATTTTAAGTCGATAAAAAAGCGCTTGGGAACAAGATTCAAATCTTGTCAACTAATTATGACGTTCATTAAAAGCATAAAAAAGGCCTAAAAGTGTATTTTTTAATACGAAACTTAATAATCACTTTAAGAAAAAATTTGAAAAAATATTGCACCGAAAGTGAGTGCAGACTAAAGGCCTATACGCAGTTCGAAATATTTCGCACGGAATGACAAAACTTCATATAAAAAAAAATCCCATTTGGGATAAATAATAAATACTAATATTTAGGAGTATGT
The DNA here is from genome assembly GCA_949987675.1 of Chymomyza fuscimana. Taxonomy (NCBI): domain Eukaryota; kingdom Metazoa; phylum Arthropoda; class Insecta; order Diptera; family Drosophilidae; genus Chymomyza; species Chymomyza fuscimana. The sequence continues at coordinate 121,072,468 of OX465088.1, read as the reverse complement.
TGTGCCTTTGTTAGCTTTAAGGGAAAGCAGTTCGAAATATTTCGCACGGAATGACAAAACTTCACATAAAAAAAAATATTCCAAATGGGATTTTTTCGAATTAGCGAGTAAGGAGAATGAGAATTTTGAAAACTACAAAAATTATTTAAAAAATATATAAGTTTTGTAAATTTATAATTTTAGTGTTGTTAAATTTATTTTAATTTTTTTATGTTACTCTTCATATGCTTGTAATATTATTTTGATATTCTTATTAAAGCGACAGCTGTTTGCCATTATTACCTCGAAAAATTAAAAAAAAAAAATTTCCCAAAATCGGATTATACATATTTGAAATTCCAATTCCGGATACTACTTGAAAAATGTATAAATTATTGAGATTCCAGGTTTTTTTTCTAAAATGTTCAAGTTTTTTAAATATTTATGTAGTTTTTCTTAAATATTAAAAATCAAACCATTATCAAAATTTATTTCTTGGAGACAACATTTAAAATTCATAAAAATTGTCTTTTTCAAAAAATATTTCAATTTTAAAATAATTATAATTTTTTTTTTTTTTTAATTTTAATAAATTTATAATTTGCGTTTTTTTAATATTTAATTTCACTTTTTTTAAAAGGATATTGTAAAATTTATAAGTTATAATTATTAGCAAAATCTTTTTCGGAGACAACATTTTATGACTTTTCGAAAAGTATTTAGTTTTTTAAAAAATTTATTATATATATAAAATATTTAAAAAATTTATGAAACATTTTATTTTTTTTTGGCAACAAAGTTTTGCGATTTTTTAAATTTTATTTTGTTCAAAATTTGCGTTTTTTTCAATATTTTTAAATGAATACTATAGAGAAAATTAATAATTTGGTTTGAAAAACTTTAAGAGGGCTTATTTATTATTGCTTTCAGCGCCGCTGGAACATAAACAAAATCACGCGAAAAGAAAGTTCGCATAACTAACAATAAATAAAAAAAAAATTTATAATTTCTTAGAATTACTAAATTTGCTAAAAATGTTCACAACTGCTTTAATGAAAATCAACCTTGTTTAGTTGCTCACTTTTGCAGCTACGCAAACTTTTATATTATTTATAAAAAAATTCTAAATTCCAGAAACTGGAAAAAAACGCCAACCCATTTGTGTGGTCAATTAACCACAGTGCACAGTGGTTTGCAGCACTGTCAAAAAATAGTCAACCCTCTTTAAACTTTGTGGTCTCAGGCTTTTCAATCAGGCTCCAGACCCGCACTCAGGAGTTCATTTAACGACGGCAGGAATTCACTTGCATTAACCCCCGCATGCTTCTCAGTTACCAAAGTTTCTACGTATTTTTAATTTTGCCGGTTTGGCATTTTTTTTTTATTCTTAAACTTTTTTTTTATTATATTTTTTTTTCATGGCTTCCTTGTAATTGTTTTAAGTTGCATTTATTTAAAGTTTTTTCATATTTGTGCTCTCACTCTCTGGACTAAGCAAACTCTTCTTTCTGCCATTTTGCCAGTTGGTTGAACAAGTTTTTTTTACATTTCTATTTTTTTTTTATTTTTTCCTTTTTTTTACAGCACGTTGTTAATTTTGTTAAAGTTTCTCTTATCAGTTTTCTGGCTGCATGTCCAGACCCCAGTCCACAATGCGCCCCAACCCTAGCCTAGGAAAAGCTACGCAGAGAAAAAATGTTTGGTAAAAATTGTAAGCTCCGCAACGGCAAAAAAATTAAAAATGCATTTTATAAAAAAGTGCAAAAACAACTTTTTTCAACTATTCATTTTTAGCTTATTTTTAAGGTGCTTTTATTTGCATTTTATTAATATTACTTGTAACAAAGTTAAGTTACTCGTTAAAAAAAAAGATAGCGAATAATCTGTTAAACGCAAAAAACGTTTTCATATACGCAGTTAGGTGCCTGTTCCAGTTGGAATATCATAAATTTGTACTCAAAATAAATTTGTCAAGCATCATTTAAACGAGCATGGACCATTGGATGTGGAAATTTATATGTAATTCCAGTAAGAGGACAAAGCAAAAAGAGAATTAAATAAAAGGAGAAAAGTACTTTATGGATTTTAAATATAATATTTATATATGCAAATGGCCGAAATGGCTGAAATAAGTACGACAACAATTTATACAACATGAAATTTAATTAATTAAATTTACAAATGGATTTTAAATCAATCGAATAAAAAGCCTTTAACAAAATTAAGCGGCGCTGTAATTGTGGGGCTTAACGAACTAATATGATGAATGAATTAAAAGAAGTTAAGTTAATACTCTATAGTGGGATATTTCTGACTGAAGATACCCGAATTGAACACTTATATATAAATATATTTCCAAGCTCTTAAACAGACCCAAAAATAATAGTTTTTTGAGCTGATGCCATCAACATAAAGTTTTGTATAAAATAGATTTAAGATTTAGCATAGCTTACTGTGTAAAAAAAAATAAAATCTGTTTCGAGCTTGAATCGAGAAAAAGCAATTTCGTAACCACATACAATAATCTCAAAATTACATTATTTCTTTTCCTTTTAAATTGATTTTTCAATTAGCAAAAAAAAAAAAAATTAAAATAGGCCCATACGCAGCATGCAAAAATTCAGCACGAAATGTCAAAAAAAATATCCCAAAAAAGGGAATTTATTTTTGTATAGGAAGTTTTGACATTTCGTGCGGAATTTTTGCATGCTGCGTATGGGCCTTAATATGGAAAAAAAAATTTTCGAGAATAAATTATTCTCAATCTAAAAATTTGAGTCATTTGTTCAAAAAAAAAGTTATTGCACAATTGTACAAAGGTCTTTTTCCCATTAGCTGACTGAATTAAAAAAATTTATTTCTTAAATCGCAACTGATTAATTTCCAATTGAAATTTATGTAATTTCAATAGTATATACTTTATTGCAGAAAATTAAAAAAAAATCTTTTGAGCAAAATTATAAATATTTCTTTATTATTTATTATATGCTTCATAAGAAAAAAAAAATTTAAAAAAAGGGAAAAAAATGTTTAATAATTAATATTTTTTTTTTTTTTTTGTTTTTTAAAAAATTAGGAAACACAACATTTTAATGTATTTTTTTTATTAAACATTTTTTTTATATTAAAAATTAAAACTTTTTTTTTCATTTTAATACATTTTTTTTATATAAAAAATTTTATTAATTTTTTTTTAATATAAAAACTATATATATTTTTTTAATAATTCTAATTACTAAACAGCATTTATTTAACAAAAAATTTTATAATATGCTTTATTTATACTGTTTATATTTTTTGTTTTATTTTATTTTATTTTATTTTATTTTATTTTATTTTATTTTATTTTATTTTATTTTATTTTATTTTATTTTATTTTATTTTATTTTATTTTATTTTATTTTATTTTATTTTATTTTATTTTATTTTATTTTATTTTATTTTATTTTATTTTATTTTATTTTATTTTATTTTATTTTATTTTATTTTATTTTATTTTATTTTATTTTATTTTATTTTATTTTATTTTATTTTATTTTATTTTATTTTATTTTATTTTATTTTATTTTATTTTATTTTATTTTATTTTATTTTATTTTATTTTATTTTATTTTATTAAATAAAAAAGTTTAAATCAAGTCAGTGCAAAAAATAAAAAAAATATTTTTTTTAAACATTAAAAGAAAAAAAAATTTGACAAACATGAATAAAAAAATCATTTTAGTAAATTTGAATTAACATTAATATAAATTATAATAGAATATAATATAAATATAATATATGCATAATAAAAAATATAATATTTATTTTAATGTAAGTTTAAATTTACTAAAATGTTTTATATTTATGTTTGTCAAATTTTTTTTTTATTCTTCTATGTTTAAAAAAAATATTTTTTTTAGTTTTTTTATTTTTTGCACCAACTTGATTTAAACTTTTTTTTTATAGTTATATGAGAAAAGGCCTACTTTAAATAAAAATTTAAGGAAATTTAAAAAAAAGTTATGGTAAAATTTTTTTTTTTAATGGAGCCTTATAGACAGCGTTATTATAACAATAATTGTTCAACAATATTCATCATTTACGAAAAAAGTGAAACAACGATTTTTAAAATTAACGCGTAAAATTTAAAAACTAAAATATTAGAGAAATTTTGTTTTACTTATAAATCATTCATTTGTTTCTCTTAATTGTCGGTGCATTTTTTGTTTCCTAAGCAGCTTCGTTTTAAAAAAAAAAAATATTTTCTTTTATAACTACATTTATTTCCAAGCTAGCTCGCCTCTTTAAAGCTCCTTACGACATTTTGATATGAATTAAGAGACTGAATAATATTTTGTTTCATAATTTGAAGAGTAAAAATTAATTTCCAAACTTCATAGTTTATTCGCTACAAATGAGAGGTTATTCGCAAATTAGCTTCTACTACTAAAAAAGCGCATATCTTCAATCTTTAGCCATCTTATGCATTAAATGCTTGCCTGGGCTTAACTCTTAAAATTAGTTATCTCTCTTGCCCAAATGTTGGTTTTTATTTTTATTAAATTCTGCTTCTTCTCAATAGTTTTGCAAATAAAAACTAAAAATTTTAGCAAACGGCTGCTGCAAATGTTTCAGCCATAAATACTAGGTCAACATTCTGGCTCATAGAGATTAAAGCCTAGCAAATGAAATGCCAAAACACTTGTTTTTTCATTTCTAGTCTATACATAAAATTTGACCTAATAAAATGCAAATGCAAATCACTCCCTAGTGAGAAATTTATGAGAATGAAAACAACAAATACAATAAGGACTAAAGATGCATGAAACAAAGAGCAATCAAAATATGAGCAAAATAAATGCCATAGATCATATTGTGGAATATTTATCTAAATGCCATGTGCATTGTCTGGAACTTGTACGAATATTCATGGTAAACATGGATTAAGCTGGTTATCGTTCCAGGCATTAGTAGCATAAGTAATGAGCTTATGGAATATGCTATACCCTAACCCAGCAGTTTTAGTTCTGTTCAATGCAACATGGAGCCTGCTTGCAAATGCAACAAAGCCTAGCGAATAAAAGTACTCGTATGAATATATCCAATATAGATTTAAGCCGCTTTGTAGCGATTTTTGCCTAGTTTATAGCCATATATGCGTGTTTGTGTAGTAGAGTGTCGAAAATACTTTTTTTTTATATGCATATATACTATTTTTATGGGTCAAAATATGTTAAGCGGGCTACTTTTAAATTGGAATACTGGATTTTTCCAAAAAAAGTTTTTTAATTGAATTGAATATTTTATTATTTTTTTTTTAATTATTTAAATCTCTTTGATAAATAGGGATGCAGATTATTTTTCGACGAAATGCCTTATAAACCGATAACATATTAAAAAATAAATTTCGACTGTTAAATGTTATCGACTTGGTTAATATCTACCACCTATGGAATGGTAATTAAAAATCTTTAAATTTCGATAGTTTGGAATTTTAAAAGCTTCCCAGACTTCACGTATTTAGACCCTTATATTATTTGCTGCGCCCAAAAAATGTTGTTTCTTATGTCTGTCGCCTTCCATACATTGCTTTTATTTTATGATATTGCTTTTTGGCGTCTTTTTTTTCTTTTTGGCTGTTTTCTATCGTTTTTATATCGATTTTACTTGGTCGTTTTTTCGTTTTAGCCCAAAAAGTATGCTTACAATATGTGCATTTTATGCGCTTTGATATTTTGATATTTCATACATTGTATGAAGAAAAGTATAAAAGTATGCTATAAGAATGGGGCGTTGGCGACACGCCCACTCAACGAGTTATAAGAGTCTGTGTGTGTGTGCGTGACACTTTTATGGTACAGCTTTGTTTCCATCAAATTTACGCTGCGTACTAGTAACGTCAAATACTTCAGATGCTTTTTGTAACATTTGTGGCAAATACTTTTGTTGTTTTCTTGTTTTGCAATTCGAAGGACATGAGTCGTAAAAAGCACACTTGCATTTATTAGGCTACACAAAACCCAAACTCTAATACCTCACACCAAATGCTTCCAAAGAAAAATGTCATAAAATGTTGTCTTAAAGTAACTTTTTTGTGGCTGGTCACATTTAAACTCCAAAAAAACACAGTTTTGTCTTAAAGTCAACGAACTCATGAATAAAATATAAGCAAATGTACTGAGCATAAACCCATCGACTGATTGTTTTTAAGATTTCTTAAATATGTTACAACGAGTGCGAATTCGCATAAAAGAAAAAGCTGCATAAAAATTTAAACATAAAGCTACTTCCTGATGACTGGTCACACTAAAATTCAATAAAATTCTTTTCTCTTAAATCAATGCTAACAAATAAGTTACATTTGGAATTTGGCCGGCTTTCGCTAGCAACCCTTAAAGACACTTTTTTTGTGGCTGGTCACACTAAAATTTCAAAAAACTTGTTTTATCTTAAGCAACATAAGCTAAATGTACGAAAATAAGTTTTCAACATAATGCGCCAGTTCTTCAAGTAATTTTCTGTGGCTGGTCACACTAAAAATGCACATAAATTTATTGCAAGTGCATACATTGTGGGTTTGCCCATTAAAAAATTACTTTTGAATATTATGCTTTTAAACAAGATGCAAATATAAAATTAACAGTATCTTGGCTGCATATAAATTGTGTTAATAAAGACCTGCTTTTTATTGTGGCTGGTCACACTAAAATTGAATAAAATATACTATTGGCTTAAAATCAACTTCAAAGAAATTGATGCAAAATGCTGTGGAAACTGAAAAATTAACATTTCCTGGTCACACTTAAATTAAAAAGAATACTTTAACTTAAAGTCAAACTTATTAACAAGTTTTTAACTAGAGAGATGGATGCAAATTGTTTTCGAAATTTTTCAAAAACACGTTGCAACGATTGGAACTCGTATAAAAAACAATAGTGCATAAAAACCTTAAGCGTAATATGTCCTGCTTAAAAATTAATTTTTTTTTAGCTGGTCACACTAAACTTCAATTACAAGTTCTTTTTTGTCTTTGTATTTTCCAAAAACGATTGGAACTCAAAAAATAAAAAACATCTCCTTTCGTATAAAACACAATAGTGCATAAAAACTTTAAGTTTAATATGTCCTGCTTAAAAACTATTTTTTTTTTAGCTGGTCACACTAAACTTCAATAACTGGTTCTTATTTCTCTTTGTATTTTCCAAAAAAAGGTTGCAAATAATTGCACCTACAAAAAAATTCGCATGGTACGAAATCGCACATAAATACGGTCACATTTAAATTAAGGGCAGCTCGATTATAATTTGATTATAAGCGAAATATATGCAAAATAATGTAGGCATAATCGTTAGAGCTCTCAACTCGCACACAGGAAAATTTACTAGTCTTCGTTTTAAACAAATTGGCTGCGTTGAAGCTACTTTTATGTGGCTGGTCACACTAAAATATATTTCTGTATTCAAATTACTTTTGCACTTTTCAAAAATACGCTGCTTATAATTGAACCTAACAGAAAAACACACCAGTTTAAAAAAAGTCGCCATTCGTATAAAATACAACCGTGCATAAAAGTTCTCTGAAGGACTTATATCAGACTTAAATATATTTATCTTTTCAAATTGCTTCTAAAACTTTTGTAAACACGATGCAAATAATTGCAGCTTAGAGAAAATTTCACTCGTCTTCGTCTTTCGCACTTTTGCACTTTTCAATTACAACACAATGCAAATAAATGCAGCTTATAGACAAATTCTCCAGCCCAAGTCTTGCACTTAAAACAAAATGGCTACTCGTGAAGCTACTTTCTTGCAGCTGGTCACACTAACGTTCAATAAAATACTTATTCAACTTAAAGTAAACCTACTAACAAATTGATTACAAGCCAAATGTATGCAAATTGCTTTTGAAATTTTCCAAAAACACGTTGCAAATAATTGCACCTCAAAATCGAAAGAAAAGAAGTTCTCAAGTCTGCGTCTTTGGCATAAAACAAATTGCAAGTAATAAAAATTACAGCATCCAAAGTCACGGCTGTTATGTAACAGACGCGTGCTCTGCGACTCAATTCAAATTTCCATAATAAACCCACGAGCAGGACTAAGACTAGGACTCGACGAGAGTGGGTGAGTGAGGCCAAAGGCGGAAGTAAGCAACTCACGAGTCGTAAGAAAATTATGAAAATATATAACTTTTATGCCATGTCAGGCAAAGACTTACCGTCATGTATTCATCCAAACGATGCTTCCAATTGTCAGATCTATCGATTAGATTGTTCCATTGCTCGGAAAGTTTTGCCACTTCGCGTCGTATGCTGCGTGTCAGCTCACGGCTTTGCTCCTCGGCGGACAAGTAACGTGAGTCGGAGTCATGTTGGGCTGCGGGGAAACAAGCAAAGTAGTACGCAAAAGTGAGTAAAAATTATGAAAATCGACATACACACACACACACACACACACACACACACACAGACGCACACAAACAGATATAGACAGAGAGACAGACAGACATTTGGCACGGCAAATATGAAAATGTTCAAAAACAATTGCCCGTACATAAATGCAGACGTGTACCAACTGTCTGTGGGAGCTCTCCGGCTTTTGGGCACGTATACGACATGGCCCGTTGACTGTACTGTGTCTATGCCAGCTTATGAATTAGAAATGATATTATGACTTTTAATGTCTCCCGACGCCAATGATTATGTAGAGTGGGCTACGAGTCCACCCACGGACTAGGGATGCAGACCCCCACCACTTGTCCATGATTATGGCTTTGATTACGCTGATTGCGCGAGGTGATTAAATTTGCAATAAAATAATTGCACGTTGGATAAGTGCCGTATAAATATTGTATTCAAATGCGTTGTTGAAGAGATACGATGAAAGTTCTAAATAATTGTACGCTATGGAAGAGAACGTTTTTCACGAGAAATTAAATCAAATGACTGTCGTGGGTGGGATAATAAAATTGTGCATGATTGAAAGCAACAATGGCAACTTTGTCGGGCATAAATGCATAATGGTAAAAAGGCAAAGTGTTCAACAACAACTTACAACAAACAAATTGTGTATTTATGCTAACTCACAGCCTTCACTACAAATAGTAGGGTAAAAACTGTCAATATCTACGAGGGTGTATAAAATTGCTTACTATTTTTGGTATTATTTAGGTATTATTTTTATTTTTTCTTACAAAAGCATATTTTTTGAAAAGTTTAAATTGGCATTTTCTTTGCAGTAGAAAATCAGATAAAATATATTGTACTGATAAATATTCAAAACTTTATTTTTTCTGCTTTTAAATAGCATTTTTTACACGAAAAATTTTATAACATAAATAAAGCACTCCATATGACATTTGTAAACAACTGATTATTGTTGGTCTAGAATTTTAACTTTCTGCCACAATGCTAGGGTATTCTTGCCTTTAAGTGCCCAACAAAGTGAACGCTCAAATTTTTTTTGTAGCCTATATTTTATGTAGAGGCAAGTGGGGTGAATTCGGAAGTGTGTTGAATCCGGAAACGCATCCTAACGGATTTCTGAGTAAACATTTGAGTATGAAGCCAAGTGTCAAATAAACGTCATGACCGACGCTAGTTTTTGATATAACTCCGATTCGAGTACACGTGTTTTTCTGTTCAGTATAATTTTTCTAAAAAAAATTGCTACCTTGAAAGTTTTATTTTAAGTTTTTGTTTCGCTAAAATATTAAAAATTTTCTCGAGTAAAATCAAATGTAAGTATATCCATAGTATTATTTAGACTCTATACTTCGAAAATGCTAAAGGATTCGTTTCGACTTTTGCAAGCCACCAGAAATACGCTACTCTGTTTCGAAAAAGTCGATTGAGGGTGAATCCGGAAGCTCGATTTGGGGTGAATCCGGAAGTGCCGAAATGAGCCAAATAATTATTTTGAATATAATTTCAGCACGGATTGCAACTGTTTTTGTGTCAAAATGCCGAGAACTTACAAAAAAAAAAAAGCGAAACCAATCCCCGTAAACCGGTTCCAAGTGCTGATGATTTGTTGGAAATGCTGAAGGCAGTGAAAATCGACCTAAGGAATGCTCTTTCAGACGATTTCCATCTTTTAAAAAAAAAAGATGGCGTACGTTAAAGTCGGGCGCAGACGACTTTGGGATACCCTGTACGACTAATTGCAATTAAGTCCGAAATATTGCTTAAGCACTCTAAAAGCCAATTGATTGCCGAATTTGGTTACGATATCTTCATAAACAAACGAAGCACAACAAATTTTGTACAAAAAACGGGTTTTTGATCAATCGGCTCTACGGGAGCTATATGATATAGTCAACTGATTTTGATCAAATTTGGTACAGTGCTTGGGTACTCTAAAAAACTTCTGAATGCCAAATTTGGTTACAATATCTTCACAAACAAACGAAACGCGATGAATTTTGTACAAAAAACGTTTTTTTGACCGATTGGTCCTATGGGATCATATAGCTATATGATATAGTCAACTGATTTTGATCAAATTTGGTATAGTGCTTGGGAACTCTAAAAAACTTCTTAATGCCAAATGTGGTTACAATATCTTCACAAACAAACGAAACACAACGAATTTTGTACAAAAAACAAATTTTCGACCGATCGATCCTATGGGACCTATATGATATATTAATTATCCATCTAAAACTTTTGCTTTTTTTCGAGGTCCTCTGAAACACCCCTATGGGAGCTATATAATGTAGTCACGATATTAAAAAAAAAAAAAAAACTTGTCTCCTATGGATTAATAAGGGATCTTATCTGAATTTTGGTTGCTCTAGCTCTTACCATCTCTGAGATCTAGGAGTTCATACGGACAGACGGACATGGGTATATCGACTTCTCCAGTCACTCTGATCATACTTTAGGTAACTTTGGGGGGTCTCCGACCTCTCCTTCTGTACGTTACATAAATTTTCGGCTTGCACAAACATAATATACCCATTGTACCATACGGTACAGGGTATAAAAAACATTTGTTCATGCCATTTCATTTTTTCTTCAACTGTTTTTTTTTACCAAAAATAAAAAAATAAGATGTTTGCGATGAAATTTAATGGCGGTTCTTATCATTTTTGGACACTTTCAGATTCACCCGAAAAAAATTGAAAATCACGAATTTGGCATTTTTTGGTCGAAGATTAATCTACCTGACAAAAAATCTTCGTTCTAACTAATTCAATGCTTTAAACGACACAACTTTTAATTTTGAAAAACATTTTTTTTTTCACTCCAAAAAATCTACGAAAAATTCTTCCGAATTCACCCCACTTGCCTACATACAGTATATTCAGTTCACCTAAAAGCAAAGAAGTAAGACCCCACAAATTTTATAAAAAAATAAAGGACGACAAAAGTAATCGATTTTGCCATGTCCGTCTGTTCGTCCGTCTGCCCAGCCGTCTGTATGTCCCTCCGTCTGTCCCTATTGTCTGTGTGATGAAATTTAACCACAAAACTCGTCTTATGATCTAAGTTTACTCGTGAATCTGTTAACCAACAATATGACAATGAAATTCTTCTTTTTTGAACACCCATCTGTGTGTGCAAACTATTCAGATTGGTTTGGAACTTTGCGAGCTAAAGAAAAAAATTAAGAAGCCCCACTTGAAACAAACTATTGGTAAATATGTTTGTGAAGCTACAGTCATCAAAATTAGCATGCAGACCCACGTTGGCTATAATATGAAACAACTTACAACGTTAAAACTCGACACAGAGCTTCCATTTTAGACAACTCACTGATATATAAGATCCTCCAATTTCATTCTAATCTCTGAATTTTTCTAATGGGTAAAAAGTAATCCATAAAAAGACAAGTTATACATCGAATTGATAAACAATTTTTTTCTTACAAATTTTGACCACCACATTTCCTACTTGGGTCGGAATTCCCAAAATCATTCTGGTCACTTTCACCAAAATCGTTATGGCGAATGCAAAAAAATCAAATAGAATTCGTTCAACCTCAAATAGCATATAATTCATTCTCATATTTGGACTTCTTTAAAATATATGTCTTCCAAAACGTATAAACACTTTAGAAATAATTATATAAGGATATAGTATAGTCGCAATGTACCGACTGTAATCGTTTGAGGCACACAGTAGGTGGGGCCCCTAGTTTTTATTTACAAGTATTTTCTTCCACTCTCAACAAATCAAAAGGCGAAATCCTATTAAATATTGATGGATGGATAAATGGCAACGGATATTGTTATTAGATGTACTACAAGTACAAAACATTCAAACTGCTAAATATTTCAATATTATATAAGTAGCCACAAAACTGCCAATCCTAGTCAAATTCCCCATAAAAGCAAAACAGTTGAGCGGAGAAATAAAAAATAAAAAAAAAACAAAGATACAATGTGAAAAGCTATTTCCTTTTCGTTTAGCAAAAGGACTCGTAAAAAAAAAAAAAAAAAACCAAACTATACCAACAACAAAGCCAATACCCAAAGAAAAGTGTCATGAAATTTGAAAGACAAACTGACGGGCATGTGTTTGGTCGGTCTAGTTCTAGACGTTTAGGTCGGGGAGTATGTAGGAAAATCCAAGAAGCTGCTGTTGCCAACCATCACAAAGAGAGTGACAACTGGCAGCTGGAAAGCTAGAGCTAAGAGCGACAGCCCGTACAGCTGAGGCGCTACTCTCTCACACTCTGAAACTCTCTCACTCTCAAACACAGTGACATAGAAAAGTGTGACAACAGTAGCAGCAAAGCACGAGACACAGTGAGCTAGACAAAAACATACAACACAGCAGCTGCTTAGCTCTCCGCGCTGAACGTCGTCTGGCTAAAGTTGTGCAAATCTGAATTTAATTTAATGCACGGACGGAGACAGTCCGGCAAACAGTCAGTGCGCGAGTGCTGCCAACTTTTATGGTTTGGTTCCGTGCCTGGTAATGTGATGCCAAACAAATATCAAGTTATATTCTTCTGTGTTTAGTTTTTTTTTTTTTTTCCATTGCTTTCTTCTGCAAACTTTCTCTCAAAAGTTGTTGTAATATTCAAATTCAATTTAAAGATTGAGTTTATCTCATAGATTTTTTCTGCTTTTTGAGCACGCTTCACTGCCAGAACTGACTATAGCTCCTAAGCAACTGACAAACTGAAGTACTGGCAAAATGATAAAATGACAAACAAACTGTTGTCAAACTTTTCGTTTTGCGTCGATTTCACATTTTTATGTGAGTTCTCATTCTCGTTGTTGTTGTTTTTGTTGTTTTTTCAACTTTCGGCATAGATGTGACGAGTTTCCGGTGAAATTAAATTTCGTCACAGACAAAACATATTTTCTTTGTCAGTTCGTGTGGAAAAGCAAATGACAGAGCTAGAGAGCGAGATGAAGAGCGCAATGATTCTAAATTCAATTGTATAAAGTGCCAGATTAGAGCAAAATTTACAATAAATAAATAAGCAAATTCTTTGGGGTTTTTCTTTTAGCATACTATGTAGAACCAGGAAATAGCTAAACAAAGAAAATATTTAACGTTTTAGATCACAACCTAATTTAAGATTGAATGGATTTTTTAAGGCTAACGATTAAAAGTTAATCAATAAGCTACATAGTAGCTTTGCAGAAATTATAAAATAATCGGCCGTGAAACGAAAAAAACAAACGAACAATTTTATTCGGAATCGTTTTTACGTACTCCCAAATCCGAATTTTTTGCTGTCGTCAGCTATTCATATTTCCCTTGTTCATTGCAAGCCCAGCATTACACCTTTCGAGGGAAATTATCCACGACTGTGCTATTCCTATTGCAAGGGATATTTGTTTTATGCAAGACATGAACTCTTTAAGCCAGACATGAACATTTTTTTATGCAAGTCATGAACCATATAAAAATTGTTTTTTGGGTTGATTCAGAAAAACAATATTTTAAAAGATTTTTCAATTACTATATAACTTGAAATTGGCATAAATAAAATCTAAGAATATCAAAGAATATTTACAAAATTATTTCGATTTAAAATGCGTACAATTTTTAACTCATTTTGCCAATTCGTTTTAATTCCTCTTGTTACAAAACATTCGGTTTCAAACCACATAAAAAATTCGTTTTGGTTAAAATCGAAATAAAATGTACGGATTCGTTTTTCGGAGCAATGCGGAATGAAAATTTATAAACATTATTAAATTAAGATACAAACCTAAAAGTACAGTACACAATTAATCCTTTGTGTATTGTAAATATGTAAATGTTTATAGATAAAATAAATAAAATTATCTATAAACCGAACCTTTAATCAAGGTCGTATCAAGGTTTACGATTTAGAATAGGGTCTCAAAAAATCTCTGAATTTTAATTTTATAAAATATTTTAAAGTCAAATTCATCTGATCTAAGCATTTTTACTTTTAGAGTACCCGAATTTATGAGTTTCCAAGCCATTGTGCTTAAACCTATTGACCTATGACCTTCATAAAGATTTAAAATTTTTTTTGAGAAATCAACTCTTGTAAAGAGTCTCAAAGTTAAATGAAAGAATTCAAGTTTTTAGCAAACTGTTAGCAAAGAGCTCGCTTTGGAATGTTTTTTGCAGTACACAGCAGACCGAAAAACTTAGGAAATTTTTGAAATATCTTAAGATGATTTTATTTTTATCTTAACCCTGGAAGGTCATCGTTCGTCGTTTCGACGACGCTTGTTTACATAATGCTATTTTATCTCTTTTTCTTTGTTTATTTTGTGCTGATTTTTCGTACAGCGCCAGTCGCTGTTGTACTTTTGCTGTGTGCAGTTGGTAGGCTTCATACTCTTCGTGTAAGTATTTATTTTTATTAATTTATTTTTTATGCGTAGTCGAAGCGACGAACGATGAACTTTGCGCAAGTTTTGCAAAGTTTTTTTCTAAAGTTTTTTAAATTCGTGCAGTTATAAAAAAGATGAGTGCCAATAAATGTTATACCGACGAAGAAATTGAAAAATTTCTTGAAGCATGTGACGACGAGTACGAACAAGACGACGAGTTAAGTGGTAATCTAGATGACAGCGAGGTAGAATCTGATGAAGAGATCGAACAGAATGAAAATGTTGAGACCGCAAGCTCGTCTGAGGAGTCAACCGACATAGATGAGGATAATATACCTTTACATCTGTTGAAAGCCAAGTCTAACATAATTTCTTTCAATAAAACAATTTTGCGGGGGAAAAATCAACATAAGTGGTCGACGCAAAAGGGGAAATCTCACCGTTATGGTCTAAATATAGTACATCAAGTTCGAGGACCAACGTGTCAATGCAAAAATATAATAGATCCACTGCAGTGCTTTCAAATGTTTCTAACAACAGAGATCATAGAGGAAATCGTGCAATGGACAAACGTGGAGATTGCTAATCGTCAGTCTACCTTACTTGGAGGTACAGATGAAGCCCAAAGAAAAAAAACTTCTTCTAAAGAAATAGCAGCTCTAATTGGAATTTTGGTATTGACAGCAGTCAAAAAGGACCAGCATCTGTCTGCAAACGAATTATTTGACAGATCTTACAGTGGAACGCCATATATTTCAATAATGACAAAAGCAAGATTCAAGTTTCTTATGTCTTGTATAAGATTCGACGACAAATCTATACGCATTCAGTTAATTGGTGACAAGTTTGCCCCTATTAGGAAAATTTGGGAAATGTTTATTCAAAAATGTCGCGCTAATTATACGCCTGGGGAATACCTTACGATTGACGAACAGCTACTGGCGTTCAGGGGCAAATGCAGTTTTCGAATGTACATTCCAAACAAGCCAGCAAAATATGGTATCAAAACGGTTATGATGTGCGATAGTGGCACGAATTACATGGTTGACGCTTTGCCATACTTCGGAAAGGGCTCAAACAAAACAAACCTTCCTCTTGGTGAGTACTACGTCAAGGAATTAACTAAAACTGTACATGGCTCAAATAGAAACGTAACTATGGAGAACTGGTTTACGTCAATCCCACTTGCTAAAGCACTTTTATGCGAACCATATAAGCTAACAATTGTTGGAACTCTCCGTTCTAATAAGAAAGAAATTCCGAGTGAAATGAAAAATACAAAGGGTCGGAAATGTAATACGGCAATGTTTTGCTACGACAATGAACTCACACTTCTGTTATATAAACCGAAGCCGAGCAAAGTAATATATTTATTGTCATCTTGTAATGAAGAAGGAGCAACAAATCCTAAATCAAACAAGCCTTACATGATCGAATTCTACAACAAAACAAAAGGGGGTGTAGACACTTTTGACCAAATGTGTAGTACCATGAGCTGTTCACGTAAAACGAACAGATGGCCAATGTGCTATTTTTTTGGTATGCTAAATATGGCTTTTATAAACAGCTATGTTATCTACTGCCATAATATATTTCAAATAAATAAAAAACCGCTCAGTCGCCCAGCGTTCATGAAAAAATTGCATTCTTCTCTTACTAAAAGTCATTTGGCAGATAGACTAGAAGTACCGGTATTGTCGACGTCACTGCGATGTAATATCGAAAAATTAATTCCAGTGGATAAGAATGCCGAAAATCGTGAAATAAATATAAAAAAACGTAAAATTTGCGCTATTTGTCCCTCTGCAAAGCGACGGATGACAAAATCATCCTGCGCAAAATGTCAAAAAAGTCTCTGTGGGGAGCACAAAATAGAGCTTTGTGCCTCTTGTACAAAATGAAAACTTTTTTTGTTGAAAATATGTTCCTTTTAGGTTTTATTATTACTTTTAAGAAAAACAAAAACGATTTATTGAATAATATGTAGCTAAGCTTACTTTTTGTTATGTTTTTGTATTAATGTTTTGTTTGTGAAGCCAAATGAAGAAAGGCTGTGAGATTTTTATTTATTATTAAAAAACAACTTAAAAACGACATGATATTGTTTTATTTGAAAAATATATAAACAAAATAATATAAAAATAACAACTTTTGTGGGTTTTGATACATAAGGATATTTTAACACGACTTTTAATAATGCCGTCGTCGAATCGACGAACGATGATCTTTACGTTATAAAAATAACGATGATCTTCCAGGGTTAAGGCCAGCCAGTTCACAGTAGCCCGAAACGCTTCCAAACACAAAAGGCAACTTAAATGGTGAGACGAAACTTCACGACTATGTAGTTCGTTCTTGTTCGGAAGCATTTCTGGTCACTGCGTACTGGCCTTAACCTACAAAGGGTGTATTGGGCCTGTGCAAGTCGATAATGAGAAGGAGATGTCGAAGACGCATAAAGTTTCTTAAGTCTGATCAGGGTAAAATCGATATAGCCATGTTAGTCTTCCAGTTCATATGAACGTTCAGATCTCGGCGATGATAAGAGCTGTATCACGCAAAATTTGAATTTGACTATCGCTCACAGAGGCATTATATAGTACCTCATGTAAAAATTTCTCTTAAAAACGCTAGTTTCTCTAAGACGTTGACTATGATCACATTGTACTCTCATCCAGAAAATACTTTATTTATATAATAATAAAAATTCAATATACTCCTATATTTAACACCATACCATGCGACAACATCTTTTATGACATTAATTTATGATTCAAATATGAATAATAGCACAAACAACATATAATTGACTTTAAATTAAAATATTTCTCTTTGAAATATTTCTTTTCAAATTTTTGCTTTTATTTTGCATTATCAGCTATGAAAGCCACGTGTCAGACCACAATAACCACAAAAATTTGTTTTAAAAAAAAAAAAATTAATTTGTGCAAACAATTATACAAACTATTAAGCTTGTTTATGTTTAATTTCAATAATCATTAAAATTCATGCAATTTTTTGTATGTGTTTGCACACACACGAAATTCAATCAGTATGCACATAGATATTAACACACACACAGACAAAGCTTAGGATAACTAAGCAACCAATGCAGAGCCACAGAATAAACATCAATGGTTAAAATCAAATGTTGCACAGCAAACAGACAAAAGGTCAAACATAGATACACACACACACACATATATACTCAACACACACAGCTACTCACACACACAAAGATGGAGTAATGGTTGGTACTAATAGCGCACTAATCGCACTAATTGCTTTGGTCGCAATTATCGTTGACGCCTTTTGCCAGTGTTGCCAACTAAGCGACTGCGGTTGTCTATTGTGAATGGCAAAGAACCACACTCCCACATATACACACTGGTACCCACAAACTCACACACAGATACAAACACAAACCAAAACTTTTGCTAAAACTAAATCGAAATGCAAAAAAAACATTGTTTGAGCATACTTTCAACAATCGGATACACTGTCCAAAAAAAAGGAACTCGTGAAAGCAGCAGCTCCTATGTGGGGGTATAAAATATTTTAGCTTTCAAACTCCGCTTAAGATGCCTAAAACTTATAAACAGTCACCTGGCTGGCCGTGCATTACTGTCCATCGTATATGAATCAATCTTAGATAGCTCCAGCTACAACAATAACAGCCAGTACAGTAGTCATACTAGATATCGTCATCCAAGCTGCGCGTGCGGAACGACGCAGTAAGGGATTATACCAATACCTCATTAGTCAGAGGCGAAAATCTTTCGCCTCACTTTCCATCTCATGCCAACCACTTGATGGTAAAGCTGCTTCCCTTCACCTTCCATTACCCTAATCACTGCACATGAAAGTACTAGTTATTCTAGTATTGTAAAAACTAATATCTTTATGTTTTTGGGGTCACCGACAGCGGAGTCCATTGTACTTCATCGCATTAAATTCTTCGCATAATCTCAAAAATCGAAAAAAAAATCGTAGCATACCTTCAGGGGCAGTCTTGGGATGTGGATGAAGTTTTGTGACGTCACTACACACCAGTGAACAGGGAAAGTGTGCAAGTGTCGCATTTCTTCAGAGAAATCGACACCGAGTTGGATCTGTCAGCCAACAAGATGGGATGGGAACGGGCCTTTGGATTGAAGCAGTTAGTCTGAAGGACTTATGATTCCAATTCTAGGCAATACTGCTCAGTGAAGATAGAGAAACCGCATCCATCACAGAGATACAAAAATGCTTTTTTTCCTTCTGTTACATACATTTTGATAAACTGAATATATCCATTACCTCAATTAGCAAAGGGTATGCAAATCGTATTTAAAGTGCACACCATTTTTCCGCTTTACTTTTTTATTTGGGTCTAAAATCAATTGGCAACCCGGCAGGGCTTTGACTGCGTTCAACAGTTGCCTACTTTTGGGCAAAACTGACGGCTTTGTGCTAACACACACACACACAGATACTCACACAGCTATATGCACAAAAATCAACTGTGTGTTTGTGTGGCAAGATACTGCTCAGCTTTTGTTGCATAGTTGAAGCAAAGTTCCATACACAAGTTTGGTTAGTTGAAATTGAGTACAAAAAACTCCTTCAATTGGCTACGGAAGGAAGTAAGAAGCAAAAATTTTACTGTGGTCTAATTGTTAAATGGGGTTTGGATATGTTTAAAGGGGTTACTTACAGGTACTAGGTAACAAGTTTTTGTGGTTGCAACATGGGGTTAGATTAGAGGGTTAAGTTGGTAAAAGAGCAAATGTAAACGAAATATTTAAGTTACTGATACAATTTTAATGAACCTTGAGTATCTTTGCATAGAAATTTAACTGAAGTAGTTTTGCGATAAACTGTTGCAATCAAACTTTTGTATTAGTGACAAGAGAAAGTAAGTTGGTTGGGTTGGGGAGATACGCTTGTCAGGCAGTTTACAGAAGTTGAGATATAGAAACGCTTGTACGATAGGAAACCCATGGTAAAAGAATGGTATAAAGAGACAAACTATTGGGAATTGATTTAAAATAGCTATGTTAAACTAAAAAAAAAAAAAATGCTATACAAAACCGGCTTTATAAATATACACTTGTGGACTCGGCAAACATTATGCTGCCCGTTCTTGGGCTCATCTAATAAAGCAAATTCGAGGAAAATTAAAAAAAAAAAATTTAAATTTATTATGAAACTTTGACCAAAAATTCTACGTTGACTAAAAATCTGACACCACGCCATTTTGTGTTTTGGATTTTTCCGTCCAATTTTTGACGTACAAATAACACTAGTTTACACGAAAAATGAACCTTCCTAAAAAGTTGTTTTTTAGGGAAATTTGGGCTCGGGACACAAGAAAATGGCAACCTTTTTTTTTTTTTCTTAAGCACCGTTTTCGAGATATTTTCGAAAAACATGAACTTTTTTCAGTTATTCCTCAATATTAAGTGAACAAAACTTTGTATCGCCATGAAAGACGATTAGATCGAAAGGTATTGATGTGCTCTTTCCAGTGATATATAATACAGTTACAGGCAACTGTAGTTGAAAATCATTTTCGACCATTTTACAAAATTAAAAAATTTTCAGTATTCTTTTTATTAACGAGAAAAAATTTTTGAAAATTATATTAAGCTTTAAGCTGAAAGGGAATTCTTTTACGAACATTTTACGAACATGCCTAAGAAAAAAAAAGGTTGCCATTTTCGTGTTTCTCGACCTCAAATTACCCTAAAAAAACTTTTTTAGGAAGGTTCACTCGATGACCCTTAAATTTGTAAACTAGTGTAATTGGCAAGATAATCGGACGCTGTCTTCTCGAGCAATGGAATAGCTATACTTATATGTGTATCAAGCGGCTCCGAGCCCTCACACTTTGCACGTCAACTCCCGCAATTCGTTCACCAGGTAGGCAAATACTTAATATTAAAATCTATCCTCGTTTTTTCACTACCATTAAGTTAGAGGACTAGGTAACTTTTTTTGAAGTGGCTTCCCATCTTCTCTTCGATTTCCACAAAGACCACATTTAACAAGTTTTAATTTAATTTCGTGAAAAAACACCTATTTGGGAACTGGGACCCAATTATGTAAAATTTTTAAAAGTTTATTTTTTTTTTATAACACAGCATAGTTTTAATTCGATTTGATAAAAAAAAATTTTGCACACAGAAACTTTGACTCAAAATTTGCTATACTTGGGGACAAAATTTTCCAAAATCCTTTCTTAGTGTACTTCATCCAAAATTGTAGCTTTCTAGCTTACATTGTTTGGACACACGAAACAAAGATAGACTTCATCGATAGGTTCATGAAAAGTTTATAAATTTAAGCCATTGAGCTTTATTTTTGATATGCTGCATTTTAATTAAAATAAGAATTGATAAACAAAAATTGGGGTTTTTTTGTAATTTTTTCCCCGCCTCTTACGACTCTAAATCTATTATATATATTCATTATAATTTAATTTCACAGTAGAAAAGGTAAATAATTTAGCCTGAACTCTGTTTTTAAAAATTAAACTCCACATGAAATTGAAAAAAAAAAAAAAATAAACAAAAAAGTTGCTTGAAATATTTTATTGAATTTTCTTTAAGAATTCTGAGCCCTTGTGACATTTTGTTTTTTTTTAGTGTGACCAGAGTATATATGCCAACGTATGGCACAATATGTGTGGCCAGATCGCCACAGTTTAAGCATGTCTAGATAGCCACTGGGGCGTAGCATGCGTGAACAAGCAAAGAGTGTCTCTCTGAAAAAGAGAGCACAGGATCAAAGTTGGTATGGAAACTATATATAAATAGTGGACCAATTAAGAGCAAAAAAATTTATAGAATAAAATTCAATTTATAAAAATATGGCAGAATATTTTTTTTTTTTTTATATCGGGACCAAATTAATGCCAGTTATATTTTAGTGTAGTGTAACAATATTGGTACTTAGCGTCCCAAACTCACTTAGGCCAAGAATAGGCCCGTTGTGATACCGATAATGGAAGTAAGTGATAAGGATATAGAGTGGACAGGAAAAATGAGCGGAATAGGAAAAGTGAAAAGTTCAGGATCATGCCTTACGTGGAATTAGAACCCACAACCTCTGGGATGATGGTCTAGTGCACTGCCGCTTGGCTATCGAAACCGCAAACATTAGTGTAAAGTTTGATTAAAATTGGTACACTATTTCATATAGCTACCATACAAAGTTGAACCACTTTTCTGCTCAGTCAAACATTTAAACGAAAACTAGTGGCTCCACCTCCTGTTTACTTTGTTCGCTGAGTGCCAGTAAAGTTTTTTTTTTTAAATTTTGTGACATAAATTATTTGCTATAATTATGTTTAAGTAATATTTCTGTTATAAGGAATACATATATGCAACAACATGATTGGAAAAGAAAAGATTGGAAATCAAAAAGCGAATGTAGATAGTTTAGTGGAAACTAATAGCGTAAATAAATTTGTGATTTTTTGAAGAATATGAGCAAAAAAAGAAATTGTTTATCTTGACTTAAATTCACGCCCTTTTACATTAAGGATAACTGGAACAATATTTCTTAATGAAATATGAGATAAAAGGTAAAATTTATTTTTTGCCCTAAAATTATATCAGTAAAAACTTCATTCAGTGGTAGTTTTGATATAATAGTTAAAGCTTCTCATAAATTCTTAATGACAATAAATATATATAGTTTACAATGACCACACACATCCAGTAACATTCTTGCTATTAAAAAAAGTGAAATTTTTATGCATTAGATGCTCATAAAACTTACCCTCCGTATCGCTGGTATCCGAAACGGGTGCTTCACTAGCAATATACTGACGTCCACTCGTTAAATTGCTCTCAACAATTGGGCGTTTATCCTCCAATTGACGGCGAAAAGCTTTATGATCATCCTGAAAAGGCAAAAAATGTTCAAACATAAAGATATACATACATATAAAAGAAATCATCAACTTTGATGAAACTTGGATATTCAAAGAACTAAGAGACACACACATATACATACATATATCCCAATATAGGGAGAGTGAAAAGATATAAAATGCAGTCAACGCTTTACAAGATTTATATATATATATACATTTGAAAATGAAGTGGTCATAAATAAATAAAAAAAAAATGTATATAACTGTAAGGCAGCAGCAACTATTTTCGTTGTTTTTTTTTATTTTCCAACACTAAAAATGGGCCAACGAACAACACTAACAATTGAAGTGGTCAAGTGGCTGGCCATAAAATATCATAAAATAGTGAGGAAGCAAGCGATGCTTTGGGCCAAGTTCTATATAACATAAAAGCGAAGAGCGCACAATAAATTCTGTATTTAATGCATTTAGAGTACTAGAAATAAAAATGCAACTATACAACACTACACAAGCACACATGGTGTGTGAAAGAGTCGGCAGCACATCCTGTTGACCAGTTGGAATGCCAAAGGCTATCGAAGCAATTGCTGCGTTGCGGTCAGTTTTTGGGACGTCTTCAAAGGGGTTCCAAAAATGTAAATGTGCGGCAGACCGTAACTTAGTGGCAGGCAATAGATTTACAAGTAGCTCAGGGTGAAAGTTGCCACATTTTTTTTCGACTTGCTTTCGGCAGGGAGAGGAGGAGGGATGGTTGAGTTGGTGAGTGTGTGTGTGTTTGGGGGTAAGTGAAATTCAAGTGGCACACGCTGTGTTAGACGTTGTTTTTCCATTTTTTTCGGAGCTGCCTGCTTTTATACTTTTTTTTCTGCCCATTTCTCGTTGGGAAGCCCTTAAGTGATTTCCGGCGCGCGAATAGCATACATCTTTATGTATGAGTGTGTAAGTGAGCATGTTGTTCTAGTGAGTGTGAGTGTCCTGTGTGTGTGCCTGTGCTCATGTTTTTGACGTAACAAGCATCATTTAACAATTATTTAAGAATTCCTGTTGAGTATTTGTATTTTATGTGGAATGAACAGTAACTAGTTAGCCAATTGAATTGATTGGAGGGCTGCTAACTTGGTTAGGTTCGGAGCAACCCTGCAGTGAAAGTTGCTTTAGTGGTTTTCAAATAAAATAGTTTAGATAACTATTTGAGAGGTTCATAAAGATTTCATGGCAACATCCAAAATATCGGATTAAAAAAAATGTTTCAATATAGTTGAAATTGCGTAAAACTCGTGTAATGGATTTCCTAAGCAGTAATGAATTCATGAACAACTTTTGCGATTAAAACGCTTTTTGGAGATTTGGTAATGCAAAAATACTTGTTTTTTTTTTTAAAACCGATGCCTCAAAAACTATTTAGAAGACAGATATCAGCTGATGGACTTAGGTTCCATTAAAAAATAAAACATACTTGCTTTTTTGAAAACCGATGGCTCAAAAACTATTTAGAAGACTCTGCTGGACTCTGGTTCCATTATAAGATAAATATGTTGTATATTAAAGGCAAGAGCATTAAATTGACATACAAACAAACACATTCAAAAAAAAAGATGGCGTACGTTAAAGTCGGGCGCGGACGACTTTGGGATACCCTGTACCACTGCTTGCAATCAAATCCGGTAAATTGCTTAAGAACACCAAAAGACATTTGATTGCCAAATTAGATTATGATACCTTCATAAACAACCAAAAACAGACGAATTTTTAATCAAAAACCTTTTTTCGACCGGTCGGCCCCATGGGAGCTATATGATATAGTCAACCGATTTTGATAAAATTTTGTACAGTGTTGAAGATCTCTAAAAAACTTCTGAATGCCAAATTTGGTTACAATATCTTGACAAACAAACGAAACACAACCAATTTTGTACAAAAAGCGTATTTTTCGACCGATCGATCCTATGGGAGCTATATGATATAGTCAACCGATTTTGATCAAATTTGGTACAGTGCTTGGGAACTCTAAAAAACTTCTTAATGCCAAATGTGGTTACGGTATGTTCACAAATAAACGAAACACAACGAATTTTGTACAAAACACGATTTTTTAACCGATTGGTCCTATGGGAGCTATGATATAGTCAACCGATTTTGATCAAATTTGGTACAGTGCTTGGGAACTCTTAAAAACTTATAAATGCCAAATTTGGTTATAATATCTTCACAAACAAACGAAACGCAACGAATTTTGTACAAAAAACGATTTTTTGACCGATTGGTCCTATAGGAGCTATATGATATAGTCAACCGATTTTGATCAAATTTGGTACAGTGCTTGGGAACTCTAAAAAACTCCTTAACGCCAAATTTGGTTACAATATCTTCACAAACAAACGAAACACAACGAATTTTGTACATAAAACAAATTTTCGACCGATTGGTCCTATGGGAGCTATATGATATAGTCAACCGATTTTGATAAAATTTGGTGCAGTGCTGGGGGTTTCTAAAAAACTTCCGATTGCCAAATTTGGTTATGATATCTTCATAAGCAAACGAATTATCCATCTAAAACTTTTGCTTTTTTTTCGAGGTCCTCTGAAACACCCCTATGGGAGCTATATAATGTAGTCCCGATATCAAAAAAATAAAATAAACTTGTCTCCTATGGATAAATAACGGATCTTATCTGAAAGTTTGGTTGCTCTAGCTCTTACCATCTCTGAGATCTAGGCGTTCATACGGACAGACGGACAGACGGTCAGACGGACAGACGGACAGACGGACATGGGTATATCGACTTCTCTAGTCACTCTGATCATACTTTAGGTAACTTTGGGGGGTCTCCGACTTCTCCTTCTGTACGTTACATACATTTTCGGCTTGCACAAACACAATATACCCTTTGTACCATACGGTACAGGGTATAAAAAGTCACCCGATATATCGGTCTAAAAAAGTTTTTGGGCAATATGCCGAAACCTCCAAACTATGTTAGAAAACAGATATCGGCTGACGAGCTAGGGTTCCATGATTATCCAAAACTGTCTAAATTACCTTATTACATCTAAGATGTTTTTAAGCACAAAAACCTAGCATTAAAAAGCACCCTATACAGCAGTAGAGAATTTTGAAATTTTTATGTTATATTTGGGTAATGGTGTTCTTCAGGACTGATGGAGTCATAAGCAAGCGTTTGCGAGCTATACATATTTCGTATGTTTAATAGCGATATCCTAAACATTTTTAGAAAAAAAAATGTGGTACAGTCGAGGCGGTGCCCGACAGTGGAATACCCTGTACCTTTTGTCTCGAAAAAATTTTTCCTGCATATTCCTTCTAAGAACCTTCCAATTGGATTATTTTTTTTTTTTGGTGAAATTCGATATTTATACCTATAAGTTCCCTAAATTATTACCGATTTTGATGAAACTCTAATATTACGTCAAAGAATTTAATTTAAGTATATGGGGTAAGTTTCAAGTTGGTATGTAGAGGGGTGTGGGAGAAAACACGGTAAATGGATTGCGGAGGGTGGGGGGACCACATCGATAAAATTTGGATGTGGATTTGTTTAGAGCCACATGAATGAGCTTACCAAAAATTGTGATTCTAGGTCACTTGTAACCATAATTACGAAGAGTCAAATATTGATGCACTTTATGGGCAAGGGGCAGTGAAATTTGTACATTTTTGACTATAACTTTTTCTGTATTTGTCCGATTTTGTTCATTTTTTACACATAGATGCATGTATCCACAACGCATCGCTCTGTTTAATTTCAAATGAAAATATTAAACGGTGTGGCTAAAAACCGCGAAAATCTACAGCGGGGGAACGGGGAAAGATATTGACATGATTCAACAAACTTTATCTGCTTAGGAAATATGCGCACCAGTAGGTAAAGTTCCGTGTCTCTAGCTCTTATAGTCTCCGAGATCTAGGCGTTCATACGGACGGACAGACGGACGGACGGACGGTCGGACGGACGGACGGACGGACGGACGGACGGACGGACGGACGGACGGACGGACATGGCTCAATCGCTACCCGAGGTTATGATAAGCATTTTGGTATAAAGGACTTGGGGTCTGCCACGCCTCCTTCTGTCCGTTACATACATTGCACAAATCTAGTATACCCTTTGTACCTATAGGTACAGGGTATAAAAATGTGGTACAATCGAGGCGGTGCCCGACAGTGGAATACCCTGTACCTTTTGTGTCAAAAAAGTTTTTCCTGCATATTCCATCTAAGAACTTTCCAATTGGAATTGTTTTTTTTTTGGTGAAAATCGATATTTATACCTATAAGTTCCCTAAATTTTTACCCATTTTGATGAAACTCGAATGTTACGTCAAAGAAGTTATTTAAAGTATATGGGGTAAGTTTCAATTTGGTATGTTGAGGGGTGTGGGAGAAAACACGGTAAATCAATTGCGGGGGGTGGGGGGACCACATCGATATAATTTGGATGTGGATTTGTTTATTAGAGCTACATGATTCAGCTTACCAAAAATTGTGATTCTAGGTCAATTGTAACCATAATTACGAAGAGTCAAATATTGACGCAGTTTATTGGCAAGGGGAGGTGAAATTTGCACATTTTTGACTATAACTTCTGTTGTATTTGTCCGATTTTGTTCATTTTTTATACATAGATGCATGTATCCACAACGCATCGCTCTGTTAAATTTCAAATGAAAATATTAAACGGTGTGGCTAAAAACCGCGAAAATCTACAGCGGGGGAACGGGGCAAGATATTGACATGATTCAACAAACTTCATCTGCTTAGGAAATATGCGCACCAGCTGGTAAAGTTTCGTGTCTCTAGCTCTTATAGTCTCCGAGATCTAGGCGTTCATACGGACGGACAGACGGACGGACGGACGGACGGACGGACGGACGGACGGACGGACATGGCTCAATCGCTACCCGAGGTTATGATAAGCATTTTGGTATAAAGGACTTGGGGTCTGCCACGCCTCCTTCTGTCCGTTACATACATTGCACAAATCTAGTATACCCTTTGTACCTATAGGTACAGGGTATAAAAATGTGGGCCTTGACTGTACCACTGCCCGACAGTGGAATACCCTGTACCTTTTGTGTCAAAAAAATTTTTCCTGCATATTCCATCTAAGAACTTTCCAATTGGAATTTATTTTTTTTTGGTGAAAATCGATATTTATACCTATAAGTTCCCTAAATTTTTACCCATTTTGATGAAACTCGAATGTTACAACAAAGAATTTATTAAAAGTATACGGGGTAAGTTTCAAGTTGGTATGTTGAGGGGTGTGGGAGAAAACACGGTAAATGGATTGCGGGGGGTGGGGGGACCGAATCGATAAAATTTGGATGTGGATTTGTTCATTAGAGCCACATGAATGAGCTTACCAAAAATTGTGATTCTAGGTCACTTGTTACCATAATTACGAGGAGTCAAATATTGATGCACTTTATGGGCAAGGGGCAGTGAAATTTGTACATTTTTGACTATAACTTTTTCTGTATTTGTCAGATTTTGTTCATTTTTTACACATAGATGCATGTATCCACAACGCATCGCTCTGTTAAATTTCAAATGAAAATATTACACGGTGTGGCTAAAAACCGCGAAAATCTACAGCGGGGGAACGGGGAAAGATATTGACATGATTCAACAAAATTCATCTGCTTAGGAAATATGCGCACCAGCAGGTAAAGTTCCGTGTTTCTAGCTCTTATAGTCTCCGAGATCTAGGCGTTCATACGGACGGACGGACGGACGGACATGGCTCAATCGCTACCCGAGGTTATGATAAGCATTTTGGTATAAGGACTTCGGGTCTGCCACGCCTCCTTCTGTCCGTTACATACATTGCACAAATCTAGTATACCCTTTGTACCTATAGGTACAGGGTATAAAAATCCGTTACCAGAATCGGGTTCAATGAAATCAAATTGGACGAATAGGCCACATGCGATATAGCGATAGTTTTTATTAATTAAACTTGGTTAAGTTTATGTGGAAATTTTTCAATGGAATTCTTAGTGACTGATGTAATCAGAAACAACGGTTTGCGATTAAGACGAACTTCGGGTATTTTATTTTATATATCTCGTAAACCCTGTAAAAATTTAAAACCCACGTCTTTGATCCCGATTAGCCAGCAAGTGTGTATTTAGCTAGAAGCAATTACATACTGAACTGCCAAATTAAAAAGTTTGAAAAACTAAACATAAAAACTCACTACATAGAGTTTCAGATAAAAAATTTTTTGTTTGTGGTGTCGACATAAAAATAACAGACTATTGCATAACTAGCAAAGCACAAGTATTTCCTTGTCTATGCTAAGCTTTAAACTTAATTGGCTTATAAAATAAAATTACTTGCACTTGACATACAAATTCCAAAAAAACTTAAAGGAATTACAAATTAAGGCTTGACAACAACGGATGCCCTGTGCCACACATCATTACCGTTCCATTTGATAAAATTATATAAAAACAAACTACTTTTAAGACATTTGGCTTATTAAAAAAAAAAACCCTTTAGATAAGGTCAACAAATCTCAGGGCCAACAAAAATATTTGACTGCTTAGCCAGCAGCTTGAAATACTTCTAGAACTTTGGCCACACACAAAAAAGGCTTGGCACACTCTCTTTATGTGCCATTAAATCAAATGCTCTAAAAAAGCTGACACTTGCACAACCTCAAAAAAACAGAGAGAGAGTGAGAGAAAGAGAGTGGGGACGAGAGAGCAGCAGCAATTGCAAATGGTGTCAGCAACTGGCACTGCAAACTTGCTATGCCTAAAATTATGCTACACTTATACTTATACACTCCTCGCCACTTGAATAGAACTTTGTGTTTATAGGTAAGCATACATATAAACTAAAACTATACAAATAATAAAAATAAATTATTAAAGGTAAATTTTGCAATAAGAATTACTTAAAATTTTTTTATTATGTAACCTTATTTTTTCACTTGACACTTTTAGAGATTTCTTATGCTCCTTGTCTCGATCGAAATCTAGGCGAATTTGAAATCCTTGTAGATTTGTTGTTTTTTTATTTTTCTAAAGTGCGCTGATATTAAATTGATAAAGGTGGCAACGCCTCACCGGCAAAGTTGGCAGTGCAATAAATATAGTTTGGCTGTCTGTTGAATTCACATCTGCAGGGTGGCAATGCTGTCATCGTAGATATATGGATTTAAATCGAAGAGGATAAACTATTGATTTAAAATTCGGCAAGCTGTCAACTCGTGACGATGAGAAAAACAAATACAATTTTTTGAAAAATTGTTTTTGAAAAATTTAAGAAGAATTAATTGGCTGTGATCTGTTTTACCAAGCTATCTAGTTTATGAATTTTTAAATTTAAATTTAATAATATTCAAATAATATTGAGGCCTTTGTATTATCTACAATATTTAAAATCAATTTAAGTTTAGTTCGGACTAGAAGCTTGTATTCCCAAAACCATTTTTTTTAGGACATTCTTTTTTTAAACTTGAACTAAAATCCCAAATCCTTAGCAAAGTATTTTTTATTCAGGCATTTAAACATTATGTAAGCTTTCAAATATACTTGTATAGCAGTCTGAAAAACAATATTTCGATCATCTTCACTTTTGACTTTTCAACTTAACCACAAAAAACGATAGTGTTCTATTCAATTGGCGCAAAGTGTGCATATATGCACAGATACATATATATTTGTCTGTATATATATACTCCTGGCTTTCCACACAATTAGTTGAGCATACAAATTGAGGTGCAGTGCTTTCATTTTCTGACTTCGGGCAACAAAAACAACAACAACAGCGGCAAGGACAACAAAAGAAGGTTAAAAGTGGGTCGTTGGCATATATTTAACCCAGTCACAAAAGGATGCTGCCAACTTATTATCAAACAAACAAAATGGCTATAAACAAAGTGGTGTTACTCTTTGGGCTTTGCTCACCAATTGTTTTTGTAGGCTGGCCGCATCACCACGCACTGGTCCCAGGCCCAAGGTGCTCAGTTCCGTATCCTTGCGTATAACCCATTCCGTAAGCTCGCGCAACGACAAAAGCAAAGCATTCCAATGTTCCGAATTTGATTCCAAACGATTTCTGTAAAAGAAACAAGAATTATTTTTAAGCAAAAGTTCCTTAACGCAAAAACTAAACGTTACAATACAATTGAATTTAATTTGCACTTTAGAACCGGAGATGCCAAAAGACCCAAGCAACTTGTGTTGATTATCTGCCCAGCAACGACCGCAAAATGTCAGCGACAATTTGTCTATTTTCTGCTGCCACTCCCCTTCCACGTCAGACGCAATTCCAGAACTAAATAGCGAAAAGCCAGTACTACCAACTGTCTATTAAACCGAGCACTTGCCTGTGCCCCAGGACATAAAGCTGGCGCAGAAGAACCCAAGTGCTTGTCGTCTATGCTAAATTTCAGCTGTCGCCATAATTGTGAAATGCCATGCAATTTTATTTTCATTTTATTATTTGGACAAGGATGTGCCCCAATCCGAGTCTTACACCTTATATACTACAACTGAAGCGGCTACAGCCACTTGTGGGCAACTCTCGGGCATATTTTTTTTTTTCTGTTATTATGGCAAGGCAAACGACAAAAAAAAGATTTGAAAAATCTGCCAGCTACCAGCCGGTAATAACAATAGTCATCTGCTACTCTTTCCGCCATCATCTTTGCTCCAACCATATCATCTTCTGCTCTTTACCTCGCGCCTGCATTGTGCTTTTGTCTGTTTATCTTTTGGCGAAATTCTTCGCTCGTTTCCCTTATTATTTTCATATATATAGCTGTAAGAATATTTGCCGCTCTTATTCCTTTTTTTTTTTTTTTTTGGTTTGCTTTGCTTTGCTTGTAATTAAGGCCTGGCAGTGGCAGGGCATGTAATTGAAGCCAAAGTTTGAATTTGGGTATATGGGTTACTGCTGCTCACTTTTATTTTTTCTCGCTTTTGTCCACTCCTCCAGCTCCCGCTCCTCGTCCAACCCACCCAACACTCTATTCATGCATACAATAAAAGAAATAACTTGGGGAAAAAATATGCCAGTAACTTGTATTAAATATTTTTGTATTTGCAGGATATATTTTTTTTTTTCCACTCTCTTTTATATTATTCGGACTGGTTTATGGTAATGTCTTTGCAAATTTGCAGCTCTGTAGTTGACTTGGGACCAACAATTAGTGGCAATGACAATTGCTTTGAATAGTTAAGAACTTGATGAATGTGGTTAAAATTTTTATAAGCTGCAAGTGACACGATTATACGAGTTACCAAACTGAGGATTTTTTTGTGATAATTGTTGGTTAAGGGTTCATCCAAGTACCAGCTGAAAGCCTATTTGTTTTTTTTGTAATACGTATATATAATGCAGTTTTTAATGATTTGTAAAAAAATTTTATTGGTTCTCGAATTTTGTTAACAGTTTTAATCGATTCGTATTTATCGTTCTTCTATTAAAGAGATAAAAAAAATTTCTCTAACGCCCTCTTGTCGTAATTTACAAATTTGTTCATGCTCCGTCTTGCAGACAATTTTGGAACTTAACGTGATTAATGTTTTCTTTTTGCTTAGCATATCTTTTTTCAATTGCCGTGCTAGAGCTTGGTGAGCGCAGAGAGCAGGGGGCAGAGCCCTTTAGCCATTATAAAGAAAGTTGGCAATGACGTCTACTGCGCGTCTGGCAAAGTTAAGCAATAAATTAATTGTATGTGACCCCAAAGTTCTTTGAGGTGTCTTTTAGTCAGATTGTAGATATTTAGCGTGTAGGTTAGGAGCAGTTTAACTTAGTTGTGCTGCTTAATTAGGCAGAGCATTAGTAGGAAGAGAGCCTGCCCAATTGTTACAACCAATTCTCCCCAATACATAAACATATTAATTATGCTCTGTTGGTCAATGAAAAGGAACACCATAAACAACGACAAATTTATACAACATGGCCAAGAAATTGAAAAAGTCGAAGTTTTAAACTACCGGGTAGAATAGTGCAGGAAAGGATATTTTGAACAGAATAAAAAAACCAACGGGCGCATATGCATAACAGCGACCCATATGGAACTTAAAGCAAATGATACTATTTGCATTCAACTTTATCTTAGTACTGCTCCACGGATGCAGATCTGGCTTGCAACAGATGCCTCCGGCGTATGCTCAAGGTGTGGTGTCCAAATTAAAACCAATGGAATACTGTATAAAACTACGATAATGGAGGTGGATAGGACATATGGAAGCTTGCCTACAAGCTCTTAATGGAAACCCCAAAGGAAGCCTTTACAGGTGTCATCCAAAGTGCGCAAAATCGCGAAACGAACTAAAGTCCAAGAATATCACCAGATGGATATGCTGCATTGAGACCCTATTCGCCAGGGGGAGATACAGCAAATGATGATGATAATGAACCACCCCTTTGTTAGAAAAAAACTTTCGAAACTTTCTGCAAATGATTTTTTTGAGGCTTTCCATTGGGTTCGGATTTATTCAGATTTCATCAATGCACAGTTGTCGGAGTTTCAAATGAATTTACATAAACTATTGTAATTATGTGTTAAAAAAAAATAAATCAAATTCGAATACAATTTGCCTTCTATCTTTACCTGTTTATCTCTCTTACAAGCCCGTATATGAATAAGCTTATCAAAACCTCGGGTAGTGATTGAGCCGTATACATCTGTTCACCCGCACTTCCCCTTTCTGTATGAACACCTAAATCTCTGAGAGTATAAAAGCTACAGACACGAAATCGAACCAAATGGTCAAGTTTGCCGACTTATATATATATTTTGTCTCGATTCCTGGTAGCAACCTGGTTTTCACCACATTATAAAGCCATCCGGCCAACATTTGTTAGTTAAAAAAATTAGAAATTAGAAGTTAGAAATATCTGCTCCACATTTGTCAAATTTTTAGACCTTGTTAGCAAGAAAAGCATGCTGCAAAAATATTCTCTCTCCTACAGACTATAGTAATATATTTAACTTGTTTGTAGAGCCCTCAATCGTGGGAGCCTAATAAAGAACGAAAATTTGACTTTTTTGCAAAATACTTTCAAAAGCCACCACCGTAAGCCATTGTCCTTAAATGTCCACTGTCGAGCAGTAATATTTACATCTGCTTTACTTGGCGCTCTATATTATCCCGGACCTCGCTTCAGCAACGAGAAGCGTTTCTTTAAACGCCTATAGCTTTCGAAAGAATTATACCCTCTACCTTATGGTACAAAGGGTATATTAAGTTTGTGCAAGCCGAAAATGTATGTAACATAGAGAAGGAGAACCCCAGAGTTACCTAAAGTGTGAACTAGAGAAGTCGATTTGTCCGTCTGTCTGTCTCCCTCTTTGTCTGTCTGTCTGTATGTATGAACGAACTCCTAGATGTCAAAGATGTTGAGAGCTAGAGCGACCAAACTTTCAGATAAGATTCCTTATTATACTAAAGATATCTTTATTTTTTTTTTTTAATATCGGTGTTACATTATATAGCTCCCATAGGGGTGTCTTAGAGGACATCGAAAAAAAAAAGTTTTAGATGGATAATTAGTTTGTTTATAAAGATATCGTCACCAAATTTGGTATATGGAAGAGATTTTTAAAGTTCCTAAGCACTGTACCAAATTTTATCAAAATCGGTTGACTATATCATATAGGTCACATAGGACCGATCGGTCAAAACAACGTGTTTGGTGCAAATTTCGTTTGGTTTCGCTTGTTTATGAAAATATCGTAGCCAAATTAATATCTTTTAGAGTTCTTAAGCAATATACCGGATTTGATAACAATGTGGTGGTACAGGGTATCACAACGTACGCCATCTTTAGTAGATTCAGATCATAAAAATAATCTAATATTGATTCATTCGTTAGAATCTTGAAGTACGCCAACCTTCCTCTTTTTACTCATACGATAAAAATTTCGTCCGCCATTTTTGTAGATAATAATAATATTTCCATTAGATTCGTCTATTGAATAAAGTAAATTGAAGTTACATTGTGCGTTTGAGGTATTTAAATATAGAATAAAAATGAACGGACCTATCGTGTGATATACTTTTTGTTAGATAAGAATTGTTGAGTCCACTCTCCCAAAAGTCTTCACTCATTTTTCTAAATTAGCTAAATCTCATATTTTTATTATGCATTCGAATAATTTAAAGAGTAGAACAATATTCACGAGAGCTCCTATACAGAAACCTTTGCCATAAACAAATCCACAAATCTTTAACTACAAGAAAGACAAGGCATATTTTATGCGAATAACTTGAGCTTTCGATTTGTCTTCAATGCACAAGCAGTTTGTCAGCTGAAACACTTCCTATTCCTATTTATGCATAATCGATTCTATAGACTTTGTCTATATATTTATAGGCATTCAAAATATTCCACCAACTATTCAATATACGCGCGCTATCAAGCATTTAATATTTTATTCATATCTTTGTCATAAAATCTAGCGACAAGTTGATCTAAGCGTAGAAGAACGTTAAACGAATTAGCCTGGCTGCATTTTGCCAATCCTGTCCGGACAGAAATTCCCCGACGGCAACCATTAAATGGCGTTAAAGTGTATTGCACAGACTGAATGAATGAAAAAGCCTTGCAAGCTGACGCGTTAATTAAACCAAATTAAAGTCAAGTTGTGGGCCACTTGCCACATGCACGGGGGTACCACCGACTACGGGTTAAGAGCCGTGCAGCTTCGTTGATGAAAATGCGAGAATAACAGTACAAACAAGCCAGACGCCCAACTGACAACGCTTTACGCCTGGACAGACATGGATTGGGTGCATGGGTGAGAATGGGGGTCGTTTGTGGTCCTTTGCCAGATGAAAATCAATAAAACGAAACGCGTGAAAAGTGCCGGAAACTGACATACACAAGCCGTAGAGAAACCATGGGAACCATACTGTGTCACTGTGTTTTGTCGTACACGCGCCTCTGATGTGGCCAATACAGATGATGGACTATACTATAGTATATGGTATATATATGTATATGTATCGTATATCGTGTTTATACATCGTCAAGAGATAGCCTGACAATATGATGAAATCGAGTGCAAACAAGCAATGGCGGCCAACAGTGTGACCAACGTTGTGTTTGAAATTTCCCCCATTTCATAAATAAAGCACACTGGCTTATACAAATATTTAAGCCTGCTTGATATTGATGCGTTGCCATCATGGGTTGGTTGGTTCACTGGCTGGCTGGATGGATTGGCTTGGGTGGGATTGTATTTTGGGATGTGTGTTGCACGTGCAGCTGAAAGAAGTAACAACTTGCAACAACAGTTGTTATACCCTATAGCTATGCAAATTTTTGGAATCTTTTAAAAACTTTAGATGATATGTGCAATGGTATATTTAGTAAACAGCAAGTAAATTTTTACACCAAAATGGATACAGGATCAAATTTGAAAAATATGTCTTTGTTAATATGTACTCTTAAAACATTTAATAATTGTACAAAAGAGCATAGAAACTCTTTAAATTCAGCGAGACTCAAATAAAATTCTCTGGGAAGGTATATCACCTCCAGCACTGAGATTATCTGCCTGCCTAGAAGAAACATATGCCATTTTTGTTTTGCATGAATTCTTCTTAAACTTCTTTTTAGCTTTCTTTTTTCGAACTGTAACGCCAATATAGCGCAAGGGCACATGCGCGGGACTTGAATTAATAATTAGTTAAAGGTCTAAATCAAATTAAAATTATATTGTATTAAGTTAGATTGAATTTTATTTATTTGTATTTTAAGCAAAGAGTCATTGTTGTGAAAATATGTAAAGATGTAATCGATATATGTAGCTGTAATCAATACGAAAAAAGCTCATGTAAAAAAACCCTTTAAATTAAAGATATTATGAGAATTTTTGGTAACCGACTCTTTCAGAACCAGCAGCACTTGGCTTTTTATTTCGAGATTGTGGATTCGAACTGGTCTAGAGAGTTGCGGAATCAACTAGTATGTTATGTAGGAGAGTGGTCCGATAAGTACTTAGCTTCACCACCCGATGGCGCTACTATCGCAAGAGAAATTTACGAAAACAAAAATTTTGGAAAACAAAACTACGAGTACGATTCGGCTGAAATTTCGACAGTAGCTGTCTACGAGAATGTCCTACGCCATCGGGTGGCGAGAAAGTACTTATCGGACCACCCTCGTATAAATACATATTACCGCTTTTCGAGACATTGCGAATTAAAAGTTTTTTTTTTTAAATAAGGGAACTTTTAAATGATTTACTTTTAAACACTATCTAAAAAAAGTTAAAATGTAAGTTCATGGACTTAGCTGGTTATGACGGGAAGAACGGACTTGTCTGGTTAGTATAATGACTGTTTATTTGCGAAGTACCAATAAATTTTGGATGCATTTTTTTTGGTATGGCCTAAGCTTAATAAAAAAAAAACAATAACGTTGCTCTGGTAAACTACAGACAAAAGCTAGAGCTATCAAAAATAATGTGAGTCTAATAAACAAAAAAATTTTGACTTTCTCTTTAAATAATTTCACTACCAAAAAATTTCAATGTTGCTACACGAAGCCCACAACAAATGAACATATTGCTAGAAAATGTATTTTAGGGTATTCCACAGTCGGACACCACTGCGGTTAGTCCTTTATCTTTCATTTTTTTTCGCTACTTTGCCGAATATGGTTTTAAATGAGTAATGATGCCGTTGCTTGTTGTTTAAAAATAGTCGCCTGTATATAACGAAAATAAATGGCAATTACAAGTACAGACCTTGTATAACGCCTGGTATGCATTATTTCAATTTCGGGCTCATTAAAAATCAACAGCTAACAATATCATTTCCATTTGCTGTTTGCTGTTGAAATATTTCACCATTTAACATAGGCTTTGACTGTCTGTCATAAAATTTCTATGACAAATGACACCTTAAGTGCCGACTGAGCTTTGCCTTCACTCCACGCAACATGATGTCTGGTACGCCCCCAAACGTAACCCATAACCCCCCTGAGGCTCTACCAGCGCAGCTCCAGCCACCCACTGCTAATGATGGGCGCCGCTGGCGACTTTCGACGCTTTTGTTTGCACTTTCAATGTGTTTTTTTTTTTTTTTGGCAGCAGGATTGGGCGAAAAACCAAAGCGCGATTTTTCTTTGTCAGATGGCGGGCGCACAATGTTTACGCCATTGTTGGCATTTTGGCATATTTCCGTTTGCCAAGTTTGGCCACTTCCGTTTCCCAGCTTGTATTTGCTTTAACTTTAGCCTTAGTTCTTGTTTGTCTTTTTTTTGTGATTTTGCTGGTTATAAATTTCTATGAAATGTTTGGCCAGCTCTTGAAAAGTTTTACCGTGCCCAGCTCGATTTCGTTTGTATTAGTATTAGCCTTGGCTTTAGCTTACGGGTCAACCGTGTGCAAAAGTTTTCATGGGCTTTGAACTTTTGTCGTTTTGTCGTTTACTTGTTTCATCTCATATACAATATAAAACTTTCAACTATTGCTATTGTTGTGGCTACAGGTGTGCCAGTTCCATACCTGTCCAACTTGATTGCTATTTATTTTTATTTTTTTACCCCTACCCCTTTTCGTATGTGATGTGTGAAGATTGATGAACCCTGTGTATAACTTGCGTTGGATAAAAGTATTTGTTGGTTTTGCTTTAAATCACATTTCAGCTTTGTTTGGTTTAGTGATTTTGGTTCTATGAGTGAGGGACACTTTTGGGTACGGCGCTTAAAGTAACTTGACAAAAGTTTATTATTAAGTCACGGAAGAGATTAATTTTTTTTTTTTGCCGGCAAGCAACATTTAATAAACTTTCTTAACCACAGCTGTGTATATTGTGTGAAGTTTATAAAAATAAACATTGAAGATGAAAACCAGCTGTAGTAAGTAGATTGAAAAGGGATACAGCTGTGGAATCTCATCATGACTTGGTTGAATAAGTCAATCAAAACATGCTCTTAAGCTTAATTTGAGAATTGGCAAATTTTCAAGCCAAAACTGTTTAGCGCATCAATCCCTGAGCGCTTATGGGCAAAAGGTCAACAAAGTTTGGTTTATTTGGCTCACAAATTGTATCACTTAGTGACGAAATTGCAAATGAGGTAAGTTGTTCAAAAGACAACAGAGGGCAGAAGATTCTCCGAATAACAAATTCATCCAACCTCGATGTTCCCCTCATAGTTGCAGGATTGCAAAAGCTTTTTAAAAGGCATGGTTACAGATGAAGGTAAGAACATTCCCGCGGACATTGTCGACTTTAGGAAGACCCAGTCTTTTTTTTTTATCGGAAATTCTTTTACTTAGTGAGTCCAAAGAAATACGCACAATTTTTTTTTTAGGCTCTAGAGGAGTGTACCGGCTAGAATTAAGACTAGCTTCATTGTAGTGAGGGTTATTAAAGATAAGGTAAGGTTTGGTAAGGCAAAAATTGATTGAAAAAGGGTTTGGAACGAAATCGGTCTAAATGTAAAGGGTTTCATTGAAAAGCAGTAGGTATGTATTAATTTGAATTTTTATATTGAACTAATCGGTACAAATTCTCAATAGTCCACGTATAGCCCTTGAACTCCGACAATGCGCGACTACCCCTGCGCGCACGTCTTCTGGAGATCGCTCTCCGGAATACCCTTCAGAAGTACCGTCACGACCCCGTGGACGTCTTCTACGGAGCTGCATCGGTTTCCTATGAGGTGCGTTTGAGCCGAGGAATATCTGGACTGTAGGGGCCCAGATAAAAATTTTTCGGACGCTACCGCACAAAATCCCTAACTAATAAAGAATCAGGCAATTGTTTGTGTGCCATTCAGAATTCAGGAGCCCCTTCACTTTGGCCACATTTTCATTAACCCTTCAATTTGCTGGGCAACTGGTGCTAGTCGACTTCGGCAGTCGGTCTCTCCCCACAATCACGCCCAGGTGGTGCGACCGCCCTCCGCCGCTTCGTTCGTGCTACAGAAATTCAGTCCAACCGTTTTTTGATCCTACCCACTTAAAGTTAGGGTTGCAGCAAGACTCTGATAGCTGATTCATGAGAGATATCATTCCTATTAGAAAATAAATCATCTAGATCGTTATTATATTTTTTGTGTAAAAAAAAATTTTAATATTCACAAAATTCTTTTTTTAAATGTTTTATAAAATTTTTATTTTTTTTTAAATCCATATTTTTTTTTTTAATTTAAAGTATTTTTTGTATTAAAAATAGTAATAATAAATTGTATTTTTTGAATGAAAGATAAAACTTAGAAAACAAAAAAAATTTATGAATCTAAAAAAAAAATAAGAACTTGAAAATTTTTAAATAAAAAATGGATTTTTGTAAATATTAAAATTTTAATTTTTTTAATGAAATCAAATAAAAATTAATGGACTTCAAAAATAATAGTTTTGAATTTAAATCTTCTAGTCTTAAGCACTACGAAATACAAGTGGAGTATAATGTTCTAAAAATAACGAGTTCTGGCTTAATTAGTTACATTTTCTACTCATTAATTACACAAAATTATCAAAATTTTTGAAAACCCTTGACTAAAAAAAGTTTTCAAAAATGAAAATACAAAAATTTATGGATTTACAAAATTAAGAATTTTTGAAATATTTAAATAAAAAATAATAATTTTTGTTAATGTTATTGTAGAATGAAAGATAAAACTTAGAAGTCCAATAAAGATTTATGGACTTAAAAAATAATCATTTTCAATTCAATTTAAATAAAAAATATTAATTTTTGTTTATGTTAAAATTTTAGTTTTTTGAATGAAAGTTAAAACTTACAAATCCAATAAAGATTTATGGACTCAAAAAATAATAATTTTCAATTCAATTCACTTAATCTTAAGCATTACGAAATACAGTTGGTATAATAATACAAGTATAATGTTAAAAAAAAAAAGTTCAAGCTTAATTAGTTACCTTTTCTACTTAATAAAAAAAAAATTTAAATGTTTAGGTAATTAAAAAAAATGATCGCAAATATAAAAATTTTGTGTATTTGCTCACGAGATGTGGGTTGTTAAAGAAAAGTTCAAATTAATTTTTTATTTATTGATAACCCGATAAAAGTTTTAGGAAAAAATCGTACGAGGTATATATTGGCTAAAAAATTACGAAAAATCAGCTTAATATTAGAGTACGATCAGAAATTATGAATTGTTTCGTTTCAAATCTGTCTAAAGAAAGAATTTTTCTCTATTTTGGAAAACCAGTTTTTCATAAGTAAATAATAAGTAGCTAGATACATAACTAGATACGCAAATTCCCTCTTACATAATCAACAATTTGCTTTTAAACACCTACACTCCCATCATGCTAGGATATTTAAGTACTTTATTTCCTATAATTTGCCATGCCTCTCATCATCAGTAGCCTGACCCCCTTTTTGAGCTTCTTAGCAGCTGCTTTTACTCAAACTGTAAGTACACACACTTGCACACCCCTCAGTCACTAGTATCCCACTGCCTTTATATTAATCATACGCACCGTGGCACATTTTATTCATTCATAGCTTCGGTCGCTTAAGCGCCTTCCACTTAATGCCAACTTTTATGCCCATTTAAGCTCCAAACAAGTCCTCTGCCTACTCCCCTCTCACCTATAACTACTACATCCAAGAACTACTTAATAGCTAGGCGCTTGTTCTCCTGCATTACTCACATACAGCCTACCTACTTCTACTTACAGGGTACCGGTACCAAAGTACCCAACAACAACAACAACAACAAACCGCTAAAAGCACTTACCTGATTGCAATACTTTTCGATTTTAAATTATTCCAACGTTGATTCATTTCATCCAAGCGACGTTGAAGCATAACCGCATCCTCTTGTGAGGTGAGCGAACCCAAAAGTTTGCGGCCGGTGCCATCGAGACGATCGTAAACCACG
Organism: Chymomyza fuscimana; assembly: GCA_949987675.1. Taxonomy (NCBI): domain Eukaryota; kingdom Metazoa; phylum Arthropoda; class Insecta; order Diptera; family Drosophilidae; genus Chymomyza; species Chymomyza fuscimana. Next base: position 121,031,004 of record OX465088.1, on the reverse strand, counting down.
CGATGGGTTTCAATTTCCGATTGTAGGTCCTGGAAAGAAAAACCAAACCAAAGTACGCAAAAGTTAGGTAAGTGAGTTGGAAAAACAAGCGGAAAAATGCTAATAAATTAGTGTGCCAAATTTATGCATAACTTCGATTGGCAGCAGCAACAGCTGTTTGTTGGCTTTTCTTTATTTTTTCACTTTTGGTTTGCCATTTTCATTTCAATATTCTACGGTTTTGTGGAAAATGGCCTTAAATTGATATTAAAAACATGATATGCAAAGCTGCTTTAAGGCAATGCGGCAGGAGTGTGCCAACAAACATGAGAGCGCCTAAAAGCATGCAAGCATTTTTGACAACACAATTCAAAACACACACAAACAAAACTGTGCGTTAGTTAGGGGGGTGCCTTAGGAACCATTTCCCATATGATATTTTTCGTATATGGGTGATTCACAGACAAGATGTAGGCCGAAAAAAATTTACATTTCAAAAATTAATTTTTAAACAAATGGGGCGGAAACAATTTATTTAATCAGCCTGAAGGCCTACGCTGCTCTGGCTACAAACCTTTTATAACTAAGAATTAACATCTACTTTATAATTATATTAATAAATAAATTTATTTAATATTAATTTTTCGAAAAATACCCATCTATGATATATTTTTTTCTTACACGTTTTTATTTTTTAATTTTTTGCAAAAAAAAAAATTTTATTTTTTTTGTTTGTTGTTGTTTATTGATTCGTTTGAGGGGAAACAAATTTAGTTTTTAATTTTGAGAAAAAATTAATTTTTTTTTTTCTGTTAATAATTGGACGACTCTTACGCAAACGAATTTTGTAGTGGAAAAATATTAATTTTTAATTTTTGGAAAACAAATTTCTAAAAATGAATTGTTTGGAAAAAAAAACCCTTTGTTGCGAGATTCTTAAACAAACAAATTTGGAGAAAAAACATTTTAAGAAAAATATTTAAAAAATATTTTTTATTTTTATTATTATATTATTTTTATGAAAAATTCGCATATTTTCTTTCTAAAATCTTTTTTATTATTATTTGTTATTATTTATTATTATTTATTATTATTTATTATTATTTATTATTATTTATTTTTATTTATTTTTATTTATTATTATTTATTATTATTTATTAATATTTATTATTATTATTTATTATTGTTTATTATTATTTATTTTTTTAGGAATTCCAAAAAACTTCTTATTTCAGAATAAACCTTTTTAAGATTTTTTAAATTTACAAATTCCTTTTGTGTAGGAAAGATTCTTACTTGTAGTCTTTTAAAAAAACAAAATATAACTCTCCACTTTTTAAAGTGGCATTTTTATAATCCCCATCACAAAAAAAAATAACCTACGCCACTGATACTCAGTCATACACGTGGCCATGACTCACGGCAAACGCATTGGCCGTACTCCTCTGAAAAGGATTAAACGCTCGTCATTTGGCACAACGAGCAGGCCATGAAATTTTAGCCAACTTCATGCAACCTTTAGACCGGGTTTAAACCGAAACTGGCCATCAATAAAGTCAGTCGGTTTTTGGGGCTTTTGTGTTTGTTTCGTTTCGTTCCAGTGTTGTTTTTGTTGTGAACATGAGTGACAAGTTTTTAAGCTCCATTGGCCCCGAACCCGCTTCGGAGTTGAACGAGGAGCATACACTGCGGTCGCTTTACAAATTATTAACCGCATTCATTTGCTCACCCCCTCCGCCTGCGTTGGGCCTAGTTCTAGCATGTTTTGCTCCGGCACGGAGAAGCTGCTGCTGGTTCATATTCTCTGTGGGATGCTTCTCAGTTCAGGCTGTCATGTTTTTCACTGTTCTTGTGTCAGGTGTTTTGGCAACCAAGGCTTAAAAATATTCAGCTTTTCGGTTTGTTGTTTTTGGGTTAGTCAAAAATGTTCCGAGTTATTTGCAGTGGTTCAGTTCTTGTTTTTTTTTGTGGTTTTTTTTTTTAATTGCCTAGTCTCTGCGGGTTTTTGTTTTTGTGCTGCATTTTTAAATAAGGTTTTGGCGTTTTGAAGGCTTCAGTTTGATGTGGCTTAAGTTCGACTTAGGGGAATTTTGTTGAATGGGTTAGAAAGTGCTTTTGAGCAAATAAGAAAAGTTCACAAGTCCGCAGACTTGCTGAGAGAAATCGGGTTTTTTAAATATGAGTGCAAGGATGAAGCGGATAACTTTTTAATGAATTTATGTTGTGTTTTCAATATCAACTATTTATCGACTTATCGATAACTAATATTTAAGCGGACTTTTCTTCCACAACAGATAATATATATCTCGTCAACAAATATATTTAAATAATTTTTTTTTGCAAATTAAGATAAGTCTTTAAATAAAAAACAAATTTTATTTTTTTTTATTATTTTTTTTTTTTAAATTCAAAAACTTTTTTCTGAAATACATAAATAAATATATTAAAAAATTTGTTTTTTCCGATTAAAGACAAAACATTAAATTAAAAAAATTTGTGCCAATTTTTTTTTATTATTTTTTTAATATAATTTTTTTATTTTAGCAGTAAAAAACCATTTTCTAAAATATATAAATCTAAATTCAAAGCACCTGAATACACTGCAAAAAAAATAAAAATTTTTAAAGAATATTATGCTCATTTTTTTAATGGAGACTTGCTTAATTTTAAAATAAACAATGATTATCAGGGCCGCGTCAGTGTCAGAAAATGTATGTGGCTTGAGTATTGCTATGAATATTTTAGGAACTTTCAGCTTTATGCCCCTCCATTACAAAATGCACCAAATTGGGTGTCTAGAATGATGTGAGCCTAGCCTACAAGGAATGTGTGACATTTTCAAATAAGAGCGACCTGTTTTACACACCCCGTATACCCTGCAGGAGGCCATCTAGTAGAGCGAACTTGTAAATAACTCTAAAAAACTGGCTTTCGAAAAATTATTTCAGAAGCTCTCGATTCAGCTTAAATATTTACAAGCTTCTTAAGATATATTCTAAATTAATTCAAAGCAAGCAAATTTTCATAAGAGCTTTTTTCCCCCTAAAATTAAGTGTCGTCACCCAGCAGCATATTTTATCAAAGTAAAACACAGTTTTTGATTTTCCTACTTAGCCCTTGAGCTTATAACCTTAACCGAGTTGTTTCTGACCCTAACCATGTTTGCTTTTCTCCTTTCTCAACAGAAAATCCCATTTATGGAATTTCTTGTTTTTTTTTAGGAAAAAAATCCTAACCCTCTATTTAAAAGCGACAACAGGCCACAGCTTAAATCTAACAGTATGGACATTACTACTAACCAAAATGCCCCACAGGGCCCAAAGGCAGCAAATAAGCTTAAAGCGAAATACCAAAACCAACTACCGCCATTTTGTTGATGGGGATGGGAGGAAAACTAATACGAAAATCCTCCCGCAAGTTTTGTTAAAATTTTTAAACACTTTTTTTTTGTTAGTTACTGGGAAACATGGCGAGCAACTTGTTTTTTGGCCAACGCGAAAAACATTTTTAATTAAGAAATATTTTTACAACAGTTTCGTGTTGCAGTTTTTATGAAGGATTATAAGCCCCAGCTAGTTCTGGATTAAAACATTTTTTTTTTTTCGCCATGTTTGTTACTTTAAATTGTGATAAATGACTTGCATAAATAATACCTTAGCAAAATAATTATGTGTCCAAAACAATTTTAAGCTCATTCGCTTCTTCATTAGGATTTTAGTGGAAAAATGTAATAACTTGAGCCATCCGTCGCTATTGTAAGTCAGTATATAAAATACATATTAAATACTAAAATAGAAAATATCAATATATATAATATATTATATATATATTTTTTAAATTTTAATTAATTTTTTTAGAACTCAAAATGCAAACAAATCTATTATTTGAAAATAAAAAAAACTGTCAACATTGCATTTTGCATTTAAAGCTAGCTAATTCAAATGCTACGGTTATACGCTGCGTATGATTAATATACATTTATTTTTTTATTTATGCCCACTGCCGTTGAACTTTTCGCTTGGCACTTGGCTGGCGTTGAAGTCAGCGTCAGGATCAGCATCAGCCAGACGCCTTCACATAAACATATATACACCTATATACTATAGTACTAGTAGGTATATATACTATATACTGTATATATAGCTACTGCCACTCAGGGGATTTGGGTTAATAGCCAACACCAGGCAGTCAGCAGCATATAAAAGGCAACAACAACAAAAGCCAGCTAAAGGTGCTTGGTTGTCCTACGTGCAACCGTCACAAAATAATGCCAACGTTTGTTGTGCCCCTAAATGTGGAGGGGCCAAATGGCTGCTACTAGGTGGTAGCAGCAAACAACTCAAGTCAAAGGCAAATAACAATAAGCAAGTCGGTGGGCATATACATATAGTGTTGCCACATTATGTGGCAAGGTGTTGGCAGAAAAGGGGGGAGGGTCAGGCAAATGCTGTGGCAGCTTAGCAGCTAGCTTGTAAACTGACACACTAAGTCCGTAGACTGAGCTCACCTGCAGTAGACACGCATGGCTGAAAAACAATGACAAACATGTGTATGTGTGTATCTGTGGATGTGTGTGTAGCTGTGTGTGCTCTGGAAGGATGCAAAATAGTCGAGACACAAAAGACAGCTGGCCGTAGTATTCAAAAGAAACTGAGCTGCAGGAATGATAAGAAGTGAATATAGGGTCGACTATTCTATACGCTACGCAGCGTAGGAGTAAATTTGCGGTACTATAATAATAATAAATATTATATATCTAAATTTCAGCGATACATTGCCCTACGCGAGATATGGGGTCAGAGATTTGAAAGCCTATGTAGGCAAGAAAATAATTCGGGCCAACATAAGAAAAAATTATTGCCCACGTATTATAATAATGTTTTTCGATTTTAACGAAAGATCGAATAAAATTAATTAATCATCTGGAAATCGATTCCGATTTATCGATAGTCGGTAGATAGTACTATAGGTAGTACTATAGGTAGTACTGTAGGTAGAAGTGTAGGTAGTACTGTAGGTAATACTATAGGTAGTACTGTAGGTAGTACAGTAGGTAATACTGTAGTTAGTACTGTAGGTAGTACTGTAGTTAGTACTGTAGTTAGTACTGTAGGTAGTACTGTAGTTAGTACTGTAGGTAGTACTGAAGTTAGTACTGTAGTTTGTACTGTAGGTAGTACTGTAGTTAGTACTGTAGGTAGTACTGAAGTTAGTACTGTAGGTAGTACTGTAGTTAGTACTGTAGGTAGTACTGTAGTTAGTACTGTAGTTAGTACTGTAGTTAGTACTGTAGGTAGTACTGTAGGTAGTACTGTAGTTAGTACTGTAGGTAGTACTGTAGTTAGTACTGTAGGTAGTACTGTAGTTAGTACTGTAGGTAGTACTGTAGGTAGTACTGTAGGTAGTACTGTAGGTAGTACTGTAGGTAGTACTGTAGGTAGTACTGTAGGTAGTACTGTAGGTAGTACTGTAGGTAGTACTGTAGGTAGTACTGTAGTTAGTACTGTAGGTAGTACTGTAGTTAGTACTGTAGGTAGTACTGTAGGTAGTACAAGAGGATTTCTGGACCACCCTGGCTAACTCTCGTGGAAAACATTGGAACTTGGCATGATTACTATTTTTTTTTGCTCTTTTCGCGGAGGAGTCTGCCAAAATTTTTTGCTTTATTTTCGGGGCGGGGGTTGCCTGCGAACCAAGCAGCTGGCAGAGCTTCTTAAGTCTCTAAAGATGGCTTTGTAAAAACTTTAATTTGAAGCATATTATAAAAACCCAGGCCAGACGATCTTTTAATAGAATTCCCAAGTTCTGAAAAATATTTCTGTTGCATAGCCAAATTGCTTTGATTTTGAATTTATTTGATATTGAGTTTGACAACTTAAGCACAAATCCAAATCGCTTCAAAAACTAATAAGATTTTCAAATGTTTATCCGTAATATATATATGTTCGTTTAACTCCTATTTGAAGCATAGGGCGTTTATTCTTATCAGTCATAGGTCCAGATAGGAAACAGCGCAAAAATGTATCACAGCTCATCAGGTACTGACATAATCTCAAAAAGCCCCATTAGATCATTTTTTAGGTCCGAATGTTTGCTGAATCTGAATTCAAGGCTAAAAAAATCTTCGAGTTTGACTGATCACGAGTCGACTTTGGGCCATCACTGTGCTTTTCCGACATACAAATAAATACTTAATTCTGTTTTTTGATACTATATATTAAAAAAAAAAAAACATTTGCCCAATTCTCTACAGCTCTTTAGCTACAATATTCCTTTAACATTTTACACTATTTCGCTTTAGTATCCTTAAGTCATCATCTGCACTAAGCAACTCCAGGAACATTTGAAATCCCCCTTGCAACATAAATAAAGCGACAATTTAAGCCGTTCAACAACACGCTCACTTTGAAGTAGAGCATTAAAACAAACAAAAAATGTATGTATATAAAAAAATAAAAGAAATAAAAATAATACAAAAAAAAAATAATAAGAGTCGTAGAAAACTATAAGCATAAGAAACACCTTAAGCTAAGTAAAAATGACGACTGTTGATGGGTAGGCGGGAGATGGGTCCAAGTAAAAGGGGTCAAAGCACATAACGAGCTGGAAAAGATGCTTTGAATACAAAACAACGATGTAGGATGGAAAGCATAAAGAGCAGGACAACTAAAGCAGCAATAAAAAGCAAAATACAATGAAAACGACATAAAGAACTACAAAAAAAAAAAGGGGGAAAAAAGTGCTGACTGTGGTAAGGACTGAGGTAAACTTGAGACGACGAAGGAGGCAGCAGAGCAACCAAAAGGATTATAAACGAAATGAAATGAAAGGGTATGGTCAAAAAAATAAATAGTGAGTGGGTAAGGAAGATAAAGTCAAGGTGGATACATGGCTGAAAACTATTTGGTAGCACATAAAAACTGTACTATATTGAAAGAAGCAGTAAATTAAGGATGCAAAGTAAAGTCAGTTTTGAGTATTTAAGGTCTATATTGTCCTTAGGTAGATTTGGAACAATCCACAAAGCTTGTTAGTTCACAAAAAAATTTGCTACCAGTGTGAGTGTGAGACCTAATCAATTTTTTAATTTGTTTGATACGTCCTGACCCTGCAGACCCAAAAAAGAAACCAATAGCAGATTTTTGAATTTTAGATTAGTGGCGTGATTTAAAGACTACGAAATTGTAGTGCGGCGGTGGCGATTTCTTCTACACAAAGAGTCTGTGGAATGCTATGTACTGCAGGGGTGGCAATTGCCATTAGTAACATTTTTGTTCTATCTGCTATCAAGTGCGAACAGATCACAGTGCTTGTGATTTGCTCTCTACATATAGTGCAGCGGTGGCGACTTCTGCTGCACACAGACTTTATGGAATGCTACGTAGTGCAGGGGTGACAATTGCCCCCAGTACTATTTTGTTGCTATCTGCTATCTGGTGCGAACAGATTACAGTACATGTGATTTGCTCTCTACATATAGTGCAGTGGTGACAGTTGATACCAGCCGAGTATAAGTAACGGACTAGCCCAGTTGATAAAGGTACTAAAGCTTTTTAACTCAAGGTACTGCAGTGCAGCTCTCATACGTTCTATATAAAAAATACACAAATACATGCATATATGCACATACATATGCAGTATGTGTAACTAAAAACTAAAGTCTCAAATCCTTTTCGTAAGTTTTGACTTGAACTGTCGACTTTGGCTCTGACTTTGGTTACCTGCGGAGTACCGCAAGCTAATATGCTTGGTTAACTGTTTATGTGTGTATCTGAGTGTTTGTGTGTTTGTGCATCTGTGTGTATGATTGTGTTGTGTTTGTGTGTTTATTCTGCTCCAGTATATTTGCTCATTGCAGCGTAAACTGCACAGATAAGTCAAAGCCAAGTGCTGCCAAAAGCTTGCTCCAAAGTTGGCTCGTTTAAAGCTACCTAAGTTTGTTATATACTAAGTATATATTCGTTCATATGTACATATATACTCATACATAAACTTCTACATATTGGCCAAGTTGATAGTTATGCATTTTTGATTTGCTTTAGTTTAGTGCTCTGCTTTGCAATTCACTTTTTCAAATACACAACAAGAATTTTTATTTATTTGTTATTTACTTGTATATCTTTATATGTAGTTGTCAGGAGTAAAAAAAAAAAAAAACAAAACTAAGCAATTTTCTAAATTGACAAACAACTTGTGCCTTTGAAGGCTCAAAAAGTTTGTTGGCCATGTGTTTTTTTTTACTTTATTTGAGCAAAAGTTTAAAGTATTGCTAGCACGAACAAAAAAATGTTATAAAGATACTTCTGCACTAAACTTGATATATGCGATGTTTAATGCATTTTTAAGTTTAAATAGTAAAAAGTTGTGACATATGAAGGTGTTAAGCTATAAAATAAGTAACGTGTTCTTTTAGTACTTAAATATATAGAAGGGTTTCGTTCAGCTATCGATAGCGCTAATAAATATATCGATTTCGCTCATATACCTGACTAACTAGTTTTTTACCATCCGTAAATCGGAGAGGTACTTTAATATACATATTTTTTTAAGTAGTAGCGTTGGTAAATAAACGAATCGAGAATGATGCTTTAATGAATGGATTTTAATTATCGATTATTACTAATTTGTTTGTCTTGAGATCTAACCGGAGCCATTGAGTTTCTTTAATATTTTTTTCAAGTATAACTAAAAATGGAAGATTTCGATATTGGTCATATACGGGGGTGCCACAGAAATCGTTAACGCTTTTGGCAACGGTTTGAAACCAAATCGTTAAAAGGTGCCACAGAAATCTCAAAGATTTCATTTTTCGAACAATTAATTTCGAATGTTTACGCTTTTGCAAGAATGGCAGCAAAGGGTTGCTACTTTGCAAAAATTATTTTAGAACATTTAGACACTCATTTAAAAAAATGTTTATTAACAGTGATCCAATAAAGTTTATTCTTTATTACATTAAGCGATAATTGTCAGCATATTTTGCATCATTTTAATTTCCATTTGTACAAAATAAATTTAAATAAAGTTTGAATATTTGTACCGCCCAATACAAGAGTTTGTATGGCAACCCTACGGGTCAACAGCTGTCCTCAGCGTAGTGAATGGCAAATTTCGTTTGTTTACATTTGCAAATTTGCACGAAAATAGAAAATAATTTTTAAAATGCCACTTGCAGGATTGCTAGCCATTGATGCCTTAAAAAAACACACGCACACATATGGACGAAGAAAAGGTGGAGCGAAGGTGTCGAAGAACCTCTAGATCGCTTCAAGGCTGTCATACAGTCCAGCAAAGGTTGCAACAATTATGTATGCTGTGCACTGCGTTTAACAAATGAAGTGAAATTTGGATACAAAACATACACACGCAAATGCTATTGAAAATTGTAATGCTAATTGTGCCCTTGCAGTAGATGGATTTAGTATTTTCGATGCACTCGCCAATTATTTAAAACGACGCTTTTATTTATTGAATATGTTACTTCATTTATTAAAATCATATGCTGTTGTGGCTTTTTTCTCCTTAGGTTGCGCTACTGATATTTTAATTTTAAACCTTAACTGCTAAACTATTGACATTCAAAACCTTGCCTAACAGCCCTACATTGCCACCTTAGGAGAAAAAGGTGCATAGCAATTATTTTTTCAATTATGCATTAAATTCGGCGCACTTCATAACGACAAATTAGTTAAAATAAAAAAAGCGATTTTTTAACTTTCATTTAACATCAAAAACATCTATTAGTATGCTAAAATAATCACTTCGAATTATTATTATTTAGTACAGCAACTAGGTGGCAACTCCTTGCAACGAAAAGATTTTGCACGTTGACACAGAATGGCAAATGTACCAAAGATTTTAATAAAGATTTCGCAAAAATAAAAATCATGAATTAAAACATTAAGTTTGTCAAAACATAAAGGTACAGAAAACTCAGAAATTAAACACACTTTCCAAATAAGTAATACTTTCATTGAATAAATTAGTTTTTATTGGTGAATTTAATCAAATCTCAAGCAATTTTGTCGAAGATTTTGAAACCGTTGCGAATCATGTCTGTGGCACCAAGAATCGGAATGGCAACGAAATTGCAACGAAATGGTTTTCTGTGGCACCCCCGATAAATTGCTACCAGCTATATTAATTTTTATTTGTAATCCATTAATGGATATGAACTATCGAAATTCGTTAATATTTCATTCATGTCAAGCTGAATTTAATAAGCAAAAGTACATTTTATCGATATAGCAGTGTTAAACAATCGCTCAACATCGGTTAACAATTTTTTCTGGTTAGAAATCTTGCTTTATTCACTGTCTCCATAGGGACAAGGCTATAATAGATGTATGTAACAGGCGGAAATGGGCGTGACAGAGTAAAAGTTCTTTATGCCGAAATTATTATTATCACCACGAGTAGTGATTGAACTCTTTAATATCAAAAGAACAGGAGAGTCCAGCATTTACTCTGTAGTCCACCGTTACCCCATAGAAGAATTTCGCAGTATACATCGATAAACACTATGAAAGACACCCATTTAAAATTTGATAAGGTCGAAAACTTGGAATAATATGCTAAAAAATTACAAAAAATCGAAAAAAAAAACTTTGGCAAAGAAGTGTACATTTTAGAAAAGAGCGGAAAAATGTAAAATGAACTTTGGCATAAAAGTATAAATTTTAGACCCCCTCCTCAATAAACTGCAACAATAGTTTGGCATCAAGACTGATGTGAACCAAATAAACAAATTAAAGCTGACATTCTAATAAATCACGTAAAAACAACTTATTGATGGCGATTTTGGTCGATTTAAATTTTATCGAAACTATTCAAAGTTTGCTTTGGACTTTCGATTACTCGTTTCAAGAATACAGCCTATACAGGCATTTATTTACTATTTATTATTTTATTTATTTATACCATACAAAGTATAAAGACAGGAAAACTACAAATCTTTTCAAATAAAACATAAAATAATCTATGGCGATATTGGTCGATATTAATTATCATCGACTTCTACTCCGCCATCGATCACTCTGTTTAACAATACAGTTTCTATAGTCATTTATTTATTTTAATTTACTTAAAAAATTATTCAGGCTCATTTTAGGCTCTTTTTTTAATCCTTCAAACCTTATACAATACTTTCAGCTTATTTATATACCAATAATAAGCCATAAAAATACTTTGGCTCATAGCTCAAAATAAACTCAAAAACACTAAAAACTCTTCTACACAACAAACAAATCCAATTATGTCCCAAACGCCATATAATATATATACCTATATATTTTTTTTTGTCTTTTATTTAAACCCCTAGAAGGACACAAAAATTCATACGATGTCAGCACGAATTTGAAATCAAATTTTTTAGTGCTACTGAAAACAAAAAAAAATTGCATAATATAAAATAAATAAAAGCAAAATACCTTTGGGTGTTTTTTATCATAAATAATAGCCTAGCATATTTGCCATACTCAAAAAAAAACAAAAAAAACCGAAAAACAAATACAACATCAAGAAGTAAGCAAAGTCAGGATCCACAGGCGCCAAGAAGTAGGCAATACAAATAAAATGAAAATGCGTTTATAACGCGCTCATAAATATATTAGAGGCACATAATAAACACATCACCGATGCTCATGCTGACATGGGGAGTGACGAATGTTGTACACGCTCTGGGCCTGGCCCACGACGAGGACCAACACATATACGCACACACACCCTGGGGCATACAAGGCAAACATGTAAAGGCAATGAACGTTCCTGGCTGGCAGAGAGGGTAGCGGGTTATGGCCGCTTGTCAGCCACGACAGCCGGCTGTCAAGTGGGCTCACAAAAGGCGTTCAAGCGGCACTGACAGCAGGCGCAAACCGACGCTCTGTCTGCGGGGGCGCCATAGCAGGGTTGCTTTGGGCGCGCCAAACCAACCCGAAAAAAAAAAAATGACAACAAATTTAAACAGTCCTAACAGCCTTAGACAGCCGAATATTTTGTGAGTCAGTTTGTGTATCATTGTGACGTTTTACATATTTGTGTTGAGAGAGCATCTAAAAAGGCAACAGCTAACATGTCCCTACGACTGTTTACACGCTGCCAAATCCCTTATTCGTCCAACTTTAACAGTCATATCTGACGCAGGAGAGCAGAAGATTTTTGGTTATGATAATATTGACTTTGAGATACCCTAACTTATGGTATACGTAACAGACAATCGAGTAGTATACGAAGAGGACACGAACGATATATCGATACATAAAAAATCGAATGCTCTCTACTTAAAATTGTCGAATACAGAAACAAAAGGATCACATTAAAATGGCCAGCTCTGTAATCTTAAGTTACTTTAAATTTAACAATGTAATATTATTTTTTTTTTTTTAGTTACTATCGATAACTCAAGATGTTGGAAAGGTTGTCATTTTCGGTATAAACTATTTCTTATATTTATTTTATAATTGGGCGAAAATAATTTATAGTTATCAACAAAAGCAAAAATCATACAGATTTTTACATACGAATAGAAGTACTTGCAGAATTTTACAATTACAAAATTAAGCTTACATATCGATAAATCAGTAATAGAAGATAGTTTTAAAAAAAATGTATGGATTCTATTATCGGTTTTACTAAGCCATTTTAATATGGAAACGAATACTAACAAAATAAAATAAAATACTAAAATAAATAAATCAATAAATATTCGCGACTTGTAAGTCGATGTCGTCGATCTTTATGCTTTTTAGATATGTGATAAAGGTTTTTAGTGCATTTCGATTATGAGTTATCGATAACGGAATATTAAGCAAGACTTTTTTTTTAAAAAAGACATATCACGTTAACGAAAAAAGATAAAATAATAGAGTTCAAAAGATAAAAATTTTTTTTTTTATAAAAACATCGATTTTGAATACGATGCTCGGTTTCCTGTATTCTAAGTAGCGCGTTTCCAAAATCATGCTGAAAATGTTTTTCGTACATGAGAATAATTAGCAGTATCTGTCAGATACTTTTAAACAGTTGCCTAGAATAATAGTTGTACATCCACAAATGCAAATAAATTCCTTTGAAAATTACAGCTTGTCTTAAAATTTCCCAAATATCAACTTTTCTTTGACCTGTAACTTAGTTGCTTATCCATCAAAAGTACCTTCCGCTAAAGGGTATAATAACAACAGGAAACGAAGGGGGAAATTTGATTTTAACATAATGGCTGAAAATATATGCGGCTTGTTTGTTCGTATACCTGACAGTAACTTGTACATTTGATTATGTTTATTGCTCGTGTTATATATACTCAGTGTTTGTTATTGTCAGCCTACATATCATTATAGTATGTATTATAAGCTTACCTTATAACACGTTTCATATGTACGTGTATGCCTCTTGTGAGTAGCTTGAAAATTACCAAAAAAAAAAAGGGGTTCACACGGCGTATGGTTAATATTGTGTAAAATATGCGTCAAAGCATTTGCTGACCAAAAAATGTGATTAAATTTTACAATGTTACATTTGACATGTTAAAATTTAATATTAAATGTGTGCCTAAATAGAAAAAAAAAATAGTGTGGGCGACGCAAATGGGAAATGGGCGTGGCTGTACGTCCCCTCACATAGCATTTGAATCACGTCGTACACGCAAGTAAGGCATGGCATTTACTTAATTGGCGCTTAAAACTGCAAAATGCAGTCACACAGCGCACACACAGATACACACACATACACACAGGATACGAATGCATGCGAGTGTATTAGTGCGTGTCGTGACTTGGCAAGGACAAGCAGCGGAAATGTGAAAAATGAGCCAACAAAAAGAGAGCCACAGCAATGCAGTCGGAAAGGCAGCTGGAAAAGCCAGCAGGAAAGCCACACACATACACACACTCACACGCACACACAAACGCATTATATAAGTAGGGATTTAAGTGTGTGCATAATAGTAGCCTGAGAGACAAGTTAGGGGTAACCGAAAATATACCAGAGTTACCATGCATACGCAATTAATACCGAAAAACAATGGCGTCACAAATACGAAAAATACACTGAGAAAATAAAATGGTTTAATTTAATAGAAAAAGCAAACCATTTTTTAGATAAAGAAAATTTCAAAAAATATTTTGTTTGCTATGCTTCGAAAAACGAGAAGTAATAAAATATTCGTATTGCTTTTGATTTCACATACTTGGTGCTCCTCATTTTACCAAAACGAATTTTTCATGTGGTTTGAAATCGACTTCTTTGTTGCAAGGTAACCCGTAACGAATTGGCAAAATATTAATAATAATTGTTTAAATATTCTTAGATTCTATTTATGCCAATTTTAACTCAGATATTTATAGATAAATATTTAAAATTTCTGATTCAACCCCAATATAATAATGTACGAACCAGAACGAATTTTTGGCATATTTTCAAATTAGAATATCGATAACTGATAGATACGACAGGGTTAATGTATTGTACAAAAAAAATTTCGCTTTTAATAAAAATATCTAAGTTGTGGCTAATTTCAATAAATATTGTAGCTAAAGCTAATATTATTGTGTAAATTTATTTCAAACGCAAAATAATAAACTATTAGCAATATTTAAATCCATTCTAAGTATAAAGTAATCGTCAAGAGCTGTAGCAACAATAATTAGAGAACAAGAAAGTAGAAAAGTTATCGATAGCAAAAAATGTCAAACAGGCAGCTTGCAAAGTCGTTAAACGAAGTAAATGTATTCGTTTTTGCTTTGTGAATTTCGTAGCAAGGCAGATTTCTTAAAACTATGACAGTTTTTGAAAGAGTGTTTGAATTTATAAAAATTCGGTTTAAAAGTACCCCATATAATTTCTATTATATATTATAGTATCTTTCTATTATAATTCGATTTTTAATTTTTCGATGAGAGTCACATAAATATTATTATATTATAATTTTTTGAGGTCTGTACGCTGCAGTCTGAAACGCTTCCGAACAAAAGCGAACTATATAAACAAAAATTTTGTGGATTAATGATATGAAATTTTTAATAAAAAAAAATGTCGACTAAAATTGAACATTTTTCATGCCCAATTAATTAAATATGAATGAAGACTCCTGGAAAAATTTCATTCAATTGTAATGGTTAATTTTTCTAAATTTCGGTATGATTTGGGTTTTATTCGAAAGTTTTAGACGAGTAGTATGTAATATTAAAATCTGCTTATAGGTAAGGAGTATTATAGTCGTTTGGAGCCCAGGTAAAAAATTAAAAAATTGCTCGTTTACAAGGCCTTCGTGACTCACGCGGTCTGCCGTCCATTTTAATGCATAAACATAAAAGTCACCATTATTTCTTTCAGTGTATACACAAAATTCAAATATATATATACCTATGTGAGTGAGTCTAGTATAAAATTAGCAGCAGAGACTAAAATGCTGAGGTCACAATGGAAAAACGATAATGGCCATTAAATGCAGCTCTCAACTTTGCTCGAATTTTCTCGTTTTAATTGATTTAATCGCATTTTTTTTTTCATTAAATTCGTAGCCCCAGGGGCTGTAAAGTATACAGCTTAGGTCAATCACCAAAACCCACACAGACTCACTCCCTCCCACACAGACACACATACCCATAGCAACAATCGTCGCCATTTTGACACCTTTAATCCGAGGCAATTTACTTGTTGTTGCTCATTAAAAAGCGCTTCCCTAATGTTTGTAGTATGTTCTGAAATTTTTATACGCTCTATTGGCGTATAAACAATTTTCTTTTGGCATTAATTGATTAAGTTTGTGCGTGTGAGGGTACAAAATTAATTGAAGCTCATTTCCAACATCTAAATTGAAGGAAACATATATTAGAGCACATTTATATACTCATTACATACAGTATAAAAGGGTATATTATGTTCATACGAATTTATGTTACAGGTAAAAGGAAGTTGTGCTGAGACTATACGAACAAGTTAGTCCGTCTATTGTAGTACCCGAAGACTAGTAGATATAGGAATATATATATTTTTTTTTTGGGCAACAGATGCGATTCTCTCAGAGTTGGAGAGGTTTTGATTATTAGGACCACTCATATTTCTTACTTATTGTCAACTTAGACACATTGACAATGAAAAAAAAAAAATGTGAGCTTAATAAACAAAACTCAGCATATCAACGTATAAAAAAACTTGCGATAGATATTTTTAAATACTTTACGACTCATACTTCAATTTAGTTCAATCGATGCCTAATATATCCTTGTAGTAACAATAATAAAAATACAACACAATAAAAATTAAATTTGAAATATTATGGCAGACAGTTTTACAAATAAATTTTTAAATAAATGTTTCATTTCAAAAATTGGCTACGTGCCTTAAACTATAGGGTATATAGTATTCGGTCAGTTCTAAATAAATGCAAGCAATTTTTATATATATACATACATAAAACCCCGTGTACTTCTACCCTATAAAGAAATTTCCGAGCATTTTATGGCGCGCTTTTGTTTGTGGCAAAACAAAAGCAACGCGCGCTTAATGAAGGCTTAATTAGCAAAACACCAATACACACACGCATACCAACACTCACGCATATAAGGACACTCATTCACACATACACACTCAAATACTGACTAATACAAGCACAGTATGCTGCAATGCAAAATTTCCCAGAATTTCCCTTAAGCCTTTTCTTTAATAGATCTCACTAACAGTTTCCGCTTTATATATTTACAATTAATACCATTTTAATTAGTTTATTTTTAGTCGAATTTAGTATATGGATTGATTGATTGATTGATTGATTGATTGACTGACTGAATAACTAATTGAATTAGCAACACATTGGAATGCGTTTAAAGCTATTTTATTTTTTTATTCATCAGCTTAATTACATAAAGTTGTAAAATATTTAATTTCTAATCGAACATACTAGTTTTTATTTTTTGTGCATTAAAATAAAATATGTGATATAATAATTTATTTTATATTTCATTGTTTGTAATTTTAAATGAGTTTTTAATAAGAAAAATAAAAAAATTGTTAGTGTAAACTTTAGCAAAAATTTGAACGAAACATTTTGGGCACGACTCTTTTTTGACCAGATTGTGTTTAGGTGTTTGGAAAATAAGTTCTATTTGTTTGGAATTTATCATTTTTTACTGAAATCAGTATAGTATCTAATGATATCGATATCCTTAGAGGAATACATCGTTATCAAAACGACACAGCAAAGAAAAAGCAAAGCGTGGTTGTAAAAAAAATTAAAATTATTATGATCAGCCATGCTTCGGAAGTTGAAAACGAATAAAATATTCGATTTCGTTTTAATTTCACATTTTTGGTATTCCACATTTCCCAAACGAATTTGTTATATAGTTTGAAGCCGGCTTCTTTGTTGCAAGAGAAATAAAAAAAAAGTGTTCGTATTTAAATAATAATAATAATAGTTATTTTATTGAAATATTTTTTATTTATTCTAATATTATTATTTTTACTTGATAATTATTTTGAATAATTTTTTTTTTTGATTCAACCCAAAAAATAGCCTGCACAACCCAACACACATTGCCATATCGATAATTGATAGGTGTGAGAGGGTTGATGTTTTGCATAGAAAAAAAATTTCCCTTGCAATAAAAATAGCTAAATCTTGTGTAATTTTAATAAATAAGCAATTAAGAAAATAAATGACAGTTTTGCGAATTTACAAACTTTTAATAAAAGTCTTTCAGCTGGTTAGAGCAAGGCAAATATGAGAGCTAATCGCATAAAATAAGAGCAATATAAGAACTTATCGAAAAGAGAAAGGGAAATTTGAGAATAAATGAGAAAAAAAAATTTCCAACAAAGATTGAGGGCAATATGAAAATTTATCGAAAAGAATAAGGGAAATATTAGAAAAGGTTTCACCGGTTGACTCCTGAGAGGAGTCACACATAGACTAGATAGTCCTTAGTGGTCATATGAATAAGTAACGAAAAAAATTTCCCTTGTAATAAAAATAGCTACATCTTGTTTAATTTCAATTAAGAAGCAATCGAGGAAATAAATAAAAGTTTATACGAATTTACGAATTTTTCAAAAAGTCGCTAGCTGGTTAGAGAAATGGAAATATGAGAATTTACCTAAAAGAATAAGGGAAATATGAAAATTTATCGAAAAGAATAAGGGAAATATAAGAAAAGGTTTCACCGGTTGACGCCTGAGAGGAGTCACACATAGACTAGATAGTCCTTAGTAGGTCATATGAATAAGTAACGAAAAAAATTTCCCTTGTAATAAAAATAGCTACATCTTGTTTAATTTCAATTAAGAAGCAATCGAGGAAATAAATAAAAGTTTATACGAATTTACGAATTTTTCAAAAAGTCGCTAGCTGGTTAGAGAAATGGAAATAGGAGAATTTACCTAAAAGAATAAGGGAAATATGAAAATTTATCGAAAAGAATAAGGGAAATATAAGAAAAGGTTTTACCGGTTGACGCCTGAGAGGAGTCACACATAGACTCGATAGTCCTTAGTGGTCATATGAATAAGTAACGAAAAAAATTTCCCTTGTAATAAAAATAGCTACATCTTGTTTAATTTCAATTAAGAAGCAATCGAGGAAATAAATAAAACTTTATACGAATTTACGAATTTTTCAAAAAGTCGCTTAGCTGGTTAGAGAAATGGAAATATGAGAATTTACCTAAAAAAATAAGGGAAATATGAGAATTTATCGAAAAGAGAATAAATATCAGAAAAAATTCCCCTTGTAATACAAATAGCTAAATATTGTTTAATTTCAATAAAGCCATTGAGAAAATAAATGACAGTTTTACGAATTTTTAATAAAAGTCGCTCAGCTAGTTAGAGAAAAGGAAATATGAGAATTTATCGCATGGAATAAGGGCAATATAGGAAGGTATCGAAAAGAGTAAGAAAAATTTGAGAATAAATATTGAAAACAATTTCCTTTGTAATAAAAATAGCTAAATCTTATTTCATTTCAATCAAGAAGCAATTGAGAAAATTTGTAACAGTTTTACGATTTTTTAATATAAGTCGCTTAGCTGGTAAGAGCAAGGAAAATATAAGAATTTATCGAAAAGAATAAGGGAAATATAAGAATTTATCGAAAAGAATAAGGAAAACATAAGAATTTATCGAAAAGAGTAAGGGAAATTTGAGAATAAACAACGAATAAAATTTATTCGAGAAATGCACATTATTCTTCTTAACTTTGTAAAAATGGAATGCCCAAAAAAGTTCATACAAAAATGAAGTGCTTAGTACGTCTATCTCCGAATGAAAAACGGCGAAGAAACCGCGAAAAATTTAGCTACAAGCGCTGGCTTTTGTTTGCCAAACAAATTTTAGCCACGTTAACGAACATTTGCCAAGGCAAACAGCACAACAAACTACAGACAACAAAATGCCAAAATTCAAAATGGCAACTTGGCATTTTGGCCAAGTTGGCAGCAATTGCTTGGGCTTTGGCAACAAAATTTACCGCCATATGCAAAGCTCAACTGCATTTCCGGAAAATATGTAAAAGATTTTTGACGCCATTTGCAATGCTAAAAGCGAGTGCTGAAGATTTTGCGACTTTTGTTGCAAATATTTTGCATACTAAACGAAGCAAAGAGAGAATAAGACACATTAAAATTCATAGGGAAAAATATGTGCCATAAGACATTAAGCGGCAGAACAACTTTGCTGCTTTTACAAAAAAAGTAAGTCAAAAAGCATGCTTCGAATTTTATGAATATTGTAGAATGATGTTGTATTTTATTTGTTGTTGTATTTTTTAAATTGAAATAAATAAAATGCCTCTATAATTGAATTGGGCGCATATGCTTCAAGGATAATAAAATTCCGCAAACAGTGACTGCCAAAAAAAAGCACACATGAAAAGATAATTGAGAAATGTTTGCTGCCACATCTGTGTGTGTGTGTGTGTGTGGGCGTGTGTGGAGGGTAGTAGGGCGTGGTATTCTCTGGGATTAAGCGCTGCCAGGACTTTTGGGAAATGCGCAACGCGACGCTAAAGGCAAATATAATAATCCTCGGCAAATTAGGAATTTATGATTGTGGCTATGCGAACTCACTTTAGTAAGGATGTAAGGATGTTTGTCTCTGGGACGTATGTTTTTGAAGGCGTTACGCCGCCCAACAAAAGTCAAAAGTGTATTTCAACTTAAAAATAAGTTAAATGCAAAAAGCTCAAAGTGTAATTCAATTATTGCCAACAATGATTTTCAAAAGGAATGGCAAATGTATGTGAACTTTTTTAAATGATTGCGTATACGCAGCGTAGCGCAAAAGTTGTAATAATAAAATTTTACATTTTGTTTATGTATTTTTGTAGCTGGCACTTATGTTTTTGAAGTTAAAATAGATATGTACTAGCTTAAGAGCAACAAAATGGCCAAGCGTCTATGGGGCGTATGCGCAATTTTTTGGTTGAAATATACAAAACTGTTTACTTGTTTACTTTTAACAGGCACCTATTTTGATACAATTTAATATTAAAATTCTTTTTAAAAATTAAATAAAAAATAAAGTAATTTTTATTAAACAAAAATCTTAAGAATATTCTAAAATAAATTGAATGCACATTTTCCACTAAAAAAACATCGAAAATTTTTTAAAATAAATTCTATGCTCATTTTTCTGGCATTTCAAGAAAGCTAACTTTGTCTTCAATTCCAATTAATTTTAATTTTTTAAAAGCCAAGTTGAACAACACATACGCAGTACAAAAATCAATTGAAATTCAAAAAAGAAATAAAATGTATATAATATATTTTACTCCTCAAAATTTTAGTGGCTAGCTTTAAGTAAAACATATATATAGTAAACGCAAATTATTAAACTTATAATATATTTTTACGGCAAACAGCAAGTTTAATTTGTTGATTAAACTTAAACGAGTTAACAACAAACTCTTGGGGGGGGCTGTCATAAGGTCCACTTTGTGGGGCCAAAGGTAAACATATCATCATGACAACGACACTTTTAAACTACTTAAACTTTGCTCCCTAGTTTAGATGTGGTTGTGTGTGTTCGTGTGTGTGTGTATCTATGAAGTATATGTTTACACTGCATATATGTATGTGTGCCGACCTGTGTAAACCTGAAGCTCAAGTATCTGGTGCCTCGCAAACTTTATAATTTAAATATACCAAAAGTTGAAGGCACTACTTTTTAAATTAGTTGTAATGAATAATTAAATGCAACACATGCTGTCGAAATGTTTTACTTTTTAATTTTAAATAAATTTTACTACAATAAACAAATTGCACTTTTCATGTTTCCTTTGTCTCTGTAAAAGTTGTTTTTTTTTTTTCCTAAATAATTGAGGTTAAGTGGAAAGCTAACAAATAAACTGAAGTTTTGCATTTAGAGTGTAATGTAAGTGCTACAAAGGGAATTTGTAGCAGAATAAATTTTATTTAATGAAAATATTTGGAATTGCAGAAAATGTGTTTCCAGAAATGCAATTTCTACATGGCTTTATCTTGATTTGCTCTTGGTTAAAAACTTTGCATATTATCTTTATCTCTCGTTTTTTAGGAGTTTTCTTAGCTCTGAATGCACTATTTACAAGTTAAATAAGGCTGCTTGAATTTTGCTAAACATTTTTTTATCCTAGTTAGATGGTCGTCGTCAAATCGACGACGAAAATTTTTCAAAGAAATTTTTTTCTTGTTTGTGCTTTTTCTTTTGTGCTTATTTTCGGTACAGCTCTAGTCGTGTCTAAGCTGTTGAAGAGTACGCAAGTGCAGCTGACTAGGCTTGTGTGAGTAAAAATTACGTCGTCGATTTGACGAAGAATAATGTTTGTGTAATTTGAAAAATGTGCTTAAATTCAATTTTTTAATTGAATCAAATATTAACAATGTAAATTTTTGAAAAAATTAATTAAAAAAAATTTTATATGACTTTATAATTTAATTAAATTTTAAGAAATTACAATTTTGTTTTGATGACGTAGAAAGTTAACGCTCATTGTTATATAAAAGTTATAAACAAAAAAGATTAACCAACGTGTGGTTTTTAAAAAAAAATTTAATTTTAATTTTTTAATTTAACGTCTTTTTTAAGCCAGACGATTACGGATTCGAGTAATCAAAACCGACACCCCATTCATGACTGAATAATCCATCTGATAGAAATATACCCATTCAGAAAACAGGTATGTAAATCGTTTTTTTATGTATTTTTTACACATTTTAGAAGCTTAATCCTATTTTGTTTATTATTAGTTGTTTTTGTTTAAGCGTAGATTGTGATTAAATTATATTTTTGTGAACTTAAATTTTTAATCGTTACCTTCTTAAAAGAACATTTTTGCAATTATAAAAAAGCAAACAAATTTTTTAGAATTATGAAAGTCCCAGCCCTTTTTTTTAAGGCTCTAGTTGGATGGGTTCTGGAAACTGCTCCCTGAGATTTTTGAAAACTCATGATGATTTAAAAAAAAAAAAATTATTATTTTAAAAAAACGTTTTTCGTTTTTATTTAATTGTGACTTAACTTCTGAATATTTTTGAACCAATTTTTATTCTTAATCTAATTTGGCTACAGGGCACATTTTCTTAAAAAAAAATAAGAAAATTTCATATTTTTTTAAATCATTATTTTTTTTTTAATTTTTTTAATTATTTGCATTAAATTATGTAATCAACTTAAGAAAGTTTTTATTTTTTAAAGGGGTGTACGCAGAATGCAAAAAAATTTCGCACGGAATGACAAAACCATATAAAAAAAAAAATCCCGTTTGGGATATTCCATTTGGGATATTTTTTTTTATATGAAGTTTGCGATTCCGTGCGAAATATTTCATGCTGCGTTTAGGCCTTAAGCAAGATATTTTAAAATCTTTTTAATCGTTAGAATCAGAGTTGAAGAGCCCAAACTGGACAACTGTTAATGCTCAAAATACTGTCAAGAGCCTAAAGGAGTAGCTAGATTAAAGTTTTTGGTACTGGAAAACTGCTTGGCTTGTCTAATGCAGCTCGTCCAGTTCCAATCAGAAGTTTGTCTGGATTTGAGTTTTCTCTTAAAAGTTTCTTAATGTTGGGTCTTGCAATATCACAGAATAGTTTGGGATCGTTTCTGAATTTCGCTGCATTTCCTAGGAAATTTTAACTCCTTTGATCTAGACCTGGATATAATTTGGCTTGGGTGCCAAGATTGCACTTAACAACTCTCCAAAGGTTTAACGAATTTTTTTAAAAAGGCATCTTCCATGACATTATTCTCCTAATCACGCTTCGACTGTCTAAAAGTTTGACATTCCCTCTTCACATTCTATCCTTGCTTCTTTAGTCAACTTTAAGTTTTTTCTTTGATGATAATTAACTAACCTTCTAACTAACGATATAAATATTACACAATAAAGAAAACTTCTACATCCTATATGTTTTAATCTTTAATGACTAAAAAATTTAGTCCATCTAAGAAAACCGAAACAAACTACTTTTAAAAATAGCCATTGTATAAACCACAAGCTAATTGTTAAAAATTTTTAATTAACTTACTAAAAATGTAAACGAAGAATGATGGCGACCAGGAATTTTCAAGCAGTTTTCAAGGAAAAACCCAGCAGAGAGTGAAAATAATGTGATGAAAAATGTGAGCCAGAACGTGGGCTAAAGAGAAGAACAGTGGAGCAAAGATGCAAAGGACAGCTAGCCACATTGTAGCCAATTTGAAGGCGCTCAGAGCTATGACGATAGTAAAGTCACGTAGTACCAACAAATACAACAACAACGAAGGACATTAAGTAGCATGCAAACAGAAAAAGAAGAAGCAGATGAAGAAGCAGTAGACAGGAAGCCAAAGGAAGTACAATAACTATATTGAATGCCAGCAAAGGACATCATGCTGCAGTCAGGAAGCTACTGGCGCAGTACTGGGTACACCAAAATACAACTGGTTACAGTGCAAGTCATGTTTTCGACTCCTGCAAAAATACACACACACAGATACACACTCACACAATGTTATACAACACTGGCATACAAGCAATGCAGCCATACATTTCAATTTATTGAAGAAAAGAAAATTTCATCAATCAATGAAATATCGAAATTGACTTAATGAAAAGGACATAATGAACTGCAACAGCAAAGAGAGTGGGTAAAAAAAAACATGTTAAAAATTAAAGCAAATAGAAGAATAAAGAAAACAAAACAAAACTTGCGGTAAGCGTTCTTTTCAATTATAACAATTGTTGCCATTTTCATTGCATACTTTTGGGCAGAAACTGCAGAATTTATTGTGGATAATTGTTGAATGAAAGGAAATTTAATATTTGATTGTGGTTTTGTTTGCTTATTTGTTTTGAAGGAAAGTTAGAAAGGCTAAGAAAAGCAAGAAGACAAACTGTGCAATGTATCGTTTTACAACACTAGTTTTGTTTTGAAGATGGTATAGTAATGCGAATCTGGCAGCTCAACCAAAAATAGAAATTATAAAATGTATGATATGTGATGGATTTTTCTTGATCCGGAATTCCCCGCAGTAGCAAATCAAAGAGTTAATTTTATTAAAATCCTATACATACATATGTGACGGAGGTACTAGCGTATATTTTCGTCGTAACCTTCTTTTTTGCGAAATACCGATTATGTATCGAGCTATCGATAACAGCGTATTATTTCAGTTTTTTTTTTTGGATAAGCTATATTATTGTAATTCCTTCTTTTTTGCGAAATTTCGATTATATATCGAGCTATCGATAACAGCCTATTATTGCAGGTTTGTTTTTGATAAGCCATATTATTGTAAGGGATTAAAGTTATCTGAACAATTTTTTTTAATGAAAGATAAAACTTTGCATATTTTCACTATGTGGACATGCCATCAATAAAATAAGCAGAATTTCGCCAATTTATTGTGGCGATATTTTCGAAAAAAATGTTTTTGGTCACATTTTGTATCGACATGAAAGACGATTAGATCGAAAGGTATTGATGTGCTCTTTCCATTGATATATATTTATCGAAGTTACAGGCAACCAAAGTCGAAAAAAATGATACATGATTCGATAGCATCTACAGTTCTTAACCGATTTTAAAGATCATAGATTTGCATTAATTCACGATTCGTGATAATTCTTATTTTTTAACAATTATTTTTTTAGTTTAAAATTTTGAAGTGATCTCAACTTTGCTCAGATTTTATGAAGATAATATTGTAATCCAAATTCGTATAAGATTTGCAAAAATTTTTAAAATTATTTAAAATAATTTTAGAGGACAAGAAAAGTTTATTTGCGAGAAACCGATTTTTGTAATATTTGTCCTTCAGTGTTTTTTGTTGTACTCGCTTGCATAATATGTAATCATTTATATTTTTCAGTAATTTTGACTTCAATTAAATTTGAATTAAACCAATTTTTTTTTTTATTTCTTTCATCAAAGATGTATGCAGATATTTTAATTCGCTTACGAGCAGAGCTCGTAAAAAACTGTCAACACTTTCAGAGTGTCCGAAAAAAACACTCATTTTCGAACACTTTGAGAAAAGCAATTGACAAAACACACTCAATTGTGTTTTTGTTCAAAAGTTTTCTTTTAGGTTGTGTTTTTCCCAGACACTTTTGCCTGAGACTTTCAGCAAAAGTGTATTTTGCGTATTTATGCGTGCTTGTGTGAGTCGCCTGTGTTTTACTTCGTGCATGTACACAGATATGAGGCCGAAGCAAGCCGAAGTCATCAATGTAAATGCACGAAGTAAAGCACAAGCGATTTACACGCATACACACGCAAAAGACACTTTTTACGCAACGGTCTGAGGCAGACAGTTTTTCCAGTGAGCGGTTGCTCAAAGTGTCTCGACATAAGTGTTATTTAGAGAGAGACACGTTTGTTTGGCTCAGCAGAAAACACGGAACAAAACCGAAAAGCGAAACGACAAAAGTGTTCGGCTCAGTTTGTGTTTTATTAGTTCGGTTTTGGTCGTGACCCGTCCGCATAGTAAAAAAAGGTTGACAGTTTCTTACGAGAGTTGCGTTGTCAAAAATACATATTCACTAATCGATAACTTGATAAATAATCGAAATTTATAAAAAAAAGTGTCATACACGCTGTACCTCTAACAGACATATCAAAGTCAAAGAGATCGACTAAGAAGTTGTCCGCTTGACGTATTTTCGTCCATACAGACAGTCGATAAGAAGCAACAACTAAAATTTAATTATACTAGGGAACATAAATTCAATAATCGATTGTCTAAAAAACCTGATCAAATTTTGCCATATGGTGTGCAGATTTTGATTTTAGCGATCCCAAAAATATAAAATAATTCTCTCATTTGTTTATTTAATACAACAATATGCATTGTCAAAAATAAATATTCACAAATTGATAACTCGATAAATAATCGAAATTTTGGAAAGAAAATTCCGTAGGTTAGTCACACATATAAAAATCATCAAATTCAAAGAAATCTACTTAAAGAGTGTTCCGCTTTACTTATTTTCGTCCATACAGACAGTATATAAAAAGCAACAACTAAAATTTTATTATATTAAGTAATATAAATAATTCAATAATCGATTGTCTCAAAAACTTGATAAAATTTTGTCATATGGAATGCAGACTTAATTTTTGTGACCTCAAAAATATAAAAAAATGTGGTACAGTCGAGGCGGTGCCCGACAGTGGAATACCCTGTACCTTTTGTGTCAAAAGGTTGTTTTTTTCCTGCATATTCCATCTAAGAACTTTCCAATTGGAATTTATTTTTTTTTGGTGCAAAACTATATTTATACCTATAAATTCCGTAAATTTGTACCGATTTTGATGAAAATCGAAAGTTACGTCAAAGAAGCTGTTTTAATTATATTGGGTAAGTTTCAAGTTGATATGTTGAGGGGTGTGGGAGAAAACACGGTAAATCGATTGCGGGGGGTTCAACAAACTTCTTCTGCTTAGGAAATATGCGCACCAGCAGGTAAAGTTCCGTGTCTCTAGATCTTATAGTCTCCGAGATCTAGGCATTCATACGGACGGACGGACGGACATGGCTCAATCGCTACCCGAGGTTATGATAAGCATTTTGGTATAAAGGACTTGGGGTCTGCCACGCCTCCTTCTGTCCGTTACATACATTGCACAAATCTAGTATACCTTTTGTACCTATAGGTACAGGGTATAATAATACTCTCATTCCGGATGAGCAGCTCTTAAAGTTCTCGGCACAAGAGCAATGAGAGAATTTCCAATTTCTAAAGCAAATACAACACTGCTGTAGAAATATCTCAACAAATACCATTTAGATAAATGATACACAATCAACAACAGTTTATTGTACAGAAATGTTTAACACATTAATTATTTACTATAAGCCTATCATTATGAGTGTAACAATTGAAATTTATTTATCGAAATTTGATGCGTTGTAAGTAGTGTTGTAAAACTACAACTTCACTTTGTCAATATGCAACACAGTTTGCTTTATTCAAGTTGTTATATTAACGACCACAACAACAACAATACTTGTAATTACAAATACATAAAAAAAGAGGCAAAAATAAAATGTAATTGCCTGAAGTGTTGCACTGAGTCCTTGTAGAATTGTTTATATGTCCTTTTTCTGTGTTTGTTTGTATGTTTGAGAGCATGTCAGCCATGTTGAGCTTATTATAATCCTGTTTTTTTTTTTGGTTGGTATTACAATGCATTTTCTGCGCTTTGTTTTGTGTTGTGTCAATTAAGGAACATAATGTCATTTTCATAGAATACTTTAATGCGCGCTTGCTGCGAGGGTTGTCACAAAAATTTCGGAAGCAGAAAATCACTGAGTTGTCAGTTCAGCGACTGAATTTTTTTTGTAATTTTGTTTATTTTTGTATATAGTGAAAATTTAAATTTTAAAAAACAGGTAGAAACATACATAAATAATTTTTGATAATTATATTATCTTTATTTTTCAACAAGTGAAATATATTTATTATAACTATCAATATTGAAGCCAAAATAAATCATTTTCTTGGCTTAAATAGTTAAAAAAATTTACATAGAATATTTATACTTGAAATTTTAGTAACGTCACGCCTGGTATTATGGATAACAAAAAAACGACACGTAAGAAGTTTTTTTTTGATTAAAAAATTTGCACATTATTTTAAATAATACTAAAATAGAAGTTGTATATTAAAAGACTATTTGGTGTTTACCCCACTTTCATTTTATGTAACGTAACGCCACGCCAAAACAGAAATGCCCATATATTTTGTGAGGTCCTAATGTTTGTTTAGGGAAATCAAAATATTTTCCTTTTCTAAGTCTTTATTTAATTTTTGCAAGTTTCCCAAAATATATTTTATGCTACAAAAAACTAATTGCGAAAAAAAATTATTACACAGAATAATAATATTTTGAAAAAAAGATTGGTGATAATTTTCCAAGAACAAAACAAATATTATTTATCATTAGATATTTCATTAAAAAAGATGGCGTACGTTAAAGTCGGGCGCGGACGACTTTGGGATACCCTGTACCACTGCTTGCAATAAAATCCGGTAAATTGCTTACGAACACCAAAAGACATTTGATTGCCAAATTAGATTATGATACCTTCATAAACAACCAAAAACAGACGAATTTTTAATCAAAAACTTTTTTTCGACCGATCGGCCCTATGGGAGCTATATGATATAGTCAACTGATTTTGATAAAATTTGGTACAGTGTTGAAGATCTCCAAAAAACTTCTGAATGCCAAATTTGGTTACAATATCTGCACAAGCAAACGAAACACAACGAATTTTGTGCAAAAAACGTTTTTTTGACCGGTTGGCCGTATGGGAGCTATATAATATAGTCAACTGATTTTGATCAAATTTGGTATAGTGCTTGGGAACTCTAAAAAACTTCTTAATGCCAAATGTGGCTACGGTATGTTCACAAATAAACGAAACACAACGAATTTTGTAAAAAACACGATTTTTTGACCGATTGGTCCTATCGGAGCTATATGATATAGTCAACCGATTTTGATCAAATTTGGTATAGTGCTTGGGAACTCTAAAAAACTTCTTAATGCCAAATTTGGTTACAATATCTTCACAAACAAACGAAACACAACGAATTTTGTACAAAAAACAAATTTTCGACCGATCGATCCTATGGGACCTATATGATATAGTCAACCGATTTTGATAAAATTTGGTACAGTGCTGGGGGTTTCTAAAAAACTTCCGATTGCCAAATTTGGTTATGATATCTTCATAAGCAAACGAATTATCCATCTAAAACTTTTGCTTTTTTTCGAGGTCCTCTGAAACACCCCTATGGGAGCTATATAATGTAGTCCCAATATCAAAAAAATAAAATAAACTTGTATCCTATGGATTAATAAGGGATCTTATCTGAAAGTTTGGTTGCTCTAGCTCTTACCATCTCTGAGATCTAGGCGTTCATACGGACAGACGGACAGACGGTCAGACGGACAGACGGACATGGGTATATCGACTTCTCTAGTCACTCTGATCATACTTTAGGTAACTTTGGGGGGTCTCCGACTTCTCCTTCTGTACGTTACATACATTTTCGGCTTGCACAAACACAATATACCCTTTGTACCATACGGTACAGGGTATAAAAACCAATCTAGAACGTTTAAGAGAGATCAAAATACACTAGACTTGTGCGAAAAGGCGTGTTGGAAGGTATTCGCCGTAAAGAAGTTCGATAAAGGCAGGTTCGACTGTATTAAAAGTTAAAATTAAATGATGTCTTTAACTTTACATATATCAATTATCTCAAATATTTGCTTAAAATTACAAATGCTAGTTACTTAAAAGCCCACTCTCGTATTACATAACAATATGAATTTTAAATAAATATTGCGTTAATTTGTTTTATGTGCACAATTGCATGCACATATGCGCATATTAATTTATAAATTTGATTAACACACACACAAACAACCCACACACACACACATTTGCATATGCCGATATAATTTATTAATTGCCTGCATAAAATTACATGCACAATTTTGCAAATTTTTTTTTTGCTGTCCACCAT
Organism: Chymomyza fuscimana; assembly: GCA_949987675.1. Classification (NCBI taxonomy): domain Eukaryota; kingdom Metazoa; phylum Arthropoda; class Insecta; order Diptera; family Drosophilidae; genus Chymomyza; species Chymomyza fuscimana. The sequence goes on along the minus strand of OX465088.1, from coordinate 121,001,030 downwards.
TTTGCGTGCAGTTAAATGTTTAATATGTATATACAATATATGTGAGCGTGTGTGTGAGCGTGTTGTTTTTTTTTTTGTGTTTAATGGCTGCACATGTTTTTGCTTTGAATTTTTTTCATTTCCGTTTATTGTTTTTTTTTTTTCTTGCACTCATTTAGTTTTTACCTGCGTTTGGTTTTTTTATTTTTATTTGTTTAGCAACTTTTTAATTTAAATTTAACGTTTGGCCAAAGTGACCGCTTTATTAAAGTTTCCTTTTTATTTTCCTGCACTCATATTTTATGGGTTTTTAGACAGAGGGCAGCGTAACGTTTTGCATAGCTAATTAAAGTTTGTTGCCGCATTTCATGAGCCATTTCTCAACATGGTATGCAACAAACAACAACAATAATAATAATAAACGCAAAAAAAAAAGGAAATAAGAGCAACAAGATATTATCATGACACGTAAAAGGCGTTACAGCGCCACGCACAAATGCAAGTGATGCGTACAGTACAACGAAAAAGTCTTGGTACAGACTTTTGTGAGCAACTTCTGTGTATGTATGTTTGTCTGTTCGCTTGTAACTTCCAAGCTGCTCTTCATAATATGAAAAATGAGATGTCGTTGAAAGCGTCTTGAATGTCCGCTGGTTATAGGCTATGTGACGTTAAATTACATTATATATGAAAGCCTCTAGTGGACATGCATGAAAAAGTTCTAAGTGCGGCTTTTGCAATACAAAACTGATATTTTCTCAGTAAGCCAGTACGCTTGTAAGATTTGCAAAGGATCACGTTGACCGCAAAGTTTAAGCGCTTGTTTTAATCAATAAAGATGTGATTTCCAAAATCAAAAGCAGCCTTTTCTATAATGAAATAACTTTTTGCTCAAAAAATTTGTGAGTGACAAGACTTTTTTGACTCACTGCATATCTACACATATTTGTATGTATGTGTCTGTACAACACAGATGCCGTTAATTCCTCAGAACACCGTTAATTAGAACAGACAGCTGTCAGCTACCGCAAGTTATTATTCATTCCAATGTTTTGAACACTGTTTGATGATGATGATGATGATGCACTATTTTACACCCAACTTAAATTACAAACTTTTGTACCAACAAAAACGTAGCAAATAACTTTTATTGCAACAAAATGGTGCAAATACCTAGCATGCCACCTGGCTGGGTGCATTAACAGTAAATAGTAATTAATGTCGGTGCAGTAGAATTTATAGCTAACTAACTGTCTAAATTATTCTTTGTACGCGCTGTCTATCTCAGCAAATGGATGTTTGCTCCAATTCTCAATAAAACAAGCTTTGTGAGGGATCCAAATTGAGAAGAGTGCTCACTGTGGGACACGAAGGTAAAAATTGCATGAAAATTTTTGAAAAAAATTTTAATGAGAAGGGTGTAATTGGCATTGAAAAAACCGAAAAAAAATTAATACATAGAACAAAATGGGTGCGTTAAGCCCTAAAAGTTGCATTCTTTTTAAGAATACATAATTTCTTAATAACTTTCCCCTACAAATATTATTGCAATAATTGTTTTCTTGAAATTATTGTTGTCCATCATAAAAATGTGTGAAAGTGTTGAAAAACAAGTTTTCTCCCGAACTTTTTCTTTAGTGAGCTATAGGGGAGAGTAACAACCAAAACTGACTCTTTCTATCCAAAGGCCAGTACGCAGCAGCCAGAAATGCTTCCGAACAAAAATTGCAACTGAAAATATAAGATACTTTTTTTCTTTAGAGCTAAAACTTTACAAATATAACTTGTTCGTTCTTGTTCAGAAGCATTTCGGTTAGCTGCGTACTGGCCCTAAAAAAAAAAACATTAAAAAATTCTCAAAATTCACTAACAAAAAAAAAACAATAGGTTTAAGGATTCCCGAAATAAAATAAGATTTCATGTTGTTTAAAATTTATTTGCGGGAAACTCTCTCCACAAATGGGTTTCAGAATAACAAAACGATACAATTAGCTGTAAGATTCCGATTGTCTACATTGGTTTTTTGATAGCGGAATTATTCAAAAATTAAATTAGAATTGTACTCCTTCCGAGTATTCAAACATCAATTTGTTTACAACTTTTAAGTAAAGAGTAGGGAAAAAAAAATATTTTTTAGCACTAGTTTTGTCAGTGTTCGAAATATGCATAGCACTTACTTTAAAGCAGTGTCCTTTAATAACCAAACAAATAGTCGTGGCTTACCTGAAAGAAAATAAAAAAAATAAATGATTGTACAAATTTTTTTCTAGACGTATTTATTTATGGTATGTAAAAGAAAGTCGTGTAAGTAGCATTATTTATAACTCAAAATCGGCTGGACCGATTTTTATGATCTTTGATTTGTTGAAATTGTCTTCGCTCCAAATAGTCGTATATCTATAAAAGTGTGGAAATCGTGAAAAACCAAAACGGGCTACTTTTTTGATATGCCCCAAAGCAAATCAGTCTTTGCTGATCTTTATAAAAAAAAAATGCTTCTGCTGGATAAAAAATTTAAAACGGACCAGTTTTTTCCATAAAAAAAATTCTCTTAAAAATAATTATTTTACTATTTGCTTAAGCTGGACAACTATATCAAGCCATATCGCATATACCTATATACCTAATTTATCGATAAATGAAGGGAAGTAAAGAAGCGGCATTGAATGGGAAACTCTAATGTCAAAAGATTGTAATACGAACACACTTATTAGTTTGCTAGCGAAGTCTGCAGGGCGCGTAACCCCTTTTCTCTTTTTTTTTTTGAAAGTTTAGTTACTACAGTTGGCAGTTAGTGCACATTTAAACAATAGCTTGGTTGCGAAATTTAAGTCAAATTTGAGTTTAGTTCATCAAGGGCATATTTTTCAACTTTAAACCAATTTGCTTGGATTATTTTCGTGCCCCAAAACTTTCATAGAGTCTAAAATGCTAGTTCACATTTCTGACAGCTCTCAGTAAAACTTACAACTTGTAATTAGCCAAATGTCATTAAAAAAAAAAAAAAAACGAAAGTTGGCCTCTTAACAGCTCTGTCATGGGCATGATACCCAACTCTGTTCCAAAGACTCCAAAAAAAAAAAAAACAAACATGTGTCGTAATTGCAGCTGAAGAGGGAATCCTGGCAAGCAACTTTTAACAAATTATCAACAGAAAACGAAACTTTTTTATAAAATTGCTCAACTGTTGAACGTTTTTTTTTGTAGCCCGGAAAAACTTTTAAAAACACGTAACTGTACAAGTGTGTATGTGTGTGTGTGTGTGTGTGAACCTGTTTGTGCGTTTTCGCACATGTGCTTGCAATTATGTAATACAAATATGTAATGAAAGTTTTTCAAACTGTCCCAACACCTTGACCACGTGCTGATGGCCGCTCTGTGGCCGATTTTCGGCCAGTTAGCACACAATTAAAAAGATAAATAGTCCAAGTTGGTCACCGGAGAGAAGCCTCAATAAACAAATGAACATTAACAAGGAATTATAAGAGAAAAAAATTGACTCTGCAGGGATTTAGGAGTAATATTTGCGGCACCTATGCAGCATACAGGAAAAAAAATAAATTAAAAATTATGATACAGTCGGGATGTCCCCGATACTTAAAGGTTATTATCCGCAAAAAAGTCTTGTGTCGTATATAAATATTTGCTGTTGTGTTGATTTTTACGAATACATGTTCCTTTTTATACCCTGTACCGAATGGTACAAAGGGTATATTGTGTTTGTTCAAGCTGAAAATGTATGTAACGTACAGAAGGAGAAGTCGGAGACCCCCCAAAGTTACCTAAAGTATGATCAGAGTGACTAGAGAAGTCGATATACCCATGTCCGTCTGCCCGTCTGTCCGTATGAACGCCTAGATCTCAGAGATGGTAACAGCTAGAGCAACCAAACTTTCAGATAAGATCCCTTATTAATCCATAGGAGACAAGTTTATTTTATTTTTTTGATATCGGAACTACATTATATAGCTCCCATAGGGGTGTTTCAGAGGACCTCGAAAAAAAGCAAAAGCTTTAGATGGATAATTCGTTTGTTTATGAAGATATCATAACCAAATTTGGCAATCGGAAGTTTTTTAGAAATCCCCAGCACTGTACTAAATTTTATTAAAATCGGTTGACTATATCATATAGGTCCCATAGGATCGATCGGTCGAGAATTTGTTTTTTGTACAAAATTTTCTGTGTTTCGTTTGTTTGTGAAGATATTGTAACCAAATTTGGCATTAAGAAGTTTTTTAGAGTTCCCAAACACTATACCAAATTTGATCAAAATCGGTTGACTATATTATATAGCTCCCATTGGGCCAATCGGTCAAAAAAACGTTTTTTGCACAAAATTCGTTGTGTTTCGTTTATTTGTAAAGATATTGTAACCAAATTTGGCATTCAGAAGTTTTTTAGAGATCTTCAACACTGTACCAAATTTGATCAAAATCGGTTGACTATATCATATAGCTCCCATAGGGCCGATCGGTCGAAAAAAAGTTTTTGATTAAAAATTCGTCTGTTTTTGGTTGTTTATGAAGGTATCATAATCTAATTTGGCAATCAAATGTCTTTTGGTGTTCGTAAGCAATTTACCGGATTTTATTGCAAGCAGTGGTACAGGGTATCCCAAAGTCGTCCGCGCCCGACTTTAACGTACGCCATCTTTTTTCTCTGATCTTGAAATCCCATACGGAAAAGGATTCGTTTCGCACTTATAATAACGAAATATATAGATTTTTATTTTGTCTACTTTGACCTTTGAATATTAAAATACAATATACAGATATCGATAACACGATAATTAATCGGAATTAAAAATAAAATAGTGGCGAAAATTGGCAAGCAAATCTATACCATCTAACTAAACTCAGCACCAAAAAAATTTAAAAAATATTTTATATTAGTGGAGTCCAAAGCCAACTTAATTAATTAATATATTTTTTTAAATTGATGCTAATATTGATTTGAAAAAAAAAACTTTACCGTGGTACAACAACTATAAAAAATATTAAAAATGTTTCGCTTAAATGCATGCAACATTAACCTAATTTATATGGCATGGCATAAAATTAAATGAAAAAAGAAAAAAATATATAATGGTATATACAACAACTGCGGTTACATAAAAAATGCATAATAAAATTGTGCAAATAATAAAAATAGAGTGCGAAAGAAAGGAGAACGCACAACAATGAGAAAAAAAACAAGGAAAAATGAGGAGCCAGGCAAACTGCAAGAGTAACAAGTCGGGGCATACCGACTTAAATGTATCCTGTACCCTTGGAAACTTAATATATAACGCAGTTTTCAAAGGATTTTAATAAAACTTGAAATTTAACTTGCAAATTATACTTTTATTATGTTAACTCTAAGTTTCTAAGTGGAAGTACTAAAAAACTGTAAGAGACCATACCCAACAACTAAAAATAATTTGTAAGTCCTCATTTCAAAGAAGCTTATTTCTTTCTATCAACTTTTGACAAAAAAAAAATTCTAAATTAATCAATTTGATAAATTTTTATAAAAATTTGTTATAATTTCTGTCATCTTTTGAGAAATTATATTGGTTTAGCTCATTGGAGTCAAGCCAATCATGGAAATATTTTTTGTAAGATGTTATAAAATTTGTAGAATGTCCTTTGGACAGATTACAAATAAACAAAAAAAAAAAAAAAAATCTTTTAAGAAAAAAAAATTGCTGCTCCTACAATTAAAAAAAAAATTAATAAATTAACGTCTTATTTATTTATAATTTTTGTTACCAAAAATTTGAATTAATTTTATTCTGCACCATATGAAAAAGGCATAAAAATACGTGATTAAAAAAAAAGAAGAGCGACACCTTAAAAAAAAACCTAACCTAAAAAAAAAGAAGAAAATTTTATATTACATTTTTTAGAGAAATTTGTTTTTGTTAAAAAATATTACATTTATGGTTACTTTGATTAAAAATATCGTTGGTCAAAAATATTAAGTAGTTCAGTCACCATGAAAAATGAAAAACTCGTTTTTATTTTTTAACTGAGCCGTAGCTCGTTAAAACAATTTTTTTCTTGCTTATTAAGCTAGAACATTTGTAAATTTTTTTTTTTTTTTTTTAACTCTTTAGTGAAAATTTAAAGTCGCGTGCTGCAGGGATTTTGTGTACATTTTTTTTTTTTTAAAGTCACCTTTTTTCAAATTATAAAAAATTTCTACTAATTGAACCAATTGTTTGAAGGATATAGTTTTTTTTGTTTTAAACGCGATATTTTTTTTTTGTAAAATTTGAATTGATTCTTTAAATTTTGTGTTCAATAAGGTACATGAATTCTTCGATGAAAATAATTTACGTTTTCTATTTTTTTGTGTAATTTTTATTCTTAATTCAAGAATTTTTTTCAAGTTTTCAAATGTCTACAATATCTTCACATCTTCTCTAAAGCGTACATTTACATTAGTTTTCTAAAATATTTTTTGTATTTTTTTTGTAATTATAATAAAATATTACCTAATTAATTTAATTTAATTTTTATTCATCATCATATTTATACATTAGTTTTTTTTTTTTTTATATAATTTATAGAGATTAGCTTAAAGAAAAGCTTTACAACTAAGGTGTGAAAAATTGTGTTATGTAAATTTGTATTTATGTAAAATTGAATTTTGAAGGAAAAATTTGAATAAAAACCTTAAAAATAAAAAAAATAAAAAAGAGAATAAGAAACTAAAACTAAAAATATTAACTAATTGTAATAATTATATAAAATAATAATTTGGTGATGATAATGATGTTAATTAATGTTGCACGACTAATTTTTACACAAACTTAAAATACTCGTTACCCTTTGGCTATAGGGTATAAAAATATCGCGGAAAAGTTCTTAAAAAGAAAAAATTCTAGGAAAAATGGCGAGAAAAATAACTTTCAATGCGTTATGGCGTTGAAGCACAAACACAAACACTAACACTAACGCAAATACAATTATAATGCGCGTTGTTTGTTAGTGTATGTGCAGTGAATGAGTGAGAGTTTGTGTGAGTGAGTGTAAGTATGAGTGCAAGTGTGAGTGAGTGTTTAATGGCGTTGAAGCAAAATGCAAAGAATCAACCTTGTTGCCACTTTACAAGCAAAATATTATTCCGCCTGAACATTTTGTGCTGGAAATTTTGTCTACAAGGTTTTTCTGGTTCGCGATTATTCGTAGAGCTTAGCACTTACTAAAATGTAGCAAAAAGAAAATCGACTGGATTTGAAAATGCTTTTCAACTAGCTTATACTTAATGTCATGTTGAAAATTTTATTAGTTAATAAACATGTTAAATGAATTGGTTGAAGATTCAAGTACCAGATATACTTATGTTTGACAACTGCTTAAGAACAGATTAGTTTACATCTTTAATCAACTAGACTTTATTTTTGCGTACATTGCTTGAGCATTATTTTATTGAAAAAACCTGCCTAACCTTGCCCGAACGGATGACAAATTATTACACGAGATGATGATAAGTATACTAAAAATTTTAAGTATATTATGGAAGTCATCTTTATATTTCAAAGTGGAGACATTCGAAATTTCGTATTATGGAAGACGTCTTTAAAGATAACAAGTCAATAAACGAAAGCTATTCGCTATTGCTTTAAACAAAACGACAAATAAATGCATTCAAATTCATTTTCACAAAAATTCAGTGAAACTAAGCTTCAGAAGAGGTCTGTAAGACAGCCCTCTCTACAAACAAAAAAAGTTAAGCCTAGAGTTTTAAAATTGTAAATATCTTTTAATTCGTTTAAATATTACCTAATACTGTCAAACTTTTATTTTATTTTCTAATTAATTATATACATATTCTACTGTTCCCCACAGGAACACTTTTCAACAGCATTCGAGACCCATTTTCCAACCAGGGAAGAATGGAATGTTGGCATACCGGGCCCAAGTGGCTCAACAAAAATCTTCACGGACGGTTCCAAGTTAGACGACCGTGTTGGCGGGGGCGTCTACATTGAGGAACACAACGTAAGAATATCTTTTAGGCTCCCAGATCACTGCAGTGTCTTCCAGGCTGAAGTCATGGCAATTCAGGAAGCCGTCTCAATAATTAAAAACCTACCAATTGGTAGCAACAATATCTGTATTTACTCAGATAGCCAGGCGGCTATTAAGTCTCTAGCATCCATGACATCATGCATGAAGTCAGTGAACAACTGTCGTTCATCTCTGGAGGAGATGGCAGAACAGTTTTCGATCCACCTCATCTGGGTCCCGGGGCACAGGGATATTGAGGGCAATTGCATTGCGGATGAACTGGCAAGAAGAGGAACTACCAGCATCCTCCTTCAGGACAAGGAGCGTCTGGGTATACCTATGGCCAGCTGTAAATTGAGTATTAAGAATCACTTTGCTCTAGCTGCTAATCAAGCGTGGAATCGGATATCGAACACGTGTAGAATCTCACGGCAGACATGGCCGGTATACTGCAAAAAGAGAACAAAGCAACTTTGCGATTTAAATAGAGCTCAGTGCTCGACAGTTATCCGGGCAATCACCGGACACTGGCTGGTGGGTATCCATGCATCAAGGCTCAACGCACCTCACAATGATTTCTGTAGAAGTTGTAGAGATGAGGAGGAGCTGGAGACGGTGGAGCACTTGTTCTGTCACTGCCCTGGGCTGTGTAAGACAAGGCTCCGATTCCTTAAATCATACGTCTTTAATGACCTATCCCAACTCTCGGAAAAGAGTCCAAGAAGCCTCTCGAGGTTTATTAAAGCCGCCGGATGGGCGTGATTTTGGAACATATAGGGGACCTCCTGAATGGGGGAAGGGTGGTGTAAGGCCCACCCAGCGGTATCACAACGGGCCAATTCTCTGGCCTAAGTGAGTTGGGACGTTAGGTCCCGACTGCCGCCCTAACCTAACCTATATACATATTCTAATTAATTGTATATTAAAAATATCTTTATGGCACTTTGAAACAACTTTGCTCGTATTTTTTTTAGCTATTCATTTAATTAGCCATTGCCTTATGCCATAATTTAGAAAGGGGTTACACTTCAATCTAGATATGAGCTACACTCCCAACAGCAAGTACTTTATTAAAAACATGAATAATAAGTACTCTTTCAACTTGAATTATAATAAAACAGTAAACAAACTTGCTTATCATTATCAAGACGCTAATAACTCAAAACTTTTGTTTTAATTTGTATGATAAACTTTGCTCAAAGCTCCAAGGCATTTGGAATATATGTATTCATAATACATAAATGCTGCCATATGGTACACTGCAGTCACAGTTTAAATATTTAAAATTTCATTAAACTTGGGCATAAAAAAACATGTCTAGCATTGGAAAGTAAATACGGAGTCATAAAAAAAAGCCAAGTCCCTTCATCGCAGCATGCGGAGAAGTCTATTAAAAGTAGGCACATTAATAAACTTGGCACAACTTGTGAATAACTTTACACGAGGGTGTTCTTAAAAATTATAAACAAGCCCAGGCTGAAAAATGTACAGTCAGAGCAGAAATTTTTCGGACACTTTTTAATTTGAAGTTGAAAACTATGTAACTTAGCAAGGAAATAATAAAAAAAAAAAAAAAATATTAAAAAAATTTATGTTTGGAATAGAAACAACTTATCGACTATAGTCGAGAACGCCTAAACATTAGATATTTCTTGCAGGTAGAAAGTTTTCTTAAACTGTCACGTTCGCCAAATGAATGTAAATTTTAATTGTTGTTTGTTTTATCCAGCATTTGTTACAATTATAATTTTTAAAACGAAAATCATAAAATACCAATTATTGACTGATTTCTTTCATTGAATTTGAAAAATAATAATAAATGCTGTGATCCACATTTAAATATTCTGAAATAATACATAAAAAAAAAAAAATATTAAATAACGAAATATCTCTTGTTTTCTAATTCTTTTAATAGGCATTGGTAGTAAAAATAAATATCTAACATTAAGCGAAATAATAAAAATAAGCGAAATGTAAATAAAGTATGTATCAAAAAAAAAAAATATCTCAACTTTTAAACTATTATTATAAATATATAAACTTAAAATGTAAATATTTAGTAAACGAAAAGTAAAATTTGAGGGTAAAACGAGAAAATTATTTATTTTAGTGACTTAAATATTTATTTTAATACAACAACAATAATACATATAACTAATAAAACAGTTAATTTATCTACTTTTAAATAATAAAAACTATTAATTAATTTTTATTCTGATTTTATTTTTTATTAAATTTAATTTTTTTAAATATTTTTATATCAATTTTCATTTGAAAATCGCAAAAAAATCCTTTTACAATTTTTATTCTCCATTTAAATTGTTATTATATTATTAATTAGTTAAATATAAATTTTAGTTTGAAAATGATAAAAAAAAAACTTGAATTTGTATAATAAAAAAAAAATTTTTCAATTTTTAAACTAAATTTTTTTTTTTTAAATTTATTTAATAAAAGTTATTAACAATATTTTTCACTTAATATAATAAAAATTATTTGCCTTTTTATATTTTCTGTTTTAATATCAAAATTGAATTATTATATTAAATAGTTTAAAATCTATTTTTATTTGAATATCATGAAATATTTTACAATTTTAATAAGAAAATTTGGTAATTATAATTATGTATAAAATTATTTCAAATTATTTTTTAATTTTTAAATAATGCAAATTATTTGTCAAGTTTTATGCTTAATTTTTGATATAAATAATATTGTATTTATATTATATATTTGTATTGAATAGTTAAATATCAATTAAGCTCTTAAATCATAAATTTTAGTTTTAGATCAAAAAAACAGGGTTCAAATTTAATTTTTTTAAATAAATAAAAAATAAAAATTAAGCTTTTTTTTAGATAGCGACTTCAAAAATGTTATACAACATACCTAGAACATTCTTTTCGTCACCATTTTGTAACCCTTTATTATGATCCCTGTTTCAAACAATATAGTTAAAATGTTTTGTTTCACTATGCTAATAAAAAAATACATTAAACTATAAATATTTTACGCCAAGTTACAAAGCTTTAAAGGTTCCACTTTAAAAGTGTACGAATAATTTTTTGTCTGACTGTATAATACACAAGTCTATATATAATAGCAAGCAAACGACTTAATTTGTTTTACGGCCTAAAAATATGCAACACGAACCAACAATAAACAATATTAACCACAACAAACTTAAGCCAATATCAGAAAAAAAAAACAAAAACAAAAAAAAAACCAAACAAATTGCAAACTGATTTAAAATTAAACAAAATTATTATAACCAACTTGAGTGAAAAACTCGTAAGGGGAAAAATCCCAGTGTGGGAAAATGTAATGAAAAATGTGCTACACGCATACACACGCACACGCACACCCTTACGTTCACTCACTCCTCTCACACACTGCTGTCTCCATCTCTCACGCCACACACAAATGAGTATCATCAATCACGCGACTCTGACGCAAAAAACGACGGGCTTAAAGGCAACGTAGTGACGTAGAGAGTAGCTGCGAGAGTGAGAGCGCACGCAATGCCGCAAAGGATAAACAGCTAACTTAATTCTGTGGCCGGAAATGGTTGGCAAGGCAACAGGACATACCGTGCACAGAGTGCGTCTGCTGCAGAGTTGTACAGGAAGTGTTATCGTGCTGCTGATTTCCCACTGATTTCCTAGACATTAAGTAGCTGGCTGCAGTGTTGAGTAACGTAACATCAGCTGCAAGCGGCGTAAAACTTTCTTAATAACATTTTTCCCTATACTTTTTATTTACTTATTTTTTTGTTTTGTTTTGTTTTTGTCGAGCTGTGGCAAACAATAAAACAAATCAGACAATCAATTATGTTAATAAAAACAATAAACAAATTGAGTTGTGGCTAGGCAGCTTCAAATTTAAGGCGCACTCTTTAGCAGTGACGTAGATAGCTTTATGCGAGGGGTAGAATGTGACTTGGTAAAAAATTTTAAATTCGAAACTTTATATCAAGTGTTACACAAATATGTCAATATTAACATAAAATTATCTTCTATGTGTGTGAAAATGATAACTGGAAGAACAGGTAAGTGTGCTTCTTAGAATTATAGGTTCTAGATTAAATCTTTCAGGTGTAAGAGAACTAAAAAGTTTTTAAATTAAAGGGCCATACGCAGCATGCAAAAATATCCCAAAAAAATGATTATTTTTTTTTATATGAAGTTTTGACGTTTGGTGTGGAATTTTTTCGTGCTGCGTATGGGCGTTAAAATCAAACGGAAAACGTTTGGCCTGCAGTTGAAATATTTTTCTATTGTTTATAGACGATCGGCATAGCTAGGACACCCTCTAGCTAAAAAATTCAAAATTTTTTAAAAGGTCCAAAACAAGTTTTTACTTTTAATTCGATTTTTATACTATATGAAAAATTTGCTTCGATTTGTGGATAGCCTCTCAAGATGAGGTATTTCACTTGGTATCCCAATGCTGCCAGAAAGATGGGAAAACTTAGTGTCTATCGAAAGGCAATACTTTGGATAAAACACAATAAATTTATAATTTTAGAAAGAAGATGGCGGAAACTTAGTCGTACACCTTAAATTTTTTACAAAGCGCTGAGCATTATTCAAGATAAAATTTATTTATATTTAAATAGAAAGAAAATTCAAACAAAAAATAGTTTAAAATGCGAAGCTGTTACAATGTGTCTTTAGTAGAAAAAAAATTATATATTTCTATATATTTTTTTAAATACAAATTTTTTAATCGCGATTTCGAGCTCGAGGAACTTTGTTTACTAAAACAATCCGTTTAAAAAATAAGTTTTAGTCAACTGTTATAATCTATAAGCTTGTTACTATGCACTGCGAAGTTTATGTGTCCCTCTTATAATTTGTTAGAACTTGATCCCAAAAAGTCCCCTGTCTACGTCACTGCTCACTACATATACTCTATGCTATGGCATACTTTTGTGCTCTGCAGGCACTGCAGCTTTGCGCTTTAGTCAAATGCGGCAATCAACAGTGCTGTCAGCTGCTATCTCGTAGCCTCTCTGCTCTCTCCCTAGCACTCTCTCTCACTCTCTCTCTTACTATGTCTGTTTTTCACTCTTTAAGCGACAGGCGGCAAGCTCTGACTCTCTAAGCGATAAAGTTGTTTGCCTAAGTGGCACACTTCAAGTTTTGCGGTTTGAAAAACACAAATTCAAACTTTGTCAGCTCAACCGGGTTGGCAGCCCCCCCTACTTTTTTCACTCACTGCCAGTGTTGCCATTCCCACAATTGCGCTGCTCTGTCGTTTGCTTCAAGTGGCTGTTTATGTCGCAATTGCCTGTCTCGTTTTATTCGAGGCTAATAAGTGCTTCTTGTTGTTGTCCCTGATAACTTCCTGGCAGCTTTTTTGCTTTACTTGCTATAAAGTTGCTGCAAAAAGTTGCATCATTTAGTTCGTTTATTTGAAAATTATATTTAGCCAAGATAACCGCAGGTAGTACTTGAAATTAAATAATTTACTTTCGAGACTGTCAACGCATTCAAGCGCAAAACATTAGCAAGTGATTTTTTTGAGGTTATCTTTAATTGTTGTCATTTATGACATTTTTAATAAAAATTTAAGTCAGGATATTTTTATTAAGGGACATTTGCCGAATATGGGTTAGGTTATAAAAGTTGACTTTCGTTTCTTTAAAGTCACAAATGTTAGACTCGGGTTCCTTTCTTTTTTGGAGTAACTTTTTAGCCTAAGATTATAAAGCCTGAGATTAAAAGAATTTAATGAATAGATGATGAGATTGTGTAGAGTTTTGAAATATTACTATAGTTATGATTCATCTTGAATGCTCTCTGGCTAAGGTAGTAAGAGAAAGCGGCGCGACATCACAATTTCACATAAAGCGGCAGGTAATCTCATGAATGAGTAACCTGCTAACTTCCAAGAGCATTCATCGTGTATTCTCCTGGACGCATTTAATGATGGTAATCATTTCTAGAAGCGGAGAAGCGGGCTTTAATCTTTGAGGGGTTATGAAGCCAAATTTCTTCAATTGCCTGTACAAACATAAGAGAGTCTTCTAATATGTATTAATCTTTTTCAGTGTTGTATAGTAAGTGTAGCGTGAGTTTGATGAATGGATATATTTTGGTTCTCCTCAGATCAGTCATCCTTTCAGTAACTAAGCGAATAATAACCGGTTTTCCTAAAAAGGAAAGTTACTAAGCAACTCAATTTGGAAATAATTAAGAGTAACCCCTCTTTAAAGCAAAACTACAATATCTAAGAATCTATAAGGCATAGTTGGTTTATTCCTCCAAAAAATACAAGAAAGTATATAGAAGTAAGCCTAAACCAATATTGGGAGACGGCTTGCATTCCCAAAATTAAAGAACGTGAATAAGTGGGGACTGTGACCGACAGCGGGACCTTGAATCCGCTGTTCCCTTTGGGGTCTAGAATTTTAGACATATTCAAGTGAAAGGGCGAAGGAGATGTTTTGTGAAAATGTCAAACTTTTCTTATACATATGCATAAGTATTACATTTTCGGGATCTAGCTTATTTATTAGTGGAGTTTTGTTTAGGTGGGGGTCTAGCATTTTTGCCTTATCTATGGAAGATATCATGAAAATGAAAAAAAAATAAAAAATTAAATGTCTGTTTGTTTTTTGTAGTCTCTGAGATGCTCTTTTGGCAATATTTGGAGTCTAGTATTAGATGTTCAAAAAATCCCAACTCGAGATTATGATAGGCGTTTTGTACAAATCTTGACCTTTAACCAGTGAGAGAAAATTTTTAATGATGACAACTAAGGTACAACTCTTAAACAAAAATCAAGAAGTACATAAAGTGCAAAAAATGTCCTTGTTAATTAAGGCAACCTTATGCAAACATACTGGCTTAAATTCAGCTTCACCAAGCTCTTAAAGCGTTACCATCTTCTATATCTTCTTACTTTTCTTAGCATTTATTAAAACTGTCAAAGTTGAACATTTCAGAAAACACGTTTCTTTATTATAATTCAACTTCAAGTTCAAATTTTGAATGCCTTAAAATCCCCCGAGACTAAAAAGACAGTCATATTCATTTCAAATCATAATACAAAGAGACTATCATAATTCAATGGCAAGTACAAGGACTCATAAATAGGCTAGCTAGGATATTAAATCATGCACATGAGTAGCACAGATTAAACACACTCACTCAAGGCACATAAATTACTATGAAAGCTCAAAAGCAGAGCAATACAATTGCCAGACAGTCAAAGAGACAAATACGGACGTATGGGCAGGCAGAAACAAACAAACAGAAGGACGAACGAACGCAGAGAGAGACAAACAGACAGAGTACAGAGGATGATGACAGTGGATGAAGATGAAGCAAATCTTACAACTCATGAAACAACGTAGACAATTGCACTAATGTGAGTGTAAGTGAGTGTGTGTGTATCTGTGTGTGCGTGTGTGAGTTGCTGCCAACAATGACAAATTACGCCAAAGAGAAAAAAAACAACAACAACGCGCAACACGCAAAAGTATGTGGCGTACTGTAACCCAAAAGTATCTCACAGATACATGTTAACAACGACAATAACAAGTTATGAGCCCAAGTCAGAGACAAACAAGCTAACAACAAACAAACAAGCACAAAGCCCATAACAATAAAAAAAAAAGAAGAAAAACTTGGCAAATTTATATCAAAAACTATTTCGTACATAATAAAGTGTGGCAAGCACGGGTAGGGTTGAGGCGCCTCTCAGTTGCATGCAAAAAGTGGCAGCTAAAGTTATCAACATAATTCATAAGCGAAATGAACAGCCAGAACTGGCTGAAAGTGTAGCTGTGACAACAACAGTGTTGATCAACACATGTTGGCGGCATGTTGATTATGTTGCAAGCACATACATACTACAGAGTTGCCACTAGTTTACGCTATGCCGCGAGTCGCAACAACCATAGCAATGTGGCACGAGCGCGGCAGCAGCTGCTTTCTGTAGATTATCCGCACAAAAGCAGATTTTGTATACACAGAAAGAAAATCATATTGTTTAAAAATTTTTTGAAGTTATTGAAATCTTCGAAGAATTATTTTGGGGTTCAACGTAAAATTTACTACAAAATCATTTTGCAATAATTGAAACTTTACAACCTTTCCACATGCAACCGATTTTCGGCACTCTCTCCCAAAAACGTTTTTCTGCAGAAGATTTTGTTGTAAATCAATTTTGTATAGTATTTTACATTCTCAAAATCTCTCAAAAAAAAATGTAATTTAGTGATCTTTAACCGTGAATATTTTGTGACGCGCCCATCAAATTTTCTCTTACTTTGAAAATTTTTTATCAAAGTTCAGTATAAAAATTCTTTCTCTATTAATGATACAAGCAGCGGGTAACAATCAACTTTTCAGGTTAATTGCTGGGTTAATATATAGCTATACAAAAAATATGAACATTAAATATTTAAATAAATATAAAAGCTTTTTATCTAAAAAATGCGGCAGAGTTACCAAACGTTTTTTTTTTTTTAATTTTTAAAGCTAAATCTGGTGCCTAAAACATGATAATTCTCAAATCAAAATGCAAGGAGAGAAACAATTTAAAATGTAAATAAAAAATTGTTAAAGCATAAAAATTTGCACTAAACTTTTTTTATTAAAAATTTAATTTCTCATAAAATTAATTAGCTTATCACAAAAAAATTTATTATATCTATATTTAAAGGAAGTTTGTTTTTCTAAGACAGCTTACTCTCATAAAATGCGATCACCAAAAAAAAAAAATAATTTTAATTTTAAAATTAAAAGTAACTAAAAATGTCCACATATTTTTTTTAGTTTTTATTTATTAAAAATGAAAGTTAAAAAATTTTTTTTTGTAAGTACATAATTTTCATTTAGTAAAAATTAAAATTATAAAAATTTGTATTTAAAAATTAAAAATAATAATATGTTAATATTAAAATTTTTTTAATAAATGAATAATAAATATCGCAGTTACATGTGTGAGGAGGCAATAGTTCCTATTTTGCCAATATGGCAATAGCTTGAACTGGTGAGAGTAGCGGTGAAAGCGCGCTTACTCTCACAAACACTAGTTAAGTTAAGGCATTTAAACTTGGCGCACTAATTATTGTTTTGTATTAGTGCTTAGGTTAATGGTATTAGTGCATATGTGTAAGTGTAGAGTAGGCGATAGAGATAGTGTTAGGTACGGCGGACTCTTTCGTTTCTATTAGGATAGATAGATCAGAGTGCCGTGTAGGATTTATTAGAATACGTTTAGGCGGAAATTCCAGCTAAATCTGGACAGTACCAGGCAGACAATAACAAGAAGAGAGTCGTGAAAAGAGTGACAGTAAAAAGAGTGGGACAGTCTAGTGAAATAAGTAATGAGTCTTAGTGAGTCAGTATATATATATATAATAATTCCCTGACTGACAATTTTTGTCAGTCGGCCCTGGGCGGGGCATGGGGATCTCTATTAATAACTGTTCAAAGAGAACAGGGACCTACAGTTTATAGCCGAATCCGAACGGCGGTGTCTTTAATTAATAGAGACTTTCTTTGGCAAATAGCGTCTTTGAGCTAGCGATGCCAGTGCTAGGCAAATGTACCAGTGCTACTGCGGGGATTCGAACCACCGACCTTCGGTTTGTAAAGCGAGTCCGCTACCACTACGCTACCGACGGCCAGTGCCGCAACTTTAAAGGCGTTTCGTGGAATTAAATAAAGAATTGTCGCAAAGGACGGGAATAAGAATATAATTAATTAGTAGCGCACCGGGCGCGACCGCGTCGGAGTTCATACTTTTTCGTGAACGAGCCACGCCAAGTTCTGCTACCAGGACTTAACATCCGGGTGAGAGTATCGCTGCAAAAGGGCAATATATATATTCATTTAAATTGTTTATATTGTTACATATAAGTATAACTTTATTTTTTCAAATTATTGTTTTGCTAAAGATATTATTTTCTACAACATAGAGAGCGTGTGGGCTCGGCTTACTGTAATGTGACACTAGACCACAAAAAGGCGGATAATATAATTTTAAACTTAAAGTAAAGTATTTTTTTTATTTAAAATACCGAAAGTCTCAGCAAATTATAAATTTGTTGTGACATTTATCTTAGGCATAGCTGAGCTATCCCAGCCGTTGTTCCGGACAAACCGGAGGTCGTTACACATGTGCTAAGCCTAAAATCTGTATATTTAAAATAAAGCTAGATTTAAGCAAAAAATTAGCACTAAAAGAAAAGAAAGACACATGAAAAATAAAAAAAAAAACAAGAAAATTAAATTTCCACTCTTATAATATTTTATTAATTTACTAACTAATTTTGCTTTTATTTATTTTAAGTAACTTTCAGTTCCAAATTTCGCTTATATATAAATGGCACTAAATGCAAGTATTTTGAGTCCATTTTCTACTTAATAATCAAGTAAATTATTTTTCGTAAAAATTTTAGTTTCTTAATAGAATTTTTCTCTCTGTGCACAAATACAACTACTCGTATGAGTGTTAGTATCCGCGCTGTGTATTTGTGCCTGACTAAAAGTATTTGCCAACTAGATTTTTGACTTAACATTTACGACATCGTTAAGCGTTTTGGCAACACCCACACAGATAAACACCCTCACACACAGATACAATCCTAGCGTACGCGGCCATTTTGTGTGGACCATCGTCTTATAGGCAGCTTCTTGAGCTTCGTAACGCATTTGCCATAGTTTCTGCTACAGACCGTGCGATCCTTTATGCTGCCTGCCACTAACGCGCTAAGTCCTTTGACTTGGACAGCTACAGAAAACTTTCTTATGGTCTTAACATATACCATTACTTTATCCAATACATGCACATATGAATATGCTTTGGTTGTTGTATGTGTGTCTGGAGTCCTTTTCTTATAACACAGACTAAACTACATTAAGCTGTATCCATGTGTATGTGCGATTCTGTGGTAAATCTTTCGAGTTGACTTGGTTTTTATGCGCGTTCCAAGCTTAACTTTGATTTCTGCTCAACTTTCTCACTTAAAAGCGCGTTTTCCGAGTCTCGGAAAAGTTGAACCTGTCGCAATATTTGGCAGCTTGAAAAAGTTGTCGCCAGCTGGCATAGACTTGCTTAATAGACGTGTGACTATAAATTTAAGCCAAGCTAAGACTGTGGCATGAATAAATGAGTGCGAGGAGGTAAGGAATTAAGGAAATAAAGCAATGTTGTTAGAATTTGCAAAAGATGTAGCTTATTTCGATTGTTATGCGACTTGGCAACAATTATAAAGGGCTTAGAAATGTCTAACACATAGTTGACAATAGTCAAATATTTGTTTGCCATAAAATTGAATATCTGAATTTCTGATTATATTAAATTCGACCGAGCTGTGTAGAAATGCACAGATTTTTATCTAGGAAAAATAAACTAGAGAGAAAGAAATGCCACATGTAGTGAAGATGTTAAGAGGAACTATTTTAAAAATTATGTCTTCTTAAGCAGTTCAAAGATGATGAGTTGTTTATCTACAAAGCTCCTAAGCCTAAGAAGGAAAGATGAAGCGTTATATCTAAAGATCTTCTAAGTTCTTACATTATATTCGTAATGACTTTTTTTATTTTTAGTATCAAAAATAAATTAGAGTTTAGTGTAGATTTTAAGAAGAACAGTTAAAAAATCATATCTACTCAAGCAGTTTAAAGATGATGAATTGATCATCTCTTAAGTGCTAAAGTATTAACTATGACCACACAAAATATAGCTCAGAATTGTTTTGTAATGATTTAAGTCAAAGCCTATTTAAGTTGCTTAAAGATGATGCGTTAAACAGCTTTTCTAAGTTCTTACATCATATTTGTAATGACATGTTTTATTTTTAGTATCAAAAATTAACTAAAACTTAGTGAAGATGTTAAGAAGAGGAGTTAAAAAATGATGTCTTCTCAAGCAGTTTGAAGATGATGAGTTGATCATCTTTAAAGTGCTTAAGTATTTGCTATGAGCGCATAAAATATAGCTCAGAATTGTTTTATAATGATTTAAGCTTAAGCCTATTTAAGTTGCTTAAAGATGATGCGTTAAGCAGCTCTTCTAATTTCTTACTTCATATTTTTTATGATTTTAGTTTTTGTTTTTATATTAACCAAGCCAACTCCAACATTTTTAACAGAAACAAATCGATTTATTAATTAAGTGAAGATTTAAAGAACCATTTTTAAAATGACGTCTTTTTAAGGAGCTTAAAGATGATGAGTTGGTCATCTCAAAAGTGCTTTAGTACTAGCTATGAATGCATAAAGTGTAGCTTAGAATTGCTGTAAAATGATTTCTATTTAAAATGTTTAAAGATGATGTTTAATATCGCGCCTTACCTCTTGACCTCATATTCTTAATTATTTTATTTTTTATGTTAAGTATAGTTTTTTGTATCGATGTCTTCTTAAAGAGCTTAAAGATGATAAGTTGATCATCTCCTTATGTACTTACTATGACCGCATTAAGTGTAGCTTGTTTTAAATTGATTGCTATTTAAGCTGCTTAAAGATGATGCGTTTAACGGCTCAGTCAAGTTCTTGACAACTTAAAATTCTAAATGATTTTTTTTTTTCTAATAGCAAAGTGAATCTATTATTCCATTTTAATATACCCTACCCATTTGAGGGTAAAAAAAACCTAAATACATATAACGCCATTTAATAGGCTTACATTTGCGGCCTGTGCAATCTGTCAGAACTGCCAATATTCCAGAAATTAGCCAACATAACCAAAAGGATTATTCACCAACCTTGGCAACGCTAAGCTGCATAAAATATGATCTATAAGTAGTGAACTTAAGTACAAAAAAGCCAAAAAAAGAAACCTTTGAAATATTTATAATTTCTTGGCAGGACAGCGCAACCTTTTAAAGGATTTTCATCTGCTGCCTGGCAAGCTTAACATTGGCTGCCATTTTGTATATTGATTTCCATACATATAAGTATATTTATTTGGTAAGAAAAACTTTTTTTGCTCTGACATAAATGTCAAAACGAATAAAAATACATTTCGAACTGCAAGCAAAATGGACAACAAACCAAAGCAAAAAAAATAACAAAATATCACAAAAAGAAGAAACAAAGTTTTTGCGGTTCAAAACTAAAGTAAAGAACCAGAAATTTTGTAATGTGCGTAAAACTTTGGAAGATGTCTGCCTGTTCTTAGGCTAAACAATTGAAGTGTGACAACTATCAACTATCTAGATAATGTTGTTTGTCCGGCTCCAAATAGTTTTATGTGTGTTTGGCAACCCTTTTTAACAGCACGACCCCCAACACACAGTTGACTACAACGTAGGCGGCCATTTTTCGTGTGTGTGTGTTTGGTCTTTTTGCAGGCTGAGATTCTAACCACAAAATATTTCGGTCTGGAAAATTCTTTAAATATTAAAATCTTGATTAAGTTAAATGCGCATTTGGGGCCGCAACTTAAGTACACATTTGGTATGCACATAAAGTGATTCCTCGTCCATATGCCCAGAGTTTTGTATACGAAACCTGAAACACCACAAAACTCAAGTTGTCAAGATGACTCGATTTTCCAAAAAAAAACAAAAACCTTAGGAAATCTTTGGGGTTTTGCTGTTTTGTGTGTGTGTTTCTTTTTATTGCCATAAATTTTAACAATTTTACGCACGATTTGGGAAATATGCGCAACAACCGTACATGGCCAGAAAAACTTTTCCGACCCATAACATCCTGCGAGAGTTAATGTGACCAGACACTTGACATAAAAATAAAAAAACGAGTACAAAACGTTTGCCTAGTTGGCATACAAATTTTCATAATTGTTTTGGTCAGGCTCTTTAACGCCTTTGAGCTGGTCCCCAAAATAAAACCGTGCTGGTATTTAAATGCCATCAATTTCCATTAGCAACGCGCACAAATGAAATTATACAAGTTTTTGTTCTTCTAGAGGGTTTGGAAATCCTTTGTTAGTTCTGGCCACTTTTGGGTAAAATAAGATTTTTATAGCAAATCTGGCAGCATTTATGCATCCTTACAAACACACACACCACACCACACTTATTTAACCTAATTGACTTTACTTTCAAAAATTCCGTAACACTCCCCATGCCCTCAAAAGAGAGTTCACCCTCCTTTTGAACCTTAACATAAACTGCGCCATGTTTATTTAATTTTGCATTAAATTTTTTTTTCTCGCTTTGCGCTATTTATTCATTTTCTGGTCGCTTGCTTGCGAGGGTAGGCTGAAAAGTAATCGGACTATTCAAAAGAAAAAGTTTAAATTTTCAGAGAGCTCGTTGCTGTCAAAGATTTAGCCTTCTATGTCACATTCTGTAGTTGTGGCGAGAGTTAATGGGGTAAAACCTCTATTAAATTGAATATTGTGACGTCATTCGTTTTGTATTTTGTAAAAAATAAAATAAATAATAAGAACAAAAACGAGTTAAAAAAATGTTTATGGCTTGTCTACCGTCTTTAAACATGGACAAACGAATATTTTTTAATTAAATTGAAATGTACGAATTTCGATGTTTCGTATAAGAAATTGAAGAAAAAATTTTTTTTTAATTACACTAGTTTACAAATTTTAAAAAGTTTTGGTATCGTCAACATGTTTTAGTCATTTCGGTTGTAAAATGGCAAGCTAAATTAAAAAATTAAGTCCAATAATTTTTTCATGGAACGGATTTCGAGATATTTCGAAAAAACCACTTTTCGAAATTAAAAAAAATGTGTCTACTTAAAAGGGAATATTTGTATCTCTGGTTGTACTAAACTGACTTTGACTATTAATATAATATATAATATAATTGAATTACCTATCTATTACACTTGGAACCTATTTTTGTCCAATTTACGGTTTGGTCGTTATTTATTCATTCACATGAAATTTTTCATAATTTTCAGCAAATCTTTGAAAAAAAGTTCGTAAAGTTCGATCGATCACGAAAAAAATGAGGGGTTCTTTATCAAAATCGGAGAAAAAATGTGTAAAAAACTGGAATTTTTGTAAAAGCATAAGAATATTTTGAGTATAATCGATGTGCAATTCAATTACCTACAGTTTAGTAAAGAAATTATGAAAATCAGTTTAGTACATCCAGAGATATTCGATTTTAACTAGACACACTTTTTTTAATTTCGAAAAGCGTTTTTTTCGAGATATATCTCGAAATCCGTTCATTAAAAAATTTTTGGACTTCATTTTCGGTTTTAGCGTGCCATTTTACTACGGAAACGAGTAACATGTTGAGAATACATTTTGCTGTAAACTAGTTTTTATCAGTTTTGCAGTTTTAAAATTGGGAAAAAAATTTTAAAAACCCATGAACACAAAATTTCCGCTTAAAATATATTTTCCAAAATTTTTGTATTTGTTTATTGACATATGATTTAAGCAAACACAATTTTTAAAAAGTGTTAAGTCTCAGAAAAATATGAAAAGATTTTTTATATCTATAATATTTGAACTAAAATAAATTAAATTTAATACTGTTTTTTAGATACATGAACATAAGAATTTTTGGTATTATTTTTTAAAAAACTTCATATACCTACATGTTATTAGAAAAAAAATGTTTCACCCAAAACCCTAAAATTCGTTTATTTAAATTTACTTCCGAATTAAAAAAAAAAAAAATTAAAAATGTAATACAGTCGAGGCGGTGCCCGACAGTGTAATACTCTGTACCTATTTTCTCAAAAGAAAAATTTATTCCTGCATATTCCTTCTAAAAACTTTCCAATTGGAATTTATTTTTTTTTGGTGAAATTCGATATTTATACCTATAAGTTCCGTAAATTTTTACCGATTTTCATGCCACTCGAAAGTAACGTCAAAGAAGTTATTTTAAGTATATGGAGTAAGTTTCAAGTTGCTATGTTGAGGGGTGTGGGAGAAAACGGTAAATCGATTGCGGGGGCTGGGGGGATTGCACCGATAATATTTGTATGTGGATTTATTCATTAGAGCCACATGAATCATCTTACCAAAAATTGTAATTCTAGGTCACTTGTAACCATAATTGCGTAGAGTCAAATATTGACGCAGTTTATTGGCAAGGGGAGGTGAAATTTGTATATTTTTGACTATAACTTTTGCTGTATTTGTCCGATTTTGTTAATTTTTTACACATAGATGCATGTAACCACAACGCATCGCTCTGTTAAATTTCAGATGAAAATATTTAATGGTGTGGCTAAAAACCTTTTTCTAAACTTAAGGCCAGTACGCAGCATCGAAAATAGCAACGAGACAAAAAATTGCGGTCAAAAACATTGTCTGCGCAGCGTTTTCAAGCAAACAGTGCTGCCCATTTTTACGCTAATTTACGCTAGATGGCGCCAGCAGCACCAAAAACTATTTTATTTTGGCACTAAAAAAACCGCAGTTGAAGTAAGTTATTTTTATGCAAAATTCTGAGGCCTTCACGCTGAGAATATGACGTACTATATAAAGCATTTTATTTGCAGTGGATAGAACAAATATCGCAAAAAGACCTTCTTTTTAGTTCTTACTTTTTAATAGAATTAGTTTTAACGGTAAGCCTCGACTTTCCCCCCTAACATATTTCATTACCATATATTATATAAAAAAACGCATTTTGAGAATCTTGAGGTCCAATCTTCTGAAATTCTCAGCCTGGCCTCTGACGCACAACTACACACACACATACACCAACATTCAAAACCTACTTAAATTGTCATTTTGATTGCTTTTGAAGCTTTTTTTTTTGTTAGTCTCTCTTTTTTTTGAAGCCCACGCTAATTTTTCTCTTTTTTTGTCGCGCGGCTAACACAATTTTCATTTACATTCATTTTTCTTTTTGCCGCTTTTCATTTATTTATTTGCTTCACTTTGCTTATTTAGATGTGACATTATAAGACGGCGGCTAAATAAAAATACAAAAAAAAATCGGCACAAGTTGGCAGCCCCTAACCGAAATTGGCATGACGCGTTGCCTGCTTTGCAGCGTTTGAATTATTGAGTGTCTGGCCTAAAAGTATGCTATGCAAATGTGGAATGTCTGCGAAATCTGTGTTAGCTGTCCATTTTGTATTTCATTTTTTTTCTTACTCTAAATCCGCTTTAAATTCAATTAGTAAAGAGAGAGAGAGAGAGAGCATAGAGTGACAGGCAGGGTATGGGGAATACTTTTGGATTTCTCGCAGAATTGATTTATACAAAATGTTCTTGTTATGCTTAAGTCAAACGCGGTTAGTTTCATGCAGAGCGTATTGGAAAAAAAAGTTTATTGCATTATTGATTTAGCCAGAAGCGGGTCAAATTGGTTTTTAAAATTTTTGTGCTGAGCTTGGTATTAATACACATAACAAAAAAAAATTAAAGCATAAGATCTAAACCGGTGATGGCAAAAGGTAACCAAGTATGGATTATGTCAAACCAAGTATAAAGAGAATAATTTTAGCACGATTTTTGCAGTGTCTATGTAATAAATGGATATATATTTATTTTATATCCTGCAAGGTTTATTATATTTTAACGGGCACGAATTTTCAAATCATTTTAATCTCAGATGAAATATGCATAAAACTTACTGTGAAATAATATTATAAGATTATCAAGTAATTTTTTGTGGCTTACCTGAAAGAGAAAAGAAAAAAAAACATTATTGTTAACAATTTAAATGGAAATTTATACAGAAATATATCAAAATATATAATAACACAATAGTAGATTTCAGTGGAAACTAGCGACCATTCCTTAATGTATCTTACCGCCTTCACAAATACTTACTCCCAATCCAATTAATTACTATTTACAAGCTATTTTTTCAGCTTGCCAAAGAGCTGCTTACTTTGCAGTTCTTAAAATTTATTTAATTTTTTCACCAATTTCACCTTTCAACAGTTGCCAGCAATTTGTGTTTACTTTGGCAGTCTGTATATATATGTTGGCTTATCCATAATTGTTACCTTTAATGACTACAGCTGCAGTCAGTTCCCAACATGCGCTACGTATACATTATTATGCGACCCAGAGAGAGAAAGATTACACATACGTAACGTTGCACACCGTTGCTGAGCAAACAAGAAATTTACACAAAAATACAGCAAAAATACGAAATAAAATGGGCAAAAAAATGGTGAAAAAAAAAGAGAGTAGAGAGAGTACTATACAACATGCGACATGGGAAATATGAAAGAGCAGAACATTTGCAACAACCAAGTCCCATATAAGCAGCTGTTGTATACTGTGTCTGAGTAGAGAGTTAGACGTCGTCTGTGGTTTCTCAGCCATAGCTACAGATATAAATGCAGATACAACGCTAACAAGATTCGTCAGCGATACTCTCATGTGTCTATCTATCGCTCTGTGTGTCTGCGTGTGTGTGTGAGTATCTATGAGTTTGTTATTTTCAAAACGAGTTAAAATTAGCATAGTTATCGCAAAAGTCTGCTTTCTTGCTACAACAACTCTCAGTACGGAGCTCGTCTATTTCTCAGTTGGCTTGGCTTGTTACTGCTGACTTGGTAATGATGTAAAAATATAATGAACTCGCAGAGCTGCAAAAAAAAAATCCTTAAGGTTCAAACATACATTCTGCTGCTGGCATAGAAACTGTTTACTCAAACATGTGAAAACTTTGCACTTGATAGTAGTTAAGAGCTCTGTATTTCAAGTGTCTGGTAGGCAAATATTAGCATCTGAAAATTTAGGTCAAACTGAATCAGACTTTAACTGGGCTACAGCCTATAAGTATGCTATGTACTTTTACACAAAACACTCTCTATGCAAAGAACTGTTTGTATGTGTTGATTCATTACACCAAACATACACTGAGAAAAAAAGTCGCGCACTTTATCAGCTAATTTAGAATCAAATTTGCCCATATGTTTTGTTCCTAATATTTAAGAAAGAAGATTTTTTTTACGTTCGGCATATTAAGCTTATTTGGAATTCAACTTTAAACAAGGATCGCATCGAAAGTCGAATTTCGCTATAGTGAGCTCCCCTTCAACGAATATTTCCACATTACGATTTTTTTATGATCTCTTTATATATAACACATTCCCCGAAATACCGTGCGAGTTCGTTAGAGGGAAGCTCGACGTCACTGTAAAACCCTCGCGCTCTATTTCGAAATTAGGCATCTCATCTTCTTTTTTGTATGTACCATCCAAGTTCTAACTATGGCCCTATGTTCCACACTGTAACGACGGTAATAGATATACATAAAGTTCTTTCGATTAACATTTAATGCAATTGTATTGTATTTTATACATCTTATCGCTGCTGACGTGGGGTTACGTCTTACTGAATGGCCAATAGATTAAAAGGGACGTTCTTCTATAGATAAAATATAATTTTTGTAACTTCAAAATACATATTCAAGAGAAGATTTTCAAAAATATTTCTAAAGTTCTACATAAATTCCTCTTTTAGATGAACATAAACAGAAATCATAAGAAAAATTATGTAACGCAATGAATAACGAACCCAATCTTCATTCTTTAGAGCCAAAGCTCTTTATCCTTAAAACGTGTATGTCATTAAAAGTTTACAAAAAAAATTCGATTGAATCCGATTCCAAGATCCAAAAACTCCAATATTCATGGGTACTGAGAAAACCATCCCCGAAAAAATTTATTTTCGATTTATGCTTTTCAACAATGTTATTTATATTTTTCGCTAAATCTGAATCTCAGGCCCGAAAACCCCTAGAACGTCAGGGTTCTGAGATAAACTTCGCATTACTTCTTTTTATGGGGTTTAAAAAACTTGTAACGACATTTGAAATTGTATATATTTTTTAAGCCATCTTATATCTTACTTTCCCAAGACTTTGAAATAGATAACAGGATGAAAAATATTTCACCGAACAATGCATAACTAGTTGCAAAATTTTTCTAGAAAATTATTTTTAAAACAAACTTAAAATGAACATTAAAAGTTTAAGGGAACCTTGGCTGGAATATTAATCTTTGTTCTGAGGTTCCCATAAGCTGCTTTGTGAATTCTCTAAACAACTCTGCGAACTATAAAAAGTTGTTACCAATGTGTCTCATTTTTTTCAGTGTACACATACTTTGTGTGCCCATTTCAATACGAGTGCGTCTGCCACGCCTTCCAATACTCGCAACGCCTGCGGGTAACCAACACAAAAGTGTAATGTCAGGTCGTAAACAGTGCAGCCCGCCGTGTCCATGCTCACATTTTCACCCCCGCATCTACAGCTACAATGTTGCGGTATTTATTTAGCCTATAAAGCGTCAGTTGTTTAAAAAACAAGAACAAAACAAAAAAAAAAGGCAAAAAAAAAAAAAATGCTAAAAGCTAAATGAAAATGGCGAAAAAAAGAATACAAAATGTTGGCCAACGAGGTGCGCGCACAGCATCAAAGCGTTCAAGCTGAAGTAAAAAGTACAACAAAAACAAGAAAAAAAAAATAAGTAGTCAGAAAGTAGACACACAGGGACGGATTTAAGCATGGGCTCACAAATGAGAAGAAAATAAGTTGTTGTTGTAATTGAGTGTTAAAAAAATCTTAAGTAAACTGTTGGTAGAAACAAGGCATTATTCTAGTATGTAAGATGATACAGTTGCTCAAGTAATTCTTTCCAGCACGAAGAGAGTACACTCCGTGAACTCCAAATCGATGGAATTATTTAGTTTTTTGCGTATCACAAATCTCGAAAACAAGTGTCTCCGTAATGTAATCTCATTGTATGTAAGGTCAGTATACTGATAACCGCGTGTGTAGATCAAAACACAACTACGAGTCCCATTCGGCTGAAATCTCGAGTGTAGCCGTCTACGAGAATGTACTACACAATAGTAAATTTCTCTTGCGATAGTAGCGCCATCGGGCTGTAAGGCTAAGTACTTATCAGACCACCCTCGCATATAATAACCCTAACGATAAAAATATAAGTCTTTTGTAAGTGTAAGTGAAAGTTGCCTTAACCCTAATGCTGCTTTTGAAAATAATTGCTCAAATACGGTCGAATTTTTTTTTTCTAAGCTATCATTTGGCTCCTAAAATGTAGAATCATCCATTTACCCGTCAGGGGGAAAAAAAAAGAAATAGTGCGTCAACGCACTCTACGCCTTTTAAGTCAAAAATAAACTACATACATCAAGCCCACCCTTGGGCCTCCACACGTTTCAATCCAGCCCTGCACTCACAGACACTCCAACACGCACACACGTACGCACACTTACATGCATGTTGATGGGTTCGTTAGTTACTTGGTTTGCGCTCTCTCTTCATTCTCATCCTCTCTCTTATGCTGCGACTTTGTTGACCTAAAAATCTCATTTGCCGCATGTTCATTTCAGCCCATGCCGCTTCTTTTCACTTGTCGCGTCTGGCATTGCATACTTTTTGGTGTTCCAGGACCAGCTCAATATGCTCCAGGCTATGCATGCACAACAAAGTCTTTGATATGGATACACTCATATATTCTTAAATACTCTTACCGCATCACAGCTAACTAAACCACACAGTTCCTCGAGTTAACTTCAAAATCTGGGTTTTGTTTTTTTGTTTTCGGACCACTTGCTTCAACGGAAATGAAAGGAAATGAAATGCCACTTTCCTGGCCTTACAACAACTGAACTAAAAACACAAACAAAAGGCATAAATATAAAAGAATTGGTTGCAAAAAAAATTAAATGCCTCTCACATGAGCAGTGTCTGCTCAAAGAATATCTTTTTAATACTTTGTGGCTACCAGAAAATTCTAGACGGTATTGCTTTCAAAAATCTGTCGGTCGAATGCTTTAAAAATTTTTGGAGGTAAAAAATAAAAAGAAAAAATGATAAAAAAAAATTTACTTTTTTAAAAGAAATTTAAAATTAGTATAAATATTTAGCGCTTATGTATATAAAAAAAATACATTTTTGTATTGTTATATAGAATAAAGCGCACAGCATTATTAGTTTTTAAAAATAGCTGTGGATTACTCTTTTCGTCATAAGATACTAAGTATAAAGCCAATCTATTTGATTTTATATTACATACTTTCAGCTTTTCTACAGCTCCAGGCTGACCTTAAACAGTCGACTTTCAGCTACGTAACAAAAGTATCTGACCCACAGAGTCTGTCACTCAAACACTCATA
The DNA here is from genome assembly GCA_949987675.1 of Chymomyza fuscimana. Taxonomy (NCBI): domain Eukaryota; kingdom Metazoa; phylum Arthropoda; class Insecta; order Diptera; family Drosophilidae; genus Chymomyza; species Chymomyza fuscimana. Next base: position 120,971,013 of record OX465088.1, on the reverse strand, counting down.
CACTACCATCCAAAGTCAAACTTAACCAAAGACCATAAATAATTGCAACTAATTTCACAGCAAAACTTTTAGCTAAAATGCCACACACACACACAGCCACTGACACACACAGATACTAGCTAGTATGTGCCACAAAAAGTATGCAACACATAACTAATAATGCCAATGACATACTGACATGTTACACTCACTCACACATAATCACATAAAAGTAATGAACTCGGGAAAAGTGGTTGGATGACTGTCTGTCTGTCTGTCCAGCCGTCTGTCTTAGTAACGTATCTGTTGGTATGTCTTTCTATCTATGTATCTGCTTGTAAAAAGTTAGCGGCAACATAACGAAAAGGACCCTTCATTTCATAATGGCGCTACTAAAAGTGTGTGCGTGCGTATGCGTAACTGTGTGAGAGAGTATCTGAGAGCGTCTGAGTGTGTGTGTGTGAGTGCAACAACTTTAATGCAGCCAAGTAGTTAGGTACAGCATAAAAATAAAACGACTGACAACAACAACAACGACTACAAAAATGATATATAAAAAAAGAAATCCGCACCCGCATGGACTTTTCTATATGCGAGGTCAGGCTGAAAAGTCATTGGATAAGGCAAAGAAGGAGTAGAAGAATTTGGCATACCAACAAAGAACGAAAATTTGTATTCGGAAGTCGTCTCAACTCCATCACACACTCCCAAGCATTTAAAACATAGCCCCTGAAGGTATGCTATGATTTTTGCAAAATCTAGGTGGGGTAATTTATATCCTCTACTATGACTTCACATAACCTATAACCAGCGAACAATCAAGACACTTTCAACAATGCCTAATTTTTCACAATAGGATAAACGATGTAGAAGCTATGAAGGAACAGACGAACAAATGTACGAATTGCTCAAAATCGTAACCCTGTTTTTTGATTCAACTTTGTCGATTCAAAATAAACAAACAAAATATTTTCGCACATATCTTGCATTATTTTATTTTACATAAGAGCAATAAGATTTAATGTATCAAAAATTAATATTTACAAAATTTTCTAAATTTTGTGAGTACAAATTTATTATAGCTACATAAAAATAATTCAGCATCATAAATTAAGTTATTTAATTGTAAGCCACTAATGCAAGGTATGACCAAATAAAAAAAAAAAAAATTCCGACTTTCTAAGAAAAATACCGAAGAGGACATTCGAAAAGTATCGTCTCACTAGCACCCCTAATTAATTTCATTCCGAGGACATTCAAAAAGTATCGTCTCACTAGCACCCCTAATTAATTTCATTCCACAGTCAGAAAATTAATTCTCTCTCGAGAAACCTATTTGCAGGAGAAGTGCGTCGATTGCACACAAATAAGCATAACATCAGAGTCCCAAGAAGAGTACAACTCTTCAGTAGATTTCTTCAGAATAGCTGAGACGGAAGAAAGCCGAGATGATGGAACTGAGCTTTGGGATTGGCTTGGCACAACTTAAATCGAAAACTTTGAAAAAGGCTGTACGATGAGAGTGAAATGTTATAAATAATATCGAGCCAGTAGATTTCTTCGGAGCAGCTTAGACCGAAGAAAGCCGAGATGATGGCAACTGAGCTTGGGATAAGCCTGACATAATCCCAATCTTTTTATTGAACAGATCTTTAAAATGTGAGCCAAATGTTACTCTCTACTGGAACAATTTAAAGCGAATTAAAAGATGACACTCAAAAACTTCACCGTCATGGGCACTGTATTTTAAGGATTAGTCTTCCAATAACATTTTTCCAAATTTGCCGAAATAGCTTTGCAGCAAGCGATGGTCAAGTGTAGAAAGAATAGAATGACAAATCATATTATCTGAAAGACATAAAAAGTGAAGCAACGCTAAATTTTGGTCTTTGCCTTATAGACAATCTTAATCGATCTGCATCATTTCTTTTGGGTGCAGTGTTTTGAGCCTCATCCAGGTAAATCCTTTGTGAAAAGACTCTAGTTACGGGCTGCCAAACTCGCAGAATATCATTTTTCTTAAATGCCTTGGTCATCTGAGAAACGCAAGCCCATTTCGAGCAGCTTGAGTCAAAAAAAATATAATAACCGCAGAATTCGGGCAGTTTATGTTGGTAAATAATACATAATTTTTTGTTGCAAAACATCGGTTCTTTTTTTTCACCCTGCCCTCGTATAAAATATGCCATATATGCCACATATATAAAGACAACAGTAGCAATGCCAACTAACGCTTTATTAGTATGTATAGTCACATGTCTGTGGCAACATCATGTATGTCGTCAACGTTGTTGCCATGTTGCGGCCAGTGGCTTTGGAGTTGCTCCTTTTTGATCCTGTGGTGCTATAGAAGCTACAGCTTGTGCCGTATACTATATATTCGTGTGATGTGGTCATGTCATTGCTACAACATGCTGATAAAAAATTTTTCAACAAACTTTGAGTTAACGACAACATTGTGTGATAGAGAGTGTCTCTGTGTGTGTGTGAGATAGTGTTTGAGTGTGTGTGAGAGTGTGTGTGTGGTCTCTCACGCTTTTTAACAATTTTGCCTGGCAGCCATTAAGCGACAATGTCAACGCCGCAGTCGCCATAGCAGCGCCATTTTGAAAAATGGTCAAACACTATTAGCTTCCGCTTGAAGCGCGTACAAAAAAAAAAATATAAGAAAATGTGTAAAAAAATATATTTATAAAAAAAAATGAAAAGTTGAACAGCAGCAATACAATGGCTAAAATATTAGTTGCAACATTTTTTGTGTCATAAAACTTTACACATTGTTGTTGTCCTTGTTGCACACTGCTGTGGCAGCAGCAGCAAAAGAAAGAGATGAACAAATGTTGAAATTTCATCAGCTGCAGTTGCAAATGCAAAAATGTGCTACAAATATTTAATGTGAATTTATGTTTGCGATCTTTGATGGATGGCATCATTTTTCGAGCAACTCCTGGGAAGAGCTTTCAGCTGGAACAAGGCAAATAAAACTAAAAGGAAGTATAGCATAAACTTGGGATTAAAAATAGCACTTGATAAATATGACAAAATAAAAAATATATGATAATCCTTCAGTGATGTGGCATGTCTTTGAGCTGCACTGAATTTTCAGTATGGTTTATGTCTTTAGCTTAGCATATGTTGTTTAAAAATAATTCTTATTTAAGCTTAAGTTGACAGAAAAATGCATCATTCAAAATGTGAGCAAGAATAAAAAGTATGGGGGGAAAACGTGAGACGAGCCGAGAGACCCGCTGCTAGATTGGTTCTAAGGCTCTAAACGATTCAGCGTCAGCATAGTATTCTATTCTAAACAAATTTTCTTTAAAGAATTTTTAGAAAGAGTTAAAAAAAAAGATGGCGTACGTTAAAGTCGGGCGCGGACGACTTGGGATACCCTGTACCACTGCTTGCAATCAAATCCGGTAAATTGCTTACGAACACCAAAAGACATTTGATTGCCAAATTAGATTATGATACCTTCACAAACAAACGAAACACAACGAATCGATCGATCCTATGGGACCTATATGATATAGTCAACCGATTTTGATAAAATTTGGTACAGTGCTGGGGGTTTCTAAAAAACTTCCGATTGCCAAATTTGGTTATGATATCTTTATAAGCAAACGAATTATCCATCTAAAATTTTTGCTTTTTTTCGAGGTCTTCTGAAACACCCCTATGGGAGCTATATAATGTAGTCCCGATATCAAAAAAATAAAATAAACTTGTCTCCTATGGATTAATAAGGGATCTTATCTGAAAGTTTGGTTGCTCTAGCTCTTACCATCTCTGAGATCTAGGCGTTCATACGGACAGACGGACAGACGGACATGGGTATATCGACTTCTCTAGTCACTCTGATCATACTTTAGGTAACTTTGGGGGGTCTCCGACTTCTCCTTCTGTACGTTACATACATTTTCGGCTTGCACAAACACAATATACCCTTTGTACCATACGGTACAGGGTATAAAAATTGTCGATTATAATTTTTTTTTTTATAAAAATTCTATGCAAACAAATGTAATGAAGAATTTTGCAAAATAAAAAGGTTTTTGTATGAAATTTTTTGACGTTTTTAATTTTTTTTGTTTTTTATAAAAATTCCATGATAAAGATTTTAAGCAGAGATTTTTTTATAAGCAACGTATTTATTTTTATTTTTTTAAATACGTTTTAGCTCAGTAGAATCGCTTACATTTTTTTTAAATTCAGATTATTTTTGAAGTTATTAAAAATGTATTTTGAACTCCAATTTTTATTTTTAAAGAAAAAAAAAAAAATTTTTAAAAAGCACACATATTTAAAATTTTTTCAACACAGTCAAATAAATTTAAAAAAAGCACACATATTTAAAATTATTTCATCACTTTCAAATAAATTTGAATAAGCGAATAAGAAAGATAAACATAAACATCCCCGTGTGGCTTATATTTCAAGATAATCAAGGACTAAGGTCACAAAAATCCGTTTTCCTTCGAAGCATTTGCCATCTGCCATTTAGGTATTCCAACGCCTTCCACCATCTGACTCAGTTTCTTTATAATACCCAAAACAACATTGACTACAAATATATAGACTAAACATGTTTTGCAATTTTCCACACAATCAAACACCAGTTTAAAAAGCTCAACAATGTGAAACTACTATGTGACAACTATGCCAAGATATGTTGGAGCACTTGAGATACAATGCCGCAAAAATCCAATCCCATAAATAAGCAGACTTTTCCACACATTTAACACAATAAATCCCAAGCAAAAAAGAGTGAAAATAGAATCAAGGGTGTGCTTTCCCCCCCCCCAATAATGTCGAAATTGACAAACGAATGTCAGTACGTTATAGAAGCAATGCATCAAACTGGCAGGCTAATCTTAGGAATAGAGCACTCGGAAAACAAACCCCAAATCCAATTGAGTTTGCCAGAAGAGGCAGCAGGAAAAGTACATTGGCTGGCATTAGTGGAATTGCAATTATGACTGTCGTTAAGCACCTGAAAGTAGGCAAAGTTGCAACAGCTGCAACGGTTGCATGCAACTGATGTAGAAGTTGAGAGAGCCAAGGGAAAACGAAACAAAGTATAAGCGCAAATAAGCAAGAAATATGACAACAAGCTGGTTTTGGAACAACGAGTTAGAGATGCAGAGAGTGAGAGCACTATTGTGTGCACACTAGCGTGCTCTCGCTTTAGTAAACACACTCGAGCGGCTTGACTTTGATGTAGTGCACTTAAAATAATGTCAAGTTTTTCATTCTTTTTTTTTTTTTGTGTCTTTGTTTGTCTCGCTCTCTTGGCCACTCTGTTTATCTTTGTCACTGCAACGAGCCAACTAATAAAGCTAAAGTGTCAACATTCTTAAAGCGTCCTCCAAAAAGTAGACTTTAGCAAGTGCTGGGTTCACACTGCGTTACAGAGCGGCGCAATTATGCTTCACAGTGGCACAGATCAGTGTAAACATTCAAGGACTTCTGATAATGCCAAAGTGTTGACATTCTTACAGCGTCCTACAAATGTAAACTTTAGCAAACGCTTGGTTTTCACTGCGTCACAGAATGACAAAATTATGCTTCACAGTGGCACAGTTAAATGTGAACAATCAAGGCAAATTAAAAAAGCTCCACAAAATTGACTTTAATAAGTGCTCGGTTTACACTGTTTCACAGAACAACACAACTATGCTTCACAGTGGCACAGTTTAGTGTAATCAGTCAAGGACTGCTAATAATGATAAATTGTCAAAATTCCTAAAGCGTCACTTAAAAGTAGATGTTAGCAAATGCTTGGTTTGCACTTCGTCACAGAATGGCACAATTATGCTTCACAGTGGCACAGTTTAGTGTAAACAGTCATGGACTACTAATAATGATAAAATGTCAATATTCCTAGTCCTCCAAAAGTAGACTAGCAAATGCTCTGTTTACACTGCGTCACAGAGCGGCACATTTATGCATAACAGTGACACAGCATAGTGTATACAGTCAAGGACTACTAATATGCTTAAAAATAAAATTATGAATAAAATTAATTAGTTGTATGGTTCTGTATTCAAAATTTTCAATCAAAAATTTTTTAATATACAATTTGTTAGTAAATATTTTTAAATTGTTTTAAGAGGCGTGCCCCTTTTTTTTAAATGTAAGATAAATAGCACAAAATAAAAAAAATTGTTGCTTAGACGTTGGTTAAAATTTTATTTATTGATTTATCAGAGTGTGTCGCAATTTTTCCACATTTTTAGGCCAGTGTAAACTTAGCACAAGACAGTACAAAATCTCACTCTCTCTACATGTTATTTCCCACTAGTGATGAGCAATATTTACGTACCTGTGATTTGTCACACGTATTTTAATGTAACGAGTCACGGTCACGGTGTCACGGTGACAAAATACTTGTCACTGATACGAGAGTATTTTGTCATTGCGCGAGTATTTTGTCACAGTCACAACCCACGGTGACAAAATACTCGTGGCTATATGAACTGTTACAAAATACTCGCCAAGTATTTTCGCACCAATAGCGACAAAATACTGCGAGAGTATTTTGTCACAGTCACAACCTAAGGTGACAAAATACTCGTGGATATATAAGTTCGTATGAACTGCGACAAAATATTCGTAAGTACAAGATCCTATGAACTGTTACAAAATACGCGCCAAGTATTTCCGTACCAATAGTAACAAAATATTGCAAGAGTAAATACTGCAGGTAAATACTTGGCGCGTATTTTGCATTTGTATATTATTTTATGAACGGTTACACAACAGGTGGCTAGTATTAATGAATACAATAGTTTTGAGATATTGGTTGCAATGTGAAGAAGGATCACATGCAAAGTAAGTGAAATTTGGAAATTATTGAGTGTTTTCGATGATAATTTTGCCTTGCAAATATTGCAAGATCCAATTGGTACGGAAATACTTGGCGCGACAGTTCATAGGATCTTCAACAATCATTTTATCAAAACATATTTAGAGGAAATATCAAACGTGTGAATTACCCAAAGCTGTAAGATATTAATTTTTTATAAACTAAAAATTTTATAATTTTTTTGTTTTTAAAAGCATAATAAAAATCCGCGATATTGTCACTGTCACGACCTTTTGTCACTGATATTTTTTTGTCACAGTTGTCGCTGTGACTGCAAATTCACAGAATCGCTCATCACTACTTCCCACTCTAGTGAACGTTATTAAGGCTTTAGGGGAAAATTGACATTGTCAGCTGTAATTGCTACATTTTGATGCAAAATTTTTCCTATGTATCGATTCCTCAATCTTTCAAGGTTCCACAAAAACAGTTTTATTGTTCTTGTTTTGTCGTATCTTCTTTCTTGCCTCAGAATTGTCTGCACTTGCATTTTACTTAAAACAAGCAAATCTCATAAAGAGCAACTTTGAAAAACATCTACGAAACTTGCTACGTGTGCAAGCACAATTCAATTTAGCTAAATGTAATCGATACTGAAATGTATAAGGAAAAAATGCAACACAGAGTAAGTGTGCTATATACTCGTTTGAGAACTATATAAATAAAAAAGACATACAGGTATACAACAGATACAATTTTGTTTTGCGTATAACAAGCAATAATAGAAACGCAGGCTTGCCAACTTGATTTAAGTTTTCCATGCTGAGTAAAAATGATTTTTTATATAGTTATCAATTTCTTTAAAGCTGTGTATTATTTTAAAACACCAATGCCTAAAAGTTCTTTTCATGCTTCATGACTTTTTTTTTAGTAATATAATTAGACAACGAAGTTGGGTAGCTTAAATTCCTAAAAGTTAGAAACACTTCCTACAAGCGCTGAATGTTAGTGAAGCTACTATATAATTAAGGTTTAAAGACAGTATCTCAAAAAGATCTCCTACATTTTTTGAAATAAAAACCTTAATACACTGCTCGTCAAATCGACGAACATGTTTTCTTTTTTTGACTGCACTATTGAGCTTCAAATTTTTTGTAGCTTTAGTTGTTAACGAACGGACAAACGAACATAGGGATAAGTGGGATTTTTTTTGTTAAACATCATTATTCTTGCTTTTTTTTGTGGAATGAAGTTAGCGTCATAAAATTATGTTCTATGATGTCCTGATGCAGCGACTTTTCTTCGCGGCTGGTGCTCGTCATAACCATGATCTTATTATTTTTTGCAATTGTTTTGCTTTTTTATTTGTGGAAAGATGTTTGATATTCAAATAACCACTACTTGATATACAATTAAAAGCCGTATTCGTCGAATCGACGAACATGAGCATTAACGTATAAAAAATAAGATGGGGCCTCTGTCTTGTTTGAAATAGCCCATGCCGAATCCAACTAACTTGCTCAGAAACGTCCTTGAAATACATAAATCATGTTTTAAATTTTAAATTCTTGGTATAGCACCTAGTCTCAATGGAGATTAGCTGCTCCTGTCACTGTCTAAATATTTTTATGTAATTTACTGATTGTTTTTGAACAGATTGTAAATAAAATCGGAGAAAAAAAATTCTTGGTTAGATTAAAGTTAATCCCATTCAAAATGTTTCTTCATATAAGCAACAATGTGTTATTCGCTTTTTTTTTGCAATACAAGTATTCAAAGTGAGATCTGTAACTAAAAGTACATCATACAACAACTAGCTGACGGCAAAAAATGCAACACCCAAGAGTTAAAGAGATGGTGACAGATTGAGAGAGCAGGACAGTAAGAGTTGCAGCGGGAGTCAAATGAGAGTGTGTGAGAGAGTGGGAGCAGGACAGGTAGAAAGATTCAGGCAAACAATTTCATTTTAGAAGGCTGCGTGCTCCAAAAAATGTAAACGAAAAACTAAACTGACAGCCCGTGTTTTGCAGACAAACTGTTTGCATACTTTCAGGCGTTTGTCTGTCTCTTCTTCCGCCCGCTCGTCCGTCCATCCGTTTGTCCCAACAACTCTCCGTGCGTCAATCTGTCCCAGCGTCCGTGCGCTGACAAGGCGTCAACAGCAATACAACGGAACTAAACCAAGTCGCTGTGGCACAGTGCGTGCATACAAGTACATATCTGTGCGTATGTGAGTCTATATCTGTAAGTGTGAGAGTATCTGTGTGCCGAGTGCTCACGAAATTTGTATAGCCAGAGGCGTACACTGAGCCAAAGTGCAACCGATTGAAGGCTGTTTGTTTTATATTTTTTTTTTTTTTTTTACTGATATTTGACATATTTTCTCTGCCAAAGAGCAAGTAAACTAACAAACTGTGAGCTGTTGGAGTAGTGTGTATGTGTGTGTGGGTGTCTACAAGTATGTGTGTGCGTTGAAGCAGGTGCAAGTAGGTTAACAGTTATCTGTGCGAAGAAGTTGCAACACGCATACAACGTAACTGCAGGTAACGAAAGTGCTATGCAAATGTAAGCCAAATAAAAAAAGAAGAAGAAAACAAATCTAAGTTAAACTTTTGCAACAACGAAGCACAAATACGCTAATTACTAAATTTTATTTAAAATTCCATCTCATATTAGTTTGCTCTGATTAGAAGTGTATCAATTCTCAGTGCTACAAAAATTTCAATATTGAAAATCATTCCATATATTATATATAGGGTGGGCCATCTGTTAATTTTTTTGTTAATTGCATTTTATTCGTATATTTTCCAACAAAATTGGGCCACATGAAAGTTTCAAACTACTCATTTATGTATGAAAAATAATATCGCTCAAATGTCGCCGCGGCTGCCTTTACAGGCTCGTATGAAAACATCGTAATTATCGATGATTTTTTTTTTTTGACGAAAACTCATCTGGTTGTACTCCCATCCGTTGAACGAATAAGCGACGCTGAGAATCGTCTGTGGGCTTCAATTGTTGCGTCATTTGAAACTTGTAAGCGTATAAATGAAGATCAGTATGCAAAACTCAACGCAAAGTTGTCCAGCACGGCGTAATTCTTGCGAACTATAACACGTCGATGTTCCCGGCGAATCGTCGCAACTGGCCTCAACTATGATTTTTTTCACAGAACGACCATTTCCATAGTACGCATCTACCACTTTACTTTTACACGTTTTTGGGTTGTTAAACGATCAATGACTAAAATTGAGTAGTTTTGAACTTGTCGACGAGCATCCACTTTGGACGGATATGTTCCGAATTATGAATGTTTAATAACCAACCCAATAGATGGCCCACCCTATACTATAATACTTTATTTGAAAGACAATAATGTCACACTTTTTGTATTTGAAAACAGAAACATTGGTTCCATAGATTAAAAATTTAGGCATGATTCAAATTTTTATTTCGGATTCACGATAGTCAAAATATTGTACAAAATCTATTCATGAAAATCGAATTTCTTCAAAGTCAACATCAATATAATTTACCAGAAAAAGAAACTCTAGTACTTTTGCAAAAAAAAAGGGTTTGTGATCTATGAACTTAATACGCGTTCCTATTACACTAGTTTACACGAAAAATGAACCTTCGTAAAAAAGGGTTTTTTAGGGTAATTTTGGGTCGAGAAACACGAAAATGACAAAAAATGTTTTTTTTAACACTGTTTCCGAAATTTTTTCGAAAAACATGTTTTTGGCTACTTTTTCAGTTATTCGTTAATATCTTGTGAAAGCTTAAAGCTTAACATAATTTATCAAAAATTTTTTTTTTTGAAAAATTGCCGAGAATTACAATTTTTTTCGACTTTGGTTGCTTGTAACTTCAATATTTCGTCTTATCTTATAAACGTCTTGCATGTCTATACAAAATTTTGTTCACGAGATTTTTCGAAAATTTTTTTTAATTCCAAGTTTTATCTTTCATTTTTTGAAAAAATCCGAGCATTCCTCGCAGAATAAAAGAAAACTATCTTTGTTATGTAATTTAAATTTCAGTGCAACTATTTAATATTAAGAAAAAAATCATCCATAGTAACTTTAAAATTAATTATAAATAACTTATTTAAATTTTATTTACGATTTACTATAAGCGATTACTTAAAAGTAATTTCAACTGCACACAAAACTTTTCCAAAAACTCAACATGCTTCACCCTATTGTAAAGAGTATACAAGAAACCAATTGAGTAAAAATCACAGACTGCAAACTGTAAACGAAATCTGTTCAGCGTTTTTGCAATTTGGTTTTTCTTTTGCGCCTTTTACGATACTCCTCTCTCCTTATACCAGAAAAGGGGGGAAAAAAGAAAAAAAACGTGTCAGTATTTTTTTTCCCCCTTTTCTGGTATTTTCATTTTGTTAGCTACGCTCTGGGCACATGCAACAGCTCAATTTTGGTTGGCATTGTTGGTATCGTTAGCTTCTCCAACTGCCCCACCTGCTGCCACAGAGAGCCAGAGACGCAGACAACCCAACAGACGTCACTTGCAACTTCATCGGAAAACCTTTTGCCAACCCATTTGAATGGCAGCTTCATTAATCAAAATTTGCAGCTGCATTCAGTTGGTGCATTGAGCCGCATAGAACGTATATAAAAACAAGAAAAAAATACAAAAAAAAAGAAAATCATTTTCACATTTCATTCACATGGTAAAAATGAATTTATGGCAAGTAAATGCACATGTGTATGTGTATCTGTGTGTGGGTGTTTGATAAAATGGTGTGCAATTACTTTAATGTCTTTGCAGTCGGCCATTGCAAATAAAAAAAAATTATTTTAAAAGTAAATTTAACCGCAACTCGTTTGTGGCTCGCCTGCAAATTGCGGCTGTCATTAAGTGTGCACACAGTCAGCAAAAATAAAAAAATTCAATCTTTAGGGGTGTTGCCCGACAATGGGATATGCTAGACATACTTTTTTCAAAAGACTAGTTATCGTTTGCTGTAAATTTTGAATTAATTAATTGAGAATCGCAGGAATATTCAAAGGGTAGGTCTCATGGCGGTACGGTGTTGTTTTATAAAAATGTCAACGTTTCTTTGTTTAACAGGCTCCCAAGAGTTAACAAGGCTCCAACTTGTTTTTTAAGGAAACATTAACATTGTGAAATTTCTTATGGGTGGCATTTGTGACAAATTTGTAAAATTTGGTTTTACCAGCTCTAAGGAACTCAATCTATAACCGAGTTAATGATAAGCATTTCAGAATGAAGCACCATAATACTCTTGATCCTATGGGGTATAGTGTATAAAAATTAAAATAAAAAGTACCATCAAGCATGTCGCATCAATTGATTGCATGTATTCAACGACATAAGGCATAGGCACGTCATGAATTGATTGTGACACTGTGCACAGTGCGATTGAGACTATCTGTCAGCAGGTTAAATATGTGAGTATCTGTGTGAGATTCAATGCGAGTTACGTGCTGGAACTATGTGATAAGCTGTTGTAATGACACTGAAAATGGTAGCTAAGTGGAACGAATTAAAACATCTCAGATACTGAAGCAATGCAGGAAATAAATTAGATGTGAATTCGTTTTAAAATCAGTAGGGTTTACACCTTTTTTTTTTAAATATCTGACAAAGTTTTCAATAGAGCTGAAGAATGTGTGTTTAGATCTATAATCTTTAACATCATTTTAATTTCATCTCTATATGCTGCTTCCATCAACTGGACCCTTATTTAAGCAGTCTTCCGTTACCTTTGCTGGCTAGTTGACAAAGAGAGCAGTCAAAGCTACTATATCAAAATTTTAGACGTTACACCTATATTTTAGTTCTATCTTTTAGTACCTATCCTTTGGATGAGAAGAACCTTATATTATAAAAGCATTACCTGGAGATTATTTTAAAACTATCAAAACTTCGCCTTAAGATTATAAAAGAAGACGATGATCTAAGACACTCTATAAAAAAAAACTTAAACTTAAGCTATTTTTAGAAAACCAATATAGTGCAGCATTTAAGTTGACAGAAAGAGCTTTGTCGTGAAGATAAATCGTCTTCATCATTTTTAAACAGTTTAAGCATTATATATCAAAATATCTTTTATATATCCTCTGTTTTAAGAAGGACATTCCTGCTAATATTAATAGTATACTGACAGATTTGAAAAATACATTCTTGCTATTCATAGTATATTAACAGGCAAAAACGCGTAGTAGAAAATTAAAACATTAATATTTTTAACATCATCTTTACCTGTATTTTTTTGAGTCTGTAATTATGTTACAATATTTAAGTTGACATGAATTCCCTCAGAAATTTTTCTTAATTTTTTTTTATCTGTAAAATGTTTGAAAATGTAACAAAATGACTAGGAACTGTGGGTGATACTAGAGAAATTTCAAAATAAATCTTCTAAAGGGCTTGCATCCGGGTCATCTCGTGTTTTGTCCTTCATCGGCTTCAATATATTTGCAACTAACACTGACTGTTTTTACTCTTCAATCAGCAGTAAATGAAATTTAAAACAGAGATGATTGTATATATTTTACAGTGTCTTCATCTTATCCCTAATGGATTTACTCAGCAAGAGCATCAATATAAAGAACATCTTGAACATCAACTACATTAAAAACATTATAATCCTATTCTTTGTAGTTGCCATCATCAAAATTGTTATCAGCATCACCTTCTTATTCTCATCATCGTAATTTCCTTGTCGTCATCATCTTATCCCTATAATGATTATCAATATTAGCAACAGCCCACAGCCGTATCATCGAATCAATGTCATCTTTATCAACATCATCATCTCTTAAACATCATTATCTGAACGCTTTATTTAAAACATTATCATCATATTCTCTGTATTCTTATTATCATTATCATAATTTTCATATCGTCATCATCTTATCCCTAGAGTGATTATCAATTTCAGCAAAAGCCAACAACTGTATCATTGAATCATCCTCATCTAAAATCATTATCTTAACGTTTTAGTGACTATCATTATCCGCAAACACGATCAACATGTTCAAGATTCATTCTCCATTGTCTTTAGACCGTATTATCAAACCATATTAACAACATTTTCAACACTAGTCATTGTCTTTAGTCGTTATTTTCATAAAAGCAACACTAGCTTCTAATTATATTCATCATCATCTTCATAATTTTCTTAACGTTAACATTTTATCTCTGTAATTCTTATCAACATCGGTAATAGCCACCATTATCAACACAATCAATATCATAATCATTTTGAAATTTTCTATAGCTTACCGTATCATTGTCATCGTGTCTCATCATCACCATATTTTTAACATCATTATTATATTGTCATCTTTCTCATCATCACCATATTTTTACATCATTATTATATCCTTTTAATGATTATCATCATCAGTAAACATAATAGAACATTCATAACACAAAACCTTAGCTGCAATTTAAAATGGCGATCCATACTTTTTGAAATCATTACATCTTTAGTTTACCGTATTATCGAATACTCGTTGTTTTTTGATCATCAATAACATTTAGTAAACTCCATAATCTTATTACTATCATCTGCAACATTATTAACTCCATCATCATCTTATGATTATCCTCAGTTTATCTTATCATCGCTTTTATTATCTTTAGCTTCCAATCATCATTAAGCTATCCTTTTCTCTGTTTTAATAAAAGCAACAGTAAATTTCATCAACGACATCATCGTTTAACTTCATTTTAATTATCTTCATCTTCATCAGCAACATCTTCCTATCATCATTAACTTATCCCTATTGCCTGTATCATTATAAGACACAGCAAAATTCATCAACAGTATTATCTTTATCTTGTCATTAAGTTTAGTTTATTGTAAAATCTTCAACTTCACTATCACTTCAACGTCATCATAAGTATCGTCTTCATCTCCAACAGCATCGTCTGCATCATGTCAGTAGCTTATTTTATTGTATCATCTCCAACTTCCCTATCTTCATCTTTTTCATAAGTAGCATCCTCATCTCCATCATCACTGTATATTTTAGATTTATGAATATCAGCAACAGCAAACATCATCAACAACATCATCGTCATCTTGTCATTTACTTTAGTTTATTGTATCATCTTCAACTTCCCAATCTTCATCTTTATCATAAGTATCATCCTCATCTCCATCATCACTGTAACTTTCAGATTTATCATTATCAGCAACAGAAAACATTATCCACAACATTATCGTCATCTTGTTATTTACTTTAGATTATTGTATCATCTTCAAATGCAATAACTTCATCTTCATCATAAGTATCATCTTCATCTCCATTATCGTTGTATCTTTTAAAAAACTCAAGATATTCATGTTATCGATTCAACAATTTGGCAATCTATCGTTGTCCCAAGATGACGAAATCTCTCCTATTTCAGTGCGCTTACGAAAATATGTCATTTTTTTTTACTTCAGCCAATTTAAAATAATTTCCTTTAAAGAAAAATGCGCCCACAAAGCTTACCAGCTTCAACTGATTAAATGTAGCCTACTTTTCAGCGGCCTAACGACAGAACGCGTAATTTACAGTTGGTTTTTTGTTTTATTTTCTGAGCGTTAAGTAACGGTAAGCCTGCTGTGCTCTCTGGTGAGAGTAATGAAGTGCTTTAAATATTAAAACCAATTTACGTGACAACATACGCATGTTATGATGCTTGTTACACACAGATACACACACACATACATACATGGTAAATGTATCTTTTGTTGTTTTTGTTGCTGTTATTATTTGTGTGGCCAAAAAGGAAAAGCTGTAAAACGGACAGCAGCTGACATATTTCCAAAAAGTGGGAACGCAGGCCTCTGAGGCCTCTCCTGCTTGTTCATGTTGGTCAGTAAACTTTTGCAATTAATCAAGATAGGAAAGTGCCCGCCCGGGTGAGGATCAGAACAACAAGCAGCACAACAACAACAACTACTGTACATTTACATGAGGTTTATGCTGCCATATGGCAAGTACCTGGCACTTGGGTGTGTTTGTGTGTGTGTGTGTGTGTGTGTGGAACAGTGGGCGTCTGTTGGCAACTAAGATTAATAATAATAACTGCGACTAGTGCCGGACGAAGCGGCATAATCATGATTTATGACATGCAATTAATAAGCGACACGCTCAGCAGGATCCAGACACGAACTCCAACAATAATAACAACCAAACCACAAAACAGCCAATTGAAAGTTGTTGACAACGTAGCGAATCATCAAAGGTACAGTGGGTGGAAATGTCAATCAAGGAATTAAACTTTAATTTTAATTTAATTATTGAAGACAACACATTTAATCGGCTTCAGGAACAATCAGTGTCTTCCAAATAACGAAATGTGGTATTTTTTTTTGGTATTTTTGTTTTGTTTTTTTGGTGTATACTATTTTGAGTTGCACTTAAAACGGTCACTACCATAACAAAAAAAACCGTTTTTAAGAACTGTCTCATATTTTCTCACAAAAAAATAGGGCAACACTATTTTGTCTTTTTGGCTTAGACCTTAGCTTACGAAAGCGTTCGGAAGCAAACATGGGTATACTATTCGGGCACATTTCAGGCTGCTGCATACAGGTCCTGCTGAATAAAATTTCTTGCTAGCCGCTCTTTTTATAAATAAACAGTGAGTTTTGTAAAGACTTTTAAAGTATTGGACTTTACTCGTATTAAAGACCTTCATTGTTCTCGCTGCTGTTTTCAGTGTGACCATGATTTGAATTAAATGTCACTTCTTCTACATACCACTCTTTGTATCTAGCCCAATTATTTAAAGCATTCGCTTGGGAGCCCTAAAACTATGTTTTAGTGGTTTCTAATCTAATTAAAATTGTGTGCACAAAAAATGCATTTAGTTTCATTACTTAACATTAAATTGCATTTATTAAATGCCGCCAAAAAGTGAGCAATGCAATTTGTAAATTTGGTGTTGTTGATTTTGTTGCAATTTTCGCAGCTAATTAAAATAAATGGCATTTGACAACACTGTCTGAGCCAATGTCGACTGCAATTATGTATAGTACTTTTCACTTTTCTGCACTTCATTTGGCATAAAGTTCATTTGCGTTGCACACACTCATGTGTACACACTTATTTTGCGTTCTCTCTCGACAAACATGTGGCCGAACATTGTGCATTGTTTTAAATAATTATATTTGAATGTGCATTTCATTTGTAAATATTACAGCTCGGCGCTCAAATGCAATTACTTTAGTTTGTTTGTATAATTATTTACAATTGCTTTATGAACAGCATGCTTTTGGGCGCACAATAACAAAAGTAACTGATTTCTGTTTTTGTACTGATCATTGTACACCCTAACCAAAAGTTAAAGGGTTTTAAAGATTTGAGCTGCAGGCAGAAGAGAGCATGGCAGACTGTACCCAAATAATCAGTTATCAATTAAGCCTGCCAATCGTCTGTATAAACGTCGCAATGAGAGAGAGACCATAAGAGCTATGGAAACAAAATTTATACACAGTATGTGAGGAGTCCGGTGTTAATTTTTAAGGTCAGTTTCATATAAGTAACATTTCGCGGAAATCTTTTAATATTAAAGAAAAGCATTTTTGCAAATAGGCTTCGAAATACAACACTTAAACTAGTTATTAATAATATATGGTCACACTAAAAAGTAAATAAATGATGACGATGATCACGATGATGACAACGTGGACGAAAAACTAGGCAGAAAAGGCAACATTTTTATTTCACTTACTTAATATAACCTATGTATGTTTGATGTATAGTGCATAAAAGCAACTACAGCTACAGAATCACAAAAGCTTCAAAAATTTTTAATGCAATTTACAAATGCAATACACTACAAAAAAAAAAACCTACTCCATTGCATATTCATTAACATTCATGCAGCTATAAATTATTATAAGGTGCCTGTAACTATGCAATTATTTGATGGTCTTATTATGCAATGCAATTCTAATTGCAATTATGCATGCTTTTGAAACAAAGATGACCTTAGGGTCCTCCCTAAATATTTTGTAAATAAATGTTTGCTTTCAACATTATTACAAGTTGAAATTGTTTTAAGGCATTTGCAGTATTGTGATATATTATTATAGGTTGTGCCGGTTGAACCCTGGGGGAGTCACACATAGACTAAACAGTCCTTAGTGGTGTGATATATTACTAGTATAATAATTATGTGTAGACTTGAGTAAATTAGTTGAGATGATGTGAATTTATTTTGCAATTTTAAGACAGAGCTTCTATGCAAAAGTCAGTGCTCTCCTATTGTTTGTAATTGTAAGAAATATTTTAGCCACTCGATGCTGTTAGCTAAGAATTACATTTCACAAATTATTTGAAGCTCCTTAACATGATTACTTAATGTAATATTATCGGCTTACTAAATCCTTTTCAATTAATTTAGGTTGAGCTTAAAGCAATGAAGCAAAACTGAATTAAAAGTCGGTGGTCAGCTGCTTAAAAGAGTTAAATAAGATGAAGATGATGCAGTTGAATTAGGTACAGTCATTTATTTGAAGATAACAAGATGTAAAAATGTAAAGTTGAAGATGATGAAGATTATAAAAAGTGAAGTTGATAAAGACAGTTGATGTATCATTCTAGTTTATTTTTTTATTTTTAAAGAACAGTAAGGTAAATTCTCATCAATGAGATATTAAAAATTTGCTTAAATGAGATTAAAAGTGGTATAAAGCACTTATATCAAATTGCACAATGTAAACTAACCGCAACATCAAACTTGTCGGTTACAAGGCGTTTTGTTAAACTAGGTAGACTTAAGAACCTGGTGAATTATTGCAAATAGAAGGTCTTCAGACGTCTTTTCTAATATTAATGCTGATACCGATGGATGATCGACATTTCTTTAATGGGATCGACCAATAAGGGGACGACATTTTTAAAAAAAACCTGAACTTGATATTTGGAAATGAGCTGCGTAGTAAGGTGATGATATAATTTGAAGATGATGAGATACGATTTGAAGACGTTGAGATATAATTTTAAGATGATAAGATTTAATTTGAAAATTATACAATATTCATCATATGATGAACGTGGTATTATTGATGCTTTAAGGGTATGCAAATTTTGAAACAAACGTGAATTTGATATTTGGAAATAGTGAGGTGATGGTAATGAGTTAAAATTTTAAGATGATGAGAAACAATTTGAAGATGATGAGATATAATTTGAAGATGATGAAATATAATTTGAAGATGATCAAATATAATCTGAAGATCATGAAATATGAGTTGAAGATAATGAGATATATTTTAAAGATGATGAGATATAATTTGAAGATGAGATATAATCTGAAAATCATGAAATATGAGTTGAAGATAATGATATAATTTTTAGATGATGAGAAATAATTTGAAAGTTATGAATATTGTTATGATGATCGTGATATTATTGATGAAAATGATAATGATGCACTTATGACATAAGCGAATAACCACAGCTTTTTTTTAGGTTCTAGAACATGTTTGATAACTGCATAAACTCGATAGACTGGTAAATTTTGCGTTTTAATCTTCTTCAAAAGGATTTGTAGTACACGTTATTGGATTGACTAAAACGTGAGTTATTACAAACAAAAAATCATCTAGACTTTGGAAAAAGTGAAGATGATGAAGATTAATATAAAGATGATGATGAATATTAGAAGGATAAAGATTAATATAAAGATGATAATAAATATTAGAAGGAAAAAGACAAAAAAAAATGTTGATAAAAAAGTTTCCGAAAATCCAGCTAAGAAAGCCGAAGTTGATGAAAATTAAATGAAATATAGTGAATATTAGACGAATGAAGATGAAAGCAATAATAACGATTAAAAAAATGTATAAAGAAAAAAAAGATGTCACGTTCTTGATTTTGATATATATTTTTTTTTGACTTATTGCCTCTTTTTATTTAACTTTTAAGCATGTAAATAGTGAATAATAAACGTACTTTATATTTACAAAATAATATAAAAAGATAAACAACTATGCTTCTCTAAGTTACAAAATTGCACCCGTAGTGGAAAATCGTTGCCAAAAATACTAGTACCTTTAAATTTTGTAAACGACTTCTTTATGTGCAGTCTAATATTTTAACCCGCCACTTATTTGCCTTTAAACTAAACCTGTAGCATTTTTTTTTTTTTTAAATTAATCTTTTAGCCCATTTGACCAACTTGACATCAATTTAGAGCACCCACCCCTTACGCAAGTTAATGCTAATAAATGACCACAAAATGATGGCCCTGTCTCACATAACATGTTGTACCGCAAATTTGGCCAAGTTATCTTGAGCTACCAAACTCGCTCTCTTTGGCTATTAGCCTGCACAACACGCTCAATTGCATAAAGGCCAAAACCATCAAATCAGTTAATGACCCAGAAAGTTAAACTTTAACCGAAAAAGCTATCAATTTTCGAAAATATCTCAAGCTGAACATCAGCAATTAATTTTAATAAACTACAAAGTCATGCTCAAAGCCCAACTACCCAATAAATATATACTACCAGGGAACCCCCAGATGAGCAAAACTAATTTCAATGCTAATCAGCAGATAAATGGCAAAAACAAATTGAAATTTTAATCAAATTTTCTTGCTTGAAAACGCTCAAAACTAGGCCACAATTTTCAACGAGAACAATGATGAGTGAGTAAGATACATGTGTATCTATGTGTGTGTGAGTGTGTGGGGGGGTTTTAAGTATCTGTGTGTGCATGTGTGCTGTAAGTAATCAAGCGACAAGTCACGAATATTCCCAACAGTAACTAATCAGTGAGCATATCATGGCCTTTCTCTATATCCCTGTACCTAGGACCCACTCTGACTGGCCCAAGTCACTAGACATATGAAATTTGACTTGTTTATGGCAACGACGTGTGAGACTTTGTACGTCCCCTCAAAAATTTGATATGCAAAATAAATCAGTAAGCTAATTTTATACAATTTGGTACGCCTGTGAAGCGGAAACGGAAGTACTCTTAACCCTTGTATGGCAAATAGTCATTACGCATACCAATCACATACTTGTATACATATATGTAGCTACACATGTGTAGTTTCTTTATATAGTTTGTTTGTGGGGTTTTGAACATTATTTTTAAAGTTTTTTGACAGAACTATGTTTATCTACTTTATAAATAGACTTTTATGAAAGTAGTAAGTAAATAACTTATCTAGTTGTTAAAGATATAGTTATTGACGGTTTCCAAAACTTTTTATCGCAAAATTAGGTAAGTTGTTTTTTTCTTCCTCTAAATTCACACAAAATATTTAAATTAATTTTAAAAATCACCCAGACGTGCTAGGGTTTTTTAACCTTGGATTCATATTCATCGACCGCAAAATGATAATAACAACATAGTTGAAAAACACATTCCGAAGAGCCCAAAAATAAAGTTCTATGGGGCTTTTGCAGCTTATGTCAGAACTAGAAAATTTTTGGATGTCGGATACGGATAGAGCGTTAAAAGGGTAACCCTGTTCAAATTTGTTTTGTTGAGCTTCTGCCATCTATAGTAAAATCGTCTTCCATAGATTTAGAATAAAAAACCATTGCATTATCCCTATAAACATGATAAGAAGTATCTGAAGTCATTTCTTCAATTTACACGAAAGACTCGTTCGACTTCAGTGCACAGTGGCTAAAAAAAGTCGAAATTTTGGAATAAACTTTACGAAGACCTTTTTGAAATAATTTTCGAAAAATTATCGGAAAGCTGAATGATCTTAATTCAGTCGGAAAATAAGAAAATTTGTTTTGTAAACATAATCATGCTGCCTTATTCGGAAAAGTATCGGACCTTTACGAAGATCTATATAACAAAATTTTCCAGCGATAATCGGATTCCAGAATTATCTAAACTAGCACTAAACATAAAAAAATCAGTTTTATAAACAAAAACATGCCGCCTTATTAGGAAAAGTTGTGGAGAGTTCTACGCGATAATATTCGAATAATTATTTGAACGCAGAATGATCTTAATTATTCATGCTGATAATTAAATTATTATCAAATCCAGATTGATACAAGCAATACAATTCTTAGAGGCTAAATAACTTTAAAAGCCACTTTGAAAAATTTTAAAATTTTTAATGATTAATTTGTGAATTATTTCCTATGAGACTTTATTAGTATTATAACTTTCTAGAATAAAGCGCGGTGTGAAGATTATGATTATAAAAAAAAAAATATGGCATCAGGCTTTAACTTTTCTATTCTTTTCAATTTTATTCCATTGCATATTTCACGACGGATTTTCAAATCTTTGTTTTGAATTTTTATTCGAACTTCTTTTCATCTATTTTATGCTGTTTTCGCTTGATGAGGGATTTTTCAGACTTCATCGGGAAGACTACACCAAAAGTTTAAAAACTTTTCTCGAGAGAGAGACAATAAAAAAATAGGAATCACAAGTTCTAAAATTTTACGCTAGAAGAAGTAAGAAAAAAATTAATACTGTGAGAAAAAATCACTTTTTTTATTTCCTTTTTTCTGATATGGATAATGTCAAAAAAAGGCTAAAGAAAATTTGTTCGTCTTTAAAAATTAATCAAATCTACGCTATTCTTCAGAAGAGATCTAGAGTTTTTTAAGAATTAGACTGCATTTAAACAAAAAAAATCTTAGCTAAGGTTCAGAAAAATTTTATTTAATTGAAAGCCAACCTCTCAGTACCAAAACAGCACGTTTTTTTAAGAGATTTCTAGAGTACCAGCCTTTGGGTTGAACCTTATTAAACTTTTAATTTAAAAACTTACTCTATGTTTTACAGCTCAAGTATTTGGAACTTTGCACATACCTGTAAAAAGGTAAAAAATAAGTTTTTAAAAATTTATTTTAAAAATATTTTGTATATATTTTTGAGATTTAATATAATGAAAAATTTCTTAAGACATATAAACGTGACCACACCAACTGACCTACATATATAACAATATGCGAATGTAAAACCCAGCCCACTTACCTGACTTAAACGATCCTGACTATCGATAATATCGATAAACAATCGCATGCGATCATCGAGTATTTGAAAGCCATTACGCGGCTGTAGCAGTAGGTTTTGTACGGCTTCACGTATGCTTCCCGGCGTAGTGCTGCAGGAGCTGCTATCATCGCTGCTCATCCCATTGAAACCATTTTGGAACTGATGTGGTTGTTGTTGCTGCTGTTGCAGCTGCTGCTGCGTCAAGTGTTGCTGTTGCTGCTGCTGTTGTTGCAACTTTAATTGCTGGGAATGCTGACGCAAGGCTTCCGAACATTTACGCAAATAGTCATAGGAACCTTTCGATTTGTACTTATCGGCCATGGCCTGAAAGCTGTCTAGAATCTCATTGAAATCCGTCAGCAGCGGTGCCGTCGAGGGCGTGGTCGTGGCGCTGGAAGGCGTTGTTACACCCGTCGCTGCCGAGGTCAGCGAACAATTCGATTTGGACATGACCATTTGCGGTGAGGTGCTATAGGGTGAGCTGGTAATGACACGTAACTCGCTGATCAGCGAGTTGCTGGTATTCATGGCCAGCGTCTTGAGCGAACCATTGCTGGCAGAGCTGCTGACCACCTTGCTGGGACTCAAAGCCTGCAGATCCTCGCTCATTAGACGCAAATTATCGGAGATTTGATGAAAACTCTCCGAGGTGACCAGCGAATGCTCGCGCTGCTCCAACTTGGTTGAGCCGCTTATGACGCTGCTTTTGGGTCTACGACGCAGCGGCAGTCCTGCTGCAGCCACGCCGGGTGTGCCTGAGGTCACATCGGGCATTTGCAGCGGCTTGGAGATAAACGAGTCCAAAGTCTGCGAATTGCTCAGCTTGGGCTGATTCGTTGTTTCAGGTATTTTGTTCGCGCGTATGGCATCCAAAAACTGACGCAGCTGATCCGAGGGCGTGGGCGGCTCGTTAGCATCCGCTTTGCTTGAGGGTGGCGCCGACGCCGCCGCCACTACTGCCTCACGTTGTGGTGAACTCAAGCCCGTGGCGGTGTTGCGTTTAAGCGTGGCGCTTAGTGGCGCTGCGGTAGGTGGCGCCTTGAGCACATCCTCGGGCATATGCTGCTGATACTCCTGGCGCATGCTGCTGCGTATGTTGTCCAGAAACAGACGCAACTGATTAGAGGGTGTTTGTGGCTCAGTGCCCGCGGCAGCCGATAACGAAGCCAAAGATTTGCTGACTATCTCGGGTGATATCATGTTGGACTGAAAGTTGTTGTTACTGTTGTGGTTGGAATGTGTTGCAGTGTTGTTATTGTTGTTGTTGCCACTGCTGGCATGACTATTCGGCGTCAGCAGATTGAGATTCGTTTGACTCTGCTTGGCCAGCTGTTGACGTTTGAGTTCGGACAACAGTTTGGCCTGTTCGGAGTACTTGCGCACACTTTCGGTTATGGTGCGCAGCTGCTCGGAGTAAGTGCGCAGCTGATGCTCCAAATAGGCCTGATCGGGCCCATTGTTTGTATTGGAAGCTGCTGCTCCATAAGCATAGCTGGTGGGACGCTCCTGCTTGACATTTGACGTACCGCCATGCTCACCATTCTCGCTGATCTCCTGACCCGCATGAAAGGTCAGCGAGTGGCGCATGCCTGCTGTACCGGAGCTGGGTAGCGTGCCGCCTAGCATGTTGTCTATGCTGCTGCTCTTTTTACACTGCAGCTTGGGCGTGCCGTCGCCACCAGCTGCACCTACGCCCACTCCTCCTACACCACCTCCCGCAGGACTATTATTTCTCGCCAGCGTGCCATTGCCATTGTTGTTATTGCTGCCCGCAAAGCGTCGCAGCGGTATGGGCGGCGGCTGATATGGCGACTGTCGCGTCGGCGTGCCTGTTTCCGTGTGACTGCTATTAAAGCGATCCAAGCTGCGCGGTCGCTGTACAGTATTGCCATTAAGCTGACCATTCAGTGGCTGTGCTACCGGCAGCAGTTGCGCACTAGCTGCGCCGCTGGGCTGCAGCTGTCTGGGCGTGCTGTGCGAGCGTCGCGGCACTGCGGGCACGGCCACACCTGGCGCGGATGTCGCTGCTACCTGTCGATGCTGCGGCACGGGCGGCGCAGCTGCTGCACCAGCCAGATGTGTGGGACTTTGTCGATATTGTTGAAATATGGCCGCATAGAGTGCTTCCTTGTCCGCGAGCTGACCCGTTGACGTAGTGCTAGTAGTTGAGGTATGTGCGCCACTACTGACCATGCTGACGGCATTACGCAGCTGCTGCTGCTGTCGCGAAAGCTGCATTAAACGTTGCTGTTGCTGCTGCAGCGCAGCATAGTCCACAAAGGAGGAGCGTGTGGAGCTGGCACCCGTGCTGGAGCTTGTGCTGGCTACGGCTATGCTATGCGGACGCTGCTTGAGACCACGCAAACGTTGGGGTTCCGCATACTCGGGCATTTCATACGCAGCAACTGCTAAGGGGCCACTCGTAGCTGTTGTTGCTGCAACAGAGCGCGCCATTAGTGGCGTCTCGGTGGGCGAAGGACTGTTGAGAAAGGGATTATTGCCTTTTAGTGCTATGGGCGCAATGGCGCTGTTGACGCTGGCCGACGATTGCAGTACGCTGGTCAGCTGCGGTGGTGGACCCGGTGATGCTTGTAGCTGTTGAGTGCTGCCGGGATAGAGCAAAGATTCGCTGATGTGCAGATCCAGCTCATGCTCGCCGTTGCGCAAGGGCTTGGCATAAATTGGATGGTTGCTGCTATTGTTGTTGTTGCTGCCGTTGTTGTTGTGAATTTTATTGGCCGAAACATTCGACATGGCTACCGTATACGGTGAGGCTGGAGATGACGAGGCGACGCTGGCGGAGGAGGAGCTGGGATTGCAGTTTACGGCATTGCTGGCCGCTGCTGGATATCCTGTAATGCGAAAACCATTCATGTTGCTGGCAACCTGGCCGGAATGATGTTGTTGTTGTTGTTGCTGTTGTTGCTGCTGTTGTTGCTGTTGTTGTGCGCTCTTTGCTGTTATTGTCGTTGTCATTTCGTTTTCTTTCTCTCTTTGGGCTTTCTTTTTTATGCCGCCATTGTTGTCGGCATTGCTGCCGCCATGTTCATGAATCGCTTACATCCGGCAGCCGGCATTTTAACATTGTTGTTGCTGTTGTCGTTTCGTTTCTTTTTTTTTTTGTTTTAACGCGTTGAATTATGTAATCTTGTCGTTGTTGTTGTCGAAGTTGTTGCAGTTGTTGTTTTAATGACACTTGCACTTAAGTTGTTTGCTTGAATTGCTCGATTGTTCCATCAACCGTACAATCAATCACTCAGTTGCTCAATTGTTTAATTTGTTTTTAAATTTTATTTGTTTTATCAATTTAACTGCACTTCGAGGTGCAATTAGTGAATAATTTGTGCGCTCTGTTATCAAATTAAATTAATTGTAAGTACGCTGCATAATGGTTTTACTGCTTAATGTTGGTTTTTGTTTTAAAAATTGTTTTTTATTTTTAAACACAACTAAGGACTTCGGGTATATTTTTTTAAATTTTCTTGAGTATGAGCACATACTTGCTCGCGGCAACACTTTGCTTGCGCCATCTAGCGGTCATACTAAACGGAAAAATAAATAATGACGAAGATGACGACGACTTGAAAAAACATTGCTTGCGCCATCTAGCGGCTATTCTGAACAGCAAAGTAAACGATGACGACGACGACTTAAAGAAACTTTTTCTCAATAATAGAGAGATTTTTCAAAATTGTGCAGAATTTGAACAGAGTTAAAGCAAATCGAAGTGATGTTATTTTATATTTGAAAAAATATCTAATGTGAGATTCTCGGCCTTCGTCGTAATTTTCGATTTCTACAATATCGCATATGCAATCAAGTACAAATAATTAAGCTAAACATCTAACTCTACATAGTACTTAAGCGTTTGGAAAAGATATTTTGAATTACTTTATTGACTTTTGCCACAGCAGCTTTCTATTCTAAACCCAATCTAGTGCTTTTAAGACCATTGTATGCAAAACCAAGCCCTCAACAATCATGAAAGCAATATTGACATACATATTGTTATATGTAAATACTACATTAATTCGTTCCAAAATTGTTTGATTAGAGTTGCATGCATATCACATTATGCCAGGACATAGACATATTTACTTGAACATAATCTGCATGCAATTTGTACGAGACATTTCAAATACTCGTATATCAAGATTAAAATCGTAGAAATCGTTTTGCATTCGGATTCAATTCGAAATGCAGAAATGTAAATTGCCAACAACAAATAGCTCAAATGCACACAGTTAGATACAGATACCTTCCACTCGGAGACAAAGATACCGATACGCAGATACATTGAATGTAAAGCCGTGTTATTTATGTTGGCCAAGAATTCCTCAAGAAAATTCAAAGTGATATATGCATTAAGCTGCAGGTAACTGCAACATGTCATGTGGCATATACAAATATATATGGCACTAAGCAGCTGAAAGACGCAAAACCCATACTGAGCTGTTGCATCTTGAGGTTTTTTTGACAAAACTATTTATGACAATGTGCTGCAGTATACAAGTTTCTTCTTCGTATGAAACCCAGCTCTTGGAGGTGGCTGTCAGCAGCATTATGTGTCACAAACATACTCTTATAAGCGTAAGGAGTTGTACCCACACGGCAGCTGGATGCCCTGTACTACCCATTTTATCCAAAAAAGAACAATTGCCGGAGACTACTATTTTAAATTTCTTGAGCATTCCATCAGTCCAAGAGTTTCTTGATAGATTTTAAAAAAAAATAACATAGGGTGCCCTAACCTAAACATTTTCTGCCGCCCATTTTACTTTCAATTCGTTGAACATTCAGTCAGTCAAAAACTTTTGGTTTAAATTTTTAAATATACTTTGGAAATATTGACGTATATTTTTAGATAGAAATTTATTTGATAGAAAAATATCTACTTGGACTCAAAATCAGCTTCGAGGAATTTCTTCTAATTTAGATTTTGTTAAATTTTTTTATAAAAATCCACCAGTCAAAAGCATTTATGAAAAATCTAAATAATATTTCTGAAAGCCTGGCATTAATTATTTTGCTTTAAAATATCTTTGCTTTCGTTAAGCTTCAAGTGTTTAAATAATATTGTGAAATGTAACAACTCGCTAGCGCCATCTAGCGACAAGCGCTTGTTTGCGCCATCTAGCGGCAGCACCTAACACTGTAACAACTTCCTTCCGCCATCTAGTGACAAGCGCTTGTTTGCACCATCTAGTGGCCACGGGGACGACGAGAAAAAAACGTTTTTATATAATAGAGAGATAGTTGATATGATTCAGCTGACTAAATAAGTTGCCACTAGCTTATATAAAACTTAACTCGTAGCAACAGTGGAATTTGATGGAATAATAGCGATCGAAAATTCATATATTTTTTTTAATTTTCAAGCGCTAATGTGCATATTTGCACCAAAAAGGTTTCAGCAACAAATACGACGATGAAGATTTTTGAAGGTACAATATATGTATGATATCAAGATTATTTTTCAAACTTGAACTGAATAATAAATTGAACTAGGCACATCTTCTATTCAAATTGGGGAAGCCATACTCTTATGGCTTACGAGTCTAAGGCATTCATACAGATAGTGAGGGATGTCTCTGTCGCTTACAAACTCTACGCTGATCACTTATGCAAAAGGAAGCTATGAACTACCACGCCTTTGTTTTTCTCGTACTCACATCTTTAAAATCCTTGACCCTATGTTTACAGAGTATAACAAACTAAAGTCCAACCAAAACAAAAACCTACTGAACAATAAAGGCATTTGCACGCTTTAGAGCATAAATACGTCATAAAGGGAAATGAGCATGACACCAAAAGGATATATGATGTATGTGCATATGTGTGTGTGTATCTATGTGTAAAACTCAGCATAAACATAAATATTTAATAAAAAATGCGCATAAATTATAAAATACAAACTCGGTTGAAATATGAAAATAAACAAACATGCAAACGCTTCTTTCTATGTGACATAAAGAGAGAGAGATCTCAAAGGGAGAGAGAGAGCGAGCGGGTACGAGTGATACATGCCATGTGGGAAATACTTGTAAACACATGACAAATATATACAAACACAGATACTCCCACATAGACACACACACACACACACACACACCAATGCACAATGAGTGGGTTGCTTAATTTACATGCCTTGCTTCTGGCATATATCACATTTACACTGTGCAAAATGTTGACATTTTATATGACATCTCAGCCATTGTAATTAAAGCATATTTTGGTTTTTTTTTCAAAGACAATTTGAAACAACTTCTTTTTTTTTTGCAAACGAGATGTGCAATTATTTGAGCAAGCTTTTAAAAGTAAAAAGAATTGAGGAAGTAAACGTTTTTTTTAATCTTTTGAAAAAATTGTTTAAGCTATACTGGTTTTGAACCATATTTTTTATTAACCGACCGAATTCTTTAGCCCAATAGATGAGAGTTGATGTACAAAGCACGCAGGAGGCGGTGCCCCCTACTATATGATAAAGCTATGTAATGTATTAAAACAACAAATAAACACATTTTCCAACAGTTCATTTGGAAAGATTTCAAAACAAAGTAACATAAACAACAACCAGTTGAAAGCCCAAGCGAATGCGCCTTAGAAGCTGCAACACTTTGTCAACTCGTCATGCTCAGCTGTCTGCTACGTGCTCAGCTGACTGACTGGCAAACTGACAGACTGACTGAATGACTGGGTGACTGACTGACTCTCAGCTCTTTGGCCTGGCTGTCTGTTGTGGTTTATGACTAGATATATTTAACTGCAATACATGAAAAACACACATACACACACTCACACACAATTCATCACGTATGTATATGTGTGCATGAGAGTGTGTCAGTGTGCTAAAATGGACGACAGTAATGGAGAAGCGAGCAAAGTAACTTGTATCAACACTTTAGCACATGCACAGACATGAAGAGCGCCACTTTATACATACAGAGACAAAAAAACACACACACACAGATGCATTCACGCACACATACACTTACGCAAATAAGTGCACACCTGCTTGAGCTGACCCTCAGAACGTTGCACCCTAAAGCAGGCAACAAAATGCTGCATGTTATAAATGAGTGAGAAAGTACACAGAGAGAAAAATTTGACAAATCTTATTAGATTTTAATACACTCGTGCAAGAAAATAATGCTACAAAAAATAGCTTAGTACAACTAAATTATTCTTATTTTAAGAAAAAATGATTACATAAAATGTTTTAAGGTTCTTTTGGAACGTTTTGAGAATGTTTTGGAACGTTTTGAGAATTTTTGGGAACGTTTTGAGAATATTTTGAACTTAATACAAAACAAACCAGACTTACTTTAAGTGATGCGTGGTCATCCTTGAAACAAAATATTCAAAAATATTTGGAAAAACTTGTTTCTATATTACGTAACATAAGTTGTTTTTTTTTAACAGATTCTCAAAGTGGTTGCAAACGCTCGTTTATAAGTATACGGTATTTTTTTTTCGAGATTTTCAAAATAGTCCCAAAAGTTATTTTAACATTGCTCATATAGGGTGTTTTTTACAAGGTTTTCGTTAAACAAACTGGCTTGTTGCAAAATAAAACTCATCTTATTTCAAGTCGTGCATGCTTATTTTTGAACTAAATGTCAAAACAGTTGCGAAAACTTGTTTGAACACTACCCAATATAGGGACTCGGGACGTACGAGGTTTTCTAAATAAAAAAATGAATAGGGTCTTTTTTAAAAGATTTTCAAAATGGTAGATGAAACTTGTTTTAACATAACCTAATATAGGGTGTATTTTAAATATGCTGAACTTGGTACAAAATAAAACTCATCTAATATCAAGTCGCGCTTGCTGATTCTTGAACCAAATTTCATAATAGTTCCAAAAACTTGCTTGAACACAACCCAATATAGGGCTTCTTTTTACGATGTTTTCTGTTTAACAAGACTGCTTTCTAATAATTGTCTATGAATCAACAATCCATCTTATTTCAAGTCTGACTCATGAACCAAATTTTAAAATAATTTCAAAAACTGCTTTGAATACAACTCAGTATAGGGTGTTTTTTTTTGCATGAATGAGCGCACATTCTGCAATAGTTGTTTGTTTTTGTTCAATATTGTAAGTCGACTTACATCAGAGGAACTCTTGCAAGTAGTCAAAAAATATATTTTTTTTAATTGAATCGCTGGGATATCTATTAACACGGTATTATATTAATTTTTTGGTGGAGAGCATTGCTCAAAATCAAAACTATGGTCTGATGGAAACTGTCAAGCTATCTATTGACGCATCCAGAAAAGTGCATTGTTTGATGTGGCTTAAAAGCAAGTGGCATCATCTTTCCGAACTTCTTCGTAAATGTACAGGTCGCAACTTTTAACTTCAGAATGCTACACGAGCAATACCCATATGGTCATTTATCCTCAACCTTTTTTTACCGAACAAAAAGCAATCTTTATCCATGCTTAAGAGAAAGCTCTGGAAAAACACCTTATTCTTTAAGTAATTGAACGACTTTTGTCGCTTTTTTAACTTTTAGAACCATACATAAAAGAAACCTCTGGATAAACAAACCTTTTTCTTAAACAAAAGAAGCATTTTTGCCGATTTTATCACTTTTTAAGCCACGCTTAAGTGGAACCCCTTAAAAAACATCCTATTTCTTAAATAAAAAAAAACATTTTTGCAGCTCTAGTTTTATACGTTTCGTTTTAAGTTCATGTCAGTTCTTTACAAATTATAGGCTTCAGAAATATTTTAAGAAAAAATTTAACTCAAAATTTTGCATAAGTTTCCATAATTCAAAATCTCAACTGCTTTCTTTTCTCACTGTGTAGTGGCATGTAAGACTGAGACAGATAAAGCAAGAAAGCGAGCTAGCAAATGTCAGCATGCTTTATTTTGGCATATTTAGGTTAGGTTAGGTTTGCCTTCATTTGCCGCTAGTCATTAGAAATTCCAGCTTAATACTTGTGACCCCCTCTACACCCGATCCCGTGTCCATCGCACAAATGTATGCTTTTGCTTTCCAAGATTTGAAAATGCTTTTGAATTTGCTAATGAACATAACTCACAAGACTGAAGCGCCAGCCGTGACTGACTGACAGTGTGTACATTCATAGAAGCCAAGCAGATTCCGCCAAGACATAGTAGGGTTGTTCGGGGGCTTCCTTGAAATTGTCAAGCGAGAATTTTGCGTGCATGGATATTGAAGAAGGTCCTTGCTATGTTTGTTTAAGTTTGAAATTAATGACAGCATATTTACTTGTGGTTGTTTTTCTGCCATTTTTGTTTGTCTTGCAGTTCAAAATACAGCGGCAGATGTGACCAAGATTCAAGACTCAAGACTAGTTATTTTTTGTGGGACAGGACTACTGGGAAATGTCCACAAGTTGCTGTCACACTTATTTGCGGGCTGACCAACTCTTGACTGCCAAACGTATAATAGATTAACAAAAATTAATGTTCCACTTAGTTTTGGGAAGATTTCTCTGTTTGAAACGAGCAAATGTGGTTTTTAAGTGCTTCACAGGAAGCAGGAAGCTTGAAGTTAAATTAAATGTGATGTTCCTGTTAGTGTTACCCCCAACTGGGACTGAAGAAATGTGCTCGTGTGTATAGCTGATGAATTGCTTTGTCAAAATTTAATTTAATTTTTAACTTGACAAGACAAATTTGTCTAGTAATAGTTTTGGGTAAAGGTAAACAAACGAAACCAAGCAAAGAGTTTGAAAAATTTCGTTTAGTATGTAGCTTGATAAATTTGATAGAGAAGAAACTTTACACATGATAAACGAAAAAATTGGCATTTTTTTATTCCAATGTCGATTTCCGATTTTAGAACTAAAAAAAATTACAATATCAAATTTGTTTTTTTTTTAAAAAATTTTTTTGTTAAGCTGAGTTGTTAATTTTGCCAATCGGAACACTTTTTTTCCTTTAATTTCAATTCAATAAGTGTTTTTTAGAGTCTTTATTGAATACATTGCAAATAGAATAGACTTTCAGATATCAGAAACTTAAAATCATCTCATTTCTCAGATGATGAAACCATCACAATGCAAAGTAGAAAGTTTTTTAATAAGAAATTTGTATCCCTTTGAATAATTTCCGCTTAAGAAATACAAAGGATTGAAAAGATGATGCATCAAGTTACTAAAAAGATTTGAAAGAGTGGAACAAAACGGAATGGAACGAATGGAATAAGTATTTTTGTAGATGCAGATTTGAATCTGTTTTGAAGTTTGTTACTGATTAATATCTCACAATATTCCAAGCAGTTAATCTCATTTTATCATCTCAGTATAAGTAAACTGATGTTAGGTTAATCTTTGGGACTTTTAAAGAAAAACGCACGAAAAATAATTTTTGTGCCTTAATAAATTTTTGAACATTTTTTTTTAAACACGGCATACGAGTATTTTGTGCCTTAATAAATTTTTGTTTAGCTAAAAGTTTGAGAATTTTGAAGAATTTTATGTCATTTAAACCAACAACCACACGCTGTTTGAGATATTGGGAAAGCTTAAAGTGGCGCTACTATTTTTCAGATCAAGATTAATATTTTCTTAGCACATGTCATGCGAGTAATTAGTCCTTATGGTGAAGCATAAAAAGATGATGTTGAAAAAAATGGAAGACATTTAACAGAAAAATAAGAAGATGATATTGTAAGACATTGCATACAAAAAGAAAATTGTTGGTTTAAGATGATGCGTTTCTTTCAACAATATATTCAATCTAATATTCTTAATTAATTTTAAATTAGCTAAACTTTCAGATAATCTTTAAACATTGTACCATGCATTTGCTGCTCTCAAAGATGACCAATAAAAGAAGACATAAATAAGTCAATACTTATCTAACTCAACTGTAGCTTATTTTGCAGATAATCTTCAAAAATGCCACCACACATTTGCTGCTGCCAAAGATGACCAATAAAATAAGCCATAAATTAATTGAAAGACAAGAAATTACACTAAAAGAAAACCAATTCAATGATTTTCAATTAATGCTAAAACCCAATCAACAAAAACAGCAAGAACCACAATATCGTAGCCAAAGGCAAGCAGTAAAATCCCCTCAAGCTTAGTTCACTTTTAAAAACAAACTATCGATTAGAAGTGCCGAAGAGCAAAAAGTAACCCAGCAAGCACATGCAACATACACACACAACCCAACAAACAAAAACAAAAGGCAAACAAGGATAACAAATGAATGGAGTCCGACAAGGGAGGTAATAGGGACAGGCCACTTGGTCTTGTAGTACAACTAGCAAGCAACACTAAACAAATAGACATGATAAATTAAAAAGCAAAAAGGAATAAAAAGTAAACAGCGAGAACACAACTACATGGAAAAAACTTTAAGAAAAAAATTCCAAAGCCACATAATATAGGCGGCTTTTCCGACACTCTTCCACGACGCAACATACTACAGTGGGTTGGGTAACGAAGGCATCGCTGTTGAGCACGGACACGCAGATAAATAACAAAACGACACTGATAGAATCGAGAGGGGGTGAATGTGGGGTATGAGAGAAAGGGCTAAGGCACCTTTGTTGGGAGGATTGGAGGGTTGGCATGCAAAGTAGCCGTTGTTAGGATGGAACTCCGGTAACGCGTTCGGGCTTTGTGGTTAAGTCTGGTGGCAGTTGTTGGCGCGTTTGAAATACGAGCGATTTGCAATTTGCATAGAGCTCTTGTATAGGGTTGTCAACGATATGTTTTCCAGGCCATAAGAACAGAAGTAATTACATAGAATAACATGTTCCTTAACTTTCAGTTTACTTGAGTGGGTGTTGAATAATGACTTATTTTTTGGCCGAATCAAACAAAAATTCGAAATAGCTGGATTGGTTTATATGTAGTTTTTATTCGATTTTAAAAAGAAATTTTAAATATTGCTTAAATTTTACTTTTTAGCTTATTTTATAAATTAATCGTATTAATTTGAACTTGGCTTATATAGCCTTTAACACAAATAATTAAAAAAAAAAATAATTAATAAAAATAATTAGTAATTAGAGCCATCAAAGGAGATTTTGTCCATTATTTTGCGATCAAAAAAAATTGTTTCCTCACAGTTCAGTTTTAAGGCTTATTCACAGCCTTTAAAAAAAACGAAAATTTTTTATCTTTCGTTCGGTTTTCTCTTAGAAAACATTTTTTATTGAATTCAAACTAAAATTTTTTCGTTTTTTGTTAAAGTAAACTTTTTATTTTTCGTTCGTTTTTCTCTTAGAAAAATTTTTTTTTTTTTGATTTCAACCGAAAATTTTATCGTTTTTTGTTTTTTTGTCATAAAAATATAACTTAAGCCCCCAAAAAGATTCAATAACCTTAGAAAGCCTTTCTTTCTATAATAAAAATAATTTTTTTCTCCGTCCATCATTTATTTTTTTCTTGATTCTTCTCACCTAAAAATGAAACAATTTGAATTACCTTAGAAACCACTTGCTCTCTATTGTAAGCAAATGTTCTTTTCTCCGTTCAACATTCATTTTTTCTTGCATTAAAGTTTGAAAGCTTTTAACATTTTTTCTTTATTCCTTTTTGCGACCAAATTAGTAAGCTGGCAGTAAAGCAAGCAGGTGGCAAAAGCCCCTAGTTTTTAATATTTAAACAATTTTTATTGTTTCTTGCATTAAAGTTAGAAAGCTTTTAACATTTTTTCTTTATTCCTTTTTACGACCAAATCAGGAAGTTGGCAGTAAAGCAAGCAGGTGGCAAAAGCCCCTAGTTTTAAATATTTAAACCATATTGCTTGTTGGCATGTTATAAGAGTATCATAAAATGTAACCAAATCTGCTGCTTAGACCAGCCCATTGATTTTGATTTTTATTTCTTAAGCATTTTTGTCTTTTTTCAGCAGCTTTCAAGTTTTTTTTTATCTATTATCTTACAATCCCATCAATGCTATCGTTTGGTTTTTGTTTCAGATTAGTAACACTTAGACATCAGGTTTGTTTTTGCAGGCACTTGACAACCCTATTATCGTGGCATATATCAACATCACACCTTGGTGAGCGTGTTGGCCAATAGACATTGCCAACATGGCCATGAGGACACAAACACACACATTCCCACACACACACACACACACAAACAGAGAGTGCAAATACTCAGCCAAGTGAGAAATGAAGACGAGTTAGTTAAGGTAACGCGGCAGCTACAGATAAGCACGCTTCGTTGCTTACATAGCAGCCATGGCCAATACCAATACCAACGACATCCCCCTCCTCAAACCCAATCCCAAAACCTAGCCCCGCTATAAGCCACGGCCATGTGCCAAGCTTCAATACAAAGCAGAGCCAAGTCGACCATAGTTGCCTGGTCTGGTCTGCTCATGGCTGGCAAGAAGACAGCATAAATCAGTTTGACTGTGTGAGGTTAAGGTGAGACGAGACATAAGAAACAGACGAAGAAGAAGAAGTAGAAGTAGAAAAAAAACCAACTAAACAAGTTGTGAAATTTTGTAGGAGTTAGAGAACAAGACAGTTACCGACACCAACCAAAACCAACAACAATACCAGGCTCTAATTGAAAAGCAAGGCAGAATTAATAGCTAGGGAGATGTTTCGCACTAAAGTTGCCTGGAACAAGAGAGACAGATGAAGACACAAAAAAAAACTGTAAAAGTAAAACTGAAACGTAACGGTACTTAAGTTAGCCAATTAGTAGGGACTGTCTGGTTGCAGATAAAAGCTGGATAAAAGCCTGGAACATATGAACAGAAAAAAAAACATGGCAAAAATGCAGACACAGAACCAAAAAACGCTAAAGGCAAATTTAGTGCTGCTCGGTAAAATGAAAAGGCTTAGAGAGAACACACTACTACTAACTACTCTCTTCCAACCTCTTAAACCTCCCACTGAGAGCTGACTAAATGCAAAATTAGTTTTTTGCCTAGACAATTTTATTAACGCTTAATTGAAATGAAAATGTTTACCACGCCCCAAGAACAACGCACACATAATAATTAAGACCCAGCTCTAATTATAACGTATTTAAGTGTTAAGCATATCTAACGGTTGATAGACAAGCTGCGTACTCACTCTAACAAACAAGCATGCACGCACAATGTTGGAGTGAAACAGCAAAGGGGCGTGTTAGAGTGAAATGGCCAACAAAAAAAAAAAAAAAACACTTTGATTTGACGCCATATCGTAAAAGTTGCGTGTCCTTTTGCCATTCCCATTAAATGTTACTTTGGCAGCTTTTATTTGTTTTACTTTTATTTTTTGGTCGGAGTTTCGATTTTATATATTGTTTGTCTTTTATGTTTGTGGGTGGGTCTTATTGGTTGTTTACTTTTGTTATGTAGACGTAGCTTTTTACTTCGCGGTTTATGTTAATAATTTGCGGCTTTCTGCGGCTCAAAAAGTTTTTAATCTGCTAAAACCTGATAACAAGAAACTCAAAGACCTTCAAAATGTCATTGATAACTTTTTTTAAGCACGTCGACTTAAGTTTTTTGTTTGCTTTTATAATATCTTTATTTTTATGATGTGTCTTATAAGCATAGAAATAGTTTGCTCTTATAGATGCAAAAAACTTGAGATGAGCTTTAAATTAAAAAATATAACAAGCTGAACATATATTTGGTACAATTGGAAAGGTGTTATGAACTCTTTGTTTTTTTGTATAATTATTTTTAAAGAAATATGGAAATTACGACTATTAAAAATGTAATAAGTTTTTATGAATCTACTTGTTCTAAAATAATTAACTCATTATTGTTTCATATTTTGAAGGTTATTTTAAATAGGAGAAAAATATGCATTAGGCAGAATTTGCCTACTCAGAAAAGCTGTTCTTGGAGCACCCCGGAGAGCTCTTCTTCATTGATTAAAATTTTTAGATTTTTTTTTGAAAAACCAAACAGCCACAGAGGTCAGAGATTATGCTCGAAGAATCCATATCAGAGGTCAAATAAACACCAACAAGCATCGGGGTTCTGACATAAACTCAAAAAACCACATAAAAGAGGTATTTTGGATTCCTTTTCAGGGATCTAACGTGGTGAAGCTTTTTTGACGTCGGATTCGGATTCAGCGACCCCATAAACGTATAAAAAAACATCGCCGAACAAACCGGTTTGGAAAAAATTTGTATGGGTATTTTGGTGGTTAAGATAAAACCTAGGACCAATTTTGTTGGCGAAATCGAATTTATCGTGTTGAAACATTTAAGAAATGAAGAAGATATAAAGGAATATATCAATTGCTGCTTCCGCAGTTCTTCATTGCTAGACAAATTATTGATAAGCCAGCTTTACATTTAACTACACAGGTCAACATGGTTTAGTTGTTGAAAAGCTAAGGCTAATTTGCTACGTAGAATTGATATCTCAAAATCCTGACGTGATGGGCCAATTCTGACCCCGGATTCGGATGCTACGCAGCAAATTACTTCGGAAATGACCCTTAGCTTTCCAACAACTGACATGACCCCGGTATTTGTAGACCTGTGTTATTGATCTTACGCTAAGAGAACATATCGAAAGATTTACCAGGAGTTCCGGATTGCCAAAACAAAAAACAAGATTGCAGATTTTCTTTTGAAAAATTATTGATAAGGTATCTAAACGTTTAAGAATTACTCTATCATAAGTGAATATATAAAAAGTTTTACCAGGAGTACTTCATTATGAGAGCAAGAAAAAAAATTACACAAATTTTTTTTAAATTATTAATGAGTTTACTAACAAAAAATATATTTTTAAAGATGTTTTCTTTAAAAAAATTTTAATTTTAACCATTTAAGAAATGGTTTTAGAATAAGAAGATATATTGATAGTCTTAGATCAAATGGTACTCCCACACTTTAAAAACTCGCCGACAATGTAAATAAAAGTCATTTAATAAAAAAAACAAAAAAAAAATCACAGGGGATCAGCCTCCTGCTCGCTTCACTTAATTTATGTTGATACGATAAAGGATAATACATCTTAGAACCTCGTAATATTAATCAGAAACAAAATTGAATTCTAACAAATATTGAAATATTGAAAATCGTGACAGTAGGAAATATCTTAGGTTTCTAAGTACAGCTTCTTAAAGACGCAAGATTTGATTTCTCAATTATTTTTTTTCAATTCAATTTCTTTATGTATATATATAACTATAAGATAAAGCTTGCAGCTTTAAAACTAAGATATTTTTTTATATTTATATGGTTATCAACTAAATTTAAATACATTATATATGTAAAAGGAAAAACCTTTAAAGAACCATCTCTCTATTATATAAAGGTTTTCGTGATGTCAACATTTATCGAAGCAGTTCTGGCCGCTAGATGGTGCAAACCATTTGTTTACGCTAGATGGCGCAAGCAAGTTGTTGCAATAATAAAATAATTATTTAAACATAATTAAAGTACAAAATTTTGCAACAAAATTTTAAAATAAGGCGTTGGTGAGGTTTGATAAACGAAGCGAGCACAGGGCGAAGGCCCTTAGTATAGAGTATACGAAATTGTTCACTATGCATAATATTCAATATTTAAAGAGACTGCGCTAAAATTTAATTTTCCGATAAAGAATGGAGAAACTTTAGAACTATAAAAAACGCTAAAAGATTTAAAGTGTAAAATAAATGTTCAGATAGTTATGATGGGTGTCAGTTTTCATTTCCGTAGAGCGGAAAAGGAATAGAAGAGAGTTTATAGAACTATTTTAAAGCATTAAAAAATACTTTATTATATGCATAGAATAAAAAACGATAAAATTGAGTTATTGCTTAAGAGCATAATGAACTTGTGTAACATTTATCTTACATGAATAAAGTTTTCCTTTAGTAAAAATATACTAAACCTATGAAAGCATTATAAGCTCGTAAAGCATTTATTTCACTTACTTCAAGAAGCTTAAAAGTTATCCTTTAATAAAAATACACTACACCTTCTATATTTATAATGCATAAAAAACTGTAGGCCAACTGTTTTGTCATAAAAACCCTTACTTATTACAATTTAATAAAAATTACGCTTATTGCCTAATAATAAGCCTAATAACAACAAATCTAATAAATATTAAGCCCAATAAAAAAGATTTGTTAGCCAGTTTGAACCCTTTTTTGGCCCAACTGGCCTTTCTAGCCAACATAATTTTGTGTATTTATGAGAGTTTAAGAGAGTTTTGGTCATAACATCAAAACGCGATTATATGAAATATACATTCAAGGGCAAACGTGCATGGCAAGTTAAAAGCAAAATGGACTCCAACTGTGTCCTGGGAATTTAATTTTTTTTTTATGGAAAAATATATAAAAAACTTTCGCTAAAGTGCATTAAAATGTACAAGCAATTTATTATTGAACATTAACTATGGAAAAGTGTTGAGGCCATAAGTGAGTGTTGCCAAAGAAAAATATAATATTAAGTGAGCAACGATTTTCAATTACTTTCAAGAGCAGTAGGAAGAAGACGCTGGGTCTTTAAGAAGCAGAATATGTGCGTGTGACGTCACGAGGTCTTATTAAACTTTTACTTAAAATTGTGCTTGCAGCTTCGTGATTCGTGTTTTGAACGTTTTCTGCTTGTATTAAAATTTTTTAAAAAATTTAGTGCTCTATTATAAAAATATTCTAACATGAAAGGATTTAGATGTTTGCGAAACAATTAATTGCATAAAAATATCAGCTTCTCTAGAAATGATGAAAATTCTGAGTGCATTGGAAATGATTTATAGGAATTAAGTACAAATAAGCTTGCCACCAAAAATTAAGCTTTGATAAAATTTGGTATGTATAGGTGACGTGAAAATCTTATAAAAAAAACGTTTAGAATATTTTTCGATCGATTTAATTCACGTTAGGTCTTTAAATTCCACGGGAAAATATTTTCTTGAATATAGTGAAAGTTGTGGATTATTATTATTGTATTATTATTATACATCAAGAAAAAATAAAATTTTAAATTAAAGTTCATATATATCTTTGAACCTATTGTGATGACTGAAGCTTTTGCATAAATAGAAGCGTAAATATGGGGTTTTCACGAAGTTGTGTATCGAAGCAAAGATGCCGAAGTGCCCAAGAAAAAATTTCAGTGCACTTCTGCATTCCAAACCTTTTTATGCAGCTGATTGTTGTTACAGGCAACTTGAAGTTAGTCAGGCAGTTCTACATTTCTGTTTTCTGTAATCTTAGTCGAGAGTCTTAATATTTGTAAAGTTTTGCAAAGAGCTGCTGAGAGATTAGCTTACCGATAGAAAAAAGAGATTGCCACTGAGAAATTCCAAAAAAAACTTTAATGTTGAAGCTTATTTTTCGGCTGCGCCTTGCGATATGCAATAAAATATTTTCGACGGCCAAATACCAAAAAAAAAAAAAAAAAATCACACATACACTAAAAAGAAAACTTGGACGTTGAAGCAATAGCCATAAAGGAAATCAAATAAAGTAATTGAATTTAACAAATCGTCTACAAAACTGCCGCAAAATGTTGCAAAAGAGAATGAGAGTGGGGGCAAAAGAGAGATATATACGCATGCTGTTCAAAATTAATTCAATTCACTAACAACAATAATAATTTGCACAATAAAAACGGCAACAATTGAATGGACATGAACAACAGCCGTTTGAATGGCTGAACAGACATAAGAAAATGGAAAGAAGAACTCTTCTCCGCTTGCCTTTACTTATATAAAACTTTTGTGACTTGCTCAGATTTAATCACACAATGGCTGGCCGGAATGCCTTCAATGGCTTCCACAAGGCCCCCACACTTTTGGCCAACTGGCTAACTGGCCAACTTGTGTATATTATTGGCTCTGCGTTCGGCACTTGTTACTCTCGAGCAGAGCTACGTGCTTCTGTTGTTTGCTAGGAAAAACTTTTTCCACAGTAGTTCGTCGGAAAATTAATGAATTTGTTATGCAAAATCGACAACTAGAGGAAGAAGAACAAAAACTGCTATAACAACAATAAGTAAGGACAACAACTGTGCCAAACAATTAGCCAAGAGTTTTGCACAGGTATGTGGGGCTGTTCAGCATGGAAAAAGGCTAAATAGTTACCTTAGTTGGCACACGCGAATGACAAAAACTATTTCGAATAGTTATCGTAAAGTTGATGCACAGTTTATAATGAAACTTTTTATTTAAATGAAGGCAAAGTGTGTTAAGCAAATGAGTTGAAATTAATTGAAAAGCAACAATTGAATACAATAAGACCAAGGTAGTAGGTAAGGGGTCATGAAGAAAGTAAAGCAACGTATAGAACAAAGAACTGGATTTGCGGAAATTTGAGCTAAAGAAAATTGTATATTTAATAATCAATTTTTAAGCTAGGGATGTGAGTCTTTTAAATCTATTCGATATTTCATTTTAAATGGTAAAGAACAAGAGAGTTATCTCTTTGTTGCTAGGCTTGTTTGAACCTCGGAGTCCGATTCAGTGGCTTAAAATGCATGAGGTTAGAACTGTCACATTTAAAGTTCACACTATTTTTTTTTTTTTCTATTCGATATATCGATAATGCATACACACAAAAAAAAATTGTTTCGGTTGCGGACATACAACAGGTCTACTTCATGTTTTTGGGATCGCTGAATCCAAATACAAGGTCCAACAAACCTCAGCACTTCTGTTTTTTTTGAGTCCGATTGTTCGACGATGTTTGAGGAGTTCAAACTCAAGGCTAAAATTAGGTTTCTGACAAATTCTCCAATATCGTTCGTTTTAATATAAACCTCCAAACTCGATAGTCGATTAGTCGATTTTTTTTTGTATGGTGATAACTTCAAATGCGACAGTAAAAATTTTTTGATTTTACTTAAGAACTTTTGGGAGATTGGGTTTGGGAAATTTCTCTACCTTAAATAATAACTTTCACTTCAATAATTATTGCACGGATGACATTGTTTATCGATTGGTAGAAAGCTGTGTTTGGTAAAGAGTCTGGATGAGGAACTGTACTCTTTAGATTGATATTTTAAATGTATTAAACAACAGGAGAGAGATTCTATGCAGAATGAGGCCTTTTTTGTAGAGACCTTGACTACATTATCCTCTGGGAAAGATTCCTCAATCTTCAGAAGCATATTTCTAGCGCGATTAGCTACAAAACTTTTCATCTTTTTGAATTTCTTTAAAAGAAAGGGCAGCTGTCATCACTTCCGATATCCATTCATATTGAACGCTCTTTTATTGGGGTATTGCCTATATCCTACACTGGGGAAGGTTCTTCAAGGCTCTTCGTCTGCTTAAATTGTTTAAAAACTTTTTGCAGACAACATCCCTCACGACATCTATTCTGCTTGAAAACATTTTTGTAGATTACTTAATCTTCTGAAGCATATTGCGTAGTATGCGTAATTCGCTAGATTTGTAGAGGCCTTGTCTACATTCTCCTCTGGATTGGATTCCTGACCTAAGAAGAACCTGTGCAATTTTTATCATCTTCCCAACATCAGCTGGAGATTAGAGCTGTTTATCAGAGTTTACAGCCAAGAGTTAGAAATTAATTTAAAGAAAAAAACAGAAGTCACTTATGCTAACTGTTTGACAGAACAGTCAAAAAGACCTTAGGGATAAATATCATATCATATCATATCGTAACTGTCCATGTTTGATGTCTATGGAAGCAGAAGAAAAATTCCCTCTCAATCAATAGCAGCGAATGGCCGTTTTCCCAAAAATAATAAATAACAAATACCATACTAGCCGTATTCCAGGTCTATGGTACAAACGCAGCAGCAAAAGTGATACTTTCATATTATATATATATATGGAGAAGCGGATTGTTTCATATCTTTTTTTTCATCGTTTTATTTTTTCAAAAAAACTTCCCTTATATAATGAAAGGTCAAGGTTGTTTGTCCAAAAATATCTTAGGCTCAAATAACATCGCAACTATATTTCAAGTTTATGATGAATATTCAAGCAGACGAGGGAACTCGATGTCATACAATACATGTGAAGGCAGTTCCCTAGTATTTTTTTAAAACAGGCTTAAAAAATTTCAAAATGCCAAAACTTATGGTTGATTTAAGTAAATAAAAGTATAAAAACAAATGCTTTTATCAAAATTTAGCACACAATACAACCAGCTCGCATATAAAAAAAAACAATCTTCATTAAGATAATGTTATTTGAAAGCTTATTTGTTATTCCAAAATTTTAAAACAAATTTACCTTATAAAAACATAAAAACATGTATATACAAAGTACATATTATATAAAGTCGTTCTCCACGTACTCACATCTTCGATACAATCTAATTGCAGTGGCCAAGTAACAAATATTCCATTTTAAAACTTATACAAGCTGCCTTTTGTATGTTA
Organism: Chymomyza fuscimana; assembly: GCA_949987675.1. NCBI lineage: Eukaryota > Metazoa > Arthropoda > Insecta > Diptera > Drosophilidae > Chymomyza > Chymomyza fuscimana. Next base: position 120,926,964 of record OX465088.1, on the reverse strand, counting down.
CAAACATGAGACTACACAATTTTCAAAAGGTTAAATTGCAGGCACGTTGCGTATACGCAATATCAACTTTCACTGTTGGCAACATTAAAAATACGCATACGCCATGGTTGCTGCCATTGATGTTGCCGTTGCCATTGCCTTTGCCTTATGGCACTGTGGCACGTTTCTTTCTTAACTGCTTACAAGCGCCTATAGCATATACATACACTTTATTTATATTTCAACCCATACAAAGCCAAGTTGTATATAACAACAACAACAACAACTACTACTACAACTACATACACTTAAATCCCAATTCGTTGTGAGTTGTTTCTTTACATTTGGAGAGCAGAGCGTAGGTTTTTTTCACTATATATACAAGTAATACAAGTGGACAAGGAATCACAGCAGTGACCCAGACACAGAAATACACAAGGGACCAGGAAACAAGTGGGCGGCTGGTCACACTAACGTCGCAGCAACCAGATGAAATGGGAGGTTGGCCACACTTACTTAGCATGCATGTATGGATATTTTATTGATACGCAGGCGAGTAAGTAATGTGAGTGAGAGTGTTTGAGAGTGTGTGAGCGCGTGTATCTGTGTGTGTGTGAGATTGTAATTTTTGTAGGGCTTTTAATGCGTTTGCAATGCGCCAATGGCAAAAACCAGGGCTGTGGTAACAAACCAGCTAAGGCGAAGAGTAAGAAAAAACCAAACACCAAATGCTTTTTATATGCCTTACTTATTGGGTAAAAGAGTATATTAAGTATGTGACTAACTTTGTAACAGGCAGTAGGAAATGTTTACGTAAAAAAATAAAGGGTGTTACTTTTTGAGATTTTTTTGTAAATGAAGAGACAGACAATTGATTAACATCAGACTCGAAATATTTTACTAGAAGATGGCTTCGGTCTCTGCACGTGTATTATTCTGGATGTGAAATTTCTTTTTCCGGTCTACAATGTACCCCGGACACTAAAGACTACCACATTTCGTGAACTATTATTTTGGGAAGATGTACAAAAATACTACGAATTATTTTAGGCACATCTGTAGCTCAAGAGTTTTCAGTAATTTGCTTTCTTCGTTTTAATAAAAATCTCTTTTTTTAATCTCCTAAATACGAGAAGCTGCAAAATAGACTAAACTGGTTCTGCCAAGGAGCCACGGATAAATATTCAAAATTTATTAAGTTTTATATATGAGCCATAGTCAGGCATAAACAGTTTGCAGAATATGATATGATATGCTTTGAAAAACAGCGTGCAGGGTATTTCAAATTCGCGCTCCGCTTTAAGTCTTAATTTCATCAAAGTTCATCAGACTTTTCTTTAACGTACGCAATTTTTTATATAACAAAAACACTCGGATGGACAATGGCCAATGGCCAAGAAATGGATGTGGACGTGAACTAGCGCCAAGTCTGTACCAGCAAGTCATATGGAAATCCTTTTTTGAGCTGGCAACGTTTTTCTTCTTCTTCATCATTGTGCCTGCTGTGTGCTGGGTTTACACATTTTCACACTTGCCACTTGCTGTTGCTTTTTGCTTTACCCTCTTTCCATTTTTTTGACTTTTTTTTCCTTTATGGGTTCGTTCATTTCGTACGTCAAGTGATTCATTCATCTTCTTTGGCGGCATGGATTTTATGGAGGGGCTCATGTTACCAGCTTCGTGGCTCGTCTCTCACTGGCAACAATCAATAAAATTCAAGTTGCTTTTTGTATGTGTGCAAAAGTCATGCCTAGTTGGGTTTTGTCCGTACCACATTCACGCTGTCCCACAAACCCCCTCTCCCACATTCGTATATATTGAATGTCAGGGATTTGCAAATGCCGCCTGATTAATGACGCAATAATTGTTGCCACACGCTGACTCTTCAGAAGCTAAAAAAAAAAAATACAGGGCTTAGAAAGCTCCTGAAACATACATTTAAGCATTTTGAGTTACGTATTTGAGTTTTGTTTTTCTACAGCATCGTTGACTTTGCTGGCAAGTCAAGAAGGTGTTGAAAAAAAGCTTTTGTCTAGCATCAAAGTTCGCTCATCCTTCAATACACCAAACGCTCTATAGTTCCATCCTCGATGTCATTTACTTGATAGGATTATTATCGTGTTAAGTGAGGCTCTTGGCTTTGGCATTTGGCAGCATTCGATTTTGTGGCAGTCTTGATGCCGTTCCGTTCAATTTACTAAATTGGTTGAATGGAAATTTCAACTATGTTGCTAAGTACTCTATTCTATTTGGTCCTTTTGAGATTTAACGAGGCTTGGCCACTTAACCGGACATTTAAATGGATTGGGTGCTGTGGAGGCTTAGGCTTGGCTGCTCTTATGATGATTTATATTTCAAAATGTTGGTCTATTAGTTGGTTAATTATGGGCAAGTGCTACTTGTGGTTTGGGGTCAAAAGGGATGATGAGCTGCAACAATAGCGTGGCAGTTAATGAAGAGAAGTTAAGTGAAGCAGTCTGAATCAATAACAAAAGGGGAATTAGTTCAACTATGAAGTCAGATGACTTCATTTTGGTAGCGTTCTTTGAAATATGCTGTTGAGATGACAAGCGGACAAGTTTGAGAAGACAGAGCTATAGTTGGATTACAATGTTTTTCATTTGCTTTTCATCTTAGCAGATCAACAAAATTTGAGATAACTTAAAAATTTGTTAAAATGAGATTATATTCAGCTATTTTCTTTCATCTGGTTATCATCTCAATAACAATAGTATTCATGTATTTCTCTGTTGTTTTCACATATATACTTATAGATGACAAGATGTGCATCAACTCGCTTTGCGTATCTGTATTTGTTTATCATCCGAAGCAACAAAATCTAACTTTCGCATATTTAGCAGTTAGCATTATATCCAGCCAAAGACAATCAATAATAAACGGTGCCCAATTTTCTTTCATCTGATTTTCATCTCAACAGAACAACAAGCCTGTTATTTTTACATATTTACAGCCAGATGACAAGATGTCAAGTTTCTAACAATTGAGCCTCAGCCGGATTTACATCTTAAAAGACCAACAAAATGTATTTTAGATTCGTATTTTCACACTTTTTTGCTCAAGTTCAATTATTTAGCTAAGATAACATTATAAGCAACTAAACTTAATGGAGAGTCAACTGAATTTAAGTTTTCATCTCAACGGAATAAATAAATTTCGAGATTTACAAATTTCGATAAGCTAATAAAGCATTTAAGCTTTTTGCATCTGTTTATCATTTTAAAACACCAACAAAAGAAGTGATTTATTTGTTTCGCATCCGTTCTGTTGGATATTCCTTTCAGTTGACAGAACATAAATTTTGAGATAATTCATAGTAAACTTTATTTTTTCTCATCTGCTTATCTTAATAACAAAATTTAAGATTTATATATTTGGTAGTTTTATAGAACGCTTGTTTTAGCTTGAACTATTGAAGATAGACTCAGTTCAATTTATGAAAGCATGGCTTAAAAAACTTTAAAAATTACTTTCTTTTTATTCTGTGTATATGCACTATAAAGGCAACAAAACTTTAATTTCAATCAAAAAAATCTCGTCAAATCAATCTTTGTCAAGCAAAATTTATCTAGTGATTAGATCAAAAATGACCCAGCGCAAAGAATGCGATGCCAAAAGTCTAACGCTTCCGCGAAAGATAAGAGTTGAGCAAAGATGACGATCAGAAAGTTAGTAATAATTCACCGACAAAATTTTACCAAGAATACAATCATTGGTTTTAGTTTAAGACACGTTTTCCCATAAATGTATAAGATGAGATTTAAGAAATGATGAAAGTCTTGTTTTGAGAGAAAATAAATTTTCCCATATACTTATGTAAAAAATAAGATAAGAGATGTTGAGCTTGAGATATTTATTTGAGAGATGAAAATGCCCAAAAAGGTAAAAGATAAAATTTAAAAGATGATGATTAACAGATCCTGATTTGAGAGAAGATGACATTGTCTTTTATAGTTGAAAGACAAGATTTAAGAGATGATGACTTAGAGATGTTGATTGGAGAGATGATGACATTGTCCTTTATAGATGAAAGACAAGATTTAAGAGATAATGCCATCGAGATCTTGATTCGACAACAGTTGATATTGCACCATATAATTATAAGATGATATTTAGCAGATGATGACTTTGAGATCTTGATTTGAGAAAAGATGACAGTGTCCCATTTAGTTATAAGACAAGATTTAGGAGATGATGACTTAGAGAACTTGATTTGAGTGAAGATGACATGGTCGCATATACGTATAAGATAAGATTTAAGAGATGATAACATTGCGATCTTGATTTGAGGGAAAATTGCTTAGTCACATATACGTATAAAATTAGATTTGAGAGAAGATGACGTTGTCCCATATACGTATAAGATAAAATATAAGCGATGATGGCTTAGAGAATTTGATTAGAGTGAAGATGACGTGGTCCCATATACGTATTAGATAAGATTTAAGAGATGATGACTTAAAGATCTTGATTTGAGAGAAGATGACATTGGCATAACGTCATCTTTTTTAATATATATAATTTTTAAGACAATTAACTCTCAAATTTATTGAATCTTTCCAACATTTGTTTCTGCTTCACAAAAAAAGGCATTCAATGTTTTGCATATAACTTTATGTGATAGTTGTAAAAAAGTTTAATTAAAATTTTTTAAAATTTTTAAAAATGTCTCATTTAACAAAGCATTAAATAAGCACCAAGTGATAGTGCAAACAATTCGAAAAAACTTGTACCAAATATGTTTTCCATGCCAAAAAGCACTCAACAATATTAGAAAATAGTAAACCTATAGCTCTCTGAATTGATATGCATATCCTATCCATCAATATTGCACTTCGTCCCTGAGCACATTTCAAATTTTTCCAATAAATCACACAAAGTCCCTAGCAGTGCATACCAAAAAAAAAAAAAAGGGAAAAAAAAATATTAAAATAAAAAATTCGACTGTGCAAAAACGAGCAGACAAAATCCATAAAGAAATGTTCAACACAATTCACAATTGCCAAATGTCATTGCAGCAGCTGTGAAATTGAAAAATATTCACTCTTTTTTGTCGATTTTCGCTTATTTTTTTTTTGTTGCACTGGGAAAAATGCATATGAAAATAGAAATAAGAGAAATTGAGGAAATTTATTTCTGGACAAGCAAATATTTTTGGACAACTCGTATATGAGCGTGTCAATCAAAAGACGCACGAAAGCATAAATAAACATTAGCAGCACGGAATACATTTTCACATACAGATGGTGATATTTTTAGATACAAAAGGCAGCAGATTTATTTGGTGGTTCATACATGAACTAATGCAAAAAAAAAAAAATTGTCTAAGGCTATGGAAGAAATAGAGTACAGTCAAAAATCGAATTATGTGTGACAGTTTACTATGGAATCAGCAAATTATGAATTTCAAATATGATATAGGTTTATAAGTACCAGTAGAAGGAACAGACTTCCAGAAAGAGATTATGATTCCAAAATATTCAAGTGATTTGATTATAGTCAGTTTCTAAGTTAACTAAAAATTTCTTAGAGAATGATGCAAATTGTTTAAAAAAAAGTAAGGACTATAAGTTAAGAAGAGCAGGAGCGATTATTACGATTTTTGATTTCTTGAATTTGTCTCCAAACCTTTAAAACTTCGGAAAAATTCTCAAAAAAGATGTATGTCTAAAGCAAGATTTATGAGATGATGGCATTGCCATGTTTTATTTTGAACAAAAGTGGCATTACCATATAATAATGTTTACTCAAATATCATAATCAAGGTAATTGACCATTAAATGAAAAATCTTGGACCAAAAATTATGAAAATAGAACATGAAAAAACTTTGAAGAAAGATTTCCTATAGGCACAAAATATATGCCTTAGAAACGATTTCCGAGATGATGGCACTGCCGTTTCTTATTTTAAAAATTATGGCATTGCCTTATTATAATTTTACTCAAATATAATTCAGATAATTTTCTGTTAAATGGAAAATCTTTGAACAGAGCTATGAAAAAAGACCATGAAGTCTTTGATGCTAAAAAACATTGAAGACAGATTGCGCAAAAAATATGTTTTAGGAAAGATTTATGAGATGATGTCATTGCCGTACTTTGTTTTCAAAGAAGATGGTATTGCCATATTATAATTTTCCTCAGGTATCTTTTTAGAGATTCTGGACTGTGAAATGGAAGAGCTTTAGCTAAAAATTATGAAACAAGAACATGAAGTCTTTGAAAACTTTTAACAGACATTTATGAGATGATGTCATTGACATGTTGTATTTTGAAAGAAAATGATGCAGGCGTTGAAAACTTGTAACCCCACAGTATATATAGCTGTAACTTATTTATGATCTCATTTTAACTTCTGTTTTCAACCTATTTGAAACGCTTACTTTAAACATCTCTTCCATTTCATTGAGTCTCCACCGTACATTCAAAATAAACAAATAAAGTTTACAAATTGTTTACAAAATATTTCGACTGCGCTAAACGAATTAATGCACATAAAAATAAATGTTTTTCGTGATGTTTTCCAAGTTGTTGTCAAATTGTAAAACATACAAAATAATTCCAAAATACAAAAAAAAAAATTGAAAAAAAAGTACGGAATACAGAAACCTTAGTGCCCACAAAAACCGCTCCGACCAAAATGTCAGTTGACACAGCGACGCGAAAGTTACTGCAAATTATAAGCGACATGTTTTGGGGTTTCTCGAGGGGGCGGTTTGCCCGGCGGGACGAATTGGGGTTAGTGGATGGATTTTGTTGTGGGTAAAACAAACTACCAAAGCGTAACACAAAATATTGCGGCAATGAGGCAAATGTTACTGTATGTGTGTGGGTGTGGGTGTGTTGGTGTGTGAACAAGTTGTGCACTCGCTATCTCTTCCTCTCTCTGTGCGTTCTATATGTTTGTGCGATAAAGTTCACAACTATTTCAACATGCCAACAGCAGCCAACAAAAACAAAAAAATATATATATCCCCAAGCAACTGAGCCAACAGATAAAGCTTATCAGCATGATGATAATAAAAAGTTAAATAAGATAAAATTCTATAATAAAAAGAGAGTAAAACAAAAAAAAAAAATAACGAAAACTTTTATAGAAATCAGTTGAAAAGTTGTGTTGCCCAACAACAACAAAAGGCATGTTTTGTTGGGGTTATGCTTAAAGCTTTGCAACCACGTTTTTTTATTAATACCCTGCAACTTAAGTAAAGGGGTTGTATGCACTTGAGAAGGCGAAAAGAAAAAAAATTTATAAAGGTAGTTTTCAATTTTTCAAAGGTACACATAGTCTTGAAATTGTTTTATTAAAATTTCATAAAGATTTGAACATAAGGATTTGCGTACTGGAACCCCTTAACGTCCGCTTCATTACTTTAAAAGCGAATACTTCGAAAAGCATTTTTTTAAAAGTGAGGTTGTGGTCAGGCGCGAATCCAGGATTTGGTCTTAGGGGGGTTTTCACTTCGAAGTCTCTCAACCCATTTTCAAACTTTTGGAGGGATCCGTCACTGGTTGTGTTGAACAAGGTAGCCCTATAACAATCGCACCCATTGATTCAATTTTTGGCAAACTACTTTTTAAATTTACAATCTTTTAAAAACAAAAAAAAAATGTTGATTTTCGAAAATTTTTTCTTTTGCGATTTAAGTTCCTCAAAATAGTTTTTGTTTCGGGAGATTTGGTGTATATAACCTCTTAAGGGGTAACTTAAGTTTGTGCAAATGGATGTATGGTGTACAAGAAGCAGATGCTGGTGATCCTTATAGGTTACAATCAATATGATCAGGAGGACAAACAATAAATATAGACATGTCTGTCCGTCTGTTTGAACGACTACATCTTGGAGATTGTAAGAGCTAGAATAACCAAACTTGAGATTTAAACCTCTTATATGTGAAGACAAATCCAGCAAATACATATTTTTTTTTTACCCTATCCAACCCAAATAATTTGAAACCTATATTGTTTTTTAAAATCTTTAACTTACAGCATTTGTTTTTATGTGTAAATGTGGAAAAAAAAAAACTTTTGTTAACCATAAGTATTAGAGATAATCGCCATATGCTATTTAGGAGGAGGGAGTTCCGGAAGCAATAGCATCCTTAAAGATACAGGAAATGGTAAAGTGCTGGCCGAAAAACCCAAAGTCGATCTGAGTCCCAATAGAGACAAATTTTATGGAACTAAGTTCCTTTGCGAAGCTTATGTGTATGAGTGACAAACTTGGGCAGAACGATTGACGCTGAGATGATGATGATGTGATGCTCACAATAGAGTAAGATTTAGATCTGTTGTAGAGGCCCTGTGCTCCACAAGGAGAAGAGAACTTCAGTATTAGTAGTAATAGTAGTATGCGTGAGAGAGTCACGTAGACTATAATAATTTTGCTAAAGTCAAACAAGTAGTTGTGTTCGTTCCTTTAACTTGGATGGGTTCATGCCCACCTTTTGGGCAAGATTTCTCTTAGGAAACATCTGAGTAATATTGGCATCGTGAATTCGAGCACATTTAGGTTTTATGGAATAGAGTAGGAAACCTCCTAACACATACTTTCAGAACCTGACGCTCTAGCCAGAAGAATAAATTTTCTCTTTGGCAGGCATAGAAAGTCGATGCACGATTAAGTTTGCTTCGGGAATCGGTCTGACTGAGAAGCTCTGGTGCTAGTAGATCCATCGTGTCGCACCCCAAACCATATTAGCTAGGTTGACAGATTTTGAACACAACACTTTTAAAGTTGGATCGAGTCCCAGGTTGTTAACCTAGTAGATGGAAACGTAGCAGATAATAAGTTAACCTCGGGAACCGATTGAGTCCGTTCACTCATATGTCTTTCCATTCGATAAAAGCTAGAGACACAAAACTTAATAGTCAGCATTATCGAGAACTCGGTAGGAGAAGTTCGCTCTTAACATCTACTACATCGAAGACATATACACATTGTGGCTAAGGACAGTATGCTGGAAAAGTCTAAGCTCTTGAAGATTAGCTAAAAGCGTATCCATTATAAACTTCAGCTGAAGCCACCAAAATTCAGCATGTAGAATCACATGAGTCAACAAGAAAACCTTGAAGCTTTCACAAAACATCCCAATCTCTCTAACCCGTAACCCTTTTGCCTTTAAAACACCCACAATACTCAAAATTACTCTTATTGAGAAGTGTAGCTGCAGTGTATCCCACTGTCGAACAAACGCCTCCACTTATTTACATATTTTCTTTTTCGGCTTATTTAACCCAATTTCTAGCACTTTTCATTTCATCTCAGCATTGCGGTTAATTAAATATGCAGTTAGGCTTAAAGAAAAGGTGCTTAAATTAGATGTGGACCGCTCTTCCCCTGCATCCAGCAAAGGGCTAAATAAAGCACATAAAGTGTTCCCAGAGCAGAGAAGAGAGGTAAGAGTTTTACGCAAGTGGATTTAGTTTGTATGTTGAATTAAAGCTGACTGGCGCCAAGTGGCAGCAAAAAGGCAATTTAAATTCTAATCATAATGCCGCAAACTCGCTTCTTACACCTTCCGCAGAACTGCCCCGCCCCGCCCAAAAAAAAAATGGTGCTCTATGGTGTGCCATGGTGAGCTTAGCAAATTAGCGCACAATTCGTGCTTGGAGTAATCTCTCTTACTCGGAGTTTTCTCTGGTACTTAAGCAGTGCATAAATTTTTTGGTAGATATTTTGTACTTCATTTCCGTTTTGCATAATTTTCCTCAACTAAGCCTTTTTTTTCGTTTATCGCTTTGTTGTATTTATATGCTTTGTATCTTTTGTTAATTATGCTTTGTGTGTATTTGGTGTTTAATGTTTTCGTGACTTTTAAAGGCTTTTCGTTTAATCCGCATATTTCTATGTATTTGTTTTATACTTGATGTTGAGGTATTAGTCTTTGCATTTACAGGAAACCTAAGCCATTTATAATGAGCGGCCAAAAAAAAATATGTTAATTCAAATGCAAGAAATTTCCGAAAAAAGGTTTACCTTGGCTACTTATCTGGTACCTTGAATATTTTTCTTGCCCTATTTTTAACAGCAGACTTGACATAAAGATAAAAAAATGTATCTTAATCATAAGTAGATACATAGATTATGTACAAAAATAATTTAGATTATATTGTAACTTTTATCGAATTGTAAGGGGAATAACGTTTAAATAACAAATATGTAAAAAATGTAAGCTCTTTCATAAATCAGAAACATAGCTAGGTGAACTGGTTAGTTTGCTTCCTCAGCTCTTGAGATTTTCTTTGTAAGAAAAGAAGTTAATTTTCATCGAAGTAAAAAGTTGGGTTATGTGTTTTTTAGGTATGTTTGCATTGAATGTTCGTCTGTTCTCTTGTAACTTCTAAGCCGCTTATCATAATTTGACAAATGAAGTATCCTTCAAAGCGTCTTGATCGTCCACTGGTTATTGACTATGTGACGTCACATTGAACTGAATAAGACGCCGTCAAAAGGCCAGTGCTGCATATTAAATTAAAGAGCTAAACAATTGATTTTTATTTATTTTAACCATGTCGATGACTTCCTTTTTAGAAGAATACTTTTAAAAGTTATCTTAAGCTTTTCTTAATACAAAAACAAAAACTGTCATTCAAAAGCTACAAAAAAAAATTATTTTAAAAGCTAAACAATTGAAAAACCACAATGTTAATGTATCTAAGATATGTGCATATTTAGTGTGCTCGAGTGTGTATGTGTTTGTGGTTTTTAGCTTGTCGCTTTCACAGAATGCTTAAAAAGGAACTCATGCACACACACACATAAATATATAACATTTGCAATGCAAGTGGCGCTGCTGAAAAATGAAAAACAAGCGAAAATGCAGTTAACATTGCAAAAACAGTAACGAATCAAGTGGAAAGAGTAAAAAACAAAGAGAACTAAAAACGAAAAAACAAAAACACTAAAACCAGCAACAATATAAAAATGAGAAGTGCCGTAGACAGCATTACGCACACAAACATAAACACACGCTCTCACGTTCACACGCATACATGCATAGCCAGCAAGATTGCGCACAAAAGTATGCAGCTATAACTGCAGCCAGCTCAACATGTACAATACATGAAAAGCGTGTGTGTGAGAGTTTGTGAGCAAGTGTGTGTATGCGTGTGTGTATCTGTGTGTGAGTATGCATGTATCTATGTGCGTTTCGTCTGCATTTTTAGTAGCATACAGTTCGCATTTAATTTCGTTGCATACACGCGCAATTTTTTGTTATTTTTCTGGCTTTGTTTTATTTTTACCTCGTTTTTCACAAACACGAGGGCAATTTGAGAAGTCAGCCAGTTTTCAAATATTTCGGTAATAAACTAAAAGTTTACAGTAGCTCATTAAAAGCAGCCAAACTTTTGAAGTCAAATATAATTTTCGGCATATACAACCTTACCGAAACCAAGAAAAGACTTAATTAATATTAAGCAGCTTTCTCTTTAGAGGTATGCTTTATAGAGAATTATTTTTAAAGAGCGGCTTCAAATAGATTATATTGCTTAACAAACACTTTTTGTCGATAAGTATAACTTTCATTAACTTCTTAAACTGCCCTCGTATCTGGTAAGTTTTTGCGCGTTTACACCTAGCCGCGAGTTATCATTTATATTTGTTTGTAAATGAAGGCAACAACAAATATGTCGCCTTGTCTATGCTGCGACTACAACTTCCCTTTGGTTACCCCTTAGTACTTATAACACTCTATTACTAACTCCCACAATAGGAATATATTGCTAGGTTTTTTTTTTGTTTTCATCTATGCAACGCCAGGAAGCAACAGCCAACACTGCCACAAATTAAATGCAATAACATGCAGTGGCAACAAATACAACGAAGTTGAAAAAAAAACAGAGTTGCCAGGATGCTGGAAAATGAATAACTATCTGGTTGTGAGGTTGCATCCATAACTTGCCGCAACGGAAACGCATTCAGCTACAAAATGCTTGAGAAGTACCAGGTCGAAGCAATTATTGCTGTCATGCACAGAGTTGACATATTTAAGGAATTGTTTCTAAAATTGGAATTTGTCTTTAAAGAAAAACAAAGGTATTGGCTTATATCTTAAAAATGAATGCAGTAGAATCGTTAAGATCAGCTATGATAAAGTATCAAAGCTGCGCTTAGATGGATTTCTGGCTCAACAAATAACACTGGCAACGATACGGCAGACAAGCTAGCCAGATAAGAAGAAGAGAAAGATAGACCCAGACGGATGACAGACTGGATCAATGCGACAGGACTAGATTGGGCCAAGCCACTACTTATACGAGGTTGGGAATCAGGTCAAATATTTTATATATCTTTTACGTCAATAAACTTTTTCCAGCTTTGTTCAACAGCATTGATAAGGTTTTTTTAGAGAAGAACCATCAAGCCCACCTCATTGTTGCCAAATCTTTTACCACCGAGTCATTTTTTTAAGTTTATAAAAATAAATTAATCGGTGGGTGGGAGGGGGGTTTTAATCTGTTGCATATTGTGCATAAGGAAGCTATTCCAATTTTAGTTCGTGGTCTTGGGCCATGAACTGAGGCATTGCCATAATAAAAACAAAAGTCATGGCCTTGCCAGCTGATAAAACTGTTTTCTTCTTTCTCCTTGTTTAAGCCAGTAAACCATCCAAATGAGCAAAATTCCTTTACCACAACGAAAGGGGGCAAATGCTAACTCAAATAAAACCTAAGTAAGTCGTTCATCGTAAACTCTAAAATCGGTAGATTTTTGAAGATTTGAAGAAAACATTGATCTTCTGCGAGGGCATAGAATATCTTTAATAAAATAATCGAGTGCTCAAACCAATTCATACAACTAATTTTAATTTGGGAATTAAACCAGCTGGTTCAGCTTTTAACAGTGAATTGTAGATTTGAGTAAAAATCTAGCCCTATTGAGGTGTGTGTTAAAATGCATATAAATTGCAAAATGCGAAAAAAAAATTAAGGAATCCCCGAAAAACCTTACAAGAATTATTTTTTAAATAACTTTAACTTTAGCTACGAATTTCCGGTATCTTTTTTATTGTGGCTTTAAGTTCCCAAAGAATGTCTTGTAAAGTTCTATTAATACTCAAGCGTATTAATTAATAGTGCAATAAAGTTTTTTTTTAGGTAAATTTTTTATACAACTTTATCAAGTACCATGCCTTTCTGTTTTGCACCACAAAATTTTGTTAAGATGTGAGCAAGCAAATTTTGACATATTTCCTAAGGCGTCTCTAAAGAATATATATTTTCTAGGTTGCTAACTTTCCGACTATATAAAAAGCACAAAGCACTAGAATAACAACGAATGCATATTTATGTAACAAATGCAGCATGCAACCCTTAGAGAAAAGAACTGAGCCAGAAAAATGTTAAACCAAAGATACAAAGCTACAAACAACAACAGAGTCTACAACAGAGGGGGCGTTCTCGGTACCATATTTCAAAGATGTTTTTTCCCAAAAACAACAACAACAACTGCTGCTTGAGTGCGGCAACATGCTAAATAAAGCACCTCAGCGGTTGTCTGTTTGTCTCTTTTCGGGCCTGTCTATCTGTCTGTCTCTCTGTGCAACTCTCTGTGTCTCCTTGTAGTTGTACAATTGTTTTTCTTGTTCCTGCGACATATATCAGCATGTAAAACATTTATGTTGCAACATCTTAAACAAGTGGCAGATACACGTGCACACACTCAAAATGTTTAGAAATGTTTGCCAAATTTTTACCAAATTTTTTAAGTGCATTTTTTTTCTCTTTAAAGCTAGGCTCATCAATTTTAGCGCCTCAAAACAAAGCTGGCCTTAACTGAAGATTACAAAAAAGTAGAGCAAATAAATCACCTTGAGGTCGACAGTTTGTGGTCTGTTTAATGGTGGAAGGTAAAGGTAAGGAGTGTTGCTTAGGGGACTTTAAAATGCACTGTGCGTGAAGAACATGTTAGAAAAAGTAACTAGAAGGATTCCTTATGAGGAATTTTTGGTAAAAGGTAGTTTTTAATAGGAAAAAAAAAATGTGTTAGTACGCCCCAAAAACGCCATGATTCTCAAGGGAAACCCCCTGATTCCCGAGAGTACGGACTACTGTACTCCGCAGTAAGAATTTATGAGCAATTTCAAAACCCATATCCCAACCAGGGAGGAGTGGAGTTTAGGCGTACCAATCCCAGCTGGCGCAATAAAGATTTTCACGCATGGTTTCAAGCTGGACGACGGTGTAGGTGGAGGCGTCTTCATTGAGGATTTCAACGTCAGAACAGCTTTTCGACTCCCGGAGGCGCTGACAACAATAAGAAACTTACGAGTACGAAATAAGAACATACATATGTATCTAATCGGACAGCCAGGCGGCTATTAAGTCCCTCGCTTCGTTGAAATCGTGTCTGAAGTCAGTGAACAACTGCTGCTTGTCTCTGGAGGAGATGGCTGAGCAGTTTTCAATCAACCTCATATGGGTCCCAGAACATAGGGATATCGAGGGCAACTGTATTGCGGATGAACTGGCTAGACGAGGAACTATCAGCATCCTCCTTCAAGACAAGGAGGGCCTGGGTATACCCATGGCCAGGAAAAGAACTAAAGAACTTTGCTGTCTATTACGGGGCATTGCCTGGTGGTAATCCATGCATCCAGGCTTAATGCTCCTCACCATGACATCTGTAGAAGCTGTGGCGACGAGGAGGAGCTGGAGACAGTAGAGCACCTTTTCTGACACTGCCCTGGACTGTGCAGGACAAGGTTCCGATTTCTAAAGTCACACTTCCTTGATGACTTATCACAGCTCTCTGAGCAGAGTCCAAAATGCCTCTTAAGGTTCATTCAGGACGCCGGATGGCTGTGACTAATCTTATATAGGAGACCTCGTGAGTGGGGAAGAGCAGTGAAAGGTCCACCGTAGCGGTATCACAACGGACCAATTCTTGGCCTACGTGAGTTGGGACGATAAGTCCCAACTGCCGCAATAACCTAACCTAACCTAACACCCCAAAAAAATGCACTACAAACTGTGTTTTACTTGATTAGTGTAACAATATGTTTAAACATTTTTAGTATTAATTCGAAAATATTTAAATGTCAATGGCAGGACCGTACATTAATAAAGTGCCTCAAACATAAAATTCTTTATTTCCAAAAAATAATTTATATCAACCCAATTAGTTGAGAGATCGTAGAGTTCGTCACTTTTAAAGACTTTTCTTTGTATGCGTAACGTTTGTGAGCAAGCAGTGCTGCCCATTTCTGTGAAATTAGCAGCTAGATGGCGCCAGCAATTTATGTTAGATGGCGCTAAAAACAAAAAGTTAATTTAAAAATCAGCTGTTTGTTAACAAATAGTATCCTCCGGTTTCTCTAAGGACAATGCAGTCTATGTGTGACTCCCCCCCAGGGGTCAACCGGTATAACCTAACCTAACAAATAGTAAATTGTGTTACAAATGTTAAAATGATAACAAGTGTAAAAGTGTTTTATTTGCACTTGCGTGATAATGATAGTTGTAGGTAAAGTCCCCAATATTTGGGTGGCCCTCCACTTCTCTTATTATAGCTATTTTTTTCTCTTTTGTAAGATTTCTGCATCTATTTTGCCTGTCCGTCATATATCTTGCAATCAAAATAACTTGCTGCACATTCACTTTGCGTTTTTAGCGCTAAAACAGTAGAGCAGATGTTACTGCAGGCGCCATCTAGATGTCAGTGCCCAAAACAAGTGCATCACTGGTGGTCAACAAGCTGCGTACTAGAGAGCAAAATTCTTTGCCCTAAGAATTTTGACAGTATTTTTTTTATATAGTTTTTTTCAGCGCTTTATGCGTTGCTGCGTTTTTTGCGGTAAGTCTTTTCTCAGTGGATCTCAAGGCCTACAAATAACCTTGAGTATATTGCTACTATGTTGGAGTTAAAGTATTGAGTGTACAACTTTACTATAGACGTACTATTCCTGCTGTTCCAAAACTATTAAAGGAAACCTCTAGCACTGTACGATTCGATAAGTCACAAATGCTTCAACCTGGCCGCACTAAATTTGCTTGCCCCACAAACTCCTTAAAAATTACTATATAGAGTATATGCAACTGCTTCAGTACCATCTCGAATCATCTGGCAGACCATCAAGGACCCTCCTAACGATGTTTGTTGTTCGTGTTTGGCCTTTGTTTCTGTAATTTGCATGCATTTGAAGGATAACGTAGATATCTCGTCGCACAGCGCCCAAATGCGCGCTAAAATTTGTTGCATGTCCCGAACCGAAATGACCTGCCTGGATGGGAAACAGACCGACACGACGGACACGGCGGATACGACGGACACGACAGACTGACGGAGTCTGTTAAAGTGTCCGTTTGTCTGTCTGCTTGACTGATTGTTGGACTGACTGACAAGTGCACTTGAAACTAGTTACTGTGGCCAGTGGCGCATGTTGACCACGACGCTACTTGTAACTAACCAACACACACACACACCCACACACACAGATACTCTTGCACTTCCAAACACACACATATACCCATTTTGAATTTGCGGTTTTAATAGCCTTTGCCCAGTCGCGATTCACAGTACTGCCAACTCGGCCTGAAGCCGCTCGCTCAATCATCATCCAAGTCGAGTGAGTGCCTCTTGTCTGGCCCTCAAGGGTTTCTCCCTAGCTTTTGTTTCTATGTAATGTTTTGATTTCCCACCATTTTCGCTGTTTGCATTTTACATGTACGTGGGTGTGTGTGTGTATTGGAGTTTTCTACACTTTTTATACACTGTACCTTAATATTAAGGGCCGCATTAAGCTGAAGCGGAAATGGATGAAATTTGTTTTTTGCGGGCTACTTGTGAGACCACACAAGATATTTACCATCAAAGATCCCAATTTAACCCACTACGTTTATCCTTCTATTCGGCAGCCTGTTTAGCGCTTCTATTTCTTGAAAAATAAGAAACGAGCTAAGATCATGAAAATGGCTTTTTATATATTTATATTCATATTTCTTTAATTGCTTTCAATTTTTTGGTATTAACCCATCTCTCACTAAAATTCAAAAAAATATTTATCTTTGTCAATAAATTTTTTTTTAATATGCGTTTTTCATCACAATTATTTATTCATTAGCAAAAAAAACCTATTTTGACATTTTCATTTTGGCGTGACGTTACTTTAGTACGACAAAATATGAAAAAAAGCTAAATTATATAATACATTTTTTAAAAAGTTATCTAGTGGCACAATATTTAGTAAAAAGAATGACAACAATCGCTATTATCGAAAAGATACAAGCAAAATTACTCATGGCGTTACGTTACATAAAATATGTTAAAATTGGCTTTCCAGCTGGGTTACAAAAAAGCAAAATTAAACGAGTCGCTCAAATCTTTTGGTATACAACTTTTTTTTTGTATTAGCTGACGTCGTAACATGGCGTGACGTTACTTAAATTTCCAAAAATTTTTATTGAATATTAATTTTTTATTAAAGACTTTTTTTAATCTATTTAACTCTTTTTAACGTTGACTTCAATATTAAATATTTTAATGAGTTTATTCAGAAATTCGTATTTTGAGAATGTTTAGAATGATTTGTATATTTCTCGGAACGGAAGCTCTCAATGCAAGAATAAATCTAAATAATAAGCACATTTCGTACTTATTTTACAAATTTTGTGTGAGATAGAGAGTATTTTATTCTTAATTTAAGAAAATAGAGTGCGAAAAATTCTTGTAAATTCTAAACTGAAACAATCTTGTTTTGAACAATTTTAAACTTGAAATTAGATGGGCTTTCTTTCAGAGTGCAGATATTTTTCAAAAATTACAACCATTTTTATGCTTTTAATTTGATTTTGGAGTAAAAAAATGTGTAATAGTTGTTTATAAAAGAAAATTTTAAAATTGACAAGACTAACATTTAAAAGAGTTTCAAAGTAACCAAAGAAAAGGCGGACTTTTCATAGCTGAACTTTTTGACGTTTATTCTTATATGTATATATTTTTTTTTAATTCTGAGTAATTCTGAGTGTCTGCTGGAGTGATAACGAGGGGATGCCCTCGAAACGAACTTTTTAAAAAGCCCCGTAAATTAAAAAAAGCATTAAATATTTAAATTCTTCAAGAATTCTTCCTTGAACACATAACACATAAACTTAAAAAAAAGTTTAATGCCATCTTTGGCTGAAAAATGTATAGGCCTCGCCGCATTAAACATGTATTTATAAAATTTCGTTAAAATCGCTTAAAAATAATCAAAGTCGAAATCTTACAAAAATCACATATGGATTTGTAAAAAAGCTCAAGAAATCATAGCCTGTTCGCTAGCTTCAAAATTTTTGGAAATTTTTCAAAACCGATTTTCACTGTTTGCACCCAAATCTTGCAATATAGAGTCTTCAAATTTGGCACATGTGATTTAATGAACGCTTCCTACCGATTTCCCAAAATTCGTCACAATCGGTAAAAAATTGTAGAAATAAAGAATTAGTGTAACAAATAGCCGATGGGGTTTTCCCCCAAATATTTCCGACCCACTTGCTTTTTAATATTTTTTCGCTTTGCGCGGAAATGTAAATTCGTTGGTGTAACAAAGGGCACTTGATTTTCACTGTTTTCACCCAAATTTTTCCATAAAGAAACTTCAAATTCGGCACCTGTGATTTAATGAACGCATCCTACCAATTTCCCGAAATTCGTCAAAATCGGTAGAAAATTTTAGAAATCAAGAAGTAGTGTAACAAATGGTCGATAGGGTTTTCCACCAAATATTTCCGACCCACTTGTTTTTTAATATTTTTTTCGGTTACGCTTTGCGCGGAAATGTAAATTAATTGGTCTAACAAAGTGCACTTGAATTTTGCTGCGGGTGTTTGTTGTTGCTGTTGTTGTTATTGTTTTTTAATGTTGTTGTTGTTGTAGGGTTAGTTGGTTCGTTTGGTCATTAAATTTTGAGAGCATTGTGTTAATAATGCAATGAGTTTCTACGTTCACGAACTTGGATTGACCGACTGACGGAAATTGAAAAATTTTCTTCTTTTTTTTTTGTTGTTGTTGTGCTGTTGACTTTTGACATTATGACAATAATTTCTAATTGAAAATTGTTGAGCGGGTTGTAAGAAGTTTTGCAGTTGAATGGGAGTTTTGTTTTAGAAAAGGGGAAAATCGTAAATGAAGGGGCGCAAAGAGGTTTGATCTAGTTTAAAGTACATCTTACAAAGTTATGTTTGGTAAAGTATGTGCAACAATGTTGCATAAAGGCTCTCTCATAATTTTTAAGAAGCCAACCACACAAATGAGCAGTTAATTTTTATTAATGAAAATATACAATCATTAATTTGTCTATTGATATTGAAATATTGATGCGTATCCCAAAGAAATAAACAATTTTACTCAAAATAGAATAATACAGTATTAGCATAATACAACCATTTAAAGACGTTTTGAGGTCTGATAAGAGTAGGAAAAGTCTAAAATCTTAGAAACACCTTTTATTAAATGTAAGTAAGAAGTTTCGAAGAAAAGTAAATAAAGCAATTAATTAATTTTTATGAGTGCTTTAAATTTAAAATCTTCTAAGTAGAGAATCTTAAAATATCATCGCAGAAAATTCTTCTTCAAAGAGTTAGGGACTGAGCTTTCCAAAGGACCGCGAAATTTTCTGCGTACTCAAATAAAATTTCGAAATTTACGAAAGACTTTTGGCAAAATGTAGTAAAAATAAAACCAGTTAAAGACTTTCGAAACTTTAAGACTTTTTTTGCATACAAAAATAAAATCTACAATCTTCTAAGAGGACTATATTAAAATATCTACTTCTAAATTTAAAGCATTGTCAGGTTCATAATTTTGCCAAGTATTTGGGAATAACTTTATTTGATATTCTTTGTTTTTTTTAATTTGCTCTTCGCTAAAATTTGTTTTTGGCACTGCAAAGAAAAGTTTTAATGTTTTTTTTTTTTTTTTTTTTTTAAATACTATTTTTATTTTTCTAGCAATTTTACAATCTCTGAGCCAAAATATTTAATTTTGGGCTAATATTTTATTAAAACATTTTAACAAACAAATTTTTTTCAAATCTTGAAATTTTATTTTTTTACTTAGTTTTTAAAAATTTTGAGAATTTTTTCGAAGGTAAATAAATTGATCAGTTTGTTCCTGTTTTGGAATATCCCAAATAGGATTTTTTGTTTTATATGAAGTTTTGTCATTCCGTGCGAAATTTTTCGAACTGCGTATGGGCCTTTAGACACTTTGAAGATTGAAGAGTTTCTTCAAAGTAGGAATAGAAATTTATAAAATTCTTATTTTTAAAGAATTAATGATTTAATGAAGCATAAAAGGTAACTGCAGTTGAACTTTTCTATTGGGAATTTCCACGGCTGCAGAATATTGATTAGTTTTATAAAAATTCCTAATTTTCTTCAAAGTAAAAGTAGTGTACTTAAAAAAAAATGGTTCGTTATAGGGAAAAAAAAAGCCATAAAGCAGTCTTTTTAAAGCGGCCCAAATATCATTTTAAAATTTATTGCGACAGTCAAAGACTCATTCAAACAAATTTCAGTTGCACCGAAAACAATTCCAATGTTCATAAATTCATCGAAATATCAATAATAAAATCTACACATTGTAGCTTCATCAAAAAATTTTTTCTGTGCCTCCGAATAATGAGAACAATTTTATTAATAATGATGACTCTATAAACTCAAATCAAGGAAGTTGAACTCACAGAAGTCGAAACTCGAATAGATTCTTTATATGCACATAAATTTTTGCGATTTGATTTTATTTTTAAAACTTGAGACATTTTTATGCGGAAGTGCTGTCAATAGACCAATCGAGATCGAAAAGGCCTGAATATTTCAAGTAATGTATGTATACTTTACTTTCCGATTCATTTTGAGAGCAGCGGCTCCACTATAGTTCATAAAAACCGACTGACTTTTAGTTATTGCAGGTTTTAAACAATAGACAATTGTGGTTTTCCGCCCAAGTCTAAACTTCATCATGGATAAAGTTATTTCGAGAGACTGTGATTACAAAAATTGCAATCAGCTGTCATTAGACGAACAATATGCATATTGTAAGGTTATTTTTTAAAGTTATTGCGGTTTTAATTTGCTTGAAGTTCATTAAGTAACCCTTATAAAACTCTTTGGCTCTCTTAAGTTGTGTTTTTGTACAGTCATCCCTTTTAAAGGACAGCAGTCGCATTGCCTATGCTAGGTTTAGACTACATTTAACTTCGTAGCGGCACAGATCAGTGTGACCAGCCTAAGCGATCACAGAAATAAAAAAATAAGAATTTTATTATTTTTCACAATTTTCATTCAATTTATGAATTAGCGCAATAATTAAAAGATTTGTATTTTTGCTCTTTGGAACCATCTAAGACTTTTTACAGTCTTATTTATATCGTCAACATTTCTTGCTTTGGAATTTTTTAGTCTCAAAAGCTGTTCTTTTATTTTAAATATGAAAACAGTTTGTTATTTTTCTATTTTAAAATCCGAAATTACGGTTTTGGGCACGATTATAGAAATTTCCTAATTTTTTTATTTTAATTTGAAAAATTCTAGTGTAAGATCTTTTTATCTTCAAAGCCACAAAAAATCACAAAAAGCTGTTTTAAGTTTGCATCGTTATGAAATAATTACAATTAGCTTAAAATCAAAACTCTTTGGGGTTATTCCTAAAAAATCGTTTAAGAACGAAATTTTTAAATGAACCAAAAAAATCTTTTTTTAATATTGTTTTAGATTTGAGTATAAAATTTTTATCTAGAAGATTTTAGTATTTTTTTCGGAGCTAAATAATAATAATTAAGTCTTAAATCATGATTTTTTTTTTTTTTTTTTTTTTTTTTTTTTTTTTTTTTTTTTTTTTTTGCTGAATTTTGCATTTTGGTCAAGATTTTAGATTTATTTTGTACAACAACAACAATAGCTTAGACCACTTTTTTTATGACTAAAAATTTTAAACTCAGACTGTGTTTTGGGCAATTTATAAATAAACCTAAATGATATCGATTAACTTTGTATTTTATGTGGTCAACTTTTTAGATAGAGCTACGCTTCATTATAGCTGCCATTAAAAAAACGCCCACAAAAATTGTTGACACTTTTAATCAATGAATTAATTAAATAGTTTTTAGGTTAAAATATAATACTTTCATTTTGATATCTAAATAAAGCAAGGTGAATCTAAAAAAAAAATTTCAAAAACTAACCAATCCAGCTCATTAATCATAATAACCATCATAATTTCTTAACTAAACAGACAATTAGTATTGGAAGTGGCGCTGTCTAAAGCGAATAAATAAATGAATGAATGCAACTTAACAAATGTTAAAAAAAAAACTTAGTTTTAAAAAAAAATAAAAGTTTAAATAATGAGTTGTATTTTGGGCAATAATCAAACAACTTTTTTGGGGTAACCCACGCAGAAGACAACTCTGGGCAGACAGACAATGTTTTGAAAGTGCTTCTAAGACAGCACCGTCTACAACAAGAAACAACAACAACAGCAATAACAAAAACAAAAAAAAATCAACTTTAAAGCCTACGCATAAACTTTGGAATTATTTTTGTTGTTTTTTGGTGAACTTGTTTTTTTGTTTTGTTTTTGTTGTTGGTTAGTTGTTGCCATGTCCAATTTGTGTCTTGTTGTTGTCAGTTATAGTTTTAGTTTTCATTTTTACGCTTTTATTTTTAAGTTTTTTTTGGATGCTGCCGCAGCAACAACCGCCGCCGCCGACAACGCCAAAAAACGTCAACAACATGCCACACACACACATACAGCACACACTCATATAAACAAATACTAAAGCGACATGGCACATGTGTCACATTTGTAGTGACAGTGACAACAAAAACAACAACAGCAATAAAAACTAAGACGCTGCGCAGTCGCATTGTTTAAATGCTAGGTTTACACTGTATTTAGCATCACAGCGTCACAGTTCAGTGTGACCAGCCATAGAAACTAGACACACCCGTTGGGCCAATTCTGCGAAACGAAACTGAAACACTATATTCTCATGATCGCTTCGGCTTTAATTCTCTTTTAAGGGTAATAGAATTTCTAATATGTCACAATATCGCAAATTTGTAAATGTCATATTTTGGAAATGAATAGTACTATTTAGTTATTTATTTATATAATTATAAAATAGAAGTTAATCCTAATTTATAAAAAGGTTTGTAGCCAGAGCAACGTAGGCCTTCAGGCTGACTATTTATATAAATTTAGGCAGTTCGGAGCATGGGATATTTATAGCGCGCTACGTCTCTGTAGAAAAGTTATTATCTCGAAAAAGAGTTATTTCAAAAGTATCATCGCAGTGACCACGAGTTCTGAGAAACTTCTAATAATTAGAAGTTAGTTAATTATTCCTTATTGTTTACTTTTACCAATAATTTTTCTTTAATTAGATACCTTTTTTTTTTGAATACAATCGAGGAAAAATATCGTGTATATGCCGTATATGCCTTAGAAAAATATTTGAAATTTTTTTTTTTTTTTAATCTGAAACTGTGATAATATAACATAGCGCTATGGAAATATACCTTATGATGTTTAATGCCCAATCCACATTGCCTGTTTTGGAAAGATAAAAACTCTCCTGTTAAGCATGTCTGAACATGATCTTAGACAAGAATTTCAAGTGAAATAAAATTCGTAAAGTAACACTATTATATCACTTTTTTTTAACTAGAAATTCCACCTTAGTTTTTTTTTCATGTGATTAATGAATCGAAAATTAAATATGAAAATAACATCATCTCTTATTCTTAATTTTATATTAATTAACACATTTTTTTATTTTTAAAAGTCTATCTGACTAATTCACCTATACATACATGTATGATATATGCATAAGTCGAAAAATGAAACTAAAATACCGATTAAGCTTATTCGAGCTCTCAATTACAAGCGCTTTGTCATAGATAATTTTTTTTTTTTTTTGTTGGAAATTTCGAAATTTATCTTATGCTCTTCTTTTGAAAACTTTCAATTACATCTAAACTTTTGATTTATTTTAAGCTGCATTCCAATCTTAAAAATATTTCCTTCATGGCGGCCAGTGTAAACATGGCATTGGAATTGCAAATGTGCAAAAGGACGTTTCTTCAATTATTTTATCTTATCTTTTCTTTAAAAAAAAACTTTAAATACATCAAAACTTTTAATTTGACTAAAACTGCACTCAATTCAAAACTCCATGCATCACAAAATTTTACAGCGCTGCAGCGTCAGCCAGTGTAAACATAGCATTGACTGTTTGTCAACAGTGTTGCATTTCGTTGAGCTTAGGGCTTGCCCCATAGACCCATAGACTTGCATATTTTTTGTTGTTTAAATTTGTGTTTAATGCCGTCTCCAATAGTCTTAGTCCAAAATGCAACAGTTTTTCGAAAGTGCGGAAAACACACTTTATGAATGAAAATGTGTTGTCGCGGGGTCTCTCACTTCGGTCTTAGACCCCCGGCTCTTTGCTCTTGGCCCTCTGGCATTGTTGGCTTATTATAGCGCTTGTCGTTATTTTTTTTTTTTTTTGTCTCTGTTCGCAGTTCGATTGTATTGTTATTGGATAAATAATCGGCTTTGAGCTGCGTGTAAAATCTTGTTAACATAAATTAAGCAGCCAGCCCAGTCAGCTGTTCACCTCTCTTTCTTCACCTACAGTCTTACTCTTTTTTAGGCTTTTCATCTCGTAAGTCTGACAAGTGACTACCGTCTACAATAACTTCAGATTTTGTGGGCTGCATTTAAGTAATTGAAATAATCTTTGGCAGTTTCAAGTGTTGCTTATGATTATGCCTCAAGATGATGGTATTATGTACACTAAATATATCTTAAAGTATTTTTAAGTACTATGTTGTGTATCTTTAAATGTGTGGGCATATAAATAGTATCAGTTTGAAATTGTAGCACGAATGCAACTCTGAAACAATTGTTGAAATCAATGGGAATTTATTGAATTCGAATCAGTTTTCTTTCAATAGTTAAGAATTTTATCATACAATAAATGGTTTTGCAATTTGTACCAACATCAAAGCCCAATCAATTCATGTTTATTAACTTAATTCATTAATTTAATTGTTTATTTTTGATACAGCTTTAATAAAAATTTATGTACAACTGTCAATCTGTATTATGACTTATTATTAACAGAGTAGGAAGCGTAAACTTGTTTAAATAGAAGCTACAATACTCTTGTCAACAAACAAAAAATTTGTATAAGTTTTGTGATCTAAAATAATTGAGTGTTCGATTGTAAGGGTAGCCCAAACAAACCAATTAAAAAAAAGAAATCGGTTTATTGACTTTTTTCATATAAACGTATGATAGGTTATGTAACGCTATTGTACAATAAAATGAAAAAGCTGTTTTATGAAGAGATAAAATTCTTTTGAAGCCCTAAGCAAAAATCAACGCAGCCAAGATCTATAAAATATGTCGATATGTCGAAGAAGCAAGACGGAATGAAATCCAATATACAAGTTTAAAATTTGTTTGAAGTTTTTCATTAAGACGTGGTACAACACTGGTAGCTCGAGAAAAACCACCCTTTAACCGAAAAAACTGCTGCAGTTTAAATTGTTAATAGTAAGATGAAAATTTATATAATGTATTTACAAAAAGACGCGCTTGCAGAATTTGATTTCATAATATCGAAAAAAGACACAGTCAAACTAAACTAAACCGAATTCACTCGCTTGCAAAATGTGATTTCATAATATAGAAAATCGTAAAACCAGTGAAATTAAAAAAAGTTCGTAATTTGGAAAAATTCGCTATAGAGTAATTCGTTATGAATGACTTAGACGGTAGTACATTGGTAAGGGACAATTATTAAAAAAAAGATACATATATAAACACACATCAAAGCATTGACATAACTTAAAACTTTATAGGAGTCGATTTCTTTTTCTTAAATATTCATCATTTAGATCACAACTACTCTGAATTAACTTAAACCAATTCCAAGAATCATATTCGCTTGGAACGATCGCAGGACTGACATACACTAAGTGCAAAGTTTCTGAAACAACATAAAGAATCTCTTTAAGTTTACAAGTATGCCATCTGAAAGAGTATTAAGAAAAACCTCCCAAAACATTCCTCAACGCCAACATATAAACTATATTAATTTCCTGCTCAAATTACTGCACAATTTTGTAATATTATTAATAGTTTGTTTATCTATAAATGACAGCGGCAATGGGCAACATCATTTGTCATTTATTAAATAATTAATTATAATTATGTTAACAAATTAATCACAAGCCTTTACCAAATAATTACATAAAATTTGTCATAGCAACAAATGATATACATATCATATATTTTTATGTGTATTTTAATATTCGATAAGTTATCGTTTAAATTTCACTTTATCACTAATAAATTGTAAATTGGTATTAATTTTTTAATCACATATGTGCACAATTTTATAATAAACTTTACGAGGGTTGCTTTAAATATTTTGGCAAACAGTTTATTTTTGATGCTTCAAAATGTTTAGCCATACAAACACTTTTGTCTTTTTTCTTTTTTTTAAATTTATTTTGGGCCAAAACCGAAAACTGAAGCATAACTATTATTATTTAAAAATTATAGATTTATTATATTTAAATAAGGTTTATTTTTATACGATAATTACCGATTAAAAATCAGAGCATAAATGGATTTCCGAATTAAATCGTAAATTCAAGATGCTTTGAATGTTTTTGTTTTTGTTGTGTTTTTAGTTTATTTCGGGCAAAAAACGAAAACTGAAGCGTAATTATTTTTATTTCAAAACTATCCATTGTATTGTATCATAAGAAGATCGGTTACTCTATTCGATATTTGCTGTTTAAAAATCATAGTATAAAAAGATTTCAGAACTAAATCGTAGAAGCAAGTTCGAAAAGGAGAAATATAAAAAAAAAATAAAACTTTAAATTTGCGTTCAATATGGGAATCCCAAAATTATTATTATTATTCATACGATTGTCATTTTTTAAGTGGATGCCCAAATTTTTCGATTATTAGCTAAGAAAATCGAACCACTGAAGACGAATCAACTCAAGAGAGCTTTTAGGTAATCAAAATGCAGAGAAAAATTTGAACAATTTGTGGTATGGTCCGGATTTGTCAATCAAAGGCTTCTTTTGAAGGAGCTGCCTCATTCAAGGTTGCAAATTAATTTAGACGAATGCAAAAGTGCCTTAAACTTCATTGGGAATGTCTTGAAAAACTAGCAGGCTCCTAGACGGTTTCTATTTAAAATAATTTCTGACGTATCCCAAGCAGAAACGTTCTTTACTTTGACCTAATTTTTAATAAAAGTATCTTAAAAAGTGCGTATCTTTAAAGCAAGGCACTTAATTCCACAGAAACTTTTTGCAAATAGTATTCAGTGCATCGACCAATTTTCGTTAGATTTAAGTTCAATTGAAAAAAATTTTTGGCCACAAAAAATAAAATAAAAAATATATATTTATAATGTTTTAAATTTTAGAATAATGCAAGTTAATTTTTAAACTTATTAAATTAAAATTAACCTTTTGCTCTGCTTACACACATTGCTAGATTTTTTTTTTTAATTTTGTTAGTTCAAATGAATATTTTTTTAACTTTTTGAAAATATAAAAATTTGTTAATGATGAAGTATTATAGAGAGATGATGCTCTTGGAAATAGACAAAACTGACAAAAAACATGAAATTAAGCTTTCTTTGCAGATTTCTTGCCATTTAATATGTCAATATTTTTAGCTCCTGAAACAATTTTACTTTTCGAAAAAATACTTATTTTATAATAATTAAGAAAAGATGCTCTTAGAAACAGACAAATATTACGAAAACCAAAACTTTTATCTTTCTAGCCAGATTTTGCGCCATCTAACATCTTTTGCTGTAAGACAAGCTTTGAATTCTTTAACTCAATAACTCTCAAACATTTAACTTTCATAATAAAAACATATTTTTGTTTAACTTTTAATTCTTCCGAGTTCAGTGGAAATGCCCAAATGTTTATATTTTTTTTGCGTCGAATATCATATAAAAACAAGCCACTTATGGCATAAAGCTGCTTAAATTTTGCTTAATGCGGAAAGTTTTGATTATCTAGAGCATTTTAAAGCCATTTTTATTTATCTCTCTTTCAAAATTGTTTCATATTTTTTAAGCATATGCAGTATCTGTCAGTATTAAACTATTTACATTAAAATAAACTCTCTTTTAGCCCAATGCAACATGTAAGGCAACCCTCGCATAGTATGAATTGTAAACACTTATAAATTATTTTTATTTCACAAAAAAAAAAAACCAACATAAGCAGCAACATTTGTCATTAATTATGTTTAATAATGCATTAAAATATGTAACGAGCTTTTCATTGAATTTTTAGTCGCACAAACAGCATTTAAAATAAGTCTAATTATTATTTTGGTTAAATTATATTAAAATTTATTTATTTATTGACATATAAATTCTTGTTATTATATAGAGTGCATTTTAGAAATTTCACTTTGCCACAACATTTAAAATTTCAAAATTTTAATTTCAATTTCACTTGCAACACACACGCACACACCCACACACACACACATACACAAAATGGCGGCCAGGCAATGTGTGCATAATTAATGCATATTTCACTTTAAAATGCAGGAAATGGCATTGCGGCACGCATACTAATGCAATCAGAGCGAAAGAATGGGAGAGCGTGCAAGAACTTGAGAGGGGCCTGGCTTTAAACAACATGGCGGATTTATTTGCAAATGGCTGCAATTGCAGTTGTTGTTGTTTTTGTTGTTTTCCTTTGCACCAGCTGCTGCTGAGCCGCTTCTCTGCCTTGTCTCATGCTTTCTTTTCATAATGTACAGAGATTAACGTTTAATTGTTGCATGATGTTTTAATTTTGTGTGTGTGTGTGTGTGTGCGTATGTTTGCCTTTACACATACAGCATTTGTATGAGTGCAGTTTCTGCTCAAAAGTATGCTAAAATTTGCATATTAAATGCTTTATAGCTTTAATTACTTCAAAAACTGTATTTTTTAAATTTTTTATTAATTACATTTTTTTAATAGGCTTTTAATGTGTCAAGCCTACGTTTTTTTTATTTTTATTTATTTTGTAAATAATAATAACAAACACTTTTGTTCCGTGCGCTTCCGCAAATCAACGCGCGTCTCGACGTATCTCAAAACACGAACTAAACGACGAATTGTTAAGCATGCCGCTGCACAGCAGCCGACCGACACAAGCCGCGCGGCAGCGCAGTCGACGTTGGCGTCGCAGCATCACAACAACAACAGCGAGATAACAAAAACAGAGAACACACAAAAACAGATGCCACTTTGTGCCCAGTGTGTAGAGTTGCTCTCTCGCTCTCCACATATACAACACGCACTGTGCCGGCTCATAACGGTAAACGACAGCCATGGCCGGCAAAATGAAAAACACGTTTGACCAAAAGAGAGCGCGCCAAAAAGCATTGAGCAATAACTTTGTAGACTTTATTTGACTGTCTGGCTGTTATCAGTGCAAGTGGCATTGCCAGCTCGAAAGAAAGTGAGAGTAAAAGCGCATTGTTGAGCGCACTAAATAGAGAGCTTTAAGTTTTTCAAGCAGCTTGGTTTGAGCTCTAGCTTAAGGATTAAAAGCTGCAAAATGTATCCTGTGCAAGCACCTTGGCCTGCAAAGCTTTCATTGCATTCACAATAGAAAAAAGCTTACAATTACAAAACTTTTACGTTTAAAGTGCAAGTATTTGAAAAATGTTGTGAAGATTGTGAACAAAAAATAAGCTACACTGAAAAAAATATTCAAGCATGTTAAACTGGCAACAGTAACAACGAATTTAAGAAGTAAATTGTTAATTCAATATAAAACAAATGGGTACATATTATTAATTTCAAAATAAAATTAGATCGAATTAAATTTTTTTTATTTTAGAACATTCCAATGAAAATATCCAAAATAATGCTAGAGCCGTAAACTCTATAAAATAAGTAAGCAATAACATTTTGACAATGCTAATTCTTTTGCAAATCGGTTTATCAATAGTAGTAGAAAGTAAAACGTTTTTAATTTTATTTGAAAAACTGCTTTTCCAAACATTAAATCTCTTAAGACACTAAGAAAATTTATCATAAAATATGAATACATACAATTTTCAGCATATTATCTCTGCCTTTATAAGATTATCTACAAAATTTGTATACAAAAGGAGAATTTTAAGCACCACAATTCGCTTCAAAACTTAAAACTTTTTCGTCAACAAATAGTACCTTATTAGTTTTTTTCATTTGGAAGCACACCTTCCAAGATGATGAAATTATTTATTATTTTTATCGCCATTACAGCTTTAACCCAATTCTGTCCATTAACTTTCTACAACTCTTTCAAAAGCATTTCAACATCTAGTAAATATTTTTCTTTATCTACATACTATAATCGCCCCCTAATAATTACTATTTAATTATTATAATATTTAACGAACATTTTACTACATCATAGAGTAGAATACGATAAGAGAATCGTATTGGAAAAAAGTAAATGGATTTATTTATTTTTGTTAGCAAAAAGTTATAAAATATAGTACAAAAGCTGTTTCTTTATCTGGTTTTTACTGTCAACCAAACTCAACCCAATTAAGTTATATCATTTTAAAATTAATTGTAATCAGTGTTAATGAATTTTCACTCAGTGTATTTACTTTTTATCAAAATTGTTCGTCAAAAAAGACAATCGACATGACATAAAATCCAGTATTGTGGAACTAATTTTTTAGTAATAATATATTTACTTATGGCCCTACTACATGGAATAGATAAAAAATTATATTTACTGGATTAAGTAAGTTATCTTTATTTTTAATAGCATGGTAATTTTTATACCAAATGGCTTAGCTTGCAAAAGAATACATATATCAATTAACGATGGCACATCGGCAAAAAATCATTTCAGAGTCATCGCCATCATTTTTTTTTTTTAATGAACAGTATATATAAGCATTTGTCTGCAGAACTATTCTTGTGCTATAGATAGGAGCTGGTGGTGGGGGTATTAGGGGATCAGTCCCCAATGAAATTGTTTTCATATATAAAAAATAAAATTTTCGTATAAAATTTATGAAGAAAAATAAGTTCGATACTAAATCCTGCTAGAACATAAAATAATTTTTATTGGAAATATCTACAGAGCGAAGTGTGCAGATAGCAAAGCCCCTAGTTTAAATTAAAAAATTCGAATTCATAAATACTACACTAAACACTAGTTTCTTAATGTCAGTAAAATATTCTTAAATCAAAAATGTTCTCATCTTTAAATCAAAACGGGATCTAAATATTCAATATTTTATTCTCTTACTGTATCTTTCCTCTCCAAGAGCGAAAATCAGGCTGTATCTAAATTTAATTTACTAAAAAACATCTCAAGGACTTAGTGTTAATCGTGCTTTTTTTATCTGGTTAACTATAAAAGTTAGTTTTAAAAAATAAAAGTTATGATCCTTAACCCTAGTTAGGGAGTCTTCTAGTCTTTAAAAGTTAATACAACATAAAATTAAGCAAAATATCGCGAAAATTATGTATTATATATAAATTATCATTGTTTTAATTATAATAGACAAGTTAAATTGTATAAAATATAAATATTAAAAAAAGCTTGTAATAAAGGGTCATCAATCTTGAGGTTTTTTTTTCAAAAAGGTGTTTTTGATAAAACACGCGGGAGTACTGTCAAGTTGCCATGACTTTTTAGTTTTCATTGCCATTTCATCATGGAAAAACTTACACCCGAACAACGTTTACAAATCTTACAATTATATTACGAAAATTCGCGTTCTGTAAAGAATGCTTTTCGCGCGCTTAGGCCATTTTATGGTCGCCATAATCGACCTACTGAGACCACTATTCGCCATATCATCAACAAATTTGAGACCCAATATTCATTATTGGATGACACTCGACCGAATAGACCTAGGTCCATATTTCTTCAAAAATGACTTTTTTTTCCGATTCATTTGAAATATTTGTGCTTTTTTTTATATTTAAAAAAAACCTCAAGATTGATGACCCTTTATAAGGGTAAATAAAGATGATGAGTTTGTATTGAGATTTACAGGCAAGTCAAATATTATATTTACCAAATTTTTTTGCGATATCTCAAAATAATTTTTTGAATAAAAATTTTTGTTTACTCAAATCTATTTTTCAGCAAATCTTTTTTGCAAAATTTTATATAAAATTTTTGTCCGATTATCTTATATATATTAAAACTGTCCCAAAAACTCTGGATATTGAGTTTCAATTAAATACTTTGGAAAAGTCCTTATTTCAAAAACTCTCAAAATTCACTTTCCGAATTCTTAAAGATTGAACCGGCTCATCAGATGATTGCTTTAGTGTTGAAAATTCTTAGAAGTCTGAGCGAAAATTTATTTCAAAGATATCTTGCCCATAGTTTTTTCTTATTTTTTTTAGGTTTTTTAAGTAAATTATTTTTAATACTTTTTTCAGCTATTGCTTTTTTTCCCTGCGCATATTATCATACTTAAGTCCTTAGCATTCAAGTCTTAATTTTTTCATACCCAAATTTTCTGAATAAAAAGCATTTTTTCCAATAAAAGTCTTTTTATCTGCTGCTATTAAGCGCGCTTAAAACATTCATTAAATATAAATCATTAACATAATACACGGAATAAAAAGCGTCGCTCAATTTGTAAGTGGCGAATTTTCCGAGCTGGAAAAGCCGTGAAAGGAAATTTTTTTTACCGAGCTTAAGTTAACGAAATGCAAAGAAAATTATAATAATTGAATTGTCTGCTTGAATGCGAGTAAAATGCGTGGGCGATGCTGACGGCAGAAGAAGATCAACAGAAAAACAAAAAGCAAAGAAAATATTGACAAAAAAAAAACAGACAAGTGGAAAGAAAAGGAAAATGAAAAGCATTTACAATAATTGCCTTAAATAGGCGAATGTGTAATTACCAGAGAGTGCAGGGGCGTGGAAGATGCAGATGACGCGCTAGTCGCTTGAGATGAGCAAGATGATAATGATGGAGATGACGATGATGATTTTGCTGCTGAAGATGATTGAGAGAGCGTTCAGCGCGGCGGCTACAGTGTAAGTAAACCACAAACAAACAAAGAGACGCCGCACAGCGCCCTTTACAACACTTGAAACACACGCGTTGCGTTGGTAAGGGTGCTGCCTTGTGCCAGGGCATTCAAGGGGATTTGGTTGCATCAAAAGATGCGTTTGCTGGTGTCGCTGATAAGTGCCAAGACACACACACACACACACAAACACTTGCAAAGACAAACAAACAGCAGGCACAGACACGCACAAACACGCACGCATTTGATGAACTGACTCTCATGTGTGGCATGCTACATTCATACAAATTGCAATTCTGATTGAAAATGCAATTGAGACATTAAGTGGCCAACTGGTTGATCCATTGAATGCCCCCACTGCACCCAATGCTACGCCACTCTGCCATAGATCTGGCAGACTCAAGTGGTACGAGCAAGCCCCCCTCCAACCACCAAAACACTCGAATGGAACTACGTTCAAAGTTGATAACACAAATTGCTTGCACGTTTCAATGCCATCAAAGGAAAATTTGATACTCTTTGGGTATATTAACTGATAAAGTTCAGAGAGCTCATTAGACCCGGCAATTAAGTTAATTTCAAAAATAAGTTTGCTTTTTTTTTTTTTTTAATACATTTCGAGCAAAAGAAAATTCCATTCTTAATGTTTCGTACTACATCGTTTGGTCAATTCGGCACGTTCGTTTGGTCAATGCCCACCCAAGAATGGGCCCACAAGAGAAAAGATAGTAAAGAGTGGAAAAAAAAACGTAGAATAAACGTGCAAGTGCAGAACAACAACAACAAACAAACAAGCGATACACAACAATGGGCAAAAATGCAATTTATGTAGAGTAATTTAATTTTTTTTTATTTGAATCTTTCTCAAAAAAAAGTCTTTTGAAATTTTTTAAAAAAAAAATTCTGCTAAGCTTTAATAATTATTAATTTCGAATCAGAATTTTTATTTTGAGAGCTACTCTCAAATGCTTTGCATTTTTGTATTTCCACGAAAATTTTTAGAACACAATGAAGTAAAATTATTTCAAAAATATTCCAATATATTGCACACTAGTCGAATACTACAAAAGAGTAATAGGAGGTATAATAAAGTTTTTTCTCTAATATAATTTTAGCAATACTTTTTTTTTTAAATATTTTTATTTATTTTTAAACAGTTTTAAGACAAATATTATTTTTACGATGTTGATTAAGATATTAGGTGTAGTCGGTATTTTCAAAGATTTTTTAGTAGTTTCCAAAAGTTTCGTAACTTTAAAATATATTTTTTAAGCTTTAACATAAATAATCTGTAAATAATCTTTTAAACTGAGCTTTCGAAACTAAGCAATTAAAGTTTAAAAAAATCCAATAGTTTTAAATTAAGGTGTTTTTTTGAAGCTGATTTATATATAAAATTTAGTTTTTAGGAGAGGATTTTATTTTTTCTTGCCGCAGTTTCCAAAGTTATTTTTCTGGTAAAAAAATTTTGATTGCGTAATCTTTGAAATTTAGTTCCTCGAAACTAAGCCAATATTGAAAAAGTTAGGGATAGTCAAAAAAGCTCGTTATATTTAAACTAAGATATTTTTAACTTGAAGCAATTGAAAAATTTCTGCTCATTAATAAATTATAATTTTATTAAAACAGTTCGAAGCAAGGCTACATAGATTTTAATAAAGATATCGTTTTTTTTTTTAACCTTAAATGGAAACGATAGAAACTATCTTCGATCTTGTTTAAACAGTTAGGGGTAGTCAAGAAAGCTCGATAGATTTCAATTAAGATATTTTTTATTTAACTTAAAACTTTGATCTTTCTGAAGATTTTTGTGGATGTAAGCAATTACAACAATTTTTTACCTCAAAGGTTTTTTTTTTCAAAAATAAATAACTTTTTAAAAATATTTCGCAATGCCAAAATACGTTTAATCTGAGTTTAGGTTAGGAAATTAGGTTAGTGAGCAATGTCAGAAGAAAGGCCCACAGTTTTCAATTAAAATGTTTGTGTTTTTGATTCTGCATTTAAAAATTCATGCATTTCTAAAGATATTTTGGACAGCGTACTGATTTTTCAATATTTAAGGCTTTATAAAATCAAGTTCCATTCTAGGCACACATATTTTTGAAACAAAGTTTAAAATTAAAAAGTACATTTTGCAATATTCTAAAATAATGCTTAAATATATGTTGTACCAAGATTACGCATTTTTTTAACGCTTTGATTTAATTTTGAGTTTGTGAAAATTTTGATAAACAAACAAATATGGCAAAAAAAAATATTTAACATTTTTTTATTTATAATTAAAAATTTAATATAATAAAAAAACAACAATTAGCAATTAAATTAAAATAAAAATAAAATTGTTAAACCAACAAATACAGATAAAAAATAACATACAAATTTTAATTTTTTTAAAATTATAAAACAAAAAATTATTTATAAAAATTAATTTTGATAGACCAACAAATTACTCGAAAAAATGTACAAAAAAAAATATATTTTTTTTATTTTTATTCAATACCATAAAACTTAAACAAAAAATAAATTTTATTAAATATAAATAAAACAAAATATTAATTTAAAAAAAAAAATAAATTTTGACCAACATTACAAATTTGTTATTTATAAAACAACAAATTAATTTTTAAAAACATTGTTTTTAAAACGCGGTGGAAAAAAATTTACAAAAAAGTTGAAACTAACTAATTAAAAAACAATGCAAATTTTGAAAACCATTTCTTAGCGCTGGTAACTACTTTCTATGACCCAGCGAACTTTTATGATTCTGTTTACAATAAGAACCCCACGTTTAAGGCAAATCTCAAAATCTTCAAACTCATTTTGTTGACAAATCTTATCCATAAAAGAGAAATTTTCAAATCAGAATAAACTATGATGATATTTTATTTTTTTTTTATTATAAATATCTCAAATTTTGTACATTGTATCCAGCGCGTTAATGCACTTGATTGTATTCAGCCTTTTTCGCAGTATTCCCAACAGTCTACGGTCATTCACCCGTATTTACAAACAAAAATACGAATATATCTTATAGCTACGAGTATCTTTGCAATGCATAAATCTGTCATTTCTGTGTCGGTAAATTGCAACACAAAAGGCATATTGTATACATATGTATATATTTATATTGTCAGTGGTGTGGTCAATTTAAGATAAATCTTAAGAGCTATATAAAAAGATACAAAAAAAATATAAGCACTTACCTTAAACATTAACGGATTGCGCTCTATATCGGCTTCAGCATTTTCACAAAGAGTTTCCGTTTCCGAAAGAAAAGCAAGGAACTGTAAAGGGGAAGACAAATTAATTTAAGATTCTTACAAATAGTAACTGATTTTTAAGGCAATAAAAGCTGCTTTTTTTAAATCTCAAGTGCTTTGTAACAAAAAATAAAAAATAAAACTTTGATGGAAAAAGTTCGATTCAAAGATCAGAATGTTTTTGGTATGCTTGGTTCAGAGTTCTTCCGAATTTAAGCTTAAAGAGCACCAAAATAGTTCGAGCTCCTTTAAGGCTTTCTAATAAAATTTCAGAGTTTTAATTAAGTGTAGATCTTGAAACTTTTATCACATTAAATTTTTTTTAATATATGAAATGATAGAAAAAGTGAATCTCTCGGTACAAAACTCGACCGTGGCATACCCTGGAATCGCTTGATACTTTAAGAATTGTAGACGTGATAAAGGAAAAAGGCGTATGTTTTGTGAAAAGATCATCGTTTCCTTGTGGATAAGGCTCACATGAGTCGGATCTCTTGTTTATTAAGAAATATATAGAAGAACTTCTCTTGCCTAGGTATGTCTGTATAAAACTTTTGCATGATGGCTTTTATAGTGTGGGTGTTACCTATTTTGCAAAAGGAGGAACGGAGCAAGTTTATCAATATGAATTGACACAGAATCGTATTAAGTCTTCTGGTGAAAAATGATTTCTCTAACTCTTATGGTTTCTGAGATGAAGCTGTTCATACAGACAGAAAGATGGACGGACGTGGCTCTATCGTAGTGTTGGGTTACTCATGAATGAGTGAACAAAACTGAGCTACTCACTAAAGTGAGTAAGTGAACCAAGTCAGCAAAGTTGTTCTTTTTAGCTCACTACTCACTTGCTCACTACTCACTTGCTCAGTACTCCACGCTCACGACTCCCTCTTCAAAACTCCTTGATCACTTGCTCACTACTCACTTGCTCTGTAAAGTGCAAGGTTGAGAGAGTAGTTGACTACTCACTCACTTCAAAATTAGCAACAGAGTTAGTTCTTCAAAGTGAGCCATAATTACTCAACACTACTCTATCGTTACCCAACATTGTGACAATGAACTTTTAAACTACCACACCTGCTACTGTCATCAAAAATACCCTTTATCCCTAGAAATAAGAGTACATATGACCCATATATGAACATTTGCTCACCTGATCCATAGCGCGATCGAAAGATTGCAGATTGTGCACAGCGGCATGCAATTGTTTGCCACGATTAACGACGCCATTGTTTAGATTGGAGTAGCTGTAAATAGCAAACCAAAAGAGAGAAAAACTCATTAAAAAAAAATTAAAACAATTTACAATACACAAATAAATAAACAAACAAACAATATGCTCCAATTCCGATGCATAGCGAGAGCAAACTTTTGCAAAACTGCAAGTCATTATGGCAAATTAAATGCAAATCCTACGCAACTCATTTGAATACAAATTGCATGACTTTTAGCATAATATTAGTAGATGGCTTTGAGGAGCAACCTGCTACTCACCGTTGATTAATGGCTTCCGTCATCTTCTTGATTCTCGAAGTATCATCATTGGGGTAGACTGCAATAAGATTCTGTGTCAAATCGTTGAAGAGCTCAAAGTGCTGCTTATTCTGATGCAGCTCGGCATGGAAGGACTGCATTGGGGAAAAGCAGAGAGCATAATGTCAATGTGTTTCAATTAGTAATCTCTCTCTCATACTCTACTACCTTTTGCTCCTTTTGCTGTGCCTCGAGTATGTCCGCAGTGGTGGCTACAGTTCCCATGCGCTCCGTGCGTTGTTCCATGCGTGCCAACCACTTTTCCAGCTCCACACGTTTCGCCTCGAAGCTGCCAGCAGAAAACAGTTCACATTAAATGGGTGATTTGAAAGTGGGTCGAAATGGATGCCAAAACTTACCGCTGCGAATCGCTTAGCATGTTCTTGAGCTGTGCAGCACGTTGTAGGACGCACTGGGAGGTCTCATCCCAATGTTCACGCAGACGTGTGACTGTCAATTAGAGAAAAGTGTGAAAAACTTGCTTAGTCTGGAAGTGTTGGTTAATAGTAGCGCAAAATGTAAAAAAAAAAAACAACAAAAATGCAACAACAAATATTAGAACATTTCTTAAAAAAAAAGTTAGCGTACTCAACAACGTTGTCTCGGGAGTTTTATAAAACTTTTGTCGCCTTGTCTGGGGCTAGTCTTTTAAGGGTGTTCTTATTGGCACCTTTGAACCAATAATTGCAAAACTTTTTTATTACAACTCACAATTAATTCATAATTAGGTTCAACACCATGCACTTTGATTAGGTTCGAGTTAGACTGGGTTTTGTTTTATTTATAGGTCAGCAGCAGTGTTGTGTAAGGGTAAATTTGCCGTTAGTTAACTGTGCCACAACAGTGTTAAACAACAGTTTCTTTAATGCTATTAAAGTCAGCAAGTTTTACCTTTTAAACAGCAACGCATATAGTCCAAGTCAGCTGAACAATGCGGAGCTATGGAGAACTGATGTAACTCTATTAAAGTTGGAATAAGAGCGACGGTTAGATATAATATATCATAGAATTAGTTAATTATAGACTCTAAAAGTATGTACAAATTGTATATACTTTGTATATAAATTGGGATGTTTTTTGTTAGAATTGTATGTGGATTCTCATTTCTCAATTCAACTTCGTGGTCAAATAAACCTGTGCTCTGACATAACCTTAAAAAACCCATAAGACTATTTTGCTTTATATATGTCTTAGGACGAGCTCATTCCGCATCCGAGCAACCAAACCGCCTAGCACTTTAGGAAAAAAATTCCATTGGAAGTGGTATTTTAGAGGTTATCTCAACAATATGACGTGCTGGGGGTTTTTTTGATTTCGGATTTGGATTTACCGAATCAAAAAGGAATATAAAGATGTCGTTGGATATCAAGACTTGGAATATATTCTTTATAGTGCTTTAAGGTGACAGCTACAAAAAAAAAAAAAAAAATTTCCGGGTTTAGAGGTTTCAGACCACTGGCGGATCCTCGGAGGGTTTTCGGGTGCGGACCCCCAAAAAGTTGTAAAAATGGGTTAACAGTGTTTTGCGAGCTCTGATTTATATAGACTTCCAAGTGAAGAACCCCCTAAGACCAAATACTGGATCCCCACCTGTTAAAGACCATGCCTTGTATGCAGACCCGATGAGAGGAGGGGTAGAAGGGGGATGCCCGGTGTAGTTACTGTCGTACTTACAGGACACAATGATTCAAGCCAAAGCTGTAATAGAGGGCTCGGTACTTTTTCCCCCCCGGTCACGGATTTGCTTTCTACGGCCCTGCTTGTATGTGTCTGAGTCCGAGTGGAGAGGCGCTGCAACATTTTTAGTCTTAAAGTATTTTTTTTTTAAATTCCGACTATAGATAAAGTTCCTATGAATATGATAGTGACGCCTGTAACCTCAATAAGGTTTTTAGCTTAAACTTTGTATGAGGACTCGGATAAAGCATTTATGGAATGTTTCAAAAGTAAAAATAAATCAATGATTATTTCATGATCGAACTCAATACATACCACGTAAAAAATCTAGAAAAAATATATTTCGTACTAATAAACATTTTTGAGTTAGAGCGTGTATACTGTCAAAGCTCTAAGTCGCAAGCAAACCATCATTCGTTTCTATGGAATCCCGAGGCGCCATCCAATTTGTTCCCCCTATTCTAAAGCATGTTTTGCGAAATCTTTTCCTGCAACTTTTCATTTCCGTTAGAGTAAATCTGAAACTTCCCATTTTGATCTTTTCTCCAGAAAAAAAGGTCAAAGCTATATAAACGTAGTTCCGATTCGAGAGCAGAAGAGCACGTGCTGGTAGAATTCTAGTCCCCTTTCCGTAATATAATTGCTAAGGAGGCCCATCAAAAATGCTGTAATGCCAATAATATACGCATTCTTACTACTGATGAGCTCCCAGCGATCCACAGCTCCGTTGTGTACTAAACCCTAACCGAGTGATGGTCCACAGGAGTCTTGGATTCAACGAACAAAGATGTGAACTTTTTGCTGTTTACCAAAAGCTATAATTTCTCAGTTCTACACTTAGATAGGAAGACAGACCACATCACTGTGACTTCTAAGAGTTAAGTTAAGTTTGCGTAAAGAATTCCGCCGAATTTAAGAGAAATACTGAGCCTTTCAACATAACTGCTGCATTGCATCATCAGCTCTGTGGTTTTGTTGGGACACACACTGATGGTTCCATGGGGGAATCATGAGTTTAAGCTAAAGAACCAATTGTCAGACGATCTACTTTGGCGTAGCAAGACATAAGCACTACTCGATAAAAACAAAAAGTAAACAAACAAGAAATCACACGATATCAGCATAAGCTCCCATAACCTACCCTGCATGCCACCAGCGGCTGTCTGGGTCATCTGTGTCTCATCGTGTGACGAACGACGACGCATGCGCAGCTCCTCACGCGACAGTGCACCGCCGGCGGCTTGTGCCGCAGCAGCAGCGGCTGCAGCGGCAGCCCGCGACTGAGCCTGATGCTGGAGCAGAGCGGCAGCAGCAGCCGAACCGGGCGATTGTCCCATATTATGCACCACCTGAGGTGGTATATTGCCCAGCAGCTGCTGACGTATTTGCTCACGGAACTCGCTGCTCAGTGGCATGGGCGGCTGTTGCGACTGCTGCTGGTTGGCTGCGTTCTGATGGCTAGCCGAGGCACTCGCCATGCCAGCCAGATTATTGGCAATGCGATGACGACTGTATTGCAGTTCCAAGGGTAGATTACGATCCAATGAACGCATATGATGTTCTATGGTGGAACGCATGGATTGCTCTACTTGTGAATTGGAGTTGGTTGCTGAGTTAAGCAGTGCTTGTTGCTGCTGTTGCGCACGTAGCTGCTTCAGTTCCTCGAGTGATTGTCTAGAGTCACCAGCGCGACTTTCATCCAGCGATAGATTACGTTCATAGTTGTTGGCGCGCAGATTGACTGAACCACCGCCCAAATGACGTGCACCCGCCACCAAACTAGCCTTAAAACTCAAGTCAAAATTGTTTTGCACGGCTGCCTCCATGGAGCGCAGATTCATTTGCTCCTGCATGGCACGCTCCATATTACGTAGACCACTTTCTATGCCACGCAGCGCATCCTCGGAACCAAAGTCTTCAGTGGGCGAGAGCGCTGCACGTTTGTTATTGACTGCTGCCTGCAGATTGCTTTTTTTGGCCTCACTGGCACGTGTGGGCGCAGGTGAGGGTACCAGCACCTGATTGGCGGCTACATTTTTGGCGGTCTGCTCGCTAAGCGCAGCCACGGCTGATTGCAGCACCAGCGGTGGTGGTGGTGGCGGCATTTCAAAAGGATTGGAACAACGTCTGGCGGCCATGCCTTCAGCGGACAACGTGGAGTGCTTTTCCGGCGGTGGTGGCGGTTTATCTTTGAATTTCAGGCCTGTGAGTGGTGAATTTTGTGCGCTGCTATGCGCGGAGCTTTGTGCCGATGCGGGCTTCTTGGGCAGCGGTGGTGGCTGACGCAAAGGTGGCGGCAAGCCGGGCACTATCATGGTAGCGCCACCATCGGGCAGACTTTTCAAACTATGCCGCTTGGGTGGTATTTCGGGCGGTGCAGCACGCTCGCCTGCGCCGCGTGCTGGTATGGCGGGCACCGGGCGTGTTTGTGGTGGCAGCGGCGGTGGTGCACCCACACTTTTGTGCGGCAATGTGGCAGACATGTGCGTGACTTGGTCCTGCGAGGTTTGCTTGCGTAGCAGCTGTTGTGCGCGTAGTGCAGCTTGAGCGGCCAGCTCGGAGTTGAGACGCGGTATTTCCGGCGCCAGCTTGGGTTGTGGTTGTGGCTCCTCCGGCAGACTAGGCGGTGGCGGTGGCCTGGCAGTCATTATTGTTTAGTTTTTGCGAGCTTTAAGCTGGATTGTGCGGCGCTAAAAATTGTGCGTTGTTTTGTGGGGTTTAACTGGAAACTTATTTTTTATTTTTTTTTTGGTTTGTTGAATTGTTCACTTTGGGGGCATTATCACGTTGCTTGTTTGTGGTGCACAGTTGATATGTATATAGCAGTTATTTGCATAGTTAGGTGCTTACTTTTTGTTGCACCAAGCACACAAATTTCGCGGCGACATGTGTGACGTATTTCTGTTGACATTGGTGAAGTGTGTTTTAGTTAGTTGGGTGAAAGAGAGGCGCTGCGGGGCTCTACATAGTCAAAAAACCGGCCGGTCTATTGCATTGTTCGTTTACACCGCACCGCACTGTCTCTCTTTAAACACACACACTATTGCGGTTTGGGTTTGTTTATAAAACGTGCACGAAACTTAACATGTCTGCACACACACACTCACACGAACGCATACTCTCTTTTTTACACAACACCACTCTCTTAACTGCTGTGCTCTTTGTTAGACGCGCTCTCGGCTCTCTCGTTGCGCCACTTTTTCACCACACTTTGCCTACTTCTTCGCGCCGGCTTGCACGCCGCCTGTTCCAAAACATTGCCTGCCTTTTGACGCTGTTTTTCGTTTTTTTCTTTTACGCTCTTTTCTTTCATTCTTTCATTCTACGCTTTTGCAAACAATTTTAGTTGTGAACTTTCGCACCAACACACTCACACACACAGCGACGACAGTTCAGCGTACGCTAAGCAGCAGACACCTAAAAGTATGCAGCAAAAGTTTACGCATAAGCAGCTGCAACCGCGCTGTTGCCGTCCTGCAACTTTTCCTTAACACCTGCCACAATGGCTACAACAACAACAACAATAACTACAACAACGTTGAAGACTATCTCCAAGTGCCTTTTTGTTGTTGTTGATTTTTTTATTGTTCTGGTTGATTTTTTGTTGCTATTGTCTTGTATTTGTGCACCTTGGCGTATACTTTTTATGCTTTGTTGTTGCTTGCAACGTGCAATTAAACGCCAGCAGCTGCATTTAACTTCTGGCACGCACTCGCACACACATACATAAATCACATACATATACATAAACACACCAACAGCGATTGTACACCTTAAAATTACATAGACTCAGTCAGGCGAAAACGACTTTGATATACTCTTTACTAGAGGCGCTTCCCGGCAATATATTACTCTCTAACATTTTACACAAAAAATTGGGATGACCTGCAGCCTTTTGCTTAACATCAAACATTCTATTTCATACAAACAATAAGGAATAGAAACTTAAGAGCCCTTTTCTGGGAATTAACCTTTACGATTTCAATAACACGTATACGCTGTGTAGGCTTTATATGGGCGGTAAAAGTAGGTTTTGCCAGATCGGGCAACCCATAAAGTGTCTGGCAGTGCTGTTCACATTGCGTACAAAGCAGTCAGATGGATAGAGAGCCACATGCTGCCAAAACAAAGGAAGGCTGAATAATTAGGGATCATCTTGGACAGAAGGCTAATATTTAGAGCGCACATAGAGCGAACTATAAAAAGCTGTCATCTAAAAGTCCCAAAACTGTACTAGCTACTCAACCATCGTATCTCTCTCCATCTGAGATGCAAGAGGCAAACTATGATCTAGTGAAGGCATCAAGCTGGAGATCCAGAACTGGCGTACGTATCCAGAACTACAAAATAGGGCCCTGTGTCTCATAACCGGAAGTAAGGAATTCGAATGCGAGACCTTTAGAATAATAAGCACATCAACCGCTACAACGAAAAATTGTAAAGGCAACAGAATAGGCTGGCAAAAGGTCTAAGGGATGCTAATCCAATAAGGAGATCAAAAGGTAGAGGTTGCAAACTAAAGATACCACGAAAGAAGAATCCTATCCGGAGATTAAAAAGAAAAGGCTACAGGCTGGCCAAAGACCTAAGGTAAACTAGTCCAATGATGAGATTAAAAGGTAGAAGCTACAAACTTAAGAGATCACGAAAGAATAATCCAATTCGGAGATTTAAAAGGAGAAGCAACAAACTAAAGAGGCTGGCGAAAGGCCTAAGGGATGCTAGTCCAATGGGCACACTTAAAGGAAGAAGCTACAAACTAAAAAGACCACGAAAGAAGAACGCAATCAGGAGATTAAAAAGGCGAAGCTACAACTAGCAAGTAAAAAGCAACCAGACACAGACTACTACTACTACTACTACTGTCGTCCTTCTCTCCTAGTGGAGCAGACTACCACTACTACTCAACTACAACGAGCGGAACCAAAAGAACTAAAATTAGCGAACTAAAGTTCATTAGATCACTTCCCAGGAATGAACTTGGAACTTTTCCGAACTGTATCGACTTCTTTCTGATAGAGATTCTACCGTTTATGTTGACCAAATAGCTGTATACACTTCTTAATGTACATCCTTACTCTTCGTCTAACATACGTTC
Source organism: Chymomyza fuscimana (assembly GCA_949987675.1). Taxonomy (NCBI): domain Eukaryota; kingdom Metazoa; phylum Arthropoda; class Insecta; order Diptera; family Drosophilidae; genus Chymomyza; species Chymomyza fuscimana. The sequence goes on along the minus strand of OX465088.1, from coordinate 120,882,340 downwards.
CGATAATCTACATATACCCTTTTACTTCCCTCGTAAAGTGTATCAAAATGCAGACAACAATGTTGGCGGCCATTTTCTGTTACTGCTTTTTTTTATTGTTGTCTGCTACTGTTGCATACTTGCAGGCGGTCGACTTGGCTCCATCTCTCCATCTGTCCATTTGTCAATCTGTCCAGCACCTTCTGTTTGCCTTTTGTGCACAAATGTTTGACTTCAACGAGCGTACAAACACACAACCAAACATGCACAAACACAACCAAACACATTCGAATACACTCACTCACACACACACACTCGCACACACATTTTTGTGCAAAGTTAATAGCTTTTTAAGTAACATTTTGTGCTAGGCCCCTAAAAGCAGGCTTTGCTTTTTTATAGTTTTGCTTTTTTCTCACTGCGTGCTAGCTGCTTACTAATTAGTTGCTCTCTGGCAGTTGCTAATTCATGATAGCAGCTGTTAACTATTCTCTATTCTAGGCCAACTGTTAGTTCCGACTTACTATATGCTATGCCAACCCAGGACGGATTAGGGACTTAGCTGACCGAAAGATTTAAATCGGCTTATAGGCGCTACGCTTTACCACTTGTCAATTTAATTAGCAAATGGTAATATTGTGGAAATAAGGTTAGGAGGTGGGCTCGGTTCAAAGAGACTTGGCAATAGGTCAAGTGGTTGCAGCTTTTGGTTTGGGTTGAAATTCAACGCTCTTTGCGATAACGCGTTTAAAAGTTCAAAACAAACTTTTATATATAAAAGAAAGAAGAAATTAAAGCGTAGGGCGCTTGATTAAAGGGACTAGGCGAATAAAAGTGAACAGGCGCGGATTCAGAAACAAATTTTTTGTGGCGCGTTAATAACCATAAATAGCGTGATTGCTGACTGAAGAGTAAAACGTCAAGATTCAAGATGAAAGTTAGTTCCAGCAAGCGCAACTTATTTTAGCCAACGAAAACTCCCAAGAACTTTCACTGTTGATCAAGCAATCCAAGGGACAACAACTGAACGATACTATGTTGACGAATTGAACTCCTTAAAAATATTCACATTTTAACAATTGGCTATAAAATTCGATTAAAAGTGCAAGCTTATTTATCGCATTGTTTTTGACAATTTCTAGTAATTCCCATTCTTTATTTCAAAATTCATTAAAGCCGTTTCATATAAAATATATATAAAAATTAATTTTATCATACATTTTTTCAAATTTTTTTTAATGTCTTTTTGCGACAGAGACAAATTCAATAAATCAAAGATCGTAATATTCGGTCCAGCCGTTTTTGAGTTATAAATATAACAAGAGTTTTTTATATTCGTTGGAGTTCCAAAAAAAGTAATATTAAAGGCAGAGCCGCCTCTTCGAGGAGGGGTTTTCGGGACCCCCACCACCCAAAAGTTGGAAAAATGGGTTGACAGACTTTTGCTAGCTCTGATACATATGTATACACTTCGAGGTGAAGAACCCCCCTGGATCCGCACCTGATCAAAGGTATCTGGTTAAGTAGAATATAGGCCACAGATATTGAGACGTAAAAATGCAATTTAACCTCAAAAAGACACCACGTCTGAATAAAATAATTATCATAATAGACAGAGCTATATCTGTTTTTAGCATTCTTTTATTAAAAACTCATTAGTTTAAGAACAATAAAAGCATTATGTTTTTTCTCAAAATTTTAATTAATTTTAAAGATCAACTTTAATTTGAAAAGCTAGAATTATAACTAAACTCTGAATATATTTTACCTGTATAACATTAAAAATGAATGCCATGGAAATAAAAATAATTTACTTAATTAATATTTCCCATTTCTAACGGAAGTGGATATACGTCGGATCGAAATGATTCTTAAACCTAGTAAATATATCTCTGCTGCGATTTTTCCTCGCCGAATATTTCTGCAACAAGGTAAAAATAAAAATCACTATACGCAACGCGATAGAATCCCAGGCTAATCTATAAATAAAACCTCTTTAAAAAACACCCCATATATCATAACTCATACTACAAACACTTAAACAGTTTAAAAAGGATAAAAGGATTAAAGATGAACTTAAATACAGAAACAACTTTTAAATGGAGGGCACAAAAAACCGCTAAAAATCAATAAAAACGAAACCTCTAAAAAGTCACCCTATACAGCAGGGAATTCCATTAAAGTTGAACTTCAAATAAACAACTTTTGAAAAGGGCGCGAAGTAAAAGACTAAGAATCGATAAAAAGAAAATATCCTAAAAAAACACCCTATATAGCAGTGAATGCCCTTAAAGTTGAATTTAAATTACAGAAACAACTTTGAAATAGGAAAAGGTTACGAAAAAGGTTACGAATCTATAAAAACAAAACCTCTTTAAAAAGTACCCTATACATATATAATTGATTTACGAACTAACTCATTCCATAGACACTAAAACAGTTTAACAGGGAACTCCCTTAAAGTTGAACTTTACGTACAAACATAACTTTAGCAAGGGGCGTCTCAAAAAGTCAGTGGCAGTTGAAGGTCAAGGTTAGTTTGGGTATGAACTAGGTCATGGCGCCAGTTTTTTTGGGCAACATTCAAACTAATTCACAAGGATTCGGCATGAAGGCCAAAAAAAAAACAAATCAATAAGTTTTAAAGTTATGTTGCAAGTTATTAGAGCTTTACAAGAGCGACTTAAATGCATTTGTTCAAGAAGAATCGTTCTCTTGACTCTCAGATATAAAAAATATTTTTTTTAAGAGTTTTGAATTTTTTGAACTATCTATAAATGACAGCCCATAAACAAAAATAGATATCCGATTGAACTTCCAATATGTACTATATATTCATAAAATTTTAACGACTACTGCCTTAGATTGCAGCTTCAAGACAATATTATACCAATAATACTCCAAAAATGAAATTGTTTTCTTAAAAAAAAATAAAGTAAATTAAACTCAAAAAAATATTTCTTCGGTCTACTTATTGGGACAGTTCCTAAAACATTTAATAAATAATCTGGGTGCGGTATAATTTAGTAAGTGCTTTCGCGAACCAAATTTCATCTTAGATCCCAAAACTCAGTGATAATAAGAGCTATAGCAACATAAATTCGTACTTAGACCCAGAAGGAAATAAGTTTACTATATTTCTTCTGTTGGTACAGGGTATCTCAAAGTCTTCCGCACCTGACTTCTAGGAGTTACAAAAGAAACGGACTAAAACATAGGACTACCTAAGGAAAACACTTAAAAAACAAAAAAGGTTTTCCTCAGAACGCATCAAAAAACTTATACGTTTCACCTTTCACTTCACCCAGAATTGGAACTATGCCACTGCAGGTTAGCAGAGTTATCTATCGATTAATCGATAAATTAATATAAAGTCAGACCTTTTTATAATATATATTCAATATAAATATCACAATTTCAGAGCGCTGCTAAAAACCAAGCACTAAAAAATCACCCTATTTGTCATAATACAAAGCACTACTTAAATATTGCTTACTCCTAAAGCTTTATTAAGTTCTTATGACAAATGCCAAAGGCCTGAAACGCCAAATCCTTATAATAATCATTTCAACAGTGCTGTTAAAAACCAAACACTAAAAAAATTACCCTATAGCTTTCTTAAAGCAGCTGCAATGTATCATATTTTTGACAACAACAGATTATCACTACTTAAAAATCATTTACTCCCAAAAGCGCTATTAAGTTCTTACGACAAATGACAAAGGCCTGGAACCCTAAATTGTTCTATTGTTCCACTACACTTACTTAGATTGACACTAATAAATTCTCATAATAATTATTTCTACAAGAGTCCCCATTAAGATAATGCTTTGGACAGACTAAAGCAGGACAATAAAATGGAACTTGTCAAGTTGTCAACATCGCGTTTGTTTTAATTAAACATATGCTTTCTTTTTCAATAACTGTGCCAACGCACACACAGATACTCATACACACACACACACACACACACACACAGATACCAACACTTATATATCCTATGACGACCTATCGACTTCAAATGTATTGTCCTCGTCGTCTATAACATTTATGACCTCAATATTATGAGTCATTTTTTCTATGACAGCCAATTGACACTTCCATTGTTTTATGAGAGACTTAACATTAATCATCCTTATAGGAACAGTCTAACAAATTGGGTCTTAAGCAAGGGTGTAGACCGGGTGTGTTAGCAGAGTGCCTACTGTTTCATTGTTGTCAAATATTATTGACAGCTTGGTATCAAAATGTGCTACGAGTTTAGCCGGAAGCTATGGCAGCTTTGTCTATTAAAAACTTTGGCAATTTAGTTACTTACAAATGGCCAAAAAGCTTGTTACAATTTTCGTATTTAGTTCTTAAAAGCCTTCAGCAGCTTTGAACTCGCATAAATGATGTATCAAAAATTGTGAATGGATAAGCTTGCGGTCACGAAGTTGGAATACTCTTGAAAAAAAATATATTTTTGACAACGACAAGACCAAACCTCCAAGCTATATCAGACATACCAGACATGCCAGACGTACTAGACATACCGGATATACTAGACATACTGGACAAAAGAGAAATCCGAGACTTACCAAAGTTACTAGACGTACCAGATAAAACAGTCCTACCGAACATTCCAATCATACCAGACATTCAAACATACCAGACATTTAAAACATACCAGATCTCCAAGACATACCAAACATACCAAACAGGTCACCAATATCAAACATACGAGACACACTAGAACTCAAAGATATATCAGACATATCAAACATAGCTGCTATACCAGACATTGCCGAAATACCAGACATACCAGGCATATTAAACATACCACATATATCAAATATCGCAAACATACCAGTCCTACCAGCCACACTAGGTAGATAAAAGGATGATGATCCCTGCTTATAAGCATAATATACTTGTAACCCATCGTGTTATCCAAATCCAGACATACCGAACATACCAGACATTCCAGATGTTCAAGATATAGCAGACTTACCAGACATACCAGACATAGCAGACATACTAGACATACCAGACATACCAGATATACCAGGCATAACAGATATACCAAACATACTAGACATACCAGATATACCAGACAAAATAGACATAACAGACATACCGGATATTCCAAACATACCAGATATGCCAGACATTGCCGAAATACCAAACATAGCAGACATTCCAGGTATGCCGGACCTCCAAGATATATCACACAAGCCTCATAAACCAGACATTCCAGAAATAGCAGACATACCAGGCATACTAGACATACCAGACATACCAGGCATAACAGATATACCAAACATAACAGGTATACTAGATATACCAAACATACCAGATATACCAGACATACCAGACATACCGGATATACCAAACATACCAGACATACCAGATATGCCAGACATACAGACATACCAGAAACGCCAGGTATACCGGACCTCCAAGATATATCAGACATGCCTCATATACCAGACATTCCAGAAATAGCATACGGAACATACCAGACATTCCAGATCTTCAAGATATAGCAGACTTACCAGACACCCCAGACATACCAGATATGCCAGAAATTGCCGAAATACCAAACATACCAGACATACCTGACATACCGAACATACCAGACATTCCAGACATTCCAGACATACCAGACATATCAGACATACCAGACATACCAGACATACCAGACATATCAGACATACCAGATAAGACATACCAGACATACATATAAGACCTACCAGACATATCAGACATTCCAGACATATCAGATATAGAAATATTACACATTCCAAACATACCAGTCCTACCAGACACACTAGATATATAAGAGGATGATGATGATCCCTCCCTATAAGCATCTTATACCTGTAACCCATCATAATATCCAAAGCTTTCCGACCATACCCTATAAAAAATTCAAAAGTTATCCAAGCAAAACTTCATTGTCTTGAGTTAAGCAACGGCTGTGAAAATAATAAACAAGGAGTCGGGATGAAGCCAGACAATGTTCAGGAAGAGTGGCTAGGGTTGGCAAGTGTCCTTCGGAATGGGAAAGCAGGAGCCGGTGTGTCTAGGGAACCGCCACAATCGTTGGCGGCAAACAACTTGAAAACTATTCTTATACACAACACGTTTAGGGTGCGCGGGCGGCGATATAAATGAAATGTTGTTTTCCGCCTAAAAGTATGCAATCAAGTCAAATAACTTCGAGTGTGTGTGGGTGGGTGAGTGTGCGTGTGTATGTGTGTGAGTGTATTGTTGTTGTTGCCATTTGAATGAACAGCAGTGTAATTTTTTTTCTTTGCTGCCGCAACTTTTTTTTTTTTGCTTACGCTGCTTTTTAGGGGCTGCTGCCATTTACTTCACACACACAAACACTCAGCTGCGCACACATACATAGCAAGGCAGGCATAGACACGTACACAGCGTACACTACTCGCCACTTGAATAGAACTCTTTAATTTTTTCGCTACTCATTAAGTTTTTTGAGCAAAATGGATTTTTATTCAAATATTTAATAATTTTTTATATATTTTAGTAAATTCTGACTTTATACAAAATCCCCAAAAAATAGTCCCATTCTTATTAGACAAATCGATTTCTGCTTGAAATGAACTAATAAAACTGAAACAAAGAAATGTTCTAGTAAACAAGAAAAAAAAATATTTAAAAATGGAAAAAACAGTGCCAAAAACTAATGCTGTGATCTCGATTTATTATTTGTAGGTTCCTTTTAAATTTTCTGAATATAAAATTTTAATATTTTTGTTAATAAGCTGCACAAAATCGTGCAAGGGTAGACAAGATTTATGCAATGTATGTAACGGACAGAAGGAGTCGGTTTTAAGCCACACCGTTAAATATTTTTATCTCAAACTTAACATAGCGATGCGTCGTGATTACATGCTTCTGTGTGTCAAAAACGAGCAAAATCGGACAAATACAACAGAAGTTATAGTCAAAAATCTACTAATTTCACCCACCCTTGGCAATAAACTATGTCAATATTTGACTTTATGTAATTATGGTAAAAAATAACGTACCATCACCAATTTTGGTAAGATTATTCATGTGGCCCTAATAAACAAACGCACATCCACCCCCGGCCCCCTAAATTGATTTACCGTGTTTGCTCCCACACATCTCAGCATATCGACTTAAAACTTACCCCATATACATTAAATAACTTTTTTGACATAACTTTCGATATTCATCAAAATCGGTAAAAATGTACGGAATTTATTGGTATAAATATCGAATTTCACAAAAAAAAAAAAAATTCCAATTGGAAAGTTCTTAGAAGGAAAATGCAGAAATAAAATTTATTCCAGAAAAAAGGTACAGGGTATTACACTGTCGGGCACCGCCTCTACTGTATGACATTTTTTAATTTAATCAAAGGGTTTGGCTGAAAACTAGAAGTACTCATCATCTATATTATCCCAAGAGCTACTTCAAAAATCACTGAAAAGAGCAAAGAGCTCCGAGATTCCACATTTGCAGCTGATAAGAAGCTAAAAGTTCCTTTTTTTTCTAGCCAACCGGTGCAGAGATTTGTGGGAGTTTGTTTCTAACATCGAAATCAATCAAATGAATTTGATAGCCGATGGACTATGTTAATATTCATTTATCTAAATTTAACTCATTTAGGTAACATACTTTGGTGAACCGTAAGCCTGCTCTGAGAAAATTCCACCACTGACATAACTCCCTAACTAAATTTAGTGGATCCCTGTTCAACAAGCGACTATTCGATTCTACTCTAGATGTGATTAGTTAGGAATATATAAGAGTTCCCCTTAATACAGAACTGTGCGTTTTTGAAGAAGACAATAAAAACACTTTTTCGCAGGTTATTTTATTTTTGAAGATGTTTTTCTTTCAAAAATTTTTGTTTTATATAAATATATTCTTCTTTTTTCATATTATTTAAAGAGAGGATTTATTTATAAGGACTCTGCATGTTCGATTCAACTATAAGATTATTTTAATGATTCCCTATGCCAATTATATTTTGTTTTTATTTTAATTTGAAGATTTAGTTTGCGTGGAAATGATTTTTTCGAACAACATCCGTGAATGTTTAAAAGCTATAAGCCGGCAAAGTAATTTAATTTAATTGTATCTTATAAAAAGTGCGCTATATTTGATGTTTAAAAAAAATATAGTCTTTAAATTTTATTATTAATTTCTTATATTTTTTATTTTTGCTCGACTACGATAAAGTTAAAAGGAGGGCTATTATTTTGACCGACATCGATGTATGTTCATCTGTTCTCTCACAATTTCTGAAACGCTTATCATAATTGGACAAATGAGATATCGTTGGAAGCGTCTTGATTGACTGCTGGTTATAGGCTATAGTTTATTATATAAAGTAGAATATGACGGCCTCTAGAGAACACAAAGACATGAATTCAAAAAAATATTTTTGGATGACGCTGTGGGCATCAACATTTCGGAAAAATATAAATTTTTACCAAATCGAATTTAATATGTGGTTTGAATGTAAAAATAGCTAATTCTAAGCCCGTCGAGAGGGGATGGAAGTGGGGGAATTCCCCCCGGGCCCGGAGTTATCTCAGGGCCCGGTGTCATTACTGTCGTACTTACAGAAAACAATGATGAACATCAGGCATTACATTATACATTAAAAATGTGGTACAGTCGAGGCTTTCCAATTGGAATTTATTTTTTTTTTGGTGCAAAACGATATTTATACCTATAAGTTCCCTAAATTTTTACCCATTTTGATGAAAGAAGCTATTTTAATTATATTGGGTAAGTTTCAAGTTGATATGTTAAGGGGTGTGGGAGAAAACACGGTAAATCGATTGCGGGGGGTGGGGGGACCGCATCGATAAAATTTGGATGTGGATTTGTTCATTAGAGCCACATGAATGAGCTTACCAAAAATTGTGGTTCTAGGTCACTTGTAGCCATAATTGCGTAGAGTCAAATATTGACGCAGTTTTTTGGCAAGGGGAGTTGAAATTTGCACATTTTCGACTATAACTTCTGTTGTATTTGTCCGATTTTGTTCATTTTTTACACATAGATGCATGTAACTACAACGCATCGCTCTGTTAAATTTCAGATGAAAATACTAAACGGTGTGGCTAAAAACCGCGAAACTCTACTGCGGGGGAACGGGGGAAGATATTGACATCATTCAACAAACTTCATCTGCTTAGGAAATATGCGCACCAGCAGGAAAAGTTCCGTGTCTCTAGCTCTTATAGTCTCCGAGATCTAGGCGTTCATACGGACGGACAGACGGACGGACGGACACGGCTCAATCGCTACCCGAGGTTATGATAAGCATTTTGGTATAAAGGACTTGGGGTCTGCCACGCCTCCTTCTGTCCGTTACATACATTGCACAAATCTAGTATACCCTTTGTACCTATAGGTACAGGGTATAAAAACATATTACGTGTAAGTGATTTATTTAAAAGATGATACAAATTTGTACATAAAAATTTCAGATGAGAATATTTGCTTGTTTTTGAGAGAAATTTTTCCGTAGTCGGGTTACAATTTTCTTAATAATAATAATCATTTATCTTTCAAACACAAATCAAAATTCAAAAGCGTTCTATTCAAACGACAAGCAGTGTAAAGCACACACACACACGCACACGTTCACACGGTTGATGTGAGGTTACGCTCTACGCGCCTCAAGTTATGCTACACATTTTTTTAATGCCATTTCTAGTGCTACTTTTGTATGCTTGCTTCTTCTTTTCTCTTCTGCTTCTTCTGCTTCGTTTCCTTCTTCTTTTGCTTTTTCGTAATTTATTGAAATACATTCATTTCGTGTATGATGCAAAAACAACAACAACAAAAAAGCATTTTATTTTGCTTTTCTTCTTGTTGCTTTTGTTGTTTTTTCGCCCACTTTATTTGCCATTTTGTTGTTTTTCTTTTGTTTTTTTTTTTTTTTCTCATTCACTTTATTGAACATTTATGCAAATTTTGCTGTTTAATATTTGATATATTTTTCTTGTCGTGGAATCTTTTATTTTGTTTTTGTTTTCTTTAAATGAATTTAATTAGTAAAATTATGCATGTTTTATCACATTATTTTTTGTAGTTAAATTTTATTATGCCATTTTGAATAATTGAAAACTGTGTGCAACATTTTTTGGATTATTTGTTATATTAAATCTGATAATTTTATTATCTAATATTGTTATGGTCAAATTGAAATTGACAAAAATTGTCTAAAATTAAAATTAATTTCTATTTGAGTGCATTATTATTTACAAAAAAAAAAAAAAAACAAATTTCAATGGAATAAAATTATTGCTGAAAAAATAAATTAGCATAAATTTCTAATTAAATTTTAATAAATAGAATGTCCAAAGTCAAAGCGGTAGCTTAATTAAACCAAATTAAAATATGGCTTTAAAGCTAAAAACCAAATTAAAGCCTAAACTGTAGCTTCCGAATTTTTATCTCAGCTAAGCAAGCTGCAGAGCAAACAAAAATATTTGACTTTCTGTTCTAGGAATTTTCTAGATTCTTGGTACATTGTGGTAAAAAGGTAAAAAGTAGCTCTGCCTAAAGATGAAACGAACATTCTTTATTGAAGAATATCTTATTTCGTAGCTTACGAAAAAATGTAAAGTACTTTTCTAAAAAAATTTTTAGTACAGTTTGGGCTTTGAGTTGCTTTGAGTCGAATATACTATGGCATTAAATTGAGAGTCTTAAAGTTTATTTTTTTGGAACAAAAAGTCATCTTTGTCAATGAATTTCAAAGTGTGTTTTTATAGAAGAGAAAAAAATTAGTAAAAAGATGGCGTACGTTAAAGTCGGGCGCGGACGACTTTGGGATACCCTGTACCACTGCTTGCAATAAAATCCAGTAAATTGCTTAAGAACACCAAAAGACATTCGATTGCCAAATTAGATTACGATACCTTCATAAACAACCAAAAACAGACGAATTTTTAACCAAAAATGTTTTTTTGACCGATCGTTCCTATGGGAGGTACATGGTATAGTCAACTGATTTTGATCAAATTTGCTGCAGTGCTTGGGTACTCTAAAAAACTTCTGAATGCCAAATTTGGTTATAATATATTCACAAACAAACGAAACACAACGAATTTTGTACAAAACACGATTTTTTGACCGATTGGTCCTATGGGAGCTATATGATATAGTCAACCGATTTAGATCAAATTTGGTATGGTGTTTGGGAACTCTAAAAAACTTATTAATGCCAAATTCGGTTACAATATCTTCACAAACAAACGAAACACAACGAATTTTGTACAAAAAACAAATTTTCGACCGATCGATCCTATGGGACCTATATGATATAGTCAACCGATTTTGATAAAATTTGGTACAGTGCTGGGGGTTTCTAAAAAACTACCGACTGCCAAATTTGGTTATGATATCTTCATAAACAAACGAATTATCCATCTAAAACTTTTGCTTTTTTTCGAGGTCCTCTGAAACACCCCTATGGGAGCTATATAATGTAGTCCCGATATCAAAAAAATAAAATAAACTTGTCTCCTATGGATTAATAAGGGATCTTATCTGAAAGTTTGGTTGCTCTAGCTCTTACCATCTCTGAGATCTAGGCGTTCATACGGACAGACGGACAGACGGACATGGGTATATCGACTTCTCTAGTCACTCTGATCATACTTTAGGTAACTTTGGGGGGTCTCCGACTTCTCCTTCTGTACGTTACATACATTTTCGGCTTGCACAAACACAATATACCCTTTGTACCATACGGTACAGGGTATAAATATCCTTCTGTAATAAAGTTCTACTGTAAGAAAGGGCATCAAAAATCAGTCAGTCTGAGTCGAAAAAAAAATATCCCCAGGTCTTATCTAGTCATGAACCAACAATTGGAAAGTCTATGCTCAGGTTCATTATAAGGGTCTCTCTGGAAAAGAAATCGCAGGTATAATTCTTATATGCTAGCTATATTAAAAAATAAAACAATTTTAACCAAACTTCATACAAACGTGTTGGGAAAAAATTTATGACAGTTGTTACTTTGTTTTAGACTAAACGTTTGTGTGAAATTAGGCCGACATTTTTCCACTATTTCGTATAGCTACCATACCAAATTGAACCAGTTAAGCTTGCGCACTTGCGAAGCGACGTCTACTTTCTATTTTCCACTAATCCTTTTAGATTAAAGTCGATCGCAGAAAATAAAAGCACTTAAGCCTAAAATTTATAGTCTGGAACTATAACTTTCAATACAAGACATCTGAAACCACTCCGGATTGACAGAAGCTTTCAGAATCGAAGCTAAATGTCCTTGAAGCTTGGCCAGGTATTGGACGTCATATTATATATAGCACAAAATTAGTCTAATCTGCAAAAAGCATAAGAACATAAACCTTAGAAGCCTAACTAACTAAATAAAAAATAAAAGAAGTGGTTTACCATATCTGTAGGTGGATTTTTGGGGAATAATTTTAACTTAGTTAGGTCACAAAATTAGCATATATGATGCAATTTTGATTAGGTATATGGAATGGAACTAATAGTGCCCTATAAGGGTATATAAAGAAAGAACAAAAATTTTATAAGACCTCATAACCTTTATTCACAAATGATCAGGAAGAGAACAGAAACCGATCTAAGCATAGCTGTCTGTCTTGCCGTCTGTTCGTAAGAGAGCCAAAAGCATGAAATGGTGCCACACAATGCGTCTTTTCTCTTTTGATATTTAACTCCTTTCCCTGCCAAACAATTTTGCGTTATACTCCCACATCTTTTAAGTAAAAACATTAAACCCTTTACCCTTCAGGTAAAAATGTTGGTAACATGAAGAGGGAGATGTCGAAGACCCTTCAAACTATAGTATGAACAGTGCGACTAGAGAAGTCGATATAGTCATATCTGTCCGTCCGTATAAATAGAACAGACGATATGAGGTACAGCAATCAGACTTTGGATTTAGACCTCTAAGAACGTCAACTAAAATAAGTTCATGTTATATGTTCTATGTCGGCGTTATAAAGGGTCATCAATCTTGAGTTTTTTTTTCAATAGGAGGTACAGCAATCAGACTTTGGATTTACACCTCTAAGAATGTCAACTAAAATAAGTTCATGTTATATGTTCTATATCGGCGTTATAAAGGGTCATCAATCTTAAGGTTTTTTTTTCAATAGGGTTTTTTTGATAAATCACGCGTGAGTACTGTCAAGTTGCCATGTGTTTTTTATTCAGTTTTCATTGCTATTTCGTTATGGAAAGACTTACACCCGAAAAACGTTTACAAATCGTTCAATTATATGACGAAAATTCGCGTTCTGTAAAGAATGCTTTTCGCGCGCTTAGGCCATTTTATGGAACCAATTCGGTGAACAATCAATTTCACGCTCCAGACCGCTGAATTGGTCACCTAGATCGTGTGATATCACACTGTTAGACTTTTTCCTTTGGGTCTACATGAAGTCTAAAGGGTTTGTGGATAAGCCAGCTACGATTGAAGCATTAGAGGCCCACATTACCCGTGTTATTCGAAAATTGGAACCTCCGCATGGACTACGGCGCAGTTGCGGCCAACATTTGAAAGGGACTATCTTTAAAAAGTGAATGGAAAGAATGGTTCTTTCTATTGAATTTTAAGACGGATTTTATATGAAGTTTTGTCATTCCGTGCGAAATTTTTCGAACTGCAATGGGCCTTGATAATAAAGTCGGGCGCGGACGACTTTGGGATACCCTGTACCACTGCTTGCAATAAAATCCAGTAAATTGCTTAAGAACACCAAAAGACATTCGATTGCCAAATTAGATTACGATACCTTCATAAACAACCAAAAACAGACGAATTTTTAACCAAAAATGTTTTTTTGACCGATCGTTCCTATGGGAGCTATATGATATAGTCAACCGATTTTAATAAAATTTGGTACAGTGCTTGGGAACTCTAAAAAACTTCTGACTGCCAAATTTGGTTACAGCAATCAGACTTTGGATTTAGACCTCTAAGAATGTCAACTAAAATAAGTTCATGTTATATGTTCTATATCTGCGTTATAAAGGGTCATCAATCTTAAGGTTTTTTTTTTCAATAGGGTTTTTTTGATAAATCACGCGTGAGTACTGTCAAGTTGCCATGTGTTTTTTATTCAGTTTTCATTGCTATTTCGTTATGGAAAGACTTTCACCCGAACAACGTTTACAAATCGTATAATTATGTTACGAAAATTCGCGTTCTGTAAAGAATGCTTTTCGCGCGCTTAGGCCATTTTATGGAACCAATTCAGTGAACAATCAATTTCACGCTCCAGACCGCTGAATTGGTCACCTAGATCGTGTGATAGCACACTGTTAGGCTTTTTCCTTTGGGTCTACATGAAGTCTAAAGGGTTTGTGGATAAGCCAGCTACGATTGAAGCATTAGAGGCCCACATTACCCGTGTTATTCGAAAATTGGAACCTCCGCATGGACTACGGCGCAGTTGCGGCCAACATTTGAAAGGGACTATCTTTAAAAAGTGAATGGAAAGAATGGTTCTTTCTATTGAATTTTAAGACGGATTTTATATGAAGTTTTGTCATTCCGTGCGAAATTTTTCGAACTGCAATGGGCCTTGATAATAAAGTTTTTCGATTCATTTGAAATTTTTGTTTTTTTGCATTTAAAAAAAAAAAAAACTCAAGATTGATGACCCTTTATCATATAGCTCCCTTTACATAGAATCCGAAAAAAGTCGTAAGAGCATTTTTTTTATTTAGGTATCTGCCTACAAAACTAAATTTGTCATTCTCAAGTTTTTCGCAGTTCGGTTATCATATCATCCTCAAATTACCGATCCGTCAAAAAAATATTTCCAGAACAAAATTCGTAAATTTTTCGTTGATTTATAAAGATATCGTAAATAAATTTGCCATTCAAACGTTTTTTAGAGCTCCCAAACACTCTACCAAATCTTATCGAAATCGGTTGACTACATGATATAGCCCCATAGCATTGATCGGAAAAAAAAAACTTTTTCAGAGCATAATTCGTTTGTTTTTCGTTTGTTTAAAGAGTTATCGTTATCGAATTTGGCGTTGGGAAGTTTTTCAAGTTCCCAAACACTGAATTAAATCTTATCATAGGTTTACTAAAAAAAAAAAAAAAACTTTTGCAGAGCATACTTGGTTTGTTTATGAAGGTATCGCAAAAAAATTTGCCAACCCAAAGATTTTTCGATTACCGAATTTAATCTAAATCGCTTGATTCATTTTTTATATTTTTTGTGATAGTACAGGATATCTCAAGATGGGCCGCGCCCGACTTTAACGTTCTCTATTTATTTTCTTTATCAATCTGTGTGCGTAAATTTGATTAAACTCGGTTGAGAACTTTATGGTAATAGCCAAATATTGGCTTTGGCTTAGAAGTCCTAAAAAAAACTATTCATTGCTAAATGTGTTTGTGAAAAAGCTACAGCCATCAAAATCTCTATGCAGACCAAATATCCATTTTGTTCTCGCCATAGTTTTTTCCTTACTCGTAGAACGACAAAATAATCGTTTTGAGCTTGCTCTAAATCACATTAAAATCTCAAAAACAATGCGACAATTAAGGAGTTTTTTTTTTTTTTTTAGCATTTATCATTTATCTTTTGTAAACAGCATAAAAGCTTTTTAGCTTTAATTTAAAATATCAAATTTTTTTTACATCACATGCACTAGTAATTATAAACACACACTCTTTATTTAATATTAAATTTTTGATAATGCGGCATTAAATTTCGATATTATTTTGCTGTATTAATATTTTCATGAATTTTTGGTTTCGCTTCGTTTCGACAACATTTGCGGCTTTTGCCACCCTCACGTTTATTGATTTACAAAAGCGACGGCAGAGCAACAGCAAAACCAACAAACGCGGGTGTTGGGGGGTTATAGTTGAAGGGGTCTTTGGGGGGGTGTGGCGAGAGACGTATATGCGTTAACAGAGGGTCAAAAGGGGCGCCGTATGCGGGAGCAATAAGCCGCCGCCGCAGACGAAACTTTAAATGCCGTTTTGTGGTTTGACTTTGGCCAAAAACTATACCACACACACACACAGACACAAACTTTCACACACAGACACTTTTTTGAAAAAAATAGCAATATTTTTCTGCAATATTTTTTACGTTTTCCCAAAGGAAATTTCTACGCGTCGCACATTTACGCTTATAATAATTTTCTTGATTTTGCTTTTATTTTTTTCTCAGCTATTTTTGGAGAAATTTTCACAACCGTTTGTAAGCAGTTAAAGCCGTAGAATGTCTGCGCGACGCTCCTGAACCTTTGCACCATTCTGTGCACTGTCCTGGCTTGGTTCGCTCCGTTTGGTTCGCTACCCGTTGATATTCGAGAACAAAGAGCACAACAAATTTCAACACGGTAGCAAAAAGCTACTCATATCAGACTCGAGCAACCCCCAAATGGGTAAACAAAGAAGCGTGCGACAAGCATGTGTTAGTTACAGGGTGTGCAAGCAACAACAACCCCAACATAATGGCAACACACGCACACACGCACTCTTAGGCGCCACCACCCACTCTCTTGATGTCTCTCTTAAGTGAGCGTTTGCTCTCACGCCCACTCTTAGCGGCATTCCACCAGAGTCAAAGTTAGTGCCTTATTTACCTTTTGCGCTCATTTATTGCGCGCTTTGTTTTGCTTGCATTTTTGCTGCTCTCTTGCATTACTTTTTTCCAAGCTCTCTCTCTCTCGTTTGTCTTGCGCAGAGCGTGACAAGCACAACCGGCAGTCAGCCGCCTGCCACATGTTGTAACAACTGATAAGAAACTTGACTGCTTTCCGGCTGTACTATGTTGAACCCACATAAACCGTATACGTGATACACACAGCCGTGCTTCTATAGAGGGTTGCTGCACACTACCAACTAGGAACGGCCATTGATGGAATTTATGTTATGATACTCTACTACCGAAAGAGGATTGTTGTTCCGTGTTTCGCCAAATGCGGGTAATAAAGTGGGATTTATGTAATTTCCTCTCTGTGCGGGGCTTTAATGAGCGGAAAGGGGTACGCAATAGTTTTTGGCAAAGCTGTAAATTGTTTTTCATTTTTTTTTTAAGTAGCATAGCAAATTTAAGGCGTTCACTGATGACAACATCTTAGATGTAGCTTAAAGTTGAACGATTTGGGATTATGGAAGTGCGACAACTGCTAAGTATCTGAGATGATCTTAGCTACACTGAAAAAAATGTACTTAAATTTTAACGAGTGAGACTTAACGACATTGCGGAACTAAAATTCTGGCATTCTTCAAGTGAGACAACTTTATCTACACTGAGAAAAAAAATTACTTAACTCTGTACGAGTGCGATTTATTGACAACGGAGAAAACAAAATTTGGAGTTACTGAAGTGCAACAATTACTGAGTAACTGGGAAGATCTTAATATAATTTTGGTTTTCTTTGTACAAGAGCAATTTATCGACTTAAGGCCTATACGCAGTTTGAAGAATTTCGCACGGAGTGACAAAACTTCATATAAAAAAAAATCCCACTATTATAACTTCATATAAAAAAAATGTGGTACAGTCGAGGCGGTGCCCGACAGTGGAATACCCTGTACCTTTTGTGGCAAACAAATTTTTCCTGCATATTCCATCTAAGAACTTTCCAATTGGAATTTATTATTTTTTTGGTGCAACACGATATTTATACCTATAAGTTCCGTAAATTTGTACCGATTTTGATGAAAATCGAAAGTTACGTCAAAGAAGCTATTTTAATTATATTGGGTAAGTTTCAAGTTGATATGTTGAGGGGTGTGGGAGAAAACACGGTAAATCGATTGCGGGGGGTGGGGGGACCGCATCGATAAAATTTGGATGTGGATTTGTTCATTAGAGCCACATGAATGAGCTTACCAAAAATTGTGATTCTAGGTCACTTGTAGCCATAATTGCGTAGAGTCAAATATTGACGCAGTTTATTGGCAAGGGGAGGTGAAATTTGCACATTTTTGACTATAACTTCTGTTGTATTTGTCCGATTTTGTTCATTTTTTACACATAGATGCTTGTATCCACAACGCATCGCTCTGTTAAATTTCAAATGAAAATATTAAACGGTGTGGCTAAAAACCGCGAAAATCTACAGCGGGGGAACGGGGAAAGATATTGACATGATTCAACAAACTTCATCTGCTTAGGAAATATGCGCACCAGCAGGTAAAGTTCCGTGTCTCTAGCTCTTATAGTCTCCGAGATCTAGGCGTTCATACGGACGGACGGACGGACGGACGGACGGACGGACGGACGGACGGACGGACGGACGGACGGACGGACGGACGGACATGGCTCAATCGCTACCCGAGGTTATGATAAGCATTTTGGTATAAAGGACTTAGGGTCTGCCACGCCTCCTTCTGTCCGTTACATACATTGCACAAATCTAGTATACCCTTTGTACCTATAGGTACAGGGTATAAAAATCCCACTATTACAACTTCATATAAAAAAAAATATCCCCCTAATTGGAATTTTTTTTTTTTATATGAAGTTTTGTCATTCCGTTCGAAATATTTCAAACTGCGTATAGGCCTTTAGGAAAAAAAAATACCATTTACACTGAAACAAATTCTATTAACTTTGTATGAATTGGATTTACCAACATAACTTTTTACAAATGCGGTTTGCCGATTTCGGATAATAAAATTCTAGGATAGTTAAAATGAGATTACATGTAACAGTACCTGAGTAGATCTTATCTACACAAATTTTTTTTAATTTTCTACAAGTGAAATTGAAGAACAAAAATTTTAAGATAAATGAAGTGCGACAACTGCTAAGTACGTGAAATTATCTTATCTACACTGAGAAAAATGTACCTAACTTTGTACGAATTGAGAACAAAAATACTGGAAATATTAAAGTAAGAGTACCTACGATGACCGTATCTACACTGAGAAGAATTGATTTAACTTTGTACAAGTGCGATTTATCGAAATTGAAGAACAACAATTTAGGGATTCTCGAAGTGGGACATCTGCTAAGTGTTTGAAAAGCTCACATCTACACTGAAAAAAAGTTACTTCATTTGTTACAAGTGAGATTTATCGAAAAGAATTCTCGGAGTATTTAAATACAAGAACTGCTAAGTAGCTTACTTGACCTTACCTATACCGAAAAATTTCAGAAAAAAAAAAATAAAACACAAAAGTATGTCGATTTTGACATAGGTTAGAGATTTATTTTTTTTTCGAGTCAAGTGTTAGTTTTGCACGTCTAAATTTGCTAAAAATAAAATTTTATATAAAAGCTTAATTATTTATCTTTTTACAAATTATGGCTTGGTGGAGCTTAAAGCAAAATGTTTTAGCAAATCTTCGAGAAACCACCCTAGGTCTATTCCTTTTGCCGTCCTGATTTTCTTGGTACATTCTCTGCTTTTAGGAGCTCCAAAAAATGTTTTGTAAAGTTTTTTAAATATACCGGATGCAGTTCTTTATAATATATTTTTTTAAAAAAACAAACAGCCACCAAAACTGTAGGTAAAAAAAATCCTTACATTTCAGTTTTTTTATGACCAACACACTTTCTTAAAATAAGTAGGCTGATTGCCAATAAATTAAAAAAAGAAATATGAGCTTTTAATTTTTTTTTTTAAGTCCCTAAACAGCTAAATAATAATTGATTTAAGTTCCCCTTATATGTCAATCAACATTTTTTTAACAAGTCGTTTTATCCCTTTCCTTTTTTTTGTACAAAAATTAAGAAAATGTCATATTTTTTTTTAAGAAAATGTGTTGGGTCAAAAAAAAAATTAAGTATTTTTTTTAAATAGTCCTATTGTCAACTTCGATAAAAAAAAAATTGGTTCAAAAATTTTCAGTAGTTTAGTCACAATTAAATAAAAACGAAAAACAGGTTTTTTTTAAATTAAGCAGCAACGCGTTAAGAAATTTTGGGAAAAAAATTTTTTGGCCCTATGCCTCGAAAAATCGCTGGGGGCAGTTTCCCGTACCTTATCCAGCTAAACCTTTTAATTTTTTTATGTTTTTACTTTTTTTCAATTTAAGCAGTAAGCTGTTTAGTTCAAAATCTAAAATTTTACGAAAAAAATGTTTACCTAAGATTCTATCTGTATCATAAGTTATTTAAAGCCGACCCTTTTAAAATATCAAATAACGAAATCTTTTCGTCCGGGATATTTAAAACACTTTACGAATTTTTTTGTTCCTTATCCAGCTAGACCCTTTAAAAGGATAAATTTCGCTACTAATTAGTTTGCACTGCTTTAATATTAAATTTTTCCAATATTCTTAAATACATTTTTGCCTTACTTCCTCTTTGCATTGCTTCATATTCTCAAATGTCCTTACTTGGGCCAAAGCTGCCAACCCCACAAACAGTATTCACTGAACCTTGAAAAAACTGTGCTGCCAATTTGTGGTACAAGAGACTTTGACATTTTGGGCGTACAGCCAAATCAAGGATAACAATTAAAGTTCATCGTCAAACATTTGAACTTTCAACTTTAAAAACATTTATAGATTTTTAGGGTTGTAATCACTTGAAAATCCTTTGGGCACAAAGCCAAAAAGTCAACACAAAAACTCAAAAGCAAAATCAAAATCAATTAATTGCGAATTTCGTAACCTGACGCTTAATTAAACCATTATTTATTATCTCACATGGCAAAGGAGCATAAAATTGGAACTTGAAGTAGTGTGTGGCAAAAAAGAGCAAGGAGCATGGAGCATGGCGTGTTTGGGTAAACTTTTGTTTGGCCGGTGGTTCGGTCCAATGGTCGAAGTTCCTTATCAAAGGAGCATAAATAAAATACCACAGCACACAGAGAGACCAATGAAGTTCGCCCAAAAGTAGGCACCAGTTGTTCCATGATTTGCGGTTCTCATTGTCCTTGTTGTTGTTGTTATTGTTGGTGGTCTTGGTGTTGGTGTTGGGCGCGTCGTAAATCTGTCTTTGACATGCAATTTCAGCAGCGGCTGTTGCTGCACATTATCTGAAAGGACAACGCACTCCATACCCGGAGACCAAAAGACCAGCTACTTGCCACACACACACACCCACACACACAGAGACACACTCTGAGTAGCTAAAACAACAATAAGAAGGACTAAAACTGCAAAATTGCCTCTAATTGCAGTTGGTACGGCACTTTGCAACCCACCCCCCCTAGTCACCCTCTAGTACGACCCAACCCATTACACAGTTACACGCCCGCTTCACGCCATTACATCGTTTAATAGGCCTTCATCCTTTACGCCTGTATGCCCCTCTTCTGACTGTATGCCACTTACCACTTGCCCCTGCTGCTACTAAGCTGCTCCTTACGGCTTCCTGGCTGCGTGTGTGTAAGCATACAAGAAGTTCTTTTTTTAATACTCTACTAGATCATTAAACGTAGACTAAGGAGTATATGAGTTTTGAGTGCAATTATGCGACAGGGTTTGACAAATATCAAAAGGTATTAGAAGGTCGTCAGGGTTGGCCACGTTTTTGACTTTTGCCAATCAGGAACCTTTAAAAAAAAAATCAAAATTGTAATATTTAATTTAAGTCAAAGAGCACTAATTGTCCTCGCAAAAAATTATGACTGTGAGCAATTTTTTTGCGATAAATTAGAGGGCTTCGCACCCTGTTCGCTTCACTCACAAACATAAATACATAAAATATTACCTTTAATTCTGTTTATAAAAATTTGTATTATTGAGAACACAAATTCGCAACAACGTGCTAGCGCCATCTGGCGGCCGCATTTACACAACAATATATGTTGACGGGGACGATTCTTAACGTAGATTTTTCATAAAAAGTGACAAATACCATAGTTAAGTTCAGAAATTGGTGAAACTTACACTTAATCTGGGATAGATTGTTCGAAAATTCTAGGCTTTTTAACAAACACCTATTATATCAAGAGTATATATATTCAAATTTTGTTAGATCGAAAAAATACAACGTTGACGATGTCTGACGAATTATCCAACTACTTGTGTAAAAAAGCTGAGCTCTGTACCACAAAGAAAATAAAATTGGTTTGAATTATCATAAAATACACTTGTTTTAGAAAATCCATTTATAATAGTTACCAATTTATTTTTTTTTGCTTAAAACATGGCCTTTTAAATATTTGATTATTTTAAATATAATTTTTGGTTTAATTTTTTGGATTTTCTTTAAATTTAAGTAGTGATCTCTGCTTTGGCTAAAACTAAGACAGCTTCCAAATTCACTGCGAAAAATAAAAAATATATAAATTCGGTAACTTATTAAGGAAGTTATGCTTATTTTAATGTTAGCAAAAAAATCCAAAAAATTACAAAAATATATATTTTATGTATTCTTTTTTAAATTTTTCAAGAATATTTTATAATTTTTTTTTTAATTTAAAATTTAATACCTAATTAAGTAAGTCGTGCTTATTTAGTGGCAAAAAATAAAAAATTAAAAAAAATATATAAATTTTATGAATAAAATTTATACTTAAAAAAAAAATGTATAACTATAATATATATTTTTATATTTATAATAATATTTATTTATTTCTATTTATGTTTAAAAAATTTATATTTTATTTTTAAGTTTATATTTATATTTAAAAAAAAAAATATTTTTATATTTTATACATATATGTTATAGTGATATATATTTATATTTTGTTTATACTATATTTTATAATATATATTATATTTTATTTTTTTTATAATTTTTTTATTTTTGAACATATTTTAATAATTTTTATAACCTGTACCTATAGGTACAAAGGGTATACTAGATTTGTGCAATGTAAGTAACGGACAGAAGGAGGCGTGGCAGACCCCAAGTCCTTTATACCAAAATGCTTATCATAACCTCGGGTAGCGATTGAGCCATGTCAATATCTTTCCCCGTTCCCCCCGCTGTAGATTTTCGCGGTTTTTAGCCACACCGTTTAATATTTTCATTTGAAATTTAACAGAGCGATGCGTTGTGGATACATGCATCTATGTGTAAAAAATGAACAAAATCGGACAAATACAACAGAAGTTATAGTCAAAAATGTGCAAATTTCACCTCCCCTTGCCCATAAAGTGCATCAATATTTGACTCTACGCAATTATGGCTACAAGTGACCTAGAATCACAATTTTTGGTAAGCTCATTCATGTGGCTCTAATGAACAAATCCACATCCAAATTTTATCGATGCGGTCCCCCCACCCCCCGCAATCGATTTACCGTGTTTTCTCCCACACCCCTTAACATATCAACTTGAAACTTACCCAATATAATTAAAATAGCTTCTTTGACGTAACTTTCGATTTTCATCAAAATCGGTACAAATTTACGGAACTTATAGGTATAAATATCGTTTTGCACCAAAAAAAAAATAAATTCCAATTGGAAAGTTCTTAGATGGAATATGCAGGAAAAATTTTTTTGACACAAAAGGTACAGGGTATTCCACTGTCGGGCACCGCCTCGACTGTACCACATTTTTTTTAATTAAAATTAAGAAGTGGGCCCCGCTTTCAAAATTTTTTGGATTTTTTTAAAGTTGTCAACGTTCTTTGAAAATTTTTTTTAAACTTAAAATGTTGAAGTGATCTCCGTATTAAATTATTTTTCCTTATCTATATTCTATTACGAGACATGGCTTGTCAGCGAAAAGTCTACATATATATTCAGCTATTGGTAGATCGATAAAAAATCTGAATTTTCAAAAAAAAAAAATTACGAGGTTAATATTTCCTAGTACCTCCATCACATATGTATGTAAAAATTATCAGAATCAAAGAGATTGACTTAAAAAGGGTCTCATACTTTCACCCGTATATTGTAGGTGTAGACATAGATATAGGAAATCTGGGAGCCAAATCTCAACATTTTCTGTCCGGCCCATTATGACGTGATAGCAGATTTGAAATAAAACTTTCGGAGTCGGTTTTCTTTATGTTTTGAAACTTATTCAGAATCACATTGAACCTCTGAAATACGAAAAGAGTATCTGCATTTCGATCGAATCCAATCACTTTCATACTTCAATTTTAAGAAACTTATTTTTTTTAATTACTTAAAAAGTGTAGTCGGGGTCTTCATTTGGGGGTGTGCAGAGTTGTAGCTTAACCTCCGTGTTAATTTGTCCTTATGAAACTTAAGCAGCATTTCACCGACTTGCTTCATGCCACAAGAAAGCAACAAAAACAAGAACAAATTTGTAGCAAGATTAAATTAAATAATTGTCATGCTGTCAAGCAGCCTTAACCCTTAGTTGGTCCTACTATGAACGTGTTTAAGGCAATAAGGATTTATCCTGCTACGCCAAGTTATTTGCAAATAGTTTTGCGCAAAATTTTTATACGACAAAGAAATATGCAAACAATTTTTCTAAATATTACAGGTTTCCACTGAGGCTCTCTTGATTCTCTTTTGTGCATTTTTATCACTTGAGTTATGCTTAGGTTCTTTGTGTGAGTATCTGTGTGAGTCGCTCTCTATGTATGTCTGTGGGTGTGTATCCATGTCTATGACAGTTTTTGTTGCTATGCCCTTGGGTTCTAGGCCTGCAGCTCCTGGTACAAAACTTTGGTGCACATTTTCAACATTTTCACTTTACTTTTGCTTCACATGCAGCTCTTTGTATTGTGAGAATGTAGAAATGTTGGTGTGTGTGTGCGTGTATGTGTTTGTTGGGACACACACTCACTCATTACGCAAATTGTCCTGGGCTAACTGCATATGAAGTTGAAAACTACATAAAGGACATCGTCGCGTCTGTAAGAGGATCTTGAGTCTGCTCTACTGTAATATGAAACCCATGATTTATTAAGCATTTTAATTAATTTTATGAAGCGTTTTGGGGTTTTTTCCTGGTCTGGACATCAATTTGAGTTTTTAGTGGAAAAGTTTTGTTAAAGTTATTAAAAGAATTAAATGAATACAAATTGGGCTTGTGGTTCAACGAAGAGTTATTATCTGTTGATATAATTTTTCGTACAGGAAAGCTTAGTATAGAAATAAATTTATAAAAAGAATGTTTTTTTTTTTTTTTAAAGTTACTTGAACTTGGTACGAAACCTTCGGAATATAAGTTTTTGGGACAATTCGATTTTTATGTGAGCTTATACAAATTCTAACAAAAAATTGGTATAATTGAAAACCGATTACAATTTGTCAATCCATAAACTTAGATTGCGGACTCTTCTGTGTTTTCAAAAAAAAGGCGAAAACCGAGTGGAATATAAATTTTGTAAGAGACTATTAAAAAAATTAAGATAATTGAAATCTATAACAGCCAAATATTTGGTATAACTCTAACTTAGATAAGCTTAAATTGAAGCCCATTCGGAAAAATTTTTAAAATGTTTTTTTGTAATTTAAGGTGCGACAAAAATTATTTTGATTTTAGGCGCGGGAAGACTTTAAAGCGTTATAATTTGAAAGCTACTAGTGATACATACACGACTCAAAAACCAGTCTTGTGTACTTTTTTGAGATCTAAAATTTGATACATACCAAAAACAAAAAAGGGCAAGGGGGTGGTTAAAAATAGAAAAAACTGTGTTGTAGTAACTTTGGTGCCCTCTGCTGCCAAAAATATGAATTTCTAGGTGTACCTTCCAATACAAATTTCGCGATAAATGGGCTCAAACATATGTCAAAATAACGGTAAACCCTACGGGGGGAGAAGATACAATAAGCAAGAGAAATTCCAGCAATCAATTTTATCCTGGTCAACCCCTTTTTTTGTCTATTTTTACTGTACTAATTATATCGGCCTTGACAATTTGGGAACGCATGGCAATAACTTCGTATACAAATCTTATGCCCTCAACAAGGACCTATGTAAACTAAATGCATTATCATGATGAGTCAAAAGAGAAATAAGTAAGTGTGTGTTTTGCCTATATAAAGACTAAAGGATATTGAGCCTGAAACAACTAAATCCTTCGTATTATTATTTTTCAAATTACAGTAAAATGAAATTTGTAATAATTTCGTTTCAAAAACTAGTGAATACCCTTAATATTAGTTTGAAGCCATATTGAATACTGACATACACAAAATATTTTGCCATGATAGAGAGACTTTATTTTATGAAAGAAATCAACAAATTTAAATCTTTTAAGCTTTTCGATTGTAAGTTTTCGAAATTAATGACCACCCTAAAATTTCATTATAAATTAATTCATATTCCTATTCGACCTTTTGGGGGACTTTATATTAGTCGACTAAGAAAATTTTCAATATATTTGCTAAAACTATTGGGTACCCCTAATATTAAATTATACCCATATTGGATATTTAAAGACAAGCGGGCCGCTTTTTTGATGATTTGTACATGTGTAAGGGACTAGACAATTTTTTTTTTCAAATTCCGATTATTTATCGAGATTTCGATGACTGAATATGGGTAAGCTTTTCTTTGACAAGGCATATCTCGTAAGCGGATAAAGTTATCTGAACAATTTTTTTTTGAAATAAAACATTAAAATTAAAAAATTTTTTTAATTTTTTTTAATTGAGAGATAATATTTTGAATAAAAAACGAAATATTTACATATAAAAGCTAACATTGACAGAAACTTCTATCTCGAGCAACAAGGAAATTTCATTTAAAAATCAATGAAATTCATGATTATATACTATAACTAGTTTTTTGTAAATTTATTTAAAAAAAAATTTTTTTTTTTTTTTTTCTTTGAACCAAGCAACACAATTTACAACTTTAATTCATAACTTTAAAAAATTTTTGTTTCAGCTGAAAAAATTTGTATATCGAACTCTGTTAATTTTAGTGGCTAGCTTTAAGCAAAACACACATATTATAAAAATAAAGTAAATTGTTAAAAAAAAATAATTTTCTTTGATTCAAAACTCAGAAGTCAAATCGGATTATGCTTATTTTATTGAAAACACCTCCGTCGCAACAGAAACTTCAAATATTTGCATATAATATAAATAATAAATCGGAATGGAAAGATAATAACTTCAAACTTGCTATGAATGCTTTTTTTCATACTTTACAACAAATTTTAAAAGTAACCATAAATATCATAACCTAGTCTCAGGATGTGTTGTCTGAACCAATCTGAAAACTAGTGAATACCCCTTATATTAAGTTAAAGAAACGTGGTATATGATGCTAATGCAACAATTTTAAGAGATTTAAGCATATCTTTTAACAGTTCCAAAAACTAGCGACTAACCATAATTAACAAATTTAAAGAAATCAATTTAAAAAGTGCTTCATTTTACTTACTTTTTTATAAACATTGGTAACAGTTGGCTTATTGACTTTAAAACGAATTTTCCAAAGAAAAAGAATTTGAGTACTAGTGACTACCCCTTTTATTAAGTTAAGGACATTTATTTATTTACCCTAATATTTTAAATATTCATTTACTAACTACAATACGTATAGAGAGTTTAGCCTTTTAAATCAAAATATTTGTTATATAATATAAAATTAATAAAGAAAAATGGCTTAAAGACATGTTTCATATTGCCAAGCCAGTCATATTATGCTACGATAAGCTGACTTTACGCTTTTGGAATGAAATTAAAAATCTTTAGCATGCAAAAATTTTAAATATGTTAATCTTTTCTAAAAAAAGTTTCGAAGACTAGTGACTACCCCTAATAATTGCCACCCATGCAATACTGACTGCCCTATGTTGCAGCAACTTTACTTTTATCGATAAACACTGCTTCTTGTTAAGCTTACTTCCTTAATTCCATTTCTTGTAATCAGTCACAGCCAGAACTATTTGTTTAAAGTACTTCAGAGAACATATTCAACAATTGTAATGAGCTTCTAAGACATCCAGATACCTCCTCCTCTATGCGTCCTCATATCACCATTTCTACGCTTAAAGACACCGATTAGCTTTTAGCTTCAGGATCTACTACAAATTGTTTTTTTCCTTTATTCACTGCTACTCAAAATCCTCATCTGTTTTGCTTTGCCCTTAAATAATTGCTTCAAAAGCCAAGCTAAAACCTAATACCAGCTTATTGCAAATATTCAAAGCAACACGCAAATGTTGTTTACAAGAAAAATTTGTCTATTGTCCAAGCAAATATTGCCAGAGTTGTCATTCTGGTGAAAAATTAAATTACACATCTAATATTAAAATTGCAGACTAGCAACAAATGGTAATACCACAGAAAAGCCATCAACAAGCATTTGTTATGCGCCGCAAGGCACAACAAAGCAGCCCTGTGGCAAGTATCTGTGGCATGTGGCAACAAAACATATGCGTTGGAATATACGAGCACTAAGACGCAGGGATATACTCATAAAGGCCGTGCTGGACACATTTGTAAGCTCTGTTACAACATGAACTCACGTACGACGACACAGACAGGGACAGACAGGACAAGTCCGGACTGCAGAACAAGTTACAAATGTTTATGACAAACCAAACATCATAATAATATGTAACAACAGAAACAACAAAAAAAGCTACTAGAAAAGAAAAAAAAACTACATGCAGTGCAGCCAAGTGCAGAGAGTTAGGAGCACCCACAGCAGACCCACAAAGTAGTCAATACAATGCGTCCAACAGACAATGACATCAAAATGCTGTATATAAAAATGTTTCCTATAAGCTGCTTTTCAATCTATCCCGTCGCTCAGCCAAGTCAAAACAACTCTAATTGTGCCTAGGGCAATATCTTTTCTAAAGGAGTACGGAATTAAATGAAATAAAGTGGTTTGGATACGTTTAAAATGCGACATTTTTGAGCTTTAACTGGCTTGAAATGAAATTAAACGATTAGAAATTTTTGTATGAAGAATATACGAAGTGAAAAATTGAATTTTTCATTAGAAATTCAAGCAGTTGCGGTTACATTTTTATTCAAAAAAAATTGGAGCAGGGAAACCATTCCGATAAGTATGTATATCCATAATATTATTTAGACTCTATACCTAAAAAATGCTAAAGGGTTCGTTTCGATTTTTGCAATTCACCAGAAAGACGCTAGTCCGTTTCGAAAAAGTCGGTTTGGGGTGTATCCGGAAGCTCGATTTGGGGTGAATACGAAAGTGTCAAAAAGAGCCGAATTAGTATTTTGAATATAATTTCAGCACGGATTTGAACTGTTTTTGCCAATACCAAGAACGTACAAAAAAAGCGAAACAAATCCTCGTAAACCGGTTCAAATTTCTGATGATTCATTGGAAATTGTCTCTCAGACGGTTTCCCTCTTTTTTTTAAAACCCATTTTTTCAGGCCATTTCACTAGGTAACAACTATTTTCATTCCAACTTTTTTTTTACCGATGCGATGAAATTTTATGGTAGTTTTTATCCTTTTTGGGCGACTTCCGGATTCACACCAAAAAAATCGAATATCGCGAATTTGGCATTTTTTGCTCGCAGATCAATCTACCGGACAAAAAATGTTCGTATCTTTCTGAAATTTTGACACAATGTAGCTTATTCAATGCCCCGAACCACACAACTTTCAATTTTGAAAAAAAAAAATTGTTTTGTCACTCCAATAAATCTTCGAAATTAACCTCACTTGCACATTTTTTTCTATCAAACATAATTGATTTATTGGACAAAAAAAAAAAACATTTTTTTAATAATTTGGCCATCATATGGGCAATACTCTCCAAAACCCTAATATGTCTTTTCTGGATGTCCAATTCTAATTTGTCGATTTAAAAATCCAGCTATGGGAACTTTTACATAGAATCTTCGAAAACAATACAAGTCTACGAGAGCTGACCCAAGATTAACCGATCTAACAAAACAGTGTTGGTAAATGTTCGAAAAGAAAAAACTAAAAAAGGTGACCACTCCAGGTTAAAATGGGATCAATGCAATTTTCAACTTTTAAGGGGGTACGGACCCAAAAACCCCCGTGGATCCGCCACTGAATTGTACGGAGCTGTATCGGTCAGAGTTCAAAAGCACTTGGCCACATTTTAATTAACCCTTGAAGTTGATGGGCCACCGGCGAGATAGTCGCGTCCTTAGGCGTTTAAGTTTTGTAAAGCTAGAAGTCTAGACGAAAAACAAAATATCATCACTTCATTTGTTTATTAGACTCACATATCAACAACATGTAGTTGTTATTTTTTGGTTTCGCTTAGGGTCATAGGCGAGGAAGTATCGATTAGAAGATCTTTCTTTCTGGGCGTTAAAAGTTTCCCAACAATCTCTCAAAGCTTCGTATTCTTATTTCGATTTGGTGTTTAGAGTGAGGGTTACATGTGAAGCTCTAATACGTTGGGTTGTGGTCAGGTCTCAACATAAATCGATAAACTTCATCTGCAATGCTTATCTTTGGTATGACATAGTGTCTCTAGATCTTAAAGTTTTCTATATCTTGGTGAACAGTGCCTTGATGGCTATACCATTAACTAATGTTCTAACACGACTCCATGTGCCCTTGACCCTACGGCTGTACAAGGCACAACAAAAAAATCCCTACAGTCAAAGTTCATGTGCATGGGTGGTTTCACAAAAATATGTTGGGGGCCAAATATTGTACACCGAATTATTTTTTTAACTAAAGTGTTTTAGATAAAATTCAGCCTTTGAGTTAAGTTCCGGTAGCACCATTCGGGAAAAAACGATCCCTCCTCAAATCCACGCCTGTTCATATGTTTTACAAACAATCACAACCAAAGCGACTACAACAACAGCAACAATGCACAAAAGAACTTTTTTCAAAAATGTGCTCCGCTTGTCAATTAAATGTCAACTGGCATAAATGTTTGCTTGTTTGCTGTCACATTAAAATTCCACAGAAAACAAAAATTAAATGCAGTAAAGAGAGAAAAAAGAAACGAATTAAAAGAAATAAAGAGAGCAACACAAAAAAGAAAAATTAAATGAAAAAGGATTTCACTAAAACCGGCAAACGTAGCTGAGCATGCGCCGCAAAGTATGCAAAGTAATTTTACTCTTTCACAGCAGCCACTTGCTCTTGACACAGTGACTCACAAACTGCAGTCAAAGCTGCTCAAACTGCGCGGCATATTCACCACAGCTTAAAAGTATGCTACAGCTTTTTTTGTTTATGTTTATGTTCAGCTTTAAAGTTGCTTTGCATGTTTATACGCCATTTTATGCATTTTCTAGTATCAAAAACGTCTCTGTGTGTGTGTGCGGGTGTGTAAATGTAAATTTGTATTTGTCCATGTATTTGTTTTGAACTTTGTCTTTGTCTTTTCCTTTGCCATTTGCCTGCGTTGACTTTGTTGCCTCTGTTTGGCTGACATTGTTGCAATGCCTCCCTTCGACTTTTACATTAAACAGGACCAACCTACAGCCAGCTCCCAGCTCAGTGTCAGCATCGGGGCAGCTCAGTGTCAAAGATGCGCGGCCCGTTATGTAAATGTTTACCGTTAGAGCAGCAAAGAGGAGCTTACAGTTACCTAGACCGAGCAACCAGCCAGCTGCATAGTTCTAAGCAGTGGCGTGGAAAGTAGGGATATAGTTTATCAATACACCCCAAAAACAAAGTTAATGTGGTCTAAACAATTTTACGAGTTGTTTTTTTTTTAATCAAACTCCTTAATTTTGTAGTTTTATTAGAAAAATGTTAACTGTAATTATGTTTTACGCAGAGTACGAGAACAAACGAAAAGTCGAAAAGCCGAGACTAAAACCCAAACGAATAAAAATAAAAATATAGTTTGTTTGTATTGTTTTTGTACTGTTTGTGGTCACGAAGGAAAACCAAAAACATTTCGAAAACTACTCGAGTAAGTGAGCTAAACAAGAGAAGTTTGTGTCTTTGGACGAAATGTTTGTGAAAAGTTTCGTTTTTTTTTCGTACCCCGGTTTTAAGTGATATTTATTTTATTGTCAACACAAATATGTATACAACAACCGGTTGGCGCCATCTTGCGAGAACAAATTGCTTGCGCCATCTAGCACTTAGTCAGGTGAAACCCTATTTTTCAATAACCCAGTGGTGTTGAGTACAAAATAGCTTTTAATGTTAATTTCAAACCATTTTAAAGAAATTGGAGCCTTTGATCGGTAAAAGTAAGGCTTTTAATAACAAAAACACAAAAACCAAATATGAATCGAAAACTTAAGAAAAACAAACGAAATTTTTAATTTTAAATTAAGAATTATGCATGAAGAATTTTCAGTATTCAAATTTATTTATGATGTAACACGGCTACCCAAACGCCACCTACGCCTCTGGTTATAAGTGACCGTAACTGTAACGCTTTGCCCGTATTTTTGCATATGTATAGGAGTTTGTGATTAAGCAAGGATATTCGTGTATGTGTGCGTGTGTACGTGTCTATCTTTGCCGGAAATTTGTTTGCACTAAAGTGATTTGGGGAAATGGAAAATGTATTTGCAATTGGCTAGGTTTTCGTACGAATCCCACAGGTGAGTAAATGAGTACGAGTGCAGTCCATAAATAAAAATCTTAATGAAATTTCATGTAACATGTTTGTGTAAGGACGATATGACAGTCAATTGAAAATAACGGTAAATGGTTTTAATTGAAGTCATATCAAGCAATCAATTAATCAATGAAAAGGGTTGAGTGGAACACCCTGTCTGGTTTCGAAACGAATAGTTGGGAGCTTGTGAAATCATTTTTTGAAGCTAACTTGAGTTTTAAATAAACAATGCAATTTGATAATAAGTCTTTCGAACTGTTTACTTCTTATAACAATATCCAACTTTAAGCTAAAAACCCTTGATATAGATTATCGAGATCAGATCCTCTTCCTTAAAAATTACATGACAATTTTACCATCTTTAGGTACGTTTCTAGATGTATATTATAAGCTACAGAAACCAAATTTTTTTAATAGACTATTGAGAGCCTAATAAACCAAAAAACGTCATTTTTAGATAATAATAAAAAGTGCAACCTTGGTATTTTTTAATTATTCCTTAAACCTTCGCCTTTTCCCAACGATTAAGATTCAAAATTTTTTATATAGCCCCACAGAGAACAACTGGTGTGGGAGGGACTATATGGCTTCCGATTCACTGAATCCGAATCCGATGTCCAAAACACACCGTCACTACAGGACTTAAGGTATTTACGTTAAACAACGATTGTTACCTAGGCTTTTCAAAAAAAATTTCTACATTTTTATCCTTAAAAACTTTTTGAAATACTTAAAAGTCGAAAGAAAAATAATTCGAAATCTATGAAAAATAGACACAAAAATTAAGTGACCTTCATTTATTGAAAGTTAGGTTTTAAATTAATTAGCTAGGTTTACCAAAAAAAAATTTTTAAACTCATTTTTTTTTATAGAAATTTTTTGAAATCCATTAAAGTTGAATAAAAATAATTCGAATAGCGAAGCAATCCTGAATTTTTTTTGGAAATCGTATTTTTTAGCCAAGTGCTTTAAATTGAATTAATCAGCAGTGCTCCAGAGAACGACAAAGCGAAAACGAATAATTTTATTCGGATTCGTTTTTGCGTCGCCATCTGCTCATATTTCCCTTACTCTTTGTTAGCCCAGCTCCACATTTTCCGAAGGAAATTATTCATGACCTTGCCATTCTTATTACAAGGGAAATTTTTTTATGCAGGACATGAACCATTTAAGCATTCATATCATGCTCACTTATTTATGCAAGATATGGTTCATATAAAAATTCGGTTCAAGTTGTTTATGCTATTTTTTGGGTTGATTCAAAACAAAAATAATATAAAATATTTATCAATAACTATTTGACTAGAAATTGGCATTATGTAATAGAATCCGAAAATATCTAAAAATATTTTAAAGAATTTGTCAGCTTAAAATGCGTATACTTTTGAACCTCTTGCAACAAAAACATGCGGTTTCGAACCAAATAAAAAATTCGTTTTGGAGAAATTGAGAGCTACAATACAAACATGTGGTTTCAAAATGAATCCGAATAAAATGAGCGGATTCGTTTTCGAATGCACGCCCGAATTTTGTTATAAAGAGTTATCTAAAAATTGACAAAATTTTGTGTTTTTAAAAACCTTGTCGAAATCCTCTAAAAACATTTATCTCTGTGTTAAAGCTCAATCTATACAATTTTGCTGAAACACGTTGTGCAACACTAATTTTGATGTTTTTTAAAATTGTATCTCCATAGTATTTAAAATAAAGAAACTCGATATTATCAATGAATACCGATCTTTAGTTTTTTCAATATTTTTTTCCACCTCATTAAAATCCATTATGGATTTTCTCACTTTTACGCAATACTTTTTAACTCGCCTTCATCTTACACACTATCTGTGTTTAAATCACATTTTCTATACTATTTACAATAAATCAATATTTCCACTTACCTTTCTCCTGCAGCTGCTGTCGTTTGATATCACCCTTGAGGACTTCCGCGGTATGCACCAGTTCATTGAGTTGCGGTTTTTTCATTTTCAGTTCACGCAAAACTTTCTGCAAAACCAAAGAGAACGCGTCCAGACGGTCATTGCACCAAACGTGCTAACAAATACTATATAGGTATAACCCAAAAAACCACAACATACCTCCTGCTTCTCTATGGCCAGACGCACTCCGTCCACATCGTCAACCACAACGCTCTGTATCTTGATCATGTTTTGTTCCCAAGTCAACCAATCGGAAATTTGCAAAACAGACTTATCGAAGCTGCCGGCCAAAGCGCCAGTTCCGCTTGGCTCGTTATTATATTCTGGAAAAGTAAAAAAAAAAAAAAAAAAGAAAGAAAAAATGAGCACCAAGTTAAGGATTTAGGTTAAAGGCATGCTAATTAGAAGCAGTTGGCACAGAGCTTTCATTTCATTGTGGTCTGGACATTGCGGTTCTCTGCGTTGGCTTGACCGACATTTTCCAGTTCGAGTTTATTGCATACTTAAAGGCGTGCTGATTGCTCGGCATTGACATACAGTTTATCATTCACTCTATCAAGCTGTCAGTTTTTCAGTCTCTCAGTCAGTGTAAACTTGTTTCTCTGGCCTCATTTTTGTGGCTGTAGTTCCTCGATGTATCATATTTATAAAGTTCATTTTTATAGCTTGTATTTAGGGGTATAACAGGCAACCTTAGGTATAGATTGAGGCATATACGTCTGTTCGTCCAGACGTCTGTATGACGTAGCATTTGAAGACTACAGCATCTATTAGTTAGAGTCATAAAATTTGTCAAGTAGTCGGATCAAAAAAAATCGACTTATTGCCAATGCAACCCACCCATTTGCAAAATCAACTTCAGATATTTAAGTTTGGTCTTCTTGGCCTATACGCAGTTCGAAATATTTCGCACGGAATCACAAAACTTCATATAAAAAAAAAAATCCCAAATAGGATTATCCCAAATGGGATTTTTTTTTACCCAAATGGGATATTTTTTTTTATATGAAGTTTTGTGATTCCGTGCGAAATATTTCGAACTGCGTATAGGCCTTTAACTTATAAGCGACACTAAATCATGAACTTATTATTGTATTAAGTATACAAGTATTATAAGACATAAGAACAAAATTCGGATTCAGCAACCACAAAATCATTATGAAAGATGTCGTACGTCAAAGTAGGCCGCAGACGACTTTGGGATACCCTGTACCACCATATTGCAAACAAATCCGATATATTGCTAACGAACTCCAAAAGATATTTCTTTGCCAAATTCGGATACGATATTCTTATAAACAATCAAAAAAAAGTCGAATTTTGCACCAAACACATTTTTTTTGACCGATTGGTCCTATGGGGCCTATATGATATAGTCAACCGATTTTAATCAAATTTGGTGCAGTGCTGGGAAACTCTAAAAGAATTTCAAATACCAAATTTGGTTATGATAAAACCAAAAAACCAAAAACTGCAACTAATTCTGAGAGCAAGCAGGGCTGTCCATTTTTGCAAATTGTCAAGTAGATGGCGCCAGGAGTCAAGATAAAAAGTAAATATGAAAATCAGCTTTTTGCGCAAGTTTTTCAAAAAAAAAAAAATCCTCAACAAAAAAAAAAATTACTTTGCGAACAACGCAATAATGGCTGAAAAAAAAGATACCAAGAGCAGGCAACAGGCAGGGAGAAATGTGGATGATTTCATACTACGGCAGCATTTTCTGAAAATTTCCACATGTTCTCGTATGTTTTTGACACATTACCATCTCTAATAAATTTTCTTTCAATTTCGTACCAAGCAGTTCAATTTAAATCTGCATGATAATGATCCACTCCACTTCTTTTACCAAAACAATTTTTGCTCTTTTGTAAAATTCTCGCACCTATTTTGCCTACCCAACATTGTTGCTACTATCAAAATAAGTTGCTGCACATTCATTTTGTAGTTTTTAGCGCTAAAGCAGAAAATATGATGTTACTGCTGGCGCCATCTAGATATTTATTGCAAAATTAATTAAGTTAAAGAATTTTGGTAGCGTTATATTATATATATAAAGTCCCCACTTACATATCGAAATTTTCATATGAAAGTATTTGGGAATATAATTTATTTCGATAAAAACTATACAGTGTATGCTACAGTCGTCATTCACATCGACTCTACACAATTTTTTTTCCTACTCTCTGTTGGTCATTTCCGACAGAAAGCTATAAAAGAGGCAAGCAAATAAAAAACATACTTAAATAAAATAGCTACCCAAAAAAAAAAAAAAAAACTATTTCAATTTACGAAAGTTTAAAGTGTCTTTATTGAACCAGTAAAATGCATTGGGCGTTGCTTAAGAGTACTCAAATTGCACTTGGCACTGTGGTGAAAAAGTTATTGGATTCGTGCTAAAATAGGGTCAAATGTTTGAAGTTAAACTAGTTTTAAAATGATGTAAAATAAAAATAACTTTAATCCAAAAGCGCTCCTGCTTGAAATAAAAGCTAAAAAATGTGTATAAGTCGGTGGAATACCTTCACTTTTTATAAAAGAACTAATTATTTGCAATAAAGTCGACGTTTGCTTCATTATTAGGCTCACATGAGTCTGTATACCAGTTTTGGTGGTAACAAAGTAACATATTGTTGAAATTTATAGAGAAGGCGGGCGGTCTATAAACAGGTGCACAAAAAAAAGAGGTATGAACTTTACATATGACAAAGCTACCCATATGACCTTTAAGCTCAACACCCAAGGCTTCTCAGACAACCTCAAAAAATCCTTAAAACGAGTTATTTTGAACGCTATCTTGTACAGCAGCCACAAAAAAAAATCGAAACGTAGGTTAAGTAACGTAGCAAGCAGGGCGCGGAGCCGCCTAGTTTAGCTTTCAAAGCGTTAAATCAAATTTTCACGCATTACAAATAATTTTAACAGCATTACAATAGACTTATTTGGCAGTTTCACAGAATTACTTAAACACCATGTGCTTCAAACAGAGCGCTACCTATTTTTACATTAGCTTTTTGCTGATCTTGCCAAGTCTCGTTTTTGGGCAAAATAAAAAGTGCAGTGAAGTAAGTAGTAAAGCTATCACCGATTCAAAAAAGTCACAGAGAACTTTTCCCTCCAAGGATTTCCACAAAACTTGTCCAAAAAGCGCCAAAATGGTGCCCATGACTGAAGACGAGATGCATCATATAGTTCCAATCCGCAACGATTATCGCAAAAACTTCAGCTCTGACAATATGACAGAATTGGAATGGGACTCGGAACTCTCTCAACTAGCTGAGTGTCGGGTGCGGAAGTGCAAGCTACAACGACTTGATTGCATCAATCCTTCTGGCCTTAAGTACCAATCGAATGCAGTGGAGAAACTTACGTGTACTAAAGGAGCAGTCAATTTGGTCAAAATAGTAAGTCTTAGGTTGACTCAACAGTGCAGAAGGTTAAGTGAAATAGATCTTCAAAGTGGTACTGATGACTGGTAAGTGTCCACACTGCTTTTGTGGTGTTAGCCAAATTACAATTATTTTTTCTGTTGCAGGCTAAAAATTGAAAAAATAATGAAGGTGGTGAACGAAAAAACTAATCATGTAGGCTGCGCCGTAAGTCGATATATTCGACAAAATCAAATACAACGACTGATGGTATGCATTTTTGACTGCGATAATGGCAATAAATAATGGGAGCAGTAACTTTATTAAGAACCACAAAAAATTTAAATTTGAAAAATACGAATTTTTTTTAAAGGAGTTATAATAGGTTACCCTTTGGCTGAAAATAATTTTTTTAAATAAAGAAGCGAGTGACATAACAATCTTGAAGGAAGTTAAGAAGGGAAAGGCGGTGGTGTTGGCGGTGGTGAAGGCCATTTTAAAGGCGGTGGTGAATGCGGTGTGGAACGCGGTGGTGAATTAAGTATATAATTTGTTTCGTCACCTCCACATGAGTGTGATAAATAAAGTAGGTGTAGGTCAGTGATGGGCAAAACTCATACCAACAAACATTTCTTTGTGTGAGTAAACAGCGCAATAAGCAAAAGCACACGAGAGAGCAAGAACAGAGAGCAAGAACCGCAATTAAGCAAAAACGAGCGAGAGATTTCACACTTTTGGACCGTACATGAGCCGACTGCGCTGCGGCAGAAGTTGGTGCAATAGCCTCGCGAGTTATGTAAATTGAGAGACTGCCCATCACTGGTGTAGGTTGTGCTGAAAGCAGTGGAAGTGATTGTGATGAAGTCGGTGATGATAAAGTCGTGTCGGCACCACCACTCTCCTAATTTACCTTCACCACCATACAGCCACATATGATGATGATTTTCGTCCCCAACACACTTTCCTATGCCAATATCTCAAGCTTTACTACTTGACTGCTAACCTAATTTAAGACCACCTTAGAAACCCCATCTTATTATTATGACCAAGAGCTTTCATAATTTGTGTAATGCCTCCTTCTTATCGGCAATTTACCGTATGTATAGACCCCAATCTTTTTCGTTAAATGCAACTTCAGTGTAAGTCTATAGAAATACCAAGGTGTAAAGAATTAGGGTTTCGAAATTACGAACTAGGAAGTAAGAATTAGGAATTGGGAATTAGGAATACTAAATTCCAAATTAGGAATACTAAATTCCAAATTAGGAATAAGAAATTCCAAAGAAATTCGGAATAAGGAAACAGGAATTAGGAATTGGGAATCAGCAATTAGGATATAGGGGGCCATCGGTAGCGCAGTCTACTACTAGTGGTAGCGTACTCGCTATGAAACCCGACCATCGGGTGGTTCGTTTTCCCGCAGAAGCACTGGTGCATTTGCCTAGCACTGGCATCGCTAGCTCAAAGACGCTATTTGCCCGAGAAAATCTGTATTAATTCAAGACACCGCCGTTCGGACTCTGCTATAAACTGTAGGTTATTAATAGAGAGACAAAATAGTCAGTCAGGGAAATTATTATTAATTAGGATATATGAATTAGAAATGTAAAATTAGGAATTGGAAATTCGGATTTAGGAATTAGGAGTTAGGAATAAGGAATTTGGAATTAGGAAATAGAAATTAGGAATTAGGATTGAGAAGTTTGAAATTAGGAATTAAGAATTAGGAATTTGAAATTAGGAATTAGAAATTAAAAAATTAGAGATTAGGAATTAGGAACTAAGAATTAAGAATAAGTTATTAATTAACAATTAGGGAATTTCGAAAAAAAATTGGGGAACTAGGAAATGGAAAGTAGGAATTGCGAAATTGGAATTAAAAATTAGAAAAGAAGCAAAAGAAATTTGGAATAAGGAAATAGGATATGGGGAATAGGAATTAGAAATTGGCATTAGGAATTAGGAATTAAAAATATGGAATACAAATAATAAAATTATTTCCTAAGCCTAGTTCTTTATTTCTAAGAAATTAGGAACTAGAATAAGAAAATATGAATTGAAAACGAGGAACTACAAAAAAATATTTTGGAAATTATTATGAATATTTTGTAATTATTAACAACGAATTTCGAGTTACAATTTAGCAACGTTGAATTAGGAAACACGAAAGAGGATTTAGGGAGTCCGAAAATGAAATACGAAATAAGTAATAGGTATTGCTAATAACTAGAAATTAGGAAATAAAACAGAAATTAGGAGATAAAAATTTTGAATTTAAATAAATAAAAAACTGTATATGCATAATAATTGGAACTAGGAGTCCAAAGAAAAACATATATGAAATTAAAATTTTATAGCTATTAAAAAAAGTGTTCAAATAATTCTACCCTAAATAGCAAAGTTAATAAACTTAACAGCTCAGCAGTAAGAAATATTTAAATTAGCCGCATACCAAGTAAAACTTTGTGAATTGAATAAATCTCTGAAAACCAAGTGCAAAACAACACGAAAAAGAAATCTATAAGAAACTGGCTTAAAAGCAAAGCAACAAGGAATATAAAAGCAAACACTTGAAATACTTGTAAAACTAGTGAAAATTGAAAGAAAATGCTTAAGAGGCAAACTAAGTATGCCAAGTAAAAATACCAAAAAAAAAAAAAAAACAAAAAAAAAAAAAAAACATGCTCAAAGAAGTTATGAAAGTTTTTGGTTTGGGAATAAGCCTTAAAAAAAAAAACAATGTTGTAGTGATTGTTGTTGCTGTGCTTGTTAGTACAACGCGCAGCAGGATTAAAGCCCTTTTTACGACAGGGGATTTTTCGACGACAAATTCAATGTCTAGGAAGAAATAAACCACAACAACAAAAGCTAAAAAGGGAGTCAAACAGGTTCTGAGTAGGCGTCTGACACTGGCGGGGTGTTTGTAAGTGTTTCTGTATGTTTTTTGGGGGGCATGTCTAGGTTGAATGAATGACGTGCCAACTGAAAGCATTTAGAATGAATGAATGAAAGGTAACGCTCACACACGCACACACACACACACACACACATAGATACTCTCACCCGTGAGCACAAAAAAAAAAGAAGCTGTTAAGCAAATATATCCTCGTACTGTATAGTAAAGAAAGAAAGCGCTTTCCAACACTCACAAAGCGGAACTGAAGTAGCAGTAGCAAAAAAAAAAAAACGTTAAGCGTAAAATTTCTTTTGACTCATTTTGATATATGCGAGGGTAGTTTGATAAGTTTGTAAGTTTTTTAAACATAATGTTTGGGCCAAAAATGCGTTTTATTTCTTAATTTGGCTTTCTTTTAGCTCAATACATATGACGCAACTTTTTCAAATTTGTTTTTCCTTTTAAATAATAGTTTGTTTCAAGGCACTTAAAATAGGCATTTGTTTTAGTGCTGAGCTATTCATTCGATCAAAATCTCCTAGCGCACAGCCTTTAGGTTTGGATGCAAGGGCCAGATTGATAGCAATTCTTAACGCTTAATCATTATTCTTTAAAAAAACAAAAAATTTAGCGCAGTTTAGAGTCGTCGGACAACTTTGGGATACCCATTGCACCACATTGCAAAAAAGATATTTAGTTGCCAAATTTGGTTACGATATTTTCATAAACAAACAAAAAAAAGTCAATTTTGACCGATCGGTCCTATGGGGGCTATATAAGATACAGTGCTGGGAAACGCTATAAAACTTCCAAGCACCAAATTTGATTACGTTTTTTTGACCAATCGGTCCTATGGGGGCTATATGATATAGTCAACCGACGGACAGACATTTCGAATTCTCTAGTCACCCTGATTAGGTAATTTTGGGGGTCTCCGACGACTCCTTCAGTATTTTCGGCTTGCACAAACTTAATATACCCTTTGTACCATAAGGTACGGGGTATCAAAATATTATTTACGCAAACAAAAACTTGAAAAACTTATATATTTATATTAATAGACCTTTAACTCATTTATTATGAAACTACACGATATTCGCATTTTTCCAATTTCTTTTATATTCACAAACTAATAAATGATGCAGCTTCCTTTAAATTTTACAGAAATTTATGTACAGATGTTAATTGACAAAAGCAAAGTTGCATCAAAGTTACTAGGCGGGAAATTCAAAAAGCCACTAACTAATCAAACTGCCCTCACAATACATAACATATGCATATATGTATATATGCATATATTTACACATGTATATGAATGGGTAAAAATATGTGAAGCGGAAAAATGGTTTAATCGATCTCTACAATGATAGAGGCACTATCATATCTAATAATCAACCCCTCACCAACATTCAGTTTGGTTTCTTATAAGTAGGTACCTTAGCTATCACTTTGTAGTTTCAAGATTCAATGTAAGGTTTTTCGGGAACTAGAATATTTAGATAGACTTTTCTAGTCAAAAAATATAGATATTAAAAAGAAAATAATTTAAAGTTAGATAAGTCTAAAATAATTATGTTCTAAAAATATGTTTCTGATTATATACAAAAAGTCGTGTATTATGATCGAACAATTAAAAGATCACGCAAGGCACAGGTCCATTATTCGTTTCTCTATGAAAGAGATAGCAAAGGTTCAATTTTTATATGGTTGCTGTACAAGATAGTCAACCAATTTTGATAAAATTGGCTTGGGATTTGTGTGTTGTGTCCTTCTCGGTTATCTAATTCTAAAATGTTCAGCCGGAAAAATGTGAAAAACTACTATTTCAAACTTTCAGAATTTAAAATATTTTGTAATAAAGCAAAAAAAAAGTAGAATTCAAATTAAATTTTCAAAGCGATTTTTACGATTTAGGTAATTTTTTGTTTTTTAATAAAATATTTTCAAAAAATAGGGTGGGCCATCTGTTGGTTTGTTTGTTAATTGCATTTTATTCGCATATTTTCCCACAAAATTGGACAAATGTATACACCAGATGCAAGTTTGAAACTACTCGTTTATGTATGAAAAATAATATCTAGGCACGTATACGAACATCCTAATTTTCGATGACTGTCGATGACGAATAAACAACGCTGATAACGGTCCCTGGGTCTCAATTGTTGCGTCATTTGAATGTTGTAAGCGTGTAAATGCAGATCCGCATGCAAAATTCGACCCAAAGTCCTAGCAAGGTGTTATTCTTGCCACAACTATTGTTTTTTCGCAGAACGACCATTTATTTAGTACGCCTGTACCACTTTTATGCGTTGTTCGGTTGTTAAACGATCCATGGCTAAAATTGAGTATTTTGTACTTTGCCTATGCCGAAGAGTATCCATTTTGGACTGGTATGTTTCGAATTATGAGTGTTTAACAACCAAACCAACAAATGGCCCACCCTGTACATAGGATTTAATCCACTTCGGGGCCAATTTAATTTTTTTATAGCAATTTATTTTTTTTATAAAAATACTAGTGCTGGAGAAACATCGATGTTATATCTATGCATCGATGTATCGAAGTTAAAAATATCTATGTATGTTGGCCAACATCGATGTTTTTGCTATTTTCAACTTCGATACATCGATACTTCCAGCACTACTTCTTACAATGCTCTAAAATTATTAGGCGTCTTCGTAATTTCTTCGCTCCACCCGCCAACCCACGTCACTTCCACACTTCGCTTCGCTTGGGACCATTAACTACCTTCTTCTTTTCTATTCAACTTGAATATCTTTAAAAAAAAATAAAAACATAAATAATAAAACGCAGTCAAAAAAATTTAGTTCAACATCAAGGGTATAAAATATTTTCTTTTGAGAATTCAAAGAAAGTCTCTATTATTCCTTTGAAAACACAAAAAAAAAAATTTATTCACCTCGATAACAATATATATATTTTAGTATCGATGACTTCTTAATTAATCGTAATTTTCGAAAAAATATTTTCTTTTAAATATTCAAAGTAAATCTGTACAATACTTTCTTTAGATACCTATATGTGACTTGTTCAATAAGAGTCCACCTCAATGCTTTTGTGTCGATAACTCATTAGTTGATCGGAATTAGGGCAAAAAAAATGTTGTCATTTGAGTATTCAAAGTAAATGCCTACAATTCTTTTTAGTGCTCAAATTGTTTTAAAGCTATGAAAGCTAAAAAATTGTATTCGCAATAAACCTAGATACCGAGATATGGCTTCTTAAAGAAACGACTAAGTGAATATTTTGCTATTATTATTTCGTTAATTAATCTGAACTTTGGAAAATTATATTCGAATAAAAAAACTATTGATAACTAGTTAATAAATCGAAATATTGGAAAAAAAAAATTAGAACAATGTTAATATAGAACAGTGTAAAAATCATAAAAATAGTGTTGATCTCAATTTAAAAGGTGACGCGCTTCACATATTTTCACCCATATACAGCCTACACACATATATTTACTACCTTTGCATTGGCTTTATGTGGCTTGTTGGCTTTGAATGTTTTTTCAGTCAGGTGCAAATGGTAGAAAATCATAAAAATATGTGAAACACGTTAAAAATTGCAAAAAGGAAACATTTGAGTTCTCGGGCAGAACATAGCTGATAACGTCAGTCAGTCAGTCGAGTAAGAGACGAAGGAGAAGAAGAAGAAGCCACAGCAGCACCGGCAAGAAAACTGTCATAATTCATTAAAAGCCCAAGAAAGCGTGAAATTTCCCCTTGTGTAATGTTGCTCCACGTCACTCAGCGAGTTTTCTTTGCCGTAACGTACATCCCCCACGGAGGGGTCCTACACACAAGTGGAGCATATCAAACCGTGCGTTGGTTGTGTTTGGAACAAAAAAAAAAGCGCCATAAAATCTGCTCCTAT
Source organism: Chymomyza fuscimana (assembly GCA_949987675.1). Classification (NCBI taxonomy): domain Eukaryota; kingdom Metazoa; phylum Arthropoda; class Insecta; order Diptera; family Drosophilidae; genus Chymomyza; species Chymomyza fuscimana. The sequence continues at coordinate 120,837,908 of OX465088.1, read as the reverse complement.
TGTATGTATATTGTATAGGAGCACCACCAGGCAGTCGATGATAAAAAAAAAATGAACAATAATATTGATGGAAATTCTTAAAGCGTTTTTAAACACTTAAAATATGGTGTGTATGGATGTAAGTATATCACGACCTGGGGTAATTTAAAAAAAGTTTTCACGAAGAATTAAAATAAAAAATATATAATAATATAAAGGAAATAATGATTTTGTTGTACCACAAATATTCGGATTAATTTTGAGTTAATAAGTATTTAAGAACAATTTGAGCTAGATATTTTTTTTGTTAGCCTTAAAAAAATCACATAGAAAAACTGTGCTGGAAAGTCAATAGAAAGAATGGTTCAGCCGTAAACAGATTATGCAATTTGAAACATGGAAAATAAAATGGCGTGCCAAACATAAATTTTTTTAAGTTTTTTGGCAATTATAATAAACCAATTTCAAATTGTAGGTATATGAATTACACTTATATTTTTTTCACAATATTTTTTCGTCACATTCACGATATATTCAAAACAGCATTTACATTTTGGCGTGACGTTACGATTGAACGACAAAATAGACAAAACAAAAAAAAATTTATTTTTTTTTCGTACAATTAACAAAATAAAAATTTATTTGGAGAACATTCGTAATATCAATCAATCAATTCGTTTTTTGCAGCACTTTTGAAAATTATATTATTTTAATGATATGAGCTCAAAGAACTTAATCTAAAAGGTTCAATTTTCAAAATTCAAGTATGGATCTCAGCATCTAAATAATGTTGCTTTCTAGTTTTCTAGCAGTCTCTCTAGATAGTATTTTTTTTAGAAGAGTTTCTAAGGAATTGCAACACGAAACCCACAGAAACCTGCCAAAAAAAAAATGCTACACGCCAGGAAAACATGCCACCATAAAAAAAAAACCACAGAAAACGTGATTATTTTCTTATTGCTCTCTTGGGACGATTTTAACAGATAGCAGTTAAGCGAGCAAATAAAAAAAAAGGTACAAAATTAAAATGTTCATAAATAAAGCTAAACGAAAGCTAATTTTAACAATTGTAATTATGTAATGCTCTGTTAAATGTTTTATATCTCTGCCGTAGATTGACGTACATGTTATAAGCCATAACTTTTTAAAAAGGTCGCTTTTATGGGGCTCCGCCACCAAGTACTTCACTCGCCAAGAAAGTATAAAAGAATTGTTTTTTTATTGCTTAATGTTATGACGACGACGATATAAAAACTTGTTTTATAATATTATAGAGTGAAAAAATATAATATAAAATTATAAAATACATATTTTAAAAATGTAGTTTTTGTCATTCATTTGGCAGTTCATCATCAATCAAGAGGTTTTTTTTCAATAGGTTTTTATTTTGTTTAATCACGCGTGAGTACTGTCTAGTTGGCATGTGTTTTTTATTCACTTTTCATTGCCATTTCATCATGGAAAGACTTATGCCCGAACAACGCTTGCAAAGTGTTTAAATTTTTATCAAAATAGTGGTTGCTTTTGTCAAACTTATTCAAAATTCAAAATTTTGTTCTCCGATGAAGACCATTTTTTGTTGAATAGGTACGTAAATAAGCAGGATTGTCGCATTTGGAGTGAGGATAATGCACAAGCTTTTATCAAAACACCATTACATCCACAGAAAATTACTGTCACTTCTCTACCAGAGACAATTGAACACCTGGAAATCAACATTCGAAGAGTTATTGGCGAAATACGGCCGCAAATGCTGCGGAAAGTTTGTGAAAATTGGTGTTCCAGATTGCGAAAGGGATTATCTTTAAAAAGTGAATGGCAAGAATGGTTCTTTCTATTGATAATAAAGATTTTCAGATTCATTTGAAATTTTTGTTTATTTTTCATTAAAAAAAAAATTCTCAAGATTAATGATCCAATATAAAAAACAACTAATTTGCTACTATATTTTCAATACCAAAAATGAATTCACTATCTCTTCAACATATGCACTAGAGTAGACTTTTTTGGACTTGGTCAAACGTTTTCCTTAGTGATATTTATTTATTTATTTTATTTGAGGGGTACAACTAAGTTCAGTTGACCTTATATTATAAAAAAAGTATAATTTATTTAGAAAAGAAAATAGAGCGAGGAAATTGATATGGCATGTTCTGCGATGATTTAAGGAAGGCAACTTTATAAGGCGAAGTCTATCAGAATATGGTGGCAGTCGGATATTTGGGTCCCAGTTTAAGCCACGAAGTGCAAAAAGGAGAAATTGCTTTTGTACGGACTCAATCATGTCCTGATAAAGGTGGTATTGAGGGTTCCAAACGCAGGAACAATATTCCAAAATTGGACGGACAAGAGAAATATAAAGAAGTTTGGTTGTGTAAGGGTCGTTAAACTCTTTAGACCAACGCTTAATAAAAGCAAGAACACCTCTAGCTTTATTCACGAAGTTGCAAATATGGTTATTAAATTTAAGGTTATGATCAAACAAAACACCAAGGTCAGACACACCATCGATGCGTTCTAAGGTAGAAGATTCTAAAGAGTAAGTAGCCAAATAAGGAGCAGAACGATAAAATATCATAACGTTACATTTTGTCTTGTTGAGAAAGAGTTGGTTGATATTGCACCAAGATTGCATATTATCAAAATCATGCTGAAGAAGTAAGTATTTATTATTATCGGAGTAGGACATACAGAGTTTAACATCATCCGCATAATTAAGATTGTGAGAAGATGAGATTACCTGAGGGAGATCATTTAAAAATATGTTAAAAAGAAGACGGCCTAGATGGCTACCTGTAGATTCGCAACCTTTAAAACTACCTTCTAGACTCGGTTGAATAAATAGGACGATATCCAATTTGACAGACAAGAAGGAAACCCCAGACGAGACAGTTTAACAAGGAGAAGACTATGGTTTACCGGGCCAAATGCTTTGCTAAAGTCAGTATAAATCACATCAGGTTGCTTTTTTTCTGTAAAACCATGATTAATAAGAGATGAAATTTCTAAAAGGTTAGTAAAAGTCCAATTATTTATTCTATATTCTATATTCTATTTTCAATATTCTATATTCTATATTCTATATTCTATATTCTATATTCTATATTCTATATTCTATATTCTATATTCTATATTCTATATTCTATATTCTATATTCTATATTCTATATTCTATATTCTATATTCTATATTCTATATTCTATATTCTATATTCTATATTCTATATTCTATATTCTATATTCTATATTCTATATTCTATATTCTATATTCTATATTCTATATTCTATATTCTATATTCTATATTCTATATTCTATATTCTATATTCTATTCTGCATCCATCAAAAAATTTGAATTTTGGCAGCATCGTTTAATACATTATTACCAGCTTATAAAAAAACACTCAAAAGAACACCGAAAATAAGATTCAAAAAGCCAGTAAACAAACTTCTACACAGGTCCGTCCAACCTAACGAGTGGTTCAACTGGTTCACAAGTACAGACAATTGGAACATCAGGATACACGTTCAACTTTGAAGGTGTCGCATAACGTTCCTCGTAAGAACCAAATTGACGACTTCGATGCACAAACTCCAAACAGATTGCAGCATTAAAGCAACATGGCGGCTTCTTGCCCAGCGGCTTATAACGCTGAAATAATTCACGCATAATCTCATTGGGATACTTGAGACTATTACGTGGTATAGGATAGATTGTGGGTGTCTTAGCAGCTGCACGTATGCTCTCATCCTGCATGACCGAGACCTTGCAATTGCCATTTTCCCACATGCCCTTCTGTATCTGACCCGTATTCATATGATAATAGATGCCCTCACCATTCTTATAGCCGCGTGCAAAGTGTCCTTGATAGCGATTGCCATTAGCTGTGGGTCAAACATATTTCTTAATAAACTACGATAGCTTCTTAAGCACAAAAAACACACCAAGTAACATGACACCCAGTCCATGCTTGCAATCTGTCTTCCACTCGCCCAGATAGATGTCTCCATTTTTGTACCACTGTATGCCCAAACCATGTCTACGATTTTGTAACCAGTTGCCAAAATAGATGCAACCATCCGTATAGAATTGTTTACCCTCGCCAAATTTCATATCATTATGCCAGACTCCAGCATAGACCACCTGCACATTGGTGCCATGCCGGCGTAACATGGAACCGCAACCCTGTCTCTTATTCTGCACCCAGTTGCCTTCATAGATCAGCTGACCTTCCGGTTTCTTCTTATCAGCATAGTAACTGCTGCTGCGTAGTGCGCTGGTCTTGACACCCCAACCATGATGCTTGTTGCACAGCCAGTAGCCGGCATAGGTGCCACCTGCAGGATAATGAATAGTTGCGCGTCTGCCAGTGCTGCACGCCGGCTTATTGAAGGAAATATAACGCTTCACACAGGAACCCATAATGCGGTACGTGTTAATTTAAATTAGGTATTCAATTTTTGGAAAGTAATTTGTTTCGTATAACAAAATATGAATACTATTTCGAATGTACATAGAAAAAAAAAAAAATACACAAAGTTGTTTTTAGTTTAAAACTAGTCGAGTTATGCTTCTTTCTGCCTCGGTGCAGGAAATCCCAATACAAACATTTTTGGTTCTTGGCTTTTATTTTTATCCGTCGGAACCCAAGTTCTCTATTCTTTTAGCCATTTGGATACGTTTTTAATAGGTTATAGTTCAGTTGTTAAGCTTCGTTTTGCAAATGTGGTCTCTCATTCGATAATTTTCGCTTAAGTACGCAGCAGGCCGAAACGCTTCGGAGCCAGAAGAAATATATAAAACATAAATTTAAATTTTATTTTTAACATAAAAAGCTTAATAATTACCTAAAAAAATACAATATAGTACAAAAAAACAAAAAATTTCCAGCCGCTTAAAAATTTGTAATTATATAGAAAGGTATGCTATTATCCAAAATGCCTTTTTGTCATGCAAATAATGCTTTTTTAAAATTTATTATTATATCGAATGGTATTTTCTTATGGAAAACATTTTTTTATTTCATTTAAATAATACTTTTTCAATCAAAATATCACTTTAGAAAATTATCAACTTTTGAAATAACCATTTGTATGCAAACATCACTTTTTATTAAAAAATTTAGATTTTTATATAGAAATATTTTTTTTTAAAGAAAATATATTTTTTTTTAAGAAAATATTTTTTTTTTTAAAGGAAATAATTTTTAAGTAATTTATTAGTTTTCCGCTATATAATAACCGTTTTTCTCCTATTTTTTAAATATCCTTCTCAATCATTTTAAATTCATATATAAAAACTAATAAATTATAGTTTTAATAAGTAAATATTATTAAATAATTACTCTATAATAATTAGTTTAAATAATTAATTTTGGAAACGAAAAATAAGAAAGATTTCGTAAAAAAAACATTATACCTACTTAGTGAAAGTAGTTGAATTTTCCACCTTTCTATTGAATACTTCAATAGTTCACTTTATTTATGAAGTAACCGATAAAAACTTTTGTATCCGAAATCGTAGCCGTTTTCAAAAACTTACACTTTTCTCTTAATTCGTATAAAGACTTTTAATTGCTGACTTTAGAAATTTTAAGACGATTTTAATAAATCAACTTTCTTTGCCGACAAAATTCTGTAAATTTATATCACAGAAGTATAACTAAACGTGAAGTTGTACACAAGCTCACCAACACTTTTTCACTTTTTAATAAAAATGTAATATATTTGGTATCACTCAAAGGATTCCTTCATCACATATTTCTTTTTAGCGCCTTATATATAAACCACCGTGCCGACTGACCGTAAGTCTTTAGGCTTCTTGGCAGTGCTTTGGTTTTTTTACGATTTCGACTTCCTATCCGCTGAACAATTTGTTTTCAAATGTTTTGCTGTGTGTGTTTTGTGTTGTTTGTCAGCTGTTTAAGGATGCAAGGAACAAAGCTTTGCGGAAAAGTTGTAGAAAGCTTTTTCCGCTTAAAGCAGTTAATTTGAATCGCAGAGCTTAAGAGCACAAGCTGCATGTAAAAACAAAGCAGTATAGACAAGCAGTTCATACAAGCAGTGTATGTAATAAACAGTACTCCATTCAAGTGAGTGCAAATAAGCAGCGCACAAAGCAGTCGCCGTAAAATGTGTAGCAAGTAGTGCTGGGCTGCTCGTGAGTAAATGAACAAAAATGAACAACTCACTAAAGTGAGTCAGCAAAGTGGAACTTTTTGGCTCACTACTCACTTGCTTTGTGGCGGCAAGTTGCCACATTTAATATTTTTTTGTTAAACTGGCGGTAGCACTAAAATGCCTATGAATTATAGTCTCAGTTATTTAGATCATCTTGCATATATCATTAACTAATAATATTCACTGATCATCTTCAAATTAAAATCATCATCTTAAATGTACAGATATCCCTAGAGCTTTTATCTATTACTTTGATAATCATCTTGTGTCAAGATTCTTTAAGCCAGATTACCTTATTTTAATTTTGTTTATTATTACAAGGAAACTGTTATTTGCGACTATTACATGTTGTACATTGTAATAGAGCTGGGATACTATCGATAGTGCCACCACTCGATAGTTTAGACTTCGATAGTTGAAACTATCGATACTATCAATAGTACTATTTAACAAAGTCAAATATGGCACACAGAAAAGGGAACATTTTTTAAATAAGTACCATAGAGCAAGTGGGAAAAATTTTAATACTTACAAAAAAAGTATTTAAAAATTTTTAACAGAAACGTTATATTCATGACATTGTAAAAAGAGGTCCTTTTTAAATTACATCTTAAAAAACCAAAAACTGTCCATTCAACAATTAACAATCTTTATGAAATTTGAAATTTCGGAAGCCAAAGTCGTCTACAATCCGGAAATGCTGAACGTCTGTGGCAATCATTAAGGCTAATGCATTATCGATTTTTTATTTCTTATGCGAAGAATTTTTATAAAAATTTGACTTAATTAAATAATTTTTTATGGTCCCCACCGGATTTGGTGACTCTAAAAGCGTTGGATGGTCAGAAAGGTTCGACGTGTAACCACTGGTTTTGTATTCTTTTTGACATGTTGCCAATTTTTTGTCCGTCGATTTATCAAACATTTTTTTTACATACAAAAGTATACTATCGATATATCGAACAAAACCATCTATAGTATCCGTAAAATTAAACTATCGATAGTGCCATCGATAGTATCCCACCTCTGCATTGTACATACTCATATATTGTTTTAGCTCATAAGAAAAGTTAAATAATAAGCTACGAAGCGAATTATATATTATAATTAAATACTCAATTTTTTTGCTTTTAGCATTTACCAAAACCCTTGTAATATTCCAGAAAATACAAAATTGCTTAATATAATATTCCTTGACATACAAAACATGTGTGTTTAGGTTTAATTCTACATAAACAAAGTGTTTAAAGTAACTTATGAATATTTAAATTTATCGATAAATTAACTGCTTAGAATGAAAGAGTGAGCAAGATTGCTGAGTCAATGAGCAAGTGAGCGATTGAGCAAGACTGCTCACTCATGATGCAATGAATTTTACAAGGTTGCGCTACTTTGGCTGCGCAGAAAACTGGTTCAATTTTTGTATGGCAGCTGTATGAAATAATGAACCAATTTTGATCAAACTTTACACAAATGTTTAGACTAAAAAAAAATTCAGCTGTCATAAATTTGGTCACTATATCTAAAAAAAATTCCAATATGTAATTTCTGTGTTTTTATGTGTTTCATACTAATCTCCATTTTTGTGTAAAGTTTCATAAATATTGGTCCACTATTTCATATAGCTACACAATATTGAACCTGAGCTACTTATTTTAGAGACACTATAGCAAGCCATGCCGTCTTTATCAAAATATTTCCCAAAAGTTGTTTTCTCAAAAAATTATATTTAAACAAACACAGTACACAGTCAATAAAATACATTAAAAATAAACACAAAACACAAAACAATTTTTACTGCTCATTTCGTCAGAATGGATCGAAAAGAAAAACATGCTAAAAAACCATTTTCCATAAACCATCAGCGTTTTAGTGATGTTAGTCAAGTCAATTTGGCTGATCGTACATACGGCTTTATGCGCATTAACACCCAAAAAGTGCATACACCCTATCCACGAGCTAAAATTGGCATCGATGCCAATCTTTTAAATGCTCGTTTAGAACAGGAGCAACTGAGCAGAAAACGGGATTCTTCAAAACGCAGTGTATCAATAGTTGGTAATGTACATGATCATGAGCTGACGGAGAAACGGTCAAAAGTTGACTCACCTTATCCTATGAAAGGCGTTAAGCTGGATCGTGAATCTCTTATAAAAAGCATCTTACCACTTAGCGAATCCGAATCACAAAGTACTCCGCATTTGACGTGTAGACGGCCAACGCCAACTCCAGCGGATACACCGGTTAACAGCCTCCAAGAAGCTAGTAGTGATACAAACTCAAGACAAAGTTCAAGACAGGAAAGCAGCTGCAGCAAAACTGAGCTGTTCTCTCCAATGTTAAGAGAGGACAGACGGGACAGAAGAAGTTTTCATCAGCGCCGCAAGGATTTCTATGAAGCCGAGTACACAATTGCCAAAGAGGGCATAAAGATGAGCAATTATAGTGTGCACTTGCCAAAGCAACCAAAAGAAATTGAGGATAAGATTACATTTCAAGGTTACGATTTGAAGGCAAAAGAAGAGATAGATATATATATACAGAATTTGGGATTGCAAAAATTAACCGATAATGTTTTAAAACATACAGGCATGTTAAGAAATTTGGAAAATCGTAAGACTTATTTTTCAGAGGATAGCTTTGGTAACGATGACCAATAAAGCAACTTACATTTTGACGAAAGCTATAATCAGATGACCTAAATTCAAGTGAAATAATAAATATTAATAATAAAAGCCTAAATAGTTGTTTTACTCCCAAACTTCTTGAATTATATTGGACTAAAGATTATAAGCTTATGCATAAAATTTTTTACTTTGAGATTATCTTAAAATTGGCGTAAATCATCTTAAAATTCTACTACAATTATAATTATTATCTAGTGGATGTTACGATTGATTTTATTGATGATTTCTTTAATCATCTCACAATTCGGAATTTTATTTTGAAGATTTAGTTCAATGTTGTATATTTTTAACAACCCTATCATCTTACAATTGGTATAAAGTTCAGAAACGATCAGCTGGATGTCTTCCTTTATTTTATGATATGAAATTTATTTTATCATAATACAGTTGAGATCTGGTTGGTATCAAGCCTTTTTGCAAGTTTTCATAATCATCTGACAGTTGTCTGTCTTTTGTATTTTAGTATTCGATAGCACAGTCACATAAAAAACCTGTGGTCTTATATACGGTTGTCGGGTCGCTGTATCCGAATTCCAGCTTCATAAACCAAATATAATGTATTGCTCATGTATATAAATTACTTGATCATCTTTCATGTCTTGCTTTTAAGTAAAACTTTCTTAAACTTTTATACATAATTTTGTTTATCACTTTACATTTAGAATTTATATCTCGAAAATATATAGCGGTTTTGTGGAAATTTTTTTTTCATCTTACAATTTATATTTTCGTTGATTATTTGACAGATGGATGGCATGCTTTTATGAATAAGCTATCGTTATCATCTAACAATTCTGATCATTACCTAGTGTTTGTGAAAATTTCCAGTATATACAGATTTTGCCAACACTGCTTCATCATCTCATATTTAAGTTTATATGGTTCAAACAAACAAATGTATAACTTGTATTTATAACTTTGTTGGATTACATGCTTTAAAACATAACTCTATTGATCATCTTACAATTTAAATTTTTATCTTTCACATATAAGCTTTTATGCACAGCTATCCTGATCATCTTGCATATACTATCATTAACTGTTAATATTCACTGTTCATTTTGAAATTAATACCATCATCTTAATTATACAGATATGTTTATAGCTTTTAATCATAATTGTAATGATCATCTCTTAACGATTCCTAGTGGCTAGCTTTAAGCAAAATTATTATATTTATATTTCATAGTAAATTAGGTAAATATTTAATTAAATAATCATCATCTTGATCTTGATAAATCATTGTCATCTTGACATTGACTTATAATTTATGCCAAATTAAACCAATAATGAACTAAATACTCATCATCTTCAAAAGATTATCATCATCTTTTAGCTACAGCTGTTTCTATGCATTGCCTAACCATAAAACTTCAATAATAAGCCAAGAAACTCTTCTCAAAAGTTATTACTTTAAAGAACTGCTTTGTATTACAAATCATCTTTTACATTTGTACTCAAATATGGAAACATCAATAAGAACTTTTTGTTTAAAAATAATCCTAAAAAAGCAATCAATTGCAACCAAATTGCTGCAAGCTGCTCGCTTTTTTAACACAAACATGCAGAAATACGAGTGTATCCAATATGCAAACTCCATAAATACAATTTAAAAAAAAATAATACAAAAATATGCGTACGTCTGTTGCGAATAATTTTACAAATAATATTTTTTTTTTGGTATTTTATTTGCATTTGTGCATGCATGCTTCAAACAAAAAAACAAAAACATTATATTGAATTTCGCAGGAGCTTTTAAATTCTGCTCAAAAATTTGTTGTATATCATGAATTAATATGGGTTAAAAGCAAATATTTACGTTTTATAAATATGCACAAAAACTTAAACATATTCTATGGGAAAACATTTTGATAGAAGCAAAACATCATAGTATCGTAAATTAACAAAATGTTTTTCAGTTGGATAATCGAAAATAATGAAGTTAAGCATAATCGCTTGGGACAGTAAAGGGGTTTGATATGATGGCCGATTCCAATATTTTGATTTTTGTACGTTAATGTAAGCAGATTAACGTAAACGTATTTAAATATTCTTATTGTCCGCGGAAAACGTTTATTGCTGCATACGGTCACACTAACAGATGAATATGTAATTTAAGTAATTTAAAGCTGGGTTCTGTTTTTTCTTTTCTGAGTCTTTTCGCAATATCTTACTTTTCTTGCTTAGGTTGGTTGATCTTAGGGGACTCCGAAATGCTCCGGAGAGTACATAGATAAATGAAAAACTTAAGGTGTCTTCAACTGCTCACTAAAGCAGTTTCACGTCAAGTCATCACAGCAGTATCTTAAGAGTAACTCTCAAAAGGTTACAATCCGAAAGTCCGAAAAATTAAGAAGAAAATACATTTTCAGATACAAGTTTGAGATGAATATGTAACTTAACTCAAACCACAGTTCTGGTTCTCTTTTCCAGCGAAATAACATAATTTTCAGTGTTATATTTTTGGTTAGTTTGGTTGATGTTAGTAGACTCCGAGACCCTGCGGACTGTAAGTCGGTCAATTAAAAATGTCATGGTGTCTTCAACTACATCGCAAGAAACACCAACGCATTATCTTTAGAGTTTCTATCAAAAAGTCAGTCCACAGTCTGAAAAATTTAGGAGTAATTATGTTAAAAGCCTTTAGAGTTTATAAAACACGCACAAAACGACAAATATCACTAAAAAGATTCCTGATGAATGAATGTTTCGAAAGAACAGAATACTATATAACTGGCATCTCACATACAAAATCACGATTTTTGACGGTTTTAGTTTTGTGAAGAAACTACCTTGGCATAGCTGTGCAGAGTGACCAAGTTTAATGGTCTTATATTCATATCTGAACACTTGATGGATTCATTTGTTTAAATTCTAATTGAATTTTCAAAAAATATTCATAAATCCATTTTCGAACCATTAGGGCTCAAAACCTGTTAGTAGCTTTTGAAAGATTAGAAAGATTTTAAAAGATCCAGGTTACATGATCGTATAAGAACTAAATGCATATCAAAATGCGTGGGGTCATAAAAATCACTTTACACCATAATATAGAAAAGACTTTCGAAAACATAACTTTTATTTACGAACTTAAGCTGCTAAAACAGAAATTCTTAAGATATTGATTGAATTCATTCATCTTGCACTTAAATTTTTTTAGTTGTACCTATTTCCTAAAAAATATATATTTAACATTTCCGAATTTCGATCTATTTACAACAAAAAAACAGTTGAATCGCAAGCTGACCTTGTTGGGTCCGAAAATTCTCGTAATTAAGACTTCAAACCCACAAGTTTCGCAAAAAGGCTAGAAAATGTAGTCTGGAGTTAGATGTGGAAATTTTGTATTTACTTATAAGAAGATGCCAGCTGTTACCGTGAGACATGTTGCCCTGCTACGAATAACCTTTTTTTGACCAAAACTGATAAGTATCTGAGAACTAAGATCAATCATAATTTTGTGATACAAACAGTTCTCGAGGTGCTTAACTAATTAATAAGGAGGCCAACGAGACCATGAGAAAATTGTTAGTTTCTACGCCAAAGATCCCTACCCGCACCTTGAAGCAATCAAGTTATGTTAAGGATACAGTCTGAAAAGTAAAAGTTAAATGTTTAAATATGAGCAGAATCGAGAACTTCAAAAATACCCTGGTGGAGATATGCCAAATACTATGTATGTCCTAACTATGGTGCTAAGCTAATAATAAAATCCAAATTGGTTCAGGAAAGCGGAGACAAATTGAACTATATGTATCTCTGGACATTAAAACTTCCCACTCATGGGTCTAAGCTCTTCTGTGGCATTGACCGACACATTACGAGAAGAAGGGATATACCGAAGAATCAATAATTCGCATGGGTTCAAGAAAATCTCAGAATTGCGCAAGAATTCCTTTAGGATACAATACGAACAAGAGGTAAAAAATACTTTTAACGCAACATACATATTGAATGTGACGCGCTGGCAAGAAGAGAAACATCCCTCTTTGACGAACATAGTATCTCGATTCTCGATTTCAAACAAACTTGCCTCGGGAATTGTATAGCCTTGAGTAGCTCTAGGGCTAGTAGATATAGATATAGATGGATAGATATAGATCCTTATGCTGGCAATGTTGCTTTTCCAACAACATTATTATTATTACAATGCCTAAGCTACAGCGACTTTTTTTTTTTAATATTGTTTGAATTTTTTATCCTACCTAACTTTTATTTAATTGGCATTTACTTTTATAAGCTAAAAATGGCTAAGGTTGTCTTCAACTATTTAATCACCTTACAACATCATACAGTTGGTCCTTCGAGTTGCCAACTAAAATTTACATTCAAATTCAATTTGGAATTTATTTACCAAGCCCTAGACAACGTTTCAAAATGCTAACAAAAAGTGTATGCAAATTGACTTAATTTTTGCCGGCACATTGACGCCAAAACTATTTTTCACCCAGCCAAAAATAATCAAGATAGGTATTTAAACAGACTTACCTTTGCTGCCGCTTCCGTTGCCAATTTTCGTGCCATTTTTCAATTCCGTCAATGAAAGCTCAATTGAATCCGCGTGAGCAATCAAATTGTTTTTAGTCTGCAATAAAAGCAAAAAAAAAAAAAGAATGTAATTTCGGCCTAGAGATTGCGAACCAACTACGAACCTTTTCAATTTCATTCATCATGACTGGCGTCACCTTTGGCATTTGTGCGTTTTTGCCAATGGCGCCAACAATAACCTGTAAATCGTCACGGCGTTCCTGTAAAAGTGCAAGGAAATGATTTTAATTCAAGTTAAAAGTGCTGGAAAGTGACACAAAGGCACAAAGAGTGTTGAAAAATTTACAAGAAATGCAGGCGACTCTTGGGAATGCTGCCGCTGAAAGCGGAAGCGGAAGCTGCACTAACAAACACACACACACACACATACAGAAGCATACAGTTCAAAATGGCAAAGGGGGTAATAACGGTAGCACGACAAAAAAAAAATTAAATTCAATTTCAGTTGCTACCAAGAAAAAAGCTAAAAACAAACTTAAAATTGCGTACGTTTAAGCGGGCGTAACCGAATTCGATGTAACCCTTTACTTGAGCCCGTGCCCGATTCTTTCCTTCCCAAACAATTTATTCAATTAGACAAGTGAAAACTTTAGAGGTTAAACACAATTGTAAACCGTCTAACAAGTAGTTCATATTTTAAGAGTTACTTTCTGTTCTGGATAAAATAATATTTGAAGCCATAAAGGTTAAGGGAACAAAAAAAGTTCTCCAACAAGCTTTTTATAAAAGCAAACCGAACTTTTTTATTTTATCACTTAATGAAAATAAGTTTAAGATAAGCTTTTTTAGACATGCTAATTTTTTTAACAGCTGGGCCTGTACTTTTCTCTCTCGACGGCTTTGCAAGAGAATACACAACTCGATCATCTCAAAAAATCACATTATATTGCACACAGAAAACCATTAAAGTGACCATCTAACAGTAAATATTACAAACTGAGACATACTGTTGAGGTTTTAGCATTTCCCTACAAATTTATTCATCATCTTCAAAGAAGTATCATCATCTTTCAGCTGCAGTAGAATGTCTGCATTGCTTAATCCAAAAGTTCAATAATACCGGCGTTTTTGTAAGTTATCTTATATGTAATTACTTTAACAGTTGTTAAAATGATCATCTTCAAAGATATATCATCATCTATCAGCTACAATTGAATTCCTGCACTGCTCAACCCAAAAGTTCAATAATACCGGTAGTTCATTTGATCATCTTTAAAGAGTATCATCATTTTTCAGCTACAGTTACATGTTTACACTGCTAAGCCCAAATTTCAATAATACTGCGGTTTAAATAACTTATATGTAATATCTTTAACAAGGGTTGATCATCTTTAAAGAAATATCATCATCTTTTAGGTCTAGTTGGATGTCTGCATTGCTCAACTCAAAAGTTCAATAATACCGGGAGTTTAGTTGATCATCTTCAAAGAAGTGTCATCATTTATCGGCTACAGTTAGACATCTGCATTGCTCAACCCGAAAGTTCAATAATACCGGAGTTTTGGTAACTTATCTTATATGGTACTTTAACAGAGGCTTAAACTAAGTCAACATCGTTTTTCGGAAGGGAATCAATTGTGATTAAATTTTTCTATGGTGCAACCATTTAAAATGAGTAGTGTAGACCCGGAAACAACTCAGCCATAAGCGTCCGTTCGTTTTAACACATATTTCTAGTAAATCCCAATAGCTAGAGATGCGGTTAATCGTAAGCAAATAAAATTTGTCGATTAATGTTGGATATGTCGCTTACAATTGAAGAAAACATTTTGCGCATACATTAAGTAATTTGTGTTTTTTTTAGAAAGTTGATGTATCCTAATATCCAACCTACGGTCGAACAGGCCAAGTCTTTCCAATTGTTATGTTTCAGAAGCATTCAAAGTTATGAGCTTGAGGAACTATGGAAAGAATAGCGTGATGCGAACTGAATGAAACAAAATCCAAAAATGTCACTTCGGCGCCGGAATTGGACTTCGGCAGAGGCAACCCGGCTTTTTTTGTGGTTGGATTTCGGTCTACATCAAGATTATGGTAAATCAAGAATTGAATCCAGATCAGCATAGACACCTATAGTCTCCATGCGAATAGGAGTAGAGATAAAGTTGTTGTTTTATTTACATTTCGAGTTAGGGTGACCAGATATTTTTAATATTTTGTGAATTTTCGTATTGTTACAATTTGTATTCAGATCTTAAAAATTACATTTTTGTAATTCTTGAAATTCGGCTTGGGGAAAGGGTAGTAGAAAACTTTGTTTGATTGGGGTTATGCGGATTGTTTCATAAACTCTATCCTACAAACTGCAAAAAATACAAAGTTGATATAGGGTATTCCAAGGTCGTTCACCGCACTGACTAATTAAAAAATAACGAAATTTATGAAAACAACGAAAATTTTAAAGAGTTTTAAGAGAGCAGAAAATTGTTCTTGCTTGAGCTTATGCAGTTTATTTGATTCACATTTTCCAAAAACTCCGCGTTCATACAGTGAGACGACACAAAAATCTATATGGACTTGGTAGATAAATTTTTTACACACTTCAAATCACCGGAAGTACTTCCTTCACCACCCTGTTACAAACATTTGAACACACTTAATATGCCCCTTTGACTCTATAGGTTAGGGGTATAAAAACTGAAAAATGTCATATATAACGTCGTGTATGTGTTTGGATTGGGGCATGTTCTGGTATCGACATTGACTATGGGGCGTTGTCGGAACATACCAACACTCTGACAGCTTGTGTCAACCAACAGAATTGCATTTATGACAAAACGTTGCACGGCCACTTTTTGGCGCCAAAAAAATGTACCCTTTAGATGGCAGCAGAAAAAAATAACAAAATACCAGCAAAATTCTGTGTACTGAGCCCGAATCTGAATCTGAATAGATGGCAAAAATATTGGTCCATAAAAGAGGAGCGCGCGCGGAAATGAACCGAACCGTTGCGTATATAAGACGTACCAAGACTGAGCAACAACACCAAACAATGCCGGCTAAAAGAGAGCATCGATGGCATCTAATGTATTCTAGATTGCTCTTAATATCTCAAGGGATACGCTCACCGCAGGGAGAGAAAAGCTTTTTGTAGAGCATGAATTTTATATTGCCAACATTTGTTGTTAGATCATTTATTTTGGTATGCTCTTTATTTAAGTGTTGTTTTGTTATGTTGTTTCTTTCTATTTTTAAGACTTTTATCCCATATTCAAAATATCTATATAAATCTATATTTGTCGTCGTACTATAAAAAAACAAACTAGAATAAACAACTACAACAAAAAAACTATAAAATGAACGCAATGATTAATGAACATCATTGGGCTGTTGACTTGAGTTTTTTGAAAACTTTTTTGAGCTATTGCAAGCTGCAAGCGCACAGTGGTAAAAATGTATTTGCAAAATTTTTTAAAATTACTACTTAGTTTTTATATGAATGTGAATTTTTTCAAAATTTTTGTTTGAAATTTTGTAAAAGTTGTTGAACAAAAATAAAACTGTATTTTGAAAAGAAAATATTTTTTTGAGAGTTACACTTATTTCAAGTTTTGGAGAAATATGCAAAAATTATGCTCAAATTCGATTTTTAAAAAATCATGACATGAGTTGATAAAAATATTAAGGGTTTTGATGGTAAAAAAAATCGAAATTATTTTGCGTTTTCCTAGAGCATACATAATTTCATAGAAATATGAGTATTAGCTTCATCACTTGAAAAGAAAATACAACCAAATTCTGTTTTTACAAGGTATTTTTCTAAACAGTTTTGATATAACACGGTCCAGAAAATTTTTTTTTTTCGATTTAGGACGATTAAAAAAATCTATTTGATTGAAATTAATGAAAAATATTTAGCCTCATCTTTTAGAAATTAAGCTAAAGAATTCCCCTTTCTTATTTATTTTTATAGCAGGCTGTACTTCATATCTTTTATTCACGGGTTTCTTTTACACTATTTTATCTAGAACGTATCTATCGTGTAAAAACAGAATTAGTTGTATGCCGAAAAGTAGTTTCCACAATGCTTCATATATTCTGAAAAGATTTTTTGAGTGGATAGATATCAAAACTTTTAATGCATACCATACATAAATATTAACCACGGACACACAGTGTTAGTCGAAAGGACGAGCATCACACTTTTTTTCGCGATATTTCGTTTGCACACTCTCATTCTTTGAATTTGTTCTAGCCTTAGTTGTTGACGAGCTTAAGCTAAGAGTAACAGTTTTTTAGGGGTAGGTGTTCGTCAAAACGACGAAGGTAGAATTTAGTAGAATTTTTTTACATTTTTCTTATATTTCGGTAATTTTTCAATGATATACATAGTGAGAAATACATACTGAGAAATAGTAAAAATTAAAAGCCGCCTTCGTTATATCGACGAACGTAAAAAATAACGCGTGGTCACTAGGGTTAAAAAGGTTAATACGTCTGCAGACAAAAAGGCTTATAAGCTTTTAATTTGTACAACTTTCCGACATTGATTTAAATTAATTAATAATTTTGTAATAAAATTTTAATAAAGCATAACAAAATTTTACTTGTTTGCTTTCTCAACAACTAAGTTCATAAAAAAATAATTAATTTTTAAATGAAATATCATTAACATGAACTTTTGGTAAATGTCATTTTGAATAACCCTTAAAATAAACAACATTTATCACAATATGAAAATTTTATTTAACAACTAGTCAAACATGACAGCAACAATGTTTTGCTGTTGCGCAATAAAAATAGAACTCAAACCACGGTGCCTTAGCAACAAGCTGTTTTAATTTGGATAGATCTCTACGTTTAAAATAGCAAACCGCCCCCTACCAACATCAACTAACAGCAGCAGCATAATAGCAAAAGTCTCTTCATGTCGGTTGAGGTGCTCTTAGAAACTGAGAATTTGCTCTTCTGACCCACTTAGAAGTCAACCAAAAAGTGCAACACATATGTTGTGGCAAGAACTCTTTCAAACACACTAACTGCACACAGATGTTGGTTGGCATGAACGCCATGAGATGACTGTGTCTATAAGTATGTCAAAATCTTTATTTTGGTATTTTTTTAATGTTAGCATTTAGCTTTTAGCTTGGATTTTTAGCCGAAATTCTCAAGAGGGCAATTAACTTGTCGGCAAAAGAGAAAGAGTCGGGCGTGGACTACGTCAGCTAGACAGGCGTGCGTCTGTCTTAAATATGTCTAAATTAGTGTGCAAAACGAATTGAATTCTACAGTTGAATTATTCGCGAGATTATGCCAAATAGTATTGAAATTTAGACATAGTCACAGATTTTTGGCCAGATGTTAACAACTTGGATGTGTGCCAGTGTGTGACATGGTTGGTGTTCAAATTGATGGGTTACGCTTACATTAATATCCTCTAAACGTTTTTCGAGCACTGTGCTGGATTTTCGATCTACGGGTTTATCAATGAGCACATTTATGCGACGCAGTCCCTTGGTGACCAGTTCCTCAATGTTTATGCTGTCCATCGTTGCACGTGCTGCGCCAGCTGTGCCGCCAGCTTTAGATCTATTTGGTATAAAAAATATATTAAAGACGATTTCTTAATAATGTAGTTAGCTATGACATTACTTAGCCTGCTGCACTTCACGAAACTTTTCACGCAAAATGATTTGTGCGCGCATAACCTGCCGTGAAATGCTGCCCTGTTTGCCATGAGTTTCCAAGACCAACGAGTCACCATGTGATATAAGTGTGGCTGCATCTGGTGCAATCAATAAGCGCAGATCCTCACTGAAAAGGAACACATATAAAATACAAGTACTTGGAAGTTGTTGTTTTCCACACATACGCATCGCTTTCCTGGCACTGCTCTATCTGGGCCTTGGTCAGTTCCAGTTTGCATATCATTTGCTTGGCCAGCTTATCGAAATCTTTTACACGCTGCTCCAAACTGCTGCCCATTGCTTCTTCACTTAGCGGACTCGTTAGTGTGACATTGGAATTATCCGTTGGTGAATTCATGGAGCTCAAGACCTTGCTTAAAAACGAGTTCGACTTCTTGGCCGAGGGCGTCTCTATGCGACTCTGCACACAAAATAAAACACATAGGTACATCATAATTTGATTTCGAAAACTCTCCCCCAAAAAAAAAAAACACCTCCAAAAAAAACTATACCAAATTTACCGTATCACTATCGGAGTCAAAGATTTGTGTCATTTCCTGTGAGAAACGTGGTATATCTTCATCATCGGAAAATACCAGCGGTTCTATATCAAATCGCTCCTTATCAGCGCCATAGAAACTATTACGACCAGGACTCTCGGGCTCGGTATCTGGCGTAGTGGCATCTAGTGCAGGCTGCAACTGACGCCAACGCTTGGCTTTGGGTCGTTGTTCCTGTGCCTCCTCCTCAGGCTGTGTACTTTCTTCCTCCGAATCGCGCAATATATCCCTTTCATTGGCTATACGTTTGCGTTTCTCATCAAAGGATATGCGCTGTTTCTCTACAAGCAAAAAGGGTGTGCTTGTATTGCCCTCTGCAGGTCGCAACAAATCTTCCTGACTCTCCAACGACTCTGTTAGCGACTGTTTGCTCTTGCTGCGTCGCACCTCACGTCCATCAGCATCTACACGCAGCGAAGAATCGGAATCTTCGGACAAATCTACAATCTGCACAGTCTCCACATATTCTGGCACAAATGGTTCCACACTCTCCAAAATGTTGACAGTATCCACTATTTCACCTACTTGTGGCTCGAATTCAATATTTTGCACCGACATTTTATCGTTTTGTATGTTCTTCACTTTAATCTCTACAACCTGTGTAGTCTCAGCCTTGCGTTTATTCTTCGCTGGCTTGGGCGGTGCAGCTTTGGACTGCAGCGCTTGCGGATTGAGCGATATTTGTGAGAATAAATTGCTAGATTCAGCCAGGCGAAAGGTTTGCGGTGGCAACAAATCTGGCAACACTGTTTCAGCCTCCGCTGCCGTAGTCTCCACTGCTGTTTTTGCTGACTCTACAACGCTGTTGTTTGCCGAATTGTTTTCACCCGATTGTGGTGTGCGTGCGCGTCTTTGACGCACTGTATCGCTGACTATGACTATTTCCGTATCGTCGTCATTGTTGTTTGTAGACTTTTGTGTAGAGTTTTGATTTTGAGCCTCAATTGTGCTGGTTTCATTAAAACGCGTTTTAAGTGTGTCCTGTGCAATAAATGCATAGTTTGTGGTAAATTACAAAAGTCGACAAAGTCTCCTTAACTAGTTTTTTTTTTAATACTATTTGGAAAGCAGGTGAAGTATTTGTCACATGTTGGGTTTTTTACAGAAACATATTGCTGATGGTATTTTGGGTATACATATTTAAACAATTTGACAGTTGACGGCAGCCGCAACCAATTTAACGCCATTTTGAATTTATTTTTATTTTATTTTATTTATTTTACAGGTACAAAGTATTCTACACAATTTATTTTGAAGCGTGTGAAAATGACACCAAGTTAGACCCTTTGAGCAAGTGATACGGTGAATCTGGTATGGTTGTGGGTGATTTAATATTTTTTATTGATGGTTTGGTTGGCAGTTCTGGTTTATATTTATAAGATATTATATTTGGTAGGTTATTAGCTTTTGTGGAGAGTTTAATATGTACGTCACAAGTTTTAGATATGGGTAATGAAAATTGCAGATAAAAATAAATTAAATGTACAACAAAGATGTTAGTCTTAGTTTTGTTAGAGTTTGGACCTTACACCTTCAAATATATTTTGTTATGGTTAGTATTAAGCTTACAAATAGTAATTATATTTTCGGAAAACTGTGTAAAGATATAAATAAATAAAATATACTTATTCACATATATTGATTAATGTATTGAATATCTTGAGTAAGGGTTTCTTTAATTTTCTAAAAAGCACAGTTGAAGGGTTTTGCAAATTATAGTTCGGAATTCACAAGTTTAAAAAAGTTAAAGCTTTTTTCCACTTATAGCTGACAAACGGCTTCTAATCAAATTACTTTCGACGCGCTGAGTCCGAATCAGTTCTGAGAAAACTTACCTATGTCAAAACCCTTTTTGGACCTCGGTTTTAGCGATAAATAGATTATTTATGTATAAATAGCAAACATACCAAGAATGCGAATAAATGTAAAATGTTAATGAAAGATAATTAATTTAATTACCTACTATTTTAAATAGACAAAATTGCGGACGTTATAGTGGGGCGCTTACGACTTTTAGATACATTGTACCATGTACTTAGATATTCCAAAGAATGTTTGATAGAGGAATTTAGTTACGATATCTTCATAAACAAACGAATTGTGTCCTAAAATTTTTTTTCGACCGATCCTATGAGTCGAAAGCTATACGATACAATCAACTGATAAAATTTGATACAGTGCTTGGGTAGTCCAAAAAACTTTGAAAAAAACCAATCAATTAAGGGCTATATGTTATATCCAACCGATTTTAATAGAAAGATTAATATCTTTCGAACTCCAAATTAGGTTGCAATACCTTTATAAACAAACGAATTACGCCTCTAAGACTTATGCGGTGCTCTGTAATACCCTAATGGGATCTATATTATATAGCACCAATATCGAAAAAAAATTAATAGACTTTTTTACGTGATATAAGAGATCTAATCCGAAAGTTGAATTGCTTTAGCTCTGGCCATCTCTGAAATCTCGGCGTTCATACGGACAGAAAGACGGTAATTTTTATACCAATTTCTCTAGTAATTCTAATCATACTTGAGGTTGCTTTGAGAGGACTCCGTCGTCTCCTTCACTATGTTATATCTATTTTCGGATCACAAGTTTAATGTAATCCATGTACCTTACAGGTACCGGGTATACTCAAAATAATATCTCAAAATCCATTCCATAGAAAATGTTTTTGATCCTATTTCGATACTAATAAATCGGTCATGACTAAATAATGTTGACGATAACATTTTCGTTTATTATTTTTTTCTTAGTCTAATATTTCTATAATTAAAAAATTATTCATGTAGAAATAAATGTACCAAGAGACTAGAGTTAGAAGACATTAAAAGCATGAAAATCTAAGCACTAGCACAAATGTTACACAAGATAAACATTAAAAGTTTAAATAAACAATGTAACTAGTTAGTTAATACTAAAAAAAAATATGTTTTAATTTAATGCAATTGTTTAAATTTGCTTTCTTGAAATTTAATCAAGTTTAATGATGCAAAGCAAGGGTAACCAAAAGAAAACGAGAAATTTAATTCCATTTCATTGGAGGAGAGATAAACATACTCCCCCAATGAAAAACCCCAAGTAAATGAAATACTTTACGTACATATTTACGAAAATGAAAGACCAGAGGTGTGAAAATGGAAAAACCACAAGGCAACTGACATTTGAGATGCAGAGACCAAAAATAAAGTGCATGCAACCGTAGCAAATGAATATGAGCTTAACAAGGAAGCAAGGATAACCAAAGGAGAGACTGTAAGTAAGTAGTATAAAGCAAATAGCAGTGTATTACCAAACAGACAGACAGACAGATAGACAGATGAAACCACAGATGAAAATATATGTACAAAAGCTTAACAAGTAAATAATGTATTGTAGAATGCATGTATGTATCAATTAAGTTTGCTAATATATAGAAACATTTGCATAATGGCTTTTCCTTGTACTTACCACAACAATTGCAATAACCTGCTGCTGTAATTTTTCAATTTCCGGATTTGATGGCACATTAATCTCCTTCAGATCATGCTCCATTGCTCTGTAAAACCAATAAAGTAATTTATTAAAACAAATGCTTTAAAATGCTTCTTCTGATGGCAACCAACTTTAAGGTCTCCAGTGATATATTGTCCAAATTTTGCAGCGTAGTCTTCATCTCTGTCAAACGCTTGATAATATCCGCACTGGTTAACTTATGATAGGTAGCCTTGAGTCCATCTATACGCTGACGCGTCTCCAGCATGCAGCTTTGATCACAGGATTTGCTATACTCATTATAATGCTGCTCACAGCGTAGCAGCACATCCTCGAACTCCAGCAAAATGCTATTACGATCATGTATCTCCTGTGGGGATTCAAAGCGTTGCACCAGCGCATCAGCCGATTCAAAGCATTCCTCAAGCTTGCCGGCCAGCGAGAGCAAGCCCTCCAGAAAAGCCTTAGATTGTGTTACATTTTCACCTAGCGCATTGTACAAATGCTTCAATGCATCAATGCGTTGGCTAAGCTGCTTGGGTGATCTAGTATACTTGTCCTCACAGACGCGGCGTCCAGTTTTAATGGTGCTCTCAATTTCTGCCTTGATTTCGGACAATGTGCGATAGATTTGCTGTAAACAAACGTTAAACGTAAGCAAATCTTGTCCTGCACATGCGCTCCATAACTTACCAAGCACTTATGATACTGTGCCTGCACTGTATTGGGTCCTGCCGAAGCCACATCTAGCACCAAAGTGGAGCGTTCCACATTGCGCAAATCACCATAAGCGCGATTTAGACGTGATTCATAGGCAGGTTGTGGTGCAGTGCATTTATTGAGCTTGGCCTGGCAGGCCTTGAATCGTAGCTCCATTAGATTAAGCTGCTCCTGCAAGCGATTGGCCGCCTCTATTTTGCCATTACGTGTATGCTCGGCTATTAGTTCTGTAATTTCCTTAAAATTCTGCTCGTTTTTCGTGAACTCGGTCGCCAAAAGCTGTAGGTAAGGTAAAGTGATTAAATTTTACTACAAATTATTTTTACTCAGACTGCGCCCACCTGGAAATCATCCGGCAGATCCTCAATGGTCACATCATTTTCCAGATGCTCGCTGAGTATCTCATCGATACGCGTCAGCCAGGCCTCAAACTGTACTATACACTTCTCGGACTGCTCCGCCTCGCTGACCTCTTGTTCCAGCAATTCCGTACGCTTTTTGGCCTGCTGTTGCAGTTGCGTCCAACGCGCTACAATGCCTTCAATATCCTGACGCATGGCATCGGCCATAAATTCATTGTCAATTAGCTCATTGCCAATTTCTTGAATCTTGTCCAGCCATTCATCGGAGTGTGAGCGCAAGACATTCTCCAGATCCTTAAAATATAAACTTTTTAGTACACAACGAAGCCAATTATAATTTTTTAAACCTACATCCAACTCTTCTATGATCTCCTCTGCATCGGCTGCATTTTCCGATATATTTTTTATCTTATTCTCCAAACGTTCCAAATAGTTTTTCTCGCTGACCATAAACTTATTAAACTCGCCCAGCTGCGTGGATATGTGCTCGAGCAGCGCTGTCTTGGCATAGACCAGCTCGGTAACGGCCGTCCAACGCGCATTCAAGCGCGTAAATTGCTTAGCCAGCGTCGCATATTTGGAGTCCTTGGATTCCTTGGCTTGTTGCTTCAATTCATCCAATTGTAGCAGCAATTCACCACCTAGTTCGTTAAGCTCGCGGAAATTGACTGTCTCACGCTCGCAAGTCTCTTTAAGCGTTTGGAACTTGCTTTTGCTTTGAAACAGCTCATTGTAGCTGTGTATATCGGATATCTTGGTTTTCGGCGTATTCGTTTCCAGATCGTTTAGCCAGCGCTCCGTTTGTTGCAAACGTTCCACTATGGGCGTGACCTGTGCCTCTAAGGCTGTATGTCTTTGTTGCTGCGCATGATGCAGTTGCACCACCTGAAAAGAGCACAGAATTAGTTGGTGGAGCTTAAGAAAACGTATGCTTAGATATTACCTGCTCATAGAGCGCATTAAGCGCACGTATTTGCGTCTGCAGTCCATCTCTCTGTGCCGGCTCTGCCTCCTTAATCAAAATCTCACTGAAATTACGCGCTGAGATCACATCGATTTCCAGCTTACGTAGATCATTCGACTGCAGCGCTTGCTCATCATCCGCTGCTGCGCTTCTCAAGACGCCAATTATAGAATTATACTCCGCCATAAAGTGATTCAGATTCTCTATGGCCGTAGTCTGCTTGATTACACGCTCGCTAAGCTGTTCGGGCAGACGTTGCCAGCTGGCCACCAACTCGGTACTTAAAGCATCGGGTCGTCTTTGCTGCACATGTGCATAGCTGGGCTTGAGTGCTTCCAGCTCATCGACCAGCTGATTGAGCAGCTGTTGTTGTTGCTGCATTATGCTCAGATCCGCAACGCGCACCTTTTCCCGCGCCACCTTATCCACAAAGTCGTGCAGCTTTAACAGCTGCTCCGTGGTGGCATCACTGCCTCCACCACGTTGCTGTATAAGCGCCATTAGCGCCTTTTTCATATCATGCCAGCTGTCATAGAATATGCTAAAGTCCTGCTTCCATTCAGCCAAATCCGCGCTGAGCGCATTTGTGGCCTGCTGAGCTTCTGCTATTTCCGTGGACAGCGACTCCATGTGACTTAAACGTTGCTCCAGCTCCTGCTTGTTGGCCGTGCCCGCATGCTGCTTATACCAATCACGCGAGTCGGCCAAAACCAGCTTGAAACCCGTCAAACTATTATAGTAGCGCTCCTTGGCCAAAAGCTCGTTGCTTTCGATTTGCTGACTTGCCAGTCTTTGGCTAAGCAGAGCATAACGCTCCTCCAGCTGTTTGATGTGCGTGGCTTCCATGATAAGATTGCGAGCTGGCGCCTCCTGCTCACACACTTCATACAGTTTCTTCAGTTCCGCCATGCTGCCGTCTTGCTTGGTAGTCTCCGCTTCTAGTTCACGCAGCAGCTCGCATTGGTTGCGCAGGCTTTGACGCTGCAGCTGCTGCAGCTTGTCCTCCACATCCTGCACAAAACCAAAGTGTTCCATAATTTGTGTTTCCAGTGCATAGAAATTATCTGCATTGCGCAGCTTGCGCTTTTTGCTGGCTAAGGGTGTACCATCCGCCGCCTTGATTTGCTCCACATCCTCATCTGCATCGGCCTCATCGTCCTCCTCGCCAAAGCGTATAATCATTTGATAGTCTGTCCAACCCTCGGGGCGCACCACACGACTATCATCATAGGAAGCACGCTCGCGTCCAAAATTAAAACCCTTGGTTTCTATGCGCACTGTTTGCACCTCCACAATTTGCTTCAAAGCATCCAAACGATCCTCATAGTTTTCCAGCTGCATCAGCACGCGTTCGCCTTTGTCATCACCATCTTGCAGCGTAGCGGCCACCATTTGACGCAAGTCTACAAGATAACGCTGCAGTTCCAGCAAATCCTTGGCACAATAGTTGAGCTCATTGATGCGTTGTGTAATGCCACCCACATCGGTAACATCTCGGCTTTCCATGTGTTTAAGATCCTGCTCGCGAGCATCTAGCCAACGAGTAATGCACTTATATTGCTGCAGTTTTTCGGTGCGCAAGTCGCCCCATTTGACCACATGAGACCAACGCTCGCCCAAGGCGCTCAGACGATCTTCTAGATCATTGAAATTACCCGAGGTATCATTCACAATAACCACCATATTGCTTAGACTATCCACCAATTCCTGTTGCTCGCTAAGATCCGCCTTTAGTTGACGCGCGTCAGTAAGCTGCTGTTCCGTTTCCGCTAGCGTAGGTCCTAGATCGCTCATGTGCGAAATGCGATCCTCCACGCTGGTCAGAAACTGACGTAGTTTTTCCAGCTTTTGTTTTTGAAACTCAGCCAGACGCATAAGGATCTTGGCCTGCACATCTAACGCACGCAGTCGCAGCGTCTCCCAGCGTTCATTCAGCAGCACCATTTGTTGACGCACCTCGTTCTGATCATCCTGGGACAAACCCGCACCTTGCTTTTGCGATTCATTTATCAGATTACTGCCTTCTTCAAGCGCTTCACCCACATACTCCTGATGTTCGGTTAGCTTCAGCATGAACAGCTCGTTATCATGAAATTGCAACTTGGCAGCCTGAAAACCTTCCGGCTCCGAGAGCTCCTGTGACAGCAGCTGCTCATCTTCTAGCAGCAAAGTCAGCACCGCTTCTAAGGCCGTTTGATAGCCGCTAATTTCTACGCTGGCATTAGTCGCCGTGCTTAGGGGACGCAAGCTGCCTGTTCCTGCATCCAGTTGTGGCAAAGTAGCCTTAAGCTCCAAACTGCCACCGCTGTCAGATGTGTAGAGCTCTGTGCTGGGCACACTGTCCAGCGGCACCTCGTCCAGGTCTGTAATGCTGGTACAAGGCACATTTTCGCCCTGCGGCCGCATAGACTCCATAGCATGATACAAGCACATGACATACATTTGTATGGACTTGTTGTCCGGTTTGTGTGTGTGCACGTCCTCGGGTTCCAGCAGTTTCTCAATTTTGTAATGTTTGTACGCCAAATCAAAGGCCAAATTGAGTCGCTGCAGTGCATGTTGCGGCAACACTACATCCAAGTCCAAATCATCCAAATGTGCAGCGAGTATGATGAGAAAGGCACGACCATCCGCCCAAGAGCTTGAGAAATCATTGAGCGCCAGGCCATGTGGTTCGGTATATTGGCGTGCCCAGGCCAAAAGTGACTTCTCAACGCCATTGCTGGAATGACTCTTGACTAGATGTTGGCCATTGAACTCCAGTGCTATAAGCCAGATTAAACCCAGTATAAGCTTGGGATTGCCACCGACTATGTCATCACTGGATATATTAACCAATTTGACGCCATGCTGTTGTATCACCTGCAGCACTTTGTTCAAATTGTTTATGTGATGTACGCGCATTCGACCCTTTTCTGGTTTCTGCAAAGATATGCAAGGAAAGTGTAATTTTAGTACTTTATCAATAGGTATAGGGTGTTTTTTAGGGGCGAGCGTTATATAAGTTGAATACACTTCAAGGAATCATAGATGGAAGGGTGATTGCCACGATAAGAACAAAATTTTAATTAAAAACTGTTCTGGTTCCGCTGCCAACGTCACAGAAGAGAAGATCTTAGGCAAAAAGAAGGGGACTTTATATGATGACAAGCTTTCTCGTTGCCACAAATGTCTTTTTAAAAGAGCTGAGAACGTTACAAGATACTCTATCGCGTGACGCGGGAACATATGTTCCGCGGGGGCTTCGGGATGATATAAAATTTAACTTATTTTAAAATTTTTTCCACAGAGGAGTGCGGAATCCACGGTATTTCTTTCCCAATTTTGAGCTTGAATTAGGTCAGGAAACAGTGCTCTCTATCAGAGATCAAGCAATCCATACAGACGACAACCTCATTGGAATCGGTTAGTTTTTTATAGAAGTCTTTGTTAGCTTGTTTATGCCGATGATATGGACTTAGATTCAGGTGAACCAGTTTGAAACATGTGATAAGCTATATCGAAGACTATCTTGCCACCAACGTCACAAAGAACAACGATGCTACCCTGAATTTCAAACGGACTATCCCATAAAATAAACCCTCCAGTACCCACAGTAGTTTATCATTCCATTAGGTGGTATCGAGTTGTTAGTCAAGAAGCAAGAACGCTGCTTTTACGTGCACTGGTAGTGATTGTGAGCTTTTCGGAATCATCATCTTTCGTTTCTACTCTAAATAGTCGGTCACTTGTCGTGTAAGTTTTCTGAGGCACGGAGCTAGAGTAACCTCCAGACAAGTTGGACTTTTTGGCTTTAGTCCATTAACGGGCTGTTGTCTTTAAGAAGAAGAAGTCATTTAACTATACTCTATACTTAGGTGCTGCTTCTAATGGGGTTGCACGATTTAAAGAAATTTCGCCCCTATTTACGCTGTGGAGAGATAGGGTAAGATGAAGATGGAGCGGCGTTGGAATAAGGCTTAGCTAAGCAACGCATCGGACATCAATCGTTGATGAACCGGTTAGTAGCACAAGGGAAACCTAAAAAATTTGAAAAGATCTGAAAAGATGAGAGCATCCAACAATACGGGTTGTTGTGTAACGAGAGAAGTCCTTCGAAATTTTAAATATTCGATTTAAAATTCAAGTAACCCCATATATAGACCGTAATCACAATTTTTACACAGCTCATTGAGTGCTCATTTACACCTTTCGAAACACCCTATATAACTGCATTGCCAACTATTTGTTATGCCATTTGTTGACCACTTACCAACTGTGTTTGTGTTAGGGTGCTCAACAGTGCCAACAAACGATGTCCATCTCGCAAATCCAGAAATAAATCATTCACTGGCGTACACTGGGTCTTGATTAAATGTGAGTTGATCCATTTTGTAAATGTTTTCTTCTGTATATGCTGTCGTTCATCTGTAATGGAAATGAAAAGAGTTAAAAGTTAGTTATTTGTGTTGTAGAAATGGCTCTAAGCCAACCTCGTGCTATATCTGCCGACTGCAGTGGCAAGTTATAAGCCACAGCCATTTAGACCCAATTCTTGTGGTCAAAACCTCCTAAGCACGTCTAATGCGTTGTAACGCTTGTAAGCCTGTCCGAAATGTCTAGTCGCTGTTGTACTGGCAGCCCAACCCGAAGTCAACTTCAAGCAATGTACGTCAAAGCGTTGCTAATGAACTGGGCCGAAAAACGTGCAAAATGTCTCAAAATCAATTAGCAAAGTTGCCGCAGTTGCAGTTGCACAGTGGCACAAAGTCTGCATCGGCTAAACCCCCTCCCAGGTTCCATGGGGGACTCTCAGTGTCATTTGTCAGTTTTGTGTGAAACCGCAGCAAAGTTCCCGAGCTGTGCACTCAAACAATTTGCATGAGTCGCTGCACTTATGAGTACATTGTACAATGCATATAAATCGGAGCTTAGTCGTCGAGTTGCGGCCATGATTGATGGCGGTTTTTGCCAGAGTTGCCGCCCACGCCTCCGACAATTGTCGGTTATTGGATTTTGTGATTTTGTGAGAAGACAATTAAATTAAGTGGCATGCTTGCAATTATTATTAGTTTTCGGTTGAGTGAATTTTTAAAAAGTTGCATGTGATAATATGGCACTTTCATTTCGGTTTAAATATGCAAATTACAGGTGGGTCGAGTAGTACCAAAATGGCGGTAAAGTTAGTTAATAGAAACTATAAACGGAGCGTAAGAGATACCTTTTATCTTGTGGTTGTTGTGCAAAATTGTGTTTTGATGGCGCTCATAAAGAGAATCTTAAGGTAAGGGGTATACTAAGCATGTGAAAATGTACGTAACATACAAAAGGAGAGTTCAGACCACCCAAAGTGACCTCCAATATGATCAGGAGGACAAAAGAAATTTATC
The DNA here is from genome assembly GCA_949987675.1 of Chymomyza fuscimana. Classification (NCBI taxonomy): domain Eukaryota; kingdom Metazoa; phylum Arthropoda; class Insecta; order Diptera; family Drosophilidae; genus Chymomyza; species Chymomyza fuscimana. Next base: position 120,807,436 of record OX465088.1, on the reverse strand, counting down.
TGACATGCCCGTCTATCGGAACCTCTGTTTGTACGCCTGGATCTTGATGACAATAAGAGCTAGGATAACCAAACTTGACATTTGGACTCTTTACATAGCCAGCCAGATTTTTATTAATTTTTTTTTGCTTCTGCCCCCGCCTACTTTCTCCACCAAATTATTCGAAACCACTCTATTTCATACAATTTCACAAATATAGCATTAGTGTTAATGGGAAAAATACGGGAATTCAAAGAATTTTTCAATTGATACCAAACATCATTATAATCGGAACAAGGATACTTCAAACATAAACGTCGCGAAATCAAGAGATCAAGATAAGAAATATATTAGGTTGGTTAAGAATCGTAGAAAAATTGGATAAAAAACGTTTTTTGTAGTATATTAAAAAAAATATATTTGACTAGGTTCTAAAATGAATCATATGTGTCAAAAAAAACTTTGAAAGCTCAAAGACTTGATAGCTTAAAAGCTAGAAATGGGCACGGATTACAAATTCGATTCCGTACCGGAACAGACATTTATTATCCCTTTTGGCATAGTGTTTTAATGAATTCCGTCCATCCAGATTTCACTCGAAGTTTGCATATATTTCGTAATATGTATTGCTCTACACACTATGTATAAGGTTTTTTTAAACAAAAATTAATGAAAACAAAACAAAGTGTAGCTTAAGGCTAATTTTTACGGCTAATTTGTTAAGCAAAAATAAAAACAAAGTCAGGGCTGTATTTATGAAGCATAGTTCGCTTATATATTATATAAAAGTCATGTTCCGTCTGACTTTGTGAGCTGTGACAATAGGTTGTAAAATTTAATAAGTCAAAAACAAATTCTTAGCATGTTTCAATGTTTAAGAATTGTATATGAATGTCATAGTAAATATATGAATAACTAGAGGGCTCCACTCCATACTCGCCAGCCCCAGCCCCATATTTGTTATTTAATTCGCCCGTAACGAACTATTCTAATTTTTGTCCTGATGGTAAATTTTCCATTCTTCATTTTGAATTTTTAATCCTCACAGGCGATTTAAATGAAGCCCTCTAGTTACTTATATACTATTGAATTCATTTGCAATTCTTTTTTTTTTCGCTTTCTCAGCAATATGGATATTGCACTTTTCATCATTTATACCATCCCAAGTTCCACAAAAAAAAAAAATACAAGACAACTTTCAAAGTATTCAGCTAGAGACAAATAAATGACGGACGAGAGAAAAGACATTTTGTAAAGTAGAAAGGCAACAAGAAATAAAGAAATAAATCCTCATATAGGTTTCGAATTTAAAAAAAAAAAAAAACTTATGGGGTGTTAACATTGTAGGTCATAAACTCATAATGGTAAAAAGGAAATTGTTCAGCAACTACTAACACTAAAAAAAAAGGCTATACGGATATCAATGGATTCAGAATCTTTTTTTATGGAAAGTGGGATATTCTTATCCAAGAAAAAAAAGCTAAAATATATACGAGGGTGAACATTAATTGCAATAGATTTGTTGTTTCTCTCATTTTTTCCTTTATGTTTCTATGTTAGGGTTGCTCACGTCGTTAGTCGGGTATTCTTGCATTTATGCCCAAGAAAATGAACACTCCATGAACAGCACAAAGAAGAAAGTGCAAAATTTTATTTAGCCAGCCTAAAATAACCACGAGTGAATCTCATTTAGCTTTACAAGATATGAGCTTTTCATAAATAACAACACAACTCTTTAATAAAAAACAAATTTAGCTGGCTCATTATTTCAACTGAGTCAATATTGAAAGTACTTTCCAAGAAATACAATGCACAAAAGTAGAAACAAAAGCAATTTGCAAATACAGCTTTTAAAAAACAAGCGCCAGAAGAAAGAGAAGAAGAAGCTTCCAACTCCAACGAAAACAAAAACGACACCAACAACAACATATTGAAGACTGGGTAAGCAAATGACACACAAATATATTTCCTATTCAACAAAAACATAAACAAAACTAAGCAAAAACTGAAATTGCAATTGTTGCAGTTAGGCTAAAAGCAACGAAAGAAACTTTAAGAAACGGTACACCGAATTTTGCATACTCTAATAAATATTGGACAAACAAAAAGTGCACTTAAAAGTAGAATCTTTTTATACGAAGCCCTTTGGTATTTTAAACAAAAAGTATTCAAGTATTCGCTTCGGAAAGGAAACAGATATTTTTTCTGTACAAAATAATTTAATAGATTTTTGTTTTTCAAAATAAAGTTAAAGAAGAGAGAATTAGATTCTAGAATAAGATTCTTTGACATTTAGACTCTTTTTGCGATCAGCCAGATTAAGTTAATTTCCTTTTTCTTCTACCACACCCCTTTCTCCTCAAAAAAATTCAACTTTCCATGTCTCCTACAATTGAAAGCTACTTTGGTGTGTGGGCAGCGGGGAATAAAAAAATGCCTTAATTGATACCAAACGGGATTGGTTGGTTGATCGGAAGGTTTTACAAATTACACTAGCTTACAAATTTTAAAAAATGTTCGTGTCCTCAACCTGTTTTAGTTATTGTCGTAGTAAAATGGCATGCTAAAACCGAAAATGCAGTCAAAAATTTTTTTCATGGAACGGATTTCAAGATATTTCGTAAAAAACATTTTTCGAAATTAAAAGAAAGTGTCTTTACTTAAAAGCTAAAATTAAACATCGATTATACTTGAAATATAGTTTTGTCAAATTTACTGCTTGGACGCTATTTATGCAATCATATAAAATTTTTCGTAATTTTTAGAAAAGTTTTGAAAAAAACTCTATTTCGAATGTAAGTTTCAAAAAAATTAAGAAATGTTTTGATTTTCGGTTTTAGCGTGCCATTTTACTACGGAAACGAGTAAACCATGTTGAGGATACATTTTGCTGTAAACTAGTGTTATTAAAGTTCAATTCGATTTGATTTATCTTGCAACATTACAGTCGTATTGAAATCACTTAAAAAATTATTTTTTGGTAAAATGGAGAGAGCAAAAATTGTGAAATTAAAGAGAATTCGAATATTTTATTGGTATTACAAAACACGGCAGAATAGTTAATTTTAGTATCTTTATAAAAAAGAGCAAAATTCGGTGTATTTTTTGTTCTTGTTTTAGGGTAATACTTTTTGAATATTATTTATTTTTTAATTTTTACAATGGGTAAATCTTTAAACTAGCAAAGATTTAAAGAAAATAAAGTTCATTTTGAATTTGAGTTCAAAAAATTTAAGATAAAATGATGTAGAATAAAATAGAATAGAAATGATTTCTATATTTTAAGTGGCCTTAATTAGAAAAGAAAGAAAGATATAGAAAAAATAAGTGTATTCATCAATGCTAAGAATAAGATAAGATAACATAAGATGATAAGAATCAATACTTTTAAAATTTAAGTCTACAAATAGCCATAAAGAAAACTGCAAGCGAAGCAAACTAGACATCTGGCCAACCCTGACCACATTTAAAAGCATGAACTCTCTGTAAGTGTATACAAAAGAAAAAAAAAAAAAAATTCAACAAATGATACTGAAAGTTTGGCATGGATTGACTGGATCTTCGCAAGACTGATGTTGTTGGCGTTGCAGTCTCCGTCTGCCGTCTCCACTGCAGTCATCATCATTAACATCATTGACTGCTGCTGATGGCAGCAAATTTTACTTAATTGTCAGGCTGCTGCATTGTGGCAGTTTTCCGCCAAGTTTCAGTTTTTGTTTCTGTCGTTGGTAGCGTCACATTCCACTGTGCACACTGCGCCCTGGCCAAAGTTCATAGTTAATTTATGCAAAGACATAAACATAATGATGTTTCATTTAATTAACGCAAACACTCGAAATGTGTCAAAAATGTTGTCCAAACTTAAGAACATGGCCGAAAGTTAAATTCTAATTCTAATTGTATGCTTCTGGCTATTTGCGAAAGTTGCATGTGATTTGAAATTGAATACTTAAAGCAGTTTCGAAAATTTACTTTAATAGTCAAACCGACTGTGGGATACTGTAAGTCTAAGAAAAAAAAATTTCCCTTAACGACAAAGTGTGATCAAAAGAGAGAGAACTTAATTTTTATAGAAACAAAGATTATATGTACACATAGTAAACTTTTAAACCATTTTTTTGTGAATCGAAAATATGTCGAAAAAGCTGCTGCAAGCTTATATCCATAAATTGTAAAGAATGCACAATGGGCCAAATTTGCAAATTATTGAAAAAATTTCGAGAAATGCGTTAAAGTTTCAGCAACTAAATATTTAAATGCGGCTTAAACTCTTTGTTTACTGCCCATGTAAGTCTACATAGCGCATACGTTTTTTTTTTTTTTTAATTTTTAAATAATGGTTACGTTGTTGGCATTGAGGTAGATTTTTCAGCTAATGACATGTTTAAGTACACACTTCAAAAAATATTTTCACATATCTACATATGGCACGCAATTTGGCGTACGTTACTTTTTACTCTACAGAACACACGTATTTTTGCTAAATTTTCTATTCCTAAGTACAAAACAATTCATATTATTCATATGTTATATTATTTTCGTTACATCCACCAACTTCTTTATTTCCATATATTCTTAAATTTTTCTCTCGATCCGAAGTCACGTTTTTCTAATTCAAAGTTGCGATTAAGTTTCGTGCTCTTTTTGCATAAACAACAATCAGCTGTTTGGTCACAGTTTACAAGTTTATCTAAATTTTAGGGTTGTCATCACATTTTTTTTTATATTCATTTTACTTTTATATGACTAAAACAATAATATTTGCTCATGAAAATTCCTATTTTGTTGCAAAAAGTGCCAAGTGTATTAAACAAGAAAAATCAATTGAGAAAGTTAAACTTGCATCGACAAAAGTACGACATCGTTTTGTTTATAAGACTCACACTAAGCCACAATCCCAATTTGGCGACTCCAGCTCTAACACAACTACAATCAAAATAAATGGAAACTCACTTGTAAAATGGAAAATCTTTACACATAATATTTTCTGTGATTAACTTCGCAAACTTCTGCCACCACCTCGACACATTTTTGTGTGTGAGTAGCCTTTAATGCTTTTCTAGATATGGCTTATATGTCCATAGGCGCTTATGGTGCAGATCGATATTGGGGCATTTATGATCAAAATGTTTCGCAAACTCTTTTGAAACTAGAGAGAGAGCATCAAATCTTGGATTTTCTTGACTGTTTATCAGTTGATGTTCTTGACAGTGCCGAATGCGGCTAATCTACACCGCTTTCAGGATCCTTTGAGATCATTTTGAAGCACTTAAAAAGGCTTACTGCAACAATATTCATATCTTAGAAGTAAAAAATCCATTCAAGAAACCAATTTTGAAACAAAATTTTTGGGCAGCATCTCTCGAAAACTATTAAAAATAATTTCTTCTAATTTCGATCAAAATAAAACAAATAAAAATCGGGAATGGTAAGAGCCGGACAGTATAAATTTAAATTAGAGTATGTATTACGATCTTCACATAAATTGGAATTTTTAAGTAATTCATTAACGAAGGGGTTTTAAAAAATTTTTGTTTACCCAGTACTAATTGGGTGAAGGGTATGTAAGGGAGTATCCTCAGGACAGTTTCATGGTTCTCACCCCACAATATAAAAACTATCAAATCGAAATGTATTTTGGAACAACTAATTATGAGGCAGTCCTTTTATATTGACTAGATTCAATAGAAACCATCTGCTCCATTTTTGTTTCCCTAACTCCTATGGGCACACAGACGCGCCGATGCGGTTACTCATATATTTTTACTTGCCGGAATACTTCCTTTACCTTATACATACATTTGGATGAACAAAATATACTCTTTTACTCCATAAATACCAGTCGTATTTAAATGCTTAAAAATTTTAATGAACAGGCACTGTTCACACATAATCAGACTGCTTGGCTGAACAGAATTGATTGACTGACAAACTGACTGATTGACTTACACATACAACCATGTCAAATGTCACTTGGCCAAATTTGACATAGCCCCCTGAACAAGTTTTACAGTTCATATCATTTATGGGTCACATTTGGAGCAACTGATGGACGTCTTCATGCAACAGTTTGTCCCCAACTGACGTTGCAACGTCAACACCGTGGTTCCATGTCAACCATGCTCCAGTCTTAGTCATGACTTGTGACCAGTTTTGGGTGCTCTGCCAAACATAGCAAATTAGTGTGGCAGTCAATCAACAATGTATTAGTGTGGCTGTGTGTGTATATGTCACTCATTAAGTCATCGATTCATCTGGAGCTCAATTAGTCTGCACGAACATTTGGCTTCACTACGTCTATGTGGCAATTAAAGGCGCTATTGATATATGCATATACATATATACATATATAATGCATGGTTGTGGTCTTGTTATGTTTCTTTTATAGAGCTTGTTTGCTGTAGACTCTGATTTCTGCAAAGTACTTGACCTTCATCAATCATCGCGTGCCTAACCTTGAGAGGAAGTGCAATCAGATGAAGCCATCGAGTGCTTAGTTGCAGAATCTTTTTAAGATTTTATCGTAGATGCTTAAATATGTTTTTTAGGCAAGGCATTGGTTTGCTTTAGGGTTAGGGGAAGGTTGGCTTACCAAAGTTTTCTTTAGCCTTGGCAATAAGTTGATGCTCTTATTGACGAAGCACAGAAAAAAGTTAATAGGAGTGGAGTGCAGATTGCTGCACTTTGTCTTATTAGGAATGAAGAAACCAAAAAAGATTATCAGAATTTTACAAAGGGCCCAGAAGAAATTTAAATGCTTTTTCAAAGACTAGAGAGCTGAGAAGGCTGCTTGATCGTCTAAGCAAAATCTTTTTTTTTTAAATGTTTCTATTGTTTATAGTTTTTTGTATCAATATTTACTAATTCTATCTAAATCTAAGCGAGTATGGATTTAAAACTATACTAAACTACAAATGCTACTATTCCTGAATAAAAGATGGTATTTGAAGTACCCTTTACCAACACATCCATTTGAGGGGAACACACTATCTACTCTATTCCAATTCTCGCCTCTAAAATACTATATTGTGATTATCTCTTATATTTATGGTTCGATTTTATTTATCCAAAGTTTTTTGTATTTCTCATATTTTAACCATACAAACTAATGCTGTAATTTGAAAATTTTAGAAAATATACCGATTCGAAGCTTTTCGGGTGTTGCCTGAATATATAAGGAGTCCAAAACTCAAGGAAAGATATCCTAGCTATTAAGATCTCCAACACAATGGTGTCCATACAGACGGAAAGATATGTCTAGATGAATTTTATTTTTTTGTAGTCCTTAGCATATTGGATTTTTGTTACTCTGGCGCCCTCTACCGCCCAAAATATAAACTTCTTAGTACATATAGCTTCGAAAAAACGAAATACATATTTTGCAAATTTATTGTCTTAAAAGTTTTTTTTATGACGCTAGAACTCGACATAAATAGATTCAAACATTAATCAAAGGTCACCTTTTTGGGTTTAGACTTTTTGAATGGTCCTAAACTGTAGAAATTCCATTGAAAATTTTTTGCAGGTCAAAATAAATTATTACCATACTATATATTAGTAGGGTTCCCGTTTTTTTGAGAGAAACCCTATTAAGAATATAATATCTGAGAGTATGTATATGTCTGTATAAAAGTTTTATGATGAAAACCATAAATTTTTTTTTTTAACGGACTACCCATACCTAGATTTATTGTTATGCAACAGTAACTTTGTCTAACTAGTTTATCAACTATTTATAGAATATACTAATAGCTATATTTGATAACTACAATTAAAATGCAACGAAACGACCTTCATATAACCCCAACAAACGAATAACCCAAATTTGCAATTCATATTTTTGTGCCAATTTAAATTTCAACAATTATTTATTGCAAATTAAATAACAAACAAACTATGTGCTACGTAGTACATAACAAATTTGCCATACCCATATTATTTAAGAAGACTTGAACTCGAATTCAATCGAATTGTGACGAGTTTGACTGAATGAACAACTGACACACTGATGTCATTTCGTTCAATACCTTTTGTATATATAATATTTTAATTTTCGGTCATTCATTCAGACAATGAAATAAATGCCTCTGCGACAGTAAGCCCCCTACTCATGGGTTTATATTTTTTTGTTCACACCCGTTACGCTCCCTCCCACATGGGGTCGGCTCTCAAATTTTATTGTCTTCAATTACAGAACAATCAATTTGTATTTTATGGCTTTTCAGCAAGATATTTAAACGATTTTCAATGTCTGCAACATTTATGTAACGAGTTTTTGCCCATTTGGCTGTCAAACTGAGCATTTTGATTTTTGTGTCATGATATTTCAATTCTTGGGTATTACTTTTTAATTGTTGATGCAATTGATATTCTGGCAATACTTTAATTTAAAGATATTGTATGTTTTGCCATTTTGTCATATTGGCAGTTTAAATTGATTGAACTTAAAATAATATTAAATTTTTCCTTACTGGGTCAGTTTTTGAGTATGTAGTTGGATGTATGTCATTTATGATGGATATTAATAATTTTTACAAGATGACAATGATTTATGGGACTTTTACAAGTTTATTAATAAAAAGATGGCGTAGGTTAAAGTCGGGCGTAGACGACTTTGGGATACCCTGTACCACCACACTGCATTTAAGTCCAGTATATTGCTTAAGAATTCCAAAAGACATCTGATTGCAAAAATTGCCAACAAACGAAACAACGAATTTTGTGCACAACAGGTTTTTTTCGGCCCTATGGCAGCTATATGATATAGTCAACCGATTTTAAACAAATTTGGTACAGTACTGGGTAACTCTACAAAACTTCCAAATACCGAATTTGGCTACGATATCTTCATAAACAAACGAAACACAACAAATTTTCAACAAAAAGCGTTTTTTTGACCGATTAGTCCTATGGGAGCTATATGATATAGTCAACCGATTTTGATATTTGGTACAGTTTTGAAGATCTCTAAAAAACTCGCGAATGCCAAATTTGGTTACGATATCTTTATAAACAAACGAATCATCCATCTAAAACTTTTTGTTTTTTTCGAGGTTCTCTGAAACACCCCTATGGGAGCTATATAATATAACCCCGATATCAAAAAAATAAAATAAACTTGTCTCTCCTGACATAATAGCGCATCTAATCTGAAAATTTGGTTGCTCTAGCTCTTACCATCTCTGAGATCTAGGCGTTCATACAGACAGACGGAGAGACAGACAGACAGACGGACAGACGGACATGGGTATATCGACTTCTCTAGTCACCCTGATCATACTTTGGGTAACTTTGGGGGGTCTCCGACGTCTCCTTCTGTATGTTACATACATTTTCGGCTTGCACAAACTTAATATACCCTTTGTACCATACGGTACAGGGTATAAAAAGCGATTTCGGCTTTCTATTGTTACTTCTACTGACTAAGCATTTTGTAAGAATTCTTTTCTAATTTGCTGAAATATTGAAAGAAAATTTAACGTGCACTTATGTAAATATATTGTGTATACCTGACGCTTTGCGCTTGAGTGTCTTTAAAATAAGGAGTTGGATTGTATTTAAAAATATATTTTATTCTATATTTATTTCTGAAGTTTAAGCACTTGGTAAATAATCTTTTGGGTCATTCATCCATTGGCAGGCAACTTAGTTCTTAAATTTTTGATCTATTAAATTATTATTCTAAATTTTAGGATTGAAACTTATAGATGAAAGAATTTTTGGAACTTAGTTGATGAAGCTCAAATTTCATATCGTTTTGTTAGTTTCTATTTAACTCTATTTCTATTTATTGTAAAGAAATTATCACTTTAATATATTTTAATTTTTTTAGTTTATTTTCCAACACACTAAAATGACTAAAAAAAATACCAAAATCAGTATAACTCTTTTGACTACATTTTCACCTAAATTTCAAAAATTTAAATGCGTTAAAAACAATTAAAAAAAAATTGTACAAGTTCAAAATTCAAGCACTTTAAAATAAAATTATTACTTTTAAAAAAGTATTGTTTTAATCAAAAAAAAAAATTAATTTTTTTTAGATTTTTTTAATTAAAAAAAAAAACAGCCATAACTTTCAAATTTTAAAATAAAACAAAAACTCTTTTTTTTTATTTGATTTTTTTAACATATTTTTGTTTAAATTCAACGTTTCATTAAAATAAAATTATTCAAGTATCTTTATTCGTTCACGACATATTGTCGATAAAACAATTAAAAAAAAATAATTGCATAAGTTTAAAATTCAAGTACTTACAAAAAAAAAAAGAGTAAAAGTATTACTTAAAAAAAATTTTTGTTTTACTCAAATAAAAAAAAAAAAAAATTTTAACTTTTTTTATTTTAAAAAAAAAAACAGCAAATACTTTCAAATTTTAAAATAAAACCAAAAATTTTTTTTAAAATTATTTTTTATTTTTTTGTATATATTTTTTTTTAATATCAACGTTTCATTAAAATAAAATTATTCAAGTATCTTTATTCGTTTACGACATATTGTCGATAACTCTAACTCTAATAATCGGTATTTATAAAAAAATATTTTATTTTTAATATGTATTGATTAATCCTCCATTGATTGATAAAAAAAGGGATTCGCTTCACTTATTTATAGTATTTCTCCTCTATGGAAATCATAAAAATCCAAATGGCTTATTTTTGGAATTTGAAAAATTTTATCCTACAGCAAATTTAAAGCAACATAAAAATTTGTCTAAACAACAGGACAACATACAAACGAATTTTCAAACGAATGACATCAATAGTACTTTCCTTGAAATATAATTTTTCACATCGATCGCAATTTTCCCCACTTAAAACTCAAAACATATGAATTTTATTGTTTTTTTTTTATTATTAAAAGTGTTAAACATTTTCACACGCTTTCAACAATAATATTTCAACATAGAAGCGCTTCTAGAGACTAACCCGCAGAACAACTACCCCATCTAATTGCGGAAGACCATTTGTTATGCTTTTCAACTGCAGAATACAAAGTATAAATAATAATAAAAATATTAATAGGAGAAATGAAAACAAAAACTCGGATATAAACAAAATAACAAACGGGTTGTTTATTATTGAACGCCCGTTTGGCATGTGTCTTCAAGTTGTGGGTCAACGGCAGCTCCACATACACACAGCTGCAGCCACAACACATACACAGATACAACCACACACACATACAGGCACACAAAAGTCCAAACAAACGTAATGCCAATAAGCTAATATTTATATTCTTCATGTATGGTGGTGTGTCTAAATGTGTGAGTATCCGTGTGTGTGAGTATCCATGTGTGTGTGTGTGTGTGTGTGTTACTGTATGTGTGTCACGCACAATTTTATGACTACAACAACAACAAACAAGTAGCGTAACCACAAGAAAAAATCGAATTGAAGGGGTTAAGGAACTTTATATTGCTTTGAAATTGATAAGCGCCTACATAGAAGCTTATCAGCCTTATGATTTTAATGACTCTCTGCGTCTATGGAGCACCAAGCCAATGTGTTCCGATTCGTTACCTACAACAACAATGAACCTCAACAACAACAAACACGTACCAAATTTAAATATGGGGCGTAGAATGTGGCGGAAAAAAATATAGCTTTGCTTCTGGTGGATAGTACAATATTGAGCTTATTTTTTGTAGAAAAAGAAGAAGATATAATAAAACCTTTAATGGGAAGTGGTTTAAAAGTGGAACATGTACCCCGCCTTTGATATTTAAAGGCAGGCCTGTTCCGGTATTGACTTTTGGTACGATTTAGCGATAGTGCCTATTTCTCACCTGTTACGATACTCACGATTTAGCGGTTTTAACTTTTTTTTTAAGACTTAAGAGTGCCAATGCTTTACTGGTTTTTTACTAATTCTCGTAGAGTGCCCCTTTAAATTGTTCTACCCCGCTTTACTGGAAACCAAACCTTAATTGTTGTATAAAAATGAGATATGTAGTTCTCTACATATTGACTCTAAGGAAATTCTACGAATTTTGAAATCGATTTTTGTGACGTTTTTAACTTTGAAAATCTTAAGATACGGTCATGACTTTCATTGTACAACCAAATTTACTATCAAACCAAATTTTAGATGTTGTAGATTGAATTTGCAGAAAATTTGACGCCCTACGATTTTTTTTAGTATTGTATACAATTTCTACAGATATTTTTTTGACCATTAACTTAAAGTATCTTAAGGCACAGTCATGACTTGTAACTTATTATCTTTTAATTCTTAGGAATTTTGTTTATTTTAACCCATTACAAGGTACTGTGTCCTATAATGATCCCTCCAATGATGGCATCACAAAAAAAATTATAACATCATTTACATCGTCATACAAAAAAAACAACTCTGGCTCCAGAGGTCAGACATTGTTTGGCCTAATTTTTGAGGTCACTGAATTCGAGGCCAAATTAAACCCCAGCACGGCAGAGTTCTGACATAACCTCAATTAGGCCCAAAAAAAACAGATTATTTTGGTGGTTATCACATAAACCTGACGTGTTGAGGGTTTTTTGAACTCGAATACGGATTCAGGGAACCCAAAACTTGAAAAAAACATCGTTGGACATCAGGACTCTAAAAATTTTTTTACAACTGTTTTAAGGTTACGTTTAAACATACCTAAAATCCGATTTTCCGGTTGGCAGGCGGGACCTTGTTTTCTAAATTTTTGGGATCGCTAAATGCGACTCCGAGCTCCAAAAAATCCTAGCAAGCCGGGGTTTCAGCACCCCGAAACCATATTAAAAAAAAAAAAGCATCGCAGGACAACCAGCCCCAAAAAAATATTGTGAGCTCCTTTGTTTTAGCGGTTTCGGATTCAGCGCGGCGAAATAAATAAGAAAACATTTGCATCGTCACTAAATCATAAGGTTATAAGACCAACCGATTTTTTAATTTTACAATATGGCCAATTTTATTTTTGACCAAAGCGGAGATCACTTCTGAATTTGAATTTTTTTAAAAAATGATAATTTTTCCCTTTTTTTTTTAAGTCAATGTTTCATCTTTCATTAAAAAAGTGCAAATATCTTTGATAGCTTACGAATTAGAGAAAAGACCACCGAAATATTCAATTATCGATGGCTCGAAATATTCGAAATGTGGCTAATAATATGATGTTAACATTGACCTGTATACCTGTATCAAATAAAAATCATCAAAATCAAAGAAAACGATTAAAAAAATTGGACCGCTTCACTTATTTTCGCCACAATATAAATTTTTCGAAAAAATTTTATTATACCTTAAAAGTTGCTATTCGTTATTCTTCTTGGTATCTGCTTCTGATTAACTAAGTTATTAATCAATAAGTGCACCTTTAGTGTGACTTAAAAATTTGGTTACTTCAGATTATAAAGCGGCTAGAACACTTTCGTATTTTTCTCGAGTTGCATTAGACCAGATGTACTACCTCTGCTGGGTCACTTGATTACTTTGGTTTTCTGTTGTTAAAATTGACCCAAAAGACACATCATTTATATAATTCTTTAGAAATATAGCAAGAAAACTGAAGGAAAAGTTTTCGACTGAGAATTCTTCTTTGTTAAACGGAAAGGGGTAAGCTCTTATGTTCCACCTAAAAGAAATTACTTGAGCAGAAATATAATTTTTAGAAATCTTTTGAAATGCAGTAAGAAATCTACAGGAAAAGCTAATAACCAATGGACATTTAGAGAAATTTCAGATATAATGTAAGGAAAAATCATCTGTATATTGATAGTGCACAGCCAAATATTGAATTTAATGTTTAGAAAGCTGCATCTTCAACATATAAATTCATCTATAAAATATATTTAGAATGCTAGTATTTTCTATTTTTTTTCTTCGGCTTCTTCTATGCTTCGCAAAGTTTCTTTGGTAGTCCTTACATATATTAATTTAAAGGCGTATTAGCTTAAGCGGCATTTTCTCTTCCACATCCTTGTATCTGTGCATTAGATTATCCCAAGCTTCTTTAGCCGAATAAGCTGGAAACATTTTTATATAATTGCATTCATCCACCATTTTCTTAAGCTCCTCCAAAACAATTACATTAGCAGCTTGTTCCTCAAGCGTACTGTCTATTTGGCAGCCAGTTTCGATGACTTGCCAATAATTATTAATATATAGATATGCCTTTGCATGTCGCTTCCAAACTAGAAAATCTTCGGATCCATGCAATTTTTCGAAAGAAAATCGTTCCATCCACAGTGGCTGTGTTGTAGTCTCCATTTTGATTTTAAAGTTTTATGGTTTTTTATATTTATTTGTTGTAATATTTAGTTGTAATAACAATAGGGGAATGGCAAACTATTTTTAAAATATTCAAATTTGTTCCAGTCGGGGTAGTGCCCGATTGTTGGATACTGTTTATCAAATATTGTCAAAAACGGTTTTTATATAGGTATATTGAGCCATTTTTTTTTTGTGAAAACTTTAAAATATTTTCTTAAGAATTAAGAATTTATTAATTATACATATAAATCATTTTTGAGCTCTCTACTCATTTCGTTGTGTCTGGCATGAAGGCCTAAAGGCAAGAATGCCATAGTAATTACGTGAGCCGCCCTCATAACGAGGCAAAAAGGTAAAAATGCCCTATCGACTGTGAAAAGTCAACGGAGTGGAAGCACTAATCATGGTCACCCTCGTAGATATTGGCGTGCTTTACAACACTCTTTTGGGCAAGAATGCCCTACTTTTCGTACCCAAATGCCCGGGTAAGGAGAAAATGCCCATTTTTGTGTAGTATAAATTGTTGTTGTACAATTTTCCTTTTTACCATTTGGCATTTGTGCCAGACAAATTGAACCCAAATATTTTATGGATGTTTATTAATTCAACAAATTGCTGCAAACACCGATTGAAGATTTCAACCGATCATGTTATTTAATCGTCTTAATGCCCTGACAACGAAAGTGTGACGTCATATGCGCAAGAGATCAAAAGATTTTTTTTTAAAAAAATTCTGTGTTCCTGTATGCTGTCCACTCCGGCATACTAAAACCCAATATTAATTGCTTTTAACACATTTTCAGTAGCCAAATGGGAGCTGCGTTAACTTTAAACTTAACATTCCAATCGTAAGCTCGAATCTTTGTTAGCAAATTATTATTAGGTTGTTTTTTCTTTATCGCATACTTATTGCTTTGTAGTTCGATTACCGGGACTTTGTGTCGCTACGTGACTCTTCCAACATTTTGCGGCATGTGACACGCATGACAATTGATAGTTGGCTTATATTTCTTTTATTTTTTATAATTTTTCCAAGTTTATTTTTTTATCATATTATGCATTTTTTATGCCGGCAAAGCAATTGAGTTTACACAAGTTTTTTGGCTGCTGTTTTCGGCAATTGGCAGCAAGGAAATTTGCAAAGTATTTTCTTTTTTTGCATATTTATTAACTTGCCTGCAAATGCCTTAAGAATTTGCCTTAATGTTTTGCTTTTTGTAATCGATTGGCAAAAGTTTTGCATAATTAAGTTTTGTCTGGATCTCGAGCCATAAAATTGGCAATTATAATATTTTGTTTTGTAAGGCCAAAACTTCGACAGCCGTCTACTTAGTTTTGTGTGCTTTTTAAAAATTTAATTTTGTTTACCAACTTTTAAGACATTATTGGAAATAAATAGTGGATTTGTCAGGCCAGTCTGGGTCTTCCATTCAGGGTTAAAAAAAAATTGTGACACGTGTATCACTTAAAAAAATTATAACAGTGTGCACTTATTCTGAGTTGATATGGAATAAACCATTCCCGAAATCGTACCCTGGAATCGATAATCATGAGCGGTGGCAAAAAACTTGTATAATTAAGAAAAAATTACTTTAGCAACTATTTCGTTAATATTTTCTGATAGCTATAAAAGTTTCAGTTAAGCTGGTCACATTGTTTAACTTCAGCGAGGGTTAATAGAGAAAAACTTTCTGGAACAAAATTAAATATCGGTTTAAAATAAATAACGAAATGTGACTTTGGACCGATGATATCGATCATTAAGTATTGGACGAGCAAAGACTATCGATGAGGACTGCACAATTCCGACCAAGGTAAAAGCACTGCAGAAAAAGGGAACGAAATCCAGAAATGGAGAAAGACCGTAGGATCTCACGCGATAGATTGAAAAAAATACATGTCACCGGTTTTGAAAAAGCTCATCAGCTATCAGATTAATGTTGCGTCTGCTTACAGTTGAGAACGTAGATAGTCTAGTAAATATTCTCGGAAAGTGTTTGACGATGTTTAAGTGACATAGGGAGGCTTTTTTACGTGGTTTCGAAAAGGTGAATGAAACTTTAGTACATCGTAAAACAACAGAAACAAAGAAGTTATTATAGCTGTCCAATTATCTTAAGGAAAGGCGATCAGGGATGCACGCAGCGTATAAATAGCGAAAAACTTAATACGATACGATAAAATATATTTTCTATGAAGTATATTTTCTTCAAATGATATGGTCATATATTGTAGATTTTAAGAAATCATAATTTTCGAGGGAATAACATAAATGGGTGCAACTTTTAAAGCAAATTATTTGGAGTTACAATACAAAACAATTAGTTAATACAATTTTCCAAAAAAAAAATGTTTTTTATTTTCTTAGTACGTGTACTTTTCAGACTGCTCTCGTACTTTGTTGCGTCTTACTCATTTACTTCTAGTTTTTTTTTCACAACATTTTTTATATCACCTATTGAATATAATACCTTTAACCCTTTCTAATATTATAACACACTTATAATTTCCTGCGGGGGTCGTTAGCTTTACAGGGTTCACTGTCCGAGGCTACATTTCTGTCTTGCATTGGATTTAATTTTTTATGAGGTGGGTTTTAAACTCTGCGCACAACCCTGCTCAAGGTCCAGAGGGCTTTGCTGTGCCATAACTAACGAGGACGCACCACGTAGAGCTTTGGCATCAACTTGGTTAGGGCAAAGTGATATACCAAACAGGCGAAAGGTCACGATGCGATGGTGCAGAATGACGTTGAGTAACAGATGCTTGTCCGTCAAGGTGCGAAAGGACCTCTCTGAAGCTTTTGCTACCGTTCGAAGTTACAGGCAAGGCGATGCTCTCATGGAGAGAGTCGGGAAGCATTTAAATTTTTTTATAAATGTGTTGATGTAGACATTAGCATTCAAACCAAGCATGATGTTTCCAGAGGGTTGCTGCCAGGCTTTGACTGGTGGTAAACGGGAGCAAGTGAAAGTATCTGTTTTCTTCAAGTAAAGAGACGCGGAGGTCAGATGGCGGTTGCAAATTATGCTCTTGAATTTGCTAAGAATTTCGTCTACCTTGGCACCACCATTCAACGAACGAACAATCAAGCGGAGAGTTTCTCTTCCCAATCGAGACTACTTTGGTCTCAGTAGACAATTCTTCTCAAGTAGAAGACCTCTCTCGTTGAAAGGATCTAAAACTGCTCATCCCCCGTTTAGCTTTGTAGCTCTGAAGCACGGATGATGTC
Organism: Chymomyza fuscimana; assembly: GCA_949987675.1. Taxonomy (NCBI): domain Eukaryota; kingdom Metazoa; phylum Arthropoda; class Insecta; order Diptera; family Drosophilidae; genus Chymomyza; species Chymomyza fuscimana. The sequence goes on along the minus strand of OX465088.1, from coordinate 120,790,001 downwards.
TCTCTCTCTCTGATGCTGCTATACTTGCACTGCTTGAGAGGAAAGTTCTCCATAAGATCTTTGGTCCTTTACGCTAAAGTCTTTTCCAAAAGATGTGAACTATTCGTACATTTTATCTTGCGAGCCTAATAAACAACGAAAATGTGACTTTCCCCAAAACTCCACAAAATGTTTTTCCTAAGCACGACAATAATTTGTATTAAACTTTTCCGCATCATTTTGACTAATCCACATACCTAAGGCTCGAAAATAATGTACAGTATCTGTTGAACAACTTTACTCGCAGGTGGTTATGAACTGCGCTCTTCCACAAGCAACACCTAAGCTACTACCATACCCTTTCATATTAGTAGCATAACCTTTTATTAATAAACGTGAGACCTACCAAGGGCTTTAAAAATCATATGCAGCTCATGTTTTTTTTATTTATGCAACAACAACAACTACAGTTTGTCCAACCATAAGGTCAACAAGAAAACTTTTTATTAAAAAACTTGCTACATGCAAATTTCCACTTCGATGTTGCTCGTCTATAGATGTCCGCTTGCAAAATATGCAAATCAAATGACGCCAAAATGTCGGAAGCAACAACCGACAGCGCCCAAAGTGTTGACCATAACTGTGGCTCGGAGTGCAAAAATGAATGAAAAATAACAAAAATGAATTAAAACGTCCGTTGCAAGCGAAATGCGGGGGCGTTATGAAGTACCGCATCATAGAAATGCAACGGGGGCTTTGGTTAGATGTCAGACCAAGTGTCAGACCGAGGCTAACGTCATTGGAGCTGCGCATGTGGGCAGCTGCTTGGTTGTGGGGGCTTTACTATGAGCATTTTCAGAGGCTGTTGTTTTTGTTGGTCCCCCGCGATTTGGCCATAGTTTGATAAGCCGTTTGTTCACTCAAACTGAGTCCAGGGTTCGTCAACAGCTGCGCATGTGCAACTGGGTCCAAAAACCCCAAAGACAGACACTCCAAGCCAATGTCGGTCTTTTTTGACATGCTGGCGGTGCATAACTGAAGAGTTGTTTTTGGAACAGGTTTTTTTTTTCTTATATATGTATACGTCTATATGGTATTTTTATGGTATTACAAATTCAAACATCGTATTCTAATTTATGCGGGCCAATGCTGTTTGCTGTTTAAATATTTATTTGATAATATAATTTTTTTTTGTGGATTTTATATTCTTGACTGGTTGCAGCTCCAAAGTGCTGCTTTATATGGTCTTATACAGTTAAACAATAATACTAACTGGTTATTTATGAAGTTTCCTAATGAAAAGCAAATAATGCTTAAGATTAGCGCCATGTGATAAAAATGCATGGGAACAAATGCATATTGAAAATGCAAATGGAAAATTTTCCCAATTTGGGATGCGCGTTAACTATAAATATTGCTGTTTAGTTTGTTATTGTAGACAAAGTTTATGACTCATCGGTGCTTTGGACAGTAGTTTATTGTATTTCGGCACGAGGGCGATTATTCAAAAAAAAAAAAAAGGTTATTTCCTATGAATGCTTTTATGATAAAATTTCTTTGAGGTTTTTGCGAGAAAACCAGAAACGAAATTCATAAGAATAGTGGCAAGCGAGAAAATACAATGTCATTCAAAATCTGAGCATTCTAAAATTTGGGACTTTAAGAAACCCTGTACCATATAAAACAAAAATATGGCGTACGTTAAGGTCGGGCGCGGACGGCTTTGCGATATCTTGTACCACCACATTGCAATCAAATCCGGTATATTGTTTCAGAACTCTAAAAGACTTCGCTAGTCACCCAGGTCATAATTTAGGTAATTTTGAGGGGTCTCCGACGACTCCTTCCGTATGTTACATATATTTTTGGGTTGCACAAACTTAATATACCCTTTGTACCATAAGGAACAGGGTATAAAAATAAAATATTTGATTCGACTGGTAATCGAAACTTTTTTATTTCCCACTCATACGAAGAAAAATAGTGCTTTAACATTATTTGGAGTAGAAAAAGATATGGGTAACTATAATGTCTTCAGTATCATCAATAAATTCCAATAACCACTAGGTGTACCATCCTATTGGCTGTCAGTCCTAACTCCCTCACATCAATACCTACACGCCTTTCTATTAAATAACCTTCATAACAATCACAAATCGTCTTCACAATTCTTCGCTCAGTGATAGATTTCAAGTAAAGGTTATCAAAGAAAAAAAAAATCTTGAGAGATTAGTTCGTTATTAGGCTTAGGTTCAGTCTCGATTTAAAGCTGAAATGTTTTGTTTATATAGCTTATATAAAATTTTGAAGCTTTTTAGAGTAACATATTATATATTAACGAGAGGGCCGATTCAAATCAAAATTCAAACTACATTGTATTACATTGTAGGGATAAAATAGTCCAGACGTTAAGACGCATCTTACGATTTTCATGCTTTTGCTCTTTTGGCAATGAAGAAGGTTTGGGGGTTCTTCTAGTTTGTTCACAAAAAATTTCGAATATTTTTCGAGTATAGCTAAAGCCTGTTAAAGTTGCAATCTTCCTGATGCTTTTTTTTTACAATAGGTCAATCACTTCTCCTCGATGAATATAACTGAGTTTTTCTTTTCACGTTAGCTGTCTTTACTGGAAGAGTAGCCAAAACTATGAAATAATAACAGCACTCCAAGAATTTCAAAACATTAGTAGATGATTCAATTGGTGATATACTTTCGCACCATATGCTGTATTCCTATTTAACTACAGAGAAAGACATTTTTTATTCAATCTATAGAGCAGTGATGGGCAAAACTCATACCAACAAACATTTCTTTGTGTGAGTAAACAGCGCAGTAAGCAAAAGCGCACGAAAGAGCAAGAACCGCAATTAAGCAAAAACGAGCGAGAGAATTCACACACTTGGACCGTACATGAGCCGACTGCGCTGCGGCAGATTTTGGTGCAATAGCCTCGCGAGTTATGTAAATTGAGAGACTGCCCATCACTGCTATAGAGCCATCTTAAAAGTTTGGAAGAACATCTTCGAGAGGATAAATCTTTTCGTAAGACTTCCTGGTAAAGAGTCGATGCAAAGACTCTTAAATATTCTTCGGCAGATGAAATTTGTAGATTTGCATGTTTCATTTGAAGCGTCATTCACTCTTGGCATTCTCAATTAAGACTTCAGCCATTTAAAAAATATAAAAATAAACTTATTTGCAGTTTCTTAGTATGATTTTTAGCAGTAGGCATAATTCAAGATTTTTCTAGAACACTACAGAAAATAGAAGGGTCAAGCTAAATCATTTTTTACATACAATATGTACTCAGAGAAGGGTTAATGCTGTTGCAGAAATATTCCGAATTTTTCTAAAGTTTCTGGCTATGGAAATTTATATACCAGATACATCGAGTCAATTTGAAATTATTTGTATGAATTTAAAAAACATTTAAAATACATTTTGAAAAATTTGCTGATTAACGGTCAAAAACTTGATTCATAGTTTCGGTGTGGTCTTCAGCCCCGCTCGAGAGACATACATATTTGCTCGATTTCACACATTATACGATGCTGCATCTGATAACCGATACTCAACTGCACTTAATTATCAGGAATTAAATACTACATAAAACAGCATTCATAAAAGTATCTTCACATTTAACTGCTTTCTCAGCTTGTAGTTTGTTGGGTCCATAATTTTAGCAAACAAATACAGCCATATAAATTAATAACACATGATGCTTCCGCAATTCTTATGCTCAACCGCGAAATAATAAGTCCAAGTCCAAGTCTTTAAACGCTATCAATTAGAGTGCGAATTGTATGGAGGTTTGTAAAGATGGCGAATTCACAAAGGAAACCACATGGTACGAAAAGCAGAAGGAAAATCGTTTTATTTTTTTTTGTATGAGGAGCTTGAAAAAAGCTTGACTAGCTGGCAACCGTCGACCAGCATTGACTCAATGAGTCCAAGTGTCAGTGAGTCAGTGAAATGTGGCTGGCCGCAAAAGTGCTTTTTGGCCTAAATGAGTTTTAATAAGGCCCGAGAGTACAGGCCACAAACGCGTTTAGTTGGGCACACCCAAAAGTATTCGTAGTAAGTAGTATGTGGCTATAAATGAAAGGAAAGCTCTATGCTTAAAATTTGTTTGCTTATTAGCTCCCAAAAGACAGATTTTAGCTTCAGTTGCAGTTTTGCAAGTTCCATTGGGGAGTAATCAGTGGCTATGTTTGTTAGTCAAAACCCAAAGCAAATAATGTAAATATATTATTTAGACAAAATCTTTAGTAGGTAGCTATTTATTAGCCAACACCTTTGATTACTTGCGCATCAGATAGCATAATACCAACATTTTTATGTGGCTGTGTAGCCAGCATTTTCTTGAAAAAGTTAAAAAAAAAAAAATCAGAACCGCAATGAAGTAGAACCTGTTTATGGTTAAAGTTAATCGCTGACTGTCATCAGAGCTCTTCACATAATGGTCATTGGGTTGTTTGTTGTAGATACTATTTGCCAATATGGTTGGAAATGTAGTCGTTGTTATTGCTTGACTTAGCAATTAATGTATAAGTGAATGCATGAATGAATGAATGAATTCTTCGATAAGTAAACGCAATTACCCGTAGCATTAATGAATGCGTAAAATTCAAGCGGCAACTACAAGCTTTTTGTCAGCAACTTTACAACATCGCGGCTAAGTGATTTCGTAATCAGCTGACGAAAAATACTACAGAAAAAAAAAAACACCACAGCCAAAACTTAATATGGCGTAAAGTATCTGAGAGTGGGAAGTCGCCTAAGATATGACTAAATACATTAATAAATATTCAATAGATAAGCGGTATGTTTAAAAAAAAAAACCGACCGGGCAAGTATAATCTACTTCCATTTAGTGGCGCCAATGCATTTACGAGTATAGGCGTGCTCACCAAAGTATCTACAATTATAACTTAATAAATTTTAATAAAACGGCAATTGGTGGGTTCTTTAAGACATACTTTTTGTGACTTTTATGTCATAGATCTTGAAATACAAAACTAACCGCCCATTAATCAAAGTAAGTTTAACGATATTGCACAATTCTTCCTATTATTATAAACTTATTACAATATTTTTATTAAAATTACATCATCACAGATGATACGCTAGAATTAAGCTTATCCCTGTACCAAAAAAAGACTCTCAGAGTTAAAAAAAATATTGGGCGCAGAGGACTTTGAGATACTCTTAGAGATAATCTTTTGATTGCCGATTTTAGTTTACCCTTAAAACTTGTTTCAACCGATAAGTCCTTTTGTTACCATATGGTACAGTAAACTAATGATAATAAATTTTAGTATAGTACTTCGGAACTCTAAAAAACTTGTTTACGCCAAAGATCGTAAACATGAAACTTTTGAATTTTTTCTTAATTTTGATTCGGTGAGGATCCAGAAAAAAGTTCAGATGAATCAACATTTAAAAAAAAAAAAAATAAATAAACCATAGCTCATCCAATTTAAAAAAAATACATAAATTCTGCTTCGGAAGCTTACAAAGACTCTTTCACAATTCGCGCTTGACTAAGTACAAATGTCTTTATTGCATAAATACGACAATTTCGGAATATAGCTAAATATCGTTTTTTAATAAAGAACCGATTATTTCTCTGAATAGTTTTCGATGCAACTCTTCTTTTAACGGCCGATATTAGGCAAAGATCCAGGAAAAAAATTTCGTAAGGGTTCAAACAAGTTTCCCAGAATATGTTCAATTTGTTAGTAATTTCTGGTATTTCGGAAGTTTTGGCAGGATATTCGAGCCCATTGGGTCCGTCATCGACTAACACTGATACAACTAAATTATAAAGGCTTCAGTGAATATATAATATTTGATGGACAAGAATATAACTCTCATCATAATCCAAGCGCCTAAAATAAAACGTAGCAAGTACCTACATTTTTGGGTTCAAAAAATTAATTTTATCAATCAGAGATTTTAAAAAATTATAATTATTCGAAAATGAATGTTCGATCAAATTTAACTTTTTAAATATTTTTCGGATTTTCTGTCAAATAACTACGAAATTAATTAATTCCCAAGTTTAATTATTTTTAAAGTTTAATAAAAACCAACCGCCAAGGGCTTCTTAATTTTTAGCTATATCCACCGCAGTTCCTAACCGATTTAAAAAAAAAACTTTCTTTGTTGGATGGGTAGTGTTACTTGGAAGGACTGTCTCGATTTTTAAGTTTGCTTAGGAAATAATCAGTTTCGAGGGGCTGGACTGTGGAATCCTCCAAAAGTAAACAAAAATGTATATGTCATAGCCCACATAAGTCCACATACAAATTTTGGTGATTATAGCCTCTTTAAAAAACATTTTATTTATTTACAATGATAATAATAATTAAGAACTAATAATTGACATAAAATATAATAGCACTAGCAACTTTCTGCTAGATCTTCAGATTGATTTTAGTAGGGCTTCTTTATTTTTGCCTCAAACTCGTTTTGACCCAATCGATTATTTTGGTATAAAGGTTGTGGGGTCTTACTGGTTTCCTTTTAGGTATTACACACATTTTTTTTTGTACTTACTTAATGTACCCTATAAGGTGTATACAACTTATATTATATTATAAAGTTATTATGGGTGATAAAGAAATTGCAAGAACGAAGTATCATTTTTATACGCTATACCAATATTTAAGATGCATACGAAGGCGGTGTAGACTACAAGAAGTTGATTCAAAAATGGCACCACGGAAATCAACAGACTTCCATGACTAGAAAAGCTTTTGGCCCAATATGTTAACAATATAAAGTTGCTCGTTCCATATTGATAACTGGCTTTATTCCTGTAGGCGAATTTAGGTTTCTCACTTTAGTGCAAATTTACGTTACATCTATGTACCTAACCGGCTAAATGCCCTCAGTAAACGCACTTTGAGTAAAATAAACAAAAAATAATATAAGCAATTTTCTGTACACCGCTGAGTATACTCAACAGACTACCTCCATTTTGCTGCCCTTTGCCGCATTTTACCCACTCTGGCTTAAAATGCTCAACCAATTTGCTCATAATCAGCTCGACAATTTTCCAATGGCACTCGCTACGTGACAATCTATAAGATATTTCTAGCTATCTCTAAAACACTCGCATTGTATAAGCGCATCTACAAATTGTAAACAACATGTTATAAAAATAAACATTGCAAAATTGTCAACAGCATTAATATTAACCAGACAATCTCACCCACATTGCCAATTCACTCCATCGTCATTATTAACTTGGTCAGAGCTGCGGTGCAAGATGATTGCCAATATCTAATTAGAAAGTGTGCATTAAGTTAGCACCAACCTATAAGGTAAATTGAAAAGCCAAACAACCCGACTATCTGGCAAAGTCAACAAACATTGTGAGTGAAATGTTTACAACTCACTTGACCATAAACTTCAAGTAGTTTTGTCTCTTTACACGAGCCAATAATAAGCCAACAACAAAAATTCAAACGAAAGTGAATAATCGGCATTGAAGCGTTACAAATCATCGAATGCAGCCGCTGATCGTTTACCATCTTGACGTACTATAAGATACTTTTGTATCTGTAGTTGTAGCTAGAGTTGTGACTTGATGGAGTCGCAGTCGGAGTCGGCTCATTGCCCTTTCTCTTTTTTTTTTTGTATATGTCTGCGTTTGGATTCTTTACTTGCAACATGCATGCAACATCGATCAATGTGACTGATAAGTCAGTTTGAGTTATGAATTGAAATAAAGTGTCTGTGTGTCTTGGGTTTTGGGGGAGTGTAAGTTCAGACTGGTATTGATTGAACAACTGAATGATGGAAGACTGACTAGTTGATTTCCGTTTTGGTATCAGCAAAAAGATACAAATGAGCTGCTGAGTATATTATTACGAAACTCATGAAGATGCCATCTTCGAAGTGCTTTTGGTTTACTTGAATGAAAAAATAAAACATTTTTTTTACAGCGAAATTCGCGGTTACTGAGATCCCATGACTTTTAATCAGTTAGGGAACACGAAAGTATACATCAGAGCCGGTTGAAAGCAAGGTCAGACAGGGCACAAAGGAATTTTAGTTTAAAAATTTATACTTGGATAGTTTTTTATGACGAAGCTACGAGGAGTCGAATAGTCGAGCTCCACAAAATCATTGTCAAAGTGGGTTCATCGCCCATAATTTTGTGCTTACAGACGAAAAAATTTTGAGCTTAATAATTGCTCAAGATTACGATGACATAGAGGGTGCACCTTCGGTAAGACAAAGTGAACGTGCGCGAATCAGAGTCGCCTTGAGAAATGCTCTATATAAGAATTTAGTACCATCTACCCAAAAGTTAAACCACTTCGAAATAAAGGCCAAAGTTTTAAGATTAGACTCATCTAAATACTCAGATAGTGAAATTAGGTCTTTACATGTCTTTCACGTCTTTTCCCACTTGACAGCAACATTATCTTTATCGTGATCGTTACAACACTCTTAACAAGACACTTCAAACAATACTAAGTAGGAGACCCCTGCTTGGAATTCATGCCCAATTTTTTGACAAAATTAAATACTCAGCTCACATGGTAGGGAAAACTCATGCCATACAACACACCCAACTGTTTAGTTGTGTTAAATTATAGACGTCAATAAGACAGACCAGGCTCGTGCTCCCATTTCTTTTTTTCTTGGCTTTTTTTTTGTATTCGTGAGCTTTCTTTGCACAAATTCCAGCGGGGACCCAATGCCAACTGCAGCTAGATCGTTTTTGTTGATGTGGTTGCCAATGGTGTGAGGCAGAGGCAACCACATGTTGCACACTCGCAAACACGAGCACGCACACAAAAACAGACACACATACACACAGCGCAGTCACATAGTTGATTATGTGTGAGTGCATCAGTGGCGTAGATAACTTTTCGCAATGGGGATGTGACTTGGTATTAAACTCTATACAATTTTTCGGAAAATCTATTTCCCATCGTATCTTTTATTTGCTTTTATTTTTTCTATGGTGTGTACATTGGGAACAAAATTAGGCTTAGGCTGTCGGGTTATGAAGAGTGAGTGTTCTGGTTGCATTACATTTTGGATAAAAATGGAAAATTTTGTACATGTTCATCAGCAGATTTATCTGAAAAGTATCGAAACTACTTCTAATATACTTCTTAGATGCTTTAGGAAGTAAAAAAAAAAATTGGAGATGGATATACGAAAGTGCTAGTCTTCTTTACCTTTATTCTTTTTGCTTGGTTCGGATTGCGATTTTTTAGGAAAATTCAAAAATACTAAATAAAATTAAAACACAAATATACAAAGTTTTTGCTAATCTCACGAACAAATTTTTCTTCAAGAAACAAGTAGTCATGATTTGTATCACATATAAGTTTCACGAACGATTTCCCCATTTTAAATTTTGTATAACAGCAAGTCTTGTATAGAGGCATTTATTCAACTCTAATCCAAAAATTTGTTCGTTTCCACTTTTAAGCGTTCGGAAAATTTCAAAAAAGGTCTTTAGACAATTGCTTTTCTCCAAATTTCACAAAACGAAAAGAAATAAATTTTATTTACTATATAACCAAAAATTGCCAAAAATTTTTGTTTAGAATATTTAAAAATAATTGCAGTTTAAAATACATACACTTTTGAACCTATTTCGCAAATTCGTTTTGATTTCACTTACAACCAATTTGTCGTTTTCAAACCAAATAAAAAATTCGTTTTGGTGTAATTGGAAGGACCAAACATAAGAAATCAAAAGAATCCGAATATATATTTTATTCGTTTTCGGGAGCACGGCTCAACATTAACTCTTTAGCCCTTTACCTTTTCTAGGTAGCTTGACTGACTTTTCTATACTTTCTTTATTACAAAATGCTCAACATTCTTTTTTAATTTTAAAAATATAAGAAATTAAAATCGTCGAAAGTTAAAAATAGAACTCGAATCACCCATTTGTTAAGAAACTATTGTCTCAAAATCCTGTTGTAATCTTAAAAAAACTAATACTTATATAAAAATTATTTTTAGTGATAACAGTCGCAGCAGAACTCCTAAAATTTTTCACGATTTCAAATTAAATGATATCTGAGAATAAAATTCAGCAAGTTGGGATGTTCCAAGTGCAACCAAATCCATCAATTTTATCTTATTTCTTGAAGAATTAAGAAGGAACCCCCTTTTTCTCATACCCCTGCCTTGTGCATAGCCAACTATAACTGTCGGCTTTAGACAGACACGCGGCCTGAGCTCATTTGGTTAAGCATTTAATGAGCAGACAAACAGCGGGCGTGGTTCAATTGCCGGCGCTCTATAACCGAAGCGGTTTCAGTTTATAAACATTAGTGCTATAGATACATTCTATCGTGTAACCCGGTATATAATAGTATCTACTTATGTGTGTGGTGCTTTGTTGGTGTTGTTGTTGTTGTTGTTGTTGTTTTAAGTTATTTGAGAGAGGGGTATGGGTAATTGAGACTCGATTTGAATTGAACCACAGCAATTTGTGCAGTGCTCAAATAGCGCTCCATTCACGATTTGTGTGTGGGGGTTCCGACTACTATTAACAAAAGTATTTCTATAGATCTTTGCTTGAAGTTGGTTTTACTGACTCTGGTTTGTCTGGCATGTTGGAACCAAACGACCAGCTGAATTTGCATCTGGTCACATGTGGCTAGGTCTGAATGTGGAACACACTCCATCCACAACGTCACATATGTGAAAAATGTTGACGCCCATAAAAAAAAATTACTCATGATTTGTTGCAAGTCGTAATTTGTTGGAGTTGTTGTTCCTTTAATGGGGTTCCATTTGGTATACAGCATAGATTGTAATTGGATTTCTTGCTACCAGTTCATAAATTGAAGTTTGTCTTGTCTGAATGGTGGCTCATTTCTTAAAAATGCAACCGATATGTTTTTTGAAAATTGCAATTTGGGAGTTACACTGGCTCGAAGCATTATCTTCCGTTGGAGAAACTCATAAGTCATTTGTAAGTGTGTCATAAATTATGATTGTTTATTGTTGAAAATTATGAGATTATTAAAGGTTTAACGGCTATTTTTGGAAATAAAAAAAATGTAAATTATGACTTGAAGCTTTGGAGCGAGCTTTTTATGGTAGGCTTTTTGGTTTTCTTGCTTGATATCTCAAGGGTTATTAGGTGTGTAATAATAAATTTAAAGATGTTTTGAAAACTAAAACGACCCTTTAGATAGTGTTTTACATTTCCATAAGTTTCTAATTTTTACTTTTGGCAAATGGTTCATATTATTACTACTACTTTCCTTTTAAAGATACTACTAATATAGCTGTCACGATGTTGAAGTAATAGGGGTCTGTTAAAATATCAGGGTATTAAATAATATAATCGAAATAAAATCGCCTCGGTCGAATTAATAAAAAAAATAAGTTAAAAATTTTATGAAGGAAGACTGGAGAAGTTGATAGAACTATTACTATTTTTTTAAATTATAATCACAAAATTATTATATTGCTCACCAATTAAAATCGCTGGTTCCATTTTCGTTCTTCTTATTCGAAACTTAGTTTAATTATCCAATAGTCGTTTCGTTAAAATTGATAATATTGTTTATACATAAAAATTATATCGTTGAATCACTGAGAACACAATAGCATTTATTTGCAAGCTATTTTTGCATTTTTTTTTCAGATTTTTAAACGAGTATACACACTTTGCTTACAAATTCACTAAACTGAGGAGAAAAAAAATTGAAAAATATTAAACACGGTTTGACTTTGTAAGGCGTAACAAATTTTTTTCGAAATAGGATCGAAAACCTCTAAGACAGAGGTTGGAAACTTTTGTTGTTCACGGAATTTGCGTATTCAAACATGCCTTTAGTTAATAAGATATATTTATATTCATACACTACAATTTATTTGCGGCACTAAATTTGGTTCCTTGGTGAACCTCGGGACAATGTTTGCCGACCTAAACGATTTTGCATTAGGTATCGTTTATCACTTCAAAAACGGTCAATGAAAAAATTGGATAAATTTAGCTGCACTTTAAATAAAAAAAAAACTTTTATCAGCGGTTGGGCAGAGATTAGAAATTATTGCTAAATTCATGAATTCCTGTCCGCTTGAAATTTTGATGAAAGGAGATTTCTGGCACATCACTGAACATGTTTTTAAATTTCTGGAACATCGACTTTTGTATCGAAATTTGATTGAAAGATATTTATGTTCACAAAACAGACGGATTGCTGTTGGTTTCAATTTTTAAATTCCATGAAAAGAGATTTCTGGCAAATCATCGAAAATATTTAAAATATTAAAATAAACACATTTTTTTATTTTTCTCCGTTAAAATATTATTGAAGAGACCGCAAATTGTCTCTTAATTAAAAAACACATATAAATCACTCGTGGCACATTTAGAAATAAATCAATTTAATTTCAAAAAATTTGTGTTTTTTTATGCTTTATACTTTTTTACTTTCTCACATTGCGTTTTTTAATACTTTCGCATAATTTTTAAAAAACACACCTGTTTTGTATATACTTTTTATTTGTTTTTGTTTCTTCTTTCTCTTCTTCTCACTCTTTTCATGTTCTTCGCATATTTCTCACAAGCTATTGCGCGTGCGCGCAATGGCGCAAAACGGAATCAACAACAAGCAAAGCTAAGACATATAAATAAACAAAAACAAACAAAAAAACAAATTGAAGAATATGCAAGCTAGAAGGAGACGGCTTAAGAGACAAACTACCGTTAAGCTGCACAATCAAAACATTTTGATTTTTAATGAGTTTCCATTGTTTGTTTTTGTTGTTTGTGTTTGTTGTTGTTGCTTGTTGCATTTGTTGTTGAGTTAATTTAACATGCTCTTTAGTTGAACTTTTGTTTATTTTGTTTATTTCTCACTTTATCAGCACGCATGGCTTGTCTTTAGCGTGCCAGTTCCCATGCCTCTTTCCCTCTCTAGACCATAAAAAAAAAACAGTGCGTTCTTATCGCTGGCAGCGCAGTCAGCGTCGACAGCACAGGTGGTTGGTGTTTGCTTTGCTCAATTTTCAATTACAAAACAAACACCGGTTGGCGGCAAGCGGAACGCTTGGTTATGAAACACACAGAGCAAGAAGCGCAACGATCGAGAGCTCTGCTCTGCTATGCTGCTCACAATGCTTGCTGGCCTGCTCACTCGACGACGCGTCGTCGCATGAAAAGCGAAAACCAGAAATGCCGCTAACAATGGAACAAGCAACAGTTTAGCTGCTGACGTCGACGCTGACGTCGTCGTCGTGGTTAATTTGTGAGTCAAAGAATCAGCCAACTAAAGCCGTAACAACAACTACTGTGCAGCTGTATGTGTGCGAGTGCATAAGTGTGTAAGACAGTGGCGTAGATAACTTTTGTGAAGGGGTCGATACTACTAATTTCGTATACAAAGTTTACTTTTTATTCATTTCATTGTTATTTACATATTAAAACATATACTATTAACTATTTACATTCTTGCAAAAATATAATTTTTGTAACTTTGACAATACCATTCCATGTAACAATTCATGTCAATTTTATTTAACATTATGCAAGTTTGAGTTAAAAAACATTTATCAAAAATTTTTGGCTAATTTCACGATAAATATTCGAGAGGGTACGAGTCGAATTTCTCTATCATATTTCAAAAAGTGAATGTGACCAAACAGCAAAAAAAAAAAATAAGCTCGACAGCATCGACGAGTTTAACAGAGGATGTAAAAAATAAAGAGCTCCGAAAATAGTTCTTCTTAAATTTTATTTATTTTGATATGAATATTTTATTAATAGGCAATTAGCCGTAATAGTATTTAATCCTACAGTTTTGATAAGTTGCTTCGCTTCTAAATTTTCTCTCTGCAGACATATTCGCAGGAATCCTCTGTTCGCCACCTTTTATATTGGCACATACAATGCGGAAAGCATGACAAGGTTTGAAATAATTTTAAAATCCCATTAGCTTGAACTTAACCCAGTTAAATAAAGTGCGGAGTTATTCAAAATAAACTGAGTTGATTTATAATTTGGATGGAGTTGGTTAATGTTAGTTAGTGTCCTGTGTGACTCCTGTTGGAGCAAAGGGCCTTAGTTAATTAATTTTTAAATGCCAGCATCTAATAATGCATTTAAATATTGTTTTATTTTCTATTTCAAATTTGAGAGTAAACGAAACTAAAGCAGTATTTTATTTTTTGTACGCTCAAAGAACGTGACACTGATCGCGTAGTACACCCCCTTATCAACGCCACTGATGTGAGAAAAAGAGTTAAAGACAAGAAGCAAACAAGAAAAATGCTGCAAAGAAGCATTGAGGCCCGATGTATACACAAAACTTTTCTTCATATGTCACATTAATTGAACTTTAAATTAAACTTAAGAATTAAATTCAACTTTAATTTGTAAATTTTAGCTCAAGCCACATTTTTTTACACACAAACGAGTCACTTCACTACACTTGAACTTGCGCTGTCGCAGTCGACGCCGCAGGCGACGTCGCTGCCTGTATTAGCTTTTAATTAAATTTTGCTTGGCTTTTGGACTTAATTTTGTTTTATACACTTTTCGTTTTATTGCAATTAAGACTTAAATACTTTTCTATGGCGAATTTTGGCACAAACAACGCATTTTTATTTTAAATTGAACGCAGTTAAAATGCTTTTTATTGCTACCTTTTTTTCTCTGCTTCTTCTGCGTTTTTTTTTGTTGTTGCTTTTTACTTATTTTTTTGCTAACCACAAAACGTAACGAAAACCTAGCGCGCACTTGGCAAAACGAAGTTATTCTCGCGACTGCGCTCTCGTGACTGATCCGATTGGGAGAGCGGGTTGAGTAAGCGCGCTTTAAATGTTTCAATTCCATTTCGTTTTATGTTGTTTAGGGAATGGTGGTTTGGTCTGAGCAACAATTGGAAATCAATTTAAGTCTTCGAATTGGAATTAATTGAGTAACAAAAAAAGACAACAATAAAAAAAATGCTGAGTAGCTTCCGTTAAGTTTGCTTTGATCTTTAAAAAGAACAAAAGTTTTAAGTCGGCAAATTTTAATTTGGAAAATCTTCTATAGATAATTTTTTTTATTTTTATTTTAATAAAAATGTCAGCTGACTCGATCTGAGTTAAGTCAAGGAGAACCGACTATATGAAGTCTGGAATTTTTAGCAAGGTCAGTTCTAAGAATTAGCAAATTTTTTTTTTTTTTAATTAGTTTTGAATATTTTGGAAACCAGTTTATCAAATATGGTTTGGATACGAATATTGATTTGTCGATTTAGCAATGATTACTCGAAATCATGGCATTGAATGTATATAATTTCTCAATTTCCTTTAGTTATTTGTCAGTAAGGCTCATATGGATCAAATAACCTGGGATCGGATGCGCAGATCTTTTTTATGAAACTTGTAGTGTTTATTAAATTGTGAATAATTTTAAACTTTTCTTAATAGTGCAGAAAAATGGTTATACAAATTAGCCAACTGTGTAAGGTCCCTAAACTTAAAACCAAGTTGTCGTAACTTTTTGGATTGCAGAATTTTTGAACATCTGGGAAATAACGATGAATGCGTTTTTCTCAATATATATTTATTAAATTGTGAATAATTTTAAACTTTTCTTAAAACTTTTCCTAATAGCCAACAGTGGAATATTGGTAAGGTCCCTAAACTTAAAACCAAGTTGTAGTAACTTTTTGGATTGCAGAATTTTTGAACATCTGGGAAATAACGATGAATGCGTTTTTCTCAACTAACATCGAAACCGTACATTTTCTTCCGAAATTTAATTTTATTTAAGCTTTTTGTTTTGGATCGCCTTTTACTGTTTGGGGTTTCATTATTGCGAAAGTAAAATTTTATTCTGAACAACTTTTAACTGTCGAATTTCGTTACAAGAAGAAGATATCGATCTTCGTAAAGAAACAGAGATTTTTGGACCAATGGGTTCTATCGTGGCTATATGCTATAGTCAACCGATTTTGAATAAATTTGGTACAGTACTTCGGAACTCAAAATTTTGAGCCCGATATAAGCAAAATCAAAATTTTTTTGATGTGTTTATTCGTTCACAATGAAATATTATTTCGCATAAAATTAAGTAATTAATTTAGTTTAACGATTTCCAGTATTGCTTGAATTAAATAAATATGGGATTTTTTTTTTAAATATATTGCATATATAAAATTATTAGTATGCTTATTTTTCAAGGCTTCCAAAATTATTTTAATACCCAATTTAGAAATACAAATGTTTATAATTCTGGTCTGATCACACTGGTCCCAAATCAAAAATTAAATTTTTAATTTTTTGTAAAATAATCGCAATTTGTTCTTAATTTAAACTTTATTTTTTTTTAAATCTTGGGCCAAGCACCACATTCCTAAACAGGCAACAATAAAATCTTACTCTTGGCTCGAGAGGGAATTGAACCTTGGTCTTTTAATGTCGCGATTTTCAGTTCTGAGTGTAATACTCTACCAATTCAGCTACCCTTTTATATGGTCTTGTCAATATGACCTTTCGAAATTCCGCCCAAAAACTACTATATTGCGATTATCTCCGATTATAATGATGGTATCAATCGAATGTCTTTGTATTTCCAATAATTTTTTCTCACAAAGTAAAGCTGTAGCTTTAAAATTATAGAAAATATGGATCTTTGAAATTTTTAGCGACAGAATGGTGGAACAAAAAAATAAGGTTGATCTGGCTGGTAACATAAGGGGTCTAATCCTACGGATCATATTGGAGGCAACTTTGGGAGCATCTACGGCGACTCCTTCTCTATGTTGCAAACATTTGCCTAAAGCTAATATAGCCTGTAGCCAAAAATAACAGGGTACAAAAAAAAATAATAATGTTGTCTTATGAAGACGCCAGTTTTAGCTGATAGTTTCTATAGCAGTTATAAAGGGTCATCAATCTTGAAGTTTTTTTTTTAAATGCAAAAAAAAACACAAAAATTCCAAATGAATCGGAAAATTGTTATTATCAATAGAAAGAACCATTCTTGCCATTCACTTTTTAAAGATAATCCCTTTCAAATTAATTGTTTACCGAATTGGTTCCATAAAATGGCCTAAGCGCTCAAAAAACATTCTTTACAGTACAAGAATTTTCGTAATATAATTGTACGATTTGTAAATCCATGATGAAATGGCAAAGAAAACTGAATAAAAAACACATGACAACTTGACAGTACTCACGCGTGATTTATCAAAAAAACCCTCAAGATTGATGACCCTTTATAATATAGTAGACCGCTCATTTGTTCTAATATCAGTTATAAGAAGAGTGTTTGCCAATTTTCATCGACAAAAAAATTCCGAAATAAAATTAGCAATTTCCCTTAAAATTTCCCAACATCAATGCTACTTAAAATACTTTTCGAGCGATTGCATAGCTACTGCAAAATGTGCCGTACCGGCATTTTATCAAAATTTCATATCAAAAATTTAAACCAAAACAAATATCAGATAAGCGCAGCAAAGTCAGACATGCCATACTATACTGTATATAGTACTATATGTATGTCTATAAAGTGTTACAAAAAAGTCCAAACTTACCCATCGTTCTCACTAGAAACTCATCGTAGTCAATTATTGGCGGTGTAATAGCGCCCTCGATAATATCATATTCCATATCGCTGCAAACCGTATCATAATCATTGGGATCATGCATTATTCTCACTCACTTTCAAATACACTGAAAACTTTTCTTTTTTCTTTTCTTTCTTTTTTTGTATGCTTTGGGGCAAAGAACCTTGAGAGCTGTAGAGCAAACAACTGTGTTGCAACAGGTAATAAGTAGCTCAGAAGGTCTAATGGATCTAATGAATTTTATATGTTGAAACTTTTGGCACTTTCACTTCAAGATACTTTGTTGGGTATGTTGTTGAGCTTGTTGTTGTTGATTGTATTTGCTCATGGATTATGCAAGTGTAGCTCTTATAACACTCAGGGCTAAGCTGGTAAAATGCATTATTTTTTGGGGTTTTGGGAGCTTAAGACACACCGTGTGCTGGGCCGGGTACCGCACGCTTTAAAGTTTTGAGCACGACTAAGTTAACAAATGTTAATTTCTCCGCTACTGCGTCTGTCTGCTCTAATCAAGCATAAAAAAATAAAACAAAAACACTATGAAGGCTGTCATGAAAATAAAAAATAGAAGCAAAATCTAGAACTTAATGCAAACGTCTCGCTCTACAACTGATTAGAATAAAGTAAAAAAAATACAATTTTTTATTTGCACAAAGTTCTAGCTGTTGTCGTCTCTCTTAATTACTATAATAAACACCTTGAGCATTTGCAATTATTTAGTAAGCAGCTCATCAATAGCTCATTTGAGTCATTCATAACATTCCAAACACGAATGTCAATACTCTTTTATACTCAAAGCGCTCTTTTTGCTCTATTTTGTAGGCGGCGAAAGTATTTCTAGACAACCTGAAATATGAGCACCACTCCAACCATATCTTATCGCGAATGTAGAAAAATTTCGAATATTTTTTTTGTGGCTTTGGAAGAAACAGAAGTGTCGCATACTTTTAGTGCTGACTGATAGGTCTCACTTTACAATTAGTTAATTAAAATGTCTTTAATTGAATAAAGCATGAGCTACATAAGTTCAGATAGTAAACTGAAAAGATATTCTAATTAGGTTTACTCACCTCTTTATTAAAGGCTGACAGCGATTAAGTGCTATTTGTAATGCAACCTAACCTAACCTAACCAAGTAACTCAGACGAGCTAATCTAGATTTCGAGTTTCCAAGATTTTCTTGTTCCGTCATTTGGTTCGAAAGCTAAAATGTTTTAAAAAACTCCAAACCACTGCTTCGTCCTGCCTGCCACACTCTAAACAACACAATTCTTCCATGTTTCTAAATACCAAATTTAAAGGATATTCTTAATAACATTTTAACAAAATAGTGGGGGTGTTCACTATCTCTGGCAGAAATGCAAAAATGAAAAAAGTGCAAAGTGTTCAACTGCAATTGACACTAGGGAAATGTGAATTTTCTTGCCCAAAAAGTGTTGCAAAAAGCGTCTATACCCACTAGGGTGACCATATTTTTTTTTGCTGTTTTTCGGTATTATTTAGTGCTTCTAGTCTGTTGGAAAACTAAATAGCTGTTTTATAACTTTTGGTGGTAAAGTATAATATGTTTTTTTTTAAATATAGCTCAGGTTGCAATTTCTTAAAGATCAGATAATATATATTGCAATCATCCAAAACTTTATCTTTTGAGCTTTGAAATAGAAATTTTCTCACTTTTTTTTAACAGAACCCATCCAAAGAATGTAAATTGTAAACAGCTCACGTTGTCAGTCGGGTGTCAACGAGTATGAAAAGTAATCAGTGCTTCCATTCCAGTTATGAAAAGTAACAAATGCTTCCACTGTGGCTATGAAAAGTAACCAGTGCTTCCACTCTGGTTACTTTTCTTACTCGTTAGTCGGGTATACTTGCATTCATGCCTCATTGTTAGGGTTGCTCACGCCATTAATTGGGCATTCTTGGCATTAGGCCCGACAATGTAAACACACCAAGTATGATGTATAATTTTTTTTTGTAAATTACAGATCTCAAATTGGTATAATATACATAATTTTAGAACAACTCCAAAATTGTTGCATTTGGGGAAATAGTGTTTTAAAGAAGTGATGAGATCAGGACGGTAATCCCTCAAGCTGGTCGAAACGGGCAGAATGTTAAGACTTGCGGCTACCGAAAAATGTTCACATAATTTAAATTTTTAATTCCTAAGTTAGTTGCAAAAGTAGAAGAGAGCTCCAGACGGAATGCTGGGGCTATGGAAGATGGGGTCATAGGACTAAGAAAATCTTTTTAAAAGGTGTACGAGTTCCCTTAGTATACTGATTGGATACTTACTTAAGAGACACCTGAATAAATTGGGTATCGCAAACTCTGCCATACTCGTATGTAGATTTTGTGTCATTGGTTAAGGATCCTTACTGGAGGAGTTATGCTTATTTAGTGTTGTGGCCTTTAATGCGAAGAGCAGTTCGCTTCAAATTTTAAAATTAAGAAAAAGTTAGAAAATAATTAAATTCACAGTTTTATCTTGCATTAAAAAAAGCATTTTTTTATTAAGACAAATAATATAAAGTAAGTTTAATTTATTATTTAACGATAAATATTAATTTCAGCCTGAAGGCCTATTTTGTTCTGCTTTAACAGCCATTTTTTAGAATTTAGAATCAATTTCTACTTTAAATTTATATTAATAAAATTTAAAAATATTATTGAAAAATTGTACACAAAATATATTATATATATATAAAACAATATCAAAATGATAACAAAAATAATGTAATTTTCATTTAATATGTACTTAAAAAAATATTTATTGAAAATAAAATTATATACAAAAAAAGTTATATACAAAATTACAATTTATAAAAATTATACAAAAAAGGACTTAAAAAAGAATTGATTTACCCAAAAATTGATATTGCGGAGAATCGAGAATCGAATCTGGAGACTCGTGCCGAATTTAGGTTTTGAGAGCGGCACTCTATAAATTTAATTATTTATGTAATCTTTTTAGGACTATTGTCAGTAGCCTTCTCGATATTCATACATAAATATCATACCTCTTTTCGTTACGTGACGATTTTTCTATCGTTGCACTCTAAGCTCCACTAAAGAACTTTTTTCTAAACAAATTTTTCAAACATCTTTATTTCTTTACAAGATATATCTTGCCAAAGAAAAGCATACTTAAATTTTGAGTTATCGAGATCGCTTATTTTCGCCCATATCTATGAACAAAAATTTTTTTTCAGGAATGGCATCGCGAGAATCTTTGAGGTTTAGTGAGATATGTTTTACCAAAAAGTCTACCTAAATGTTTAGGTATCGATAACTCGATAAATAAGCGCAAAGTTTACCAGGAGAATTTTATATATGTATAAAAAAATCATCAAATTCGATCATTATAATCGATATTGCCTATATCATATATATAAACAAAATTTTATCGGGAGTGGCACCCCGGGAATCTTTGAGGTTTAGTGAGATATGTTTTACCAAAGTCTTCCTAAATGGTTAGTTATCGATAACTCGATAAATAATCGCAAAATTTACAAAATTTAAATTCGATCAATATAATCGATATTGCTTATTTTCGCCAATATCTATAAACAAAATTTTTCTCGGGAGTGGCACCGCGAGAATCTTTGAGGTTTAGTGAGATATGTTTTACCAAAAAATCTACCTAAATGTTTTGTTATCGATTTTATCTGCAGTGGCATCGTGAGAAGACAAGTCTTCCCTAACGTAAAGTTATCGATACCCCGATAAATAATCGCAAAATTCAACAGGTGAATTTGATATTTAAAATCATCAATCGATCATTATTATCGGCTCGGAAAGCGAACAATATAAGGAACTGCCCTCGTGCCATATAAAAACACATTTATTTTTTTTTAAAACAGCACACCAAAGAAATAGTTTCATTGGAATGTTAAAAATTTTATTTAATTTTTTTGTATTTTTTTGTTGTTTTTTTTTGCATTTTGCGTGTTTAATTATACATAGAATTGTTGTTTTTTTTATACTCTGTTTTCAAAGATTAATTAGTTAGTTGAAATTGTGTGGCAATTAATTGCATGTTGTACTTATACATATATTTATTTTTATTTTTGCAATATATTTTTTATTATTTTTTTTGAAGGGCTTTTGCTCTTGTTTGCTTTAATATTATTTTGCTAACATTTTCTTGATATGTATTTTTTTTTTTTTGTATTTTAATAAGGTTTTATGTGTTTTCAAGTTGTACAACTTTAGATACTGTTGTTGTTTTGTTCTGACGGTTTTTTTACATATAAAAATAATTGAGGCAAATCAAAACTCATAATTTAACAAAAAAAAATAATCTACTAAACTATTGACAAATTCGCACAAAATTTTAAATTTTTTAAAATAAATAAAAAATTTTTATATAATTTATGTGTTTTTTTTTTAGTTTTGGCTATATGTTTTATAAAAAATGGTAAAACTCAAAATTTTGCAAACAATTTTTAAGTTTTTCTTTCTAAACGAGAACCATTTTAGAAATTATTCTTAAAAAAAATTAAGTTAAAAAATTTGAGAATAATTTTCTAATATTTTTTTTGAAATAAATAATAATACTATTGGAAAAAAAAATTTTTAGTTTAATTTCAAAATTAATTAATTTTATGTATTTTTTCCATAAAAAATTTTTGCCAAATGTTAAAAAAACAAAAAAATATTTTTTAAAAGCTACCAAAACTTTTATGGATTTTTTAGTAGGTTTTTTTTTTTGTCAATATTTTTTAAAAAATTATTTAAAACTTAAAAAAAAAATGTTATTGTTCTTACCAATTTTTTTTTTTGACAGCCAAAGTTTTGATAGTCCTGTCATTGTTAAGAAATATCAAAAACATTTTTGTTTTTTGTTGTCAATTAAGAGTTTGAACAAAAAAATAAAATATAAAAAATTAAGCAAAATCTTAAAAATACTGTAAAACAAATTTATAATTTTTTAATGTATTTGTACAATTGTTGCAGCATTTTGAGTATTCAATGGGTCAGTTTTGGGTTCAAAACACTGAAACAAGTGACAAAATTTAAAAACAAATTAATTGGTACATTTTTTTTAATTTATAAATTTAAAAATTCAGCAAAAATTTGCATCAATCAAATTAAATTTACTTTTTGAAACATATATTTTTTTTCCCATTTACGTTCGAAGAGTAAAATTTGACATACTTATATATTTTTTTTTAATATCAACTGTCTCATATACGATATGTTTTTAATTTTTTAATTGATATGTTGCATAATAGTTGCGCATTTTGGGCTTCAATATTAATTTATTTAATTTTTTTTTTTGATGCGGTTTATATAGCATTTTTAACAACTATGTTAAACCGCTGATATGTATGTGATAAAGTTTTGCTGCTTAAATATATAGTATTAATATTTTAAATATGCATATTTTTTGTATATAATATATATTTTGTATATAATTTGTATAATAGTTTTCAAAATTGTAAAAAATATGCACAAATAAACGCATAAAATTTTGCATAAATTGCGTAGATATGTTTAGAGTAGTAGTTTTAGGAGTTTCAAAACCAAATATGATATATTTAAAAATACACTCAATATTAATTTTTTTTTTAATTTTAAATTAAAAAACTCAAATTATCACTTTGTAGTTTGTTTCTTTTTTTTGCGTTTTTTTTCTGTGTTGTCCTTACATTCAAAGAACATTTGCATCTTAATGGAATAAATAGTTTATATCTTTATTTACACGGTTCATATACACACACATGAATATGTCTTTTCTTTATATAAGACGCTTATATACTTTTAAGCTTACATATATCAATATGCTTTTAGCGCATATATATTTTTTTTTTTTTATATATATATATATAATTCAATGGATCAGTTTGCTTGCTTGAATCATTCATTATTTTTTGTTTTTACTCTTAATTTGTTTTCTTTTTTTTTTATGTGTTTATATATAAGTTTATTATATATTAAAGATGTAAATAGACAAGTAGTAGTTAAAGTTGGTTCAAATTAATAAGTTGTGTTTACTTTTACTTCAAGTAGTTTTAGTTTTTTGTTACTAATAGCTAATTCAAGGTACTTATAACTCCATTATTTTAATGCATATTTTTTCTATTTTTCGTAACTTTCTTGCTCTTTGGTTTATTTTCGATATTCTTGTACTGCTAGACAGCGTTGGGTTCGTTTCACTTTCGCTTTCAACCTTAAAATTTTCACTTGATTTTTACGATTTCGTGCTTTTAAACTCTTAGTTTCGCTTCTGCTGCTCTCTGTGTTTCTTTCAGTGTAGTTTTTAGACTTGGTCTTATATAACTATTAGTCATTAAAGAAAGTTCTAGAAAACAAGTACTACGTGGTTTTTGTTTAGTATTTTTTAACTTAAATTTTTAGCAGCCAAATTTGCTTAACTTTGTGCTAAAACTATTCATCTAAGCACTAATTAGCGCTCAAATAAATTTTTGCTTATAATTCACAAGTTGTTTTTGAATTCTTAGCTTTGGGTCAGTTTTAAAGTATTTATTACTTTTAAAGTCTAGGCAAAAATGGCTGCTAATTTAGATAATTGCATAAAATACACATGTTGGTTACAGTTTTTTTAAATTTTTTTTTTCAACAATACATAGAAAATATATTAATAGCGCTAGTTTTAAAAAAGTTAATAGAACATACAATAAGCTAAATTTAAGTTTTATAAAGAAAAAAGACCAAGCTATTTTTGTTAATTTACTTTATATATGTTTTAATATTAAGCATTTTTTTTTTGTTAAATATATTAATTTTTTTTTTTAATTTTTTATTTTTAAATTTTTTTTTAGTTTTTGTAGATTTTTTTTAGTGAATTGATATGTATTGATCTAGCATAAAATATTTTTTTTTTTTTTAACTTTACCTAAATCCGCGATATATGCAACCCAATTGTTATATAGGGTCATTTTTTGTCTGTTTATTTTTAAGGTTTATTTTCGAATATTGCACAGTAGCCCGACTTTTGCTTATGCTAACGCGTTTTGTTCATAAATATTTTGCCTAAATGTTAAACAACTATTAAATATTTTATATAGTTTATATAATAATATATTTCCATATTGCAACATTGAATAATTTAATAAAAGGTTTCGATAGTACTACACTAGCTGCAGGGCTTGTTCTTCAAATCTAAAAATTTTAGCTCAGATTTTTGGTATATTAACAACTTTTAGTGCTACATTTATACATGGTAAGTTTCAAAAAAGATACAGATACTTTTGTAGCTGTTAGCACTACTGCTCGATTGCGGTGTTTGGAAGGTTCTTTACTGATAGCCTTGTTTATAGTTTTAGTGAATACCTTTTATAAGTTTTGGGGAATAACTATAATATATAAAGTACTTCGAAAGCCTGCTGAAACACTTAGATACACATAGAGAAAATTCATGTACATTTATCAGAAAAAACATCTTTATATAATTAATTAATATTTGAATTAATTTTTAATCATTATCATTGTTTGTTGCTTTTTGCCAAACGATCCTGCTTCCACATTTATTTTTTTAATATTTTGTGCAGTTTTTTTTGTCATGTTGAATTTGAAATTGTTTAGCTTGTGAAAGATGCGCGTTCATTTTCTCAAAAATTTGACAAAGTTTTTATTTTACAACAAAATTGAAATGATATTTGAAAACTACAGACCAATTGAAAGAGCGCAGAAATTTTGGGAGAAAGCTTTTTGTAGTTCAGCCAATTTTTTAACAATATTTTCAGTTGAAATTTTCAATCTTTTTTTTTTCAAGTTTTTGTTTTGTATTTTTGCCATTTTTTTGTTTTATTTTCTTTTTTTTTTTGGTATTTTGGTATAATTTTTTTTTTATAAAAAGTGTTTTGTGGGGTTTTGAAAAAAGGTTAAAAAATAAAATTTACTTGTAGAGTTTAGGCAAGCAAAAAATATATTTATAAAAAGTGTTTGTAAAACTTAAAAAAAAAATGCAAAGACTTTGAGAAAACATGTTTTATATTGTTATATAGACTTTTGCGTGTTCTTAGCTGTATGTGTATGTGTGTGTGTGTAGCTCGTTTTTGGTTAACCTATTAATAATTGTAATATTCATAGGGTGTACCCAAATACGAGTAGAAATTAGGATTAATGGGTTGTGCGTGTGCGTAATAAAATCCAGAAGCCGGATCTGGCGCTACTCAATCAAGGAATCCGGTGTTGACCAATTTCTCCAAAAAGAATTTTACATCGCCCAATTCGGAGTCCTTAATGCCAAGTGATTTCAACATGCCAAGATCACCATTCTCAACGGCCATGAATACTGAACGCAAGTGCTCTAGATCAGATCTATAATAAGAATAAAATAAGCAAGTTAGTCTTTATATATTAACAAAGAAATTATTTTTTTAAATAATTGCATTATGGTATTTTAATCTTAATCTTGAGAAACACAATTTTAGGAATGTATGCATTTTTTTTCGAACAAAATTTAAAATGTTAGTTTTTTATAACTCAGGGTTCAGTTTTTATAAATTAAAAATTAATCGATTGCCTTCAAAAATATTTTAGTATCGACAAAATTTTTCAAATCGGAAAACACACGAAAAGACGAAATTTTTGATTAGTTTGGCAAAAGTAAGAGTTAAATTAAAGTTTTTAACCTTATAAACATAAACTATTTTAAACATTTCCAAGCTTCTTTTGTATTTGGCTATATTTTGTTATATTATGTACAATATAAGGGTATATTAAGTTTTGTGTAAATGTAAGTCATATGTATATGAAGGTGACGTCGCGAATCTCCCAAAATTAGGTGCAGTAATCAGGAGACCAAGAGAAATTAATCTAGTCGTATCCGTCCGCCTGTTAGTGCCTTTATCTGAACGTCTTAATCTTGCAGACCTTAAGAGCTAGGTTAACCAAACCGGACATTGGGACACCTATTGTGACCAGCTAAGTGGAGATTATTTTTTTTGCTTCTAAGCCTCCTACACAGTATTTCCGATAATTTCAAAGATACAGCCTTGTATGTGTTAAATGCAGCAAATTAAAAAATATTTCAATTAACACCAAACTTCATTATAATCGGAACATAAATATGAGGCATAATCGCAATATAGTATTTTAGACGGAGTTCGAAAATCGATACATATTTTGTTTTTAATTTAAACTGCTTTAATTAATAATAAAATGTGGTGAATGGGAAGTTAAAGATCTCAGAGACAACTAACAGATTAGATAGCTTAATATGTAACGAGAGCTAAGTTTATTTTATTTTTTTATCGGCCGTGCTACGAAAAACGAAAACGAACAATTTTATTCGGATTCGTTTTTGCGTGCTTCGAATTCAACATTTTTTGCTGTTGCCATCTACTTATATTTCTTTTTATCTTTGTTAGCAGAGAACTTCACGCTCTTCGAGGGGAATTACCCTCGACTATGTTATTCTTGGACCAGCTAAGCAAGACATGAACCATTTATGCAATTTATGCACTTAAAAATTCGGTTTGAGTTGTGTTGCTATTATTTGGGTTGATTCAGAAAAAAAACTACGTTAAAGTCGGGTGCGGATGACTTTGGGATACCCTGTAGCACCTCATTGCAATCAAATCGGATATATTGCTTAAGGACTAAAAAAAAAAATGGTTGGCTCATTTAGTCACGATGTTTTTATAAACAAACAAAATACAATCAAATTTTGCACCAAATACGTTTTTTTGACCGATCGCTCCTATGGGGACTATAGGATACAGTCAACCGAATTTGATAAAATCTAGTACAATGCTGGGGAACTCTAAAATACTACTAAACACCAAATTTGGTTACGATATCTTCATAAACACACGAAACACAACGAATTTTGCACCAAAAACGTTTTTTTGACCGATCGGTCCTATGGGATCTGGTACAACGCTGGGGAACTCTAAAATACTACTAAACACCAAATTTGGTTACGATATCTTCATAAACACACGAAACACAACGAATTTTGCACCAAAAACGTTTTTTTGACCGATCGGTCCTATGGGATCTGTATGATATAGTCAACCGATTTTGTTCAAATTTGGTACAGTGCTGGGAAATTCTAAAAGAGTTCCGAATGGCAAATGCGTTTTTGAGATTCTTATAAACCACCGAGTTATGTTCTAAAAACAATTTCTTGATCAATCGCTCCTATGGGGGCTATATGATATAGTCAACCGATTTGGTTCAAAATCGGTACAGTGCTGGGAAACTCTAAAAAAACAATCGAACACCAAAATTAATTACGATATCTTCAAAAACAAATGAGATACGTCGAATTTTTTACCAAAAACTTTTTTTTACCGATTCGGTCGTATGGGGGCTATATGATATAGTCAACCGATTTTGTTCAAATTTGGTACAGTGCATGGGAACTCTAAAAAACTTTCGAATACCAAATATGGTAGTTGTTGATATCTTCGTAAAAAAAGGAGTTATTCATCTACAACTTTTGGTTTTTTTCGAGGTCCTCTGAAACACCCCTATGGGAGCTATATGTATGTATAATATAACCCAGATATCCAAAATACAAAATAAACTTGTCTAACGGATGTAACCTCAAAATTTGGTCGCTCTAGCTCTTAACATCTCTGAGATATAGGCGTTCATACAGAAAGCCGGACATGGGTATATCGACTTCTCTAGTCACCCTGATCAGACTTTAGGTTACTTTGGGGGGGTCTTCGACAACTCCTTCTGTATGTTGCATACGTTTTCGGCGTGCACAAACTTAATATACCCTTTGTACCATACGGGCCCCTTCGTTTTCAGGAGTTCGGCCGAATATTCATTATATCGCTTCCATATGGATATTTCAGAGCAACTCGATAAAAACTGCTTATCTGCTTATGTAGATATCGTAACCAAATTAGGCATTCGAATGTTTTTTTTGAATCGCTTAAAGTTCAGAGTCCTTCGCGCTCGACTTTAATGTACGCCACCTTCTTTTATTATAAAAACTTTATGACACATATTTTTAAAGCATTTTAAAAGCGTTCTTAAACTTTTTAATATTGACGTTTACATTATTTCTCCCTAAAACTTCTTGCTTCTTGCATCCTAAGTTTCTTAGCTACCATCGCAGGAAGTTCTCACAAAAAAAAAATGCCACACAGAAGTCGCCGTATGCTCAACTAATCGTGCGGGTAATCCTCTTCCAGGCACTCCTCCTACCATTCCCCGCTTTGGCTAATTTAATGTTGCAGTTGACAATTTGTGGTGCTTGTTACCTGTCATCGTAGACGCCGCTGTTGTTAAAAAAGTCATCGTTGCCAAGTTTCTGCTGTTGGGGGTTTTTTTTTTATTATATCGAATGCAAGTTAATTAACACCCCTAACATAATTAGCAGAAATTGAATAATTATAACAGCGAGACAGACATTCGTATTAATAACATTTGCATGTTTTGTGGTTCGAGTGTCAGGAAAATGTTGGCATACCCAGAATAGCGCACAATTGAAGCAAACACAATACACATACTATACTAGTACCCACCGATACACACACATATACAAACACTTATACACACAGATACACAATCACACGCATACAGCCACAAATGGCATTGTGGCACTTTTGCAATTAATTGCGTTGATGAAATTTTGTAAAATGTTGCTTTAACTTAGTTACTTAAATAGAGAGTGGGCAAAAGGGCAACTAGGCAAGGATGTTGAGAGAAACGGAGAGTTGTAGCAATCGCAGCCATGACACACAAGAGTTCCTGCCAATTTATCAACCTGTGCGTGAAGGCTACGTGCCTTAGGTGAGTATGTGCGTGAGTGTGTGTTAGCACATGTCAGAGGTGTAGACTGGGGTAGCGTTTGGTATCAATCCATTCATACTCTACGAAAATTGTATAAAGAATCATTTTTCCTTTCATAAACTCATGTCACGTATATACATACAATATTCTGACGAACAAAACCTTCTTATATACAAGTTTTTTTTTCTTGTAAGACAATGTATATGAAGATAAGCTCGAATGTTTAAATGAAAAAATTTACCTAATGGCAGCAACAGGCACTAAAAAAATATATAATAGCAAATTTTGAAGTAGAACGTGGCCGACTTTGAGAAACCCTGTTAGATGACTTGCATATAATAAAATTTAAAAAAAATTCTTCGACTGGGAAACAAAACTAGCTCTCTAGACTTTGGGACTTAGCTATCCTTATGTTTTTATACCCTGTACCTATAGGTACAAAGGGTATACTAGATTTGTGCAATGTATGTAACGGACAGAAGGAGGCGTGGCAGACCCCAAGTCCTTTATACCAAAATGCTTATCATAACCTCGGGTAGCGATTGAGCCATGTCCGTCCGTCCGTCCGTCTGTCCGTCTGTCCGTCCGTATGAACGCCTCGATCTCGGAGACAATAAGAGCTAGAGACACGAAACTTTAGCAGCTGGTGCGCATATTTCCTGGAAAGAGGAAGTTTGTTGAATCATGTCAATATCTTTCCCTGTTCCCCCGCAGTAGAGTAGTAGCCACACCGTTTAACATTTTCATCTGAAATGCGTTGTGATTACATGCATCTGTGTGTAAAATATGAACAAAATCGGAAAAACATAGCAAAAGTTATAGTCCAAAATGTACAAATTTCACCACCCTTGCCTATAAACTGCGTAAATATTTGACTCTACGCAATTATGGCTACAAGTGATCTAGAATCACAATTTTTGGTAAGCTCATTCATGTGGCTCTAATGAACAAATCCACATCCAAATTTTATCGATGCGGTCCCCCCAACCCCCGCAATCCATTTACCGTGTTTTCTCCCACACCCCTCAACATACCAACTTGAAACTTATCCCGTATACTTTAAATAAGTTCTTTGTTGTAACATTCGAGTTTCATCAAAATGGGTAAAAATTTAGGGAACTTATAGGTTCGATTTTCACCAAAAAAAATATAAAGTCCAATTGGAAAGTTCTTAGATGGAATATGCAGGAAAAATTTTTTTTACACAAAAGGTACAGGGTATTCCATTGTCGGGCACCGCCTCGACTGTACCACATTTTGCTTTAGTCGCGATTCTAGCTCTGGTCTCTTAAAGACTACAATACCTATATTTAAAATATTTATGGTCCGATTTTAATGATTGTGGACATTAAGAAAAACTTTTGTTCCCCACATTTTACCCATACAAACTAAAGCTGTAACTTTAAAACTGAATAATAAAGGGTCATCAATCTTGAGGTTTTTTTTCAATAAGGTTTTTTTTTGATAAACCCCGCGTGAGTACTGTCAAGTTACCATGTGTTTTTTATTCAGTTTTCATAGCCATTTCATCATGGAAAAACTTACACCCGAACAACGTTTACAAACCGTTCAATTATATTACGAAAATTCGTGTTCTGTAAAGAATATGGTCGCCATAATCGACATACTGAGACCACTATTATTTTAAAAAAACAACTCAAGATTGATGACCCTTCATATTGCGCTTCAAGATTGCTTGTCTGTCTACTCTGAGTTTTTTAACTGAAAAACATCGATGTATCGATATATCGAAGGAACAGAATATTCATGCTTTATTTTATCTTAAAATAATGAACCTCGCTCTGTACGCCCCAGCAAGTCATGTGTTGGGAAATTGTCGAATACCCATTAAAGACGTTGCTTATGACGTCAGCATCTCAGTAGGCTCAGGCCAATGAGTTTTTCAGTTTATTGTGCAGGAGACGCATGTCAAAGGAGTTGGTTCTGGAACTGCTTGACTATGACCAGAAAAACCGTCGCATCAGCAACGCTTAGGAGTTGGCATATGACGTCAATGATGATACTGATTTGTTGACTCACCGCTGTTAACATTTCAAGTGTTTTGAAGCAGTTCATTCCATTAAATACTCAAAAAATTGTTTGGAAATTCATGATCTCCTGCTATATTATTATATTTTAAAGAAGAAGTGGCAGAAAGAAATATAAACCTAAATCTGGCGGGACACATCAAGATTTCAAATATCCAGAATATTATATATCCAAGCTATTATACTCTCCAATAAACAGGCAGGCGGGTTTGTCTACATCAAGTTCTTTTGTCCTTCTGACCATATTGGTTTAACTTTGACACTCTATCATCTGTTTCTCGGTTACTTTCATTATCACAAACCTAATGTAATCATTACCTTAAGGTAGCTGGAGGCCCAATACTCCAACTGGGATACTTATTAGGATACTAACAAACAGGGTACAAATAGTAAAAATTTCACAGTTTTCTTTGAAAGAATATGTGAGGTTCTAAAAGTTGAATTTTAAATATTTATTAGATTTTCTAGCTTTACCTAATCCGACGAATTCTACGAGTTCTAGCTCATAGTTCTTGAACAAAATTTACTTATATAAACTATAATATGATGAAAAATATTTAAAGAATATTCTTCTTTGCTTAGGCATTACTAATTCCAAATTATAAAGGAACTAATAAATTTAAAATTTCAATAAAAAACGTTTGCTGTGTACCGCCTCCTGTTGCTTCAAATTATAAGTGAAGAAAGTAAATTTTATTCGTAGAAGTAAAAAATATTATTTATTTATTTATTTATATAATTATAAATAAGAAGTTAATTCTAAATTATAAAAAGGTAAGCCGGAGCAACGTAGGCCTTCAGGCTAAAAAATATTTTTAATCAAATTTAAGTCAGAAGAAAATTCTCAAAAATTTTAAAACAATAAAAATCATAATGTAATTATGTAAAATATTCCGAAAATTCAACGTCTCTCTTAAGCTAAGTAAACATTAAACAAATTGTACTCATAGTTAATGACTCAAATGAGAGCATTTTTTAAGAGCCCAATTTTTATACCCCTTCGCAAAAAATGCTAGCTACGTCACTGGTAAGTATATATATCTATACAAGTTACCATATAAACTCTCACATGTTTGTAACTGTGTTTATTTTTCTTCTTTTTCAGTTGTTTTATTTGTCTACCTTTGCTCTGCTTCGCATTTTCACATTATTGTTATTGTCCTAATTTGTGCTTAGCTTCTGTTCTTTCTTTTTACTTTTTTTCTTGTACTAATTTAATGAAAATTCTCTAATTAAAGAAGTCAACATTAAGCGCTGCTCCATTGTTGGGCTTTAATTAAAATAAAGGAGATTGGAGTCAGTTCATCGCTAGTGAAATAAAATACACATTGTCTGAAAGATTGAAGAGATTTAATTAAGTGACTTGCTTAATACGAAAAGGGAATTAAAGATAACCTTATATGCCAGAAAAAAACTTTTATTCACGA
This sequence comes from Chymomyza fuscimana, assembly GCA_949987675.1. NCBI lineage: Eukaryota > Metazoa > Arthropoda > Insecta > Diptera > Drosophilidae > Chymomyza > Chymomyza fuscimana. The sequence goes on along the minus strand of OX465088.1, from coordinate 120,757,247 downwards.
TACATGAAAATGTAAAGTATTTTAGCACATTTTAATAAAAATTTACGTATACTTAATTTCAATTTAATAGTGACTAGGTAAAGCTGTAAAGGCTAAACTCTATGTTTTGTAATTAATTATTAAATGAACATTTATAATATTAGGGTAAATAAATAAATAAATAAATTAATAGTGACTAGAAATTCTTATGAAATATGGTGACATTGATATTTTTAGGTATCAAAATATTACTGGAAAAAACAATTTCATATCACCGTTTATATAAATTTATGAAAATAAAATTTAAAAGAAAATTAAATAAAATTTGCAATTTTATAAAATAGCACATCAGAAAAAAAAAGTTAAATCTCAATTTTTATTTTAAAAATCGCGAAAAAACGCTTATTTTTCAATTTAAAAAAAAAAATATAATAAAATAGAAAATTAATTTTATTTCCCAAATTAAAATTAATTATTTGATGCATTCATGTGGCCATGACAATGAATAAATTTAATAATTTGTGTAATAAAAAATGGAAAATAAGTGTCACTTTGCGATTTTTAGATTTCCATTTAATTATAAAAATACATAAATTTTATTTGAGTAATTACAATTTATATTTTAAGTACCCATTTGGCTGAGATAAAAGGAACTTTTCGTAACTTATAAATCAAAGATGGCGTACGTTAAAGTCGGGCGCGGGCGACTTTGGGATACCCTGTACCACCACATTGTAATCAAGTCCGATATATTACTTACGAACACTAAAAAAAATTCTTTGCCAAATTCAGTTACAATATATGTATAAACAAACGAAACACAACTAATTTTGTTCAAAAAACGTTTTTTTGACCGATCGGTCCTATGGGATCTATATTATATAGTCAACCGATTTTGATCAAATTTGGTACAGTGCTTGGGAACTCTAAAAAACTTCTTAATGCCAAATTTGGTTACAATATCTTCACAAACAAACGAAACACAACGAATTTTGTACAAAAAACAAATTTTCGACCGATCGATCCTATGGGAGCTATATGATATAGTCAACCGATTTTGATCAAATTTTGTATAGTGCTTGGGAACTCTAAGAAACTTCTTAATGCCAAATGTGGTTACGGTATGTTCACAAATAAACGAAACACAACGAATTTTGTACAAAACACGATTTTTTGACCGATTGGTCCTATGGGAGCTATATGATATAGTCAACCGATTTTGATCAAATTTGGTACAGTGCTTGGGAACTCTAAAAAACTTCTTAATGCCAAATTTGGTTACAATATTTGCACAAACAAACGAAACACAACGAATTTTGTACAAAAAACAAATTTTCGACCGATCGATCCTATGGGACCTATATGATATAGTTAACCGATTTTGATAAAATTTGGTACAGTGCTGGGGGTTTCTAAAAAACTTCCGATTGCCAAATTTGGTTATGATATCTTCATAAGCAAACGAGTTATCCATCTAAAACTTTTGCTTTTTTTCGAGGTCCGCTGAAACACCCCTATGGGAGCTATATAATGTAGTCCCGATATCAAAAAAATAAAATAAACTTGTCTCCTATGGATTAATAAGGGATCTTATCTGAAAGTTTGGTTGCTCTAGCTCTTACCATCTCTGAGATCTAGGCGTTCATACGGACAGACGGACAGACGGTCAGACGGACAGACGGACATGGGTATATCGACTTCTCTAGTCACCCTGATCATACTTTAGGTAACTTTGGGGGGTCTCCGACTTCTCCTTCTGTACGTAACATACATTTTCGGCTTGCACAAACACAATATACCCTTTGTACCATACGGTACAGGGTATAAAAACTTGGTGAAAAAATGAATTGGTAGGCATCACCCCTCTTCTACTGGGTTTGAAAACCTATAACAATCTGGAGCGGTTTTATATAGTTCCCAAAATCCTAGAAAGCCGAATTAAAACTTGAACTTCGCTGAGATCGTCCTATGCAGAGGTCAACTTAACCCTTCTGATCCCATCACTTCGCCCCATAATTGTGCAACTGTCTTAAAGCTTTATCTTCACCCGGATTTACAGAGCATTCTGCACGTGTACAATATTCTGATGCACTTGTTGGTCACGTTTGCAAAATTGGAGCCGAAATTACGTTTGCTGTCAAATTTGCATCCAATGAACTTAATTTGACGGTTCGTGCCAAATGACGTGCTGTCTTCCTTGCGATAATTTGTACCTTTTGTGAAAATTTTGCTGAGTTCAGCTTCAGGACTACTTTCCAGTGTAATACATGTGTTTATAGACTTCAGTCAAAAGGAAGAAAGCAACAAACACTTATTCAAACTAAAATAACAAAGTAAGTCTACTTTGTCTCTTAATAAGCCCCATAGTACTTCCCTAAATAGCTACTCTTTATTTGAAGTCTCTAATTAAATGCACTGTTAATTAGAAGTAGTTTCTCTTTGATACAAAAAAGCACAAAAAAGAGAACAAAAATTAACTAAATTTTAAAGGAAGCAAAAAAAAAATATTTAAAGCACACGAGCCCAGAGGACCAAGAGACCCAGCATAAACTATCAACAAGCAGACAAGGGGCATAAAAGAAATAGACCAAAAAAAAAGAATAGCACAAAAAGTGTAAGCATATTTTAAAATTTCATGAGTTTTTGTACCCCCGAAAAGAGAGCAAACTATATAGAACAGTGGGCCACGTGGTCGCATAATTCAAGAGCATACCCAAGGACATTGGGTTGCAAAAAGAAAAAAACATAAAGTAAGTATACAGGCCAGCAACAACCAGAGAGAGCACTTAAGGGTAAGGGGTAGGTGCTTTCGAGTTACTTCTGTTTTGTACAGGCCAAGTAAAGAGAGCATTTAATGCGCTGTAGACCAGAAATACATAATACGACAGCCAACACACACACACACGCTTGTACACTACCAAGCAGTAAATAGTCCTTTGATAAACAATCTGGTGAGCGAGCCTTGGTAGTTAGCGTTTTGCTTCTACGTGGGGGTTGATTACCGCCATTATAGTATGATTCTTTGTAGCTAGCTTAGTAGTTGCTAGGGGTCAACCTTGCACTGCCGCACTACAATTCAAGACTCGTTCGTCAGTCTATGCTAAATTTGCTTAATTGCCACAAAAGAGAATAGAGAAAGTTTTGAAAAATGGTGAACGCTGATATTTTTTGAGCATAAAAATTTTGGGAAATTTTTTTTTATTACATTGAAATTGAGAATTACGTAGTATTAAGGTAAGTTTAGGAATTGATTGGAAATTGGTTTTTCCAAATAACTAAAAAATGGATGTGCAGACTATACAAAACAAGTTTTTCGTATACTTTTTCATTTAATGAGTATATCGAAATTTAAAAAAAAAATCTGTTAATGCCAAAAGTTTAAGAGTTCTCTTCACAAGATAAAAAAACACACAAAGAAGACGCTTTAATGATAAACCATAAAAGGACGGTCCATAGACTGTCGAATTATAGTCAAACTGCGGCAATTGTCCCCCATGCGTGTATCTAATATCCGTAAAGGGACTATAGTACTGTCCGATATACAATGCAGTAGGGATAGGCGATAGTGTATCGATATATCGGAATATCGATATTCTTTTTTTGGAAGTCGACTATTTTGTATCGATATCCATGTTCGACGATATATCCGAAATCGATATTTTCATCCGATACTGACGATATTTACGAATTCGGCGCCAAAACTAAGCGTGCAAGGTGGAATGGCCACTTTGGGCATAGAAAAAGATTTGACTGCATCGGGAAAAAATTGGAGACGTCGGGAAACAACATTCTGACTAAGTCGCTGCACATTACCATTTCATCAGAAAAATTATTTTTGAGATAGCACATTGTTGCCGTAAGCAATCCTGTATTGCATTTAGATAAGGAAGATCCAAAAAGTATTGCGAGAACGGAGATGAAAGTTTTTTTTCCCGCCAACAGTCTCTGCTGGAGTCCAATCCACTTACCATATGGAAGCCCCTGTCGACACAATTCTTGAATCTTTACAAACTAGCAAGGATATTGGTTCCGGCTGTTTCGACGAGGTAACAGAGCGACCATTTTGCCTTGCAGGGAGAATAATGACCGACGAACGGAACCGGACTTTGGCTTGTGTCGACGATTCTTTGTAGCCTTTCTAATTTAAACTAAATGCCAGCCTTTTGGAATAATTGTAAGAAATCCAGATAAACTGATTATTTGTATGTGTCTGAATTTATGTATAACTTATTATTTTAAAACTGATATTATTCATACAAATTTTTTGGTCGATATTCCACATCGGTTTCATCTGATACACATCGATACAGAATATCGATATTCGAGTATTCCCTACAAAGCAGTCCGATATGCAGTTAACAGTTTTTTTAAATTTTAAAGAATCAATTCGAAAAAGTAAAAAAAAAAAAAAAATGTAAATGAAAAGATAAATATTCTCTTTACCATACCATAAAATGACTGTCCACAGACTTGAAATTTAGTCAAACGGTGGCAATTGAGTATTGAATATTCAGCAGATCGTAAGGTTTAATAATTGTCACTTACACTTAAAAAAAATGATTACTACTAAGTTCGTCTATTTCGGATATTTATTCCACAATAAATTGCTTGCTATAAGAAAAATGAACGTAGAAGCCTTTGCACAAATTTTATAAAGATGATTATTAAAAAAAAAATATGGCGAAAGTTATATAATATAAACAATCTAATATGAAATATTATTGTATCTATCTTTTTTTTTTATACCCTGTACCGTATGGTACAAAGGGTATATGGTGTTTGTGCAAGCCGAAAATGTATGTAACGTACAGAAGGAGAAGTCGGAGACCCCCCAAAGTTACCTAAAGTATGATCAGAGTGACTAGAGAAGTCGATATACCCATGTCCGTCTGTCCGTCTGTCCGTCTGTCCGTCTGTCTGTCTGTCCGTCTGACCGTCTGTCCGTCTGTCCGTATGAACGCCTATATCTCAGAGATGGTAAGAACTAGAGCAACCAAACTTTCAGATAAGATCCGTTATTTATCCATAGGAGACAAGTTTATTTTATTTTTTTGATATCGGGACTACATTATATAGCTCCCATAGGGGTGTTTCAGAGGACCTCGAAAAAAAGCAAAAGTTTTAGATGGATAATTCGTTTGCTTACGAAGATATCATAACCAAATTTGGCAATCGGAAGTTTTTTATCAAAATCGGTTGACTATATCATATAGCTCCCATATGACCAATCGGTCAAAAAAACGTTTTTTCTACAAAATTCATTGTGTTTCGTTTGTTTGTGAAGATATCGTAACCAAATTTGGCATTCGGGAGTTTTTTATGGATATTCAAGACTGTACCAAATTTTATCAAAATCGGTTGACTATATCATATAGCTCCCATAGGACCAATCGGTCAAAAAAACGTTTTTTCTACAAAATTCGTTGTGTTTCGTTTGTTTGTGAAGATATTGTAACCAAATTTGGCATTCGGGAGTTTTTTATGGATCTTAAACACTGTAGCAAATTTTTACCAAATCGGTTGACTATATCATATAGCTCCCATAGGACCAATCGGTCAAAAAAACGTTTTTTCTACAAAATTCGTTGTGTTTCGTTTGTTTGTGAAGATATTGTAACCAAATTTGGCATTCGGGAGTTTTTTATGGATCTTAAACACTGTAGCAAATTTTATCAAAATCGGTTGACTATATCATATAGCTCCCATAGGACCAATCGGTCAAAAAAAACGTTTTTGTACAAAATTCGTTGTGTTTCGTTTGTTTGTGATGATATTGTAACCAAATTTGGTGTTTGTCAGTTTTTTTAGGGATACCCAGCACTGTACCAAATTTGATCCAAATCGATTGACTATATTATATAGCTCCCATAGGACAGATCGGTCGAAAAAACGTATAATATTGTAACTGAATTTGGCAAAGAAATTGTTTTTGGTGTTCGTAAGTAATATATCGGACTTGATTGCAATGTGGTGGTACAGGGTATCCCAAAGTCGTCCGCGCCCGACTTTAACGTACGCCATCTTTTTTTGTTTATTTTATTTACATAAATTTTATTTACAATCTGTCTTAGACAATAACTAAATTTACTAAATAATAATTAATAAAATTTAACAAAAGCAAGTTTCCATCGAAAGCCGTAAAAATTAAGCAAAAAAATACGAATAATAATAATTAAAACTCAAATTGTAAATTTCACACTTTATGGCTATCACTTCTTGAACAGATTGTGAATTATAGGCAGCTGAACTGGAAATTCTGTGTATGTTATATCAACATCGATTTTCTTATCACATATATCACATTTGAAATAAAAAAAGTTTTGAAAACTGGAATTAGAGCTGACTTTTAGTTTTGAGGCCAACCCTCTATCATCTAAGCTACCTACCTTGTATATTGCAATTATTTTCGATATTTATAGTTTATGTAAATATGGTTTTTCATTTTATGCATATTAACAATATTTCTACCACGAGGTGTCAAAAGCCACCTTTCATATTTTAACTTAACATTATTTTCTACTTTTATTATTTATCCAACAATTTTTTTTCACTTTTCGTACAACCAAATGTTGCTAGAATACGAAAAGTAAAAAAAAAATGTATTCGATAATTGATTAAACTAAGAAAAGAGACTAGAGCGTCGGTGGCAATCAACCTTTATAAATTAACTTTGGAATCCATTAAAGGACTGTAGAAGAACGGTCGGATAAGTCATGAAACGACTGCAGAAGAAAAATCGAATAAGTAGAGCAGCGGTTGTAATTGACCCCTAAGCATACATTCATTAGCCCACAAAAGGTCTATAAAACTGGAGCATAGGTAGTAATTGCCCATCTATAAAAGGACTGCAGGAGACTAGTTCGATAAGTTTTGGAGTGGTAGCAATCGGTCCTTACGCATGCACTAACGGATCCATAAAACAACTGCAGAATGAGAGTCGGATAAGTAGTGCATCATCGATGGCAATCAACTCTTACGCATGAGCTTTGGAATCTATTAAAAGACTGTAGAAGCATAGTTGGTTAAGCATAGGAGTGGTGGCAATCGACCCTTTCGCATATATTTAGGAATCCATAAAACGACTGCAAAGAGAGTAAGATGATTTGGGCAGTGGTAGCAATTGACCCTTACGCTTGCATTTAGAAATCCATAAAGGAACTGTAGACGTAGAGTCTAATAAGTAGACAAACGGTGGCGATGGACACTTACGTATGCACATAGAAATCCATAACAGGACTGCAGAAGGACAGACGCATAAGTTGCGAAATTGTCCGAGCTCAAAGGCATTAAGTAGAGAAGTAGTCCTGTGGAAAAGGAACCAACGATTTGCATGTCCGTGGTACTGCATGTACATAATACTACCAACAAACCACATACACTACTTTAGTGTACAAAAATAGCTCTTGGACATGTTTAGTTTATTTAATGGCTTTTATTATTTATAATATATTTTTGCTTGCTAGCTTTTTGGGTTTATTACTCGAGGCATAAAAGAACATTTTCATTTGGTTGAGAAAACAAAAGGCTTTGAGCCTTTGACCAAGCAGCATATATTTTATTACGGTCTCATAAATTGCACTACACAAAAAAAAATTTTGAACCTGTCCAAAGGTCAAATGAGTATAATGAGTATTTTACCCACGTCCCCTCACTTACCTCATTAGATGCAATGCCGCGCCAAAGTCCTCAATTGTTTGCGATTCACTCAAGGCAATGGCCACCTTCTCCACGCCTCCCAGGGGAGAGAGGGCATCACGTGCCTTACTGCCAAAAAGTTTCTCCAAATAGTTGGGTCCATGCGAGGCGATTAAGCTTTGCAAAAATGACGCAGTCTCCTCCACGGGGGGTCTCTTGGCTGTCAATATAGAGAAAAAAAAAAGAAAAAAAAAACAAAGCGGGGTTGAGTAAAAAATTTATCGAGTTTGTTTCAGCGTGTAACTATTATAAAGTTGGGGTAATTAAGTTAAAGCAAAGACATCCAAGTTTTTGTTAAGTGGTGCAAAGATGATGATAAAACTTTGGGTTTTTAAGTAGCTTTGATATAGATGATGGTCTGGCTGCTCTTTGAGCTAATGTTTTTAATCAACTGGAACACATTGTTCGTATCCATTGTGGACTATTTTATAATATTTAAGGCACGATAATAGAAAAAGTTTTTAAATTTGATTTCATACTACACTAGAGACTTTAAAGCTCTCTGAAGTATGTAAATACTTAAAAATGCATACCAGCAAAAGTTCAAGGTACTTATTTTTGGGAAACTAGAAAACTTTGTTTATTTAAAAAAAATATGGCTTAGCTTAGGTTAGGTTGAATAGGCTGCTCAAACTATAACTGAGATCACCCAGAGACCATTGTGGCCCATTGTGATGCCTAATTGAGGAAAGGATTATAAGAAGGGAAAATGTGTAAAAGAGGATCAAAAACAATTGGGTACTTCTAGTCGCCTAAGTCTCTGTCATTACGGAACAATTTCGAGGATTCAACAAACGTAGCCAGATCCGTTATAGAAACATTTGCCAGACTTCCCAGGTCTTCGAAGAATGGTTTTCCCAGAAACTGGGTTCGTCTTCAAAGAACCGCCGAGCAGTCGCATAGCAGGTGTTGGTTACTTTCTATCTCCTCCTCGTTTCCGCAGCTGCGAGAGAAGTCGTGATGGGGTGCTTGCAACCTCTTAGCCATTAGGCCTATGGTACGAGCCCCGTTACCACTCCTACCACCATCCTTGTCCTGTTTTTGTGAAAACGTTGGAATTCGGATGTTCGCTTTGGATTGTACCGTGGCCAGAGTGCTCGGGGGATGCGACAACCGGACACAGAGTCCCATTCTCTTTCCGCCTGAGCTCTGACCGTCCCCCTATTTTGCAAAACGACGTCCTGTAAGGGTCTTCCTATATCCGTGACCGCAAGGTTACCTGGCAATGCTGAACCGTTCCTGGCACACTCATCCGCCTCCTCGTAACCAGGGACACCGGAGTGCCCCGGTACCCAAGAGAGGGTGATTGAGTAGTGGGGGATGTGGTTTAGCGCTGTTACCGTGTTACGGACAGGTTTACTTTTAGTGTTGAGCGATGTGAGCCTTAATTGCAGCCTGGCTATCGACAAGATTTAAAACGTTCCTTGGACTTTCACCCAGGGTGTCAATAATTGCCAGATTGCATAAATCTCGGCCTGAAAAACGCTGCGGCCTGAAAAGAAAGCCTTCTTCCGAACCATCAGTGTATATCGTCAGCTCGTTTCCTTCAAAAGGAGTTTTTAGCTTCCAACCTTCTCTCTCCAGGAAAATCGCGTCAATTTTGTCCTTTTCAAGTATACCTAACTCAGGATACCTGCTGTGACACGAAGTCGATGGTATAAGAAGATTCAGTGCCCGGAGTCTCGCTGCGCCTCTAGTTGCCACCGACTTCAGGAAGTTGCCCACTGGCTCCAGGTTCAGAATTATATCTAAAGCCGCCTGAGGTGTAGATCGCAAGGACTCGGTAATACCCAAGCAGGCCGCCCTTTGAACCCTCTGAAGGTTGTTAAGGTAGGATTTGGTATTAACCGCCTTCCACCATACCAACGCTCCATAAGTTAGGATACGTCTGACGACTGCTGTGTATAGCCAGTGAATCATATAAGGTTGTAGTCCCGATTTCCTACTAAACGTCTTGTTCAGGTGTAGTAAGCACCTAAAGCCGTTTTCATTCTTTCTTCTGAGTTTCTCTTCCAAGAGAGTTTGGAATCCAGAATGACACCTAAATACTTGGCCTTCATAGATCTTTTAAACTGCGATCCAGCGAGGGATATGATACTGATATGGGTTACATATTTGAAAATTAAATGAGTCAAGTTTTCAACTAGTAGGGTTGATATTCATTTAGACAATTCTTTTGTAACCCAAAAATATTTAGGCGATACAAAAATTTTTACATTTCACAATTTTTTTAAATGTTTTGTAAAAATTCTTTATAGGAAAATAATTTTTTTTTTTTTCTATAAAATATCGAAATTTTTAAAAATATTGAGCATGTTCAAAAGTGAATTTTGTATCCCATACCAAACTATTTTGCTGGATGCTCGCCTGTCTATCAAATTTCTTGTATTTATGAATTTCTTCTTCTTATGTCCTGTTACTCCTAGTGGAGCATAGGGCCATATTTATAAATTTAGCTTTATTAATAATTTTCACATATGCATTACTTCAAGCTGCATAATATTTTAAAAAATGAACTTAATTTTCTTAAATTTTTATTTAACCTTTTTGATTTTATTTTTTGTTATTCTATGTTACATTTATATTCTAAAGTCTCCCACAGCGCATAATTAATTTCAGTTTCACCTTCTCTATCAGCTTTCAATGCGATATTTTTCTCATTTATCTATTTTCAAATAGCTTTGAATTTAAAAATTCATTACATGAAACGAGTTTTTCCTTTGCATTTTCTATCATTTTCCACATCTTTGCATGCATGCTTTTATGCTGAAAATTTTCCATGCGTTTTAAACGAAATTAATTTTCACTCAGCTAATTAAATATGAATCCATTTGCACATATGAAAATTTTATTAGTATCCCAAGAGCTGCAAGAGTAGCTCTTCCAAACAGCTTCCAGCTATTATTATTATATAACAATTTAAATATTACATATGGTAAAGTTCAGTAGATACAGCAAGAACAATGCCAAAACGAAAGACAAACCACATGTCGTATACTTGATATATAATGCAAAGGAAAGCTGTTTACAAAATTTATCATACAAAAATATTTGTACACAAAGGAATAGTTTTTAGCTGGCTTGTTTTATTTTACCGCATTTATAGGTCGTTATGACAGCAGTCAGTCAGTCCGTCATTCACGGTGTAAGACATATAAATTGCGTACGTTAAAGTTTGACGTGACTGACTTTGAAAAACTCTGTAGTCGAGGCGCTGAACGACACTGGAATACTCTGTACAATTTAATTCCAAAAAAATTAGTTCCTGCCATTGGGGTTAAAATTTCTGAAAAAGCTTGAATTGTATTGGCGTAAAATTAGCATTATGTAATTAACGAAGAAATCGGAACCAGTTTTTGCTGTTTCGAGAATATAGCTAGAAATTTTTTCTAGCAAATTCCATGTTTATATCGACGATAGTTTAACAGAAACTACGGAAATCGATGTGTGGATGGAGATCAAACATGATTTTCTTATTAGGATTAGATGAAATAACATACCAAGTATTGACTATGCATAACACTATAAACAAGATTAATTTAATTTTAAGGCATCCACAAAGAAAAGGTTATTCAATTTTTGAATACAACTTTGAAGGTCTAGTTTGAGGCCAAAAAAATTCAAAAGCAGGACAGAAATCTGAGTGGAGAGGGTAGCTGATTTCATTCGATATTAGACCAAGAAGCTTCATTTGTTTAAGGATTATAAACATCTTTTGGTTAGATTTTATGTTTATACCCTGTACCTATAGGTACAAAGGGTATACTAGATTTGTGCAATGTATGTAACGGACAGAAAAAGGCGTGGCAGACCCCAAGTCCTTTATACCAAAATGCTTATCATAACCTCGGGTAGCGATTGAGCCATGTCCGTCCGTCCGGCCGTCTGTCCGTCCGTCTGTCCGTCCGTATGAACGCCTAGATCTCGGAGACTATAAGAGCTAGAGACACAAAACTTTACCAGCAGGTGCGCATATTGGAAAGATGAAGTTTGTTGAATCATGTCAATATCTTCCCCCGTTCCCCCGCAGTAGAGTTTCGCGGTTTTTAGCCACACCGTTTAATATTTTCATCTGAAATTTAACAGAGCGATGCGTTGTGGTTACATGCATCTGTGTGTAAAAAATTAACAAAATCGGACAAATATAGCAAAATTTATAGTCAAAAATGTACAAATTTCACCACCCGTGCCTATAAACTGCGTTAATATTTGACTCCTCGTAACTATGGTTACAAGTGACCTAGAATCACAATATTTTGTAAGCTGATTCATGTTGCTCTAATAAACAAATCCACATCCAAATTTGATCGATGTGGTCCCCCCACCCCCCGCAATCGATTTACCGTGTTTTCTCCCACACCCCTCAACATACCAACTTGAAACTTACCCCATATACTTTAAATAAATTCTTTGACTTAGTATTTGAATTTCATCAAAATCGGTAAAAATTTAGGGAACTTATAGGTATAAATATCGAATTTCACCAAAAAAATACAAATTGGAAAGTTTTTAGAAGGAATATGCAGGAACAATTTTTTTGAGACAAAAGGTACAGGGTATTTCACTGTCGGGCACCGCCTCGACTGTACCACATTTTTTTAAACTGATGTTTCTAAGCTGGTGTGCTTAAACTGTTCCGACTGTGTTAAATTCAGAAACATAGTTCTGTCTCGATATCTCGCAAACTGAAAAACTTGTTCTCAAAAGAACTTTAGTATAATAAATCGCATCCAGCGATTACAACAAATATATAACGTAGTATAGAAGACTACTGAGGTCAAAAATCTTCATCTGGTTAGATTAGACTTGGTGTTCCTAAGCTTGGTTCACATTCAGATATAGTTCCTGTTAATAAAAACTAGCAAAAAAAAAGTCGCTTAATGATTAAAAAAAAAAAAAATTAGTCCAATTGCTTGAAAACGGTTATAAAATTTAATTTTTTCAAATCTTTAGCAAATAAAAATTTTTTATAAGTTTTATATCAAAAAAATAAATTTTTTTCACAAATTCGAACTAATCAAAAATCTCAAGAAAATAAGTTTTTCTTCGAATTCCTGAAACAAACGAATTTTAATCGGCTTTATATAATTTTTCGAAATTAAATTAAATTTCTTCTTCTACTAGGGATATGTTAAAAATCGCATGTTGTCTAAGAGTCAATGAAGGTAGCTCTAATACTCTGTAGATTTCCAAAAAAAGATAGCTCTAATACTCTGTAGATTTCTAATAATATCAGATCTGAAGAAGGTAGCTCTTAAGCTATGTAGATTTAGACAGTTATCCAGAAGATATACCCATTTCTTACGACTACTGCACAAATTGTCCAAAGTCTATCTCTTATACCTTATGCGAAATACCAAGTTCATATATTCTTATATCTGTCGATAGATTTAGCATAGTCATAAATTCGGTTGGGAAAGTCTTTCCTCACATTCGAACTCAATATACTTCCAACTGCATTGAGTATAGGGTATATGTTAAAATGTTCATAAACACACTGCTATATTTTGTAGTACGTCAACGCCAACCTTCACTTCACTATGCATCATTCTTGGCACCGACAGGACTTGTTAACCCTTATACAATACCAACACAAATGCATATGTTGTTGACTGTTTTTAGCATTTTTAATGGCTGCAGTAACTTGCATCTAAATATGGCTGCGCATATGTATGTATGTATATATTAATGTATGTATGCATGTGTGGGCTGCCTAGTAGTACATACATATGTGCTGATATAGTTACAGACTGTATTTGTTATGCAAATGGTGTCATTTGCAAGTTGTTTTTTCTGCTTCTTCCACTATATCAGACTCTGTATGTATTGTGCGCGACTCCTGGGAGCGAGACACACATACTCACACAACTCTAAACATATACACAGCTGTAAATGGGTAATACTTAAGCAAAATCGAGCAGATTTTGGAAAAATATATGTACACTTTTATTATTTTTTTTAGTGAATATAAGCAATTCAAATAATATATCTGTTAAGCTTAGGGAGCGATTTGGCGAAAAGCTTTCGTCAAATTTGTATAATAATTTTTCGAAAGATTAACAAAAAAAATTGTACGGATTTATTTATTTATATAAAAACAAAAGGTCTATACATTGCATAATCATAAAAAAAAAAAATGATCTTAGTGTTTGTCTAGGGTTAAAAACATATATATTTTTTTAATTCATTTTTTAAAATTCTTTATAAAACTAAAATTAGAAGACATGAAATTAGGAACGGATTTTGTGAAGAACGCTTGTTAAAGTTCTAATTAATCTTAAATCGAACTAGTTTGAACATAAAACGTTTTCGAATTAATGATTTTTAAATTAAAATCAGAAACTTAAGGAAAAAAATCTGATAATATTACGAACATATGTAGTCATTTAAAAATATTCATTTTTTTGTAAATTTAAATAAGTTATTTTTTATTTATTTATTTTATTTATATAATTATTAATTAGAAGTTAATTCTAAATTATAAAAGGTAAGCCGGAGCAACGTAGGCCTTCAAGCTTTCAAATAATTAAACTATATAATAATATGTGTGTTCGGGGCAAAAAAACTTTTTTTAAAAACTGTCAAAATTATTAAATTAATATTAAAAAGAATCCGAGTCGAGTTACGTAGTCGCATGTATTAAAAAAACAAAATATACTGTTAAAGTGAATTTATCGACTACGATTTTTCCTTTATTTTCGTGGCAGAAACATAATTTTTTTTTATAATAATTTATATAACTTCAAAAATTAACTAACTATGCCAAAAATAATTATGAAATACTTGCCCAATTTGTAGAAATTCTGAATTTGGTAGTCAAAGCACATTTTATTTTTTTTGTAGCATAACGCCATGCTTTGATTGTATTATTTAATCGATAACATGGTTTGTTGTCCCATTTTTTTTACTAAATATAGTGCTATTTCAAAAATTGTATAAATGTTTTGTTTCTTTCTTTTTTTGACGACTTTTTTTTTGTATGAACGTAACGCCACGCCAAAATGAAAATATCGAGATACATTAATTTGAGAAAATCCCCTAGCTTAAACAATCGACTATAACACTGGTTTACAAATTTAAGGTTCATCGAGTCAACCTTCGTAAAAAAGTGTTTTTAACGGTCATTTTGGGTCGAGAAACACGAAACTGACAAATTTTTTTTTTTCTTAAGCACCGTTTTCGCGATTTTACCGAAAAACTTGTTTTTGGGCACTTTTTTCAGTTATTCGTCAATATCTCGTGAAGCTCTTCGAAATCGGATGGGAACTGTTGATGTTATGGAACCATATACGGAAGTTGCAATCTTCACTCAATCACACTTTTGTATGAAAAAAAAATTTTTCACTCAAAGTTTTTCATTTGCGTTCAGTTGCGTCTTCACAAATCTGTATGCAGCTGTAGTCGCGATGTTTCGTTCACGGTTCCATAACATCTACAGTTCCTATCCGATTTCGAAGACCTTAGACTCGAAATGTTCGTAAAAGAACTTTTAGCTTAAAGCTAAACATAATTTTTACAAATTTTGTTTCGTTACTAGAAAGCAAACCAAAAATTTTTAATTTTGAAAAATAGTCGAAATTTTTTTCGACTTTGGTTG
Source organism: Chymomyza fuscimana (assembly GCA_949987675.1). Lineage (NCBI taxonomy): Eukaryota > Metazoa > Arthropoda > Insecta > Diptera > Drosophilidae > Chymomyza > Chymomyza fuscimana. The sequence continues at coordinate 120,741,976 of OX465088.1, read as the reverse complement.
CTTGTAACTTTAATAATTGATACTTCATCTGTACATATCATAAATATATCACTGTAAAGAGCACATCAATACCTTTCGATATAATCGTCTTTCATGTCGAGATATTGACGAATAACTGAAAAAATTACCCGAAAACGGTGCTTAAGAAAAAAATGCATGTCATTTTCATGTTTCTCGACCCAAAATTACCATAAAAAACACTTTTTTAAGAAGTTTAATTTTTCGTGTAAGCTAGTGTAATTCAAGTTTTTTTTTTTAAACAATAATAATATTTAAAAAATTTTCTTTGAGCCCTCCATTATTCGAGACAAATAAGCATAAATTTGATTTCAAAGGTTTTTCAAATCGTTTTTTCAGATTTGAAAGCATGACTTCTTTTAAACAGAATTTAAGATAGCAATTGTAATTTTTAAACATTCTTACATAAAATTTTCTTTTATATTTTAAAGGCTTTTTTTGTGCAGTTTTAATTATTTCAGATATATCTATACTTATTTTAAAATTTTCAAACCTTGCATATTTTGTGAAAAATTATTTTGCATTCTAAAATTGCCAATTCAAAAAATATAAGATAAAAAAAAATGCACTAATTTCCTACACAGCATTTTTTCTAAAAAGCTCTAGGCAAAGCAAACTTCTGAAGTTAAAAAAAAAGTTTAGCTTCTTAAAAAATTACCCATATATTAAAGTGTTTGCACTTGTGCTGCTTCACTGTAACTTGTTACATATTCAAGCGATATGTATCTACTGTTTAGATAAGCCAACCTAAGCATTTGCTGTCAGCTCCGCACTGGCTCCGTGCAACTAACCCAATTTGCACATTTTTGTTATTTTTTTGTGAGAAAAGTTCGGTTTTTGTTGCTGCTAAAAACTATATGGCAAAATTCATGTAAATTCCTGATGATTTCTCTGGAGTACTGGAGTGCAATGCTTTAAATATATTTTATAAGCTACTTCCTTTGTTCACTAAAGCTCATATTTAAGAACAAGTCGTATGGATGAGAATATGTAAACATAAAGCAGTGACCCTGCAGGAATTCGGTGTCATATAAGTGGCCTCGACTACTCTGAACGTAACTAGTTTTTGAATGGTTAAAAAAAGAACTAGCGAGGTATAGGTTAAAACGGTAAAGGAGAGCGCTCTCTCTGTCAAATTTGTACCGCTCAATGCTCACGCTCTCTCAGAGAGTGATTTTGTTTTTTTTTGTGAAAAGAGATGAATTTTGGGTATACATAAAAATGTATTACAACCAAAAATGCTGCTGTACGAAATAGTCATTTCATGTTTTGCATTGGCATGTGTCGGCAAGCGCGAATTTGGTAAGTGATAAATATTTTGTAATTTAGTATATTTAAATATTTTGTAAGAGTAATTTAATAGTAGCCAGTTACCTATAGTTTTTTATATTAAGCTTATATATAAAACAAATAACTTGTTTTTTTTTTTTTTTAAGTGTTATAGGAATGTACACCAAATAACTTGAACTTTTTATTTTCAGCTTAATATGTATTAAAAATAATTGTTTTATTTTATTTTCAGTTCTATAAGTACATATAACTCATAACTTGTTTTTTTTTTTTCAGTTTTATAAATATAAGAAATTTCTTGTGTTACTTATTTTCAGGAAAAAGAATAATAACGTAGTTACCTAAAATTACTTTACAATGAACATTTAAGTTAAACACATGTATGTATATGTGTATATATGTAATTAAAAACTCTGTAAATTTTCAATCTATAATTTAAGAATTGTAAATTATTGATAATAAGTTACTTATAAGTGAATAAAATGATTACAAATTGAATTAAATAAACTAATATTTTAATACAACAATAATTACTAGTTCAATATTTGGGTTAAATATACTAGAACGAAAGCATACCCAAACGAATTATTATATTCTAGTACGGAAGCAACTAGTTTTGTCCCATATGCAGGCGAACCAGTTTGCTACCAGTTGAACATCATACCCAAAAATTCTGGTTGCTTCCTATGACAAGCCCATGTTAAAAATACTAGTTAGCCAGGAGCAATCATACTAGGTTTGGGACACACAGTTTCACAGTCGGGGTGGTTCGGAACCAGTTTCGGACTAATTTTTTTCCTGCAGGGCAAAAGCGCACGAGAGAGCAAGAACCGCAATTAAGCAAAAACGAGCAAGAGATTTCACACACTTGGACCGTGCATGAGCCGACTGCGCTGCGGCAGATTTTGGTGCAATAGCTTCGCGAGTTATGTAAATTGAGAGACTGCCCATCACTGATTGAGAGACTGCCCATCACTGGTCAAAAGTAATACATTGATATTTAAAAACTAATGAAATAGTTCAATTTGGGTGTTAATTTTTTTTAGCCTAATATTTTTTAATTATAAATTGTTATTGCGAACTATCAATAGATATTGATTAACTAGGCACTCAGGCCACTGCGTGATTTGAATGCTGACCCCCTGCAAAGTGCTAAGTGTTTCAATTTTTTCTCGCTACCTCATCTCCAGTGAGAGGCTAGGGATGTTTCAATATGCATCACCTCTCCAATTGGAGTGGATTATTGCAAATTTTTGAGTACTACTCTAAAAGCTCTCTCTTGTTTTAATTGATATCTGTGATATTTCACTTTATCATTTCGCAGCCACTTTATAAGCTCTCTATGTTTTTCGACAGTTTTTGCCATAACTCTTACTTGACTATCGCTGTGTCTTATAAGTGAATTCTTTATTAGAAATTTTTGTTGTGATATAATCTATCAGACCATCAATACGGCTGACCTCTTGTACAAATATTGGTGGTGGCTTAGGAATTTCCGGAGCTGAGCACTTTCGCATTCGGTTTCTTTATCTTCATCATTATCGTCGCATGTATCACTTAGTAGGGCAAATGCATTTCTTGATGTGCTAGCTCCGAAGTCCAGTGCTGGGAGCTTTTTAACAGATTTTGGCGAGCTATCACTTGTTCGTTTTAATATACCTGGCTTAGAAAAGCATTGTTGCCATGTCAGGTGCTTATCAGCAAATCGATAATAAGAAATTTTTCGGATTTGCGCGTAGTGTGTAAAAACTTTTGTATGCTTCGTGTAGAGTTTGTGACAAAAAGACTATGTGAAGGCAGAGTTATTTTGAAACTTGAAGTTGACTAGCTAACAAGATGAAGTATTCTTTGGCACTTGTTGTGCCGCTGGCTGTGGCAGCCAGTCTAGGAGAAGAGGCTGTATTAGAAGAGACCGTGCCTGTATATATTGAAACTCTGCAGGAACTGCATCGTCCATCTCCTCTAAGGGCCACCAGAACTCGCGCTAATGTACAAACACGCTGGATTTCTCAATGGTTGGACAACAACAGTCCAGATGACGCTAGAGCTTGGAAAAATGTGAGCAATAAGTGCAGTTTTCATACAAACAACAAACCGCTCTTACAGTATGTCTAATATTCTTTAGCGTATCTTGATCAACGAAGATCATTTCCAAAGTGGTTCACCAATCTTTATTCGCTTCGGTGGTGAAGGGCGCATAGAAGAAGGTCGCATCACTTCAGGACTTTGGGTGGACATAGCTAAGCAACACAAGGGTTCATTGGTTTACACCGAGCATCGTTACTACGGAGATAGTATACCCATTACGTAAGACTCGGGTTGCCATGGTTGCAAGCTTTTCTTAATTATACAAATTTTCTATTACATAGTCCATTAACCGTGGAGAATCTGAAGTACCTTAGCGTGCAGCAAGCTTTAGCCGATATTCATAATATAATACGTGAGCTCAAAGAGGAAGAAAAGTACAAAAACTCAAAGGTTTTGATCGCCGGTTGCTCCTACTCGGCAGCCATGACGGTATTTTACAAGAAACTTTATCCTAATGATGGAGGCAAAAGTGGACTTTAAAGGTAAGTAGTCATGAGTTCTTGCGAAGCTCGGAACTAAACTAATTTCTTTGCAGAGTTCATGCAAATTGTCGGTGATGCTTACGCTCAAGTAGGAGCTCCTGGATGCTATAATCTTATTAAAAATGCCACTTCATACTTTGAGAATTTGTTTCGGCAGAGAAAAGCTGAAACGGCTAAGAAAATGCTTAATATTTGTAGTTGGGTTGATGTGGACAACGAACGAAATCGCTGGCTACTTTTCAGTACTATAGCCAATGTCTTTGCCAATATCGCCATAAATCAAAAGTGAGAGAAATAGCTGATGTTTAAGATACAGTCTTCGTTAAACTAATTTGTCCTATAGAGCTGGGGACTTAAAAGCCTTCTGCACCGCGCTCAGAAATTATGATCAAGATGATGCCATCGCCTTGTCCAAGTTCTTGGGATGGCACCTCAATCAAAAAAATCAATCTTGTGTCAACGCTGAATACCAGGATGTCGTCAAGTGGTACAAGTGGTCTATGTATCACGACTATGGTCGTAAGTTAAAGTAGAAATAAATACTGCAAATGTTGCATCATTTAAATAACATTGTACATTTTAGGTAGCCTAGCTTGGCATTATCAGTTATGTAGTCAGTTTGCCTGGATTCAGTCCTCAGCTAGCGCCAATCAACCCTTCGGCTCCCATTTTCCAGCTACTTTGCATACAGATTTGTGTCACGATGTGTTCGGTTATAAATTGGAACAAATCGAGGCCAATATCCAGCAAACTAACAATGAGTTTGGTGGCAAGAATCCTAACGTAACGAATGTCTATATGACCCATGGTGCTTTGGATCCTTGGCATACGCTTGGCGCTGGCATTGCACAGGGTGCCACTATAATACCCTTGGAATCGCATTGTCCCGATTTGGGTTCGATAAGTAATAATGATTACCCTGAATTAATCGCTTCCAAGCAACGTCTCATAAAGTTGGTAGCACAATGGCTGGCTTAAGAGTTATATTAACGATCAAGGTAAACGAATTATAAGTTCGAAATTATCAAATAATTTTATATACTTCGTAGTATGTACTTGGAACGTAAAATAATGGAAATATAACTCGACCTAACATACTAGTGTTGGTAAATGTACAAAACAAAATTAAAAGTAGTATTAATAACCAAGAACATACTACTGCAAAGATAGAGACGGCAATCTACTCACTGAAAAAGGAGACATACTTACTAACCAGATGGGTAGAACACTTCGACACAACTCTAAATAATCCGTCTTTGCAACAGGAAACAATAGATGATAGGGTCTTAGCAGACAATAACGACGAAGAAAGAGTTGAGACTCCAACATATGAAGAGTTCAAGACGGCAGTTGATGATCTAAAGAATAATAAAGCAACAGGCACTGACGAAATCCCGGCAGAAGTGATAAAAAACATGGGTGACGCAAATCTGAGAGAAATTTATAAATTAATGATAAAAATATGGGACGACGAAGTACTACCAGAGAATTTCGAACTAGGGGTCATATGTCCGATCCATAAAAAAGGCGATAAATTGTCATGTGAGAACTATTGCCCGATCACCCTGTTAAACACAATATATAAAGTTTTCTTTAGTTTACTACGCAATAAACTCAAACCATTCGCAGACAAGATAGTAGGTGACTACCAAGCTGGATTTAGAGCTGGCAAATCAACGATCGACCAAATCTTCATCGTCAAACAAATCTTAGAGAAAACTCGAGAAAACAATGTCACGACATTACACCTTTTATTGACTTTAAAACAGCGTACGATAAAATCAGGAGAGATGGATTAGTCGCGGCGATGAAAGAGTTTTCTATCCCAACGAAGCTAATAAGATTAACAAAAGCTACCATAACAAAAGTAAGAAATGTAGTGAGAGTTAGGAATGAAAACTCCCGTGAGTTCGAAGCTCACTTTGGTGTCCGTCAAGGAGATGGGCTCTCTTGCCTCCTTTTTACCCTGGCACTTGAAAAAGTCATCAGAGACTCCAAAGTAAACGTCAAAGGCACCATCTTCTACAAATTAGTGCAATTATTAGCTTATGCCGACGACATAGACATCATATCGACTTCAATTACGGACCTCAAGGAAGTCTTCAACAGCATCGAAGAGAATGCGAGAAAAATAGGTCTTATAATTAACGAAAAAAAGACGAAAGTAATGGTGTCCACAACATCTGACACAATGAGACATAGACTTGGTCAAAATGTTACCTTCGGGGAATACAACTTTGAAGTGGTTACAGACTTCACGTACCTGGGCGTAAATATAAACAACGAGAACAAAAATGTAGAAATAGATCAACGACTTCTTGCTGCAAATAGACAGTACTTCCGCCTAAATAAATTTCTGAGAAACAAGAAGCTCGACAGAAATACAAAAGTAACTATATACCAAACGCTGATAGCACCAGTCTTAATGTACGCCAGTGAAACATGGACACTGTCTAAGGCAGATGAAAATAAAATAAGTATCTATGAAAGAAAAGTTCTTCGAACCATTTTTGGAGGCGTATGCGAAAGTGGAGAATGGAGAAGGAGATACAACCACGAGCTTGAAAGACTACACGAAGGGGCCAATATAATAACGCAGATAAAAGTGAATAGATTAAGATGGGCCGGGCACTTAATAAGAGCAGACGACACCTATCCTCCGAAAAAAATCCTATTTGGCAAATGCCGCGAAAACTGATCAAGAGGACGCCCAAAACTAAGATGGATTGATGGAGTCGGCCAAGATGCGCAAGATCTTGGTATTCGGTCTTGGAGAGCAAGGGCGCGAGACAGATCAAGTTGGAGACTCATGCTGAAGCAGTCGAAGACTCGACAAGAGTTGTAGAGCCAACTATGATGATGATTAATATTTAATATTTTTATTTGAAATTTAACTGAGACATGCGTCATGGTTTCATGCATCCTTCCAAGGAGACAAGAGTAAAAAAATACGGTTTTTTTGTGCAATGGCCTACTCGGAAATATGTAAACTCGGTGATATGTAAACCCAATATGAGGTGTTCTCTTAATTAAGACCAATGAGCTAGTACGTTTTGCGTACTGTCATTTAGGCAGAGATCTGTACATTTTGGTAGCCGGTTAAATTGATTTACTGCTGATTTATTGATTTATGAAAGTGAAAGGAACATTCTTGTAAATAGTATGCAACATCACTTCTAGCCATACAAAGACACCTCCAAGATCCTTTCATTTTTGGTTGACTAAATACTTTTACTTTACTTAAGCCGCACCGATTAAAAATTTGTAAGCTTCGAAAACAGGCTTTATATGCTCTCGAAATGGCAACTATAATTTCCAATTCCAACTTTCAAGCACATTTGGCCTTAATAAGCTTGGTTAGCATCAATTTTGCTAATATGCCCGCTTAATTGTAGGCCTCAAGAAGCCATTTTATTTTTATTTTTCTTTTATTAAACTAGTTAGCAATCTTGCATACCTAATGCCCAGCTTTAGCCAAGACTCTTGCTACCATTTCCTCATATTTATAACCATTGCACTAATTATTATCCATTAACGAGCATTTCCAACGCCTTTGACCAAGATAAGCTTTACCTCCTATACAATTACCAAGAAATTCAAGAGAAATTCAGCAATTTTCGAGTGCCATGAACAATTGACTTGGCCATCTGCTTAATAAACTTGGCCACTCATATTGCTGTTGTTGCCAGGATATTTTCCGCACGCCATGACTACAGCCAGCACTTTTTGGCCCCTAATACTTGTGGGCAGCCAAAGTGTGGGCACCCAAAGTGTATGTGGTTGGGGTAGTGTGCCACCCCTGTAGCTGTTTTCGCATAATTTATCAAAGACATTGAAGATACGGTTCGCTGAACGGCATTAGGCGCTATAACTTACGCGAACAACAGACCGACACTTCCTAAATGATTTCTTTTCGGGGAAATAGTTGGATGCTATGGATGGAGCATATTAAGTTTGCCGTAAAATTTGCTTGGTGAAAATTAATTTCTGCAAAACTTGTTTGGAATTTGCGCCAAGGGAACGCTTTTCAGGCAACTGAGTGATTTGTTTTTTCCCCTGAGGTACTTGAATTGTAGTTTCTAAAATAAAGTTTGCAAGTCGCTCATTTTTATGGAAATTGTCTGAAACTTTGGTTTATTTTTGGCACTCATGCGGAATATTTTTACTTAAATAAAATACAAGGCATTATAATATTTAAGTGCTATGGCACACTTTGCCAAAAATACGTAAATTTATGGGCAATTTTTTTTGTATTTAGCTGCAAGAAAACTTTTGCATTCTGATAGTCAACAAAAGTATTCTATGGATTTTTAAGTTGAAGCCAATATTATACGAAGAAAAAGGAAAAAATCATTCATGAACTCATTTGATTATTTGCATTCATGAGGGGCATAGCCGGAAATGGTGTATTGCTACAGACAAAAGATGGAAACGAAAAAGTTTAGTACTTTCCCGTCCGTCGCGAAACAGTTATTAATATCTTGTTCTGTGCCGTCTAACCAAAATATTATTTGAAAAAATCTTAAGCTTTAAAAACTAATCGCCATGCCATAATTTCTTGTTTAATCGACTTTTTTATTTCAATATATTTTGCTCATTGAAGGTCTGTACGTAGCAGCCCGAAACGCTTCTGAACAAGAACTACATCTTGAAACCGAATGGTGTGTGCCTATTACCGAAGTGTGTTATTTTTTAGTCTGTATTTTGCGCTGTTTGTGTTTAGTTCCAAACCATTTTTAACACAACGTTTCGTTTTGTTTGGAAGCGTTTCGGGCTGCTGCGTACAGACCTTTTTTTTTGTTTCTTAGAACTTCAATTTTCAAATTTATTTATAAAATTATTTTTTTTTTAAAAAGTACTTTCCGCTTGTAATTAATATAAATATTTATTTGAAAATTATACTCTATACTGTCAGTACGCAGTAGTCCGAAACGCTTCTGAACAACAGAGAACATATTTTTCCGTCCTGTTTTTTGTTGTACTGCGGCCGTACGTGTTTGGAACTAAACTTCCGGGATAATTTTTTTTTTTTATGAATTTTGTCCTTGTTCGGAAGCGAACTTTTGGGCTGCTGCATACAGCCCATATTTTTTTTAACTTTTCAAATTAATATAAAAATATTTTTTTTTTTTTAAATAATACTACCTTAAATGCTTATATTCTTACAAAATCTTTTCTGTTGCTAAAATAAAATTTACATCTTGGTAAAAAATATTAGTTGGCTTCCACTTTTTATTTAATTGCGACTCAACTAGCGCATATTATTGAATATTTTTTTTTTTTTTAATCCAGTCGTCAAAAGTTGACATTATTATTAACATTACATAAAAAAAAAGATTTCGTAGATTCTCTAATTTATTTTCTTGGTTTTCTCAGGTAAAATGTTCAAACATTTGATTTTATTTCTATTACAAAATATTATGTTTACGCCTAGGCCAAAGGGCAGAAAATGTGGGGCTATGTGAAAAAAAAATATTATTTTATTAAATAATTTTATTAAACGTTATTTTCCACTATTTTTTATACAACTATATTTTCCACTGCTATAATTTATTGTTTTATTTATTTGGGTATTTTTCTAAAGGAACAAAAAATGGCTACCAACGTTTTTTAAAAATCTACATCTTTATGCATACGCAAAATTTAATTTGCTTGTAAAACTTTTAGTTTTCCATCCTAATGTGTTTTTCCTAAAATATATCGAATTCCATTCTTTTATTTTAGGTAAAATATATAAAGTTTTAAGCCAGTTTCCTACTAAATATCGTGGCAGTTTTATCGGCTTGTATAGGGTGGGTCATCTGTTGGTTTGTTTGTTAATTGCATTTTATTCGTATGTTGCAAGTTTGAAACTACTTTTTTCTGTATGAAAAATATTATATCGCTCAAATGCCCGCCGCGGCTGGCTCTAAAGGCTCGTATGCGAACTTCGTAATTCTCTAGCACTTTTATTTTGACGAAAACTCATCTGGCTGTTCTCCCATCCATTTAACGAATAAGCGACACTGGCAATGGTACGTGGGCGCCATTTAAATCTTGTAAGCGTCTAAATGCATACGGGTATGTTCCGAGTTATGAGTGTTTAACAACCAAACCAACAGATGGCCCACCCCATACAACCCTACACAAATGTTCGCACTTTATAAAGAATAACTTTTATTTGGCCATTTATAAATTTTGAGCATATTTTTTCCACATTTTTCAATCAAATATTAAGCCATGTATAATCTTTACAAAACTTTGTTTACTTTACTCAAATTTTTAAAGAAATAATTAAATAAAGCTACGAAGAGCAAACACTTTGTAAGAAAAAACCAATAAAATGTTATTGTGTTCCTTAATCTTTAGTAAATTCCCATGCCAACTAACAAAAAGCCATTCTCCAAAAAATAAACGTTTAAAATTAAATTTTAAAGCCTACTTACAGGTGCACAAAAAAAAAAAAAAAACAATATAAAAAGCACTTTCTTTCTTTCACAAGAGTGTGTACATTCGGTGAGCCAAAAACACAACGTTTTCATTCGATTCTTTGCCCAGATTGCCGCAGGACTGCCCACAACACCCACAAAGAGCCGCATACTTATGGCATATACTGTAGATGTTGTATGTGACCATGACAATGCCAAGGCAGGAGCAACAAATTTTCAACAATTGTGCGCTCGACTTTTCCTTTTGGCCATAACAAAAAGCCAAACCGTTGAGCGTGTCCGTGCAGTCTATCTGTCTGGTTTTCTTGATGGTCTGGTCTTTCTATAGATGTACTATGTATATATATAACTCGGTTGGTCTGTGGCTCCCACTCTTGGGACTTTCATTCAAGAGAATTGCGGCAATTAGCAGCAACAATTTGCTGTTTGCTTAAAGTTTCGCGCTCCATTTGTTTGCTTTACGGCAAAATTAAGCGCACAACTTGAAAATTTTGTGTGAAACTTTCTAGATTCCAAATTTATTACAAATTTTGGTGCACTTAACGTATGATGAATGTTTCGCTGTTTTTGGGTAATATCATTTGTCATGCCAAGTTTTATGTGGCTTACTTATTTGTTTGCCAACGTCAAATAAATTTTATGCAATTGTTATTTTATATTGTCACCAGGGCCGGATTAAGGCAAGGGCGGGATGACGCGGCCATGCTTCACAGTTCAAATTTTAAACGTTTTTGTAATTCCATATTGTTTTAATAAAATATTTTTATTTTTTCGGGACATTGCCTAAATTTGTTCTTTCAAGCGTTGCAAAAATATTTAAGAACCTCTCATCTAGAGTTTCACTTTTTTTAGTCGTTACATTCGTTTTCATTCCTTTTAAAAGTGATCTAGCTGGGTAAGGTACCAAAAAAGCGCCTCCGATAATGCAGATCTATTCATAAGCAAAAATAAAAAAATATTCCCACAATTAAAGTTTTTATATCAATCGAAGTAGTAGTAGTTTTTTTTAAATTGTTGGGCCAATTTTTGGTACCTAGTCTAGCTATATCTTTTATAGAAATCTTCGTTTAATTTTATTTTATTAAAATTTATTATTAACCAAAGAGAATATTTTAGAAAACATCTAACCTGTTATAAAACAAGAACTTCTAAAGACCATTTTATTATGTATAAAAGAAAATCAACTTGTTCGTCTGATACTTCTCAGTGTAAAGAGGAACTCCGCGAAATCGTTTTGGACGATATTACAAAATTTTTTAAAACCAAAAATCCCAAAAAGATTTGTTTTATTTATTTATTAGAAATATCAACAATACAATCTGCCCCTACTCACAGCCAAATGTGGTCAGTGGCAAAACAAGTTGAACCAGCAAAATTGACCTGAGGCAAGCTGCGCCCTTACCCACAGGAAGAGTGGCCGGAGGTCTTAATTATTTAAAAATATTAATTTCATTATACCTTGTCTACAGTATTACGCGTAACAACAATTTTTGTAACTAATCGGTCATGCTCCATAAAACGAAAACGAAAAATTTTATTCGAGTTCGTTTTTGCGTGCTCCAAATTTCCCTTACTCTTTGTTAGCACAGCTATGCATTTTCGAGGGAAATTATCCACGGCTATGTTATTCTTATTACAAGAAAATTTTTTTTATGCATGACGTGAACTTTTTTCGGTTTCCAACCACAAAAAAGTCATTCGGAAGCAGCAAACATGTGATTTCAAAACGAATCCGAATATTAAATAGATAGCTTCCATGTGCGTATTTTAGAGCAAAAAGTCTTAGATATAATATATGAATTATTTTTAAACTGGCTTTGGAGGTAGCTTAAACCATCGGCTCTTGAAAAATCGTCAAAAGAATGCCACGAATCGTTGTAACACTTTTAAGTTAATATGTGTTCTGATGTTTTTCTTAAATCAGGTTATTTGTAAATCTTCTGAATATTAAACTATAAAATTATCCAGAGCAATATTTAGAATAGTGAACTAAACAATAGATTTTTTTAATTTTAATAAATATTTATTTAGCGTTATCAGACTTTTGAGCGGTAGTGTAGATAACTAGACAATATATTCGAAATTTTATGATAGATTTTCTTAATTTTAATATATATTTCTTTAGTGTTAACAGACTATAGACCGGTAGTGTAGTTAAGATCTTAGTAATAGGTAACCAAACAATGTGTTCGATAGTTTCCGTTGGTTTGCTTAATATCAATAAATATTTATTTAGTATTAACAGACTTTAGACCGGCAGTGCAGTTAAGATCTTGATTTGACAATTTCGGCTAATCATGCCTACAACCTCATAAGAAGTCATAAGTCGGCAAAATGCCAATTGCAGTTGCAGAATTGGAAGAATTCCCTGTATCTGAAATAGAACTCTATGTAGATATATTAACCAAACTGAAATTGGCATAGAGTCTGAAAATATCAAAAAATATTTAAGAAACTATTTCAGTTTAAAATGCGTACACTTTTAAACCTATTTTGCCAAATCGTTTTAATTTCTCTAGCAATAAAACATACGGCTTAAAAACACATAAAAAATATGTTTTGGTGAAATCGGGAGCACCAATCATGTGATTTCAAAACGAATCCGAATGAAATTTTTTCCAGTAGAATATATAATACAATGCTAAATCTTGTACTATGGCTTTCTAGTATATTTATGGTATTTCTTCGAAAATTGAAAGTTCAGGCCAAAAAATTATAAGCTTTTACAAGTAGATAGATTTTTATAGTTTGCTTCGAAAGCTGAAACTAATTCTGATTTAATTTTACTAAAAAAATTTCTGAATTTTGACCAAATATGACAGAATTGGCCCATAGTGCCATTGAGTTCGATTAAAGTATTTTTAATTTAATCGCTTTAAATTGAATCCCAAGTTAAGCGTGATAACCACATGTTTGAATCCGGCCCTGATTCTCACGAAATAGTACATACATTTGTTTTTTATAACGAAATTAATTTACATACTTCGGGCAGTACATTTATTTGGTTTAATTTCATATGCCTTTAAGCATATATTGATTTTTGCGATAGCAACCCTTTATTTTTATTTTAAATTAACTTGCAATTTATTTTTATTACTTTACTGATTGCAGGTATTTGATTTCAGTTTGCTTGAGGCCAGAAATTAAGTGAAGGAAAACGTGAGATGGGATATCATGATAACAAAGACGTGAAAGCGATGATTTCACGGGATGTCTAAATATACTATTAAAGTCCATTCATTTATTCATTTTGCTTAGAAAGTGATGTGACCCAAAAGGAACCTAATTGTGGAAGTCATGACCAAATTTTCATTTCTAATATATATAATATATAATATAATAAATATATATATATAATATAATAAATATAAATATATAATATAAAAAAGATGGCGTACGTTAAAGTCGGGCGCGGACGACTTTGGGATACTCTGTACCACTGCTTGCAATAAAATCCGGTAAATTGCTTAAGAACACCAAAAGACATTTGATTGCCAAATTAGATTATGATACCTTCATAAACAACCAAAAACAGACGAATTTTAAATCAACAACTTTTTTTCTACCGATCGGCCCTATGGGAGCTATATGATATAGTCAACCGATTTTTATAAAATTTGGTACAGTGTTGAAGATCTCTAAAAAACTTCTGAATGCCAAATTTGGTTATAATATCTTCACAAACAAACGAAACACAACAAATTTTGTACAAAAAGCGTTTTTTTGACCGATTGGCCCTATGGAAGCTATATGATATAATCAACCGATTTTGATAAAATTTGGTATAGTGCTTGGGAACTCTAAAAAACTTCTTAATGCCAAATTTGGTTACAATATCTTCACAAACAAACGAAACACAAAGAATTTTGTACAAAAAACAAATTTTCGACCGATCGATCCTATGGGACCTATATGATATAGTCAACCGATTTTGATAAAATTTGGTACAGTGCTGGGGGTTTCTAAAAAAATTCCGATTGCCAAATTTGGTTATGTTATCTTCATAAGCAAACGAATTATCCATCTAAAACTTTTGCTTTTTTTCGAGGTCCTCTGAAACACCCCTATGGGAGCCATATAATGTAGTCCCGATATCAAAAAAATAAAATAAACTTGTCTCCTATAGATTAATAAGGGATCTTATCTGAAAGTTTGGTTGCTCTAGCTCTTACCATCTCTGAGATCTAGGCGTTTATACGGACAGACGGACATGGATATATCGACTTCTCTAGTCACTCTGATCATACTTTAGGTAACTTTGGGGGGTCTCCGACTTCTCCTTCTGTACGTTACATACATTTTCGGCTTGCACAAACACAATATACCCTTTGTACCATACGGTACAGGGTATAAAAACTGATAGATTCAAAAAATTATGTTTTTCGATTGAAATTTGCAACGATAAACCCAAATTGGCAATGCTGTGAAAATTTTACAAATTTTTTAGACAATTTTTCAGAAAGTGTTTTCACCCCGTGTTTTTTTTTGCTCTTTGTCTGCGACTGTACTTTTTGCTGTAACTACTTTCACCGTCCTCGCTTCAATCAAAAATGTCTTAAATTTAATTACGCCTTCCTTTTTTTGTGCTGCTCAAATATATACACTAACAACTTGTAAATATACGACAAAAAGACAAACCATATGTGTTTTTTCCAAAAACTTTTAAGTGGAAAAAAAAGGCACAACATATAACTTTTCAGCCGGGAAAACACACAAAAAAAAAAAGGAAAGCAAACTGTCTGTACACGTGTCGAACCCAGAAACTTACACAATATGTATCCGCTAACCTTTAGCTTTTGGACAAAAAGTTTAGAGCAAAACCCGCTCAAACTTGACCGAACAAAACTTTTGTGATTTGTCAAAAGTTGGCTGCACCAAGATAAATTTAATTAGCTGCAACGAAAGAGCAACTCAAACTTGCAACCTTGGGCACAAATCTGAGAAAGTGCAGCGGCGTGTTGCAAGTGACTAACTCTTGTGACAGATTGCGGCATAACTCATATTGCTCGATTCGACACACAGATGACCTTGCTTCAGTGAACATGAAAAATTGTTTAGAATCAAGTCGAGCATGGTCGACTATAGGATACCCTGTAAAAGTAAAATTTTTTAAGTGGTTCAAAGCACCGAGACCAAGGAGCATTCTCCTCACCATTGTATTGGATAACAAACTGTCATTGGTGGATTCAGTATGAGAAAAGTTTTTTTTCGATTTTATTTTATCAGGTAAGCAGCTTGCCAATAATCATGGTGCATCCATTACGTGGGTTGAGGATTTTGGATCGATAAGGTGTCTTCCATTATTTTCCTTATTAGACTCCCAAGGTTCTACATACAAAATTTACAAACTGGCTAGCTTTTTGAAGAAATTAATTGACGAAAGGGAGTCTAAATTATTTTGATGTCTCTACCTGATTTGGATTATTATACCCTTTACCGTATGGTACAAAGGGCATATTAAGTTTGTACAAGCCGAAAATGTATGTAATATACAGAAGGAGACGTTGGAGACCCCCCAAAGTTACCTAAAGTATGATCAGGGTGACTAGAGAAGTCGATATACCGATGTCCGTCTGCCTATCTCTCTTTCTGTCTGTTTGTCTCTCTGTCTGTCCGTCCGTATGAACGCCTAGATCTCAGAGATGGTAAGAGCTACAGCAACTAAACTTTCAGATTATATTCCTTATTGTTCCATAGGAGACCAGTTTATTTAATTGTTTTCTTATAGGGGTTACATTATATTACTCCCCTAGGGATGTTTCAGACGACCAATTTTGACATTCGAAAGTTTTTTAGAGATCCCCAGCACTGTACCAAATTTGAACAAAATACGATGATATCGTAACAAAAATTGGTACCTGAAATTTTTTGAGTTCCCCAGCGCGTTTTTAGAACATAGCTCAGTTGGTTATTTAGATATCGAAACAAAAAAAATTTGTCATTCGGAAGTCTTTTGGAGTTTCCCATCACTGTATCAAATTTGATCAAAATCGGTTAACTATATCATATAGCCCCCATAGGACCAATCGGTCAAAAAACGAGTTTGGTGCAAATTATTTTGTTTATAAAAATGTCGTAACCAAATTTGGCAATGAAATATCTTTTAGAGTTAGCAATGTAGCGGATTTGATTGCAATATGGTGGTACAGGGTATCCCAAAGTCATCCGCGCCTGACTGAAACGTAAGCCATCTTTTTTATAAGACAATTTTGGAAAAATTTTCTGGGACGGGATGATTCTAACTCTAGATTATAGTGTTGGATGAGTACAGTCAAACCCCAAAATGATTTAGAGTTCATAGACCAACGTTTTTAAATCCCTTTTTAGTGTTTTTCATAAATGGTCTGGTATTTTTGTATACATTTTTGGTCGCATTTATTTGAAGAACTAGATATAATCTAAATTGTTTTTTTTTATCATTTTTATATATAACTTTTAGCTTGGGTGTAGCAACTATTCACTTAAAAAACTTTGTAAAACTTTTATGTTTTTATATTTTATGATATCGTAGAAGAAAATTAAGAAATAGAGGAAACCTTCGCCGTCCAAAGTTAAAACTGTACAAGAAGCTCATTCCAGCCATTTTACTTAAGATAAGCTAAAAATCAATGTAATTGTCTTTCGCTGTTACTTGTCAGAATAGTCGTAGAGTTTTTGGCATGCTTTTCTTTTCGAATGTGCGATGACACAGCTTCAGGCAAGCACTTTCGGAGTTTTGGAAAGAAAAGTACTCCGAACGATTTTTGGCTCAAAATTAAAATTCTACCTCGACTGAGAATCGAACCTACGTCTCTAGACGCCGCAACGTTGAATTCCCAGCCCATCACTCCGCCAATTCAACTCTTTTATAAGTTTCGGCCTTTAAAGGATATTAATGTATCGATTATCTCCGATATTTATTTTCCGATCTCAGTCGATAGATTTTGAAAACTGCAGCTGCTGCTTTGAAATTGTGGAAAGTGGCAAAAACAAAAAATTAACTGGCCATATAAGGAGTCCAAATGCGAAGCTTGGTTAACCTCGCTCTTATAGCCTCCAAGATGTACAGATGGATAAATTTCTTTTGTCCCCCTGTCATACCCCTTTGGAAGCTAAGGGAGCTAATCCGAAAGATTGGTTGCTCTTGCTCTTATCGTCTCTGAGATCTAGGCGTTTAGACAGACGGACAGACATACAGAAGAATATGTTTATATCAATTTCATTGGTCCCCCTGACCATCTTGAAGCTTAGGTCCTCGGCGGCTCCTTGTCTATGTCTCATTTCAAAATTTAACGTACTCCTTGCAATAAGGTGCAGGGTATATTTATTTGTCTGGTGCGCTCACTCAACAAATCGAAAACGAGACGTAGCCGTCTACTAGTTCAATTTTTTTTTGTAACCTCTTCTTATAAATTTAAGGTTGAAAACTAATAATAGACTAGCAGTTTATTTTTTCCCACTATCGTAAAAGCACAGAAAGAAGGTACAGCGGAGTCAGCTCACACTACAGCAAGGGTCATATCTTATTGATCCACTAACCGGAACACCGTCTGCGGAGGGCCTGAAAGGGTGTTTTAAGTCTTCTTATAGAATGGACGCTGATATAGAAGACGCTTAAGCAGCATGTATGCCTCTTGGTTTATTGGTCAATGGGCTGAAGTCTGTATGCTATATAGGAAAGAGAATGCTTCCTTCCTACTACCCAGACGAACCTACTATACTTCCTATGCCAGAATTAAAGGCTAAATGACGCTCAAGTGTCCCTCTGTGAGTTGCTAATTTCAATATGATTTTTAATTTCCTGACAGCTTAGAAACCGCTCAAACAGCTGGAAGCCTACAAAATCAATCCAATGAAAATGAGCAGCCAGTCAGGTGTTAGTGGTTAGCCACAATTGATACCAATTGATTGCCCACAAATCTAACAGCCAAGTCAAAAACCCAACAAATTTTATTCGCTTTAATCCAGATGAACTTCGATGCACTAAGCCAATAGACTGGCAGCTTGCATTCAATTAGAGTCAAAATAAAACCACAGTGTTACCAACTCCCCCCAAATACACACACACACACAGAACCTCCCAAAATATCTATCGATAGTGTAAATCCCCACAAAAACAAAAAGTGGTAGCCAAATGCTTGTAACTTACCCGCTGTGCATAGACGCATGTCCTCGTCGTATCCATCGGAGCAATCGGGCGCCCCATCGCATAAATATTGTATGGAAATGCAATTACCATCGCCAGGGCACTTGAAGGGTTCGTAGGGATGGCAGGCATCTGTAAGCAAAAACCATAAAACTTGTCTAAAGTTTGTGTTGTTGTTGTTTGTTTGTAGTGGAGCAATTAAGTTGCACATAAAGTTGGGGCTCTATGAGTAAGTAAACCACAGGATAAACCCACAGAAAATTGCGTACTTAAGTAATGGTCATAAAAAAATGATGGCCGATACTGTGGTCAAGAGGGTGTGGGAACATTTTATGCCACGGCTTAAATCTACTCTATTGAAAATATAAAAATTTAATAAAGGTTAAAAAAAAAAAAATATCCTGCATATCCCTGAGCGTATTTATGCTTATTTTGTAAGCCGATTTGTTATGTACTACACTGTTTAAAGCTTTTGTGGTTGGGTTGCGGATTATATCTGGGATTAAAGTGTACATAAAAAATAAAAAGTAGTAATCAATTAAATATGTATTTGTGTTTTTATATTTTTTTTTTTTTGATATAAAAGTATGCATGTGACAGGTTTTATTGTTATTTATATAAGCTGTTTGGGAATCAGATGCATGGATTGGGTACAATATTTTGTACTTTGTATTGTATTTTTTCAGATCTACAGATATGCTAACTCATGTGAGCCAAACGAACAACGAAACATTGACATTTAAAAAAAATATCTCTATCCCAATACTCACGCACAGAATGCGCCTAAAATTCTCAACGTATTCCACATAAAGAAAAGTACTTTAGATGAATGTTAAGGACCCCAAAAAGGTCCTCCCAAAAAGGTGTTTAATTGTTATTTTTAATTTATTTTAAAAAAATTGAATACCTAAAAATAAAAATTTTTGAAGAATAAATAAATTTAAAATTTTTTTAAGGAATAAATAAAAATAAACATTTTTTGAAGAAAAAGTAAAAATACATTTTTTATTTAAAAAACGCGAAATAACTCATGCTTTTGCATTTTTATAATAAAAATTGATAACAAAATTATTGGTCAGTTTTTATTTTATAAATTCAAAATTGTTTTTATTCTCATTTTTTATTGTATATATCATTTATATTTTGAATTTGTATTGTATTTTTTCAGATCTACAGGTATGCTAACTCATGTGAGCCAAACGAACAACGACACATTGACATTTAAAAAAAATATCTCTATCCCAATACTCAAGCACAGAATGCGCCTGAAATTCTCAACGTATTCCACATAAAGAAAAGTACTTTAGATGAATGTTAAGGACCCTAAAAAGGTCCTCCCAAAAAGGTGTTTAGTTGTTATTTTTAATTTATTTTAAAAAAATTGAGTACCTAAAAATAAAAATTTTTGAAGAATAAATAAAATTAAAATTTTTTTAAGGAATAAATAAAAATAAACATTTTTTGAAGAAAAAGTAAAAATACATTTTTTATTTAAAAAACGCGAAATAACTCATGCTTTTGCATTTTTATAATAAAAATTGATAACAAAATATTTGGTCAGTTTTTATTTTATAAATTCAAAATTGTTTTTATTCTCATTTTTTCCTTTAAAATTCAATTTTACATATACAAAAATTTACACAACACAATTTTTCACATCTTAATTGTAAAGCGTGTTTTTAAGCTTTTAAAGCTTAAAAGCTTTAAAGGTAAGGTACTAAGGGTATACTAGATTTGTGAAATGTATGTAACGGACAGAAGAAGGCGTGGCAGACACCAAGTCCTTTATACCAAAATGCTTATCATAACCTCGGGTCCGCCCGTTCATCAACATCGGTAAAAATTTACGGAACTTTAGTTATAAATATTGTTCTGCACCAAAAAAAATAAATTCCATTTGGAAATTTCTTAGAAGGAATATGCAAGAAAACAAATTTTTTTTCAAGAAAAAAGGTACTAATACCCTATTGTCGTGCATAGCGTCGAGTATCACATTTTTATTTTAAAATTTGAAATCAAAATTTTATATGAATATCTTTTGAACCAACATATGATATGTGTCATTTATGGAATTGGGATATTGGGAAATTTAAGTAAACATTTAAGTTTTAATTTTGAAATATTTTCGTAAAATAAAAACCTATTGACAAATAATAAGTTTTTATACGAGATACATTTCATTTTTTTTGAGGGAATATTATGACGCTTTGCTAGAATCCTTGCACGAACTTTTGATTTCAAATCAAAATACCAATTTTTTTTTTGGTTATATATATCTTATATCATAATCTTTTGTTAATCTTATAAGATTATTTAAATCTTAATAGCTTCAGATTTGCTTCACAATGTAAACTAAATATAATTAAATTTAAATATATTGGAATTAACAACTT
This sequence comes from Chymomyza fuscimana, assembly GCA_949987675.1. Classification (NCBI taxonomy): domain Eukaryota; kingdom Metazoa; phylum Arthropoda; class Insecta; order Diptera; family Drosophilidae; genus Chymomyza; species Chymomyza fuscimana. The sequence goes on along the minus strand of OX465088.1, from coordinate 120,721,152 downwards.
TTAGATATCCTGTAGCAATACAGAATTAATCGTTAAATAAACCCATTTCTCTTAAAAACTTTTAAGTGCCAAATTTAGTTGGGATATTTTCACACAACAATTTTTCGACCTATCCGACCTACAACGACCTATACGGTCAAAATATTTTGAGCTCTTCGATTTTGATGAATTTTATTTAAGTGATATAATAAAATTCCGATTATTTAACGTGTTATCGATAACTGAATACTTATGCATACTTTTCTTTGACTAGCTATATCTCAAAAATGTGAACTTGAAATAAAAAAAATAAAAAAAATTGTATGTTTAAGTTGTCTCAACTTTGCTTGAATACAAGAAAAATAGTATTTTAAATTTTAGCGTTAATTCACAACGAAAAATAAAAAATCGATAACCCCTTTAGGAAATTATGCCTAATTTAGTGATGACGCCTCCAATGGTCGCCATAGTAGACAGTGCCTTGTTATAGTGATAAATAAGCAGAACTCCTTCGAATAGAAAGATAATAACTTTAAACTTGGTTTGAAAGTTGATTTTAAGACTTTATAACAGAAAGTCACAAAAATCGTTTTTTTTTGCAAATAAAATTTTACGTGTGCTCTAAATTTTTTCAGAATATTCCAAAAAATAATAGGCTATAAAATTCTCTACAAAATCGGCATACGATATTATCTTCTAGAACTGATCCATCACGAGATATTGTGTTTAAAGTGTCTTTATCCATGGGATTTCCGCACCGAAAGGTTGCCGACTTTCCATAGGGTTTGGAACCTAGAAGATAATCTTGTATATAATTATATAATTAAAAAGTTTTGTTACTGTTCATCTTTGTGAACTAGGAGTTCATACGGACGAACAGGCAGACAGACGCACTATAGACTACATCGACGTCCCAAGTAATCCTGATCTCATTTTAGGTAACTATGGGGTGTCTCCAACGTCTTATTCTCTATGTATGACTTACAAGGCTTCAGTTAAAGGGTATAAGTACTCGATATGGACAAAGAAGAGCATAAAAGTATAAAATTTTGAGAATTGCAAAAAAGTGTAGCATACATAAGAAAACAGCCAAAAAATATCTTTCCCAATAGAAATATTCATAAAAAAAATATATTATAATATTCCATGTGGAATCCTTGAGCCGTTAAGTTTGCGTGAACAAACTTTTCTAGTTAAATGTTTTACGATTCCATTAAAGGAATCAACTAAAGTTGAGCTGTTTGCCAAGATAAACGAAAATCCAAAGTAAAGCTAAGCTCATATTTATTTCATATGTCTGCCAGTTACAAACCATCATAGCAAAATGTATTGTAGTTTAATGCATTTTCTTTCGAAAATTGCTTTTTGGCCAAGACCAAATTTTCTTTTTTATTTTTTTTTTGTGCAATTCTTAATAAAAGTTGTGTAAACTAAATTTGAATTGCAAAAAACATATCAAAATGTTGGCTTTATGTGCTTTATTTCGTGTGCAGATAAAGTTGCAAGTGTTGTAAAAGTGCAACTAAAGTTTGGCGTACAAAAATGACAAGTCAGCAAAAATATATGAAAAACTAGAAAAAACTGCATTATTTTGAACTTTGGAAAATTCGTTGAATGTTAATGCTTGAGCAATTTTCAGCCATACTACAAGAAAATTGAATAAAACTTGTTTGTTGATAGTTTCGGAAAAAGTTGCAAAAGATTGTACGTGTTGATGCTTGGGTGTAACTTTAAAACATATTTGTTTTTTTTTTGTTTTTTTTTTTGTTTTTTTTTTGTTGGTGTAAACTTAATAAGCAAACCACACATAACCGTAAAACGGAAACCCAAAGAACTCTTAAAAAAAACAGCAAGTAAATCTCAGTGTGTTGGTGGTTAAAGACCCCGCCCAAATGAATAAAAAGCCACCCACACACACACATAGATATATATATTGTTTAGTAAATGGCGTTAAAAGTGAAAATTGTTTGTGGAAACCCGTGCAACCTACTTTTGCTTAACTTTTCCGAGCTGTGCTCCGAAACGTGCATTACAAAATAAAAGCAATTTATGCTGCCTTTAATAAAAAGCTTTTAGAAAATTTAGAGTGAAATAAAGAAGCAACGAAAAACAACAAACCCACAAAAATGGCGGCACAAAAACAAAAAGCACGAAATTAAAATACGACGAAAAAAAACAACAAGAAATTGTTTTTGCCCACGCAGAAACACACGCACACGCACACATTTATTTTGAGGTATTCGAAACATACACTGAGAAAAAATATTTGTAAGAAGGTCAGCTTTTTTAAATTTAGAACAAATAGTATATATCGGCGAAAATAAGTGAAGTGGGCGACTTTACCCTCGACCTCTTTGAATTTGATGATTTTTATGTTATGGCTTGCCAAAGAAAAGTTTTAAAAATGAAAAATCCAATTTTCAGTTATCGGTAACTCGATAAACAATCGGAATTTTGCAATAAAAAATTTGAAGTGGTTACTATTCGCTAGTAGCTCAACCAAATATGTAAAAATCATCAAAATCGGAGAAGGTCGGGGGAAAAGTTGTCCGCTTTACTTATTTTCACCGATATATATTTATTTATTTATTTATATAATTATAAAATAGAAGTTAATTCTAAGTTATAAAAAGGTTTGTAGCCAGAGCAACGTAGTCCTTCAGGCTGACCGATATATATATTTTTGTATATGTATATATATAAAATATTTGTAATCGTTATATTTTCACATTTACTTCGGTGTCTAGCAGGATAAAGAATAAAAAAGTTCCCCAAATGAACTTTTAAATGTAAAGCATTTATAGGTCGCAAAAAAAAAAAAAAAAAATTCTGGATATTTCAGATTTTAAACAAAACGCTTTATGTCTTAAATTAGACAAAAGCTTTTTTTTTTTACTTTTTTTTAAATATTAAGCTACTTAATACTGATAATTTTCTTTGTTCTTGTTAACTTTTTTTAGCTTCTATTTACACACTGTAATTATAAACTTTCCAACTTCCAACTTGATATTACAATATTAAAAAAAATTGATAATTTTTGCACCGAAGGTCCTTTTTTTTAAGACGTTCAAAAAATTTTTTTATAATATTTATATATTTAAAAAAAAAATGTTCAGGTAGGTGTAAAATAAAAAAGTAAAAAATAATATATAGAAATTTTTTTTTTAAAACTAAAGCCTTATTTTCTATAATATTTTTTGAAAGAAATCTAAAAAACGAATGTTTATTGGCTTGCAAAAACACACTTGTTATTAATATTTAAGATTCCAAAAATCTTTTTTTAAAAATGTCACCATCGGCCATGGACTTAAAAAAAAATAGTTTTCGGTCATGATTCCCCTATCAGGAAGGAAATACCTCCCGCATTTTCAAAACAGTCTAGTTTTCATATAATATTAAAATTAAATTTAAATTTTATTACAAATAAAATACAAAATATTTATTAAAATAAGAAAATACTTTAATAAAAAATATAATGTAATTTTGTATTTTATATTTAATGAATTTATTTTTCAAGACAATCAAATTTTCATTTAATATTTAAGAGAACATTTTTTTATATACATAAAATAATAATTTAAAGAAAAAATGCATTATATCAAAAAAACGACTCAAGAGAAATAATGAAAGTTCCATTTATGGGGATAATTTTTATCTTTAATAAGATTGATTGATTTACAAAATATTAATTAAAATGGAAAATTATTTCATATTTATTATATATAGTTTTATTTAACATTTAAAATTTTTTTTTAAATATTACTTTATTGGGAAGTACAAAAAAAAATTTCCAATTTAAAAAATAAAATACATACAAAATATTCATTTAAACTACATGAAATGGTATATTACATAAAAATAATTACTAAGCAAAATAAAATTATTTACAAAATAATAACTAAAAGATATTATTTATAAAAAAGAAAATTATGCCTTTATTGTATTATCCCCGCCACTTACAACTGTTGTGCCTTTTTATATAATCAATAAAAAAAAAATGTTTCTCGACTCGGTCCGATACAGCATATATCATTTCGTTACGTGACGATTTTCTATAATTTTCTGTCAATTCCGAAAAAGAACTTCATTCTAAAAAATTCTCAGTTTTTTTTAAGCAATATTTTCTGCAAAAAAATAAATTTCACTTGTTGAAACTAGGCTCAATAATTCGAATTTATAGGATGCCTCTATCGGAATTTATACTCCAGTATAGCTTTTCGCACAGCAAGCACTGTCTTTCTTAGTAAAATTAAAATTTCAATTTTTCAACAATAATATTTACTGCTTGAAGCATCAACATTTTTCTCGCAGTGTAGCACACAGATACAAACACCACAACAACAAAAATAATGCGCCAAAACAACAATAAATTCAATTAACTTGCGTCTGTTGTTGATTTTAATGATAGACCCCAGCCAAAAAATTAAAAGAAAAAAACAAATGTAAATAAATAAATAAAAAATGTTAAATAAACAAAAACAAAATGGCGAAAGCCAAAACAGCGGCAACAACAAAATATACATTAAGTACAATTTTATGAGAAGAAAGGAAATTAATAAAAAAGGCAACAAAACGGCTACAGTTCATTTTATTAATTGTTTCACAGGTTTTTTTATTTTGCAGGTGTTTTTTTATATGCATTTTGACTTTGTACTCACAATATTTTTATTAATTTATCTTTTTTATGTTTTCTTTAATTAATTTAATTTAAATTAAAACTAATTGAATAAAAGCGCTATATAGTATTTGGCGTAAAAAACGCGTTAATTGAACTGTTATTATTATTACTAGTAAATCAATTTTTTTTCTTTTTTTTTACAACTTTTTGAAACTATCAACTACAATTGCAAACTGAATGAGTTAATAATTTTAAGTGCCATATTTTTTTTTCTGCCAGCTTTTCATATTTAATTTTCCAACAATATTTTTATATAATTATTCTATATTGTGTTCATTTTGTATGACATAATTGAACAATAATTTAATAATTGGTAAATGGCTCAATTTTTTTTAACGTAATTGCTTAATTTTTTATTTATATTAGATTGTCGTTTATTATTGCCACGTAATATAAGGTTGAAGGGTATATTAATTTTGTGAAAATATAGGAAATAATCAGAGGCAAGAGAAAAACGCACCCTCTAAGTTACCATCAATATGGTCAGGAGGACAAATAATATTTATAACGATATATTCGTCAGTCTGTCTGTACATTTGCATGCACGACTTAATCTTGGTGATTATAAGAACAAGCATAACCAAACATGAGATTTGGACTTTTTTTTCTAAAATATCAAAGTTCAGGTTTAATTTGGGAAAAAAAATTATCGATTAATATGATTAAAATATTTTATAAATTTGGAGACAATGGTTTGAATCGCCTCTTACACATGAGTAGCTAAGTAGGTACAGTTTTGTTTTCAAAATTTAAAGTCACTCAGGGTCTCAGGCTTGATTCCCAGTCCAGATAAATATTTGGCTATTTTTTTTTTATTATTAGATAAATACGCATTTATAGTATGAGTATAGTGTATCTCAAAGTCGTCCACTTTCGACTTGAACGATCTCCATTTTTTTAGTAATTGATATTTCAACAAATGCTCAGCCCAAACATTTTTGATTTCCAGTTTTACTTTAAGTACTTCTTGGTTGAGAATTTATGGGGTCTATTTAGAAAAGGTAAGCAAGTGTTTGGTTACTTAGCTCACATACGGCTGCATCACAAAATTGGTTCCTCTCATATTGAAATGTAGCTCAGACATTGCCTCAGTTTAAAATAAAAGTTATCTGGGCAGGGAACTTGTACATTTTGTTATGAAATTTTATGTTTCTAGATCATCGAATTATAGATGTTTATATGGTTGGTGGTGATATATGTAATTTTGTTACAAAGGACTCATGGTCTGCAACTGCTCCTATTGCCTGTAGACAGTATAAAATCATTAAACCTACAGGTAAAAAGCTCTAACAGAGCATGATAACAAATTTCGGGGCAGAATACAAAAAATAAATATTGTTAGTTAGGACATTCTCAGGACAGATTCTATATTGCCTTTTGTCTATTTCTCTCTGTATAGCGAAAAAAAAGTGAAACTATCTCTGCTCTGGATTTGAAGCATTATTTTTTCAGATGAACTGAATTCATAAAGATATGTATAAAAATAATATAGCTTGTGGAAAATGGTTTTTCTGAATTTCTTGAAATTTTTGGAAATATACAATAATAAATTTCTTACGATTACTATTTATAAATATTTTACGATCAAAGTCCTTTTACGGAGCTCTGGCTGAAATTATGGAAAAATCGTCACGTAACAGTGCGATAGTGTGCGTGAGTGTGGTGGAAATGGCGGGTCAAAGTTTGGAAAGAATATTATCGTCATTTCTGCCGAAGGCAAGAATTGGCCTAAGCAGTACACAGGGGGTAGATCCCCGTTGTATAATATATATAGTATAATCTTTATATGGGGAGCCCCATAGTATAAGTACTATATAGAGTTCAGATTAATGTTTTTGTTCTTTCTTTTTTTATTTCGGTACTCCTCTTGGGGAGCTTAGGGCCTCTTTCTCTTGTATCAGTAATCGTGTTTTTTTTCGTTCGATCCGGTGATTGGCCAGATGCGACTTATTACTTATTTACGCCAACTAGGTGCGGCGTCCCTTGGTTATGGGGCTACCATCAACGCTCCCAGGGGTAAGAACTCATCTTACTGGGTTAGCACACTTTTGCTCGCCGTACCATCTATTTACAAAGATGATAACCAAGATGACAACGGTTTGAGTCCCTGCTAATCGCATTGAGTATGATCGAGCTTTTTCGAACTTTTTACAGCATCACTTGTTTTGTTCTTCCTTGCAAATCTGTGTGCTGAAGTGATGCTTGCTTGCTGGTGGAATTGCGGGGTTGAGGTGGGTTTGGTGGTTCCGGCTTCGAACCAGGACCTAGGGAATGGGAGTGCAGCACGCCAACCACTGCATGGTGGAATAATAAGGTGATGTCGTGCGAACGCTCACTCTCTCGTTTAGAGCCCTTATCGTCAGTGCAAAACTTGCTATGAACGAGTGAGGTTGGTTGCGTACGAAATTTTTAGCAGTGTGTGTCTTGCGATACAAAAGCAAAACATTATGGGCAATAGTAAACTTGTTAAAATTAAACTATGTTAAATTATTTATTATATTTATTAACTATAAAACATATCTGAATAGTTCTTTGTTATTTATTTACAAACATCAACAAAATTTATATCTATCTCTTTCACATTCACGAAGCAATGGTAAGAGAACTTTCCTAACAGAAAAGCTTTCGACCTCTCATTCGCACTCACACGCTACATACAATAAGGGATAGCTTTTACGGACGATACCACCTTATATTATTCCACCATGAACCACTGCACCACCGAGAGTTTAGTCTCTCAATTTACATAACACGCGTGGATGGGGCACAAAACTCTGCAGCAGCGCAGCCGGCTCACGTGCTTTTCAATTGTCAAAAGTCTTCGCTTGATTGCGGTTCTTGCTCTCTCGTGCGCTTTAGCTTACTGCGCTGCTTACTCACGCAAAGAAATGTTTGTTTGTATGAGTTTTGCCCATCACTGGTTCAGATTATAGTCTTTGTTACTGATATGAGCCGCCTGTAGGCTCAAATATTAATAATAAAAAAAAAACATATTAACTCTTTAGACGCGTCCAAGTTGCCGCAGAGGACCCCTAAGGTGAGTTGGCTGTTGTAGATGTTGCGGCAGCTATGGGGGACCAACGAGTTCTCCTTTTAAGCGCCTAATGGGTACCAAACCCACCAGGTTTCGCGCAGTTTAATATATAATTTACATTATTACATTTTTTTATTAAATATTTTTCATAAAATAAAATAATTTTTTTTTACTAAAAATCTTAAATTATATTTTTTATTTAGTATTTTTTATATAATAAATCATTCTATTTTATACACAATTTTCAATCAACATTTTATTTGTATTTTTCATAAAACGTTAATTAATTAATTTATGGAAACTTTCCTTATTTGTCTTGTTGTTACATGATTGCACCCTCGTGGTTTTTGTTAAAATTTTAATTGCTGATTTAAAAGCTGTCACCAAGAACAACGAAATCAGCAACAGCAATAAGTTTTTTGTTTTAAAATTGAATGCCCTGTTATTTTTATTTTAATTAATTGTTTTGTTTAGCTATATTTGTTTTTATTTATGCCATATTATCTTTATTAATTGAAATATAATCGATTAATGGCTGCATATTTAACTCAGTTTTAATTGTTCAAGCCATTTTATACCCTATACTAAGTGTACTATAGTATTTAGCAACAATGAGTTTGAAAAATTATAAGCACCAATGGTTGTGTCCATAAGGCTTCATCTGTGAACATGAATAACTAATTAGTGTAGACTTTAAGACCTAGGGACACGTTATTACATAATGGGCATTATGCGTAGAAATCGATTCCCCATTTAATATGCCGTACCATACTTTAGAATATGGTTTAAGTTAGCCCATCCTGGGCCGTTCCAAAACTAGCCGACCTAACTTACTAAAACTAAACTAAAAAACTGAAAGGACTTAATCGAACTAGTATTAAAGTCGAGCTTGGTTTTACTCTAGAGGATTCTAATCCTTTGTTTACAACAGTAAGATATATTGAGTGGTAAACCCTAGTTAGGTACAATTTTTTTCAATTTCACAGTCCCAGCGCTAAAGAATGGAAATGGAAAGTTTTGACGAATCATCCTTTTATCAAAAATGATGTAGTGTAAGGTTATGTGTTCTTTCTATGATGCTTATTATATAGTAAAAATTGCAAAAAATAACTTGGACTGTCTAGACCAGTGATGGGCAGTCTCTTAATTTACATAACTCGCGAGGCTATTGCACCAAAATCTGCCGCAGCGCAGTCGGCTCATATACGGTCCAAGTGTGTGAAATCTCTCGCTCGTTTTTGCTTAATTGCGCTTCTTGCTCTCTCGTGCGCTTTTGCTTACTGCGCTGTTTACTCACACAAAGAAATGTTTGTTGGTATGAGTTTGGCCCATCACTGATCTGGACTATGTGTGACTCCTCCCAAGGGGTCAACCGGTGCAACCTAAATATAAAATAAATAGAGAGCCTAGCGCCAGACCCTTTTTCAATTCCTATTAAATATATTGCATAATTTTAAGCTACAAAGCTTAGTAAACAGCTGTTATATGCAAAATGTTTATATTTAGCGTAACATAAGCTTTTAGCAAGAAAAGAGCTAACAGAGCTTTTGTTAAAAATTAATTAAATAATTTGTTACATACATTTGGGCAGTGTTAACTGAAATAGTATTAAGTTTAAGCTCCATTGCTGGACAACTTAAAACATACCAAACAATCCTTATTACTTATTACCAAACTGCCCAAATCCCAAAATTAATACCATTATATTGTCAATCATTTATAACACCTGTAACTATTGTTTAATTCTCTTTATATGGCATGATTTCTATAATTTACTTAAGTATACCTTTCAAATGCCTCAATGGACACGGCTGAGACAAACAAAATCGTTGAACTTAAACTTAAATATAACTCATACGCATTGTTGCATGCCAGACTACTTAATTTTCTTGTCATGTCATTGTAGTAAATAAGCAAAAGACTTCTCACATGGGAGCTGGGGCACTGTACACTCACACCCATGTGGATAAGAACACTTTGTAAGCTAGCCACGAGTTATTTATTACCATTTTATAACAAAACAATACAAATTTATGGGTTCTGCTAATGAGCAACAAATGCATAGAAAGTTCGACTAGAGTAAACAAAAATTACATACGCAAAGTTGGGCGTTACAGAAATCGATATATCTGTCGCAGACTATGGGATACCCCGTATTCTTTTTTTTTTTCTGGAAAATTTAGTTTCCTCAATAGAAATCGAAAATAAGCAAAATCGTCCACTTTTTAAGACGATTTTTATGATTTGTCGATGCAGAGACTATGCGTCAATTATTTTTTCCAAATTTCCGATTTCTTATAGAGCGATCGATAAGAATATTTGGGTAGCTTTAACTCTGGCAATTCATGTCTCGTAGAAGAATACAGATAGAAAAACATTTTTTTTTCAATAAAAGACTCAACTACTGGTTTTTAAAAATAAGTTCTTTAAAAATTTATTTTTTTTTAATTTAAAATTTTTTTTGAATTTTTTTTTATTTTTAAATTTGAATGAATAAAAAAAGTTTCCGAAAAGAAAGTTCACAGCGAAAAGCATAAAAGTTATCGAATTCACATAAATCGTTTTTGGGGAAATAAAAATTTTCCCTTTCTTCAAATATTTTAAGATCATTGTAGTATGATTTAAAATATTGATAATTTTTTATTTATTAAGAAGAAGGTTGTAAATAAATTCATAATCTTTTAAAAATTAAAAAGCATCAGGTGGAAGGCCTCCAGTTCAATATTACTTACTTACTTACAATATTTTCGTTTTTTTATAGTATTTGGCGTGACGTTACATAACGCGACGTTACTTAAAATTTGATGACACATTTTTTATTAATAACTTTTTTTTAACTTTTATGAAGCCAGCTGGTTGTGCAATCGATTGCATCGTGTGTGGGGCTGTTGTATGAAATTTTGTATCGCTCTATGAGAAATCGAAATGTTTGTTTTGTTTGTTTTCGTTTGTATGTTTATTTTCGATAAACTTCATCGATAATTTTTCAGTATGTTTCGCTCGCATTCGATAAACTGAAGTTATGGGAATATTTTAACCGAATCGACATAATGCCAAAGCTTTAGAAAAATGGATTTCTTTAAACGGTTTAGTTTATTTTTCTACTTGAAAGCAAACTTAAGTTCTTAGATGCCCTTGGCCTTGATATTGTGCTTCCTTCATGATGTTACAGACATTGGTATTAACTTAATATACCCTCTTAGTCTCTATGAATAACTGGTATATGAAAAGCAAGACCATTAATTTACTGCTTAAAGCCAAAACAATTGCGTATCATGGCAACTAAATGGTCGAAATGCCTTTTGGCTTAGACAAAAAGCAATTTACTTATATCTCCACTAAATGTTACATATGTATATTGGGTTTAAGAGGGGATTCAGATGCTGTTACTTAATCGACAATGGCTCCAAAGGATTGGTTCAAACTAACTTGGCTTTAAAATGCTGTCAAATCATTTTATGTTGTCACTTTTGTTCGTACTTAAATACGCTTTTATGTGTTGCAAGCTTGGGGACTCCCATTTGCCCCATTTGCTTGCCCCATTGAATTTGTTTGTTGCCGCATTGTTGTTGAAGCCTTTAAGTGAAAATGTTCAAGGATTTCGGTTTTCGTTTGGTTTCCATTATGTGCGTACCCTTTTTTTATTTGATTGATTTTATTTAACAATTGATTGAGAGAGGAAACATGTTCTTGATTATTTTTAATGCAGCGTTTTTATTTGCAGCGCATAAAAACGAGAATCAGGATTGAATCTGTGAGCAGCTCACTAAAGGGCTTCCAAGTACATGTTTGGTATTTAAAGTGTTTTTTTTTTAAGTTTTGTGTGTGTAGATAAGTAGCTCGATGGCTTAATCGCAATTTATTTAAGTCAATAAGCTTAGTGGCTATGGGAGTTTATGTGGGCAATGAGAATGTTGCCTTAAAATCGTATAAATTGAAAGCGACCACGAATAATTAGTTCTCAAAAATCCTCCGAATTGATTATATAGCACAAAAAAATTATGAGGCTGTGAAGAACTTTTAAATAATATCCGAGGCTGGATTTTACAATTTTTGTTTTGTTATTAATTTTTAGTAAGCCTTTATCACATTTAGTAAATTCTGACATTTTTTTAAGAAATATATTTATGTGGATAGGTATGTGAAAATTATTTTTATTTTTTTTAGTATTCATTCAGATTGATTGAATACTCAAAATAAGATTTAAGCAAAAAGGAATATCATATCAAAAATTATTGGAATTGGCAAGGAAAAATTTAAACTTATTTGAGTTTACATCAAATGTTTTGCACAAAACCTTGAGTTAAAATAAAATATTTTAATTATTCGTAAAAGCATGTTTTTTAAATTATTTAATTTTAATAGATTTTTATATTCAAGATCGCCCATCTGCAACATTTAGAGTGTTTTAAAAAGAAAATATTCAAACTAGTTATACCCTGTACCGTACAAAGGGTATATTGTGTTTGTGCAAGCCGAAAATGTATGTAACGTACAGAAGGAGAAGTCGGAGACCCCCCAAAGTTACCTAAAGTATGATCAGAGTGACTAGAGAAGTCGATATACCCATGTCCGTCTGTCCGTCTGTCCGTATGAACGCCTAGATCTCAGAGATGGTAAGAGCTAGAGCAACCAAACTTTCAGATAAGATCCCTTATTAATCCATAGGAGACAAGTTTATTTTATTTTTTTGATATCGGGACTACATTATATAGCTCCCATAGGGGTGTTTCAGAGGACCTCGAAAAAAAGCAAAAGTTTTAGATGGATAATTCGTTTGTTTATGAAGATATCATAACCAAATTTGGTAATCGGAAGTTTTTTAGAAACCCCCATCACTGTACCAAATTTTATCAAAATCGGTTAACTATATCATATAGGTCCCATAGGATCGATCGGTCGAAAATTTGTTTTTTGTACAAAATTCGTTGTGTTTCGTTTGTTTGTGAAGATATTGTAACCAAATTTGACATTTAGAAGTTTTTTAGAGTTCGCAAGCACTATACCAAATTTGATTAAAATCGGTTGACTATATCATATAGCTCCCATAGGACAAATCGGTCAAAAAATCGTGTTTTGTACAAAATTCGTTGTGTTTCGTTTATTTGTAAAGATATTGTTTGGCATTCAGAAGTTTTTTGGAGATGTTCAACACTGTACCAAATTTGAGCAAAATCGGTTGACTATATTATATAGCTCCCATAGGGCCAATCGGTCAAAAAATCGCTTTTTGTACAAAATTTGTTGTGTTTCGTTTGTTTTGCAAAGAAATATCTTTTGGAGTTTGTAAGCAATATATCGGACTTGATTGCAATTTGGTGGTACAGGGTATCCCAAAATCGTCCGCGCCCGACTTTAACGTACGCCATCTTTTTTATTATAGGTTTAATTTATATTTAATTGCAAAAAATTTACATTCGAAAAAAAAGTTATAATAATTATTTTTTTTTAATATACTAAATTTTTACCACTTTTAAGTAATTTTAAAAATATCAGAAATTTTTTTAGTTTTAATGGAACGTTTTTTTTTTTTTAATCTGCAATGGCGTAATAATTTAAAATATATATAATAAAATCAGAAAATTTATTTTTCGTGTTGTGAAAATCAGTATCAATATTTTATATAATTGAGGATAGTAGCCTTCTTATGCTTGGCAGACTCCCTCGGAAAAATTCTTTATAAAAAATAAATTCTATTTTGAAATTGGTTTTTTTTTAGTATTTTTTACAATGAAAAAAAATTTTTAGTTATAGAGGCAATGATTAAAATAGCTTCTTTGCTTGCAAAAATAAACGAAGCTTCTAAATTTTAAATTAAAAAAAAAATATTGTTCCGAAATGTTATCAAAATGATTGTCAAACAATTAAAAAAATTTAAAAAATGTTTTTTTCCAATTTTTTTTTTTGTCTTTAATTGAAAATAAAATTTATAAAATATGGCTTGTCAAAGAAAAGTCCGCAGTAATATTCAGTTATCGATAACTCGATAAATCACTTAAAAAGTGCTTCGCTTCACTTACTTTCGCCAAATATATATTATTTTTTAAATAGATTTTGAATTATGAAATAGAAAAATTGAAATAGAATGTTAAATACATTTTTTTTTAATTAAATAACATTTAATTTTTTTTGCAAGTTTTTGATTTTTAAATTTAAAGAAAAAATTTTTAAAAATGTAAAATATTTTTTTGTTTAAATCTTTTTTTTTAACTTTGCATACGACAGTTATTCTCATAAGATAAAGAAAAAATTGTTCAGATATGGCTTGGCAAAGAAAAGTTCACATTAATATTCAGTTATCGATAGCTCGATAAATTACTTGAAAAGTGGTTTGTTTCACTTATTTTCGGCCAAAATATATTATGTTTTCAGTAGACTTTTTGTCTGCGACAAAAATATAAATAAATAAAATAAAAATATATTCTAACATTAAGAAACAAAATTTCCAAAAGTTCTTGAATTAAAGAGTTCAAAGATGGCGAGAAATCTGGCTTAAAAGCTAAAAGTTCATATTTTGGTCAGATTTGCCTATTATAAAGCGAATATTCTTTTTTTTTTTTTTTTTCATGATATTTTTTCGACAAGTGAAATATATGCATTAAAAGTTTTAATTTTTTTTTATTATAAACAAAATTTATTTTTTTAATGAACTAAAAATTTTTTTGATCTCGTTTTTTAATTTAACTTGCAAAATTAGCTTACATTATTGCAAATCATAATACAAAAAAGTGGTTTACAAAAAGACTTGTCCAATTTGCAGAATTTCTCGATTTTGTAATCCAAGTCAAAACATGCATATATTTTTGTTATTTATTTGTTTAATAAATAAAATAAATAATATATTTTTGTAATATAACGCCATGCGCAGTTTTGCTTGTAAATTTGAATCAATATGATCTATTGTTGTCATTCTTTTACTAAATATAATACTGCTTCAATGCTATGTATTAAAACAACTTTTAAAAATTTATTTCTTTTTTGTTTTGCTGAACAAACTTAAAAAATTATTATTTTTTGCCTTCAAGAACTAATAATTTGTTTGACCTAGGCCAACTTTACATCTTTATCCTTATGGTATATCGAAAGACTAACGAGAAAAAGTTCTTGTATCTGAACTTTGAACAATAATTTTAATAGCTGTGCTAATTTCTTAGTTTGAAATTTCGGTATATAATTATTATTATTTACTAAAAAAAATTATTCTGTTCTTGACTTACATTGAGATTTGACGAATATTAATTTTTTGGAACTGGTTTTGTAGGTTACAACTGAACGTATGCCTCACTTTTTATTCAGCCTTAACTTTAACAGGTTAGTCAAAAAACTCTCGATTGTTTATTTTTATGTTTTCACTCAAAAAAGGGAGTTCACATGGATAAGGGATAGATATATTCTGCTGTCGTATTGCTGTAGATAGAGTATTCACGCTTCGTTCAAACTTTTATTTGCTTTCCTTTAATTGCCTGCTCGCGTAAACTTGGCATTCAGAAAGTGTAAGCACATTTTTAACAGAGCGTTAAAAGCCAATCCAATCATAAAACTAGACTACGTCTTCACACTAGGCACATATTATTATTATTATTATTATTCTTATATCTCTTATTTATAGCCATGGTCTTTCAATGCGCAGAGACGTCCATTGCGTGACATCCATTGCAAACATAATGAAGGCTGCATATATGTCATAAATATAATAGTAACACGCAAGTACACACACACATATGGCAAAAACAAAAGGTGTGCTTTCCTCTACCTTGTCAAACCAGATGAAAACAATAAACTCAGACTTGGTCACACTGGCTGTTAAATTAATCGCAAGCAAACTGTAGCATACTTTTTGGCGAGCACATTGCGGCAGGGTCTGAAGACAAAGCATATTACTAAACGCAGCACGTAAAAACCACACACAAAATAAAACACTGATTGTCACTTACACACATACACTCACATATATCCTTAGCCTATGTCCTTCTTCCTTACTTTATACAACAAGTGAGACAATCAACTTTGACGCCAAGTTGCAGCAACAAAATTGTGTCTTTTGCAACCAAAAAAGCATTTACTTTTTACACGCGTAATTTTGCCAAGCCAATGACAAGAAAAAAATCGGCAGGGCTGCAAGCTTGAATCCAAACGAACCGGTTCGGCATATTTTTGAATGCTGGCTGGACCACGAACCAATTATTTACTTATTTTTTAGAAAAACAGCCAAAAATGAAATATTTCAACACAGAAAAAAGATTTACGATAGCCCAATATAATTTTCTAGATATTTATTTTAACCAATTTTCAAAATTTTTTTCAATGATTATACAGGGGACAGGGTGTCTATATACATAGAAAAAATTTTTTAATTTTTTTTTTTGCAAATTTCGATTATTTATTATTGTTAACTACAAATTTATTTAAATTTTTCTTTGACGGCATATCTGAAAACTGAATACAGATATTGTGCACATGTTTTTTTAATGAAGAATAAAAAAAAAATATTTGAATTTTTTTTTTTACATTTAAATATTCCCATAACATTCTCAATGTGAAATTTTTTTTTTTTTTTTTGTGAATTCAGGCGCATAAAATTTAATAATTCATATTTTGGAGAAAGTGTCATATCATTTTAAAATTAAAAACAAATTATTAAAAAATTAAAAAATACATTTTTTTTAACTTCACATATAGTTTTTAAAAATTTATACATGATTTTTCACTTAGTCAGTAATGCAAGACTCTACAAGCTATATATGTATATTTATCTTTTAAAAACATTTCAATTTAAAAAAGAAATGCGCAATACGGTCTCTCTAAATATTTAAAATTTATTTCTAAGGAGAGCAGGATATTTATTCAAAGCAAAACCGCAGTCCAAGAGTCTCTTCGCACAATTTGTTCAACCAAGCTAACCATAGCTAGCACATTTCTTAGTTTAGCAGCCCTGTATAAAAGTGTTGATACACACATGGCGTATACGCAACATTTGCAATATTGTCAACCAGACAGCTTTGTGCCTGGTTTATTGCGTTGCTAACATGGCGCCAACAGAGCTCAATATGGCTGTCAATGGCAGCTTGCCTGACACAACAATTGTTAAGGTGTGTCCCCCCGGAGTTGCTGTGGGCGTAGCTCTGGGCGTGACACTGTCATTTGCCATTTATGTCCGGCTAACAATATGACAGGTGCTTTGCCTTTGACACAACACAATATGAAGCTGTTATAGCTGCTAGCCATATTGCCATATAGTTCGGGCCAAATTTGATGTCTGGGAATATTAAGGTGCTGCAATGAGCATGCGTTAATTGCAACTTCCAAGTGAAAATTTTGAGATAAAAACGTTGGGAGCTCAAAGATACGTAAGAGTTGAAATATTTCGGATGCAAGTCTTAAACTACTGAGGTCGATTTTTGATTATTCATTTTTTAATTCACAATCGTTCTACGCTTTCATTTTTCTAATGACTTCAAATGGAAAAAATTCCAAAAACTATAATCGAAATTGCTCAGAACAACGAAAAAATGGTTTTGTATGCTGTACGTACGTTAATTCACAATATTAAATTATTGTAAACCAAGCAATGTTGGAGCTTTGAATATATTAGATGTTAAAGTAGTCGCCAAGTACAATTTTATGAGAAGAAAGGAAATTAATAAAAAAGGCAACAAAACGGCTACAGTTCATTTTATTAATTGTTTCACAGGTTTTTTTATTTTGCAGGTGTTTTTTTATATGCATTTTGACTTTGTACTCACAATATTTTTATTAATTTATCTTTTTTATGTTTTCTTTAATTAATTTAATTTAAATTAAAACTAATTGAATAAAAGCGCTATATAGTATTTGGCGTAAAAAACGCGTTAATTGAACTGTTATTATTATTACTAGTAAATCAATTTTTTTTCTTTTTTTTTACAACTTTTTGAAACTATCAACTACAATTGCAAACTGAATGAGTTAATAATTTTAAGTGCCATATTTTTTTTTCTGCCAGCTTTTCATATTTAATTTTCCAACAATATTTTTATATAATTATTCTATATTGTGTTCATTTTGTATGACATAATTGAACAATAATTTAATAATTGGTAAATGGCTCAATTTTTTTTAACGTAATTGCTTAATTTTTTATTTATATTAGATTGTCGTTTATTATTGCCACGTAATATAAGGTTGAAGGGTATATTAATTTTGTGAAAATATAGGAAATAATCAGAGGCAAGAGAAAAACGCACCCTCTAAGTTACCATCAATATGGTCAGGAGGACAAATAATATTTATAACGATATATTCGTCAGTCTGTCTGTACATTTGCATGCACGACTTAATCTTGGTGATTATAAGAACAAGCATAACCAAACATGAGATTTGGACTTTTTTTTCTAAAATATCAAAGTTCAGGTTTAATTTGGGAAAAAAAATTATCGATTAATATGATTAAAATATTTTATAAATTTGGAGACAATGGTTTGAATCGCCTCTTACACATGAGTAGCTAAGTAGGTACAGTTTTGTTTTCAAAATTTAAAGTCACTCAGGGTCTCAGGCTTGATTCCCAGTCCAGATAAATATTTGGCTATTTTTTTTTTATTATTAGATAAATACGCATTTATAGTATGAGTATAGTGTATCTCAAAGTCGTCCACTTTCGACTTGAACGATCTCCATTTTTTTAGTAATTGATATTTCAACAAATGCTCAGCCCAAACATTTTTGATTTCCAGTTTTACTTTAAGTACTTCTTGGTTGAGAATTTATGGGGTCTATTTAGAAAAGGTAAGCAAGTGTTTGGTTACTTAGCTCACATACGGCTGCATCACAAAATTGGTTCCTCTCATATTGAAATGTAGCTCAGACATTGCCTCAGTTTAAAATAAAAGTTATCTGGGCAGGGAACTTGTACATTTTGTTATGAAATTTTATGTTTCTAGATCATCGAATTATAGATGTTTATATGGTTGGTGGTGATATATGTAATTTTGTTACAAAGGACTCATGGTCTGCAACTGCTCCTATTGCCTGTAGACAGTATAAAATCATTAAACCTTCAGGTAAAAAGCTCTAACAGAGCATGATAACAAATTTCGGGGCAGAATACAAAAAATAAATATTGTTAGTTAGGACATTCTCAGGACAGATTCTATATTGCCTTTTGTCTATTTCTCTCTGTATAGCGAAAAAAAAGTGAAACTATCTCTGCTCTGGATTTGAAGCATTATTTTTTCAGATGAACTGAATTCATAAAGATATGTATAAAAATAATATAGCTTGTGGAAAATGGTTTTTCTGAATTTCTTGAAATTTTTGGAAATATACAATAATAAATTTCTTACGATTACTATTTATAAATATTTTACGATCAAAGTCCTTTTACGGAGCTCTGGCTGAAATTATGGAAAAATCGTCACGTAACAGTGCGATAGTGTGCGTGAGTGTGGTGGAAATGGCGGGTCAAAGTTTGGAAAGAATATTATCGTCATTTCTGCCGAAGGCAAGAATTGGCCTAAGCAGTACACAGGGGGTAGATCCCCGTTGTATAATATATATAGTATAATCTTTATATGGGGAGCCCCATAGTATAAGTACTATATAGAGTTCAGATTAATGTTTTTGTTCTTTCTTTTTTTATTTCGGTACTCCTCTTGGGGAGCTTAGGGCCTCTTTCTCTTGTATCAGTAATCGTGTTTTTTTTCGTTCGATCCGGTGATTGGCCAGATGCGACTTATTACTTATTTACGCCAACTAGGTGCGGCGTCCCTTGGTTATGGGGCTACCATCAACGCTCCCAGGGGTAAGAACTCATCTTACTGGGTTAGCACACTTTTGCTCGCCGTACCATCTATTTACAAAGATGATAACCAAGATGACAACGGTTTGAGTCCCTGCTAATCGCATTGAGTATGATCGAGCTTTTTCGAACTTTTTACAGCATCACTTGTTTTGTTCTTCCTTGCAAATCTGTGTGCTGAAGTGATGCTTGCTTGCTGGTGGAATTGCGGGGTTGAGGTGGGTTTGGTGGTTCCGGCTTCGAACCAGGACCTAGGGAATGGGAGTGCAGCACGCCAACCACTGCATGGTGGAATAATAAGGTGATGTCGTGCGAACGCTCACTCTCTCGTTTAGAGCCCTTATCGTCAGTGCAAAACTTGCTATGAACGAGTGAGGTTGGTTGCGTACGAAATTTTTAGCAGTGTGTGTCTTGCGATACAAAAGCAAAACATTATGGGCAATAGTAAACTTGTTAAAATTAAACTATGTTAAATTATTTATTATATTTATTAACTATAAAACATATCTGAATAGTTCTTTGTTATTTATTTACAAACATCAACAAAATTTATATCTATCTCTTTCACATTCACGAAGCAATGGTAAGAGAACTTTCCTAACAGAAAAGCTTTCGACCTCTCATTCGCACTCACACGCTACATACAATAAGGGATAGCTTTTACGGACGATACCACCTTATATTATTCCACCATGAACCACTGCACCACCGAGAGTTTAGTCTCTCAATTTACATAACACGCGTGGATGGGGCACAAAACTCTGCAGCAGCGCAGCCGGCTCACGTGCTTTTCAATTGTCAAAAGTCTTCGCTTGATTGCGGTTCTTGCTCTCTCGTGCGCTTTAGCTTACTGCGCTGCTTACTCACGCAAAGAAATGTTTGTTTGTATGAGTTTTGCCCATCACTGGTTCAGATTATAGTCTTTGTTACTGATATGAGCCGCCTGTAGGCTCAAATATTAATAATAAAAAAAAAACATATTAACTCTTTAGACGCGTCCAAGTTGCCGCAGAGGACCCCTAAGGTGAGTTGGCTGTTGTAGATGTTGCGGCAGCTATGGGGGACCAACGAGTTCTCCTTTTAAGCGCCTAATGGGTACCAAACCCACCAGGTTTCGCGCAGTTTAATATATAATTTACATTATTACATTTTTTTATTAAATATTTTTCATAAAATAAAATAATTTTTTTTTACTAAAAATCTTAAATTATATTTTTTATTTAGTATTTTTTATATAATAAATCATTCTATTTTATACACAATTTTCAATCAACATTTTATTTGTATTTTTCATAAAACGTTAATTAATTAATTTATGGAAACTTTCCTTATTTGTCTTGTTGTTACATGATTGCACCCTCGTGGTTTTTGTTAAAATTTTAATTGCTGATTTAAAAGCTGTCACCAAGAACAACGAAATCAGCAACAGCAATAAGTTTTTTGTTTTAAAATTGAATGCCCTGTTATTTTTATTTTAATTAATTGTTTTGTTTAGCTATATTTGTTTTTATTTATGCCATATTATCTTTATTAATTGAAATATAATCGATTAATGGCTGCATATTTAACTCAGTTTTAATTGTTCAAGCCATTTTATACCCTATACTAAGTGTACTATAGTATTTAGCAACAATGAGTTTGAAAAATTATAAGCACCAATGGTTGTGTCCATAAGGCTTCATCTGTGAACATGAATAACTAATTAGTGTAGACTTTAAGACCTAGGGACACGTTATTACATAATGGGCATTATGCGTAGAAATCGATTCCCCATTTAATATGCCGTACCATACTTTAGAATATGGTTTAAGTTAGCCCATCCTGGGCCGTTCCAAAACTAGCCGACCTAACTTACTAAAACTAAACTAAAAAACTGAAAGGACTTAATCGAACTAGTATTAAAGTCGAGCTTGGTTTTACTCTAGAGGATTCTAATCCTTTGTTTACAACAGTAAGATATATTGAGTGGTAAACCCTAGTTAGGTACAATTTTTTTCAATTTCACAGTCCCAGCGCTAAAGAATGGAAATGGAAAGTTTTGACGAATCATCCTTTTATCAAAAATGATGTAGTGTAAGGTTATGTGTTCTTTCTATGATGCTTATTATATAGTAAAAATTGCAAAAAATAACTTGGACTGTCTAGACCAGTGATGGGCAGTCTCTTAATTTACATAACTCGCGAGGCTATTGCACCAAAATCTGCCGCAGCGCAGTCGGCTCATATACGGTCCAAGTGTGTGAAATCTCTCGCTCGTTTTTGCTTAATTGCGCTTCTTGCTCTCTCGTGCGCTTTTGCTTACTGCGCTGTTTACTCACACAAAGAAATGTTTGTTGGTATGAGTTTGGCCCATCACTGATCTGGACTATGTGTGACTCCTCCCAAGGGGTCAACCGGTGCAACCTAAATATAAAATAAATAGAGAGCCTAGCGCCAGACCCTTTTTCAATTCCTATTAAATATATTGCATAATTTTAAGCTACAAAGCTTAGTAAACAGCTGTTATATGCAAAATGTTTATATTTAGCGTAACATAAGCTTTTAGCAAGAAAAGAGCTAACAGAGCTTTTGTTAAAAATTAATTAAATAATTTGTTACATACATTTGGGCAGTGTTAACTGAAATAGTATTAAGTTTAAGCTCCATTGCTGGACAACTTAAAACATACCAAACAATCCTTATTACTTATTACCAAACTGCCCAAATCCCAAAATTAATACCATTATATTGTCAATCATTTATAACACCTGTAACTATTGTTTAATTCTCTTTATATGGCATGATTTCTATAATTTACTTAAGTATACCTTTCAAATGCCTCAATGGACACGGCTGAGACAAACAAAATCGTTGAACTTAAACTTAAATATAACTCATACGCATTGTTGCATGCCAGACTACTTAATTTTCTTGTCATGTCATTGTAGTAAATAAGCAAAAGACTTCTCACATGGGAGCTGGGGCACTGTACACTCACACCCATGTGGATAAGAACACTTTGTAAGCTAGCCACGAGTTATTTATTACCATTTTATAACAAAACAATACAAATTTATGGGTTCTGCTAATGAGCAACAAATGCATAGAAAGTTCGACTAGAGTAAACAAAAATTACATACGCAAAGTTGGGCGTTACAGAAATCGATATATCTGTCGCAGACTATGGGATACCCCGTATTCTTTTTTTTTTTCTGGAAAATTTAGTTTCCTCAATAGAAATCGAAAATAAGCAAAATCGTCCACTTTTTAAGACGATTTTTATGATTTGTCGATGCAGAGACTATGCGTCAATTATTTTTTCCAAATTTCCGATTTCTTATAGAGCGATCGATAAGAATATTTGGGTAGCTTTAACTCTGGCAATTCATGTCTCGTAGAAGAATACAGATAGAAAAACATTTTTTTTTCAATAAAAGACTCAACTACTGGTTTTTAAAAATAAGTTCTTTAAAAATTTATTTTTTTTTAATTTAAAATTTTTTTTGAATTTTTTTTTATTTTTAAATTTGAATGAATAAAAAAAGTTTCCGAAAAGAAAGTTCACAGCGAAAAGCATAAAAGTTATCGAATTCACATAAATCGTTTTTGGGGAAATAAAAATTTTCCCTTTCTTCAAATATTTTAAGATCATTGTAGTATGATTTAAAATATTGATAATTTTTTATTTATTAAGAAGAAGGTTGTAAATAAATTCATAATCTTTTAAAAATTAAAAAGCATCAGGTGGAAGGCCTCCAGTTCAATATTACTTACTTACTTACAATATTTTCGTTTTTTTATAGTATTTGGCGTGACGTTACATAACGCGACGTTACTTAAAATTTGATGACACATTTTTTATTAATAACTTTTTTTTAACTTTTATGAAGCCAGCTGGTTGTGCAATCGATTGCATCGTGTGTGGGGCTGTTGTATGAAATTTTGTATCGCTCTATGAGAAATCGAAATGTTTGTTTTGTTTGTTTTCGTTTGTATGTTTATTTTCGATAAACTTCATCGATAATTTTTCAGTATGTTTCGCTCGCATTCGATAAACTGAAGTTATGGGAATATTTTAACCGAATCGACATAATGCCAAAGCTTTAGAAAAATGGATTTCTTTAAACGGTTTAGTTTATTTTTCTACTTGAAAGCAAACTTAAGTTCTTAGATGCCCTTGGCCTTGATATTGTGCTTCCTTCATGATGTTACAGACATTGGTATTAACTTAATATACCCTCTTAGTCTCTATGAATAACTGGTATATGAAAAGCAAGACCATTAATTTACTGCTTAAAGCCAAAACAATTGCGTATCATGGCAACTAAATGGTCGAAATGCCTTTTGGCTTAGACAAAAAGCAATTTACTTATATCTCCACTAAATGTTACATATGTATATTGGGTTTAAGAGGGGATTCAGATGCTGTTACTTAATCGACAATGGCTCCAAAGGATTGGTTCAAACTAACTTGGCTTTAAAATGCTGTCAAATCATTTTATGTTGTCACTTTTGTTCGTACTTAAATACGCTTTTATGTGTTGCAAGCTTGGGGACTCCCATTTGCCCCATTTGCTTGCCCCATTGAATTTGTTTGTTGCCGCATTGTTGTTGAAGCCTTTAAGTGAAAATGTTCAAGGATTTCGGTTTTCGTTTGGTTTCCATTATGTGCGTACCCTTTTTTTATTTGATTGATTTTATTTAACAATTGATTGAGAGAGGAAACATGTTCTTGATTATTTTTAATGCAGCGTTTTTATTTGCAGCGCATAAAAACGAGAATCAGGATTGAATCTGTGAGCAGCTCACTAAAGGGCTTCCAAGTACATGTTTGGTATTTAAAGTGTTTTTTTTTTAAGTTTTGTGTGTGTAGATAAGTAGCTCGATGGCTTAATCGCAATTTATTTAAGTCAATAAGCTTAGTGGCTATGGGAGTTTATGTGGGCAATGAGAATGTTGCCTTAAAATCGTATAAATTGAAAGCGACCACGAATAATTAGTTCTCAAAAATCCTCCGAATTGATTATATAGCACAAAAAAATTATGAGGCTGTGAAGAACTTTTAAATAATATCCGAGGCTGGATTTTACAATTTTTGTTTTGTTATTAATTTTTAGTAAGCCTTTATCACATTTAGTAAATTCTGACATTTTTTTAAGAAATATATTTATGTGGATAGGTATGTGAAAATTATTTTTATTTTTTTTAGTATTCATTCAGATTGATTGAATACTCAAAATAAGATTTAAGCAAAAAGGAATATCATATCAAAAATTATTGGAATTGGCAAGGAAAAATTTAAACTTATTTGAGTTTACATCAAATGTTTTGCACAAAACCTTGAGTTAAAATAAAATATTTTAATTATTCGTAAAAGCATGTTTTTTAAATTATTTAATTTTAATAGATTTTTATATTCAAGATCGCCCATCTGCAACATTTAGAGTGTTTTAAAAAGAAAATATTCAAACTAGTTATACCCTGTACCGTACAAAGGGTATATTGTGTTTGTGCAAGCCGAAAATGTATGTAACGTACAGAAGGAGAAGTCGGAGACCCCCCAAAGTTACCTAAAGTATGATCAGAGTGACTAGAGAAGTCGATATACCCATGTCCGTCTGTCCGTCTGTCCGTATGAACGCCTAGATCTCAGAGATGGTAAGAGCTAGAGCAACCAAACTTTCAGATAAGATCCCTTATTAATCCATAGGAGACAAGTTTATTTTATTTTTTTGATATCGGGACTACATTATATAGCTCCCATAGGGGTGTTTCAGAGGACCTCGAAAAAAAGCAAAAGTTTTAGATGGATAATTCGTTTGTTTATGAAGATATCATAACCAAATTTGGTAATCGGAAGTTTTTTAGAAACCCCCATCACTGTACCAAATTTTATCAAAATCGGTTAACTATATCATATAGGTCCCATAGGATCGATCGGTCGAAAATTTGTTTTTTGTACAAAATTCGTTGTGTTTCGTTTGTTTGTGAAGATATTGTAACCAAATTTGACATTTAGAAGTTTTTTAGAGTTCGCAAGCACTATACCAAATTTGATTAAAATCGGTTGACTATATCATATAGCTCCCATAGGACAAATCGGTCAAAAAATCGTGTTTTGTACAAAATTCGTTGTGTTTCGTTTATTTGTAAAGATATTGTTTGGCATTCAGAAGTTTTTTGGAGATGTTCAACACTGTACCAAATTTGAGCAAAATCGGTTGACTATATTATATAGCTCCCATAGGGCCAATCGGTCAAAAAATCGCTTTTTGTACAAAATTTGTTGTGTTTCGTTTGTTTTGCAAAGAAATATCTTTTGGAGTTTGTAAGCAATATATCGGACTTGATTGCAATTTGGTGGTACAGGGTATCCCAAAATCGTCCGCGCCCGACTTTAACGTACGCCATCTTTTTTATTATAGGTTTAATTTATATTTAATTGCAAAAAATTTACATTCGAAAAAAAAGTTATAATAATTATTTTTTTTTAATATACTAAATTTTTACCACTTTTAAGTAATTTTAAAAATATCAGAAATTTTTTTAGTTTTAATGGAACGTTTTTTTTTTTTTAATCTGCAATGGCGTAATAATTTAAAATATATATAATAAAATCAGAAAATTTATTTTTCGTGTTGTGAAAATCAGTATCAATATTTTATATAATTGAGGATAGTAGCCTTCTTATGCTTGGCAGACTCCCTCGGAAAAATTCTTTATAAAAAATAAATTCTATTTTGAAATTGGTTTTTTTTTAGTATTTTTTACAATGAAAAAAAATTTTTAGTTATAGAGGCAATGATTAAAATAGCTTCTTTGCTTGCAAAAATAAACGAAGCTTCTAAATTTTAAATTAAAAAAAAAATATTGTTCCGAAATGTTATCAAAATGATTGTCAAACAATTAAAAAAATTTAAAAAATGTTTTTTTCCAATTTTTTTTTTTGTCTTTAATTGAAAATAAAATTTATAAAATATGGCTTGTCAAAGAAAAGTCCGCAGTAATATTCAGTTATCGATAACTCGATAAATCACTTAAAAAGTGCTTCGCTTCACTTACTTTCGCCAAATATATATTATTTTTTAAATAGATTTTGAATTATGAAATAGAAAAATTGAAATAGAATGTTAAATACATTTTTTTTTAATTAAATAACATTTAATTTTTTTTGCAAGTTTTTGATTTTTAAATTTAAAGAAAAAATTTTTAAAAATGTAAAATATTTTTTTGTTTAAATCTTTTTTTTTAACTTTGCATACGACAGTTATTCTCATAAGATAAAGAAAAAATTGTTCAGATATGGCTTGGCAAAGAAAAGTTCACATTAATATTCAGTTATCGATAGCTCGATAAATTACTTGAAAAGTGGTTTGTTTCACTTATTTTCGGCCAAAATATATTATGTTTTCAGTAGACTTTTTGTCTGCGACAAAAATATAAATAAATAAAATAAAAATATATTCTAACATTAAGAAACAAAATTTCCAAAAGTTCTTGAATTAAAGAGTTCAAAGATGGCGAGAAATCTGGCTTAAAAGCTAAAAGTTCATATTTTGGTCAGATTTGCCTATTATAAAGCGAATATTCTTTTTTTTTTTTTTTTTCATGATATTTTTTCGACAAGTGAAATATATGCATTAAAAGTTTTAATTTTTTTTTATTATAAACAAAATTTATTTTTTTAATGAACTAAAAATTTTTTTGATCTCGTTTTTTAATTTAACTTGCAAAATTAGCTTACATTATTGCAAATCATAATACAAAAAAGTGGTTTACAAAAAGACTTGTCCAATTTGCAGAATTTCTCGATTTTGTAATCCAAGTCAAAACATGCATATATTTTTGTTATTTATTTGTTTAATAAATAAAATAAATAATATATTTTTGTAATATAACGCCATGCGCAGTTTTGCTTGTAAATTTGAATCAATATGATCTATTGTTGTCATTCTTTTACTAAATATAATACTGCTTCAATGCTATGTATTAAAACAACTTTTAAAAATTTATTTCTTTTTTGTTTTGCTGAACAAACTTAAAAAATTATTATTTTTTGCCTTCAAGAACTAATAATTTGTTTGACCTAGGCCAACTTTACATCTTTATCCTTATGGTATATCGAAAGACTAACGAGAAAAAGTTCTTGTATCTGAACTTTGAACAATAATTTTAATAGCTGTGCTAATTTCTTAGTTTGAAATTTCGGTATATAATTATTATTATTTACTAAAAAAAATTATTCTGTTCTTGACTTACATTGAGATTTGACGAATATTAATTTTTTGGAACTGGTTTTGTAGGTTACAACTGAACGTATGCCTCACTTTTTATTCAGCCTTAACTTTAACAGGTTAGTCAAAAAACTCTCGATTGTTTATTTTTATGTTTTCACTCAAAAAAGGGAGTTCACATGGATAAGGGATAGATATATTCTGCTGTCGTATTGCTGTAGATAGAGTATTCACGCTTCGTTCAAACTTTTATTTGCTTTCCTTTAATTGCCTGCTCGCGTAAACTTGGCATTCAGAAAGTGTAAGCACATTTTTAACAGAGCGTTAAAAGCCAATCCAATCATAAAACTAGACTACGTCTTCACACTAGGCACATATTATTATTATTATTATTATTCTTATATCTCTTATTTATAGCCATGGTCTTTCAATGCGCAGAGACGTCCATTGCGTGACATCCATTGCAAACATAATGAAGGCTGCATATATGTCATAAATATAATAGTAACACGCAAGTACACACACACATATGGCAAAAACAAAAGGTGTGCTTTCCTCTACCTTGTCAAACCAGATGAAAACAATAAACTCAGACTTGGTCACACTGGCTGTTAAATTAATCGCAAGCAAACTGTAGCATACTTTTTGGCGAGCACATTGCGGCAGGGTCTGAAGACAAAGCATATTACTAAACGCAGCACGTAAAAACCACACACAAAATAAAACACTGATTGTCACTTACACACATACACTCACATATATCCTTAGCCTATGTCCTTCTTCCTTACTTTATACAACAAGTGAGACAATCAACTTTGACGCCAAGTTGCAGCAACAAAATTGTGTCTTTTGCAACCAAAAAAGCATTTACTTTTTACACGCGTAATTTTGCCAAGCCAATGACAAGAAAAAAATCGGCAGGGCTGCAAGCTTGAATCCAAACGAACCGGTTCGGCATATTTTTGAATGCTGGCTGGACCACGAACCAATTATTTACTTATTTTTTAGAAAAACAGCCAAAAATGAAATATTTCAACACAGAAAAAAGATTTACGATAGCCCAATATAATTTTCTAGATATTTATTTTAACCAATTTTCAAAATTTTTTTCAATGATTATACAGGGGACAGGGTGTCTATATACATAGAAAAAATTTTTTAATTTTTTTTTTTGCAAATTTCGATTATTTATTATTGTTAACTACAAATTTATTTAAATTTTTCTTTGACGGCATATCTGAAAACTGAATACAGATATTGTGCACATGTTTTTTTAATGAAGAATAAAAAAAAAATATTTGAATTTTTTTTTTTACATTTAAATATTCCCATAACATTCTCAATGTGAAATTTTTTTTTTTTTTTTTGTGAATTCAGGCGCATAAAATTTAATAATTCATATTTTGGAGAAAGTGTCATATCATTTTAAAATTAAAAACAAATTATTAAAAAATTAAAAAATACATTTTTTTTAACTTCACATATAGTTTTTAAAAATTTATACATGATTTTTCACTTAGTCAGTAATGCAAGACTCTACAAGCTATATATGTATATTTATCTTTTAAAAACATTTCAATTTAAAAAAGAAATGCGCAATACGGTCTCTCTAAATATTTAAAATTTATTTCTAAGGAGAGCAGGATATTTATTCAAAGCAAAACCGCAGTCCAAGAGTCTCTTCGCACAATTTGTTCAACCAAGCTAACCATAGCTAGCACATTTCTTAGTTTAGCAGCCCTGTATAAAAGTGTTGATACACACATGGCGTATACGCAACATTTGCAATATTGTCAACCAGACAGCTTTGTGCCTGGTTTATTGCGTTGCTAACATGGCGCCAACAGAGCTCAATATGGCTGTCAATGGCAGCTTGCCTGACACAACAATTGTTAAGGTGTGTCCCCCCGGAGTTGCTGTGGGCGTAGCTCTGGGCGTGACACTGTCATTTGCCATTTATGTCCGGCTAACAATATGACAGGTGCTTTGCCTTTGACACAACACAATATGAAGCTGTTATAGCTGCTAGCCATATTGCCATATAGTTCGGGCCAAATTTGATGTCTGGGAATATTAAGGTGCTGCAATGAGCATGCGTTAATTGCAACTTCCAAGTGAAAATTTTGAGATAAAAACGTTGGGAGCTCAAAGATACGTAAGAGTTGAAATATTTCGGATGCAAGTCTTAAACTACTGAGGTCGATTTTTGATTATTCATTTTTTAATTCACAATCGTTCTACGCTTTCATTTTTCTAATGACTTCAAATGGAAAAAATTCCAAAAACTATAATCGAAATTGCTCAGAACAACGAAAAAATGGTTTTGTATGCTGTACGTACGTTAATTCACAATATTAAATTATTGTAAACCAAGCAATGTTGGAGCTTTGAATATATTAGATGTTAAAGTAGTCGCCACAGTACAGGGATAAATAAATGGAACTCTAAAAAATATCATAAATTAGATTAGAAAAGAGAGAGTGTAGATTGTTTGTAAAATATCTAATTGGAACTAAAAGAATTATGAGGCTGGAAAAATTTTACTCATTACACTGGTTTACAAAATTAAGGGTCAGCGCGTGAACCTTAGTAAAAAAGTGTTTTTTTGGGTAATTTTGGGTCGAGAAACACGAAAATGACATTCATTATTTTTTCTTACACTTTTTTCAGTTATTCGCCAATAACACGCTGACAAGATTGTAATCTTTTTACGAAGGTTCATTTTTCGTGTAAACTAGTGTTTTAGGTAATATGGACGGTTTTTACTTGCAAAAAATCGTTGTCTGTTTTCAAGAATCTATCGATATGAAAAACATCGATATTACGACTATCGCAACAAAATTACGCTCTACTTGGAATCACAATGTGATCAACTAAAAAACTAAATGCAGATTTTTTTTTTGCATTTGGCTTCAACTTTTCATAATAGAGTTACAGTGGGACGTAAACATCAGTGCATCGGCTTGCCAAAAGATTCCTTAGAGATCTATTCATCGGATCAAAGTTCTTGTGAGTTAATTCAAATATTTGTAATGACATTTCTTTGGAAGATTAATAAAACAATGATGGTTTAAATTTTAATACCACAACACCAGAGAGATTTTGGAATAAAAGATATTTTTGATATAAATTCGATAATCATATTTCGCTTATGTCTTATTTTTGAACTTTTAGAGTTTGAGCAGTTCCACAAAAACCTATTCCCCTTCTGTACATGCACTGAAGAAATTAAATCTCATATTAGGTTTATTTTCCATTTAAAGTTCTTCAAAATTAATTGCTATACTAATTCGTATTCATCATATGAATTTGTTATTTACATCAAAAAACAATACCAATAAATCCTCTATGCTCTATTTGAGCTATTCGATTCATCAAAGTCCAATTAATTGCAACAAATGCACTCTAGTTGATACAATTTATAAAAGTAATTCGTTACGCCTAATTTCCAATTGATAAAGCATATGGAAAACTAAACAATTTGATTAAATCTAGCCCTTTATATGAACTCTGACCTGCATACAGTACTTTTTATTTATATAAAACACAAAGTATAAATGTGCGAGAGCAGGCTGAAAAGTAATTGGCCAGGTAAGCCAGCTTTTTCTTTATTTTGTTAGCAGTCTCTTTAAATGGTCGCAGTATCAAGAACCTGGATCAAGCTGCGTTGTTTTAAAGCAACTGATGACTCTGAAAAGTGGACATAGACAACTGAGTTCGTCAGACCTAGAGACGGCTGTTGGCTAGAAAGATGAGTATTTCTCAAATATCATATTTTGCGGAAGTACAAGCGCATGGCAAGAACCACTAAGAAATAGTTTAAACAAATGGACAGGCACGTATGACGCATGACATTTTCAGAATTTCACGCGCAAGTTTGAGAAACTGAATTGGCAACAATAAGGTCCAAAGGGCTCCCAAACAAGTTTCCAGGAGTTTTTGTCAATGTTCACAGTACAAAGGAAAATTTTTTGTGACGTTTCGTGAATAGATCGGGGATCTATGACAAATGAGTCAATTTCTTCTGAAGAATCGATACAGAAGCAAACCAAAGGTGACGACAAAGGATTTCTAAATCGCTTTGACTTCCTTCAACACGTCAGTAAGATCGTCAGAAAACTTTATTTGGAACTAATGGGCCAAAGCGAGGCTGGTTAAAAGTAAATAAGAGACAGAAAAAACGATTTTTCCAAGCATTGGCAGTCAAGATCTTATTAGCCCAGGATAAATTGGAAGAATCGCATCACGAATTGACTACACTTTGGCCTTCTTAGACTTTACTATTATTTTCCAAATTAAAAGAAATTTCTTGAAAGACTATTTAAGGGACACTTTTTAGCCTGCCCTCGTACCATATATGTATACAAACTGTGACAAGCACAACATGACGTATGCGTAATATACACTAAATAATGACATACTAGCCGAGTCACTAATGAAAATTACTTTTCTCTTATTTGTGTGCGTATATATGTGGGCGTGTATATTTATGTCTGAGTATGTGTGCGTGTCTACGTCTTGTCTGTGCATGTGTGGACATGTCCAAGCCTGTTTGCACGTGTCTAAATATATATTTGCCTTCGGGGGCTTTGTTGTTTTTAGCAGAACCAGTTTGATTGTCTTCAACTAATTGTTTTGCTGACTATATAAATTAACACATTCGTATGGAATGCCACGTACACAACGCTGACGTAATTTATTAGTACATAACCAACGAGTAACATGCGACATTTTTGCAACTGTGCTTTGGTCACACTGAAAAAGTGACGGTGCTAAAAATGCATATACAGGTCGGAGAATTCTATTAGAGAAATAAATGAAAATCTTCAAAAAGACTTCAATGCCATTGAAACATACACAGAAAACTGGAATCTTAAATTAAACAACTCAAAATGTGAAACTATTCTTTTCGACCCGCAGTGGCAAAATGCAATGTGAGTATAAGAAAACACTGGAAAGAATTTGGAATTTTTCCTCACCACTAAAGAGAGCCAGTTCCTAATAAGAAAACTGTCAAGTACCTGGGCATTTATTTGGATAATTTTTGTATTTTAATGAGCATATAAACACCCAAATCGCCAAAGCCAAAAAAGCTTTTTTCGCTTATAAAAAACTATTTTATTCAAGATCGATAATGGAAAAAACAAAAATAATTATGTAAAAAACACTAGTTCGTCCTATTATAACCTATGGCTGCCCAATCTGGTTTAATATCTCGCCGTCTTACATGGAACGCATAAGAGTATTTGAAAGATCATGCTTGAGAGCTTGCACTATTTTTCCTCACCACTAAAGAGAGCCAGTTCCTAATAAGAAAACTTTCAAGTACCTGGGCATTTATTTGGATAATTTTTGTATTTTAATGAGCATATAAACACCCAAATCGCCAAAGCCAAAAAAGCTTTTTTCGCTTATAAAAAACTATTTTATTCAAGATCGATAATGGAAAAAACAAAAATAATTATGTAAAAAACACTAGTTCGTCCTATTATAACCTATGGCTGCCCAATCTGGTTTAATATCTCGCCGTCTTACATGGAGAGCTTGAGAGCTTGCACTATGTGCTAAGCGATTATATAAAGATAAGCAGAATTGACAACCATATTATAAAACTTATTAGGCAACATATTCTTCACTGCACATCTGGACAAGAAAACAATCTCATCAAAGCGCCAAATCTCAGATTTAGTACGAGCATCGCGCAAAACGCTGCTATCTTAAACAACAACAAATTCTGGTGGTTGTAGATATAAACGGAACTTGATTCCAACATTTCTTATTTTATAAATAACAAATATTAGACTCATGTTTTTGTAAATTTTTTCATGCGAATGTCAATATATTTATACATTATATTATGTTATTATAATTATCAGATACCTTTCATTAGATAATAATTATAAATATTGAAGTATACTCGAGATCTCGATAGAGACACTGTATAAATAATATCACATAAAGCTTCTTGTTTATTAGAATTAAGGAAAACACTAAATAAAAAAAAAAAATAAACACAAAAAAAAAAAAAAAAAAAAAAAAACCAATGCCAATTATAACTAATGCACAGGGAGCTAATGATGCTAACAGTCACGAAAAAAATTGGATTGAGCATCGATCTGGTTCGAAGCATATGACAACACTTGGCTGTCAATCTATGGGACGAGAGCTTACACATCAGAAGACTAGCGTGTACATTTATAATAAGTTTTCTTATTTTATTGCCTTCTTACTTTACCAAATATGCAATATATCCATCAAATCCATCACTTTGCTAGTTTCCGCAGATTGCAAATAAAGATTGAAAAAAGTATAAAAAATGCGTTTAAAAAAAAAAAATTAAAAAAAAATATTAAAATGATGGATGCAAAAAAGTCAGATTTTAATGGACAGAAAATAAATTAAAAGACACTTCGTTAGTAGAACAGGGGGGTTTTAGGTTTTTAATGTTTGGTAGAGCCAACTTTGGGTTTAAAAAATACCATGACCTCCGATAATTTTCAAAAAATATTGATATCTTTGGAGTTAGTCCACTTTCAATAAATAGATAGATACAGCTATTTTCTTTTTAAATTTTATAAATTCATCATTATTGAACAAGAAAGGGGATGGGGCTGTTAAAGAGCTTGATATTCATTGATGTCGGAATACTTTTTGGTCTGACTGTAAAAAGCTGCACTGCAGAAAGTACGTGACTTAGTACAATTCCACATATTTATTTCAAATATTTATAACAATACACAGACGAGTTATTAGTATTGGTTGCGCTTGCAGAAATGTTTTATCTGGACTTTAACGTTTAAGTATTATTCAAGGCTTCTGAACTGATTTGGAAGTTGGCAGTAATCACATTAGGTAAACGATATACGGCAAAAATAAAAATGTTTCATTCATGATACAAAATTTAACTTTCTTACATTTTAAGATAGGCTAGAGCCATCAAATTTGATGTATAGGATCATGTGACGTTTATAAACAATACAGCTTTGATATTTTTGCTAAAAACGCTATTTTCACTTTTTCCAAATATATTTTTTAGAAGCTGTTTTATGCTAAAAGATTGAAAACAACTATAAAAAAACTGCATTAGTCGATTAAGAACATATTAGAACCGGATCCAAGTAGCTCCCTATCAATAAGGGTGCTTTTGGTACTTGCCTAAAATACAATTTGGGAGTTAATCTAGACATAGAGCGTTTCAAAAAGAAGAAGGACTTAATTTCTGTATCGGGAACGGAGAGTGGGGGATGGTTGGGCAACCTAGTCTACCGAAGAGTCTGATATTATTTCAAGTCGCCTGTGGGCAAGCTGTGAGTTAGCACATCGATTTCTGAGAAGGTCTGTTAAAAAGTGTCTTCGCGATCTATGAAGAAGTAAAATCTTGAGCATCGCTCTACGATAGAGAAAAATCTCGGGCATCGCTACGTCATAAAAATCTGCGGTAAGCTTGGAAAAACCGCAGCGCTCGGAACTATAAAGGACGTTTCCACACAAGATGCCACCATAATAACTTAGCCTTTACGATTACTAACAAAGTTTCGAATTAAGTTTAAAATCCGCCTAGACTTCTACAAATTAATAACAAACAAAAAAGAGATGTTAAAAAAAATTATGATAATATAATACAAAAAACTCTTAAAACAAACCAAAACACTACGATATTCACATATGCATTGAGCAAATACTTATTAAAAATTAATTAATCACACATACGTCACGTTGCACATAAAAAAGCCATAAAAAATGTAACATATTTGTTCAATGGCGCGTAAAAGCCTAATTAAAAAACCTTAAAAATCAACAAAATTTGTTAAGTTCAAGCAAATAATATGGTATTGTAGTCAATGTGCTGGATATGTACAGGTAATTGCACATTAATGAGTTTGTAGTTGCTTCAACTCATTTTACCTAATTAAGCAAAGTTCATGTCATTACACATGTACAAAACGTACATACATATACCATAGATATCACATATACATTGTATGTACATAACCAAGGTATACATTTTCAAATGTCACTGACGATTATTTTACTGGGAAATGTGCAAAGATACGTACTTACATTAGAGCCTGGCTAATTAGCTTGTCAAACCTAATGGACAAGAATGAAATTTTGATGCACAAGTGTTAATTAATTATGGGGCAAAGATGGAAATTGTGTTGATAAGGTCATTTCGTATGCAAAGTTATAATGTATCTAATGAAAGTGTTGTTTATATATTAATTGAAATATGTCACGATATGGGTTAAGTGCATGGGAATTAACTTCAGAGATTTCATTTCATAAAACTCCTCTTCCAAGCAGCTCTTCTGTTCATGTCTGTAAACATAGACGCAAACATCTTGGTAGTTACTTTGGAGAAATTACAAAAAAAAAAAGCAAAACCAGCAAATCAACATCCTTATGGAACTCATATCAATATGACCTCCTCTGATAAAAAATGCGTGATTTAGTGACGATTTTTGTTTAAGTTTGAGATTAGTGCGATTTATTCAAATAAAATTAAAAATTTTCTAAGTCCTTTCTGATGCTACACGTCTTTTTGTAAAATCAGTAGCCGACCATTCTACAGGGTGGGCCATCTGTAGGTTTGATCCTTAAGCACACATAATTCGGAACATACCCGTGCTCTTCGGCACATGCCAAGCTCAAAACTACTCAACTTTAGTCATGGATCGTTTAACAACCAAACAACGCTTAAATGTGGTACAGGCGTTCTAGGAAAATGGTCGTTCTGTGAAAAAAACATAGTTGAAGCGACAAGTCGCCGAGAACATCGACAGGACCACTTTGCGACGAGTTTTGCATGCGGATCTGCATATACACGTTTACAAAATTCAGATGACGAAACAATTGAAGTTCACTGACCATTATCAGCGTCACTTATTTGTTGAATGGATAGGAGAACAGCCAAATGAGTTTTCGTCAAAAAAAAGACATTAAAAATTACGTTGTTCGCATACGGGCCTGTGGAGCCAGCTTAGACGGCCATTTGGGCGATATTATTTTTCATACATAAATAAATAATTTCAAACTTGCAAAATATGTATCAAATGCCATTAACAAACAAACCAACAGAAGGCACACCCTATTCAACCAGATGAAGCTGCCAGCATATTTAGTAGCAAACTGGTTTAAAAACATTATGTATAAGAAACTAAGAAAACAACTAAAAAAATTATCGGTTGGAAAAAATACGCATAAAATGCAATTAACAAATAAACCTACAGATGGTCCACCCTATATTTGAATAAATAAATTTCGCAATATAAAAAATACAATAAAATTTTGGTAAAAATTTGACCATATCATAACCTATTTTTCATCAAATAAAAATCACTATTCCTAAGCGTGAAAATAAAACATTTGAGTTGCTTGAATATTTTTCCATTTTATGATACTTTGTTTGTTAAAAGCGATTTTATACCCTACACTTTGGGTGCAAGAATATGCTTGGTTAGTGCAGTACTAACGAAATACAGTCGTGAGGCCGTACTAATTCGATTCTGATATGGTATCCGGGGAACACCACAAAGATACCATTGAAATGTTCAATAGTTTTTTTAATAGGACATGTATAGACATCTCCAACTAAGTGGTACAGCCAAAAAGTATTATAAAATTATTTTTTATATTTTACTCTAGTGTTTTTGCCTAAAACTCCCGAAGTTCGCAACCGGGTAGTGTACCTGCTACATATTACTTTTTGGTACCAACATCATTATACACTAAACATAGTCCTTAATATTACCCACTTTGTTCAAATTTTAATTGTGTTTAAATACATTATGTTTAAATAATTACGCTTGGCTATGAAAAGTAGGGCACTTCTGCCTAAACTTTGCTTTGTAAAAATCGCCAATATCTATTATTGTATTAGTAAAAGTATTTTTAATACTGCTTTTGGTAATTTTTAGCACTTGTAGCTAAACAGCGTAAACAAACCATGGAATTTTCCATGTTCTTGCAAGAAATAGAACTCCAGCACTTTTGCATCATTGTTAGGGCACTTTTGCATTTCTAACCGACTACCGAACACATTTTTATTTTCAAACTAAATACTTAACAAATAAGTTGCGCCATCTAGCGATAAACACTGCCATAATGTTCCATATAGCGACAAAGAATTAAGTATGAATATACGGCCACACTTAACAAAAAATAAATGATGGCGATGTCAAACCCTTTTTTGGGTAGGACAAGAAAACTTTACCTTTCATACTATAGTCATTTGTTTTTTTATCATTTTTTTTTCCAACAGAACTTAGAATGTTTTAGCCAAAAAATACTAAATATATACCATTCTCTCCTCCAAAACCCTACTAAAAACAAACTATTACACTCCCAAATTACGGAGAGAGGGCATATTAAAGTCGTGATGCGCCGACAATAACCATCCCACTTATTTTTTGTAGTATTTATTGCATTGAATATAATACTGCATGTTCTCATGCATTGTTAAGGTCCAGCCGAGCATTAAAAAAAAAAAACTATAAAATTTACTCCTTTGTTTTTATTGCATATATGCAATACATAAATGTTGTGAGCATGAAAATGTGATTTGAAATACGATGGAAATTCCATTTGGCAAATATGAGGCCATAAATTCCAATTTCTAATGGCCGTAACGGAAGAGTACTAGAATAATGCAATTTGCTGCAAAAGCGGAAGTGGAAGCAAATAAATGCGCTTATAAAAATGCCAAGTAAATAAAAAAAAAAATCTGATATTTTTGCTTTTTTGTTCGTGTTAAAATGTTATTTTCAGTAGTTGATGGTAATTTTTATACGAGGGAGGCGTTCATGATTGACGGGAAATCAAGCGGAAATGAGTATGAAGTTTGACTTTTTTTTATTATTTTTTTTATAGTTAGTGCTGCTTCATTAGGATTTATGAAGGAAATTTTTTGCATTAAAGTGTGCCTTTACCGGTCAAACAAAAAAAAATTGAGCAAAACTTAAAGCTTGGCAACAAGCCTTAACTTTAGTCAGAATGTGGGCAAACTAACAAAGGAACAAGAAATTGTGAAAATATGTTGACAGTTTTTCAGATAAGGATTATGAGAGTTTTCCAATAATTTCTACTGGGTGCTTGCCAGTCGCACTTCCAGTAACGGATTTTATATACTGTGTGTTTGTCTCGCTCGCACCTGCACGAAATGCGGCTTGAGCCAGCCACATGCTGGACTGTAGCAGCTACTGCAAAAGTTTCTGCAGTCAAGTATGTGACCGGCTCAATTCAGTTAGTGAGAGAACTTGATTGAGTGCAGTCAAGACCGCATTAAGGCGCAGGCAAACCACATAGTGTAAATTAATTAAGTAGAAAGAAAATAATGGATAAAAAGAGATTTCAGTGCCTCAGAAGACTGAAACTAATGTTGAAAACTGAAAAGATCGCGTTTGCTTTTGGTAGTCGGCAATAGGGGGCGAGACACCACTCAACAAGTAGCTTAGTCAAATTGATACAACAATCGAAAAACTGCTAAAAATTTAAAGAAATTTATATTTTGAGTCTATCTGCTTCATTTCGTTGTAAAAGTCGTTAGTGGAACTTTTTATTCGCCAAGACCCTTTTTTTACTGGCCAATAAAACACTCAATACACGCTGCTTTAAAAATAAATTCAAGTAAATTTTTGTTATATTTTAATTTTAAGCAACAAATGCACAATATTTTAAAATTTAATTCAAAAATATATTTCCATAAATTAGTTTCTTAAATTGACATACTCGTATAATTGTTTTGCAAAAATTAAATCAGCAGTAATGCTTTTAAGCTGCAATTTTGTTAATAAATAACTTTATACATATAAGCAAATCCCCAGTTTTGCAAATGTCGCAAAAATAAATAAACTACAAAATCCATTTATGTACACTTTAATCCAAAGTTACAGTATACACTCGTAATAATAATAAAATCAACTTTTCTGTTTGCACATTTTGATACAGAAAATCCCCAAAAAATGAAAATAAATCCAATTTCTCATATGCATACGTTTTCAAAACCGAAAACAAAATGGCAGACACATTGTTTGTGCTTATTAAACTTGTTGGTGTTGTTATTGTTGCTGAAGTTGTTTTTGGGAGTTGTAAAAAGTGTCCTGGGGCATATGCAGCAACCTTTGTAGCCATTTTCAGCAATTTTTTTCAGTTTTCATTTTGTTTTGCCGCAAAACAAAAAAAAATACACAAAAAACACGCAAACTGACGAACAATGTCATTAAAGTAAAATAAGCGCACACAAGTGTCGCCTGGTCTCTGCTGTCCGTTTGCCAACACACAAAAGAACCGGTCTCAGTTGGAACATGACGACTGCAATATACCCTAACACTTTTGACTCAAACTGCATTTGCTTGAAATTAATTTTAAGATCTAAACCAATTTTAACGCGATTTAAAAAAGACGTTAAAATCAATCATATCTTGTGATATTATCGTGTTGTATTTATTTATTTAATATGGTAACTTAGAATTAATTTAGGGAACAAAGTAAGAAATGTTTATCAGTGAATATCTTTATTTTAAGCAATTCCATAAATAAAAGTAATATGCTGACAACCCCAAAATTTTCAAAAGCATGCAAACTCTGAGCAAAAATCAGCTTGTTGTTTATTGCAAAAAAGCAGGCAGCTTAACCTTAATTTTGATAATGAAAAACGTGCCTCGGGTGCATGGAAAAATTCAAGAAAAGATGGAAAAAAATATGATGGTAATGAAAAGTAATGAAAATAATATAAAATAAACGCTTATTATTTGTCAAATGTGTTTATTGTGAATTGTTTTGTTTTTGCAAAAATACGTGTGCTCGGTGGAGCAAAAACGTACTTTCTCCGAATTTTGACCAATATTAACACTTTTTGTCCAAATTTAACCACCCCCTCAGTTATTTATTTTTAGGAAACTTTGAGTTTAGTCATACCAGCTTGTACAATGAGTCACTCAACAAAAAAATTTGTTCAGAAGCTCTTCTCGACTTATTTGTAAAGCAAATTACTAACGACAATATACCTAACCATTGTTAAAAAAACGTAAGCAACTATATAACAAACAGTCCTAAATGCTCCATTGAGAAAAATCTACTTTGATGTCAAACAACTAACTTTTATTCAAATAAATATGTACAACTATGCCAATTGTATTGTATTATAAATAATTATAGTTAAGTAGTAGGTACTATAGTTATGTTAAAAAATAAGAACACATTTTTTTGCAAAATTTTAAGTGTGGAATCAAGAATTCTAAGCCTTTAAAAAAAAACGTATACGCAATGTGGCCTAGTATGGGCGCCAAAAGTAGGCGCTGCAGGTGCGATCAAAAATCTTGTGCAAATGTTATGCATGCTTTCATTGCCACATCCACCAAGATTTAGCTCTGTACAAGCTATTTCTAGACTTTTTCCAAAAATTTGACAGCTTAGTCCCTTGTGCATTTTGTGTGTGGCCAGTGTTGTATAGTTCACGCTACTTTAACCTTTGTGACGCACAACCACCCGGCAGGTGTCTCCTGGTTAGCAGCTCTGATGCCATACGATGTTTGGGCATTAGGCTTAGTCGCCTGAACTTTAAACAAAATTCATAAAAAATGGACATAGGAAAGTGGTCTCGGATACGGATGCCCATAAAGTTGATAAATTAAAACTACTTTACTAAAACTTCGTTCTAAGCAGTGGAAAACTATATCGATATGTAGAATTATTACATTTTTTTTACGAAATATTTTTATATTTTATCATAAAAATAACATTGGGCTGAGAAATCCGACAAAAAACCAATCAGAGTGCCAAAAAAAAAGTGGGTCGATCTCTGTTGATAAATGTACAGAAATGCAGAGTCAGAAAATTTTTGAAATTGTTCACAACAAGATTGTTTCAGTCTGGAGAATTTATACGAATTCTTCTACTACTTGATCGGAAAAAATTTTGTCTATGTTTTCAAACAAAATTGAAAATGAATTTTCATTGTTATACTTAGGTTTTACAAATTTCCCACAAGGGAAATTCTACAGTTTTTTAAGAATTTGAACAAGTAAAAAAAGGTCTGATTGTATCTAGTACACCGAAAAAAAAATATAAAAAAAATAACAAGAACGAAGTTAGAATACCAGAATCTGATTCTAAAAGATTGCCCCACTTATAACACTCTGACGCCTAGAAGCATGGAAATGGATTAATTGCCAGGCAATTGTCAGAGTGTTATAAGTGGGGCAATCTCGTAGGTGTAAAAAAATTGGTAGATGGAATTTTTTTACACCTACGAGTTGAATCCCAACAAAAAAAGTAGGTGTAAAAAAATTGGTAGATGGAATTTTTTTACACCTACTCAATATAACCCTTAGCCTTAAGTATCATGAAAGAAAACAAAAAATGACGTAAAGCCCCTTAGTCAGTTAGCAGAATTTTTTCATAGTGGTCGTTCGATTCCATTTTATTATAATAAATATTTGACGTGCTTATAAAAGCAACCCTTGGACCAACTTGCATACCGTCTTCAAGACTGAGAGTATATGTATAGCTATATGGCCGTCGGTGGCGTAGTGGTAGCGTACTCGCTTTACAAACCGAAGGTCGGTGGTTCGAATCCCCGCAGTAGCACTGGTACATTTGCCTAGCACTGGCATCGCTACCTCAAAGACGCTATTTGCCTAAGAAAGTCTCCATTAATTCAAGACACCGCCGTTCGGATTCGGCTATAAACTGTAGGTCCCTGTTCTCTTTTTTATTATAATAGAGATCCCCAATGCTCCTCCCAGGGGCGACTGACTAAAATAGTCAGTCAGGGAAATTATTATTATTATTATATATATATTAGGGTGGCCATTTTTGCAACATCTCACGATTTTAATAACGCCATCCCTTAAAAAGTTTCCTTTTTACCTGCATATAGCGCCTGTAAAATTTAAAGGCGATCCGAATGTATTTGATGGTTCCTAAAATAGGTCAAAGGTCATACAAAATGTTCATATGAATCCATAAATAGCGACCAAACCGTCAGTTTGACAAAAATATGTTCCAAATATAATCGATGGTTAATTCAATTATCTACAGTCAAGTAAAAAATTTTTCGAAATCAGTTTAGTATAACCAGAGATATTTGCTGTTAAGAGGAGGCACTTTTTTTTTCTAATTTCGAAAAATAGT
Source organism: Chymomyza fuscimana (assembly GCA_949987675.1). Classification (NCBI taxonomy): domain Eukaryota; kingdom Metazoa; phylum Arthropoda; class Insecta; order Diptera; family Drosophilidae; genus Chymomyza; species Chymomyza fuscimana. Next base: position 120,678,340 of record OX465088.1, on the reverse strand, counting down.
TTTTTCAAAATATCTCAAAGCCCGTATCATGAAAAAAATTTTGGACGGCATTTTCGGTTTTAGCATGTCATTTTACTACAGAAACGACTAAAACATGTTAAGGATACCAATTTTTTTTTATATGTTAATTGATGTAATTATTTAATCAATTGTAGAGCTTACCAAATTTATTCAGATATGAGTCTTTTTGAACCATAATTTGTTTGTTTGGAAATAAGTTTTTAAAGTTTATGTAGAACAATACAGTGAAAAACGGAAAAAGTGAATATTATGACCTTTGACCTATTTTAGGAGCCATCAAATACATTCGGATCGCCTTTAAATTTTACAGGCGCTATATGCAGGTAAAAAGGAAACTTTTTAGGGGGTGGCGTTATTGACGGTTTGAAAATCCTCCTTACCAGCGGCGGCTACCCTAATATATATACATCTACGATCAGATACAATAGTTCTTAACAGTGCTGGAAAAACATCGATGTTTTCGATACTTTTAAATGGAAAACATAGGTCTATCGATATATCGAGTTTTATATTAAGAAAATAGAAGGAGTGAAGACATCATTGAAAAAATCGACGTTTTTCCAGCACTAGTTCCCAAGATCGACCCAGAATGGTATTCATGAAATTGTTTGGCAGAGTTTCCTATGGGCCAACTTTTAAAAATACGTCTTTAATGTTCGAAGGATTGGAAACGGATACACCTATAGTCAAACTTAAAAATCGGGTGGCGTAATTGAGAGGACAGCATAAAATGGACAGTATGGCATGGTTAGGATTAGCGAAATTAAATCACAGTAGCTTCAACTATATACTCGAAATCACGTCTAGATGGAGTTGATGCCACATTAGCGCGTTTGAAAAATTTTCATCGTTTCTCGACATGATTCAATTCATTTTATTTAGTGACATAATGTTGAAATTTGCGCAAATCTTTGCAAATTTTTGGAACTAATGTGTTCTAATGGTTTTTTTGGGCATATAAAGAATTTTTTATACTCAAAAATTGCTTCCTTCCGTCTACACTTCAATATTGTGAAACAGTCGCATCAGCGCTCAGTTGCGCTGTATTTCACAATATAATATAGTACTTACTTTTACATATTTTTTTTATTTTTCAAGATAATGCAACCGTGAAACTTACCTGAAAGAGAGAGAGAGAGATCAAAAAATTACTTTACAATTTTTGTGTGTACATGAAAAATTTTATATAAATAATAGAGTTCAAACGTACATAAAAGAAAAGCTTAACATCAAAAGATTGGAAATTAGGGCTTAAAAATCACAGCCCTAGTAGAGAGAACACGATTTAGTTCAACACACTACATAGTTCAATGGAAAAATTTTGTGTCCCTTTGTAGGACAGTATCCGAAGTTCTAAGCATTCATACAGAACATGTGTATGACAATACGGCTATTTACGCTGATCAAGAATCTATACACTTAAAAGCATCTGAAACGCTTTACGATTTCTTTTCGTTAGTAAAATCTTAAAACCCTTTTACGCTCTAAGTGAAAGGGTATTAAAAAGTTTACTGTAACTCGTTTTTGCTGAGTGTCGCGTTTGTGGCTGCCCCTATGCACACAGTTCCAGTTATTTTAGACAATCATATAAAACTGCTAACTCACAATTGTATACAATATACACATATGTATATAAGTGAATATGTATGTATGTGGCTTGTTAGCGTGTGAAATCGACCGCAAACAAGCAAACAACTACTATGTAACTTGTATATGCATTTATATTTTCGCATTTGTGTTGGTGCGCCATTTTGTGCAGTCAAAGTTCGCATTATTTTAGCCATTTTGTCTGAAAGCTAACGGCGAAAAGGCTCATTCCAAAGCAGAAATCATTTTTGGAACAAAATGGCGTCAAAACTAAAACGCAATGCGGCTAGTTATGGAGGCGTTGACAATAACAACAAACTATAAAACGATTTCATATGATCCAAATCGCCATTTTGTTTTCGTTTGTCGTTGCGACATTTTGTGTTTTTGCGTAATAACGACATTTTGTATTGCCGATTGGGTTCATTGTATCGTTTGACTTTTGGTTTTTATGCAAATTAGCCAAAAACATTCTCAATTAAAATAATATTGGTTTATTTTGTATACATTCGTGTTATAATAAAAGTTTTTAGCTCTAGCCAAATCCAACCTGTTGTTCACACTTAAAATCGCCAGGGCCGGTAGGAAGCCCTGGTATTAGTTTTTACATTTATTAAGTAACGTAATAAACTATATTATAGAAGTCGTTTATGAAACACGACTCTGTTATAATATTATATTATGAAAAAAAAGAACAGAATATCTTTTGAATTGAAACGCAGTCTAAATGATTTGCGCTACAAAAAATTAATTTTTTTCAGTTTCTCTTTATTCTTTTGTGAAGTAAATATGAAAAGATCTTCTTCTAAATTCATTAAAAATAATAATTAAAAATTTTTTAAGCAGACACTTTAAAAAATTACATATTTTGATTCTTATATACTCGATTTTTATAAAAAATGTTTACGGATTTATTTATATAACAACGTAGAGACAGAGGAGTAGGACACAATTAAGACGACTGACTTTCCCTTTTGGCGTAACTTTATATTCCTACGACAAAATATGACACAAAAAAAGGGAGAAGCAAAGTTTTTAAAAAGTATTTTTTTTTACGTACGTTGCAATCTTAGCGTGACGTTACGCTTATACAAAATAAAAATACTGCACAAAAAAAGAAAAAAGGTAAATTAAAAAAAAAAAATTATACATACATTGCAATTTTGGCGTGACGTTACATTTGTACGACAAAGAATATAACACAAAAAATAAATGGAGTTAAATGAAAAAATAATGTTTTTATGCGTATGTTTCAATTTTGGCGTGACGTTACATTTGTACGACAAACAATGATCCAAAAAAGGAAGAAAAAAATATTAAACAAAAAAAAAAAAAGCAAATTAAAAAAAAAAATTTGTGTACGTACGAATCAATTTTGGCGTAACTTTTGTATGACAAAAAAATTACAAAAAAAGGAAAAGCAAAAACTAAAAAAAAAATTTTTGTATGCGTACGTTGCAATTATTACAATTTCAATTATATTATATATATACGCGCATGGCGTTACGTTACCAAAAATATGCCGGAACCAATTTGAATTGGGCAAGTCATTTGGTAAAAAACTATTTGTAGTATTATTTAAAATAATGAAAAATTTTTGTTTAAAAAGAGAAGCTACAACATATGTAGCTCGACACATAAGGTGCGCGAAATTAGTAAGTGGTACACTTTCTTTAGGGCCTGTTAAAGCTTATCTATACATCCTATGATGTCCAACTTTCACTTATTTTTCAAAGCTTTCTTTAGCCTAACATTGATCAAGAACTTAATGCTCTGTGAGCTTTTATGTCCCGTTACTTTTGTTAAAAGCTTCAACACATTGGCTTGTAGAGCGAAATAAGTAAGTGGTACAGTTTAGTTTTTGCGACAATAAACACGTGTTGCAGTGATACGCATAATTTAAATTGCGTAGTTAGCAGTTTTTTTCGTTAATTTATTAATAACAAATAAATTTTGAAGAAATTTAAAAACAAAAAAATTGTTTCTTAAAGCGTTATATTATAAAAATGTCTCGAAACCACTTTCTTACCAATGAGGAGCGGATAACAATATCCGTGTACAATGAAATGGGTATGTCCGTACGTAAAATTGCACGTAAAATACAAAGAAGCAAGACTTCTATACAAAAGTTTCTAAATGATCCCGAAAATCATGGACGGAATGGTCGTTCTGGTCGTCCGCCCCTAGTAGACAATCGTGATTAAAGGAGAATAAAAAATCTAGCGATCAAGGACAACAAAAGTTCATCCCAAATTTGTTCAGAATTGGATCTTCCTATTTCAAAGAGACGTGTGCAACAAATTTTGAAGGCCAATGAATTCGTCTCATATAAAAAAAAAACTTGTTGAAAAGAGTCCAATATGCTTTGTGACCAGTAAAATGAACTCTAAGGACTATATTAATCTACTAGATTGAAAACCTTTGGGGCATACTTTCCCAAGGGGTGTACAGAAATGGGAGGCAATTTAATACCCTGAAGAACTTAAAAGACTCTATAATGACTGAATGGGCCAAGATAGACAAATCCTTGCTTCAAAATTTAATAAACTCAATGCCAAACTGGATTTTAAAAGTCCTTAATAACAAAGGAGGCCATATTCAACCGTTTTTGTGACACAATTTTCAATTTATGTTAAGTTATTTTAAGTAAAAGCATAAAACATTGAAGTGTACCACTTACTTATTTCGCTCTGAAGGATTTTTATTTAATTTTTATAAATTCCTATGAAAGGATTTTCAATTTTTTTTTTTTTTATGTTATTTGTTTTGTTAAGAAGTTTAAATAAAAAATTAATTTGAACATAAATAATTTATTTCTACTTGGCTACGAAACAAAATAAGGTGTACCACTTACTTATTTCGCGCACCTTATGTTAACTATTTTTCGAAATAAAAATTTACAAGATTCGAGATTTTTCTAAAATTTTTAGTTTAACATAACTCCACGAAAAAAATGTTTAATTTAGTTTTTTTTTTTAAGTGTAAAATTTGAAAACTTCGAAAACAAAATGGTATAAAAAATGTCGGATCATATTGCCGAACTTTTTTTGTACAATTTTGTTTTAAATGTATTTCCATGTTAGCAGCTGAAATCTTAAAAAAAATTGTAATTTAAAACTAGAATACAATAATGCGAAACTCACAAACTAAATTTAACTTCTCAATCCACAAACACCGATACGAAAAAGTGTTAGTCATCGTTTCGTTTTTGCCATGACTGCTAGTACAAAATGCTACTACAATCCATTTACCAACACCTGTAATTTACCAACACATCAACTACAAATGCAACAAATGTCAAAAACACGCCACGAACATGAACACTTTTTATTGTGCCACAAAACCGAGTCCTAGTTAAGAAACGACTGCAGTAGGTAATTCCAAATGGGGTTGATTTTTAAATGTTGCGACATTAGCACACCCTTAAGGCCCCACGCCCCCCTTTAAACTGCGTGCTTCGGGCAATTATACAAGATACAGTAGTATTAAATAGAACCCATATGCAAGGATATTTGCAGATAGTATCTGTACTCATGTCGCACTTATAAACATTCACCATAAGCATTAAAAGCCTTCGCAAGGATACAACAGCAACAACAATAACCAGAAACGCATTGGTCAATGTCATTGTCATTGTCGTCCTGGATGTTTGTTGTTGGTTGACGAAAATAAGCAGCAGGAAGTCATCAAACTTGATGGAATTTCCGTTTCCTGCTTTTATTTTTATGTGCAGTTTCTTGTTGTTGTTGTCGTTGCGGTTATGGCAGTGTCTTTAACTTAAACATTAAAAAAGTCAGAAAGTGAAAAGGAACTTTAAGTGGAAGATTTGGAGATACTCTAAAAGGTGTCATGAACAACTTAGAAATATCTCAAATTCGTAAGCTATCTAGGCCAGAGAATAGTTAAAATTTTGTTTTTAGATTTCCATTATCTTCATTTTATATTCAAACTTTAATAGCCTCAACCAACGAAGATGACGTCTTGAACTGAATCATGATGAAGTACACAAATTTAGAATAAGAAACTTTTTTTTGGAAAAGTTCGCTTATTGTATTTGTGGCTTCCCGGCACAATCAGTTAAGACTCATTTTTTGTCAACTCTCTATCCATTACTTGTAGAATGACGGCCATTGTTTTAACCAGTTAAGTTCATACGTTCTGGTATAAAGACTTTTAGTTCTTAATAACTAGAAAAGTAAAAGGTTAACTTAACTGGTTATACCGAAAAGCCATAGATACATTTATTAGAAAATTATTATGTGCTCATCATCTTAGATGAAGTAGTTAACTTTTCAAGGATAAATCAATTTTTTTCAAAAGTGCCGACTTAAAAGTATGTTATTGATTTCCTTATTATGCTAGGTAGCCCTTCTGTTCTATACCAAGTTGACTATAAGAAAGATGAAGGCTAAGCATACTACGACGAAATGTTTAAGTAAAAAATATCTAAGAATCACAAGAAAGATGACATAAAAATAAAGTTAGAATTATAAAGAAGAGAAGTCTTAAGAAGACATGACGTGATGCAAAGATGATTTTACTAAAAAATTGAGCAAACATAAAAAAAAGTTTTTGAAATGAATTAAGCAAAATACGACGCGTAAAGTTGACGATATTTTAAAAAGTTATTTATCACCTTTTGTAAATAAAAATTTTGATCAGTAAAAACGATTTAAAACAGAAAAATAGATAAAAAATATGTAGATTTGAATTAAATAATACAGTTAATAGAACAAAGAAAATTATAAAAACCAGTTACATTAGAAAAACCAAAGCTGAAAATTTAAACAGACTGCATAATTTAAATTATTTAAAGTCATAAAATAAGGCATTGAAAGAAACATTTAAATTAAAGATAGCACAGTGATAAAGTTATGGAAATAAATGCTGCATGAAAGAAAAGAAAAAAATGTGAAGATAAAACGCGACGCCATTCAAAGATAAAAGAAAAAGATGATTAAGAACCACGAAAATGTAAGAATATTAAAGAAAGATTAAATTGATAAACAAAGATGAAGAAAAAATCAAAGACTATTTAAAAAACGGCGTAAAAGACAAAAAGATGTGGAAGAGTAATGAAAAGTTTATATGAATTAAAAAAAAGATAGTTGAGATGAAGATAAAGTTTTAAAGATAAAATATGGTTAAGAAAAGATAAAGATATTAAAGAAAGATTCAAATAAAAAGCATAAAATGAAGAAAAAATCAGACTATTTGAAAAACGGCATAATAAATAAAAATATGTAGTAGATCTAAGAAAATTATAATAAATTAAAAAAAAAGTCTTTAAGGGAATTTTAAAATATTAAAGAAATATTTAAACTAAAAATGTAAGACCAAAAAAAATTAAAGACATTTTGAAAACGGCATAAAAAACAAAAAGGATGAAAAGATTTAGAAAAGTTTATAATTCAATTTAAAAAAAAAACTAAAGTTTTCTAAAAGATGATTAAGTAACTCTCAACGAAATTTTAAAATATTGTAGAAATATTAAAATGAAAAATATAAGATGAAAAAAAAATCAAAGATATTCTGAAAAACGGCATAAAAAGCAAAAAGATGAAGAAGAGTTAAGAAAAGTTTAAATGCACTAACAAAAAAGTTTAAGGTGAAAGATAAGAGATGATTAAGAGTAAAAAAAAAATTGTAATTGTTAAAGAAATATAAAATTAAAAGCTATTTAAAAATTAAAAAGACGATGAAAAAATAGACTAAAGGCTTCTAAAAGATGATTCAGAGTTAGGAAAAATTTTAAAATATTAAAGACATATTAAAATAAAAAAATTAAAATGATGCAAAATCAAAGACATATTTAAAACGGCGTGAAAACTAAAAAGATGATGTAGAGTTAAAAAAAGTTTCAATAAATTAGAAAAAAAAGATGAAATGCGGAGATAGCATCAACGACTAAAGATTATTAAAAATGAGGTATATAGTATAATAAGGTAAAAAATAAATTTTACTTTATATTTAACGAAAAATTGCCAAAATAAAGAAATTTAATTAACAGTTTTTCATCAACATTAATTATCTAATTGAAAAATCCAGTGTGCTTAGAAAATTATATAAAAAATTAATTATTAAAATTTCTTCCTATAGGCTTAATTTTTTTTTTATACTTAAAAAAAAGTGATAATATAATTTTATTCATATTTTTTTATATCCAATTTTATTTTTAGATTGCCTAAATTTTCATAAGAAAAAGTTTGGACTAAATTGTTGATATAAAATCTTTATTTTTGTCAAATAGATTAAGCCAACTTAGAGACTTAGAGAGAAAACTTATTCCAACTTCATTATATAGCTCATAGGATCTCAGGTGGTGCAACAAAAATATTAATGTCATTTCAGAGCATCGCAATTCTCAAAAGGGCCCAAAAAACTTCAGACCACTCAGATAATTTATTTTCCTTTTCCTTTCCTTTCTCTTATTTAATACAGTTTTATCATTACATTCAGTTTATTTAAGGATAATTGAATTTTCGATCTTTAAGCTGAGCATGAAATACAATTTAATTGAGTGCTTTAATTTGTCATTCTGATGCTGCGTGGGTTACGAAAACTTTTAATGGGAGTTTTTCTCCATCTCGTTTTTCGATGATGAAAACGCCATTTGATTTATACGAGCTGTATGTGACATATAATACATATGTGGAAAAGGAAATCAATTTGATTTATGAAGGGTTGAAGGATAGACTGATTGATTTAATTGACATTTAATTTTCTCGTCATTGTGTGGGCAGCTTTTATGCAGACTTTGTAAATTGAAGTCTGCTTAATGAGAGAGTTATTAGATGTTAATGTTGTGTGGGTGAAAAAAACCATTTCACTAGAGAAAGAGAAATAATTAAATTATGTGCCGTCGAGAAAATTCGTTTGAGATAACAAAAATAAACTACGTCACGGGGTCAAGGTTCGAAATCAAAAACAGCGCAAACGATGAAAATTATTCACTCACAGCAAACATTTTTAAATGAGCAGCTGAGTATCCAGAAGAATACTTAAAAATTGGCGCTTATAAAATATTTAATTAAATTACAAGTCATTTTTATCCATTTATAAATTGCGTTTTTATTTTGTTATTTACATTGTCGTAATGACGAAAACAATTTTAAATTTCTTTTAAATAGTCTTTGCATTCCAAAACGTCACCTTTCTTACGTCAGGGCTAGTCTTATTGATTTTAATACGTCCAATGCCCAAAAAACTGCAACAGCTCACGGCTCTGAGATAACCATAAATATCACATCCATTTTTTTCGAGTTTTGGTACTAATCGTTTTTTTTTTATTTGTTTTTGGTGTACATATTTGAGTCTGTACCTAAAAACCCCTATAACATCTGGGTTCTTAGATATCTTACTTGTTTTGCGTGATTGTGCTTATTTAAGAGCCCTGATGTGCTGGGAATATTTTAGTCTTCGAATTCCGATTCGGCGATCCCAAGAGCGTACAATAAACATAGTCTGACCTCTAAACCCGATAATCGATTTTTTTAGGGTGGCTCTCCGAGTCCGAGTTTCCGACAATGTTTTTTATATGTTTTATGAATGAATCCGAATCCCAGATCTAAAAAAATCTGGGCACGTATGGGTTCTGAGATAAACTCCAAAATACCTCGTTTAATGGGAGTTTTTTGAGGTTATGGTACATTCCTAGGATATTGGGATTTTTTGGTCCTCACATTTATGTATTTATATTACCTCTGGTCATCACGGATCACTAACGTTGTTGTTCAAAGACACTCCAAGATTCTTAGTAATTATCAAAACAGATTACTATAGTCAGTCCAGAGACACCTTTCTCCAGGATCTAGCTCGCTTTATTCAGAAAAAGATCTCCATCTTAAAGACGTTTGGCAAAGTGTCGTCATTGACGACATAATCCCTGAGCGTTTTATTGTATAGAAAGTCCTTCTTGTTTTGCATCATAATAAACTGCGCATTATCACATTTACTTGCCACTTTTATAAATGCATTTTTTTTTAAAACCAGAAACAATGCAATTTTAATTTATTCCAATTGTTTTCCAGTTTAATTCAGTTCCGGCCAAGCTTACTGACCAACATTGTTCTACGTTATTTTCAAACATTACCTTGACCGCATTTAATGGTATACTATAAACTACCATACAATGTCTTTGTGTGTTTTATTTTAAATTCCATTACAAGCCACACAGTTTTCACACAATTTTCATTAAAATTGTTCTTCACAAAATATTTTTCAGTTTTTCTTGTTTTTTTTTTTTTGTTCTGCCGGCATTTTTTTAACATTTCCATTTCAAATGTCACGTGGCATAATAAGGCTGGTATTAGGGTCTTTAAATAGCCAAGGACGCTTCTGCACCTTAGTCTTGGTGACATATTTTTGTTGCGACTTAATTGCCAACTTAGATGCCTTGGCTTAGTGCGTCACTTGAAGAAGGACCTTGCACTTGATGCGGGAGCCCTGCCTCATCATTGCCATTACCAACAACAGCAACAGCCATTACACTTGGCTCGGAGACCCGAGCAAGAGTAACAGTGTTATAATTACCACTCGAGTTGGGTGGAGAAAAATGTGCCAATTAAGGTAGCCCGCAACAATGCAGAAAACTCAGAAAAATAATAAATGCTATGGCTTTAAATGATACTCCGTGAATGTGCATGTAATGCGGAAAATTCCAAGCAAAGGAAAAGTCAAGAAAATGCCACTGAAGATGATGATCCAAGCATTTAACTTAAATGCATTGGGCGTCGCTTTTCATCATTACTTATGACGTCATGCACTAAAGTGCAAGTCATTTGGTCAGAGTAAGCAATAAGCAGAAAACCTAAAGAGAAGACTCTCTTAGCTCTTAGCCTTAGATAAGTCAATAATTTTCCATGTTTGCTGAGTCTCTTAAGTGCAACATCTGACTAAACTAATTGAAGCACAACTTGCAGTGCAATTTGAGGAAATTCACTGCAATTTGGAAATTGAAATTAGTCTGGTGAACCTTAATTGGTCTTAGTTTACTTTTAAGTTTCGGTTCGATAGTTCAAAGTTTGCAAATAGTTTATTTTAAGAATTTAGTTGCAGTTAACTCGAAAGAAATTTTATGCACAAATTCGATATGCAGTTGTACTTTTGCATATAAGCGATATTTTCGTATAAACAGTAAATCACGACATACGTCGGTGTAAAAAAATGCAAAAAAAACATACATAGAAAGCTAATGGAGACAGTATCATCTAAACAATAAGAAATAAAACTATTTAAAAACTAGGGAGCTCCGCCCGTGCGTGCTTCACACGCCAACCCCCGTACGGCCTTATATACTCTTCTCCGGGACATCCCGAGCACTTTTGTTAATTTTTAAGAATGCTACAGTCATGTCTGCCCTACTCTAAAATACCCTTTATCATGCCTGCCCTACTTTACAATACCCTTTATTATCGCTGTTCATCTAGTTTTTAAGGGGTTTTCTCGGGGGTGTTAATTTGGTAATATTTCATCTCCATAACTCTTATAGTCACGGAGATTTCTTTGTTCATACGGACAGACCAATATGGATTCGTCTGTTGTCACGAATTTATATGCTTTATGGGGTCTGCCACACCTCCTTCTGCCCGTTCATGCATTTCCACGTGCTCATTATAACTTTGTAGCTTTGGTACAGGGTCTAATAACATTGGTATACGCAAAAAAGATATGAAGTATGTTTTAAAAAAAAAAGAAATAAAAAAATTTGACTTTGGTAAGAGAGGAAGAGAGGTGGCCGTCCGTAGCGTAGTGGTAGCGTACTCGCTTTACAAACCGAAGGTCGGTGGTTCGAATCCCCGCAGTAGCACTGATACATTTGCCTAGCACTGGCATCGCTAGCTCAAAGACGCTTTTTGTCCAAGAAAGTCTCTATTAATTAAAGACACGGCCGTTCGGATTCGGCTATAAACTGTAGGTCCCTGTTCTCTTTGAACAGTTATTAATAGAGATCCCCATTCCCCGCCCAGGGGCGACTGACAAAAATTGTCAGGCTTACTTTATTCAAAGTAAAAATATATAGACTGTTTTGTATGTATGTCTTTTATGCCGGCGTTGGAAATGTATATCAAATTCCATTCCCCCTATCTTTCCGAATAACTTCCATTTGTTTGACCTGCAACAGATGTACGATACTGAAATGATTTTTTATAATCCAACATTTCGAAGTCTGTACTAAATATTTGACACCGATATTTCGATTCCAAGTCGATATGTTCCGACTGTCACCATTCGACTGGTTTTCGATATCTTTTTTACTCGATTGTTCGAGGTGTTCACATTTCTTCTCTAAACGGATTAAAAAAGGATTGACACAAAAAAAATTGAATAGTGTTGTAATCTGGAACCTGAAATCATATCTAGTTTTATCATAATGTGAGGATTCTTTACATACAATATTTTCTGAATAATTTTTCAAAAATTTTTTTCCTCATTTCACTTGGAATACCTTATTGATTAGTAATTCCTAGTAATTAATTTTTGTTGAAATGAGGTAAACATTTGTAAGGTAAAATAAGGAGTAAGCTTTTATATAGAAAACAAAATACAAATTAGTTCGTCAAAAATTTAATTTAATTTAGAGGGCTCCGCTACCTGTATACTTCGCATGCCAACCCCCGTGAAACGGTTAAGGTTGCGACAACTCGGCTGTACTGTGACTTTATTTTTTCAGTGTTCATCCAATTTTGAGTCGCATGAATTTTAATGAATATGTTTAGATGACTATTGGTTATTTTTAGTGGGATCTCCATATGGCCATATCTACCGAAGTTTCTACCCGACTAAAAACAAAAATATTCTTTGTTGAATGGGTTATGTTAATTGAAAGGTCTCTACAATGGAGTTTAAGCAATCAATACTTAAAAAGTCGTTCGGAGAACACTGCATCCAAAATCTGTCGGACCCCTCACTTAAATCTTCAATGCCATGCTTACACTCGATCACAACCCAAGCCAATGGAAATAAGGCGAAGAAATCATGAAGCTTAAGCCTAGCAAGCCAGTTTGCGGGTGACTGTCTCTAAAGTATTTGAAAGGATTCTGTAAGAAGAGTGCCAACTATGTTGGAGGATCTTAACATAATTTCTGATTACTAGATTGGGTTTAGAAATGGGCATGAAGGCATTATCATCTAAACAATAAAAAATAACACCAGTGTACACAGAAATTATGTGTGTATAACCTCAGTCTTTGAAAAATTCAGTCCAATTACGGTTGCGCATACGCCACATTGGCAGCTTGCCTGAACATAAATCGTTTATTGTATTAATTTAGGTATTTCGTTTTATGCCTTTTATTGCCTTGCCAACACAAGCCTCACAACAGTTATCCAACTTTGCTTATAGGGCAAAAGGAGAACTGCTTGGACTGCTTGGACTGCTTGGTGAGAGTAGCGGTGAAAGTTCGCCTACTTTTACCAAAACTAGTTAAAGTATAGCGGCCTTAAGCTTGGTGCGCTATTTATTGTTTAGTATTAGTGCGTATGTTGATTGGATAGTATTAGTGTATAGGTGTGAATCAAGTGAGGATCCAGGCGGTCCGGACCCGAAAGCGAATACAAATTCGCTGTGACATTTATCCAGGACAATGCTAAGCTATCCCAGCCGTTGTTCTGGACAAGCCAGTTACAGTCTAATATTTACTCTTAGCCAAAATTTTTGTTGTACATTGGTGGAATTCACTGGTCTTACAGTAAGGTCAAAGATGCTCTAATTAAAAGGGTGTTAAATGCGGCACTTCTAGGAATACAGCGGAATGGCGCCTGAAGGTTTCCATTTACTTAATCTGTGCGATTCCAACTCTGTTACATTAAGCCTACGGCTCAGCTATCGCATCAAATGTTTCATTTCTTGGAAACCGAGTATAAATACTTTTCATTAATTGTTAAAGCCTCAGTTAACAGTAAATACAATGACCTTTCTTTGAAACTCAAGGTCAAGTGCTACCTGTCGCATGCCACACTTAAGCCGTTTCATTCTCAGTTCATTCTCATTTCCTTCGTATTAAATATCAAAGACTGACAAGGCATCATTATATTCAAACATAAACGGTGTAAAGGTAAAAACAATTGAAAAGGTCTTAAACATTTTAAATGACAGCCGCATAAAGGAGCTCAAAGGACATTCGTAATTTGCTCATTGAAGCGTGTGATTACGTGGCAGTTCGCATAAAAATAAAATTGTGAAATACAGTAAACAATGAAATTGCTTTGGGGAGGGGGTAGTGGGAATCATATCGACAAGTCAAAAGGCAACAAAACAAAAAGTCTACCCACAAAAGCAGCTTAGACTATGCAAATTTGACGCTTGTCTGCACAACTTCTTAGGCAGCTCTTAAAAGAATTAATTTTTGAGTGCGTCTGGCTGTCGTACGAGTCGTATGATTAATATTTAATGCTATAGAAAAGTTACTTTGGCATTGCTGGCATTCAAGCGCATTAAGTTTGCCTTAATTAGACTAATTTAATTAGTCAGTTAGAGCGCTCATGCGGCAAGAGCCTAAAAGTAGACTACACGGCATAAACACATCGAGCACCTGGACACCTGAGCCTACTCAGCTACTAGTTTCTACTGCCTAGCTCCAGTAGCAGCCACACAGGCCGCCAAATGTTGGCTCTTGGCTAATAAACAAAATGCCGGTCAGCTCTCTAATCAAAACGAATGTCGGAGCCATTTATCAATTACAGCAACAACCGCAATATCTGGATATCTGAACGTGCCCTAAATTAGAACTAATTTAAAAGAATGCGCCACGGCAATTGCCAAACGTGTGAAACGTGTGTAAACATTGTTGACCATGTTGACGTGACATGGCCAACTGATTGCCAGCTACCCAGCCACCAGACAACGAGAACAGTCAGGGAGCCTAATATTTGCAAAACATTTTTCATGATTACTGCTCATTAGTTTTCCGGCGAAGCGTCAAGGTTTTGTCATTTGGAATTGCTTTTATTTTGGAATGTTTGAGGATATGCCAAATAACGTTTTGGCAACCGCATTATATGCTGCCTAGTGATTATGGTTGGATTGATTAACGATATTTGCATAACTTTTCAGGTGGATAAGCATATTGATATTTTAGATAAGGAATGCCCAAGAAAAATTAAGGTCAATGTTGAATAGGGCAATGGTTAATGATATGCCATCATGGCGTCGGTTGTGATAAATGAAACAAGTAAGCCGATTGCAGTCGAGGCATCGCGACTTTTAAATAATTTTCATCAGTTAGGTAACTTACTACTTACGGGGAAAGTCTTGGTTATATATAGTGGAAAAATAATGCGGGGTTGGTATTCCTGAAAATATGAAAAGGTTTGTTTTGATGATTGTTTATCAGAGTGTGGCGACTGTAATCTTATCTATATCTTGGTTTGATTGTTCCCCTATACAAAAGTGCCTCAAATATGTTTATTTTTATTTTTAACTCCCGAAGTTCCCAAACGATTTTAATAATTTAACAATGGAATAGGGAAGGTTTATGAGTTTCAATATTGTAACTTGAAAAATGTGGGAGTAAAGAGCAAAAATTCTATTATGTAGAAAGAGTGTCTTATATCAAAAAACTGAATGCAAGTGAAGGAACAAACCATAAGACGCACTTTGTTGGAGAATTTCAAGATCCTAGATAGTTTGGGTAATGGAAAAATATCCTGTGCAAAATTTTATGATCTTATCAGTTTTAGATAAAGCTTACGTATTTATGGCTTAATCGGAATCTTTTGTCGTCCTGTTTATTTTGTGTATAAAGGCTGTGGGGTTTTATTTTTTTTTTCCAGTTGTTACAAAAAAAATTTTGTCGCATTAACCTAATACGCCCTTGTACCCAAAAGTAAAGGCTGTATAAAGTTTCAAAAAATTTTTGGTAGATATGGAAACAAATTCATGGGTCACTGTTAGTGGAACTTGTTAAAGTTTATTCTAAAAATTTATTTAAAAAATTTTTAAAGACTAATGGTAAAAGTTACTTGTGTCAAAGGAAACTTATATTTTAGAATCTTTGTAACATTCTCTAACCGGATGTACACCAAATTTAAATTTTAAACCAAATTGTGCGGTTAGCTCTTAATTTTTTTGGCAAAAGAAAAGGCACAGTATATCTATTCAAATGACTAGTCCAGATTTGTGGTAGATGTGACTGCTGATCAAAAAGTTTTAACGCAACCCAGCACCGCGGCAGACAAGCCCATTGTGGTGGGTCCAATAAAGGAAGTTTAGGAATCTTTTTACAAGATAACTGAACCCAGGCAAAGTATAAGAATAAGGGAGAAGTTGAAAAGTTGCGTCTACCCTTCATAAGCTCCTAAGGCACTCGCGCAGAGATTCAGAATACTCTTCCCTCTTCTTCTTTTCAAATGGATTAATGAAACCCATACAGATCCAAATATATTGAAAGATGTGATTAACGCAAGAACGAAGTTAAAAACAAAGAGCCGCATCGGGTATGATCGAGCATGCTCGAAAATTCAATCAAACCAATTTAGTATTCGGCTGTAACATGTTTGATAGAGTTGAGCATTCTCAACATTAATTTTCTATTTTTTTTTTTGTTGGAACATGGAAAAGCCAGCATTCTACGATCATGAACGAGCTGCTTGCATGATTTTTTGTTTATGAGCTAATCAGGTTCGTCAGCACGAGTCAGATCGTGTCAGTGCCTATTTGATTATTTAATATTTAAATTAAGAGGCAAAAAATTAAAATATATAATATTTATTCACTTTTTTTTTTTATATAGCTTAAAGAAAGATAATAATTATACTATTTCATATATATGCTCTTGTAGAGCTCTATCGAACCTTTAGCGAACATTTCGATCATGCAAGTATGAGAGTTAGTTCGAACATGGCGTACCCGTAGTCAAAAATGCGTGATCATTCACAATCATAAAAAATTTTGGAAGTTGTGATTCGAACGTGGAATCCTTGGCATCATAAAGAATTTAAGTTTACACTCGAAAGTGAGCAAACATGTATTATGCATTGAGATGAAAAAGATAGCTTTATTTATTAAAAAGGTGATTTTTACATAGCTATTATTTAAACGACATTATTTTCTTTATTTTTAATCGTAGACTGGAAATTATTATTTTATTGTTGACGGCGAGTTTTAATTTTTTTAGGGTAAACAGTAAAATCCTGTGCCGGAGGACTGAATGTTAATATTCACAAAAAATAAATTGGGTTTATCTATTTATGCCCTCTTTTACTCAAACAAATTTGCAAACAGATCTTTTTACTGCATTTTCTAGACAAAACGATTTCAATTTGTTATTTTGGGCCTTCTCAATCTAAAATAGATTGTTATTATCGGTAATAAGAGAGTGAAGATCTATCATTAAGAGTGTTTCTTGGTGTACACTGAGAACAATGGAACCAATATCAAAAAGCTAAAACATACTTGGTTCTTCTGGGTGTTACACTCAAAATTTATTGTGTTGTACTCGTCACTTTTTCGATACTAAGTATATAAAGAACCAAGGATATTTCAATAATTTTGGTATTGATGACAAAATACGGATAACTTGATAAGTTTTCATATCACTAAAATAAAAATGTTATATGAGAACTGGGCTAATGAAGTATCAGACAGGTATATAAATACTAAAAAGTGTATTTGTCGCCTTTTTTTGAGACAAGCTGGTTACGTTCTTGAACACAGCAGCTCTGATGCCCAAGCTTTTGAGTGTCTTGGAACCCAGCAGACTAAGTATGAGCTAAATTGAGTCTGGTTTCAAATTCACTTGGAATCCCTAAGTGCAGCCTGTCACTGCAGTTTGCAAGGATTTGCCTGCTTTCGATGTGGCTGCATTCTGAACAAATAGGGCGGATGTGATACGCAGTAAAGCAACCAACAAAGTTAGGAGAATTATTTTTTATTTGTTTGACCAAATTCGATAACTAAACTTTATGCTGTTTGTTATTACGAAGAATCTGCTAAACTTTATGTTTTTTAAAACGAAAATATGAGCTGCTTGGATATACAAGAGCATTTGCGTCTAACAGATTATTTTAAATGCTTCCAAGAAGTATATTTTTTTTCCCCGCCCGCTGCTCTTAGAGCGGCGTCTTAACTTTATATATTCCGCATATGTATTGTACTTACACCAAGGAACTAATAATAATAATATTCCTAAACTACAGAAACGTCGTGAAACAATTTGCCTTTTGCCGAAAAATATGAATTTTGGGTAAAAGAATTTCAAAAATTAAATTTTTTTTTTTGAAAATAAGTTTAATTTGGATGGATCCGAAAGCCGCAAGAAATATGTGTTATTTTTGCAACCTGACCTGATGGCTTTTAAAACGTCTACGTTAACGCAAACATTAAGAATTAAATTCTAACCTAAAAAGTGTTACTAATTTTAGGATTCGGATCGAAGTAATTCTATTACTTTAATAGAATTTTCGATTTCAAAACTGCAATAAATCCGTAAATCCGAGCTCCAATAAGATTTTTTTTCAAAGTATGGCCAGAACAAGTGAAACTTATCACCTTTGTTTTATGGCTAATCTTTTCATATAAATCCCTACAAATAATGCGCTTAAAACAAAGCCAATTAGGTTAACTTCATCGTATATGCCCACAATCCCGCAAGGATTACGCACCACACACATATCTCATATCTATTTCATTAAGACCACATACAAAACACACTTAATAGAGCATACTCAAGTGTAACCACTGAGTCAAGTCCATTAAAAGTCAGTTAATACCATTGCCATCTATTGCTAATACCGTCTCACTCGCATCCATGTTCAACAGTCTGTCAGTGAGCTTATCAGCTGGCATACACGGCGTATTAGCAATCTGTGCGCAGTACTGACTGCACGCTTAAACACAACTCCAGCTTTAATTTATGCAAATTTCAATACTAAATTTAATCGATTTAACAACACTGCAAAAAAGTAAAAAAAAAAAAAAATAAGGTAACACTCCCACACAGAAACCAGCTTAACGTAGCAGTTTTAACATTGTCATGACACTGCGAAAAATAAAGAAACCTCTTAGCATATGTCAGAGCTTGTTCCGGTAGCTGTATACCCAAAAAAAAAGAAAAATAAGTACTACGTGAATATGTAAATGAAATCCGAACAGATACATGCCACACGCAGCTGGCTCCATTACACAACACCACACACACACACACCCCTCAAATACCCATACATGCCCTTAGATCCATCCATACAGGTGGTCGAGATACAAAAGATTCAGCTGGGCAAAGAAATTTAACAACAGTTTATAAATTATTTATATTAAAATGCCACCCAATGCTTCCAGGCATGTGGCATGTGGCATGCAAATATGTGGCAGGCAGTTTTCTGCTGCTGGTGGCGTGTTGAAAGCTGCTTTGATGTACATACCAGCGAAGAGGAAGAAAAACCTCAGATTCAATTAAAAACGTCGCTCACGCACAATTTCAAGTAGGTCTCATCTGTGTGGGATCCGCATAATCGTCACAAATTGCGAAAACAAAAACCTGATACCAATATTCTTGTAATTTTCGTATGTGCGTGTTTCGGCGTACACTCTAATGTGCTCCTAAAATATTTATGGGAAACTGCCAAAACCTTGGCATTTGTTTTCACGCAAAGTTAAGGAAGCTATGCTTTTAATGAAATTTGAAGCACTGACATACGGATATACATTGGTATGTGGAAATATTCAAAAATATGTATTCGGCATATCATGGGAAAGGAACGGATTAGTCCCTTCCAACTTAGGTCAATACCAACCAAAGACGTACTACTATTCATGCGGAAAGTCATTTGCAGTAATTTATGGGTGCGGAACAAAAGATCTTCTGGTGGCAGTGCCCTACCCTTTGTTAGAAACCGATGCAAGTAAAACAAAAAATTCGGCTTGAAAAGCATTGCCTTAAGTTTAAAAAAAAAATAGTACCCTCTACTTTCCTTAAAAAAATGTAGTAGCGCAACACCGATACTACAGAAATTTGTATAGTATCGACAATAAATCGAGAAAATCGAATCGGTTATGCACATCTGTAGTTAAAATATTTGTCCCCGCAAAAAAAGATAAAAAAAAAGATCGATATCGACTTTCTAAAAAATTTCACAATTATATGAAATGCTCAAAATTTTTATAAGGTGTAACTTAAAGGTTTATTGTGCTGACAATCGTTTCTGAATATACTAAAATATAAACAAATTTGAGAATTTTTTTAAAATGTCACAATACAAATTTAAAGCATGGTTGAAATATCATTACCAGTCGCTGGGTCCTATGATGATCTTTGGAAGCTCCATTACAAAAATAAATTTCTTCAATTATTGTTAGTTACCGATTTTTTTTTTTTTTCTGATTGTGCATTTATGATCATTCTTATTTTTGAGGAAAAACACATTTAAAATTTAAAATTTAGAAAAAAAATAGTTACAAAATAAAAAAAACCTGTATTTGTAAAATAAAAAAAATTGCAAAAATATAAAAAAAAAAAATTTTTATATTTAAAAAAATATATAGTATTATTATTCTAGGCTAAGTTAATTTTTATGTATTAGTTTTAGTTATCAGTTCAAAAAGTTTTTTTTGGCATTTTTTTCTGCAATATGATTTTAGGCTTTTCTTTTAGATTTAATTTTATATTTATTTTGATATGTATGTTTTTCTATAAAAACAGGTACATAACACCTAAACACCAAAATTGTACATATTACCTTATTTTTCAAGAAAACAACATTTTCTAATAAAGATAAATTGAATTGAATTTACGATCACAAAATGATTCGAATGCATTAAATTTTAAAAAATTATAAAAACTAAAAAAAAAAATTAAAAAGAAATTTTTATTTTTAAGATATTTAAATATTATATTTTTATTTATAAAAACTATTTTTGCAATAAAAAAGTTATTTTTTTATAGAAATTTTTTTTCAGATAAAAAAATTACTATTTTTTACAAACAAAATATTCTTTTCAATTTAAATTTGTATTTTTCAAAATTTTTATTAATAAAAAAAAAAAATATTATAGCTAAAACGATTATAATTTTTTTATAATTAAAAAAGTTTTGTAAATAATAAACTTATTTTTTTATAAATTTCTTTTATTTTAAAATATTTGAATTATTTTTTTGTTTAGTTTTGAATTAATAAAATATTTATTTTCTTTGATTAAAATTTATCTTCCTATCACACACTGAGTATTGTTAAGTTTGTAGCGATTTATTTTTGTGTCAATATTGGATTATAACCTTGTACTTATCGGTTGATTGCCAATAAATAAATATATATAAAAAAAAAAAAATTATTCAAATAACAAATTAAAGAGTTGGATTTAAAAAGTGGACCACTTTAGTTATTTTTTCACCTGTAGCTGTACTTACAATTTAGGAATATTTTTTGGCAAAAAAGGCATTTTGTTGAAACTTACCTGAAAGTAAAAGATTTTAAAAATGATTAGTTATAATTTTTGGTACGAACAAAAAGATATTTGAAAGATATTGGAATATAAATAATAGCTACAGAGAGACTTATGTTTTTTTAAAAGAATTTTATTAAACTAGACAAGAAACTTGCTGAATCTGAAATTACTAAAATATTTATACATAGTTAACTTTATCCAGATTTCACCATGACATATATAGGTCTGCTAAGTTCCGGGACAACAGATTGAACAGAGATTGGGAGAGAGGAACAGATCTTCTTAGACTAGCTCGAATGCTGAAAGATGTGAACTTTAACTTTCTTCGTAGAATTTACAGGAAAATAAAAAAAAAAAATGTTCGCTATATAACTACAACTTTGCGAGTAATTGAACAAAAAATACATTTTGGTGGTCGTAGTAACTCACGTGGCTTTAAAGAAAAGTTTAAATCTTCTATGAAAGTTGAAGAGGCCTTGAAAAGGTGCGCGCTTTCTGGTACTCAATATTTTCTTGAGAGATAATTAAATAGCCAAAAGCCAAAGGTGTGACCAATCGAATCGAATCTCTTTCAAAAATACTAAAAAATGTAATAAATAGCAAAGAAATATTAATGTTTCCTAACTCTCCCACATGGTCATTATATTCAATATTCCATTAAACATTAACCTACTGACAGTCATTGCCATATGTGACCAACACCCTAATCTTTAACCTATTAATGGCCATGGGATCAAGTATCTTGCTTTGTAACTGCTGTCAGGGCACATAAAACGCAATCATTACAAAGCCATTAAACTGGCACCATAAAAAAAACATGTTCAACCAGTGTTGGCAAATGTTAGAAGCATACTGGCTAAAAAAAAGTAAAACTTGTATAAACCTTAGCAGCAGCTATCAGTTTGGCACATCTTAACCATCAAACTTGAAACTGGTTCACAATGAGCTGACGATGATGGTTCAGCATTAGCTCAACTGTCAGGACTGCCCTCAGATACATAAATTAGGGACTTAGTAATTGTCTGATAAATGTGCTGTGAACGGGAAAATTTAGCGCTAAAGGCGTTGAGCTAGGCTAAAATGAATGATGTGTCTCGCTGGTATCAGAGAAATGCTGATGTTTGAATTATTTGATGCATATACGGGGCAAAAAAAAAAAAAGTAGACGAGCAGGAAATTATTGGGTTCGAGGCCCCTGCTTGACACGCAATGTTTTGTGGTGCTTCTTATATCCAATACGTGTATGTGTGTGTTGGGACACTGTAGTCCTGGGTAGCATTTGTTTCATCGCGTTTTCGATTGATTGATTAATTTGCCTATGGCTACATAAATGTGTCATAAACATTGGAGTATTGACATAGACCCAGCTGTGTCAATATTTATGGTATTGCAAGCCGTGAATTATGCTATAAAAGTTTTATTCGACTTTTAAAGAAGTTAGATAGCAGCTTTGGAAATTTTTATGTACTTGTTGAATATAAATCACTTTTGTGATAAGTTTGCATGACTCAGAAGTTTGAGATTTTTAAAATGATTTGATTAGATTTCTTTTACCGCTTTTACATTTGATCTTGTGCCAATGTGGCATTATGGACACTGCTTGAACTGCTTGGCGAAAGTAGTAATGAAAGCGCGTATTTTACTCTCACCAATACATACTAGTAAAAGTAAGCAAACTTGGGCTTGGCTTTCTCTTTATGGTTTAGTATAAGTGCTTGGGGTGATAGTATTAATGCATAGGTGTGAGTGTGGAGTAAGTGCTAGAGAGACTATAGGGTATGGCGATCTCTGTCTTATGTATTTGGAATGAGCTGAGTGCTGTTAACGATTTGAAACCATGGGTTTAAGCTGTTCTAGGATTTGGTAATCAAGGTATATATAGGGTGCTTTTGAAGCCATATCGAAGTCCATCTAGTTTGGAGTCCGCCTTGATCAGTATAAGAGCTGGGTGGCTCTCAGTTCCGCCTACTCTTTCTCCTTGCTGAACCATATTGATGATTCAATATAAAGAGCCTGGTCCCTTATGGGCAGATTTGCAAGATTACCTAGATCTGTAAGGATAATGGGTGCGTTTTCTTAAAAGTGCAGGGCGGTCGCATAACAGGTGTTGGAATCTGCCTATCTGCTCCGCATTCCAGCAGCTGCGACAAAAGTCGTAATAGGGAACATGCATCTGGCCTATGGCGCAGTGCCCTGTTACAAATCCTGTCGCCATCCTAGTCCTGCTCTTGACTCCACAGAAGTTCAGAGATCATCGTGTGAGATGACAGTGTCCTGATAGCAGTTTGGCTATCAACAAGTATAGATACGTTCTTTGGGCACACTTCCAAAGCTTGTATATGCCGACGTGAAATACCAATTAGGAAAACGAATGAAAGCTGTGCCCTCACCTGTTCCCTAATCCGTCTTCGATCCGTCTGTGTCGTTAGCTTGTTTTCTCTAATGAAAGACTCTGGCTCCCAATCGTATCTCTCCGGGACAAACTTGTCGTTTTATTTCTGAACTATGGAGCAGCAGTCACTATCCTTAGGTAGGCTTACTCAGGTAGGCTGTACATTAAAGATCTCAGCGAATATAAAGCCTTGGGTCTGAGGTTTATAGTTATCAATAAGCTTTTCAATGTGAAACCTACTATTTAATTTTTGAAAGCTCAAAATTACTAACTATGCTATATTTTAAGTACAAATATTTGGTATTCTATGCATAAATCTATCTATGCTTAAATGATTTTTTAAACCAACAATTGCATTTTTTGACATATTTGAAAGTTTGTGTTATCCTTGTTAAGTTAAATACCTTGGTTTAAAAGATATTTCAAATTAATCATAATTCTCTTCATTTGCGATTTTATTTCATAAATTGAGAAATAATTTTGTATTATGAATTTTAATTATAAAAATTAAAAGATAAGACGTAACACGCCATTTTTATACAAAAATTGATAAAGGGTGTTTTTTAAAGAGATTCAGAACTTTTTAAATAAAATTTATATAGTATTCTTTTACGCAAAAAATCTCGTGGTATTTGTATTTTTCAAATTTTATCTGATAAAGGACACCACGACTAGCAGTTACGTAACGCATCCTATCAACCAAATTTTTAAACACTTTTTCAAGAACTTTTGGTGTTATTACATTAATGGCACGATGTAGTATGTTGTCCTATAATTTCTTAAGAATCGTTGGTTTCTCAACATAATATAAGAATCTAACGTACCCTGCAAATAACAATAGGGTAACTATTATAGTTTTAAAAATTAAAATAATTATATAATTATTTTTTTATTTTTGAGCTAAATTTAAAAATTTAAAAAAAAAATTTTTATCGCACAATAACTCTTATTTTTCAATTTGAACTTAACGTACCACCCCAAAAAAAATAACAGGGATCTATACTTTCGTAATTTTTTATATAAAAGTAATGAAATAATTATTTTTTTACTTTAATTCTAGTTTTGACCTAAAATACAAAATTATGAATTATTAGTTTTTTTCAATTTTTTAACTTAACGTATATAATTTAAAATATTATAATTTTGTAAAATAAAAGCAATCAAATTTTTTTTTTTTTGATTATGATAAACACCTCAAGTAATAGCTAAATATATATTTTTTGTAATCCAAGACCCACCTCTATTTTTAAATTTTTTTAATAAAAGTTGAGAATAAAAATTATTGATAGAATTTTCAAAATATCAAGATACGTTAACTCGCACTATCTTTCAGTCCGATGTCGTGAAATGAGATTTGTCCTAAAATTACGTTTTGATATTTCGATGGTTTCGTTAGTTGCATTACACGTGGCAACATCCTATTGAAATCCCAAGTTGTTGATGTTCATCGATTTTTGGATAGAAAAAATTTATTAAGCATACGTCGATAACTCACACCATCACGTTTAGCGGCAGCTCCTTCCTCATTTCGAAAGAAATACGAACGGATGATGCAGTTGACTGATAGTCCATACCAAATAGACAAATTTTTTGTATGTATGAAATTATCGTGGCTTGTTTTTATTCTACTTTCGGCAATTCTGCCTTTTGTTTTATACACATAACCAAAAATGAGCCTTATCAGTAAACAAGATTTTGCGGTAAAATTTGCGAAGTGCTTTATCAGTTTGTCACTAATTTGTGAAATAAATTTCCAAATTCAATTTGACAAAATTTTATGAATACAAAAGTCTGTGATACATAGTCAGTTTTTCGGTGTGATTTTTCTTTTAACCTAATAACTCTTTATTGCAATTCTTGTTTAAATAGAACAGGTTATATTTAGTCGGTATCTACCAAATCAATTCCCGCCACTTGTTTTTAATTGCTATTAATTTAACAATAATATATATCGATTTCTATTTTTGCGCAAATTGTGGTCATTATATATCATTAGAAAGCCTAAGGCTTGCTAATATTAGTTCAAAGCCATAAATATTCAAATTTCAATTAAATTTAATTAGTTGTCGATATGCGCAAACTATTTATTAGTTTCAATTAGGAAATTGGAAAAGCATTTTATCTCTGAAGTAAATCATGTAGGGTAACCGACGGTGTGGGTCAATCCGACAATAGTCAACTTTCATTTCGATTTATGTGTTCTAAACATTTTAAAATAAATACATTCAGTTTTGTAAAACAATAACATGCTCTTTTTTAGCCGTAGGCCTAAGATGCCAGTGCTTGAACCAAGTTACCTTTAGTTTTTAAGCTAATTTGTAACTATTTAATAAATAAATAAATAAATAAAAAAATAAAACATGCTCTTTTGAAAAACCATTAAATATGGATCATATCTGTGCTAAATTAGACAAAAAAAAAGGCGGTCGGGCTTACCCTACCATTTTTAAAAATAACAAAAATTTCCTTTTCAAAAATGTTCATATCTCAAAAATTAATAATGGTCAGAAGAAATCCGTAGTTCTAGAAAGTTGCGGCAAAGCGTTAGCTTAAATAAGCATTTTATATTCAAAACCAATTAATAGGTCGGATTTGCCCCACCTTACTCTACATATTTTGTTTAATTTGTATACCATTATTTTGTAACACTTCATTTATTTTTATCTTTTATGGAAAATCAGCCTAGTGGCGTATACTTTTAAGCGATTTACAAGCACAGTTCTACTCTCTGTGTGTCCTTGACGTCCTTGACTATGCAAATTCCACTTTACCACGCGGCAGGCACTCAACCATAGTATCCGCCTGGACTAAAGCATATTCCAATAATAAAAAAAAAATAAAAATATAAAAGAGAACTGCGCTTTAACCTTTTGTGCATAAGTACGTGAGTCAAGTATTCTCTGGTATATTGTGGGCGCTGTATGGCCTGGCAAAAATCCAGCTTATACGGCTTAAGCTCTTGGCGGATAGTCGAGGAGCAAAAGTCATAAAATCGCATCCGCCAGACACAGGTTGAAACTTTGTTTAAATCATGACCGCACTAATAATAAAATATCAGCAAAAAAAAAAAATAGAATAGTGTGGATAGTATTTTTTTTTAAAGCTCCAGCAAGACTAAAAAGCTCGTAAAAAAAATCTTCAACAATCGGCCATAAATCTACGGCAAACAAAATGGCCAACTGTTGTTGTCTGCGGAAAAGTTTTTCCATGTACAAGCAAAACGCTCTGGCTGATACATAGTACATATATGTATGTACTATTTCTGGGTGGAAATACTCGTAAAAGTCGATATTGTGACTACAGGAGGCGCAATTACTTGTATACAAGCTCGGTTTTTAGTAGCTTTTTTTTGTTTGCGTATAAAGTTTGTAATTTTGCTGCAAAGATTTTAATTACGAACAACTTTAATGAGCAGGGTTGGAAACTAGAACCGAGTTTTAATATGGGTATCTTGCAGGGTTTTTGTAGAGAAACGTTTAAAGTTTATGTTGCTGGCAATTAAAGGCTTCATTTTCATAGTCATAATTTGCCTGAAAATTTGCACTGATACGTGGTTGATTGTAGGCAAGTTCAAGGGAACGGGTAGAGATAGGCTAGAGTGAAAGCGGCAAGCTTTATGAAAAAATCTACGTGTCATTGTTCATTAGGCTCACATCATTATACATAGCCAATTTTATAGGGAAGGAAATCTAAAATTAATAAATTTGTACCCATATTTTTTAGAGCTTCCAACTGATCTTAATACTTTGTGTATTGTAAGCATCAAGGGGGAACGGGAAGAATTTATTAATATTATTCACCCAACTCCACCTGCTCGCATGGTCTTTGGAATCTAGGTATTAGGTAAAGTAAAATGCAATACATACAATACAGTTTAGAAATTTAAGTGTCATCGAAAAAAAAAATTTTGTTCACGAGATATTAACGAATAACTGAAAAAAGTGCCCAAAGACACGTTTTTCGAAAAAATCTCGTAAACAGTCCATAAGAAAAAAGGGTTGTCATTTTCGTGTTTCTTGACCCAAAATTACCCTAAAAAAACACTTTTTACGAAGGTTCATTTTTCGTGTAAACTAGTGTAATACAAGTAATTTTTTTTTAAAACGATGAATATTGAATATTTTGCGTATAATAATTTCAGAGAGAAATATTTTGTTGTTTGATGCTCTTCAGAGCGTTGGGTTATAAAGCATTTTAAGAGTCGCATATTTCTTTGTATTTATTGCTTTATATATACGTAGGTAAAATCCATAACGCGAGATTTTCTACAAAATTGAAAAACTTCAATTTTATAATTTCTTATATTAAATTATATCGATTGAATTTATCAGAACAAAGACAAAATATGTATTTTTAAAAAGCTATTTTAGCCCTTTTACTCAACATGCAACACGGCATCACTATGCAAATTTTTCATGACTTTTGATGGTGCGTCTTTAATGTGATATGACGTAACAAAGCCTAAAACTAACGAACAATCAAGACTTTTGCAATGACTCTTCATTTTTATACCCTGTACCTATAGGCACAAGGGGTATACTAACTTTGTGCAATGTATGTTACGGACCGAAGGAGGCGTGGCAGAGTCCTTTATACCCAAATGCTTATAATAACCTCGGGTAGCGATTAAGCCATGTCCGTCTGTCTGTTCGTCTGTATGAACAGCTAGATTTCAGACACTTAAAGAGCTAGAGATACACTTTACCAGCTGGTGCGCATATTTCCTCAGAAGATGAAGTTTGTTGAATCAAAGCTAGCTTATACTTAAAAAGATATAAACTTACAGTTAAAAAAATAGAAAGCCATGGCTACCGGGGCCTTTAGCTAACTAATTCTAAATGTGTAGAGAGTAAAATTGTGTGATTGTTAAATCCTCTTTTTCTAAAATTAATTGTGTAATATTGTAATATATGCTATTTAATTCTAAATTATGAACCACACCTTTTAATATTTTCCTCTAAAACATAACAGAGCGATGCGTTGTGGTTATATGCATCTGTGTGTCAAAAATGAACAAAACCGGACAAATACAACTAAAGTTATAGCCAAAAATGTACAAATTTCACCTCCCCATGACCATAAACTGTGTCAATATTTTTATGTACGTAATTATGTTAACAAGTGACCTAGGATCACCAATTTTAGTAAGCTCATTCATGTGGCTCTAATGAACAAATCCACATCAAAATTTTATCTATGCGGCCCCCCCACCCCCGAATACGATTTTCTACCATACTCCTGAACATATGAACTTGAAACTTACTCCATACATTTTAAATAACTTCTTTGACGTAAATTTCTATTTTCATCAAAATCGGTTAAAATTTAGGGAACTTATAGGCCTAAATATCGTTCTGCACCAAAAAAAAAAAAATGCAACTGGAAAGTTCTTAAAAGGAATATGCAGGAATGAACTTGTTTTCGAGAAAAAAGGTACAGGGTATAACACTTTCGGGCACCGCCTCGACTGTGTCAAATTTTTTTAAATTGTGATAAGCAGATTAGAAGTTACAAGGGAACAGATGAACATTAGGGTGGCCATTTTTGCAACATCTTACGATTTTAATAAATCCGCCACCTAAAAAGTTTCCTTTTTACCTGCATATAGCGCCTGTAAAATTTAAAGACGATTCGAAGGTATTTGATTGTCGCGGAAATAGTTCAAAAATTACGAGAAATTTCATATGAATGCATCCATAGCGACCAAACAATAAGGTCGACAAAAATATGTTCCCAATATTATCGATGGGTAATTCAATTATCTACAGTCAAGTAAAAAAATTATCGAAATCAGTTTAGTACAACAAGAGATATTTGCTGTTAAGTAGAGGCACTTTTTTTCTAAATTCGAAAAACTGTTTTTTCGCAATATCTCGAAAGCCGTTTCAGAAAAAAATTTTTGACTGCATTTTTGGTTTTAACATGTCATTTTACTACGGAAACGACTAAAACATGTTGAGAATATCAAAATTTTGTAAAATTTGTAAATCAGTAAAATAATAAATTAAAATAAATTAACATTAGTTTTAGTATTAAATACTATATTTAATTTGTTAAAATAAATCGAACCTTGATCTTTAGGCGTTACGTTGTTAAGTTCTGACGTCAACAGTTTTTCCATTTCCATAAAAGGTTAAATTAAGATTTTCTCCGATATTTATGGTTCGATTATAATGATGTTTTATGAATCGAAAGATATTTGTAGTTCCCATATTTTTTCTATACAAACTAAAGCTGTAGCTTGGCTTATAGCAAATAAAGCGCTTTGAAATTATTTAGGGGAGGAAGTGAAACAAATTATATTGATCTGGCTGGTCGCATAAGAAATCCAAAAGTCAAGTTGAGTTATACTAGCTCCTATAGTTCCCAAGATCTTCTATGTGTTCTAATCTATTTTATATACAGCCATACATTTGCTCTTTAGCATTTTTGAAGCATTCGTTTTTAAGCCTCCTTTAAACGTTTTCTTATACTTTTAATTCTTCTTCTAATCTCTCATTCGCAAAGTGACATATGCATTCCAATGACCTTGATGAAGAGCTGACTCCCATCCGAGCATTGATGAGCCCTGTCTAATGAAATCTCTTTGAGACGATTGCCTCTACATGGCATGGCATGCCTCTATAAAACGTACGATTTTTCAACCAATTTAATGCACACTGATGTACCAAAAAGTCCAGAAAGTACCAGAAAGTCTCTATTAATTAAAGACACCGCCGTTCGGATTCGGCTATAAACTGTAGGTCCCTGTTCTCTTTGAACAGTTATTAATAGAGATCCCCATGTCCCGCCCAGGGGCGACTGACAAAAAAAAAAAAAAAATTGTCAGTCAGGGAATTATTATATATATATATGTACCAAATCGTAAATTATTCCTAAACTCGAAAATATCGTAACTTCACCGCTTGCGTATTTTCAATCGTTAGAATCTTTTAATTTACACGCATTTATTTGGTACTTTTCCAAAATATTTTAAACAGTAACACAGTTTGCAGTAAAAATGTATTAAATTTCATTTGAAGAAAAGAAATTTCAATGGAAAAGTAATCTAACACTGTACCTGTTAACGCAACCTGAACTGAACTCCATTGTCATACCATTCACTATCCTGCGCTTAACGCCCACCACTTAATGTACATATAGGTTTACTATGCACACATATAACAACCACAAAAAGTAATACGTCATGCACATTATATAAAGCCCTTTAATGGTATATACAATCTCCAATTACCGTTAAAACGCGCACACTAAAAATGATTGCAAGTCAAAAAAAAAAAAAAAAAGAAATGAAAAAAAGAGAAAATAAATCAATAAAATATATGATGATGAGCTGCAGCTGAGATTCAAAATTCATGGGACTATGATTGTTGCTTCCGTGTCAGAGCCGTGTTTACACACTCAACAGGGACACAAACACACAGATACTGTTACAAAAGCTCACAGATACAAAAATCTCACAAATACACGTATGACAAATAAATCTACAAATGTGATAAATGGTTATAAAGCGGGTAGCATAAGGTTTATTTAAAATAATGATGATGGTAAGCAGCAAAAAAACCTTGGCCCCTTCAACCTTTAGCTGGTTGTTATACTCTTTATTCATGGACTAAAAGAGCATATTTAGATCATGAAGCATTTTGGAACATAAAAGGCTACCACAATATTCAAGAAATATTTTCCGGGTATGTACGGCAGGCTGCATGAATTCTACAATTTGATTGTTTATCGAAAAAATTAAAACACGAGTTGAAATCGGTTGTACAACCTGCTCGGAATGAGAAATATTTATCATACGCTTATGTATTTTTTGTGAAAGGGTATCCGCCGGTCATTGCTATTCCTATTTGCTGCTGTCTGTGAGTGCCTACTTCAGTTTTGTAGGGTTTGTTGCTTTTGCTACCTTTTAAATGTCAATTATTCATAAATTGCGCATACGTCTGCACTCATTACGCATACGCAATGTGCGCACATTTTGTTTACGACCTTAAATTGCTTTCATTTCCATAAAAAATATTAAAGAATAAAAAAAATCAAAAAGTAAATAAATGATAGACATATTAATTTGATTTATAAAGCCTTACAGTTGTCAGTAGTCCTTTTTATTTTGGTCCTTTTTGACATTTGCTTGCCTTTCGCTTGGCATTTGCATAAATCTGCATAATTTAAATA
Source organism: Chymomyza fuscimana (assembly GCA_949987675.1). Classification (NCBI taxonomy): domain Eukaryota; kingdom Metazoa; phylum Arthropoda; class Insecta; order Diptera; family Drosophilidae; genus Chymomyza; species Chymomyza fuscimana. The sequence continues at coordinate 120,646,787 of OX465088.1, read as the reverse complement.
CCCAACTGACTGTCTCACATATCTTTTGTGAATTTCAAATTTTTGATTCTATATAACTCAAGGCTGTCATTTTATAATTTCTGTCAAGCGTATTTTTTTTTTTTATATCTGCCGCAACGCTTATTGTATAGACTTTGCGCATGAATTTTAAAAACTTTTTGTCGGTTTATTATTTGTTTTCACTTCTCAAAGTTTTTTTTTTTCTTACAAGTAGACGCGTTTTTGCATTTTAAAATGTTTCAAAGACACCCTTGAAAACACATTTTAAGTGTGATGAAAATAAATGAGCATTTGAGATTGAACAAAAGTTTCTACGATTTATGTGACTTGCTAGACGTAACTGCCAAATCTGCATAATCTTTAAGCCAACAAGTAAATAAATAATAAACTGTAAGGCAAAGAACAAGGAAACACTTTAGGATACAGTATCAAGCATTTGATTTATTGATTTTTGTTTAATGCGCCATAAAATTTATTTGTTTATTATTCCACAGTGCACAAATATATTTTATTTATTGTTTATTGCCTTAATAACAATAATTTTAAATTGTCAACAAAGGAATTAAAATAATAAACTCGAAAAATAAGATGATAGCATGGAAATCAAACATATACTATTATTTACTTTGTAGTCCTTTAAAAAGTTGTCAAGCTTAATATATATGTTAGCTAATATTATTTATATAATTGTAATTGTAATCGAATTATTTATAAACTACAAGGTGAGTCTAAATTAAAGCATTCATTTTATTTTATTTTAATTTATTTTATTTTATTCTATTCTATTCTAGTTTGTTTAATTTAATTTTATTTTATGTTATTTTATTTTGTTTTGTTTTATTTTATTGTAGCTTATTTTTTTTTATTTTATTTTATTTTATGTTATGTTATATTATTTTGTGTTACATTAGTTTATATTTTTTTTTATTGTTTTTATTTATATTTTTTTATTTTTTTTTATTTTATTTAATTTTATTTAATTTTATTTAATTTTATTTAATTTTATTTAATTTTATTTAATTTAATTTTATTTTATTTTATTTTATTTAATTTTATTTTATTTTATTTTATTTTATTTTATTTTATTTTATTTTATTTTATTTTATTTTATTTTATTTAATTTAATTTAATTTAATTTAATTTAATTTAATTTAATTTAATTTAATTTAATTTAATTTAATTTAATTTAATTTAATTTTACTTTACTTTACTTTATTTTATTTTATTTTATTTTATTTTATTTTATTTTATTTTATTTTATTTTATTTTATTTTATTTTATTTTATTTTATTTTATTTTATTTTATTTTATTTTATTTTATTTTATTTTATTTTATTTTATTTTATTTTATTTTATTTTATTTTATTTTATTTTATTTTATTTTATTTTATTTTATTTTATTTTATTTTATTTTATTTTATTTTATTTTATTTTATTTTATTTTATTTTATTTTATTTTATTTTATTTTATTTTATTTTATTTTATTTTATTTTATTTTATTTTATTTTATTTTATTTTATTTTATTTTATTTTATTTTATTTTATTTTATTTTATTTTATTTTATTTTATTTTATTTTATTTTATTTTATTTTATTTTATTTTATTTTATTTTATTTTATTTTATTTTATTTTATTTTATTTTATTTTATTTTATTTTATTTTATTTTATTTTATTTTATTTTATTTTATTTTATTTTATTTTATTTTATTTTATTTTATTTTATTTTATTTTATTTTATTTTATTTTATTTTATTTTATTTTATTTTATTTTATTTTATTTTATTTTATTTTATTTTATTTTATTTTATTTTATTTTATTTTATTTTATTTTATTTTATTTTATTTTATTTTATTTTATTTTATTTTATTTTATTTTATTTTATTTTATTTTATTTTATTTTATTTTATTTTATTTTATTTTATTTTATTTTATTTTATTTTATTTTATTTTATTTTATTTTATTTTATTTTATTTTATTTTATTTTATTTTATTTTATTTTATTTTATTTTATTTTATTTTATTTTATTTTATTTTATTTTATTTTATTTTATTTTATTTTATTTTATTTTATTTTATTTTATTTTATTTTATTTTATTTTATTTTATTTTATTTTATTTTATTTTATTTTATTTTATTTTATTTTATTTTATTTTATTTTATTTTATTTTATTTTATTTTATTTTATTTTATTTTATTTTATTTTATTTTATTTTATTTTATTTTATTTTATTTTATTTTATTTTATTTTATTTTATTTTATTTTATTTTATTTTATTTTATTTTATTTTATTTTATTTTATTTTATTTTATTTTATTTTATTTTATTTTATTTTATTTTATTTTATTTTATTTTATTTTATTTTATTTTATTTTATTTTATTTTATTTTATTTTATTTTATTTTATTTTATTTTATTTTATTTTATTTTATTTTATTTTATTTTATTTTATTTTATTGCATTTTATTTTTATTTTAATTAATTTTATTTTATTTTACATATATTATTTTGCGTTACACTAGTTTTTTTTTGTCTATTCTTTTATTTTATTTAATTTACTCAGTACCTATGTTAGATCCTGACTGACTCATATAACGAACAAAGTCATTTATTTAATAAGTATATAGTCTGCTCGAGTAAAATTGGACTTCAAATAATTAAAGGATTCAAAATTATTTTCTGCTTTGTAAAACTAAATAACTAAATATATATTCAAAAAATATTCTCGAAACATTCCTGGGTACTGACCTGGCACACTTTGGCCTATATATATTTGTCACCATAACACACTGAATATATTCCGATACTCTATGTTGCAGGGCATAACTATGCAGGACACAAATCATAAAGCCAATTCAACTCAAAATTCACCTCAATCTTTTTTTCCGATTTGTCCGATAAATAATATTTTCTGAATTTAATTTAAATAGTGCTAAAATCAGTTAAATGTGACAATTTGCTTTGTCTTACGCATATTAAACACGAATAAATTAGATTTTTTTTTACCATTTTCAGACTCACACAGAGCACACTCCGGGCTATTTGCTTAACAGCAGCTGACTGAAAAATACACCCAAAGCATAAAACACACTTCAATAAAAGATCAACTTAAAAATTTATAAACCTAAAGCAGTGCAAACTCAATTCGCTTTGATAAATGCCAAACAAAACCAGACATTGAGTGATTGCAGCAAACTGCCAAGTTCATCCAAGTGTCAACTTGAGGCGGGAGAAAAATATACAGTCAGTACACAATGTATTCGTACACTCGTAGCTTTTTAGTTTAATGTGCTGAAACTTTTTATAGATGCCATAGTGCAATATTGATTTTATTTTTTTGCATTGGAAAATAAAATTTTAGTTGCACTATCTTCTTTTTATATAAAAAATAAGCTACGGTTTTGGAACCGCCTTCAAAAACAAATTACCTTCCGTTTATATTTTTTAACGCAAATAAAGTTGTGTTTATTTAATATTTTATGAAAAATATTTGCTTGTTAAAGGTTTTTTAATTTATATGGAAATGAATTCAAAGTAGTAATAGAATTTTTTGGGTCTTTAGGCTGATATTAAAAATAAACTACCTATATATATTAAATTACATATTATACGAAAAATAATTTTCAAAATGGAAAGCACTATTAATACAATACTAAAAGTTTTAAGGAAAAATCTTTTTCAAAGTCTACTCGATATTCTGACGCATACACACAAAGCGTTTCGCGAGAAGGTAAGTTGTGTGTTTGACCTGCATGTATGTATGTTCGTCTGTTTCCTCCCAACTTCTAAGCCGCTTATCATAATTTGACAAATGAGGTATCGTTGAAAGGCTGTTGTCCGTCTGCTAGTTATAGTTTATGTTACGTCACAATAAATTCAATTTAGCGCCCTCGGGAGTACATAGAGTCATGAACCCAAAAAAATTTGTATTTACTAATTATGTGTTGCGTATAAAATGAAAAGGCTTAATTAGCACATTGCAAAATAAACAAATTGTTGGATTTTACTCCCGGCTATGTTTTGATAGAAATAAAAAAAAAAATTTTTTTTACTATAATTTGTATTTTTTTTTAATTCAAAATTTTTTTTTTCGTTTTTACTCAGTTACGTAAATGAATCGCCCAATTGCGAAATTCCGCTAGCTTCTATGCTTATATCTAGATAAGTTTACAAATATAAAACCTAAAAAAAATTAAAAGTGCTTCTGAACAAACTTTATTACGAAATTATAGGTATGGCCAAATAATTTAAATAAAAAATAAGTTCTAAAAAACAAAAAACCCGACTACTGCAAAATCCAGCTCTGAAAAGTGTAAAACAAGAAAATATTCTCATCTGAAATGGTTATCTAGGAACTATTTCTTATTCACTTACTCATAATACATTTGTATGTATTGAGTAGGTATTTATAGTGATGTTCAGAGGATATTCGTGGTCATATGCCATCTAAGTAGCTTATAGCATTACGGCAAAGTGGCATATAACCTCGGCTATCCTCTAAAAATTTATTATTTGAATGTTAATTGTTGATTCCTTATTCTATTTTTATATAAGTACGATTTGATTACCAATCCACTGACTGAGCTTAGAACTTGTTATTTTCAAAAATCAAAAAGAAAAACCGTATTTACAGCAGTTAAGGCTGTTCGAAAAAATAGTGCGCTGACTGTATGTATATATATTATAAACACTCAAATACATCAAACAGTGACAGCGCAGTCCAAATTCAGGCCCCAAGGCCTTTAGTTAAGCGCATAGCAAAACAAGCTCACAAATGCTCATATTTTAAATTAAAAAACACATTATATATCCCAACATATTATGTATGCAGCAAGGCGTGTGCTAATATAATCTGCGGTTGGGAGTGTGCTACATCTGTCATTTCCGCTTCCGGTATGACTAATAGACCAATATGCTGTTGTTTGGTCGCAGACAAGTTAAATACTCAATGGCAAGCATTTACAGCCGCAAGAGTAATGACAAATTCATCAGAAAACTACTGTTGGATTTTAGCCGCCATTGCTCGGGTTGAGTTGACCAAACATGGTTGCCGACGCCATCTTGTGAGTTTTGGCAAAACGAATACTCATGGCATTGGGCTTTCGTTGTTGTTGCTGCGCTCTTGTTGAATGTTATTATTGCTTTTATCATATGCAGTGGCGTAGTTGGCTTTTTGAATAAGGGTTTTTTTTCTAAAAATATTCGTAAGTTTTTAACATGCTTTTATAAGCTTCACCAGTATGTATGTACGTATGTATGTATGTATGTATGTATGTAACAAAATCTTTCAGCTTAATTTTCACCAATTTCAAGAAGTCTGATCATCTTGAAAATTTGCACAGGGGTCAAGGACTGATAACAATACAATTATTTAATAAATTTGTTCTAATGTCCTGACTAGGATCATCAGGATTTAAAAAATAAAATGTACACTAAAAGTATGCAACAATTTTTGAAAATAATTAGTAGGCTTGTTGACAAAATTTCATGTTTGTTTTTAGTCTTAAAATAAACGCTTTTTAACTATAATTGAATTATTTTATTAATAATTTAATTTCTAATTTAATCTTATTCCAAATTAATTAGTCGTAATTGATTATAGGAATTTTCTATTGCTGTAATGCAAACTCTTGATACATCTTAATTATTTTCTAGTTTTTAGTTCGGTTTACTATTAAAGCGTGTTTTTTAGTTTTTTTCAACTATAATTTTTTATAAAAAGCTTTTGTCCCATTGCCAAATTCGAACAAAATATGAGAAGAGTGTTATTTTTTTAACAGCTCAGAGAAGGGTCTCGTCAATGCCAATCCCAAGAAAAGGCAGATTCTGTCTTCTTTCTGCATTCCCATCCTGGGTGATTAAGTCATGAATTGATCAAAAAAGTCAGCTTTATTTAGACAAAATTAAAATTATTGAAGCCATTAATCCAAACATTTCTCTAGAACATATTAAAAAATGTTATGCTAAGTCGATGTCTCATCGGATATTTGATGTTTCTCACCAGGATCTACAACTTGTTCAATTTATTTAAAAATTTTTTAAATACTAACTATTTAACAAAAAAATTCTTGACATAAAGCTTTCAAATGATACAAGGGTTTCAATTTTATTTAAGACAGTGTGTTTTTTTAAGAGCGTCAGAACTTTAATATTTCAAACAACGCAAAGTTAATAAATTGAATAAAATTTGTGTTCTGTTTGAAGGGGACATTCCACGGCATTATTTAAAAAATTATATCTTATATCTTGTCAGTACAAATTTTGAAAAATTGTGTAAGAACTTCAGGAGTTACCTTACTAAAGACAGGAATTATATTGTTCTCTAATTGCTCTACAATTGTTAGTTTATCAGCATAATACTTTCAAAGTAAGATACTAATATGTGCCTATTGAGGCTATTGCACCAAAATCTGCCGCAGCGCAGTCTGCTCATGCACGGTACAATCTCTCTCTCCTTTTTGCTTGATTGCGGTTCTTTCTCTCTCGTACGCTTTTGCTTACTGCGCTGCTTACTCACACAAAGATATGTTTGTTTGTATGAGTTTTGCCCACCACTGAATTAGATCCATTTCATGAAATAAAAAAAGTACCATTTAAATTTTTGGAGTACATTTTTCTCTTTTTTTTTACAAAATATTTGAAAATGGCATAATAATATAATTTGAAGTATATTGAATAAATAAATCATTTATTTTATTGATTCTCAATTGCAAAAAAAATGCGAAAAATTTTATCATTTTTAGTTTGGCTGGAATTAAGTCAAAACCCCAGTTTTTAAAAATTTGCATATTTGATTGATTCTTAGGAATTCAGAGACAGAATAGAGATTATTGTTTAATTAAACCTTAACTTTTTTGCAGATTTTAGCTGCAAGTGAAGTGAAATAACCTAAGTTAAGAAAGGCAGACACTCGATTCGAGCCAATACGCAAAAAGATCCAGTTGGTGTCCAGAAAGTGACTGCCGAACTCCTTAAGCGCCCCCCTATCTATGCCACTGTTCCCATATGATTTACTACCTATAGTATGCTCTACTGTATGACGACACTATGTGTTACGCGTGTATGTAATTTTTGCCGCCATTTCCCTTGTTTGCCACTTGTCAACGGAAACGGATATTGTGTGACGCTTGTTGACAGTCCGCTTGTCTAATAAATTCAACTTTGATGTATATTTGCCTAAGTAAAGTAAGCAATGAGGCGCTTAGAGACTCCTCTGGGTGCGGGTGCTGCCAACTTGCTGCATATTTATGGTATGGTTTATATTGCCCAAGACCATTTATATCTAGATGGCTAAGTGTGTGACCTTTCAGCAGGGCAGCATTACAAAATGCCATGAAAAGCTATTTATATGTCAGAGCTACTTAAATGCTGCGAGGGTCTTGTCTTACATATCGTTGTATAACTTATATACAGCATAAACCCGAATGCTGGCTGACATTAACAATATGAAATATCCATCTAAGTGAATTGGCAAAAATATAATGCATTTACTGAATAATAAATATTGCCTAACTTAAGGCATTTGGCGCATATTAAATTAGCTTTCAGACTTGGTATTTTTCCATAGTTTGTTTCCAACGCTGACTATAAGTACATGGCAAATATTTGTTTTATTGGAATTTGTATATTTGATACAAATACATGAGTATGTATACATATGTATATAATATGCTCGTATATATATGTCTGCAGCACACGCTCACTTGTAAAAAGTGGCCAAGTATCATATTTAAGTGCCTTTGGATTGGTTATTGCTTTATGAAAACTTGTTGAGCTCCTGAAGTAGCTTTAAAGTTTCCACATACGTTTTATGAAATTTTTAAAACAACAAAATTGCTGCAAAAAAAGTAAATTTTAAGATTTTTATATGTGCTTAAAGAATACAAGCCAATTTTTGGCATAAAAATAAATATTTAATAAATTATGTATTTTTTATTTCACACATTAAATATGAAATTTTAAAGTAGCAAAATTACTGCAAAATAATTTAATCTTGAGATATGAAAATACTTTTTAAATCAATCTACCCAGTTTTGATGTTTTTTTAAAAATATGTTCTAAAGAAGAACAATACAATTTTTTAGCGTAGTAATTTAAAATGAATTAATACTATATATTTTAGTTTATTACTTCTAACGTTCTAACGTGGCTATAGGTTGTGTGACGTCACATCAATGTGAATATGGCGCTTTCTAGACATAAATAGCCCAAATACGTTTTGAGAATATGCAACTAAATAAGGACAGCATAAAGAGAAGAGACTCAAGGACAGATGCGGAAAGAGACTGCGAACTCGATTATTGAGCTATGACGTCATTAGTCTGACGACTCCTAGCATTAAGCGAACACATTTCAGAACTTCAGACTCAACTTTCCTTAAGCAAGCTGTACCTCAGTAGTCTGAGCTTTTCATAAATTTCAATTTTAAGTTTTTCTTTTTAAAAAGTTTGGATTGTCTGGAACACACAACAAAAGAAAAATTAACCAAAAAAAAATTGTATTGTAACCCACCAAAATTATTGTCGTAAAAATTTGTTAGAAAAAAAAAATACTAGAAACCCGTACAAAATGCAGGCACATCATGCCATGCCGGATTTTCGCTGCCGGAACAATTGTCAGCATAAGGAATGTCAGCGACATGCACCACTAGGCATCATAGATCAGCATACCCAGTGCAAATGCATGGGGGAGGTGAATGCCTCTTCCATATTTCTGGAGAACGTATTGGATTTGGCAAATACGTTGGCGCAGATTATGATAGTTTGTGGACTACACGAGTGCAAGGCCAAGTCTACAGTGGATATCATAACCTATGCCTTTTTGCACTATGATCAGGTATGTTATTGCCTTGATACAGAACCAAAGAAGCGACTGCGCAAGGAGGATCTCTTTCATGAGCTGGGCAAAAAGTCGCTAATGAACAAAGTGGAGGCACACTTGGCCTACTCCATCATTAAACGTGGCTTTAAGGCTTTCTACTATGAGCCCAAGGTGGAGCTCACCTACGATGATCAGGGCAGACCAAACTATAGAGATGAGTGCCTGTGGGTACATGCCGCGCGCAAGACATCCGAAAGTTATGCACGCTTCGATGGACTCTCCTGCCAGGAACAACTGGCCTATGAGGCTAAGATTAAGATTATATACAAAAAGTTCTATGATCGCATGCAGACACGTAAACGCCAGCCGGAGGGAGACGACTGTAATTGCTGTTTCTGTGCCAAGAAACGCGGTCATTTGGTTTATGCCAAGGAACCAGTGCCCTGCAGCACCAAACGCAAGCCCAAGCATGTCTGTCCCTATTGTTGCAAGAAGAAGAAGCAGGCTCAGTATGTGCACCCAGCACGCAAGCAGCCCAAGTGTCCCAAGTGCCACAAGTCTTCTAAGTTCTGCTGTTGTCCCAAAATGGACTTTAGCCTTAACTGGGTTAGAAGCATTTGGGATCGACCTGACTTTAATCAATATTATAAGAATGAAATTGAAGTGATCGAGGAGCGTTTGGTTAAAGGATGCGCGAGTGTCTTTCCACAAACGTCACAGTTAGAAGAGTTAGAAAGCGATGATGATTTTGATGAGTTCCAGGAACAATCACCTGAAGCTGCATTGGCCTTGGCCGGGAAAACAGCTGCTTCAAAAACACCAGAGCCAGAGGTGGCATCTGCAGCACCAACGGCGGGCAGTCCAGAGCAATTAAGCCAACGCAGTTCGAGGGCTAGATCTGAGACAGCTGCTTCAAATGAGTAATGCCGATCACAACTTTTAGCGAACTGTCAATAATATACATAAAAACTTCGATATTAAAAAAAAAAACGAATAAACTCGGCAATAAGAAAATGTACAGAATAAGAAATCTAAAAGAAATGAAAATATTTAATGAGTTTTATAATTTGAAAGATTTAAAACTTTAAAAAATAGAAAATACGTTGGGGAAGAGCTTCAAGAAGTTTCAGACTGTTTTACATTTAGTATTGTTCAGAGAGAATTCTGCTAGCTTGGAAGGGAAATTCCTTTGCAGATTGGATTTACCAAAGCTGGGTGTGGCCGGAACCTTGGGTTTTTTTAAATCCTTTGTTTCTTTTATTAATTTGTAAAAGTCTTAGGGACGGCGTTTCTTCTACACTTAAGTCTTCTTATTGTTGTTACTAGGGACAAAGTAAATGTTTTCTTTGGCTTAAGCTGTTCGATGAAGTAAGCCTGTGCGGGTTTTAGAGTTCCAATGAACTAGCCTTTCAATTAAACTTTCAAACTATTTGTAATTTGAACCCTGTTCGATAGGTTCAAGTTATTTTCTTGATAATGCAAGCAGCTGGAAATATATGACTTAGATGTTCATCTTGGAGCCCTTCTGCTAGCCCATTTCAATGCCATCCCATTTGTTTATTATAGCGCTTAGTATGTATGTTAGTTTGAAGAGCTACAGTCTCAATTCCGAGGTCAAGTTAAAGTTCCTTGAGTATCACTCGCACCCATTGATCTAGCTGAAGATAGACCATCTACCTAGCCATGATCTGAAGAGGATTAAGTATGAATCTAGGAGCGGAATTTTGATTTTTGCCAGAAGATCATCATCAATCCAAACTCTATCAAACGTTTGTTTGACATCTACGTATGCTCCATGAAAGTACTTCTTGTCATGATGTTAAGGTTTGAGACTTCGCTAAGCCCAAATTTATGTTATAGAAACAACCAGAGGTTGATTGACAAGTTTCCGGATCATAATGACCCATGCAATCTTCCATTGTGGCGGGTAATCCTGCATCCTTAATACATATAACATTGAATATCAATACTAAAAACAGGAGAACATTTGTAGGCAAGAATCTCAGGGTAGCATGACAAATGCCATCGCAAATTTGAAACCAGAACGCAGCGAATTAATAATTTTCTTTTTTTTTTCATTTCTCCACTAAAATCATATTTTAGTTTAATTACCTGAAACAGAAGCTCTTCCTAAACAGTTAACTTCGGGGAAAAAGCTGATAATTCCCTTTCATCTTTTCTGTTTCTTTTAAATATTCAAAAAAGCCGAATATTTTCAATTCAAAGGAAACAATTACTTCACCCTAGAAATCAGCAAATTGATTGATTTATTTTACCTGCTGTTTTGGTTTCCCGCCTAAGCAAGATCTTTCCGAACAGTTTTTGATTGTATCGTTGTCAGAAATATGTACCTCAGCAGTAATGATGCTTTCACAACACCCCTAAAAAAACACTCTGGTACACGTTTTTTTAAACCCCACAACCCACTGACTTTGCCGCCTAAAACCCTCTTAGTTTTAGTCGCAAGATATGAAAATAAGAGTCTACTACATTCTACTAGAACAATCTTATACGCAATATTTCTCTCTTAAAATTATCACGTTGCTACAAGTCCATTAAAAATTACTATATCATTTGCAAAAAAAAAAACGTGCGCCGGGTACAGTCGGGACATAACGACTATAAAATAACGTGTACTCTACACAGAGCACAAGATGTGGAGCACAGAGTGCATCCGAAATTCATATTTTTAAAACAATGCATTGGGAACGAATATTTCGGATACATTGTTTGCATGGGGCTTAAGAGAAAAGGATTAGTGTGAAACAGATTGGGGAAAAAATAGCTTATATGCTCCCCACCTTATTGGAGGTAACTTTGGAGGGTCTTCGGCCGCTCCTTCTCTTTGCTTCACACATTTGTCTAACCTAGACAGATAGACCAGAGAAGAAAATAGCTTTGGCGACTTATTTTTTCGTGCTCACTATGTTAATACTAAAGTTGTGTAAAGTTGTATATACCCCATAAGGGCAGAGTATATATGTATATAAAAAATAAATACACAAACCAACAGTTTTCATGCACACATTCAGCTTAAAAGCATGTAGCAGTAATGTAAAACGCATTTACCAGAGACTAAGGCCATTATCAACATACACATTTTCCAACGCATTGCAGTAAGTGCGCCTTTCCTCACTCTTCAACACGATTCTTGTTCACTTGTACATTCAAGCACACTTTTCAACACTCACATAGTCGCTGTGTGACGTCACCAAGAGGGTTGGTTACCTGGCTCGTGTTTAAATGGAACAACGTGGAAATACTAACTACCCTGTACTGGATAAACCTCTGTTGGTGCAGTAATGTACCTCTGGAGTGCATCTCACTCACGCATATCATTTGACACTTGAAGGTCAGGCAAATGTTTGCCAGACTTTCTAATTGCTAGAGATGGGGCAGAGATGAACTTGGTCTGATAGTTTTTTATGCTCAAACAAATACCATTTTGTCAACTTTGGGGGCCAAAGGCATGTAGTTTCAACGCACTTGAGCAAAGCTGTTGCTTTAAACTAACATTCTCGGTGTTATGAGCTCTTCTAATATTGAAAAAAGTTTACTATTTGTTTATGTCACTCATTTTCAGTTGTCGCTACGGGACAAATAAAAATAAAGGTAAAACTTTGTTGAAGTGCATTTGACGGAAGTTTGAATTGACTGGCATTTTTTTTTCCTTTTTGAATTGCAATTCCAGCAGGCATAGCATTACCAACTTAAAAGCTACTGTAAAGTTTTTTTTTGCACAGTAACTATCGTATTCACGCTTTAGAGTACACTATAGAACAAAATTCTTTTTGTAATTCGCTGCACATTTAGTTGTCCCCTTTTTGGCTGTTTCGTTTTCTGTTCAAGCATTCTTCTTAAAGGATATTAAAGGATTTTTTATTAGTGTAAGCAAATTTGTTTATCTACGTTTATCTACATTTTGTAAATTTACATCCATTGTGCATGCAAGACAAATCCATTCCTTTTGTTTTACCCAGTTAAGTCCATTTATCACGGCACAACTATGGCGCAAAGTTCTTTTGATTATTGACTCAAATTTTAATCAATTCATAAAGAATTTCTAATTAATTTTCTTTCTGATTAGTTTTAAAGTAATTGCGAGCTAATTCTTATTGAAATTAAGAGTATAATTGGAAAATTTCATTCCACCTTACAAAATTTTATGAAACATTGTAAATATAAGCCAGATGGGTCCAAACTATCTACTGGAAGTTCAAAAATTCTGGAAATTTGACTAAAGCTGTAGTTAAATACCTGCCTCAAAAAAATACAAAAGGACCTCGACTGATCTAATATCATTTAAAAAAAAAAAAGGTGGACTTAACTGGTTATGCCTGGAACCCACATATTTTTTTGCTTATAACATGGAATCTTTATTCAAAGGAGAATTTTTGAAGTAATAATAGCTCTATTATGAGGACTTTAAAAGTTTTCAGAACCTTCTTTTATTTATTTATTTATTTATTTATTTGAGGGGTACAACTACGTACAGTTGACATTATATTATAAAAAAGTACATATAAATTATTTAGAAAAGAAAATAGAGCGAGGGAATTGATATGAACTAATCTGCGTCTCTAGCCCGATGGGTGAACTTTTTAATGATATGCACCAACTCACATCAAGAACTGGCCAGAAACTTGGATTTACAATATTAAAGTTGAAAAAAGGAAGCAAGATAAAAATTAAACATTATATCGCAAAAAAGCCAATGGATCACCATTGACCAAGTGACTCATAATATAGGATTGGTCAAGGATGCTCGAAGTGGCAAGTCAAGGTGACTTAAGATAGAAGAAGTGATAGATTGAATAGACCGTTCGAAAGAGAGGAAATTGTAAAAGTTATTATAGTTAGAGCATAAGACACGGAAAGGGTCGTGCAAAGCATAATTAGATCTACAAAATAGTAAGGCTAAGGGTCGAAAATTACGAGTTACTCTGGATGGTATGACCAAAGTAACTTTGCTAAGGAGTACATTGGAATCGATAAGACCGAGTAACAGTTTATGCAAGAATAACACGCCGTGGCATGTTCTGCGGTGATTTAAGGAAGGCAATTTTATAAGGCGAAGTCTATCAGAATATGGCGGCAGTCGGATATTTGGGTCCCAGTTTAAGCCACGAAGTGCAAAAAGGAGAAATTGCTTTTGTACGGACTCAATCATGTCCTGATAAAGGTGGTATTGAGGGCTCCAAACGCAGGAACAATATTCCAAAATTGGACGGACAAGAGAAATATAAAGAAGTTTGGTTGTGTAAGGGTCGTTAAACTCTTTAGACCAACGCTTAATAAAAGCAAGAACACCTCTCTTCACGATGTTGCAAATATGGTTATTAAATTTAAGGTTATGATCAAACAAAACACCAAGGTCAGACACACTCTCGATGCGTTCTAAGGTAGAAGATTCTAAAGAGTAAGTGGCCAAATAAGGAGCAGAACGATAAAATGTCATAACGTTACATTTTGTCTTGTTGAGAAAGAGTTGGTTGATATTGCACCAAGATTGCATGTTATCAAAATCATGCTGAACAAGTAAGAACTTATTATTATCGGAGTAGGACATACAGAGTTTAACATCATCCGCATACATAAGAATGTGAGAAGATGAGATTACCTGAGGGAGATCATTTAAAAATAAGTTAAAAAGAAGAGGGCCTAGATGGCTACCTTGAGGTACCCCTGACGTGACCATAATTTCTGTAGATTCGCAGCCTTTAAAAACTACCTTCTGGACTCGGTTGGATAAATAGGACGATATCCAATTTAAAAGACAAGACGGAAACCCCAGACGAGACAGTTTAACAAGTAGAAGACTATGATTTACCGAATCAAATGCTTTACTAAAGTCAGTATAAATGACATCAGTTTGTTTTTTTTCCGTAAAACCAAGATTAATAAGAGACGAAAGTTCTAAAAGGTTAGTAGAAGTGGACCGACGTTTTACAAACCCATGTTGGGAATCCGACATTAAAGAACGACAGTAGTGTTGCAATTGTGAAGTTACAATCCTTTCAAAAACTTTTGGAATTGATGAAAGCTTGGCAATACCACGGTAGTTCTCAATGTTGGACTTGGAACCTTTTTTGTGAATAGGGATAATAAAGGATTCATTCCAGATGGCCGGAAGATAAGAATATTTTAATGAAGTGCGGAAAAGAACAGATAATGGTGTAGAAAGAGAGTGCGCACAATGCTTTAAGACGCAACTAGGAATGGCATCGGGGCCAGGGGAGAAGGATGATTTAATGGACAGTAGGGATTGTAAAACGTCGGTTTCAAAGATTTCTGGATAAGCGATAAGATTTGAATGTGGTAGGTTATAGGGATAGTTAAGGTCAATGCAATTAGGGTTGACAGAATAGGTAGTTTGAAAAAATTTCGCAAACAGGTCGGCGATTTCAGAATTGTTAGTAGAGCTTTCATTTTTGAAATATAGCGATGAAGGAAATAAGGAAGATTTACGTTTAGAATTAACAAAAGAAAAAAATTTTTTAGGATCACTACAGAAGTTAAGCCGACAGCGGGAAAGATAATTATTGTAGCAAATTCTGTTAAGAAGGACGAACTTGCTGCGTAAAATAGAAAACTTATAAAAGTCGACAGGAGATCCAGATTTCTTAAATTTTTTGTAAGAAGAAGACTTGCGATTTTTTAAAGAGGACAGACTAGTAGTAAACCAAGGCGGCTTTAAAGAAGGAGCCGGGACAGAATAAGGGACAAAGAGATCAAAAGCAGCGTATAAAACCCGATAGAAATTGGAAATGGATAAGTCAAGGTCATTAGTAGTCAACAAAGGCAACCAGTTAACTTCGGACAAAAATTTATTAAGACCGACAAAATTAGACTTGCGAAAGCAGCGATACCGAAGAGCATGAGCATGTGGCTGATTTCTGTAGAGACCATTAAATTTTAAAGAGATTTGTAATGTCGGATGGTACGGATCCTCGGGTACGGAGAGCGGACAGACCCTAGAAATTTCAAAATCAGAATTATCATTGACAAAAACGAGGTCAAGCATTCTATTTGAGCAATTATGTATAAAATTTATTTGGCTAAGAGAGATATCAATCAGTCCTGTAACAAACTCATGATTACCAGATGGAAAAAGAAAACTAGAATTGACTGAACTAAGCCAATATAATGTAGGCACATTAAAGTCGCCTAAGACAACAATTTGATCCCGAGTACCAACAGAATCAGCCACCATACGAATGGCAGTGAGATGATTCTGATATACACTCAAGTCGGAGCAAGGAGGTATATAGGAACAAGTAAAATAGATATAGGAATTATTAAAAAACACTTTTACAGCAATGAACTCAATGCCTATTGGAAAATTTAGAGATAGTAAATGAGATTCTAAGGCTACATTTACAGCAATGAGTACACCACCACCACGACCGGGAGACCGGTCAAGCCTGTAGGTTACATAGGAGCTAACAAAAATCTCAAAATCATAGACAGACGCATTAAGCCAGGTTTCAGAGAAAGCAATAATATCAGAATCGAAATTTACGCTATTGGTGAAAAGTCTACTAAGTTTAGAGAGGAGACCACGAACATTCTGATATTGAATGGTAAGAACAGAATTTAGTTTTTTGAAGCTGTGTAAACTACACTTATAGAGGAAGCTACATTAGATGCTAAAGTCTTTTTAGGTTTTCTAATAAACTCATGCACTAAAGTATGAGTAGGCCAGAATGAAGGATTAAGTATAGCAGAAAAGAGAGAATCAGGGACACTAATCTTAAACGAAGAGATATCGCGCTTATACTTAAAATTGAACTTAAATACTTCAATTTCATTTGGAGAAATATTAAGCTTCTCGCAAACGAATTGATTAATGCAATTTTCAGTAGCCGATGGCATTAGCCTGGAGACGAAGATTGTCTTTTTAGGAGCCACTCCTACCAATGAGTCCGAGGGGTCAGCAGTTGGCGGGGCGGCAGGTATAGGGACTCCACTCAAAATGATGACAGAGGACGGCGCATCAGTCACGCTGTTAGTGGCGCAGTCCGTAGTGGCAGACTCGACAGAAACGGTAGGAGCTGTAGAAGCTACAGTCAAACTAGCGCCAGTGTCAACAGCAACAGCACTAGCCGTGTCACTAGCAGCGGCTGAAGGAACTAGTAGAGGTGTAGCAAACGAAATAAGCTGCGACGGACGGGGAGTTATAGGCGAGTCCAGCCCTGTAGGGTTAGAATTTATTAAAGTTGGTTCAATGGCTGGTAGGTTTGCCTTTTTGCGCTTAGGTGAAACTCTCATAAGCTGCAAATTGCCAAACATACTTGAAATTGAAGAAAACTTATCTTGTAGAGAACGAAAATCCTTATAAAGGTCATCAAATCCCAGTTTTGTCTGGCGCATAAAGGCTTTCATCTCAACTTCAGCGGAACGACAAGTTGGGCAGGTCCAGTTTAGGCCTTTGCCCTCACGTATAAAGTCAAAGACACGGCCGGTCAGACCGGCACATTTTAAATGAGCCATATTGTCGCACATCCAGCATGCAACACAGGCTTCGGTTTGTATACCGCTCCATTGACAAGATGGATAACAACAAATCTTTAGGTCACTCATGGCGATGATTATTTACAAAAGATGCAGCAGACAGACAGTGTATAAGTTAAGTCTTAGCTAAACTCAAGGTCAGTGGCGGATCCTCCGGGGGTTTTTAAGGTCCGGACTCCCCCAAAAGTTGGAAAAATGGTTTGACAGGTTTTTTGCGAGCTCTGATACGTATCCACTTCAGAAAACCCCTGCTATGACCAAATTCTCAGTGGCGGATCCACGGGGGGTTTTCAGGGCCGGACCCCCCCCCCACCCAAAAATTGATATATATTCACTTCGAAGTGAAAAACCCCCGCTTTGACCAAATTCTGGATCCGCGCCTGCTCAAGGTATTTTGTTTCATTATTGACTAGCTCTTTTAAAAGGCATTAATCTTATTTATATTTATTAATTAATTAATTATGATTAATATGATTATTATTATAATATTTTCTCGAAAATTATTGAACTGTATTTTCATTTAAGCATTTCATAAGCTAAGCAAGAGAAATTTTTCCTTTTTGGACGCAATTTTTTGAAAAGTTGAAAAATCGACCTAACCTGCCCAAGTTTTTAAAGTATATAATATAATCTATGTCAAAGTATATTTTTGAACAAAAATAACATCATTATAGCATGTTTGTATATTTTTGGGGACTTTGTTAGGGTAGATACAAAGTATTTTAATTTCCATAACCAGTTAAGTCCATACATTATTTTTAATTTTACATAATAATTACAAATAAATTTAAATTTGAAATTTTTTGCGTTTAGATATTAGCAGAAATTTGAATATCACTTTTTTTTCGGAAAATTTTTTGAGGCAATACTATTATGAAAGGTTGAAAATATAATTAAACTGGCATAAATAAGAAATTTTTTTTTGGCGAATTTCGCTTTTATTTGATTTGGTAAATAATTCAATCAACTTTTAGACACACTCTTTTCTATTTCTCCATTAGCTACAATGACAGGCTGATTGCCCATCGCAACAAGAAGGCTTGTAGGAACGGTCCCTGCTAACATGCTCTAGAAGACTGCCCTTTCAAGCCATGACCCCACAGTTACTTGGCCTTGGCGAATTGTATACAAAAACAAAAATTATGTTTAAAGGCGCCACCAATGCTTGTACAAATTTTAAAGCTTAATAAAAATAAGTTATTAAAAAAAAATTAATTTTTATTGAACTCAAATAACAATCAAAAGTTCATCAATATATTTTAATACAAAAATTACCATATGGCATAAGTACTTCCGATCAGTTCTAGTCTTTCCGACTTCGAAAAATGTCATTTTACAATTCCATATAACAAAAATCTTCAGGAAGAAACAAAAACTAATAACTTACTCGTGTCTTTAAAATATACTACGAAAAAACATTTCCCTCACTGAAAATTTTTAAATTTCTCTACTGTAATCAGTTGAATTTTCGCGCCCAAAGCGCAGCAGTTCTCAAATATTTTTTATCTTTAATCTCACGCAAATGACTTCGTTTCCGTAAAATTAAAACGTACGGTAATAAAATAAAACACAAGAGAAGCCGCAACAATTTTAAATGAGTTTTTGTGGCTGTCCAACGACATAAATTTTTTATGATTTATGTTCATTTTATTTTTCGTATAGTTACCTTTAAAGTGGAAATTTTCGGGAATATATTTTAGTTAAAAATTTTTTGTAAATAATTTAATATTCAGAATTTTTTATATAAATTTTAATAATTTTTTATAGAAATTTTGATACGAGATTAAAAGTTATTGTGCAGCTGTGGTCGCAAATGGATGTCAAATTTATGTCAAGTGGAAAGAAATGTTAAAGGATTATCGAGAATATGTTTATTAAATACAAAACAAGAGGGAGAGGACCACTTCACACACAGCTTCAGATTATACCACTATGTAACAAGAATGACCCCAATTTTATCTTTTAATTTGGAATGGCTGCATTTAAGTCGGAATATTTAAGTTAGTGTAAAAAATGTAGTGCTTAACAGCTAGAAGGAAACAAGTGTGACAAACATTTGTTTCAAAATGGTCAAGGCAAAGAAAGATATCGATTTAGCCATGTCTGTTTATCTTATTGTTCATACGCCCTGTTTCTGTCTCTCGAAGACCACAAAAAAAAAACTTTAATGTTTGCCGCTAGTTGAATTTAGTGATCTAGTTTTTTTGCCAATAAAAAAAAAAATATAAAAAAAAAAAAACTTGAATTAAGTTTTTTAATATTGAACTTTTTCCGTAATAGAATTTTGAGATTTATTGGAAAAATTTGTAAGTTACCAAAAAATTATTACCCATTTTAATAAAATTTGATTTGATTGTGTTGAGAGCTACGCGTATTACAAATAAAAAATTATGAAACAATAATGGGTGAAAAATAGGAATTTTAAATCTATTCTGGCTCAATAACCAATCCATATAACTTTTTAGCAATATATACTACCATTCATTATACCGCAAGAATTATCCAGCATTTGGCTCTAAAACTTTTTATAAAGAAAATTAAGCAAGTTAATACGATTTTGTATTAAAAGCGTTTGAAAACTTCGGGAGCCTAATGTAAAAATTACCTTATCATAACCACTTTTACCAAGAATTAATCAAAAATCAAAATCTGTGAATACTCCAGAGGGTACTTAAAATTTGGAATGTACCGGCTTTTTTTATAAAGCCAAATTTTTCGAAATATCGCACATAATGATATGTGTACTATTGTGACCACTTGCTTGCGCCATCTAGAGACAACAGCTTGCTTGCGCCATCAAACGACCCAAAAATATGCTTGCGCCATCTAGCGACAACAACTTGCTTGCGTCATCTAGCCTCCATACTCAACAGATGAATAATTGATGACGTCAAAATAGGTATTTATATAATAGAGAGAAAAAAATAAAGTCAATTCCAAAGTAAACTAAGGTTACCGTATATTTGGAGCTAATATCAATGGACCTATTATTTCAAGCTTAAAAAGTATTTTTTTTATCAAACCCGCTTGGAAGATGGCATAAGCTGACTGGTTTCCAAATTATATTTCACTTAGTGATTTAATTAAGCAAGTGCTGCCGAAATGTTCTTTTCTGCAATGGCAAATGGCTTCAATGAAAGCTAACACTTGTTTCAAGTATTTTCGAACAAAAAAAAACAACCTTGCACACAAAGAATGCTTCAGTTAAATTGTTCTAATGACTGTATTAGCTTTTATAATAACTTTGAAGTAATTTTAATGAAATGCCAAAATGTTGTTTTACTTAAGAGCCAAATTAACTAAATAATTGCTTGGCAGCAAAAAGTAAATTTACTCTTATACAGTTTCCTGTCAAAAACTGAAATTAAACAGCTCTGAAATGTACATAATACCAACTCACTTGATGTGACCAAGTGCACGTCGAAATTCACGTTAGGAACAAACTCAAACTAACATTAAATGAAATATTTTCAAATGAATTTTATGCACATTAATTTCCGTCAGAAATTTTGCCAAGTTAATATTTCACATGAAACACGAAACTTATTCAAAACACGTTATGTCAGGTGGAAACAGCAGCAGCAGCGCATACAAAATACATCCAATTAAAGCAAAAAATGTACAGTCCGTGTTAGCTGAATAGAAGCAATATTTTTATAAAGTGGAATGCTAAATTGTAAAGGAAATATTTTGCTCTATATAAGCAAAAGTTATATCGGCACTTTCAAGCTTTGCAACTATGTGGGAAAACTAATGATTTTTTTAGATTTTGAAAATTTGGTTATACTCGGGGCTGCAATTTTATTTTAAGCTTAAACCGAACCAATTTAGACTTTTGAAATAAGCGGTATTGAAAATGAGCTCATTTCAAGCGTTTAAAATGCAGCCCCTGAAGATATGCTATGATTTTTTACAAATCTATAATATTATTTTTTTTTAAATGAGTATATTTTATTAAACAATACAATAGTCAACAGCTGTTTCTTAATGATAGTTTGCTGTGCCCCTAAGAAATTTATTTTTTAATTATTACACAATAATATTTAATTAGTTTTCCTCTACCTAGAGAGGGCAGCATAAACAAGTTTTGCATTGACACCAAATCCAAATATTAGTTCTACCGCAAAAGTATACCAAGATTTTTATTTTTTAAAATTGGACTAAATTATTATTATTTTTTCAGTTTCAATTCTCACTTACTTATATCAAGTTATTCAAATAAAAAAAACTTCAGAAAGTGAAAATCAAGTATACGCAGCATAAATATCAAATTCAAAACTAGACAAAATTGCCACAATTCGCTTTATACTGGATTCAAAGGCCAAATTGCTTAAAAAGAAAAATTAAATGATTCCAAACCGAACAATTTTTTTATACCGCTAAAATGTTTTAAAAACTAATAAAAAGCTTAGAAACAATTTTGCTACATATTCTACATTGAAATTTTTTGGAAACAGCTAAAAAAATTGTTTTTTACATATTCTTAATTTAAATTTTTTGGAAACAGTTGCAAATTTTTTTTTTTCAATCCATTTGACAAACTTGCTTCATTTAAATTAATATTTAGCAAAAAAATCTTCCAAAGGAAATATTTGGGATACGCTATTTCATTTAAAGTTAAGAACTAAAAAGTAGCTGCTACGTATTTAAAAAGCTAATAAAGCAGGTTAAAAATTTCTTCAAGACTTTAGCTTTTAAACAGAACATGGAAGGGGTTTATTAAAAAATACTAGAATGTGGTCATGGGACCCCGTCAAGAATTATATTCCTGCCGCTTATACTTTTTCAAGACAAATAATGAATGCTTCACTTTATATTTAAGGAGAAAAGTTTATTTACTTAAAATTAGGTACAAAAAATATTTTTTTTTGTAAAAAAAAACACTGAATTATATATTTTATAAAAAATTATTTTCAAATTGGGAATTCAAAAAGGAATTATGTAAAAAAATGTGAAAAAATAAAATTTGGTCCGACTGAGAAGCTGACGATTGTTTTATGTGTCAGTCCAAGTTCTGTAAAATAACTCATTTTTTCCTAATATTTCTTGAATATCAAATATTTTTAAATAAATTATATTTTTATGTAATTATTTCTATTTAACCATCACCTAAATCAAAACAATTTTGGAAAAGTTTCAAATAATCAGTTTATTCTAATTCGCTCAACTGCTCCTATTAAGCTGACCGGCATTGTCTGCTTGAGTTAAATTTTGTTGCAAATGAGTGAAAATTGTGTAAATACTTGCTAAAATGGATCATAACCTAATTTGTATCGGTTGATTGCCAATAAATATTAAAAAAAAAAAAAAAAAAAAAATTCGCTCAACTGCTCCTATTCAGCTGACCCGCATTGTCTGCTTATGTTAAATTTTGTTGCACATGAGTGAAAATTGTGTAAATACTTGCTAAAATGCAAACCATAAATGAATGCTTCAAGGGGTTTCAGCCACGCCTACAAAACAACTTTTCTAGGCGAGAATTGGTAAATCAATTTTGGCCACATTCCATTTAATCTGCCATATTAATAATATACAAATCCATGCAATTGCCATAATAAGCTCATATCTATGTACAAATACCAATACACAAGCTGTAAATCGAATTTTGCAAAAGTTTTGCATAACCTGGCCATAACCCACTGCCACATTACGTATACAGCAAGGTTAAACCAGCATGCCACCCGGGGGCATCAACGACCGTCCGACCGACCACACGCTGCTCTCAGATGATGCATATTGAATTGGCTTTAATGCAAAGAGTCAAATTGGATATACGAAACCCAAATGCAGCAGAAGCAGCAGCAGCCCCATAAAGTCTCCGGCAACATGGCGTTGAAATCGTAACGGACTGACTGCTTGGGCGCCATCTTGGCTCGAACTTTACACGGAGCTCGGCAAAAGCACAAAAGTCACAAGTGGATTTTGAGTGCAAGTGCGCTTCAAAGTTATCTGAAGGTTTGCAAAATATCCGCGCTACGTGAGCTCCTTTTGGTTGCATTTGTGGCTGTATCTGTGTGTGCTGTGCCACTGTTTGTGTGCATCTGTGTGGGGTATGCGTATGTATGGGTGTGTGCTGCATGCGTTAGCATATCTCTGGACTATTTTGATCGCAAGCCGCATTCCATTTGTGCAGCTGGTGTCTTTTGTGTTATGTCAGTAAGCTCTAATGTGCACATGTTTATATCTACTTTTTCTAACTTGGCTGTACCCTTTGGCGGAGTACATACAAAGATCTAAATTTGAATGAAAAAAATATTAAAGGGGCCACTTTTAAAATGAGTACCTTCGGCTTATGTAAAATTGTCTTATAAGCGATTTGGGAAAAAAAATCGATTTAATTAATAGAATCGGAGATATTTTACTTTAATATAATATAATCATCCATTTTTAACTAAAAAATGCATTTCCTTAATAGAATAAAAAAAAATAATTTTTTAAGTCCATGCTCCTAAGTTATGGATATTCAATTTGAAAGGACATCGCGTTTAGAGAATTTTGACCTAGTCATATTTCTTAAAAAAATAAAATTATTTCAGGAAATTTTTTTTTATAAATTATAAATAGTCATTTATCCATATCTTAATAAATAATATTCAAAATTGAAACTTCACTTTGCTCCTTGACAATTTTCAGCTTTTAAGTCATGTTTAAGTCAATATTTCGAGTCGAAGGCCCAAGTAGCTAGTTTTCATTAAATTAACATTAAGTTTAGTATGAAAAACGGGATTAAATTTGTTAATATAAAAAATAAATTTAATAAAAAATTCATTTTACTCAACTCAATTCAATTTATTGCATCTTCACTGCATTGCTATTAACATACATATTTCTTAAGAGATCAAGGCCACTGTCTTTTTCTGCTTTGTTATAACAATGGAAATTATTATTGTATTATAACTACGTGCTTATTATTATATTTTAGGGAAAAATTTAGAAAGGAAAAAAAAAAACCAATACTGTTAAGAATAAAAACTCAAAGCTAAAAAAAAAAAATTAATAATATTATTCATCATATTTTTTTTATGAATTATAAATCCACCTAAAAAAATAGTCTACATATAATAAATTTATTTATCGATATTTAAAAAAATAATCTTCAAAACGAGAATTGTATTTGACGAAAATTAATTTTATTATTAAGGGAAATAGTAATCAAAGCGGAAGAACGTGTGGTTTGAAGATTTGAATAATTTTTTTTTAAAAAGTAAAAATTTACATTATTAAAATTAAATGGTCTATTCATCGATATCTAAGCAAATAATTTTCGAAAATTAATCATTATTCTTCCTCTTTTTTTATTTTTCCAGGAAGTAGCAACACCAGCTTACAAATTTAAGGATCATCGAGTGAACCTTCCTAAAAAAGTTTTTTTTAAGGTAATTTTGGGTCGAGAAACACGAAAATGACAACCTTTTTTTTTCTTAAGCACCGTTTTCGAGATTTTTTCGAAAAACTTGTTTTTGGGCACTTTTTTCGGTTATTCGTTAATATCTCGTGAACAAAATTTTGTATCGACATAAATGATTAGATTTAAAGGTATTGATGTGTAAAGAACAGTGATATATGATGTGTGCAGATTAAGTAAAATTTATTGAAGGAACAAGAAACCAAAGTCGAAAAAAATTGAATTTAAGTAATTTTCGAACATTTTTCAAAATTATAAATTTTCAGTTTGCTTTTTATAAACAAAAACAATTTTTTAAAATTACGTTAAGCTTTTAGCTGAAAGAGAATTCTTTTACGAACATTTCGAGTCTAAGATCTAAACAAAAAGTTCTTAGAAAAATGTTTTTGAAAAACGGTTTTCAAAATTTGTTGTTTTGTAAAGCAAAGCGTTTTTAAAGCAAAAAAATATTTTTTATAATTTTGAATAGTAACCACCAATAATCATTTATAAAAAAATAAAGAAAATAATAAATAAATTATAGCAGCGGAAAAATATTCTTCTCTAAAGAAGAAACTAAATTTTCAAATAATACTAGTAGTTTTGGAAAAAATATTTAATTTTGTTTTTCAATTCACGATCACACCCATCTGTAACCTTTATCATTGTTGTAAGGAAAAACAATAATATATAAGGGCATACAAAATTCGTTACCCTACATTCACTTTGCGCTATATTTTTCTCTCAAATTGGATTTTATGCAATGCACATTATAGCCACATTTGAATGTATGCATCTGTGTTCGTGTTTGTAACTATTTGCAATATATCTCTGAAATTGAGTCACAAAATATGTGTATCCATAAATAAGCTTGTAAAGTTTTTGGCGACCTCCAATGTTCTGCAAACTAAATTGGATTTTTAAACAAAGCCACTTTGCAAAGAGCATGACTTAAGATCACAATAGACAGACGTTAACATAACTCTAACTTAAACTTTTCGAAATAAAAGCAGCGACGATTATTTTTTGCATGGAGACCAAATAACATTAAAGCGTATGAATTTAATGACAAAACTTGGTTAATTTACAATTAATTCAAAACAAAAATCGCCGGTTAGTTGATTTTAAAGGAAAATCTATTGGATGAAGAAAAGTGACGGAGCGGATATAAAATAATAAAGTTGTTGGGACTTAGCTTAAAAGTTTTAGGCACTGCCGCCTTTTTCTTCATTCTATTCCACCTGTAGTCCTCTAACGAACTATTAAAAAAGTCTAGTCAAAAATCAGCAACAAATGGCATAAAAAATTAATGAATTTCTTTTTTAATTCTAACCAAAATCGTAAAAATACACCA
The DNA here is from genome assembly GCA_949987675.1 of Chymomyza fuscimana. Classification (NCBI taxonomy): domain Eukaryota; kingdom Metazoa; phylum Arthropoda; class Insecta; order Diptera; family Drosophilidae; genus Chymomyza; species Chymomyza fuscimana. The sequence goes on along the minus strand of OX465088.1, from coordinate 120,620,711 downwards.
TTTTTTCAATTTTTTGTTCAATATTGTCAAAAATTTAATATAAAAAAATGATTAAATGTGACTATTAATTAATTAATTATCAAAATTTATTATTATTCATTCTCAATATTATTTTAAATAACTAAAAAAAAAAAAAATATTAGGCAAAAAATATACCTCGCAACTTTAATATTAAAAAAAAATACAGGTATTAAAAAAATGAAAAAAATAATTTCTGCAAGCATTTATCATCCCAAAAAATGTTCGAAGAAAATGTCCTGGGCTATTTGAGATGAAATGAGCCATTAAACCAGAAATTAAATTTTAAAAACTTTAAGAAATTTAAGTTTTTTCATATTCGTTTACAAAATTGTGACCCAATTTAACTCGCTCCCACGAAAAATCAATTTTTTTTATTGGAAAAACTCATAAAATGGCACGTTAACAGCCAACCTAAACTAACAGTTCCGTATTCTGGCTATTTTGGCATCGTCTAAAACAAAACTAAAAATATTACAATTTTTATTGCCTGTTTCGTATAAATGAATCCAAGGAGCTAAAATAAAGCAACCATCTGGCTATAACTTAATGGCTATAATATGCGTTTATCTTCGAAAGGGGCGCCATTTTTATCGCATAATATTATTCAATGATTGACGACGAACTAACGGCACTTTCATAACACCAAAAAAAAAAAATACACAAAAAAAGCAACAAAATGAACGTCAGAAACTTTGCAATATATTTCTTTATATAGCTTGTCAATTTTACGGGCTGCAGACAGCAAACAAACACAAACTTGGCCAAAAGGCAAACTGCCAAAATGGAAAGAGCGAAGGGAAGCGGGCCAAGGGCTGAATGCGGTTAACCTTCAAACTTCTGTTATTGACGGTGTGAAATGATAGAGTTCTGACTTTTGTTTTGGCCCTTTTTTTCACTTTAGATATGAGTTGGTAAATGGGATATATCAAAACAGCGTGTGGGTTTGCAGGAGGTGTGGAAAGCCACTTAAAGTTAATTCTTAAATATGTACAATGAACATTTTATTGATTAACCAAAAGGAAGTAGAATGTAAGGATATATCTTTATCCGGATAAGCTAGGGTGTTTACATTCATGCCTTTATTTGTTAGCTACTACAGCTAGTATAACAAATGGATTGAGTAGTTTGACTTTTTCTCATGTACTGTGCACACCAGCTATAGGGTTTCTTAAGAAGCTATAGAAGGATGTTTTTCCTCTAGCTAGACCTTAACACTTAGTAAGTACGCCCTGTAATGATTCCTGTTCAAGTTCTCAAAACAAAAACCGGTTTAAGAAAATGGTCAAATTATTGTAGATTTCTCAGCCTTCCTTTGAGTGACATTATTCCATCCGATTTGAATGATTTTTTTAAATTCTGTAAGTTGTAGAAACTCAAGAGATATATTGATCCAGCTTGCATTCTATCTGGATTTATTTGCTTCTCTTAAAAGGTATTTATTTAATAATCAGAAAACGAAAAAACCAAATCGAACAATTTTATTCGGATTTGTTTTCGCGTGCTCCGGAAAACGATTTTTTTTCTCGATGTTTTCCTTTTTATTTTCGATAAGTTCGTACATTTCGCTTATTTTTTCAATAAAGTCTCCATGTTGTGTCGCGATAAATATAATTTGAAGACCCATTTAGCCGATTCTGTTTAATTCCTCGTGCAACAAATCATTCGGTTTCAAACCACATGAAAAATTCGGTTTGGTGGAATTGGGAGCACCAAACATTCGGTTTCAAGACGAATCTGAATAAAACGTTCGGATTCGTTTTCCGGAGCACGGCCGTATATGTTCGATCCGACAAAGAGGAGAGAATTTGAATTAAATTGTTTTGAATTATTTAATTTAATTTTAAGTGGTTAGGATAGAACCAAGACACGTTGGGCTAATTGGTAGCGGATTCGGATTTAGCGCTTCGCAGTACAAAAGATAACATTTGTATTATATTGTTCGAAGACAATGTGTAATCTTTCGGACTACTTTTTATCTAAGTAGGAATGGAAGATGTTTCCATGTGGGCACGACTAAGTTATATACAAAATTACAGACAGTGGTGTGAAGAAATGTTTGGAGACATTTTTTGAAATTTCGATATGGCAGATGGGACAAATAGTAAGGAACGCTGAACTACGAACTTCTGATCCGATATGAGGCATTACTACGCAACTTCTCGCTTATGCGGATGACAAGGATATTATCGACAGATCAATGATATCTATGAAAGCAGCCTTTGTCAAGTTAGAAAAAGTAGCAAAAAAGGAGGATTGCGAGTAAATGAAAATAAAACAAAAATTCATCTAGCTGGAAATCAACACTGGGTTCGGCGCTTTGGAAAAAACATAACCATAGCCGAGTATAACTTCGAAGTTATCGACCAGTTTAAATATCTTGGTTCCACTCCACGAACGACTGCTTAAGTGATATTAGAGAAAGAATTAAATCTGCGAGCTCGACAATTTTCTCACTTTCAACGTTCCTCAAGTCACGCCTTCTCAACAGAAGCCTAAAGCTCCGCATATATAAAACAATGATCCGACCAATATTTACGTACGGATGTGAGACGTGGACTCTGAGGAAATCAGATATAGGCCTGCTAGAGAGGACAGAGCGAAAAATTTTTACGAAGAATTCTTGGTCCGAAAGGGATGGATCCTAACAATTACCGCGTTCTCACCAAGATTTTTAACGACACAAGTTTAGTTTAGGTGGGCCGGACATGTTGAGAGAACGCGAAACCCAATTCTGAAAAAAATATGCTTCAATCAACCAGATGGAAGAAGAGTAGTTGGGCGACCCACGCTGGATAACTGGAGTGGAAGATGATTTATGAAACGTCCTAAACTGGGAGGAAGCTGCAAAGTATAGAGATTATTGCAGAGATATTGTTCGAAAGGCCAAAACTGAAATCTAGCTGTAGCGCCAAGTATGATGATGAGATGGCATATGCCGAATACAATATAAGATAACAGCGACTTAAAGTATTTTATCTCTAAATAAAAAGTTTTTTAGGCTTTCTAATACATTTCCAATATATGGTATCGCAGCTAATGTAATATTGCTAAATTCTACTGGGGATTAAAATAACAGCAGGTCGAAGGATATCAGTTTTCACTTGCTTTTTTTTGAGAATTTTTACTTTTGAACTATATTTGGTTTTTGCGATGAAGCTTTTTCGACAATGTTTTTTCGGTGGGGATACCAGCTGTCTAGTACAATTTACGTCTCCACTTGTAAGTCGCTCAATTTAACTTTATAGACCTTCTATAGAACCTAAAATGTAAACTCATAAATTAATTTGACGTTCCATACAAATCCCGCTAACGAAACAAACTGCCTCTCGACGAAATTCGAACAAAGCTCTTTGTTCCATATTTTCATCGTTTAACGTCCATTGAAAGCTAACAAAGAATATAAGTGTACTCGAAATTCGTTCTATAATACAATGTCTCACATTTTTTTTGTTTTTTTTTTTCGGCACTTTTATTGTTATTATGCACTTTTGTTCAGTATTTATTATTTATGGTCTGCTGTCGTGTGAAGCACTCACAACATTTGAACGCGCTTCAAAATAAACCACCCAAAGAGCGGCAAAGTGGTTCAAAATCAACTCATTTCATATGCAAAAAAGACCAGGGTCAGTTTTGTCAGTTAGTCAGTCTGTCATTCAGTCAGTCTATCATTTGCTGACATACAACGCGTTGTGATATAAATAAAATGTTCAACAAACCATCGAGTTTTCATTAGTTAAAGTGACGTATTCGAATCGATTGAATCCGCATATCGATTATTCTGTATATTTAGGGACCCAAAGAAAACATGCAACATTTATGCATGAAATATTTAGCTACAATTTGCGGTAAAACTTGCAGTCGATTAAATGTCATTGATATGCCCTTGTTATAAGCTGCATAATTTGCATACAAAATGAAAGCTGCAGTGGCGTAAGGCATTAATACCCCCTTCACATGACCTTTTAAAGTTCAATTAAAGTCAAGTCCGGAATGCTCTTTATTATAGTAGAATTTGTGAATGTATTGAAATAATATGTAAGCGGTAACTTTTTTTTGAATTACTTTATGGGGGCTCTGCCCCCTGCTTGTAAAAAGTCGTATAATATGTTTCTTAGCCCATAACTTTAGGAGAGAGTGTCCAATTTGCTTGGCAATTTTTTGTTTTTTTTTCGTCTCAGCCAATTACACTAGTTTACAAAGGGTCATCGAGTGAACCTTCCTAAAAAAGTGTGTTTTGGGTAATTTGGGGTCGAGAAACACGAAAATGGGAACCCCCTTTTTCATAAGCACCGTTCTCGAGATATTTTCGAAAAACATGTTTTTGGGCACTTTTTGAAAGATGATTAGATCGAAAGGTATTGATGTGCTCTTTCCAGTGATATATAATATGTACAGATAAAGTAAAAATTATCAAAGTTACAGGCAACCAAAGTCGAGAAAAGTAAAAATTATGTTAAGCTTTAAGCTGAAAGAGACTTCTTTTACGAACATTTCGAGTCTAAGATCTTTAAAATCGGGTAAGAACTGTAGATGTAAAAAACACTTTTTTGGGAAGGTTCATTTTTCGTGTAAACTAGTGTTATAGGTAAATTAAAATCACCAAAAATTTAAAAGTTTGAAAATCGTGAAAAATTTTACACTTAAGCAAATTTGAGAATTTTATGTGAAAGTTTTTAAGAAAATTTTTTATTTCGATTTTTAGTTTTCTCCTAAAATTTGCATTTCTGTTTAGAGACTGCTAAAGTAATTTTTACTATTTTCCACATCAAAATTTGACGGATGTCAAATTTTGGCACGTTTAACTATAACGAAACTTTATATCTGCATAATAATGTACCTATTAGATAGCATTTGATAAAATAAAAAAAAAAACTTCCTCGATCTGCGACGTTCAGGGTCCAATTATATTGATGTTGTTTTTTATCAATGGAAAGATTTTGTTATTTTGTGAAGTTACCTTAAACTCAAGCTGCTACTTCAAAATTTTAGGGGCGAAAGGAGGCGTGGAAAAGGAACAAAAAAGAGTTTGATCTGGCGGAACATATAAGGAGTGCAACAGTCAAGTTTGGTTATACTGGCTCTTATAATTTTCAAGGTGTAGGCGTTTCATACAGACGAACGGATAGACATATCTAGATCAATTTCTTTTGCCTGTTGACCATATTAAGGGTATCTCTTGAACTTTTGTTGGCATTTTAAAAAGAATAGATTCTCACCTTTGAGCGTTAGAGCATATACTTGGAACTAAAAGCGCAGAAGAAAATTTCTCAAATAATCGAACTTATGTCTGACTTGGTAACTCATCACATTGAAATCATGGCTGACGAATTCATAAATTTTGTGAAAGTGTTTTTGCATTATTATGTACACCCAGATTATAAAATTTTCAAGCAAAACTATGTGACATATGTATAATGGTAACTCGCTTCCCCCTATTGCATAATGCTTTCTAAGCCACTGGAAAAGGCCCTTTAACTCATTTTACAAAAGTTTATAATGACACACACATATTAGTATATCATACATATGTACATATGTTAAAAAATGTTCGTGTAAATGCCACAAAAGCCTGTGATGACAGCTATTTGATGTCCGGCTTACATTACATTTTATCGGGACCAAACAACGATTTATCAAACGCAACCGCAACCGCAGCCATTGTTTAGTGCCTGATATTGAAATATGGTGGGGATATCCCTTCGAAACCCAAACTTATAATGTCACTTCAGAACTTTAAAATTCAAACCAAACGTTGAGAAATTTGAATACTCTTAATGCTGAAAGTGTTCGAGTTCTCTAAATTAGATAAAGTTAAATTTGAGACATTACTGATTACTCGGCAAGTTTCAAAAATGTTCGCGGGAAGAAGCCAAAAAATAAACTCGAGGTATGTAAAGAGAAACAAATTTTTTTGAGGGAGAAACCAAAACAAAATTAAACGCTTGAGAGCAATGAAGAACATTTATGTAAGATATATTTTTATTTCTTTATTTTTCCGATGCCGTTTTGTAAAAGAACGACCCTATATAAATATACGTGCATGCGAGCATGTATGTGAGTGTACATATAATACCTTGCCTGTTGCGGTTTTAGGCCATTGTTGGCCTGATTGGTTACTGCTGTTATTGCCGCTCCTGTTGTACCGCACTTAATTATTGCCTGGCGTTTACGCGGCGTATGCGTAACATGCGAAAACACAAACACATCTGGGCCGCACCAAGTCTAATGCACACACTCATGCAAGTTTTGATTCTTGCATAAATTTGCATATCAATTGGCCATAAGGCAGGAGCCCCCAAAAGTCGACTACATAAATCTATCAGCAAAGTTTCTCGTAATTAAACTGTCAACGTAATTAAATTTATGCCTAATACTTTTGAGCCACAATGTCTTGCATATTGAAACATGACCAAATTATTTTTATGACTTTTCGAGCCTCGTTCGCAGTTGCCTCGTGCAGCTTGTGCCAAGTATAATTTGTATTTTATGTTGCCTCACTTTTTCTGCAGCGTTTGGCTAATATATTGCAAAATTTATATGATATTATTTATGCTGTGTCTACAATACAAATTACCAAACAGTTCCCTGGAAACTTTGTTGCTCTGGGGTAATAACAATAAATATTTTCCATCGTGGTTTGTGGCTTTGGCTCTAAAGAGATTCCACACAGCAGCTAAAGGCGTGAATTAGAAAATTTATTCATAATATCTATGGGTGAGTTGGAAAATTTATTCATACCATGTATGGGTTAAATTTAACCAGTGCAGCGAATAGAATGTGGAAAAATGAAATCAGAGTAGCCGAATGGATTTTTGCAGACAATTTTGACATAAATTTATATCTTAGGCAATTTTGAGTTAAATGGCTAGAAACATGGCCTTGGGCAGTTTTCTAAGAATCAACCATGGTATAAAATTGGTAACAATGTAAATGCAAATTTGGTGGTTATATTTAAAGACAAGGAAATGCATTAAAGGGTAGGTATAAGGTGTGAGGAGCACAATAGATGCCAAGGGTTGCAGTGCAGTTTTCCCCTTACAATATGTATAGGGTGGGCCATCTGTTGTTTTGGTTGTTTAATACTCACAATTCGGAACATACCGTTCCAAAGTGTATGCTCTTCGAATATGTCAAGTTCAAAACTACTCAATTTTAGTCAAGGATCGTTGAACAACAGAACAACGTGTAAAAGCGGTGCAGGCGTACTATGAGAATCCAGCCGCGGCGGGCATTTGGGTGATATTATTTTTCATACATAAATGAATAGTTTCAAACTTGCACTTGCGCTTTTGAAATCAATTTCAATCAAATTTCAATAAGACAGCTTTACCTCGGGGTGTCAGAAATATTTATCAAAAGATTTAAAAAAAACAGCCTTTTGTAAAAAAATAAAATATTTTAAGAGTCTTAGATTCGAGTATTTATGAATTTTGTTTTTCAAAAATAATCGAATAAAATTTAAAGCAAAACCGTAAAGAGATAAAACCAAAAGTTAATACAAGCCCGTGTAGAGATTTCTGGCACTTGGCTAGAAATTTATAAATTCTTCTCCGCCAACGATTTTGGTAACGAGTACTAATCGATAAATCCCAGTATTATAAATAATTCGAGTATTTATGAATTTTATTTTTCAAAAATAATCGAATAACATTTAAAGCAAAACCGTAAAGAGATAAAACCAAAAGTTAATACAAGCCCGTGTAGAGATTTCTGGCACTTGGCTAGAAATTTATAAATTCTTCTCCGCCAACGATTTTGGTAACGAGTACTAATCGATAAATCCCAGTATTATAAATAAATACGATACTGATACCAAACAAAATGAATCCGCCTAATGTCCGAAGAAAATAACTTAAATAGACTTCTGAATAAAATTTTACAATAAAGGATCTAAAATCTTGGTTCTATCGACATTATGAAGAAGTTCCCAGGGAATAGGTCCTGTAGGCCGAACATTCCAAAAATATTCCAAATCTGAAATTTCTGTTTAAGACGATGGAAGCAGAAAGAAATTTGCTTTTATTTTAGATATTTTTTCTAATTTAACATATCTTTAAGCTGTAATAAACGCTATTTGAAATAAACATTTAAAACACAAATGATGGGCTTCTAGCATCAAAATAAAAATTCGAATTAAATAGCCTTACATCATCATTTACGAATAATTAAAGTATTCCAACTTTATGTAGAATAAAATTTCCTTAAAATTTGAAATTTCAAATAAATTTTTTTAAAGTCGTTTCAAGGTTAAATATTAAAGGTCAGTTTACCTTAACGAAACTGCAGCCGATAGATCTTTCGTTCGATTCTCTGCAAGTAAGAGTAATCGATAGCTCTTTAATTCACAGAATTCGATAGCTCTAAAAATCACTGCTTATCACTTAATCCATAAGCGATACTTGTGTGGCAACAGTATTACAATAAAAAGCTAACTCTAAGTTAGACAAGATACCTTAAAGACTTTCTTTCATCTTGTGTACTCTTTAAATTTTCTTAAAAAAAAAAGTACCCTAAGCTCATGTTCCAAACTGAGGTGAATCCGTTTTCGCAACCTTATTTTTTGAATTAAAGTAAAATTGAAATTAATAAGCTATTACAGCGATTTTACGCCCAATGAAGCTAAGAAATATGCTAAACTCATGCCATGCATAGATGTCTAGCCGTGCTAAGACAATCCTTTGAGACCAGCAACTCACACAGATACGCACGCACACATACAGAAAAGCCATTAAAAAAAAGTTTGGCGCACGAATTTTGCTGGGTTTGCTTATTTATACTTAATGAGACACGCAGCAAAACTTGGCAAGTCAGACAAAAAAATACAAAAACAAGAAGAAGTAAAACAATCCGTAGATATAGCCCGAAATAGCAAGAAAATTAATTACTAGACATTAGCAACCTAGAAAAAAAAAGGAAAAATAAGAAAAAGTACTCTGACAGCGGAAGGCACAGAAAGTTGGTAATATAATTACGGTTGCAGTTTGGACACCCGAACGTAAAAGAGCTCCACAAAACAAAAGCCAAAGTCAAAATGGTAAACTTGACTATTATGCAGGCAAAAATACCGACAACAATAAGTAGGCCGACAAGAGTCGGAATACACCGACTACAACATACCCTAAAGCCTTGATTGTTCACTGCTTCTAAATTACCAAAGTTTTCAGTCGATTTTGAATCAATTTTAAGAAGACTTTGAAAATTAACATATATCTTTAGTTTTTATATTGTTATATTGTTTATCAATCTGTTAGGACTGAGTTTAGGAGCTAAGATTTATATTTACGGCCCACAGATGAATGTTGTAAGTCCAAATAACAGTCTTACTTGCTTTCTTTTTAATATGTGATTCTTCTATCTATTTTCCGTGATTGTGATTCTTCTATCTGTCTGTCTATCTATCTTCTTCTTGCTGCGCAGTGACGTGATCTAATTGTGAAGGTTACGTGCAGCGCAAATGTCTTGAGAGCAACTAGACGCGGCATTTCCAAAGATTAAACGACAATTTTATTTTATATTCCATACTTCACGAATGGACAGATTTTGATGAAAGTTAACTATTTCACAAATCAATTCACAAAAAGATGATTTCAATGAAATAGAAGAGAAACGATGGACAGTAAGAAGAGTATACACATATGTATAATGAGAAGAGAACATATCTTCTCTTATTATAACAAACATGCACCAGACGTTGATCATAGGCTGATTTATTGCTCCTTTACCATTGCTCCAAAATCACTTGCATTTTTTAAGCGTATCTTCTGACGATCTGATATTTTCAAAGTCTATATCTTTAATTGAGATATCGCAAACATTACTTTTACCACTTTGAACGAATTTCTTCTAGAATCGACAAATCTTATTATTAACATGTTCCATTCTAAAAGAATAAATAAAAAAAAAAAATTTGAAAAAGCTAATTTCATTTTCATTTTTAATATTTAAAGCTTTGTTTTTATACGCTTTGATTTTTAACAACATGAGCAACAACAATCAGCTTATTTATTTATTTATTTAATATTGTTACTTAGAATTTAATTCTATGGAACAAAAGTAGTTTAAAGCCAGAGCAACATAGGCCTTCAGGCTGGGTGGTATATTCAATTGCGTAACATATGTTTTTGTTTTTTTTTATCACAAAGAGTAGGTTATATAAACAACAATCAGCTGTTTACACGTGTCATATTGATTGGTTTAGTTTTGTTAAGAAATGTTTTTGTGAAAAAATTTAATTTAAAAGCCTAAAAGATAAAGTTTTGCATATTTGTTAGTAGAACATATATCGAGAATTTTTATTTAAAGGCTCATTTGGCCGAACTGAGAAACGGAGGTATACTTGAGACAAGAGATTACCAAATATTAAAAAATATATAACAAACTTTTTTTAGCATATAAAAAAAAAAAAAAAAAAAACAATTAAATTATAATATAAAAACTAATCATTTTTATTAAGTGTTATTTTTTATATTAGTCTGGTTAAGTAGGTAAATATTACACGAAAAAATAGAGATATGGAGAAGTGATGCTTCAAAATAATTTTATTATCCGTAAATAAAACGAAAAAAACATAAAGTTTTCAAATAATTTTCAAACCTGTGACAGGCACGAAAAAGTCCTAATAGAGATGGGTAAAATGGTTGTACAGAAGTAAAATTTCGAAATAATTTTTATATCTGGGACTTCCTAAAATTTAAGCCATTAAAGCCAATTTATTTTCATAAATGAGATTACGTCAACTTTCTTGTCAGCTTTAGGTCCTTTTACAGTAAAAAAAGAAGATCTTTCGAAATTGATTTTTTTCCTAAATTGACAGCCAGAAACGATTTCTTGAAAAGTCCTAAACAGGACTTAACTAGTTATGCCGAAAACCTACAGACGTTCTACGTAAAGTAAGTTGAGGAATATATACAGTCTAAAGTTTGCAGCTTAAAAAAAAATCTGTGCATAAACTTTAGGACCGGAAGCCCCTTAAATGAAAACAAATATCCAATCTTGTTGCTTTTTTTTGGTCAACCCAAAACAGGCGTCCTTTATGAAGTGCTACATCCTTTTGAATGCAGTGTATAATAAAAACAATGGCAACTGCAGCGGATATAGTACTTAGTTCGAGTTAAGAGCTGAGGGAAATGCAAAGGAAATGGCTAACATAATGTTCGGTAATCACGTTTCAAATTTTCCCCCAAGTTCTGCTGAAACAGCAGAGCAAAGCGTCTTGTTTATTTTACATTTTCGTGGCGTTTTCCATTTATGCAAATTTTCCATTGCAGCCCTGGCAGCTGCAGCAGCCAATGAGCACGTAAATGATTTTTTGTTGCCACAACCAGCTTTTGCACATTTGATCGATCGTAACTAGCAAGTTTTCGGAGGGGACTTATAGGCAGAGGGGTTACCATGTAGCATGCATGAGCATGCAGTTTAGTTCGTGCCACACATGAATGTGGCACTATTCCAATATTGCCTCTTGCGGTGGAACTGCAAATTGCACTTGCTCCTGAGTACGTGTGCATTGTCTATGCATAAGCATGTGTGTGTGTGTGTGTGTGTGTGTGTGTGCGCAGTGGCGTAGAGAGGGTTCTTAGAAGATCAAATCCCCTAGCCCCACTGAAGATGGTTATTTTTAATGAGTTAACAGATTGTTAACAACTTTAAGCAAATTTATTATTTACTTCTTCATTAGCGCCCTCTTGCGCATAATTTTGGAACTTCTTGAAGTTGCTTTCTTTTTTCTTGCACCTTTTTGCAAACAATTTTATTTTTTTTTTTTTGTTTTTACCCATAAAGAAAATCTGTGGTGCGGAAAGCGTATATGAAAAGGAGAGATATGAAATGAGCTGCCAAAAGGAATCGAAAGAGTATAAAAAAATAATCTTTCATTCGTATTGAAAGAGAGAGACAGAAAAGACGAAGTAAAGAAACAGAGTCTAATATAAAGTGTGCACCTGGCCTGTGATGTATAATAGAATAACTCGAATTAAAAATTTGGCGTCGGGCTTTGGCAAGGAAACCTGCAGGGTGCCGCGCCCCTCAGTGTCCTGTTCAAAAAATTACAAAATTTTTTGTCAAAAAATAGAACAAATCTATTGACAAAAAAATTTATTTTTTTATTACAAAATACTTTAAAAAAATGTGAATTTTTATTATAAATACATATATAAATATATATATATAATATATATAAAAAAATATAAAAAAAATTAAAAATTTTAATTATAAAAATATTAAAAATTTCAATTTTAATTATAAAAAAAAAATAGAAATTCAAATTTTTATTATAAAAAAAAAATAATTATAATTTTTATTATAAAAATTATTATATTATTATTTTATAATAAACACCATGGCTTATTTGATATTTAAATTATAATTTCAAAAATAAAAAAACATTTTATTTATCATTTATAAACCTAAGACTGACATAATTGTTATGAAACTTAAATTTTATTTATAAAAATATGAGCTAATCGTGATTTTAATAAATTAAATAATTTGTGCGGCGCTCCCTGGTACATGCGTACTAGGGAAATAGAAAAAGATTTGAGGGTGCCTAAATTGGGGACGTTATCCAATTGGAGGCCAAAAAGTGTTTAGAGCGTCTTGGATCACATCCAAATTTACTAGCACGACTGCTAAGTTCAGAAAGACCGTCTTCCAGAGCACGAATGAGAAGATTAAAACGGTGCCACCCACAGGATCTCCCAAGGAGAATCCTTAAGTAAATTTCTATAAAATCTTCAATAATAATAATGTTTAATCTATAGTAATTGAAGAATATTGTAATGTTAAGTTTTGTTGTATATATATTAATGTTTCTTTTTAGTCATTAATTATCTTTTGTTTTTTATATAACTTTTAATTTGTTGAAGCTGTCTTTTTTAAGTAGTAGTACACAAATTTTATATTATTGTTTAATAAAATATACACATTTTTTAAAAACAAAAAAAAAAAAAAAGGAAAATGAATTATAATTATTTCATAATTTTTATTTTTATGTCGAAATATAAGAGTAATTTACCCAATTTAAAATCTATATGCATTAGTTATTTTATAAAATGTATTGCGATCCGGCATTCTTTCATAAAATTAACTATTTTTCAAACTAAGACCTGTTTTTTTTGTTTATTTATTTAATAAAATATGCCAAAAGCTGTTTAAAAAAATATGACTGTAATTTCACAGTAGAGCATTTTATTTCAAAAACGAAAATCGTTAAGATCACCTATTTTTCATGAAATCAACTTTTTTGCAAACTTTAACCTAATTTTTATTATAAAAATTGAGTAAATTTAAAGTTTTTTTTTATTATAAAAATAGACAATTAACTTTATTATTATTTTTTATAGCTTTTATTTTTATTTTCAGAAATAAGAGATATATTCACAATTAAATACCAATTATTAAAAGTTTTTTTTATTTAATCATTTTTATTTTGAAAAATTATCACCGTTAAAATCTCTTATTTTTCATAAAATCATATTTTTTTCGAGCTTTGAAAGCAACCGTTTTTTTACTTAATTTGTAATAAAACGCTTAAAAAACTGTTCAAAAAAATTATGACTTTAATTTCTTAGCTTAGCTTTTTAGTTTATTATTATAATTTTTACGATCCCTGATCGTTCGTAAAATTCATTTTTTTCTTACTTTTGCTTTTTTCATTAAATTTATAATAAAATGTGCGATCTGATAAAAATGGTCAAGACTGATCAATATGAATGACAAACAAATGCACAAAGAAGTTTCAAATTAGTATTAAGACCCCTTTGCCCAAAACTATCTACGTCACTGCGTATGAGTGCGCCTGCATGCAGGCAACGCTTTGTTTACCATTTGTATCCGCAATTCAGTTGAGCTTTCGTTAAAGTTTATTAGTAAGGTTCCCATTGCCGAACCAAAGAATGGCTTCTATATGGAACTAGTTGCTCCCAACGGTTGCTTGGATACAATTCTACGTGTATGTATGAGTTTCAATGTGTTTCTGTCTCGTGTGTCAAACAATAAAACTGCATTTGTATTGTTTTGTGGCTTTTGTTTAGAAGGAAGCAAATGCATAGTAAACATAAATACCAAAATTAAAGCTTACATAATTCAAGGCCGTCTGTTGCCTAGAGAGTCTTCGGGGTCTGATTGATAACTTGAGTATGCCAATAAATATTATATCAAACTGTCTAGTTAATTAATTGTTGCTGCTGTTTGGGGAGTTTGGCCATAAAACGAACAATCTGTATAATAAATATTTTTGTCAATAATTAATTAAATGAAATAGATACATGTATTCACATAGGGAATGCAGGAGGTTGAAGAATTTTTTATGATGATTATGAATTTTTTAACTCAATTACTTTCTATAGTTTTACCAGCAACAAGGTCAATAAGGTCAGCTGTGTTTTACTTTAACTACGAGTAATGTTTTAAATGCATATTTTCGACATGGACCAGCTCGGACGACTAGTTACATTAGCTAAGAGAATAACTAAATACATAGTTTTTGTGAGATTAGCCCCAAAGACTAAGGAAAGAAAATGGGTAATAGCTATTTGTAACTAACCCAAAACCTGTTAAACCTTTTCTCATATCATAACAACGCCATCTTAACCTTATCTTGTTCACTAGGCCTACAGTGTTGTTATTTCTCATCACTGTGGACCTGTGACGTCATCCATGTAAAAGGAGCAAAACATTTACAAGCGTGACTCCGTCCATATAGTTGATGTAACGATGGTTATGGTTTCTTTAGGTTAACTAAAGTTAGTTAGCTCTGGTCAGGATTGGTTAGGTTAAGCCAGATTAATTTCTGCTGAGGTTTATTCAAAAGTCAGAGCACAGCGGTAAATGAGTTTGGTTAAAATTTGCAAGGCAGTCGTCTTTGAAATGATATGAATACAAACTCTCTTTGATGTAAAGCCAAATAAATTGAGCGTTGCTAAGTCACGTCATATAAACACTTTAAGTATCATATTCCATAAATTGTTTAAGCTCAAAATTCCATGGAACACAAAATAAAGTCACCCAAAGTCAAAACAAACAAAACATAAGGTAAATGTTTACTTGACTATACTTCCCTTCATAAAGACTGTCATAGGCGCGTTCAAGTGCGCCTTTTAATTGAGCGCGAGCAACAGTGCGTATGCGTAATAAAACTAATAGACCTATATAACATTTGTATAAGCAATTAAATGGCCAAAGCTTTTGGCTGATTTGACTAATTAGAGTTGAAACAAATTAAAGGTAAACTTGGCTAACGCAAATGTCAGAACTTGGCCAACAAATTGAAACAATTACCAAAACACGCAGTGGTTTTGCCCAAAAGCGTTGAGTGTTTAATGCGGTTAATTAAATTTCCGGTAATATGCACTGCAATAAATGAATGAAATTTATAATATTTACCCAAGTTATTTTAGGCAAAATTTTGAAATTGTGGCTTTTAACCTTTAGGTGCTTGGTTAACCAATGCAGGACGAAAGCATACATTTGTGGTTAGCATGTATGGAAAACAACAGAAATTTTGTAGATTTTATCATAGTCATGGCTACTACAATTGTTGAATATACTATTTTGTTATTTTTTCTTCGGAAAAAAAAAAACACATACTAATAATTTATAAATAATATAGTAAACATTTATTTAAAAAAAAATTTACATTATGTACTTACAAAAAAAAAGAACGAAAATTTCATATTTTTTTTTAAGAATATGTTTACAAATAAATAATAAGAGCCATGTTGCCAACTTCGACTAAAAAAATTGGTTCAAAAATACTCAGTACTTTGGTCATAATTAAAAAAAAAAAAAGTGAAAAACACGTTTCTTTTTAAATTAAGCCAAAACTTGTTAAGTTTAAAAACTGAAATTTGATAAGTCTGGGACGAACCTCGTACTAAAATTTGCTGATGTAAAATTTTGGAACATCGAAAATCGAATAAAGCTAACTTAAAGAGCCCTCTGGTAATATAGATCAAATTAGAGACACTCTGAGCAAGAACAATTGATAAAGCAGGTCCTTAAAAACGGCTTTAATAGCTTTGGCAACAACGCAGCAGGACATTGAAAGAATCTCAATCGAACAAATTACTAAAACAAGATAATCTTCTCTGGCATCAGGTTTTTCAAAATTTAATCGTATACGACAACTTGCAGCAGCAGCTTAAGGTTTCTGTAATCATATTTCAAATAAACCTCTAAAAATTTGCTCTCCTTCTCTCCATAAAGCTGGTTTATTAGATTACCTAGAAGCACATAGTTTTTTAGCTGACTACAAAAAAAAAAGAAACCAGGTTCAAGCTCTTATAAAATATTTTTCTAGTTTCAAAAGTCTCGACAACGGTTTGGAATTGTTTTTTAGGAAGCTTTGTTAGCTAACACCAATATTTTGCATTTTTTTGTGTATGCCAAATATTTCCTTTCAAAGGCTACAAATAAAGACCAGCGGCGACATTATGTTTAAGATGAACCTACAAAACTGTCAGCTGCAGAATGTCTGAAACTCTATTTTCCACCTTGAACATCAGAGTAACTAATTCTGCAACATTTTGCTTGCAACCCTTTGTTGAAAGCTTCATATTTCTAACATCAGTGTTGCATTTTCGTTGCAATTTCTTCGCTTTTGTGTTTCTCTCTTATTTATTGTGGCTGCCTTTTGTGTTCCTGTCAGCTGACTTTTGGTTGCCACTGTGGTAGTAAGTTGTTATTGTTGGTTGCAACAATGTGGCGACCAAAGACTGCGCTGACAGTTAATAAATGTTCGCCTGACAGCGCAAGTTACAGCCACAAAAAAAATCACAGTTAACTGGTGCATAAAGGAAGAGAGTGGCAGGTAAATGTGGCTAGAATTTGTTTCTGAAAATGACGAGTTTTCCAAAAAAAGAGATCTTTTTCACATAGACAAAGAACCAAGTGGATGTATGACGTTTAGAACCAAAGTGACGTATACGTCACGAAAACTTTAACCAACTCTGTGGAGGAAAACTGAAAATAATTAAAGTCTTAAATACCAAAAATTATGAAATACAATAATAAAATCGCACCAAAATCCTGCTGCTTTTATTTTAAAATCATTTTCATAAGGGTTTCTTTGCTCTTTTCTACATCTTTAATTCTTAAAACATTTTAATGTCATGGTGTGAAAATAAAAAAATCATTTCACTCTAATTAAAATAAGTTCCACTTAGAAAATTCTAGCACGAAAACTTTCTAAAGCAAATCGTCTACAAAGCCAATTAAAAACTATACCATGAAAAAAAATAAGGAACTAAAGGTTTACTGGAACCAAATAGATTCAAATCTCCATTAACACGCAACAGCAAAATCTTTTGCACATTTCGTGCGATTTCAACTAAAACCAATTTACACAGAAAATAAAATCAAAAGAAAAAATATATAAAGTGAATGTGCATTTATTATGCAGTCTAACTTTGAAAGAAACAAGAAATAAAAATAAGGTTAAGTTGAAAATCAAATAATCAACTCGTGGGAATTCCCAATCTGCGCTAAAACTTTGCTTAGTATAGCTAGAAAACTTTTTTAATTGTGGCGTGCTAAAAGATTTAAAGATAAACACGTGTTTTGATCAAATATAGGAGTTTGAAAGATTTTTTTTTGACTAATGAATACAACTGGTAAGTTCTATAGCTATAAATCAATAAATAAATACAAAGCAATGCTTTGGTGTTCAAACCCTGATGATAATTTTCCTTTTTAATTATTTTTTATATACAATAATTCTTTACTAAAGACCACTTCGAAAAAATCAAAATTTAGTTTCCGCACAATTTTTCTACAATAGTAATTTTTCTCACAGGTATGCTTATGTAAATGGATCCATTTTATTAAAGCAGTTTTTCAATCAAAATTAAACAAATTTAAAGTTATTGTCTAATATTTATTTAAATCATAATCTTCATATTTTGTATTAACATTTCTGCAAATATCCCAAAAAAGACTTTTTTTCTAAATTCTCTTATTTCATAAGTGATGTATAATTTTTTAATGAAAGGGCTATACGCAGTTTGAAAAATTCGCACGGAATGACAAAACTTCATATAAAATATCCCACTATTTGGGATTTTTTTTTTATGAAGTTATAATAGTCAAATTGTCTTTTTTTCTATAAAGTTTTGTCATTCCGCGCGAAATTTTTCACACTGCGTATAGACCTTAAGCAAAAATTACTTACGAGAAACTTAAAATTTTTTATATTTTTTATTTTTGTAGTATTTTTGCCACATTTTATTAAAAAAAAAATGTTTCCCATAATTTTTCAAACATTACTACAAGAAACTCGAAATTTTAAAATTTGTTTAGTTTCTGCGAAAATTGTTTTAAAATAATATCCACAAACGTACTGGATTTTTCTTTCTAATAATTTATAAGTCAAAAGACATTACAAGAAAATCAAAATTTGACATTTCAAAAAAATTTGATTTTATTATAATTTTTAAGTTTTTTCATTTTACTACTCGAAAAACCAAAACGAAAAAATTTTGTTCGTTTTCGTTTTTGCGTGCCCTCAATTTCACATTTTTTGCTGTCGATATCTTTTCCTTACTCTTTGTTAGCACAGCTCTAACCCTTTCGATTGAAATTAACCACGACTATGCTATTCTTATTAAAAGGGAAATTGTTTACGCAAGTCATAGACCATGTCAAAAATTTACTTTTGAGTTTGCATGCTACTCTTTCGATTGATTTAGTAAAAACAAATAAAAGCAGTAAAATGGCATTCTAAAACCGAAAATGAAGTCAAAAAATTTTTTAATGGAACGGATTTCGAGATTTTGCGAAAAAAGCATTTTTCGTAATTAGAAAAAAAGTGTCTCTACTCAATAGCAAATATCTCTGGTTGTACTAAACTGATTTTGATAATTTTCTAACGAAACTGTAGATAATTGGATTACCCATCGATTATAGTTGACACACTATTTTTATCTTTACGGTTTGATCGCTATTTAGGAATTCACATTAAATATTTTGTTATTTTCTGCAAATTTTTGAAAAAAAATCTATTTTGAACGTAAATTTAAAAAAAAAAATTTCGTACAGTTTTATTTATTGCTCTTAAAATCCGATTAACTACGAAAAAAATGTTCGTCAAAATCTGAGAAAAACATATAGAAATAACGGAAATTTTTGTAAAAAGTACAAAAACTCATTTTTTCTCAGCTTGTTTTTTTATACCTCAAAGAGAAAAAGAATGTTTTCTCAAATCGCCTAAAAACATCAACACGTGGAGAAAATCAAATTATGGTGAAGACAAGTCTTTATTTGATTTGTGGATATATACTATGGGTAGCTCAAATGGCTCAGCAAATACCATTTTAAAGGATATTTTGGGCCAAAAACGCGTCAAATCTTTATTGGTCACAAAAACGCTCAAAATTTATGTTCGGGTAATCTTTTTTTTGCAACCGCCTTTTTTCCTCAAATACCCGTTTATATACGAAAGTTAATTTTTACTTTAAAATAAATTTAAAAACGCAAAGCAAACTGTTTTTTTTTTATAAACACTAATTGGCGTTATTATTTTTTTACTCCCTAATATATGCAATAAACCCACTTCGTAAAAAAGCTCTTTCGTTTTATAGACGAATTTCCTGTTTTATAAAGATTTTTATGAAAATAAACGTTTTTTCCTAATAGTGCTTCCGACATGAAAATGTTCGTTTTTTAAAAAATTCATTGTTTTATTATGCAAAATCACAATATAATTTTTTATGCAATCAGCTGTTTTATTATGAACATTAAAAAACTATTTTGTTTATCAAAATAAAAACAATAATATTATATTATTTGCAAAAATCGTCACAGTAAATGTTTTTAAAAAAAAAATCGATTTCTAATTTATATTATAATAATTAAAATAAAAGGTTTTATGCAAGTAACTTTATTGTAACCGAAATTTCATTATTAGAAAAACATTTTTGTAAAGTTTTATATACAAAAAGAGTATTTACTATTCAATCTTTTTCATGAAATTGTTTTTCAAATTACACGCCACATATAAGAAAACCGACTTTCGTAGTTTTTGGAGTCTCAAAAAAGCGCAAAAAAAATATGTACAGGTTTTTGGTATCGCTGAATCCGAATCCGACGTCAAAAAGCCATCAGGTATCGGATATAACCTCCTAAACACCTCATTTTATGGGATGATTTGAGATTACTGAGTCTGGCCTCAGAATTTGAAAATCGATATATGTTTTTTTGTGTAACCGCGTTATAATATAAGCCTAAAGCGCCCCATAAAAATCATGGAGAGTCCATTTATCCAAAGAAGTATTTTATATATTGAATCTGAATCCGCGGTCCAAAAACACCTGCACGACACCTTCATGAGATAGCCTCCAAGATAACTCGATTTCTGGGGATTTTTGAAGTAATGGCAGAACCCTGACGTGCTGAAGATTTTTAACCAAGGATTCGGATTCAACAATCCTAAAAATAGGGCCTGATCTATATTAGATCCGAAAACTTATTACTCTCTTTGGAACCATCTTTCGAAGCTGCGTCTTCCTTAGTGGAATACCAAAGAAGTCAAATGCTCACATGAAAGCCACGTGGATCCTATTCAGGTTATATAAAAGCAGCAGTTACCTTCGCAACAAACTTCAAAAAAAATATTCGTTTGAGATTTAGAAAATGGAAACTCGTTACCAAATATTAGAAAAAGGTGTCAAAAACACAAATACATACAGCCTTTACTTTGAGACCAACTGCGGTAAAATTATATCGCCATGGCACGACATACCCCTTCATGCCGATGCGGATCGAAACACTCTAAACATGATTGTTGAGATGCCACGCTGGAGCAATGCAAAAATGGAGGTTAACCTTGCGACGCCACTGAATCCCATTAAACAACTGATGAGGGGTGCAAGACTGCACAATGTGCCCAATTGCTTTCCATACAAAGGTTATATTTGGAACTATGGCGTTTTGCCACAAACTTGGGAAGATCCAAGTGCTTCAGATGACGTGCTAATGACCAAGGGCAACAACGGTCCCATAAATGTGCTTGAAATTGGTGAACGTGTGGCCAAGTGCGGTGAGGTGCTTAAGGTCAAGCCTTTGGGCATTTTTGCCATTATCGATAACAGTGGACTTAATTGGCGCGTCATAGCCATAGATATCAATGATCCGCTGGCAAGTAAATTGACTTGCTTACCAGATATAAATGAGCACTTTCCAGGTCTTTTGGAGGCCACTGTTGACTTAATGCAAATTTGTCGAATTCCTGAGGGCAAGAAGGAGCTGACGATTGCTTTTCGCCAGGAGCCACAATGCGCTAAATATTCAAAAAAAATTATTACCAAGTCTCATAAAAGCTGGCACAAACTGCTACACGATCATGAGGCTCAACCAGCTAATATATCTTGTGTTAACGTCAGCAACAAACAATCGAAATTTTATATAGACAATTTAAAGGCAACCAAAATTTTGGACAAGGTACCTTGTGATGCCATAGTTAGGGAATGGCTCATAATGGGCGACTGCGCAGTCAACGATTGGTCTTTCATACATCGTCCTCTGTTGCCGGACATGGATAATGAAGATTCAGATGAATGATAGAATAGATACTTATATTTGATCATTATCTAAATAAATTTGAAGTTTCTATCATATTATAAGACTTTTTAGTCGATGGCACGTTTTATTGAATACATGAAGAAAATTTTAAATTTTTTAAGTACCCTCTATCAGCGTATACCCAGATTTTGATCCTAATTGTTTTTAGGAACACTTTAATGTAGTTTCTTGCTATGTAATCTCCCGATTACTAAAGAAAATGATCAAATTCGATGGTGATGGAGCAATCGATTGTTTTTTATCAATATCAGCCTTTTCGTATAAGGTGGCAACCCTGTGCTTGACCAGAAACTAACTTACCAACAGACGTATGTTTTTGCTCCGTCAGGGTATAGGAGCGCCTTTCTCTTGGACACATTTTCAATAATTCTGGAAGTTAATGGGCGACCGGCGAGATGGGCGTCTTCGATGAGCTTCGATGAGGGTCTTCATGGAGTTTCGTTTTGTGATGTAGGGAAGGATTTTAGATAATTCTGCCCCCAAAAGAAGGAAACAGTGGGTCAAAGCTTATATCGAAAACCATTAAATTTACTCAAAACTTGATGCATAGGCCAAGGGACTCAAAAAAAAGATGAAAACCAATCTGCGGTACTGTACGTCAAAAAC
Organism: Chymomyza fuscimana; assembly: GCA_949987675.1. Lineage (NCBI taxonomy): Eukaryota > Metazoa > Arthropoda > Insecta > Diptera > Drosophilidae > Chymomyza > Chymomyza fuscimana. The sequence continues at coordinate 120,598,511 of OX465088.1, read as the reverse complement.
AGTAGGGTTTTTATTTTCGATCCAGTTTCCATTAAAATTGAGCGAAAAATGGTCGTTCGACGCAAAAGAACCCTGCTCCAACTTTCAACTACTGTAAAAAAATGGAACAAGGACAAATTTGGCCAATGTCATGCTCTGGCCCTTGATGTGCCAAAAAAAATAAATATTGTTGTTGGTGAAAAATGAGAAAAAAACGGTTAGCTCAAACAAAAGAGTTTTTGGACACTCACAACATAGAACCAATGGCCCAACCACATTTCAGTTCCCTCTCAACGATTTATTTTTGTTTCCGGTTGTCAAAAATAAAGGGAAAGAACCCCAAAAGTGGCTGTAAGCTTCGAAAAAAGTGCTTCGAAAAATGGCTTACACGCATAGAAACTTTTATGGAAAATTTTCTCAAACAGGTTTCAAATTTTTTTATTATCATACTTTAATAAAAGATGGAAAGAAAATCTTAACCCCAATTGGAATTATAAGAAGCATTTAAATCAAAAAAGGAAAAAATAAAAATGTGTACTTAGAGTCATCGCACTGTGGGCCCAGATTGTCATATTTTGGCCAAAAATCTGGCATTTCCATTATAATTTTTTTAGAGTGATAAAATTTTACACACGTGTTCGTAAAGGACTGAACTATTTTTCTGGTAAGTATGAGCCTGCTCAGATTTTTTTTAAAATAGATAAACTAGACCAAAATTGGAAAAAATTTAAAAACACAAAAAAAGTTTTATATTAATTAAAAAAAAAACTTGGACCATATTTCACACTGACGTAGATATGAGCTCCACATACATTGCAAAAATAGCTTAACCCAAAATATTGAAAAGTTTTGGAGTTATAGCCCCAAACATTTTTAGCTTTCCAAGCCAAGTACAAAAAGGCGACACAACCAATTAATCTGGAATAATTTTTTTTAGCATGCTCTTTTAGTTCCCGAAAAAAAAATTTCCAAAATCCATATAAAAATTTTTACGTTTTTGTCGTCAGCGAAGAAACTCAAAAATTAGTCAAATTTCCTGGGGGTCAATTTTAAAAATTCAAAAATACAAAATTCAATTTCCGAAAATCGTGAAGAATTACATTTTCTTTTAAAATATATAAAGAAATTTATAACATTTTTTTCGATCAGATATCGAGTGGTAGTCGGAGGTACCCTCAAAGCAAATTAGCCAAATGATAAAAAAACCAACAAAATCTTTATAACTACTCGAATATATTTAAAATCAAAAAGTTTTTAAGCTAAATTTTATTTTTTTTCTGATGTAATATTTATAAATAACAAAGTGAATGAGAGCCTTAGGCCTTTAGCTGCCAGTGCTTCCTTTTAGTTAAGTGAGTTTTATAATCTTACTTAGGATCTTTATTAAATTTTAATAAATAATAAAGTGAATGAAGATTTCGTACCTACTGTTAATTATCGCGAAAGCTCATAAAATACAAAATATCAACTTTGATTGCCAATAACTTAAAAACCACTAATTATAATTTAATAATTTTTTTTTGTCCGCGAATCTTAATATATGTAAAATCATATTAAATTGTCATTTTGTCAAAATTTTGACATTCTTCTGGGGGACTTTTGGCCAAAATCTGTCTAAAAATCTTATTATTGCTGTAGACATAGCTGCCATAGCTGGTGCAGCAACCTATTTGGTATACCATTTCAGCCATTCTCCGATCCGACTGATTAGCATGTTGCTTCAAAGAGACAAATATTCTTCTAGTAAATCTTTAAGAATATTTTCTGCTTTAAGCTCAAAACAAAACACACTTTTCTTGATTAGAAAACTTTTTGCTCTCTTTAAGCGTATACGTAGCTTCATTAGTTTGTGCTTGTTACATTGCGTATACGCAACGTATACTTTAGCAAACGTAAACAAATATCTTAATGATTTGGATTTTTGTACTTACCACTACGTTTCTGTATGGGATTTGCCATATGCCCATACAAGCGGCTCAAATCGATGGCGTTCACATTGCCACTGAATGTTAGCAACAAGAACAAACAGACAACCATGGGCCATATGAAGCGGCCCATGGTCATAGGCGGCGGTGGAGGCTGCGCACAGGATGACATAGTTTGGAATACTTTCTTTACTTTCACTAGGTTTTTATCTTGTAGTAGTTTATAAATATTTATGTATGTCTGTCTTTTTTCACTTGTATGTCTAGCTATAGACGCAGCGTTTTGGACTCCTACAAACGTGTTCAAATTAAAGCACGCTGTCCAAGTGCAACTTTGCCATAGACAATATCCGGACGCAGAATTTTCACACGCGCACGTTTTCCACTTTATACGAGTGTTTGAGAAACTTTTCTAGTTAGTTGCTGCGGCTGCTCGTGACTGTTGCCGCCGACGGTGTGAACGCAGTCTGAACTGCGCTGCAACTGCTGCGTATACTTGATTGAATTTACGTCTGCTGCTGCGTCGCTGGGACTGCAAACTTGTTGGCTTGAGCTGTCCACTTGCTGGGAGGCAGCTGCTTGCGTCTACGCTAATCGAGCTCTAATGGAGTTATATGCACCAGAAATTAGCTTTAATCTTAAGTTACGTTTGTTACGTATTTTTTTTAATTTTGTATTTTCCTTTAAATGTTTACTTTGCGTTATATCGTAATTTTTTTTTATATATGTATTTTTTGTTGTTTCGTTTCGTTTTGGTTACGTTAGGGCAAGCTAAAACCGTTTTAGTTGTCGTTTAAAATTAAAATCGAAAAGAATTTTTGAGGCAAACAAATATGTTTTAGTCGACTTTTTACATTTTTCTACACTGCAACGATAGAGAGCAAAATTATGTGCATAAGTTAGAAATAAAATTAAATTTTTTTAAGCTAGATTTTATTAGTTGTAATTGTGGCTGTGTATTTCCAAATGGTTTTATTTATTTTTTTTTTAAGTAAGTCGCTTTGCCGCGGCTCACATCACTTACCAACTCAACTCTTTTTTTTTTTTTTATTTTTTTTTTTATTTAAAATATTAACTGAAACAAATAATAATAATGTCTTTATTTTGCGTCTTCGCAGTTTCTGTTGAATTAAGCAGTTGAAAAGTTAAGTTCCTTTGCAACAAGAAAATGTACAGGGCTGAGTTTCAACGCTTAACTCAACTTTTCCCCAACTCAGACCCTATTCTATTCGTTAGCTGTTGAGTTGAGGAAAAAGTTTTGCAAAATATGTTGTTTGTGGCATTTTCGGGAATTTTTAGCTATTTTGTGATATAAGAAGAGGCAAAAGAGCGAATACATTTAAGTGGATTTGACGCAATTAAACAAATAAGTCTTATTACTTTTAATAGGCTAACGCGTACAATTTACAATTAACAAACGGTAACAAAATCTGAAAAAAAAGAATCACAAACTCAACTACTCAACTCATAATCTAACAAATAGGGCGTTCAGGCTTTAGCCAGTTGAGTTTTTGTGTAAAGTTTCAACTCCTCAACTCAACAGCAATCGTGAATACCCTATTTAAGAATAGCACAAAAATGCAGCAGCTAGCTTGCGCCATCTAGCGACAGCAACTTGGTTGCGGCATCTAGCGTTAAAAAACTTGCTTGCGCCATCTATACAAAAAATAATTATTTTATTTCAGTAATTTGTATATAAATTGGTCTAGAAAAAAGGCAATATTTGCACAGTTAGTGTATAGGTTGCAAATATCGTAAAATGCCAAAAACTTCTGCAATACAAAAATGTTGTGCTTTTTTATTTACATAAAGTTGCATCAACAGAAAATATGCGCTCAAACTTTACAACACTGCAAAAATGGTTCAGTTTATTTTAAGGTTAGCTAGGGAGTTTTCAAAAAAAAAAAGGTAGGTATAAAAAATTCAAATTTTTGTGTAGTTACTCATAATTTCGATAATTCCCGTCAATGGAATTTTACGATTCAACCCTATATTATACGTTTCTAAAAATTTAAACTTGATATCAGTGACGCAAATTTACCCTTTTTTCGGATAGGCTTGTACTTTTAATGTAAATAATCATTTTTTAACTTAATCGGGCCAAAAACCAAATAGGAAAACAAATTTTTTACTCGCATCACCATGCTTTAAATCTAATATACTGATTTAGTCAATTTTTTCAAAATAATTGTAATTTGGATTAATTTTTGGGGCATCATGTCTATAGGACAGCAGCCTTTTTTAACCGCGAACTCAAAAAATAGGTTTTTTTTAGCTAATTTGGTAGACAATTTTATTAGAAATGATGTCTTGAAGTGATTTTTGAAAAATTTGTCCCCCACTTATAAGCGTCGGGCGCATTTAAAACGTTAAACGCGTTTTTCTCGTAAGCACTTTTTTTCGATTGGCTTCACGAATAACTCAGTCAACTTTTATCCGATCGATTTGAAATTTTGACACAATCTTTATAACTCATTTTCTATTGAACCATGTAGGATTCTGTCATAATAATAAAAACTTTTTCTTTCGCAACTAATTTTTCATGATTTTTGTTGAGGAAAAAATTTTTTTTTCAAAAGTACCATTTTTTTTTTAAATTGATATTTTTGCAAACCCTACGTTGTGCACTTGCTTAAAAGGAAACATTTTATTTATGTTTCAGAACAATGGCGACGTCAAAAAGCTGCAGCCGTGGAGGCCTTCCCGAACTCCGTACTCGTAGCTCTCTAAAGGCGCCATTTTGTTTTTTATTACTTTGGAAAAATTCATTTTTATAGCTCAAAATATGTATAATATCGTCACCTATTTGGATTTTGAATAAAAAATAAAGTTTCTTTGAAAAAAAAAATCGAAAAATTAAACTTTAAACTCTTTAAACTTTAACTTTTAACTTGGAATGGGAGGTAAATTGTGAAACATTTCTTTGGGGGTTACTGTGTTGTGTTTTGCCCAAAAAATACAAGGAAATTAATATTTAAGTTGTCATAAGTCTGCATACGGATGCTATTTTGAGGCAAAGTTTTTAATCGATATAAAAAAGAGGGATCTATGTCGCGTTTTAAAAATAGAACTTTCAAGTGGGAAAGAGCAGCAAAAATATATAGATGCCGAAAATGAATGATGGATATATTATGCTTCTAGCCTTTGTACCTTTTCAGAAAAAGGTAATATGGCCACTCAGACAGACAGACAGATTTCATTGGTTGTCCTAATTACTTTGGTACAGATTTTGTGTGGTCCCACGCGTTTCCTTCTAAGTAATACACACAAAATATATTGCATTAAATTAACCTTTGGGTGCAGCGCAACCCACTACCGGAAACCAAACAGACGATTTCAAATTTATTATTCAATAGACTGACACCCTTAAGTTGTTTGTTGTGCCCCATTTTAGGCAACTTTGCCGCCTAAATAAATATTTGCCTTAAATGTGACAACTTTAAACATTGTTAGTTTCTTTTTTTCACTTCTTATTTCAACAGCAATGGTTATGACATCATGCCAGGGTCTATAACACTCGTCTAACTCGCAAATATCTCTTTACTTTCAACAACTTCTTCAAACTCCCTAAACTTTGTTGCAATTCTTTGGACGAAATATACACATAAAAATTAAGTGGTACTCTTAATTGCAGCATTAAGAAGTTCACACGAAATGCGCACTTTACACGCACATAACACTAACACCGTTGCAGGCAGACGTATACATATATGTGGTGTATGAAATGTATGTTTGCACACTCCTTGGCACTTGAATAGCAACACTAAACATCCTCTACAAGCCTATATTTACTGAACTATTAAAGATAGGTGGTTGGAATAAATTTTTTTTTCAAAATACGTTTAAATTGTCAATATATAGCACATAGGGCTAAATTGCCATATTTTCAGAAAAAAGTCAAAATATTTATGTACGAATAACTTTATTTTAGCTATATTTCTGTAAAGTGTAGACCTGGTATACGATTCCATTAATAAAAACAATGGGATGGCAACCCTGAAATTTTGACAAGTCTGTAAACTCTGACCAACAAACAGCTGGCTTACGATTAAAAATTAAAAAAAAAATTAAAAATTTACAAAAAAATGTATATACCTATATCAAATTTCTTTTTGAAATGAGTACTTTAAAAATTATTTACACTTTTTGATCAAATTTGCTACGCTCGGCAAATTTTTTGGTATTTTGAAAAATACTAAGTACAGTCACGCCACCCTGCGAAGCCCCTTAGAGTGAACTGTAAAGCAAATTACTTAATTTCTTGCGAAAACATAATCAGTATCATTATTCAAAAATTTAGATTTTCTTTTCTATATTCAGAAAAATCTACTGCAATGCCGAATAACTAAATTTTGTTTAAATTATAATAAAATATATACAATAGATACTACTATAGTTATGTGCGAATATACAAATAAAAATTTCGAGTGTGCGCTTGAAAGTTATGAGAATTGTAAAAAAAAAAGTACGTATACGCAATGTTGTCATATATGGGCGGTAGAAGTTCGCGTGGCCAGATTGATCCAAAATCTTGTGCAAGTATTATGCGTGCTATCCTAATTTTATTTATTTATTTATTAATTTAATTATAAATTAGTAGTTAATTCTAAATTATAATGGTTTGTAAGCCAGAGCAACGTAGGCCTTCAGGCTGGGCTATCCTAATATAATCCACTCTCTTTCAGCCCTGTAAAAATATGACTCGCCTTTTTTTTGAAAAATTCGGTTTTTTGTGCAATGAAAAAGAATTGATTTGTTGTATATTTTAAACTAATAAAACAATGTTTTTTTTAGCTGACAGCAAAAATATCATCTATGTAAGATATTAATTAATTTAAGATTATTTTTCAAGTGAAAGTTATATTGTATACTAGCGGTATCTGTAACCTGCAAGCTTCAAGAAGTATTAAAATCTTATCCTTGTTGGCTCATCAAGGTAGAGAATGTAATGGGATTTTGAAGTAAGACTTTTTACTTTGAGATTTTGTTAGTGTAAGCAAAAAGTGTTAGATTTGTTCTTTTTTGACCCGACAAGCAGCTGCTTGCTATAAAACTAAGAGAAGCAACTAAAAGTATGCTACACAAATTTTTTAATTAAATTTTTTTGAAGTAAAAACTTTTTAGGCAGTATTGTGACTTTTGAATGGAACGAGAACGGTGAAGGAGAAGGCGCCGGGCAGGAGGAAAGTCGTAGAGGAACGAGAACGGCGTAGACGAAGGCGCTTACTTCAAACGCAGCACTTTTCAGTTTTTATTTCAATTGTGCTTTCTCTTAATAAAAATATTTTACTCTCTAATTGCGACTCTTAGTGTCTCAGTTATCAAAAGCCACTAAAGGCCTTTTCTTCAATCTCTATTCAGTCAAATCAATGAACAAAAATTATTCCTTACATAAACTTCTAACCGCAATGTACTCCACTTGTGGGCAGAATTATTCAAAATACATTCTAAGCATTCCCAAAATCAAGAATTAGTCTATTGCAAAAAAAAAACGCTTTTGAAATAGCTTTTTCTCAGTGTAGTAAAAAAAGCATATAACCGAAAAGTCTCTCACTCGGTTTGAGTGCCTAATTCTCGACTTTTTTGTGAGTAAAGTTAACAAAACTAAAGGAAAGTGTGCTCATAGCTCTTGATGATCTTTCTAGAGTATTTCAAGACAACAATAATTTCAAAAGGAAACTAATTTTTAGGACGGATTTTTTGGATTCCGATTTGCCCATAAAAGCAATCAAATTGAAGATAACACTAAGGGCTTACTATTGCTCCTGTTCTTTAGATCATTTGGAATAAGTCTAGTAATTTAAGTCTAGTTAAAAAATTTACAAAAAGCCGACCATAAAGTATAAGTCCATTTTGGGGGTTAAGTTATGCTGACTCTTTAACTAACTTATCAAACTTATTTTTTTAAAAATCTTTGGAAAATTAGCATTTTAGTAGAAAACTAAAACTATGATTTATAAATTTTTTAAAGCTTAAACTAAAACAAAATATTTGACATTATTTGGCTCTAGTTCGGCTTCAACTTGCCTCTTCCAGGTGATTTTAATCAATGGTGCCACCACATTTTTTTGGTATGGCATATTATTCTAAGAACTATATTAAAAATTAAAATTTCTTTTCTCTTTTCCTTGCACGTATAAAAGTTTTAAAGTCTGCTCGTGTCTTGAAAACATTCAAACGTTGCTCTAAAATAAGAAATACAATTTATTTATAAACACAACAAATTTAAAAGTTCTATTTAAGTGACGAGCAGTGTAAGTACTCAACGCACTGCTGACTAATAAGCTTAACGAACTTTAACATTTCGAACACACAATTTGTTGAGCAAAAACATGGGGGAAAAAAGTTGAACAACCCTTTGGCTTTCTTTTCAACACTTATACCCGAAAAAGAGAGACGCAGACACATAAGCACACACAGACATGTCCTTACTCGAGCGACTTTTAATGGGTCTCTGGAGCACCCGAGCCGAAACATACCAAAACCCAGTCCACATAGTCCACAAACACTCTGTGAAAATTCTGTTAAAAGAATATAATGAAAAAAAAAGCGCTTCAGTCGGCTGTGTGTCTGCCAAAAACCTTTAATTATAGTCATGTTGACCCTTTTTGTTTGGTTGGGGGGTTTGGTAAAAGAAAAAAAATCAAACAAAAAGTATGCCTTGCAATTTGGACTGGACCCAAAAAAAAAACTTTGCCAAAGTCAACTCAAACAAGTTACAACTTTTGGCTTACTCCTACTGTGAATCAAAAGTGAACATGAATTTTTGTTTAGTTAGCTTGAGGCTTGAAACTGGTTTGTCATAACCAAGGATCACTCGACAAGTTGAGTCTGATGGAATGTAGTAGATATGCTATCCCAACAAGTGCTGGCATATTAATTAGTCTTTTTTCCTTACGCTCCTGCACTTGCTCTTTTCAGGGACACAGATGTGGTTTATACTTTGTCAGTGTATTTTAAACTTTTTTTATTTTTGGGTTTCTTTCCCTTTTTTGTGAAATGTAAAGTTAGGCGATGTCCTTGACAGTTGCAGCCCTGCTGTGTTCGGGTGTGGTACTGTTGATGTAGGTCTGTGTTTTTGGTCTGGTCAAGGTAATTTGTTAAGTGCATGAATTTTTGTTCTAATTCAAGTTGACAAATACGGGTTTCAGTTGTAAATAAGGTGTTTGCAAGCCATAAGATGTGGGTAGATAATTTATCAAAGGGTTGTAAATCTTGAGTGTAAGTTATTTTAAATAATTACAGAGTTGTTGCTACGTATACTTTTGGGCACTAATATACAACAACTTGTTTGCGTCATCTAGTGACAACAATTAGGCAGTGCCATCTAGCGGCAACAGCTTGCCAGCGCCATCTAGCGGCCACACTAATTAGAAAAATATGTAATGACCAGGATGAGTAGAGAAGATATGAGTACATAGATAAAAATTCAAATAAAATCTATGAAGTGAATGCTCCTTTGGAGACTATCGCAGAAACTAGACGTATTCAATTCACATATAGTAAAAGCGTAAAAGAAAAATCGTTGGACAAGCAGTGTCGAAGAAAAATTTTTTGATTTTATGAAGTTTTTGGATTTGAAGTTCAGACCACGTTTACTACACGCTTTCGGGCCTCCGATTCAGATACAGCGACCCCAAAGGTAAGTAAACATAGCTTTCTTTTTTGAGGTAAATATTTTGAAAAAAGAATTCATATAATATGAGTAATTAGGTGTTCTCTTGTGTGAAAACTACTCCCTACTCCGTACTACGAGAATACAGAAAAGCTGAAGATACTACCTGAGAGTAAGATATAAGCACCTTGCAATTAAAAAACGGAAATGGGCATGGATTGGCCACTCACTGAGAAAGTCTGAGTCGGACCTAACTCGAACTGCAATCGCGTGGAATCCCCAAGGACAAAGAAGATGCAGAGGCAGGCCAGCTCACACATGGCGCAGACAAGTTGACGTGGAATTGGAAAGTCTTGGAATGAACTGGCACCAACAAATGTCTGGCGATCGAAAACAGTGGAGAAGATTTGTAACGCTCCTCTAGTCCTTGTAGAACTTATAGGAACTTATATATACCTTGCATCAAACGACTTAGACTCCAATTCTTCATCAAAAGAAACTGCCAGAAGACAGCCAACAAGATGCAATAATTAATGAAATATAATAGGATCGTTAAATATACAAGGAATAATTTTAAACAGCATATATCTTAAACTTTTTGGCAAAACCAGTTAAGACCATTTTTAAAAGCGGTAGCACTGATAAAGAAATGCAACAAATTGGAGCTTGAGAAAAAGTGCACAAAGTTGAAGGATGGCAAAAAGAAGAAAGGTAAACGAGGTTTCAAAAAATCCAAAAAGCTTTGAAAGGAAAATTCAAAAATATGATTAAGTCCTCAAGCATGAAGAAAAAAGGTTCCAATCTTTTTGAAATTTGTTTTTTTGTAAACTTTGAAATGATTTGTTTATAAATTTTGTGAAGAGGGGAGATAATTATGTGCAATAAAATAAATTACTTTGTTTTAAATAAGAGTAACTTTTATTGCAGGGCTTATCTCAAAAATTAATAATGCCAATTTGCTATTTAATAGAAGTAGGAGGTTTTCTCTTTTTGAAGGCTTAGCGAGAGCTGTTGTTAAACCTCGCCAATCACATGTAGTTCAAAATTTAGGACCTTCAGTTGATGGTTATAGCAAACTAGTGTGTTTGTAATATTTTCGATGACATGAGATCTGGAAAATATAGTAGTGAATAAATGACTGTTGAATAAATTCCGATATTTTTTAAATGGTAGAGGTACTCGAGTAGATGAGCTAGTTAACATAAACTACTTTTTGGGGTTTTTTTTGTTTCTAAATAAATTATTTATTAACACTTAAATGCTCATCTTGGAAATATATAAAGCTTGTGCCCGCCACCCTCTTCTTCATATGACTAAAATTTTGCGAATTATATGCATTTATTTATTTAAAAGCACTTAAGTGTCGTCTCAGTCTGTCGAAGCTTTCACCCTGCCAAAGTGTCAAACGAAACTTTCCACTGCGAAAATTACGGCACACCCCTTTAGAGATTTCAGCTCGTAAAGCTGAGTGACAACTACCCTGAGCACATAAAGTATGTCAACGTCAGTGCCAATCCGCAGGTAGAACTTTGCCAACAAAAACAAAAAACTAGATGTTTAGTAAAATACTTTAATAGACTAAAAAATAAAACTTTAGCTTAAGCTGTTTAATAAGCACTTTCATGTGGTATAGGAAAAATAATATACACCAGCGGAAAAACAAGGAGGAAAACGCTTTGAAGATAAACAGATAGGCTCGAATAAGTATGCCAAGACAAGTGCGTAACTTTGCTGGATAAGCCTACTGGGGCAAATACACATACTATATAGTATATATATAGCAAACGAGTAAATATATAAATGTATATAAATACAATCGTACACATACAAAAATAAATAAGCAGACAGTGTAATAAAGTGAGAGTCGGGAAAAGTAAGTGAAATATGTGCCCATAGGCATTGCCGGCAAATAAAGTGGCACAAATTGCTTTAAGACATTGGGCTGGCCCAAAAATGAACACTAAGGAGTGTCTGGAGTCAACTTTAAAGCAGCGCCAAGACAAGGCCAGGCATTGTAGATATCATCTTTAATTTTCCATCTGTCATAGAGCATTTGAGGTACTTTGGTCTTTATAGTAGGTTAGGTGCACAAGGGAAAAGTAAAGTATTGATCCCATAAGCTGGAAAGAGCTTAAATTTTTTACCTGCTCTTATTAGGGCTGAAGAGGTACTACAATTTAAACAGACTTTATTCTTCTTATGTCCTGTTACTCCTAGTGGAGCATAGGGCTACTTCATGGCAGTCAGCTAAAAGATTTCATACAAATGAAAATGTGCTCCAAAAAAAATAAAAAAATAGCTTTCTCTTACCAGACAATGTTTGTCTAATCAGTTTGGGTTCGCAGTTCGTAGGACCCCAAAATGTTTTTTTTTTTTGTTTAGAGATAACACTTGTTTACAAATTTAAGGGTCATCGAGTGAACCTTCCTAAAAAGTGTTTTTTAGGATAATTTGGGGACGAGAAACACGAAAATGGCAACCTTTTTTTTTCATAAGCACCGTTCTCGAGATATTTTCGATAAACATGTTTTTAGGCACTTTTTTCAGTTATTCCTCAAAATCTCGTGAACAAAATTATGTATCGACATAAAACAGACATACGATCGAAAGGTATTGATGTGCTCTTTCCAGTGATATATAATATGTACAGATTAAGTAAAAATTATCGAAGTTACAGTCAACTGTAGTTGAAAAAAAGTGTACTTTTCGACCATTTTTCAAAATTACAAATTTTCAGTGTTCTTTTTATTAACGAGAATATAAGCTATTAGTGAAGTACATGTTAATAAAAATTCTGATAGAAAAAGTGACTAAGAAAATAATTTTTTTATGTCCAGAACAAAATTATCAGACGTGCTCCGAAATTGACAAAATCAAAACGAATACATTTTATGCTTTTTCGTCTTTGACAATTTCACATTTTTCTGTTTGGGTTTATTTAAAAAAAGAATAATTTTAAATAAATATCAAATGCCAATAAATAGCTTGGCATAAATAAAATCTATGAATGTCGAGGCATATTCCAAAATTTCTTATTTGAAAATATTTTGCCAAATAGTTTTGACTTCTTTTGTCAGAAATTTGAAGCTCCAAGCAAGTGAAATCGAAACGAAACCGAATGTTTTATTCGTTTTCGTTTTTCATAGCACGGCTGTTTGTAAACTTTAAAATTTTTGGAGGTCATGTAAACAGATTTTGGTCATAGGATACCTTTTTATTGAACTTTTTTTTTTAGTATTAAAGGATACAAAATTTAGGAAAAGCTCTAAAAAGTGTTGTGCCTGAAAACTTATTTAACTCAAATTCTACCCAAGCGCAATCTACAAGTTTTTTTATCCCAATGTTTATAGCAATCTATTTCAAACTATTTTATTTTTATAAGGAATATTTTTAGGTAGCGAAAAAGTTCTTCGCACATTTTATTTGCACCTTTAAACAACGAGTTCTATAATAGTTGAAATTTTTGGAAAATGTGACCTAAGAAAAACTTTTTCTAAATGTAAGTATGAATTTTGATTGATAACGTGTGACGATAACTTTTTAGAAAATCATCCAAGGCTAGATGTTGCTTTAATACCATTTAAAAAAAAAAGTTATTCCTGTCACAATAATCTTGGAGTTATGCAGCCGGCATAGGTATCGCTGATCCAGATATAATTTAAGCTCATTTAGATATGTCATGTCACACGTTTAACAATGTTTGTAAAAAACATTTATAAAAACTTTGTGACGTCAAGCTAGCGATAACATGTGACGATAACATTCATTTCAACTTTGCTTCTTAAAGCCATATCGTGAACAAATTTAAGGCTATCAAGCTGCTGTCCCAGCATACGCTGCTTAACATAGCAAAGGTAAGACGATAATATTTTTTTGAAACTTTGTTGCTTATAGAACATTTCTTAAACAAATTTCAGACTGTCATGCAGCTGTTGTTCGAAAAACTTTGTTTCCTTTAGAAAAAACTTTTTGCTGACAAATATATATTAACGAAATACAAACAAGCTTTGGCGCTTAGCTCAACAAACAAACTAGCTGACAAATTGGCCAGCAAAAAAACTGCTAGCTTTTAATGGAAACTAGCGAATAAACATATCTTCTATAAAGCGTGAAGAAAAACTGACTCAGAAAAAAAAAAAAAACAAGTTTTCCCCAAACAAATTAAACTGGAAACAAAGTTCCAAGTTGCCCATAAAGCACATGGCTAGAATCAGTAGCCAACTTACATTTGCATAATTTACAACATTTTATGCGCTTTTGAGGCTCAAGCCTCCAAAGCTGACCAAAAGCGACAGGACAACCGGACAGAGCAGTTAATTCTTTGTGAACAACATTTTTTTTTTGCCGAACTATTTGATTGGCTTCTTAAAACAAAGATATAACAAAACACAAGTGGTTAGGATTTTTTTTTGGAATAACCTGACTATAATATACACTGTAAACATCGACTGCTAATTATACCTAACTTCTGACAATTTTGATATTTCTGACTATCTTTAATAGAAGGTTAAGAAATAACATCAATCTGTGGCTGAAGAATATGCGATGGAATCTGCAAAGAGTAAGAAAAATTTGTAGACATTTAAATCTATAACCTACGCACAAAGATACACATATACAGATTATTGGGATAATATGAAAATACAGCCAATTATGTTTTTACACCGTCTTTTTTTACATGGTTTTGAAAAAACACGGTCTAGAAAAATTTTTTTTTCACAATTTCATTCGATTTAGCACGATTAAAAAAAAACTATAATAATATTTTTATCAACCTAATCTTTTAGAAATTTTGTTAGGGAATTCCCCTTTCTAATTTCATGTCTTTTTTTACACGGTTTTTTCTGGAACATGTCTACAGTTCACCAAAGAACTAGAGTATAAACCGAGCAACTAACAAATTAAAACAGTCTTAGCTCGTTTTTCTAACAAGGCTAAACCGATTTATCTTGTTTTAGCAACAACAAGTACTCTGACTGTTTTTCTACTAGATACTCTAAACATAATTTTTTCTGCTCTAACCTAATAAACCCTTACCCTTTGGGACAGAGTAAAAAAAAGCATTCGCCATTGTTGCTGCCAATTGCTGCAAAACGCTTTGCGGCAAGTAACTTAATGCATAATTTAACAAACGCCAGCCGGGCGGATCTTCTACTATATATACATACATATATATATACATAAATATATATATATATGAGCCCTAAATGGTAAATTGTATAGCAACAGTGTGTTAAGCGCGCACAAAAGTAGGCAACAATAACTGGCGCCTTGTTATTCAGGGCACACAGAATACACGGCGTATACGCAATGTGAATCTCATAACTGACATTAGGCTAACGAAGCTGAAGCTGTGACTATCTGTAACTGTTGGGATTGTTTCTTTGACTAGAACCGAGTTGAGTAATGTTTGCGGTAACTGTCGTTAAATAATTTTACACAGACTTATAGCATACTGACACACAAAAACACACACACACACACTCTTACACAAAATCTACACACAGAGACGCGGCAAAAGTTGTTGTAAAAAAATGTATGCTGTTAATTTTTGTTACTTCCTTTTGGTTTGGTTTTTATATGCAAAACAAGACAACTTTTTGTTGCTAAAACAAATACATCTGCCTATGCACAGTGTATCACAAAAGTATTCGCTGCATAACATAAATAAAAATCTTTGTAGCGAATGTCTAGAAAAAAATTTAACAAATATTCAACAATAAAAATCATTGCAATTGTCTGATATTTCTTCATATTCGGCATATGAACTGGAAATAAAGATTTTGCCATAATTTCCATTAAATAAATAAATTTTCAACGCTCTGGAAAATGTTTCGGCAATCTTTACATAACTTTGTCATAATTTCCATTTGAATTTTATTGTGATTTTTGTTAGTTATATGCCCAATAAATTTTCAACTTTCTGGAAAATATTTCTGACTCAACACCGGATTTTCTTTGACCTTTATTAAGTTTGCCAGTAATATTTAGCATACTGCAAAAATGCAATTGACTAGAAAGACATTTCTGGCGATGATAATTATTGCTCACGGCGTTTGGGATTCTACACAGTGAAGATCAAATACAAGATAAGAACTGCTTGAAGTTTACTTTAAACTTTCCTTTAAAAAATCGCAATACAATGGTGGATTGTTTCTGGTTGCTCAAAAGTTCCACGACAAAAGAAAGAATTCATACTTCTGCCGCAGAACGCCCCAGAATATTCTCCAAATATAAGTTAATAAAAACGCTTAAAATGAGACTGTTCGTAGGGTACCTCAACCAAATGTTATTAATTATTTATGGTTGAGTTTTGGTAGAATATTCGAGGGCTCGGGTTGCTCAAAAGTGCTAACTTAGGTATAATGAAATCTACATCAAAAGTTTGCTATCTCCGCAGGTTCCTTCAACTCTTTATCACATCAGTTAATGTTTCCAAAAATTAAGCTTTCTAAAAAACCCTACATCTTCTTTTTTAAGATATTGATATATTAGGCGACAAGAGCAAATGCAATGTTCTAGGTTCTGAAGATCCACATATACCTTAACAATATATAAAAACAACAATGGTAACTTTGGAACGAAGTAGTCTGCCTTTAACATGACTGATGTCTTGTGTAGTATATTGAAATCCTCAAAAAAAACCTAGAAGCTAGTGCCACGAAAAATAGGATGTTGGGAAGATAAATATTATTTCTATAACTTAAAGTTCATAATAATTATGTAAATTAACTATTTAAGCTCTTTCTCTATATTTTAGCCAGCTTTGTTAGAGGAAATAAAGCCTATAATTAATTGAAACACTATCTATTGATATATATATTTCAAATATCATATTCCTTATTTTGACGTATGGTGTGGCCTAAGCTTGGAGAAGCCTTAATCCTGCAAATATAACATCCATGAAAAAGTTAGGTCTGTTCATTTTCAGCAAATTTCTAGTGCTAAGGACGAGCAAACAAATATTTTATTTTGTTGCCGAAAAAAAAACCAACCAAAGTAAAGCGCCTGGGCAATAAACATTTGGCGGTTCCAGAACACCTGTATGCTTTAATGAATAATTCGAAATCATCTAGTCTTAAAATCAGATGACAGTAGGTATATTTCCTCAACAATTTTCTTCAGGCAGTTGGGTAAGTATTGCCGCCTACTGACTCGATACCCAGAAAACAGGAGGCTATCAGTGCCTACCTGGGACACCACCCAAAATATAAAACTTAAAGCAATTTTTTCCATAAATCTAGTTACCACCGCGGCATCAAGGAATACTTTTGTAATGCACTGTATTTACATTTACACAGCGCGCCTAAAAGTTGACAGCACCAACAACAAAAACAAAAAAAAACCAACGCTGGCCCCTTTTTTATGCTTCTTCTGTTTGTTGTTCTTTTTTCGTTTCTTTTTTGTTTCTTTTTTACGGACTGTTGCGCGCTGCTTTACGAAACGGCGAACAAAACGGAATGAACACACACGTACGCATACACAGACACAAATAAATGCGCGCCAGTTGGAAATACACAGCTTCAATTTATATTTTATATATATATTTATATGTATATAATTTATTTATGCATTTTTATGCCATTTGTTTTGTATTGCAAATTATATATTATTGAGTATATATGTATATATAGATATTTTGTAATTTTGTTACAGTACGTTTGAGTACGAGCCAACAACTCGAACAACTATTTACAACTCCGCTTGAGTGTAAGTTTCAAACTCGACTGAAGCGTTGAGCGTTTTGCGTGCGACTTTTAAGCCCTTCGTTTTCACTCAAATGCTCGCCGCTCAACGCCTACGCTCTTGTTTTTGCGAGTGCGTAATGAGTCCTTGCTCTTTGGCTCAATGACACTCCCATACTGCTCAAAGGAAAAGTCTCTTGTTATTGTTGTTGCTGTTATGGTTGGTTTTGCCTTTCCTTCATTTTTTTTTTGTGAAGTGCAAAGGTGATGTGCTTTGCATATATTACAACAAGTAGTCACACTGAGAGAAAATTTTCGAAATTTAAATAAGCTAGTTGATAGAAAAGTCTATAAAAGTAAAAATATATGTAAGGGCGCATATTTAAATTGATTTCAGAATTTTGATGATTTCACAATTACTAAGTAGAATATGCTATAAAATGAATTTAGCCAATTTCGAACTTTTTTTTAAATTCCGAATCATCCATTTTTAATTTATACCTTGTTTGCAATGCGTGCCCTCTCATATAAGAATAAAGCTATTTGCATTTTTTTTTATATGAACATGCAAGACCATTTTTCAAAAATGAAACAACAAATTTTCAGAATTAGAAATCAAGAAACTTGTACAAATATTGGCGGTGGCTTAGGAATTTCCGGAGCTTCCAAGTTGGCACTTGGCTGAGCACTTTCGCATTCGGTTTCTTTATCTTCATCTTTATCGTCGCATGTATCACTTAGTAGGGCAAATGCATTTCTTGATGTGCTAGGTCCGAAGTCCAATGTGGGTGGTTTTTAGCAAATTTTGGCAAGCTATCACTTGTTCGTTATAATATACCTAGCTTAGAAGGGTACTGTAGCCATGCCAGGTGCTTATCAGCAAATCTATAATATGAAATTTTTCGGATTTGAGCGTAGTGTGTCAAAATTTTTGTATGCTTCGTGTGTAGTTTGTGACAAAAAGACGTTCTCGATGACAGTTATTTTGCAACTTGAAGTTGACTTGTTAACAAGATGAAGTATTCTTTAGCACTATTGGCACTACTTGTGGCGCTGTCTGTGGCAGCCAGTCTAGGAGAAGAGGCTGTATTAGAAGAGACCGTGCCTGTATATATTGAAACACTGCAGGAACTGCTTCGTCCACCTCCTCTTAGGGCCACCAGAACACGCGCTAATGTGCAAACACGCTGGATTCCTCAATGGTTGGACAACAACAATCCAGATATTGCTACCGTTTGGAATAATGTGAGTAATAAATGCAGTTTTCCTACAAGCAACAAACCACTCTTACAGTATGTCTAACATGCTTTAGCGTATCTTGATCAACGAAGATCATTTCCAAAGTGGTTCACCAATCTTTATTCGCTTTGGTGGTGAAGGGCGCATAGAAGAAGGTCGCATCACTTCAGGATTATGGGTGGACATAGCTAAGCAACACAAGGGTTCATTGGTTTACACCGAGCATCGTTTCTACGGAGATAGTATACCCATTACGTAAGACTCAGGTTATCATGGTTGAAAGCTTTTCTTAATTATAAAAATTTTCTATTACATAGTCCATTAAACATGGAGAATCTGAAGTACCTTACCGTGCAGCAAGCCTTAGCCGATATTCATAATATAATACGTGAACTCAAACAGGAAGAAAAGTATGAAAACTCAAAGGTTGTGATCTCCGGCTGCTCCTACGCGGCAACCATGGCGGTATTTTACAAGAAACTTTACCCCAATGATGTGGTTGGTGGTTGGGCTTCTAGTGCACCACTAGAGGCAAAAGTGGACTTTAAAGGTAAGTTGACTTGAGTTCTTGCGAAGCTTGGAACTAAACTTTTTTCTTTGCAGAATACATGCAAGTTGTCGGTGATGCTTACGACCAATTGGGAGCTCCTGGATGCTATAATATTATTAACAATGCCACTTCATACTATGAGAATTTGTTTAGGCAGGGAAAAGGTGAAACGGCTAAGAATATGCTTCATCTTTGTAGTTTGGTTGATGTGGATAACGAACGAGATCGCTGGCTAAGTTGCGGTTCTATAGCCAATACCTTTGGCGGTATCGTCCAGAATCAAAAGTAAGAGAAATAGCTGATGTTTAAGATTCAGTCTTCTTTAAACTATTTTTTCCTATAGAGCTGGGGATTTATACGCCGACTGCACCGTACTCAGAAATTTCGATGAAGATGATGCCATCGCCATGTCCAAGTTCTTGAAATGGCACCTCAATCAAAAAAATAAATCTTGTGTCAACACTAATTACCAGAGTAGCGTCGATTGGTTCAAGTCGTATATGCAAAACGGCAACGGTAGTAAGTTAAAGTAAAAATAAATACTGGAAATGTTGCATCATTTAAATAACATTATACATTTTAGCTCAACTAAGTTGGTTTTATCAGAGATGTAGTCAGTTCGGCTGGTTTCTGTCCTCAGCCAGCTCCAATCAACCCTTCGGTTCCAATTTTCCAGCTACTTTGAATACAGATATGTGTCACGATGTCTTCGGTTATTCATTGGAACAAATCGAGGCCAATATCCAGCAAACTAACAATGAGTTTGGTGGCAAGAATCCTAACGTAACGAATGTCTATATGACCCATGGTGGTTTGGATCCTTGGCATACGCTTGGCGCTGGCATTGCACAGGGTGCCACTATAATACCCAATCATTCGCATTGTTCGGATTTGGATTCGATAATTCATACGGATGCCCCTGAATTAATCGCTTCCAAGCAACGTCTCATAGAGTTGGTAGCACAATGGCTGGCTTAAGAGTTATATTAACGAAAAATATAAACGAATTATAAATTCGAAATTATCAAATAATTTTATGTACTTCGAACGTAAAATATTGGAAATATAACTACGACCTAACATACTAGTGTTGGTAAATGTACAAAACCAAATTAAAAGTAGTATCGTATTTTGAAAGCTAAAGTAATATTACTTTGTATAGTTTGTTTTTGGACGCTACTACTCTGCTGAACGCTTTCGATGAATTTGCCAACATGGAAGAAATTAAAGAGCACTGCAGAAAGTTTTCACCCTCCACAAAATGGTAATGGACCAACAATGAAGGAGTCGAGATTGGAAATTAATGATTATTTTTAGGGTCTTTACGGTTTTTGTTTTTTGATAGAAAGCGTATCGACGATTTTGATCATTGCAGGAAAAAGTATATTGATCTAATAGCTCTGAAGATTTCTGAAATGCCAAATTACATGCTAAAAAACGGAACTGATCAAATTATTTCAACTCTATTTAAACACAGTCTAAAATCGAATAGTAAATGCTTTAAAGTAAAGAATTATTTTAAAGCTCACACAGAACACAGAGCATTTGCAAAACATTAATGGTCTTAATAATATTCTTGACAAATTACCTAAAACTACCAGCAGTATATCAATCAATTTTTATTTAAAGGTGTGACCAGTCCCACATGGAATCATGGCATACAAACAATGTGACCATAGTCACACACACTTCTATGACCAGCGAATTGCACTAAATTCAGAAACGTGTGTGGCATATTAAAAATGTATTACTAAAATAACTACTTGTTACGATATCGAAAATGTAAATCTTAGAGGCAAAAGTTTAAATCGATTCTTATACACACAACCGTTTCAACTACCTGTACCTATACCGAACTAAAGAATATTCGAATGAAATGCCAGTGTGTTGAGTTTTGTATGGCAAATTATTGTGCTATGCAGGCAAAGATATGAACGGGAAATTCTTTAAACTGAATGGTTTGGCAGATTTTTCTGGAAGATAATGCTCCGATACACGTCTCAATGGTTCCAAAGCAAAAACATAGATCGCCGGACTTGAACCCCATTGAGAACATGTGGGGGAACCTGTCCCGTCGCGTCTACGTTGGTGGACGAAAATTTATGACGGTGCAGGAGCTGCGCAGGACAGTTACCGAAGAATGGGCTCAAACCCCACTTTCAGATTTTCAGAAGGTGGTTCCTTCGATCCCAACCCGAACTTTCGAGGTCATAAGTAAGTCGGGAGGAGCCTGGACTCACTATTAACTTAGAGTTTTTCCCGTCTTTTTTTACAAAACATTTATTTTTTAATTAATTAATTTAATATAATTTTTTAATGCTATTCGAAGTTTCAAGCTTTTTTTTGTTTATTTAGGATAAGTTTTTAGTTCATTCGGAATAAATTAAAGCTAAAAATATTCAAAACTTAATATTTTTAAATAAAAACAGGTGTTCTTAATTGAATTTCGGGGAGTGTATAACGAAACCAATTGATCTGCAAAAAATGCTCTTAAGTGTTCCTTCTATTGCAGCTTGTTCTCTGGTTCAATTTTTGTAAATTAATATTTAATAATTTTATTTGAGTTCAACTCTTTTTATTTTTGTTCTAATTTTGTATAAGATTTCGCCATTAGGTGAAACACCAATTTCGATTTAATTTTCATCAAATTAACTTACAACTTAGAAAATGGTAAGTGGTAAGTAAATGAGGCTATATTTTAATACTCAGAGCACCCTCGATCCTTGTGAGCAAGAAACCTTACTCAAACTTCGCAAGACTCTAACAATTTTTTTGAAATAAATATGGAGAAATGGGGTCTCTGACAAGCTAACAATCATTCAGCTTTCATTAAGCTATATGGAGAGATCTAGAAAAATTTTCTATGTACTGTCGAACCCTATATATGGATCAGTGGATAAGTAAATATTTAGCGAATATTTTGGCTTTTCCTAGACAACGATAAATCAAAGGAGTCGCAAAGTCGTGGCAAGGAAATAAGTAATAGGCAAAAAATCCTTAAATCCTAAGCTTCCAGTTATTCCATTTAAGCATGGGGGAAGCATTGTATGAATGAGATCTGAACTATCTTTCACCAGGAGCGTGTAAAAAACATGCAATGGTATTATTTGATCGAGCAGTCGATTAACTCAAAAGTTCTTCTTCGAATAATTTCCGAAATTTGCTTTTTGCAAGACATGTTCTTCAATATTTGAAGTTGAGGTTAGGAGTCGTTTAATTTGAAGTCGAGAATTGTGGGCTGCCCACCCCTACCGCCTTCCCTGCCACGCACCACTTTCATCGTCCCTTTGCGGTATATTTCTAGAAGCCCCTAACATTTTCTTCGCCAAAAATAATTTCAGTTTCTGAAATTCCGCTTTACAACAGTTTACGGCTCACCTGGTAGGGCAAACTTATAAGCTGAATCCTGCTTGGTACAAACCTTCGTCACAATCACGAACTGCCTTACTTAGTACTTAACAATCTTTGTGGAAACCCCATCTAGCACACGTTTATAATTATATTGCTACAATCTAAAATTTCTAAATTAAACCTATTCAATTAGTTTCAAGACCTTATCAAAAATTGTACATTGACAATCTACCTTCCCCAACATCATTTCTCGTATCCTTTTGCATTGAAACCAGAAACCATGACTGTGTCCATCTATGCCTCATTTACAATGATGGGGGTAATTTGCTAAATAAATGAAGCAAACATATATTAATTAGTGAGTACAGTCACAGTCGTATGTCTCTTATCACACACATACTTACGCTCACACAGAAGCAAGGTCACACACATACACCCACATACACACACACCCACACACACAACCAGCTAGATAGTATTATTTCCTGAACAGCAAAAACACATGCTCATCCGGAATGAAATATTACCCAATGCTATCTTATAATTTTGCCCCAAAGCATCGACCACAGTCTCCACAAAGAAGAGCGCGCGACAGAGCACACAAACCACTCACGGTGTACTCCTCCTAAAGGACAATACATTCAGTGTAAGCTGTAAAAGCGCATATATTAACAAACACCGCCCCGCCCTCTCCACGGCCCACGCACAGTGCTCCAGACTATCCACCATTAGACCATAATATCCAATAGTTTTGCAAGTCGCGCGTTTCCATATCGCCCACGCAATGCAAAAGTAGACGCTGATTCGCTCAAAAACCTTAAGATCTCAAATCGCGATGTTTTGCCATGCAATGCGTTGGCGTTGCACTCAAAGCTCCTCCACGTTATAGGGGTGACTTTTGCAGGGGAAAGCGGGGTAGAGCTTTTGCGATGAGCTAAAGTTGAGCGAATTGTAGATGGTTTTGGCTTTAGCCAAGTTCATAGATATACCAATGGTAAGTTTGTTGCAATGAAAAATGGTTACACCGTATGGAAGGTATTCCTATATTTTGTTTTGGTGGTAAGTTTATTCTAGGAATTCATTTTACATCGAATCTTAAGTGACATTTGCACTCCGAAAAGACATCACTCACAGTTTAATGGACTAGAAAAAAAATTATAATATCATTTAAAAGATCGATAAAGTAAAGAGGTTAAGGTGTTTTTGTTGAAGAATAAAATGATGAAGGATCGAAGCTCGTTTAAAACGAATTTTTTCAAGTCTTTCATTTACAGCGTCGTTAGGAGAGCTGTGGGATGATGAGGTAATAGAATTCAGATGTTTTGAGGTTTAAAGATTAAATGTGTATGAGGTGTTTTTGTTGAAGAATCAAAAAACAGAAGATCAAAAAAAACTGTGGAAGTATTTTTTTTAAAGGGTT
Organism: Chymomyza fuscimana; assembly: GCA_949987675.1. Taxonomy (NCBI): domain Eukaryota; kingdom Metazoa; phylum Arthropoda; class Insecta; order Diptera; family Drosophilidae; genus Chymomyza; species Chymomyza fuscimana. The sequence continues at coordinate 120,574,747 of OX465088.1, read as the reverse complement.
AGAGTTAAATGGCCATGTGCACTCAATAGATTTTGAAGAGCTCAGACTATGTCTAATTTCAGTTTTTGGGATGGCTGAACACAAATCGGATGTCCAAAACTTCACAGGGTTTCGGGATTCTACGCAACCTGAAAAATACCATAAATCGATATATTTAGGTAGTGATCGCTGAAACCGGACGCGCTGGTGTTTTTTGATACTCGGATTTGAATTCAGCAAACCCAAAATCATAAAAAAAATTGGTTGTCTGGGAAAAACAAAATTGTAGTATTTTTTTGAGTTATTGAAGCTCTGGAGCTTGTTGTACCTTGGTTTCGAATTCAACGACAATAAAACTATAATATATAATGTATTTCAGGATCCGAATGTAGTTTTTTTTTTTGGGTGGCTGTGTAATAGCATAAATAATAATAATAATAGCTATGAATTCACGATTTGATTACCTTTAAGCTTTTTTTTTGAAAACGTATCTTAGCGCAACAGATTAGTACCCCTTATTGGTAATTCACTTATCTAAATTGTATCGTTCACCTACGAAAAGGTTTTTTAATAAGGTCAACCCAAAGGATAAGGGACATACGCGAGTTGGCTCCAATATTTCGGAACCAGAGTAAGAAAAACTAAAAATGTTTATCAGCAACAGTTTTAACATTTTTTAAAGTTTACTATGTGAAAATTTCAACAATTTTGAAAAAATATCTGTTATTTCTTATGATATACCTAATGGAGCGGATATAGGGAAATGGTTCTGGGAGTCCTTTTAGTATTGAAAGTCCAACAATACTCTTATTGATTCTCAGATTCATTTGCGTATTTTGCAAAAAAAGTAGGCTGCTATTTGGTTGAATTTCACTTTTTTCTGGTAACCCACTGTGCGCTGTACTTTTTAGTTTCAATTTCATTCGGGTAAATGCAATATTGATGCCCGTGGCGGATTCAAGGTGACAAGCCACAAGCACCACCTTTAAAAAATGCACCTTTAAGCAATCCATTGCAACCTTAAACACACTTTTCGAAGGTGCTTCATGGCGAAAATCGGGTTTAGTTCGTTATCCAAGAATTCTCACAAAAATGCTACGATTCTTTTGCATTTCTAGTCCGACATAAATTTTTTGGGTAATTGTAAATGTTTATTTTAAGAAGTGTTTTATTTTAAATTCAATCATCAGATAATTTGAGTATTTTAAAAATACTTACCGATGTTTTCTTTCAACATATACATAGGTATATAATTGTAGTGTCCCATCCTAAAATTTATTTAAAAAAATTATATTTGTATCTTTGACCAGTGAACATGTGAATTTATTCTATCTTTGGAAGTTTCTCAAAAAATGGTTTAGTATTTATAGCGAGTTTTAACTTATGATCTATGATTTTTGAAGATTGTTGAAAATCTGTCAAACTGCCATCAGCTAATTTAATAAATATGACAAAATAGCAGGATTGAATGTGATTCCAGTGAGCCAAATCAATATACAAAATTTTAAAATAGAAAGGAATATAATTAAAAAAACCAAAATGAAAATACTTTTTAGTAAATATCTAAAACAATTTAAATTTAAAGGGTCTAGCTACCGGAAACTACCCCCAAGCGATTTTTGAAAACTAATGATGCAGCTATAGACATAGGACAAAAAAAAAGCGTTGCGGCTTAATTTAAATTAATTTACGTTTTTCGTATTTATTTAATTGTGACTAAACTACTGAATATTTTTAAACCAAACTTTTTTTTTAATCTAACTTTCCAATATGGCTATTTAAAAAAAAATATTTAATCTTTTTTAAACAACACATTTTCTTAAAAAAAAATGGAATTTCCTTATTTTTTAAGTATGTTCCTTAAATATATCAATCACCATTTTTTTTTTAAAAGACGTTTTTTTACGTTTTTTATTTTGTGTGAATATGAATCAAATCGATTTGGTGGAACAATGTTAAAAAAAAAAAAAAAACGAAACTTTTTAAATGTTTTTTTAAACAAAATGTATGAAAAAAATTATATTTTTTTTGTCAAAAGATGTCAAAAATTTTAATACGTTTTTATAATATTTAATAGAGTACATACTTCTTGTCGATACGATGAAAAAAAAATATTTTTTTTGTAGCTTAATATAATAATTTTAAAATTGCTCAACAAACTATTTTTTAATTATTTGCATTAAACTATGGAATTTTTAATAGAAATGTATGGGGTTGCATTCAACACAAAAAATTAAACGGAATTAACCATTCACAATATAAGACATTCTACCTTTTTTTTATTTTAAAAGAATGTATTCGTTTACGATATATGCTTTTTTATATATAGATTGACCTAAAGTACATATTCAGTTATGGATAACACGATAAATTACACTAGTTTACACGAAAAATGAACCTTCCTATAAAAGAGTTTTTTAGGGTAATTTGGGTTCGAGAAAGACGAAAATGGCAACCGGTGCGTTTTCGAGATATTTTCGAAAAACATGTTTCTGGGCACTTTTTTTAGTTATTCCCCAATATCTGAAAATATGCTTTAATTTTTTCAAAATTACACATTTTCGGTAAGCTTTTTATAAACGAAAAAAATTTTTTTTAAATTATGTTAACCTTTAAGCTTACACACATTTGTTCACGAGATATTGGGGAATAACTGAAAAAAATGACCAAAAACATGTTTTTCCAAAATATCTCGAAAACGGTGCTTAAGAAAAAAAAATTTCGTGTTTATCGAGCCCAAATTACCCTAAAATACACTTTTTTAGGAAGGTTCACTCGATGACCCTTAAATTTGTAAACTAGTGTTATCGAAATTTTGCAAAAAAAATTTTCAAATATTGGAAATTATTACTTTTGTAAAAACCATGGAAATTGAAGAGATCGATTAAAAAGTTGACGCGCTTTACTAATCATTTAAGTCTATATAAGTATAAGTAATGATTATGTAGTACCGCCTTTATATTCGTCAGTTGTTGTCTTTGCAGCTGAATTTTATTTATAAAGAAATATTCCCCAACCGCAACTAATAATTTTTCAATACAGGTTCTAAAAAGCTCGCGAAATTATTGTTTAATTAATGAATTTTAAATTTTTACCTCTATCGTGAAGTTGACCTTTGAAACTGCATATTGCATAATATAAATATGTACCCTAAAAATAATTATAATTACTGATATAGGGGTTAGAATTCTGCATAAAAACGCACCTCGAGTTGAACCAATGGTTCAGTTAAAACTTTACCTTCGAAATGTTTAAATCATTTAACCGAGTGGTAGCTTTACTGCTATTTGCCAGTCTCAACGTTCTAGCAGCACATAATCCCTATCGTCGTAACTTGGAACTGCTACTACAAGAACCCAGTTCGGGACCCTATTCCAAAAGTGAGGCAGCACATGTGGAGGAACTTTGGCTTACCCAAAAGGTTGATCACTTTGATGAACACAATAATCAGACTTGGCAAATGGTAACTAGTTTAATAGATAGTTTCCAGAATATAAAACTAAAAATTTTCCGTTCCAATAGCGCTACTTACGCAATGCCCAATACCATCAACCTCAAGGCCCCATTTATATATTTGTAGGCGGTGAATGGACCATATCGCCGGGTTATATGAGCACGGGTCTAACCCACGATATGGCTGTGGAAAATGCGGGCATGTTGTATTATACCGAACATCGATATTATGGCCCAAGCTGGCCAGTAAGGTACTAGTAACGATCTAGATACATTTTTTTAGCTTTTCAACTAAGACAATTATTTAAAGCAGCAACAATCTGTCCCTGGAACAACTAAAGTATTTAAGCCTGCAACAAGCGCTAGCTGATCTGGCTCATTTTATAAACTACCAAAAGTTAAACTCGGCCAATTTGACCAACTCCAAAGTAATTTTGATAGGCGGCAGTTATTCCGGAAGCATGGTAGCTTGGATGACTCAACTTTATCCGCAGCTGGTAAGCGCTAGCTGGGCCTCCAGTGCACCACTATTAGCCAAAGCGGATTTTTATGGTAAGTTTGTAATTTATAGGAACTACTAAGGAACTTATTTGTGTTTCCCAGAATATATGGATATGGTCAGCAAGTCCATAGAGCTGAGCTATGGCAGCAACTGTACGCAACGCATAGAGAGAGGCATGACACACTTGGTCAAGCTACTAAAGAGCGAACATGCTCATGATTTGTTAGACAGACTTAAAGCTTGTAAGAATTTTAATGCCAGTGACGTCAATGATCGTGCAACTTTTTTAAATGGCATAGGCAACTATTTTGCTTTAATAGTGCAGAGCTATAGGTAATTTTTGCAAAGCTTTTATAAATATATTATTTTTATTCGATATACAAATTATCAGTTTGTCGCAACAGAAAATATTGAAGAACATAATCGTGAAAGAACAAGAAAAAAACAGAAAGCTAAGCCGTTTCGTGTCTATGGATAACTTATATTATGGCAGTTTTCGATTGAACGCCTATTAAAAACTTTTAAGCTCTAAAACCCAAATCTCTTTCACAATTATACTAGCGCACACATCCCACAACTATGTGAGACTCTCATGTCTTTGCAAGCCAACGATGATGAGGCTTTCCTTCACTTTTTGGACTTACTCTATTATGCTCCCGAGGAGAGTTCCATTTACTGCCAGGACTTCAGCTACAAAGCCATGCTGCAGCTGTTCACTAACCTTGAGGACACCAGCTCAGTCAGTAAGTTACACACAGTATCTCCTGCAAATGGCTGCTCTTTAAAATCCCAAGCACGCAGCACGCGCCTGGTTCTATCAGACCTGCAACGAATTTGGCTGGTACACCACCACGGCGACTAGCAACAGTGCCACCTTTGCCCAACAGGTGCCACTCACCTACTTTGAGCAGTTATGCCTTGATGCCTTTGGGTCGCCGTACACGGTAGATAACCTCTATCAGGGCATTGTAAAAACAAATGCACGATTCGGCGGATACGGCTTTAATCAGAGCACGAGGTACCGTCAGGTTTTCTTTACACATGGCCAACTGGATCCCTGGAGCACTTTGGGCCAGCAACGTGGCCCCCAAGCGCTGGTCATACCAGGTAATGAATGCTGCATGTTGGCTAAGGCAAAGAGTAGCATGTTAATTTTTTGAACTCCTCAGGCTACTCGCATTGCCAGGACTTGGCCAGCATTAATGTAAAGGATGACGTAGCCATGAACCTGGCCAAGCTGAAGGTTATGTCTTTTCTGCGAGGTCATTTGCATGAGAATAATTTAATTGACGTCAGCAACTGTAAAGTGAGCGTGACACGAGCAGAATGAACCGATAGCTACAAAAGAATTTAAAAAAAAGAAACAACCTTAAAATCTTTTAACTGAAATCTGCATCTTAAGGGGTCTACGCAGTTCGAAATATTTTGCACGGAATGACAAAACTTCATATAAAAAAAAAGTCCCAAATGGGATATGCCAAATGGCGAAATATTTCCAACTGCCTATAGGCCTTTAAGTAACAACATTTTTGGCTTAGACATCCTAACATCGTAAATTTAAAACAATATTTTTTCTATGTGATGTTTATTTTTTAATTGTTATAGAAATTTTAAAAAAGTTGCTATTATATTCTTTTATTCGTATATATCCCAACAAAATTGGGCAAATGTTCATACGAAATACAATTTTGAAACTACTCATTTATGTACGAAAAATAATATCGCGCAAATGGCTTGCTCTTTTTTTTACGACACGTCATCTAGCTGTTCTCCCATCCATTGAACGAATAAGCCTTGCAGATAAAAATCAATGGGCTTCAATTTTTGCATCATGTGAATCTTGTAAGCGTGTAAATGAAGATTCGCATGCAAAATTCGATGAGATGGCCCACCCTATATTACAAAAAAAATGGTGATAGATGAAAATTGTAGATCTTTTTTTTTCTCCTAGTTCCTGAAAATCTCTATTCTTCACAACCTTCAGCTACTATACAACAAACAAAACGATTCGTTTTTACTTTATTACATTGGAAGTTTGATAAGTCCGTGACTTTTTAAGCTAACTTATAAAAATAAAATAAATGAAATCCATGGAATGAAATTAAAGGTATGCAGATTAAAAGTGCGTGAGGCTACTGAGGTTGTAGTTATCATAGCTTTTTAAGTAATAGTTTAAGTAGTAACATTTTAAGGTCACAGAATTATGAAACTTCCTTGTTATTAGGAATTTTTTTAAATAAAAACTAGACGAATGTATCGAAAATAATTTGAGTGTATCAAAAACAATTTTAAATAAAGAATTCGGGACTTTACAAACAAATATTTTCTATTGCAAAAACCACAGCATTTTCAAACTGCCCTCGCCTTAGAAGTGTTTATACCCTGTACTGTATGGTACAAAGGGTATATTAAGTTTGTGAAAGCCGAATATGTATGTAACACACAGAAGGAGTCGTCGGAGACCCCCCAAAGTTACCCAAAGTATGATCAGGGGGACTAGAGAAGTCGAAATACCCATGTCCTTGAAAAAAACAAAAAGTAATAGATTTTTTTTTTTTTTTTTTTTTTTGTTGTTAAAAATGTGTATATTTTATTAAACAATAATATAAAATTTGTGTACTACTACCTAAAAATGACAGCTTAAACAAATTATAAGTTATATAAAAAACAAAGACAATTAATGATTAAAAAGAAACATTAATATATATACAAAAAAAAAAAAAAACTTAACATTACAATATTCTTTAATTACTAAAGATTAAACATTATTATTATTGAAGATTTTATATAAATTCACTAAAGGATTCTCCTTGGGAGATCCTGTGGGTGGCACCGTTTTAATCGTCTCATTCTTGCTATGGAAGACGGTCTTTCTGTATTTAGCAGTCGTGCTAGCAAATTTGGATGAGATCCAAGACGCTCTAGATACTTTTTGGCCTGCAATTGGATAACATCTCCTATTTTAGGCACCCTCAAATCTTTTTCTATATCCCTAGTACGCATATACCAGGGAGCGCCGCACAAATTTCTTAATATTTTGCTCTGGACAACTCTGATTTTATTTAAGTTCGATTTCGCTGCAATTCCGTAAATTTGAAGCACGTACTTCCATATTGGGCTTAGAATAGATTTGTAAATCGAAACTTTATTAAATAAGGAAAGCTTATTTCTGGGAGCCAGCAACCATGACATTTTCCTATACCATTGACAATAAATCCAGTGCAGAGGGTGTATGCCGAGTGTTGTATGAATAGAATGTAGGCCTTCCAGTTGCCATAATCTGGTATGTACTGCTGGTAACGGCTTCTTGCAATCGTTTGCCACGAGAACATGATCTTGTGTTGCCCCACCATTGGTGCTTTGCATTAAAATCACCTCCTGCGATGAATCTGTTTCCCATGTTTAAAAGTAGCCGATCAAAGTCATCTTTTGTCCATGGCTCTTTGGGGGGAAGGTACAAAGAAGCTATTTTAACTTGACCACTAGATGTCGCCACAGTCACAGCAGCAGCTTGAATGTGCATTAGCTGCATGGGTTCGTTCGGCGTATGAACAATGTTCGACTTTATAAGAATTCCAGCACCACCTTTTGAGGTATTGCTGGGGTGATTAGCAAAATGTACATCAAAACCAGGAATATAAATCTTCTGTCTAGGCCTTATATGAGTTTCGGTTACTAGCATAATGTCTATATTGTTGGCACTTAAGAAGAGTCTAAGCTCATCACTGCTTTTGACTAGACCACGTGCGTTCCACAATCCGATTTTTAGGCCCGAATTATTCATTTTGGAATTAACCTTTGAACCAGCTCCCGAAAAGCTTTATTTGCATCCATCGTTTCTTGGATGAGTCGAAACATTTGATCCATCCTAAAATTAATATCTTGTATGGCTTTTTCAAGCTGATTAAACCTCTGGGCAAATTCCTGATTTTCTGCAGGCTTATTCAAGGGGGTGTAAATTGGTTTTGAAGACAATGGAGTAGAATTAAGTTTGGCCATATCCGCGTAAGAAAAGCCATTTTTAACAACCGCCTCTGAAATAAACTGTGGCCGGGAATTTTCTCGATTTGTATTTTTGTTGTTATTCGAGAGACCGTCTTTTGGAAGCCTAGGTGCCGGTTTGAGCTTTTTAATCAAATTAATTCTTACTTTACAACCACTATAGCTGGAGATATGGTCATCACCGCAGTTTGCACATATGCTGCGCTCGCTCATACGAAGCTGACATAGCATGGATTTAGTGTCGTGGTCGCCTGAACACTTTCCACATACTGGCATTTTAAGGCAGTAATTTTTGGTGTGCCCATAATCTTGGCACCTAAAACACTGCACCAAATCTTTATTTCGGTTCGCCTTTTCAACAGTAACCCTGTGTCTACCGATGTGCGTTAATTTCAGTGATTCTTTAATATTTGGAGTATGTTTAAGGTTGACGTAAAACATGTTTTGCCTCGTTTTGGCATTGTTTACCTGTTCACCATCTTCCTCGTTAATTGAAATATTACGCCAATCTCTCTTTCGCGGGCAGTAAATATTCAACACTTCGAAACCTCTTTCTGAAAAGCTGCGTTCAATTAGCTCTTTCGGTACATTAGGATGTATATCTTTTAAAATTATTTTAAAGGGTTTGCTTTCCCTCAGCTGGTGGGACCAAAACTCACAAATTCGCTCAGAAAGGAGTTTTGTCACAGCCCTAAACGCTTCAGCATTGCTCGCGTAAATACGGGTAACTCCAAATTTCGAGGTACGAATGTCGCATTCATTATCTCGAGTGACTGCATTAAGCGCTTCTTCCAGTTGATCCAAATTATCGATACGAGGCACGCAGATTGCCGGAGGCTTAGGGCAAGCTGCCTTTTCGGGTTGCATGGCATTGGGATGAGGAACCTCTGAAGTGCCAATGGAATCTTCATATTCGCCCATCTCCATAACCGCTTCAGTTTCCTCAGCTAATGCTGCAAAACGATTATTCTGAAGTGTCACTGCAGCATTGCTGACATTAGGGCGCCTATGATTAATATTTACTGGTGTCGGCTTAGCTTTAGCTATAGTTTTTTTCGCCTTCACTTCCCTTTTCTGCTTTCTGCGAACAGAAACCAGAGGCAATTGGAAGGAGCACGAGTCCTTTACTGAAGCCTCATTAATAGGCTTGACCTTTGATACAGAGGCTGCAAACGAGCATATACTAGCCGTTGTTGCGCTTGAAGTTGTGTAAGTTAAAAAAGAACTTACAGTAGACGACGTGCAAGTTGTCGTCGTAGTTGTCGCCTGTGCACTGACTGAAGACAGCTGAAAATCCCTTAAGAGTTGAGTTCGAAGTTCCGAAGAACATTGACCAGCTATCAGTTTCATCTTCTCTAAGTCAGCAAGTTTTTTACTCTTCTGGGAATAGGGCAATGGATCCAAATCCATTTTTGAGCAATCAGCAAATCAAATTGAATGATACAAAGATAAGAACACGAGATTCTCTTTCCCCTCGTTGCGACTGCGCGCAGGCCGAGGGGTATAGTCTTGCCCTATAGTGAGAGCACGCAATCGCCGTTTAGTTCGATTTTGAAATACAGTGTGTACAAACACGAAAAGAGAGTACACACATGCACAATGTGTACACTCACGGTATTTATGTACACACGCGGACAGTGTGTACACACAACACTAGGAGAAAATAAAAAGTGCCAGCGGAGTCTTAATAAATTTGCACTGTCACTGCACAACTTTTAGTTTTGTTTTTTGTGTTTTAATTGTTAAAACTTATTGACCCACATAAATATTGGTGTTCGGGAATGAAATAGATTATGCCACTAATGTGGACTTGTCCATAAATTAAGATTTTTGTAAAATTTAACTTTTCACAACCGAAGAAAAATTTCTCATGTCCACACACGTGTTAGCGCTGCCAACTCCGACCGATGACTGGAAAAAGTAATAGATGGATAATTCGTTTGTTCGTGAAGATATCGTAACCAAATTTTGCACTCGGAAGATTTTTATAGGTCCCAAGTAGTGTACCAAATTTCATAAAAATCGGTTGACTGTATCATATAGCCCCCATAGGACGGATCGGTCGAAAAATTGTTTTTAGTGCAAAATTCGACCTTTTTTTTCGCTTGTTTAAGAAAGATCCTGACCAAATTTGGCAAATAAATAATTTTTTTTGCATATGAAAATGTCATAACCAAATTTGGCAAATAAACATAATATACAAATAAAGATTAACAAATAAACGTAACATACAGAAGGAAACGTCGGAGACCCCCCAAAGTTACCTAAAGTATGATTAGGGTGACTAGAGAAGTCAAGTTGGCATTCAGCATTTTTCTTGAGTACCCAAGCACTGTACCAAATTTGATCAAAATCGGTTGAGTTTATCATATAGCCCCAATAGGATCGATCGGTCAAAAAAATGTGTTTAGTGCAAAATTCGTTGTGTTTCGTGTGTAAATATCTTTAAGAGTTCTGAAGCAATACACCGGATTTGATTGCAATGTGGTGGTACAGGGTATCCCAAAGTCGTCCGCGCCCGACTTTAACGTACGCCATCTTTATAGATAAGATAGAGGCCACAAGCCAATATTAACCGCATAATATTTTTTGGGGTTGGGTTACAAATTTGAACAAAAATTAAACACTTTTTTCTTATATTTAAAACAAGCTTTATTAAACCAAATCTGCGCAGTTTTGATCGATAATCTTTAGCCATTTTTGGGCATTTTTCCATCTGTATAGTAGAACTTCTGGATTTTCTGAGCGAACAACTGATCCAAGTGCCTTTTGCAGGCTTCCACGAAATTTAAATTTACACCATTAAGAGAGTTCTGCAGAGATCGAAACAAATGATAATCCGAAAGTGCAAGGTCCGAGCTATATGGTGGATGCATCGAAACTTCCCAGCCAAGCTTTCTCAGTTTTTGCCGAGTTATCACAGATGCGTGTGGTTTTTCGTTGTCATGATGGAACACAACACCTTTTCTGTGGATCCATTCTGGCCGTTCTAATTGAGTTGCTTGCTTCAGTGTCGTTAATTGTTGCCAGTAGAGAACAGAATCAATCGTTTGACAAGGTTGTAGAATGTCATAATGAACAAAATCCCGGCTTCGCTACAATTTGCGAAGATTCACTTCGACCATGAACTTTTTCGCGCATTATTGTCGTATGTGATCCACTTTGTGGATCTTTTCCAAATGGTTCGATTTCGTTTGGTCAATTAAATTTTTTACATTTAAGAGCCGTTTAGCGACAATTTGTATCCGAACTTTTTCGAATACCCAATATAAGCATAACCTTGCTCAATTTTGTACAAAAATCGATTTTTTGGCCGATCGGTCCTATGGGAGCTATATGATATACTCAACCGATTTTGGTCAAATTCGGTACAGTGTTGAAGATCTCTAAAAAACTTACGAATGCAAAATTTGGTTACGACAAACGAATTATCCATCTAAAGCTTTTGGTTTTTTCGAGGTCCTCTGAAACACCCCCATGGGAGTTATATAATGTAACCCCGATATCGAAAAAATAAAATAAACTTGTCTCCTATGGAATAATAAGGGATCTAATCTGAAAGTTTGGTTGCTCTAGCTCTTAACATCTCTGAGATCTAGGCGTTCATACGGACAGACGGACATGGGTATATCGACTTCTCTAGTCACCCTGATCATACTTTAGGTAACTTTGGGGGATCTTCGATGTTTCCTTCTGTATGTTACATACATTTTCGGCTTGCACAAACTTAATATACCCTTTGTACCATACGGTACAGGGTATAAAAATGAGTTTGCTTTAAGTCTTCTATACAATGAAAGAGCTAGTAGAAGCCTCATGCGATGTCATACACAAGATCTCCCTGATAGAAGTTAAGTATTCATCCTGCTAAACTTTTTTTACCGCAAAAATGTAGTTTTGTATTTATAGCTCAACGACAGTTGATAACCACTCCATTCTGTTATGTATTAACTTTTTGGTTACATGTTTTAACATAAAACATACGTTTTCGATTAAAAAAAAAGTTGAAGAATTTGATAGTAACCAAAATTACTTAGGGTCTTCTCTTTGTTAGGCATAAATGCATAAAAGTGTCAAAGAACAGCTTACTCTAAAAAAATTGTGCATTTCTGCCCGACCAAGACACTTGACGACGAAAAGTAGTGCATTTCTGCCCAAAACTATGATGTGTAGAAAAATAACTATATAACGATTGGAAAATATAAAAATTTTTATCAATAAAAAAATATATTTTTTTAAATAATTGATAAGTAAATATATCTTGTATATTGTAAATATTCAACATACTATTTTTATTTTGTATATATTCAATACTAATGTACATATACTAAAGTTAAACAATAAAATGGCATTTTGCACACAAATATTTTTCTTAACAAAAACAAAGCACGCCATATACGTTTGTTGTTGCTCACGTTGTTAGTCAGGCACTTTTGCATTTCTGCACTGTTGTTAGGGTTGGCTAACCTTTGCATTTCAGCTAATAATAATAATATCATAACCGAACTTTCACAATAAACAAAAATATTTTTCATGGTTAAATTTAAAAATAGCAAATTATAATAATTATAATATGGACTTCGGATGGATCACTCCAAAAAGAGTCTCAGACTTCGGTGCCTTAAAGTTAGCCTCTTGTCACACTTATCTAGGTGCTTCGCCTTTGTTTTGGTTTATTAACTGCTGAACATTTTAATTACTATAGCACATTATTATCTTTATGGATTAGCTTATAAACGTTTTGTCAACCATAATATTTTTAATTGCAATTGGTTCAAGTGTTAGGGGAAATAAAAAGTATAAACTCTTAAGCTGTTTCCTTTTTTCACAGAAATGATGCCTTACCCAATACTATTTGCAAAATCTTATCAAATTATAAATAAAGCTAAATTTATGATTATAATAAAACCAAACTTGACATGGAATTAAAAAACATTCTATATCTATTTGCTTATATAAGTGGAAACAGTCGTTATCAGTAAATTTTATAAGTGTTAGCTAACGATATTTGTTTTTTACGTGCATATAAAAATTAAAAAAAATTGCTTAAAAATTTCAAAAAAAAATTTTCATTAAAATCAAATTTGTTTGTTTAGATATCCTTTTTTTTACGAGATTTTGCTTTTTAAAGAAATTTCACTGTTAATGTTGGCAATGCCTCTATCTCATAAAAATCATCAAAACAGAAGAGATCATCTTAACAAGCTTAACTTATTTTCGCCCTTACATGTTTAGTAAAACGGTCTTACTGTTTTCGGTAGATTTAATAAAAGTTAATCTTTCTATTTTCAAAAACATGTTACTTCAATAAGCTCTTATCAATTAGCTATAGTTTATTCTGTATCTATTTAATAATTTCTTATCACTTGAATGCTTTGTAAATATAATATTATAGTTCAACTAATTTTTTGGGTTTTCTGTATTTCAAATATGTGGTACTGAAAAATAAAAAAAATAAAAACAAGGTGCGCAAAAACAATTTTAAAAATCTTTCAATAAAATTTCTGAAGTTGAATTGTGTGAGAAATTCAGTTAGTCCAGTTTAAAGAGTTTCCCGTTCATGTCTTTGCCTGCATAGCACAACAATTTGCCATACAAAACTCAACACATTGGCATTTCTTTCGGAAATTCTATAGTTCGGTATAGGTTGAAACTGTTGTAGTATATAAGACTCGATCTAAACTTTTGCCTCTAAGATTTACATTTCCAAAATCGTAACACACCAAAAAAAAAAAAAAAACAATTGCAACACATTGTCTAGCTAGATTTTAGACTGTGTTTAAATAGAGTTGAAATAATTTGATCAGTTCCGTTTTTTAGCATGTAATTTGGCTTTTCACAAATCTTCACAGCTACTAGATCAATATACTTTTCCCTGCAATGATCAAAATCGTCGAGACCCTTTTTTATCAAAAAACAAAAACTGTAAAGACCCTAAAAATAATCATTAATCTCCAATTTCGACTCCTTCATTGTTGGTCCAGTACCTTTTTGTGGAGGGTGAAAACTTTCTGGAGTGCTCCTTAATTTCTTCCATGTTGGCAAATTCATCGAGAGCGTTCAGCAGAGTAGTAGCGTCCAAAAACAAACTACACAAAGTAATATTACTTTTATCTTTCAAAATACGATACTACTTTTAATTTGGTTTTGTACATTTACCAACACTAGTATGTTAGGTCGTAGTTATATTTCCAATATTTTACGTTCGAAGTACATAAAATTATTTGATAAATTGGAATATATAATTCGTTTATCTTGATCGTTAATATAACTCTTAAGCCAGCCATTGTGCTACCAACTCTATGAGACGTTGTTTGGAGGCGATTAATTCAGGGGCATCCGTATCACTTATCGAATTCATATCAGGACAATGCGAATGATTGGGTATTATAGTGGCACCCTGTGCAATGCCAGAGCCAAGCGTATGCCAAGGATCCAAACCACCATGGGTCATATAGACATTCGTTACGTTAGGATTCTTGCCACCAAACTCATTGTTAGTTTGCTGGATATTGGCCTCGATTTGTTCCAATGTATAACCAAACACATCGTGACACATATCTGTATTCAAAGTAGCTGGAAAATAGGAACCGAAGGATTGATTGGAGCTAGCTGAGGCTATATACCAGCCAAACTGACGACATGTCTGATAAAGCCAACTTAAGTCACCTAAAATGTACATTGTTATTTAAATGATGCAACATTTCGGGTATTTATTTTTACTTTAACTTACTATCGTTGGGGTTGTTGATATACCACTTGTACCAGCCGATGGTATTCTGGTAATTAGCATTGAGACAAGATGTATTTTTTTGATTGAGGTGCCATCGCAAGAACTTGGACAAGGCGATGGCATCATCTTCATCGAAATTTCTGAGTACGGTGCAGTCGGCGTATAAATCCCCAGCTCTATAGGAAAAATTAGTTTAAAGAAGACTGAATCTTAAACATCAGCTATTTCTCTTACTTTTGATTCTGGACGATACCGCCAAAGGTATTGGCTATTAAACTGAAAATTAGCCAGCGATCTCGTTCGTTATCCACATCAACCAAACTACAAAGATGAAGCATTTTCTTAGCCATTTCACCTTTTCCCTGCCTAAACAAATTCGCATAGTATGAAGTGGCATTGTTAATAATATTATAGCATCCAGGAGCTCCTAATTGGTCGTAAGCATCACCGACAACTTGCATGTATTCTGCAAAGAAAAAAGTTTAGTTCCAAGCTTCGCAAGAACTCAAGACTACTTTCCTTTAAAGTCCACTTTTGCCTCTAGTGGTGCACTAGAAGCCCAACCACCAACCACATCATTGGGGTAAAGTTTCTTGTAAAATATCGTCATGGTTGCCGCGTAGGAGCAACCGCAGATAACAACCTTTGAGTTTTTGTACTTTTCTTCCTCTTTGAGTTCACGTATTATATTATGAATATCGGCTAAGGCTTGCTGCACGGTAAGGTACTTCAGATTCTCCACGGTTAATGGACTATGTAATAGAAAATTTGTATAGTTAAGAAAAGCTGGCAACCATGGCAACCCGAGTCTTACCGAATGGGTATACTATCTCCGTAGTAACGATGCTCGGTGTAGACCAATGAAGCCTTGTGTTGCTTAGCTATGTCCACCCAAAGTCCTGAAGCGATGCCACCTGAATATATGCGCCATTCACCACCAAAAAGAATAAAGATTGGTGAACCACTTTGGAAATTATCTTCGTTGATCAAGATACGCTAAAGGATATTAGACATACTGTAAGAGTGGTTTGTTGTTTGTATGAAAACTGCATTTATTACTCACATTATTCCAAACTCTAGCGTCATCTGGACTGTTGTTGTCCAACCGTTGAGAAATCCAGCGTGTTTGTACATTAGCGCGAGTTCTGGTGGCCCTTAGAGGAGGTGGACGATGCAGTTCCTGCAGAGTTTCAATATATAGCGGCACGGTCCCTTCTAATACAGCCTCTTCTCTTAGACTGGCTGCCACAGTCAGCGCCACAACTAGTGCCAATAGTGCTAAAGAATACTTCATCTTGTTAACTACTCAACTTCAAGTTTCAAAATAACTGTCATCGAGGACGTCTTTTTGTCACAAGCTACACACGAAGCATACAAAAATTTTGACACACTACGCTCAAATCCGAAAAATTTCATATTATAGATTTGCTGATAAGCACCTGGCATGGTTACAGTACCCTTCTAAGCTAGGTATATTATAACGAACAAGTGATAGCTTGCCAAAATCTGCTAAAAACCACCCACATTGGACTTCGGACCTAGCACATCAAGAAATGCATTTGCCCTACTCAGTGATACATGCGACGATAAAGATGAAGATAAAGAAACCAAATGCGAAAGTGCTCAGCCAAGTGCCAACTTGGAAGCTCCGGAAATTCCTAAGCCACCGCCAATATTTGTACAAGAGGTCAGCGGTATTGAAGGTCTGATAGGTTATATCTAGGCCTCCCATCGAGCCTTGGGAAAACGGGAATTCCCGTTCTTTCGAGACAATTCTCGGGCTCCCGTTTTTTCGTGTTTATTCCCGTTTTTTACATTGCATGATTTTTTGTCTTAATTTTTTTGTCTTGTTAATTTGAATGAAAAGAAATTGTTCAATATTTCTGTCTTATTTGTTTTAATAATCAATATTTCTTTATATATTGATTTGTGAATGTCAATCAATTTGAAATTGAAATCAAAAATGAAAGGTATAATGCACACAAACACAAGCAACAATGACGACGAAACGTAGTGCGGAGAAAGGATTAACGTAACAGTGTCGAACTGCATCACAGCCAGAGAGAACTAAAATGACAGAGTGGAAAATTCTCTCCGAGTTCGAAACTTGAAAAAGACTCTGCATGACTTCGGCTTTATTTTGTCAAAGGTACCAACATACCATCTGAGCGATCATTATCACTCATCAAGAACATGTGGAAGAGCGACCGTTCTGAGCTTACATTGGATAGAATCAAATCGATGATCGTAATTTTATGATGCAATCAAAAAACGACCTGACATATTGAGTGCAATAAAAAGAGGCGATAAGTAAAACATAAAGATTTTATCATCAGAAAAAAATATGTTATCATTGACTGATTTTATACCACAAGAATAGTTATTTTGTGATAATTTTTTTTTTGTTATTTACTTTGAATAAATAAAATACATGCTTATTTTATCAAAAAATCATTATTTAAAATTTCGCGCTTTTACCCCCTTTTGTGACCAATTTTTTAAAAAAATAGCTATGGTAGGCCTAGTTATATCACAACAAAAATTTCTACTAAAGAATTCACTTATAAGACACAAAGAGACAATCAAGTAAGAATTATGATACAAACAATCGATAAATACAGATAAAATGAAATATCACACAAATCAATTAAAACAAGAGAGAGCTTTTAGAGTAGTACTCAAAAATTTGCATTACTTCACTCCAATTGGAGAGGTGGTGCCGGTAAAATATACACAACTAACCAGTGTTCAACAAAAAACCATTCAAGCTGCCATAATACAAATTAGATGCATGCATATTGAAACATCCATAGCTGCAATTTATGTTCCGCCAAGGTCTACTTTGAAAGAAGACAACTTTAAGCTTTCAAAATCTTGGTAGTCACTTGTTAGCTGACGGTGACTACACGCTAAACATCCGTGGTAGGGATCTAGATTGGCGAATCTTAAATGCCTTAATCCTACGAATTATTCAACAGATCCCAGAAAAATTCCAGATCTATTAGACTTTGCAGTATACAATGGAGTACCACAACACCAACTCCATATTGAAGACAACTTTCAGTTAAGCTCAGACCACTCTCCAAGTGACTGTGACATTAAAAAATCGGCCATACAAAATTGAAACTCTCACTAAAGCAATTCATGGGGCTGGAGCTTATTGCACCCCACAATCAAGCGCGAGTCAATCCAGTAAACCATATGTGTCCCTAGAAGTAAGACCATTAATTAAAAACAAAAGAAGACTCCGAAAGAAGCGTCAACTAATCCGAAGCCCAATTGACAAACAGTTGCTGCATAAAGCTACCAAACATCTTAAGGAGAAACTATTGGAACTAAAAAATTCTGCAACATCAGATTATCTTACAGTTACAGTCCTTGTCATCATCGCAAATAGCTAAATGTTTAATAGAGTGGAAACCAATAAGTGATCGTATAATCAAACTAAAAATCAACACCCGAGCTCGAAAATTGATCATTATTAATTGCTATGCACCAACTGAAACTCAAAGCTGCGAAGCAAAAGACGAGTTTTACGATCAACTAAATGGCTGCATAAATGCGCACACAAGCAGAAGCGATATTGTTGCGTTACTTGGAGACCTAAACGCTAAAGTTGGCGACAATAATACAGATTTCGAACAACAAATGGGAAAATTTGGTATAGGTACACGATACGATAATGGGTCAAGGCTACTCGAATTATGTTGCGACAAAGAGTTAATAATTGGAGGAACATTGTTCCCACACAAAGCAACCCACAAAACTACATGGGTGGCGCCGAATGGTACAGTAAAGAACCAAATTGACCATATTATGATTAATCGGAAGTGGCGATCCTCCCTTTTAGACGTAAGAGCAAAAAGGGGAGCAGATATTGGCAGTGACCATCACCTGATTCGTGGAAAAGTAAGAATAAAAATAGCAGCTGTAAAGAAAGGTGACAAAACAAGACCAAAAAGAATGGACACTGAAAAGCTTAAGAGAACGGAATACGTAGAGCAATTCTGCTCGGATGTTCGAACTGGTTATGAAGCTATTGCCGATACCATTGAAAATGCATCAAATGTAGAAGAGATGGTGAAAACAGCTACAAAACTCTACCAAGAAAGTGGTTATAGAGCGCTAGGTCGCAAGAATAACAAAAGAAAACCGTGGATGCAACAGGAAACTTGGGAAATGGTGCAAAATAGAGCTAAAGTCAAACAGAGAATGCTTGTCGAAAACATCAGTGAGGATACGAAAAGACACTTGCGACAGCAATACACACAAATGTGTGAATCCATCAAAAAGTGCTGTAGACGTGACAAGAGAAAATGGGTAGATGATAAAGCCACAATAGCTGAGTCAACCGCTGTCAGTGGTGATTTGAAAAAACTGTACTCAATTACAAGAGAGTTGTCTGGCATCAGTTATAGTGGGGAGAAACCCGTCAAAGACCAAGATGGAAATATCATAACAGACCCCAAAAAACAGCTCATACGGTGGGCTGAGCACTTTAAAGAAGTACTGAATAATCCATCAGAAACAACCCACGACGCAGATACCTCAAGCGAAGACGAGTCGCCAAGTACACGGTTACATGCACGTCCATTTCATTGCGTTAATGTAAATCCCCCAACTAGAGTTGAGGTCACAAAGGCAATAAACAAACTTAAGAATAATAAAGCCCCAGGTGCAGACAACATATGCGCAGAACTATTAAAATGCGATGTCTCACTTTCTGTTGATATATGGTGGCCAATTATGAAAAAGATTTGGGAGTCAGAAACTATACCTGACAGCTGGAATGAAGCGCTACTAGTGAAGATACCCAAAAAAGGAGATAAAAGCGATTGTAACAACTTTAGAGGAATAAGCTTATTGCCGATCCCAAGCAAAATATTTGCAGCGATCATACAAAATAGAATTTCCGCCGTAGCAGAAGTTAACCTAAGACAGAACCGAAATGGTTTCCGAAAGAACAGATCATGCGTGGATTTGATAAATACTGTCCGGATTATCTGCGAGCAGTGCAATGAATTTAGAGTGCCAATATATGGGGCTTTCCTAGATTTTAAAAAAGCTTTTGATAGTTTGAGAAGACCGTATATTTGGGCAGCACTCTCCAGAAGGGGAATGCCAGAAAAGATTATAACTCTTTTGAAGGGAGTCTACCAAAATGTAAAGTGTCGCGTGATCCACAAAAACCAACTCTCACAGCCTTTTGACATCAAAACAGGCGTACGACAAGGGTGCATACTGTCGCCATTGCTCTTCATTCTTGCGCTAGATGATATTCTTAGCAGAGCTTTAAGTGATAGCAGAGGCATCCAATGGGGCTTATATGAATATCTGCAGGATTTAGAGTTCGCCGATGATGTTCTGCTGTTGAGTCACAGGCCAGGTGAACTACAGCAAATGATGTCAGCCATTAGCGAACGAGCAGAAGCCGCTGGATTAAAGATAAGCACTGAGAAAACAAAAAGCATGACGAGCGGTTATAGCGCAGTCCAAAATTTAATGCTATATGTAAATGGTGGGGAAGAAATCGAATGCGTACACTCTTTTACCTACCTGGGAAGCGTTGTAACGAACAAGAGTGGGGCTGATGAAGATGTTCATGCTCGCATCAATAAAGCGAGGTGTGCCTTTGCTAAATTAAGCAACATATGGCGATCCAGTGAGCTCACTAGGCAGACCAAACTGCGAATCTTTAATACAAATGTGAAATCTGTCTTGTACTATGGCTGTGAAACATGGAAGCACTCAAGAAACATAAAGAAAAAGATGCAAGTTTTTATTAACAAATGTCTACGCAGAATTCTTAAAATATGGTGGCCAAATAGAATATCAAATGAACAACTGCTAAATCAGACTCATCAAAAAGCAGCACAGACCGAAATAAAAACGAGGAAGTGGAAGTGGATAGGCCACACACTCAGACAGCCTAGAAGTTATATCGCCAGACAAGCTTTAACATGGAATCCGCAAGGCACTAGAAGACCTGGTGCACCAGCGAAAACGTGGCGAAGAACTGTCGAGAGTGAACTAGCTGAAGTACGATATACGTGGAATGACATCTGCACTGCAGCACCCAACAGAGTCACATTTAAGAGAATCGTCGAGGCCCTATGCCCCACTGGGGGAAGAGGACAATAGTAGTAGTAGTACAGTCTTTGGAGAGCAACCAGCTATTTGAAGACTATTTGGTAGACTGTGTAAAAGTAATAAGAATATTACGGAAGCATTTGCACAACATCTTCACTCAGTATTCAAACCGAATTCAGAATACAACTAGGAAATAGTGACAATGGTTGACAATTTTGTTGACTCGGCTTGCCAACTAAGTATGCCAATTCGACAGACAACAGTCGCAGAAGTGCAAGCTGAAATTCGGAATATAAATGTTAAGAAATCACCAGGATATGACAAAATTGATGGTATCACCATTAAAACTCGGAACTGTACTCAATAATCGCCTGAGTTCCCTAAGGTAGTGTCTATAGGCCAGTGCTCTACTGCGGACCTTCCAACAAAAAACAATTTTGAAGTTGCAACCTATGTCGATGATACAGCAATCATTTCAAAAACATGGCTGAAAAATTGAGAATTTTAGTAAACACTCAAAAATCAGTCAAAAATGCCATCTTTGAATGGCATGTCCATACCGGATGAAGAACACTAGCTTACAGCACAATGTATCCTCAGCATGTTTTACTCGTTACCGTTGTAAAATGGCACGCTGAAACCGAAAATGAAGTCTAAAAGGTTTTTCATGGAACAGATTTCGAGATACACTTCCCGAAATTCAATTAAGAACACCTGTTTTTATTTAAAAATATTAAGTTTTAACTTATCTAAAAAGCATTTGTGACTCAAATAATATTTTTAGCTTTAATTTATTCCGAATGAACTAAAAACTTATCCTAAATAAACAAAAAAAGCTTGAAACTTCAAATAGCATTGAAAAATTAAATTAAATTAATTAATTAAAAAATACATGTTTTGTAAAAAAAGATGGGAAAAACTCTAAGTTAATAGCGAGTCCAGGCTCCCGATTTATTTATAACCTCGAAAGTTCGGGTTGGGATCGAAGGAACCACCTTCTGAAAATCTGAAAGTGGGATTTGAGCCCATTCTTCGGTAACTGTCCTGCGCAGCTCCTGACCGTCTGAAATTTGCGTCCACCAGCGTAGACGCCACGGGACAGGTTCCCCCACATGTTCTCAATGGGGTTCAAGTCCGGCGATCGGTGTTAAAATAATTTGATCAGTTCCGTTTTTTTGCATGTAATTTGGCATTTCACAAATCTTCACAGCTACTAGTGTGGTCCCAAAATCAAACAACCTAACAACATTTTTTTTCCTTTTAGATCAATATACTTTTCCTGCAATGATCAAAATCGTCGTTTATCAAAAAACTGTAAAGATCCTAAAAATAATCATTAATCTCCAATCTCGACTCCTTCATTGTTGGTCCAGTACCATTTTGTGGAGGGTGAAAACTTTCTGGAGTGCTCCCTAATTTCTTCCATGTTGGCAAATTCACCGAAAACGTTCAACAGAGTAGTAGCGTCCAAAAACAAACTACACAGAGTAATATCACTTTAGCTTTCGAAATACGATACTACTTTTAATTTTGTTTTGTACATTAACCAACACTAGTATGTTAGGTCGTAGTTATATTTCCAATATTTTACGTTCGAAGTACATAAAAATATTTGATAATTTCGAATTTATAATTCGTTTATCTTGATCGTTAATATAACTCTTAAGCCAGCCATTGTGCTACCAACTCTATGAGACGTTGCTTGGAAGCGATTAATTCAGGGGCATCCGTATCACTTATCGATTCCAAATCAGGACAATGCGAATGATTGGATATTAAAGTGGCACCCTGTGCAATGCCAGCGCCAAGCGTATGCCAAGGATCCAAACCACCATGGGTCATATAGACATTCGTTACGTTAGGATTCTTGCCCCCAAACTCATTGTTAGTTTGCTGGATATTGTCCTCGATTTGTTCCAATGTATAACCGAAGACATCGTGACACATATCTGTATTCAAAGAAGCTGGAAAATAGGAACCGAATGGTTGATTGGAGCTAGCTGAGGACGGAAACCCGCCGAACTGACTACATCTCTGATAAAGCCAAGCTAGGCCACCTAAAATGTACAATGTTATTTAAATGGTGCAATATTTCGAGTATTTATTTCTACTTTAACTTACTATCGTTGCGGTTGTGCATATCCCACTTGTACCATTCGACGATATTCTGGTATTGATATCTGACACAAGGTGGATTTTTGAGGCGTAATTGTAAGAACTTGGAAAAGGCGATGGCATCGTCTTCATCAAAATTTCTGAGTACGGTGCAGTCTTCGTATAAAAACCCAGCTCTATAGGAAAAATCCGTT
The DNA here is from genome assembly GCA_949987675.1 of Chymomyza fuscimana. Classification (NCBI taxonomy): domain Eukaryota; kingdom Metazoa; phylum Arthropoda; class Insecta; order Diptera; family Drosophilidae; genus Chymomyza; species Chymomyza fuscimana. Next base: position 120,551,679 of record OX465088.1, on the reverse strand, counting down.
TAAAGAAGACTGAATCTTAAAAATCAGCTATTTTTCTCACTTTTGATTCTGGGCCATATCGGCAAAGACATTGGCTATACTACCGAAAATTAGCCAGCGATCTCGTTCGTTGTCCACATCAAACCAACTACAAAGATTAAGCATTTTCTTAGCCGTTTCACCTTTTCCCTGCCTAAACAAATTCTCATAGTATGAAGTGGCATTGTTAATAATATTATAGCATCCAGGAGCTCCAAGTTGGTTGTAAGCATCACCGACAACTGGCATGTATTCTGCCAAGAATTAAGTAAAGTTCCATATCTTGCAAGAACCCAAGACTACTTACCTTTAAAGTCCATTTTTGCCTCTAGTGGTGCACTAGAGGCCCAACCACCAACCACATCATTGGGGTAAAGTTTCTTGTAAAATACCGTCATGGTTGCCGCGTAGGAGCAGCCGCAGATCAAAACCTTTGAGCTTTTGTACTTTTCTTCCTTTTTGAGTACACGTATTATATTATGAATATCGGCTAAGGCTTGCTGCACGCTAAGGTACTTCAGATTCTCCACGGTTAGTGGACTATGTAATAGAAAATTTGTAAAATTACGAAAAGCTTGCAACCATGGCAACCCGAGTCTTACGTAATAGGTATACTATCTCCGTAGTAACGATGCTCGGTGGAGACCAATGAACCATTGTGTTTCTTAGCTATGTCCACCCAAAGTCCTGCAGTTAAAGGACCTGCTTCTATGCGCCATTCACCACCTAAGTATATAAAGATTGGTGAACCACTTTGGAAATAATCTTCGTTGATCAAGATACGCTAAAGGATATTAGACATACTGTAAGAGCAGTTAGTTGTTTGTATGAAAACTGAATTTATTACTCACATTATTCCAAACGGTAGCATTATCTGGATTGTTGTTGTCCAACCATTGAGGAATCCAGCGTGTCTGCACATTAGCGCGAGTTCTGGTAGCCCTTAGAGGAGGTGGACGATGCAATTCCTGCAGAGTTTCAATATATACAGGCACGGTCTCTTCTAATAGAGCCTCTTCTCCTAGACTGGTTGCCACAGTCAGCGGCACAAGTAGAGCCAATAGTGCCAAAGAATACTTCATCTTGTTAACTAGTCAACTTCGAGTTGCAAAATAACTCTCTCTCATCGAACACATAAAAGTTTTTACACACTAAGCGCAAATGCGAAAAATTTCATATTATAGATTTGCTGATAAGCACCTGGCATATTAAAGCCAACAAGTGATAGCTTGCCAAAATCAATCCGAACACATCAAGAAATACATTTTCCCTACTAAGTGATACATGAGACGATAAAGATGAAGATTAAGAACCGAATGCGAAAGTCCTCAGCCAAGTGCCAACTTGGAAGCTCCGGAAATTCCTAAGCCGCCACCAATATTTGTACAAGAGGTCGGCCGAATTGAACGTCTGATAGGTTATATCACAACAATAATTTCTAATAAAGAATTTACTTATAAGACACAAAGAGGCAATCAAGTAAGAATTTTGGTAAAAACAGTCGATAAATACAGAGAGCTTATAAAGTGGCTGAGAAATGATAAAGTGAAATACCACATATACCAATTAAAAAAAAGAGAGAGCTTTTAGAGTAGTACTAAAAAATTTAAAACATCCAAGGTCTACTTTGAAAGAAAACGACTTTAAGCTTTGAGCTTTCAAAATCTCGGCAGTTAGCAGGTGGTGACTACAACGCTAAACATCCTTGGTAGGGATCTAGATTGGCGAATCCTAAATCCATTAATGCTAAGAATTATTCAACATTGAGCACCGGAAAACCTACATATTGGCCAACAGATCCCAGAAAAATTCCAGATCTATTAGACTTTGCAGTATATAATGGAGTACCACAACACCAACTCCATATTGAAGAAAACTTAAAATTAAGCTTAGACCACTCTCCAAGTGCTACTGTGACATTGAAAAATCCGGCATACATAATTGAAACTCTCACTAAAGCAATTCATGAGTCTGGAGCTTATTGCACCCCACAATCAAGCGCGAATCAATCCAGTAAACCATATCTGTCCCTCGAAGTGAGATCATTAATTAAAAACAAAAGAAAACGCCGAAAGAAGCGTCATCTAATCCGAAGCCCAATTGACAAACAGTTGCTGCATAAAGCTACCAAAGATCTTAAGGAAAAACTATTGGAACTAAAAAATTTTGCAACATTAGAATATCTTACAGTTACAGTCTTTGGAGAGCAACGAAAACGGCAATAGTTGATAACAATGGCAGACTGTGTAAAAGCGATAAAAAAAATTGCGAAAGCATTTGCACAACATCTTCTCTCAGCATTTCAACCGATTTCAGAATACAACCAGGAAACAGTGACAGTGGTTGACAGTTTTGTTAACTCGGCTTGCCAGCTGATTATCTGGCAGACTACAGTCGCAGAAGTGCAAGCTGAATTTCGGAGTATAAATGATAAGAAACCACCAGATTGAGGTTATCACCATTAAAAACTCGGAACTGTACTCAATAAACGCTGGAGCTCTCCAAGGTAGTGTCCTTAGGCCAGTGCTCTACTGAAGTTGCAACCTATGTCGATGATACAGCAATCATTTCAAACAGCGCAATTCCGGCCATTGCGTCTCAAAATTTTCAAGAACAACTTGGTCTGTTCATACCGGATGAAGAATCAGACAAATAACTTGGAGTGCATTTGGATTCGGCTATAAACTGTTAGTCCTTGTTCTCTTCGAACAGTTATTAATAGAGATCCCCATGCTCCGCCCTGGGGTGACTGGTAAAATAGTCAGTCAGGGAAATTATAAGTAAGTAAGTATGGGAATGGGGGCTTCGAAATTGGTTTATACCCGTTGGAAAAACTTTCTTAATATAGGGTACGATCAAAAAGTAGTAGACTGTATTTCTGTAGCGCGAAAGTAGTGGTAAAGGGCGGTCGGACCACCAGGGCGTGGTGGTGGTGAGCTTACCGAAGGAACCGATATTTTTTTTCCAGTCGCCTACGGGCATGCGCGGAGTCACGTGAACCAAGAAGTATCGTCGCGATCCAAGATGGAGAAAGTTCTTGAGTAGCGCTACGCCATTAGATTTGGCGTCAAACTCGGGAAAACCGCGTCGGAAACATTCGTAAGGAATAAAGAAGTCTACGGGCATGCTACCATGAGCCGCTCTACAATGTTCGAGTAGCATAAGCCGTTCCTGGAGGGGTGGAAGCTCATCGAAGACGCCCACGCTGACCACCCATCAACTTCAATAAATGAAGTGAAGCGTCTTCTAAACTCTGACCGCCGCACAAACATTCGTCTGATTGTTGATGAATATCGTATAGTAGCGCCCAAAAAATGAGTACCCAAGATTTGGCCATGCGAAAGGTGTTTTTGAAGTTTGTGGGCTGCTGGTGAGGAAGTTGCATCGTTGCTCTACCCCACCCGCTACAGTCCAGATCTGGCACCGTAAGACTTCTTCCACACTCCTAGGCTCAAGTGGGAGCTCAAGGGGAATGAATAGAGCACAGTCATGTACAAGACCTCAAGGGGAATGAATAGAGCAGAGTCACGTCCAAGGTGCCGTAATGGCATCTTTGAAGGGGTTTCCAGAAAGCGAGTTCCAGAAGGCATACGCGAGCAAAAGAGCGCTTTTTTGAGAATTTTTAAAGATTTTATAAATATATAAATTTAATTAATTTAGTTCTACTACCTTGAAGCAAACTTGCCGTAATAGTCAAATGTTCTCTTGAGGAGCCCAAGAGAAAGAATAAATGAATTCGCTTCTGCAAAAGTAAAATTGTTGCCGTTTTTTAAAGAGCTTTTTGAAAGAACGATTCTAAAAAAAATCAGAAGTGGCTTAAACTGAATCTAGTTAAGATTTTGTTATTTCCTTATTTTGACTTTAAACTAAAAAAATATGCTAAACCAAAGTTAAAAACCTTGCTCAGAGACTGCTCTACTTAAATCCTATAATTTATCTTAATTTTTTTTCTTATTACGCATCCTTGTAATGGATTATATAAATATATTTTACTTTTCTTCCATTTGATTATAGGCATCCTTTTATATTGTTTGTATTCCATGTCCTTGTTTTCTTCAGTAAACAGAAACAAATTGAGTGACACTTTACAGTAAGTGATATAAGTATGCGAAAATGCGTATGCATGTGTTTGTGTTTCTATACATATTTGAGTGAGTGTGTTTGTGTGTCGGTTGAGCATTAAGGCGTGTGTGTAAACAATTTGTACAACGTGTTGGCATTAAGAATCTTGAAAGCCATTTCTGTTGATTAGGAAATTGCACTTGTTGTGTGCTCCTTAGTTTCTAGTTGTTTTTGTTTTGGTTTCTGAGTGGCATATCCGGCTAGCTCAATGTGTGCACTGGAGCTAAGTTTGATTACTGCCGGTTTCTAGACCAGAGTCCAAAGACAATGTGGGTGTTGGAATATAACAAATATTAAGAAAAGCCACAATCAAGGATACAGCTTGGTAGAGAAGGCAAATTGATCACATAGTAAAGAGGAATATTTTGTATCATGCGGTTGGTGGGATGACCTGATCAATGGTTGATGCATTTGTCCATAAAGGTACCATGCTTGAGAATATTGAGTCCCTTAATATATAAAAAACGAGAAACATTATTAGAGTTCGGAGATACCGAAAAGAATGTATCATAATGGGGCAGCTTTAAAAAGAAGAATAAAAATTGATTGTTATTTTTCATATCTTATTGTATTTCTGTAAACATTTAACTTTCCACAGAAACGTCCACTATGATCGAAATATAAAAAGTTAAACAAAAATATTTTATAACTTGTAGGCACACAAAATATACATTTGTATCTTTCCAATCTGATATCCAACAAACCCTCGTACCAAGAGTTCTGAGATAACCTCACAAAATTGGTTTTCAATCTGAATCCGAAGCGTAAAAACCTCTGAGCTAAAAACCAAAACATTTCGTTTTTTGAGATTATGTCGCTGAATCCGAAACCTGGATAAAAAAAAACCCCACACGTCAGGTTTCTGTTAAGGACTGCAAAATACCTCTTGATTAGTTTTTTTTTAGTTTATTTCAGAGCACTTGCGTGCTGCAGCTTTTGTGACCTCGGATTCGGATTCAGTAACACCAGAAACTTACAATCGAAAAAAATTCTATGGAATTTTTGGAGCTTATCTCGGAAAGTTTTGATTTTGGGCATTTTTGGACCTCCGACTCGGCACAAAAACCATATTGGTTAGCCTGCACCCTGTGCAAAAATAAAAATAATAACTAAACCTTATATTATAATATTTATACTTTTGTTATTTTTTAATTTTTCCAATTTGAAAACGTGATCTGGATTAATTTTGTATACGCAGTTGTTATAATTTCCTAGTTCTAGTAGAGACGAACATGATTCAATTGAATTTTTTTTAAAAAATTGTTTGAAATCACTTTAAAATTAAAAATATAACTAAATTTAAAGTTAAAGTTTAAAGAAAAATATTGAATTCGTAAGTTAACTGCAAATATGATCCCGACCTATATTTTGACCTGGCTTTTTTAATCGCAGTTGCAGAATATTCTGATATGAACATCGACAATTATTTTTATTTATTTATATTTATTTTTTTTTGTCACTTTGTTGTAAGAGCTGAGTGCAAGGACGACAGAAATGTTTGGCATAAAATGTTATTTATATGCTGATGATTTTTGCGAGCAATTTAATGGGGTCTAGGCTTATGGCAGATAAGCCTTTTCGCAGCCATTATGAGGAAGGCACAAACAACAACAATCAGAGTGTGGAACATCAATTGTGCTATTCAAGCAATTTGCAATTCTCGCATAAGAACAACCAAAACAACAACAATGGGAAGAACAACGACAACGAGTGTCAATAATAATAATTTTTCATAGCAAGTCATTGTCGTTAAACTCCCGCCCAGAACAACCCTCGAAATGTTAAGGGAGTACAGAGAGTTTGTAACCGGCAGTGACTTAGGTAGGGATTTTCAGCGGGGTTCTAGTATCAACCCACACACAATATGTTTGAAGTCGATACGAACATATGACACAATAAAAGTTGATCTCCCGTTTTCAAAATCTTTCCTTAGCCAGCATTCTAGCTTCTACCATATTGGATGTTCGATAAGCGTAGCCCTAAGCTAATAAAACCCACCAATTAACTCTCTTTGGGGACTGAATTATCCAAAACTGTGAAAAAAGTTTTCCTAAAACCCCACAAAAAGGCGCAATTGCACAATTTTTAAGTCAACAACGTGACTACAACTTGTTTATCACGTGTCTATCACGTATCTATCACGCGCCTATTATGGGTGGTTCCGTCTCTATCACTTGTAGGTTACATGAATGGTACCTGTCTATCAGGTGTAGATTATGTGAAGGTTTCGTGTCTGTCACATGTCTATCACCTGAAGACCACGTGTCTTTTAAGCGACGGTCACGGCTATCACTTATTAATCACGTGCGCATCACATGTTTATCACGTGACTATCAGATGTACATATTTCAGATGTCTATGACGTGTCTATCACGCATATCACGCACCTATCAAGTGTCTACCACTTCTCTGTCACTTGTAGATCATGAGAAGCTCACGTGCCTGTCACATGTCCATCACCAGATGACCACGAATCTACCATGTCATGCAAAGTTCGTGCGTATATTATGATCACGAGACTCACAAGTTGCTGCAGCGTGAAAGACATGTAACCTATATATGACCTTCAAGTGTCTGTCACATACCTCTCACTTAAAGATCACGTGTCTATCAAACGAGGGTCACGGTTCTATACCTTTTAGGTCATGACTTTTTCATCACGTGATTTGTTTATCAAGTGACTATCACGTGTCTGTCACGCGGCTCTCACGCGTCAATTATGTGCCACATCTCTTTCACGTGCAGGTCACATGAACCCATATCAATCACGTGTAGATCATGTAAAGATCACGTGCCTGTCACATGTCTATCACCAGATGAACACGTATCTATTACGCGAGGGTCACGAGTCTGTCACGCAAAGTTCGTGCGTGTATTGTGTGATTCTCAAGTTGCTGCAGCTTGAAAGATACGTAACCTATATATAACCTTCAAGTGATCGAAAAAGTGTTGAGAAATTAACAAAATTGAGAATGGTTATACAGCATCAATAATCATGTCTTTGATAAAATGTCAAAAATTAAAAAAAAAAAATAAGATGTGAATTCATAATTAACTCAAGTGTCCCCATCTAACAAAAACAAAACCTGTCTACGCCACTGCCAGCTGGCACCATATGGGCTGCTTTTAATAATTGAGCACACTCGTCGTCCTGCATCCTTTCTGCAGCCTTCTATTGCCACATTTGGTTAGCATTAATTCACAAGCCCATTTAATGTACAAGACAAATACTTCGTGGCTTCTCCAAACAGACAACTTCAATTTTAACTTCCGGCTCGCTGGCGTATGAGTAATATGTCAATTTCATTTTCGTGGATTCTCCTCCTGTTGGTCGCTGGGGCTTGTTGTTCTTTTTTTATGTTATTGGCGTTGTAAAAATATTTTATGGGCTCTGTGTCACAGTTTATACACGATTGCATTGGCATTACGTATTCGCCGCATAAGCTGAGAGAGCAGAGCACGGCAGAGCAGACCGCGTTGCTTTAAGCCGGCTAAAAGTTAGATAGAAAAAGCAGTGAAAAAAATAAACCCACAAGAAAATGAAAAAGGAAAACCATGTAAATATTTGTGCTCACAGTTTGCTTGGTTTTTCCGGATACGACGTGCATAAAGCGTTGCCATGTGTGGTAAGCAGCTTGAAAGGTTAAAAGTCATTCATAAGCAGCTCATCTAGCTAAAGCTGCAAGTGATAAAAAGTTAAAAGTTTATTCTAGCCTAAGGGTAATTTGTGTGGGAGAATTTAATGCAATTTTCAAAATGTCACAGCACAATCTTAATTACAAATAGATGAGTTAGGAAAAACCCAGAGTTGCGTAATATGTAAGAATACAAAGTTTATCTCTGAAGAAATAATGTTTGCAGTCAATTATATGTTAGAGATTGGAAAATTTTTATGCAAAACCTAGAGTGTAAAAGAATTGTTGAAAATTGGTTTTTCGAAATATGTGAGCTTTTGCATCAAAATACATTTTCGGTATGGTTGAATTTTTTTTATAGGCATCAAATTTTTGAATCTCTTGCTGAGATAAAGTTCAAATTTAGCTATTTCTTATTATTTTACATACAAAAACGAAATTTTTGCAATTTTTGCAATTTTTTTTTGAAGAACACTTATTTACTCATCATATTGCAAATAACTCAAGCTATTGATGCATTTTTTGAGCTATCAACATTAAAAAAAAAATTGAAAAGTTAAAGTCTAAGTTAAGTAAAATTTCAATTTAAGAAGTCAAAATCGTAAAAAATCGTACTCCATAATTAAATACGTTTTTTTTTTAAGAAAGTACGATTATAAAAAAATACGATTTGAAAGAAACATTTATGGCAAGTTTAACTTATAATCGGTCTATTCCGAGATTTATTCTTATTTTTCAATATTTCTAGTAACTTTGTACTAGTGCTGGAAGTAACATCGATGTTATATAGATACATCGATGTTTTTTATTTTTTTCCGATCATCGATATTTTTATTTCGATTATCGACCAAATCCCATTACGGACAAAATATGGGCAATCTACGGCATCCACGTCGCAGACACTTTTCGCTTTTTTAGTAAAAACAAATCTCAAAAAATCCGAAATTGTAGGGTTGACTCAATTTTTGGCACTGCGACAATATTTTAGTGTCGAAAACTTAGGTTCAAGCATGTGCCCGTTGAATTACTGGAAGATAATACTTTTTAAAGTTCAGCAAGGCTGGCAATCTAGTGAGCGACAAGTGGAGTTCGCTTAAATCAAAAAACGTTGACATTATTTTATTTAATAACCATAATGAATGGATCTCATATTAGTTTAAAGATTATGATACTGCAATTCTGGCTGAAACAGAACATTTTTTTGTTATAACTTACAGGCACACAAAAAAAAGTGGTGTAAACTTATGGACTTTGGGCAGCTGAATTCGAAGTCCCAAAAACCCCGATCCAAGGGTTCTTAGATAATATCCAAATTATCTCGATTTATGGGATTTTTTGGTGGTTATCCATAATCCATGTGTGAAGGAGTTTTTTGGACTTCGGATTCGACTACTCAAAATCCATTAGGGATGCATCTGTCACCTTTTAAGTCTACACCACCTTTTTTTGTGGCCTGTATTATCTTTTGCTTTCGTTGATAAACTTTTGGATTGTTATTTATTATTTCTTTGCTTATTTTTCTATGAAATGTAATTAATTTTGAAATGTATATTATGAAAATATAGTTATCTCTTGGTTTGTTTGTTAATTCCATTTTATTATTTGAAAATACTTATATAACCAAACCAACAGATGGCCCACTCTGAATTAATTTAAGCATTCAAAAAATGGCCGCCACATGTACTTCGATGTATCGAAGTTAAAAAATATCGAAAACATCGATGTTGGCCAACATCTACTATGTACTATAAATTGTAATCGATCATCATCACAAAAATAACCAACTTTAGAAGTTATCGAATTCAAATTTATTATGAAAACTAAAAAATAAAAATGTAATTCACAAAGTAATCGGTACGACTGGATTGAAGTGTTGCACAAAAAAAAAATTCCACAGCTAAATCGTGACTAATTTCAATAAATAAGAAAATAAATAGCAAGAAAAATATGAGAAGTGATCAAAAATTTACCGGAATCATCGGCGTGTGGCGCTCTCAATCAGCCGATTTGATGTCTCTTGTTTTGACATACAATTTTTATGCCAGCACTTGATCCAATCCTCGAAGCATTTTTTATATTCGGTTTGCGGACCATCAGAGCCATCTTCGATTTTTCCATGATCTCATCTCGGGTGCTGAAACGCGTTCCACGGATCGGAAGAGACATCAAATCGGCTGATTGAGAGCGCCACACGCCGATGATTCCGGTAAATTTTTGATCAAGGTAGTTTATAAAATTGACTGGATTTAAGTACAAAATCTTTTAAAACGATTAAGGATCTTACTTTTTACATGAATTAAATTTATAGAGTTAGAAGGAAGCTTGAAATCTTGAGTCCTCTTTTTTTCCTAAGTTTATGAACCCAAAATTTATATAAAATGGAGGCGGTGAATCCTTATAACAAAAAAGATATCCGAAGTCATGAGACAACAACCTCTTAGGCAGATTTTTTCTCTTATGACGAATAAGATATCTGTTGACTCACGCCAAACGATCAGTTTACGCGATCCATGTAAAGATACGCCTTTTATAGAAATAGCCCACTTCTGGTAAAAAATTTTTTTGTTCCTTTCTTTATTCGTTTGAGGGGATCGTCAATCGTATTCCAAATCTATTATTACAGATTTTTTTTTATATGGCTGTTCCCAAATCAACTCACAACATTGTTTAGCGTATACTTCTCTAACACCGGATGCCAAGTAGAGTAGCTTACCAGGAGACACTGTAGATTGTCGTTTAACTTGGCTAAGACGTATATAATAATGACGACTCTACGGTAACCCTGGCTTCTGTTCCTGGCCGCATTTGGTTCCACAATCATCCTAAGCGATACAAGAGCATTTCAAAAAACTCACAGCCTTAAGAGAATTATGGTTTGGTGGAATTATTGCTTTGTACATCTTTCAAAACGACGACGGTTCTAAATGATACGGCCAAAGCGCTGACGTCTAGATAGTTCGATGTAACACCTTTGTTGTACATTTTTGGTGCTGACTGCTTGATTACTTAAAATGTATATTTTTTCAAGATTTTCATGACATAGTTCTTTAATATTAAATAAAACCATTACGAACCAAAATATTTTCAAATTGTCTTTATTATAAAATATGGCAATATTGGCAAGCTTACAACAACAAGTCCGCATTTGGAGCTAAACTTTTGCAATGTTTTTGAAAAGCTTTAAACATTTCACTCAACTCTGAAACTCGCGCATATAAAACTTTCTCGCTCTTTGAGTCAAAAAGCCAGTGTGACGTCACATGCTTTATGAATGGCCTCCTGTTGCTTGAATATAACAGGTGGTGAGGCTTTGAGCCATGTCGAACATTTGCTCAATTTGCTTATGGGTGCTCTTTGCCATGTAGAGCAATTGGGAGATAGCTTTAATAGCTCTGTTGATGACTAGACGTTCCGCACAGCGGTGGCAACAATTCAACCCCAAAAATGTATGAGAAATTCGCTTTACCTAGTGGTTTTTTTTTTTTACTTTGGAGCACCGCTGCCAAACACCTTGACACCCTGACACACAGACATAGAGACACACATTAACGAGCGCCAAGTTTAAATTGTAGCAACAACAACTATATGAGAGTTTACGTTGGCTTTGGTTCAGGGCTTGTGCCACCTTGAGTATTGTTTATGGCATTTGGAAAACCGCCACTTGGCTTACATGAACCACAGACTGGGCAAGGATGAAGACTCCTACCTGGTCGTAACTTGTTGTTAGCCAGACACAGCTGAAAAGGCTGCGGCAAGTGGATTAAACAGTTGTCATTGGGTTTATAAAGTTGGCAAATTAATGGAATTGTCGGCGAAAATGCAAAGACCATTTGTACGGAAAGAGTTAAGGAGTGGAACTAAGCCAACTGACCTTGCAATATGTGTGACAAAATTGTTGTAATTAGGTCTGATAGCAGTAGCAGTGGCTTAGAAAGGGGATATACAGGTTTTGCGAAACAAGGACATTAATCGAATTAGTGAATGCGATTGGTAAGTGAGGAACTGCATCTTGCATTACGAACGAAGACTTGTAGGAGTTGTGCCTCAAATTAAGAATTGTGAAAAGCTTTTGCGTTATCAAAATTAGTAAACGCCATACACATTAGACTAAAAAGTAGGTCTTCTAAGGATTTTTTTTCTTCCCACCAGGGTATCATATGATACGACCCGTTCTGTGTTATATATTAGTCACCCACATCGCTAGAGACGGTGGATTTGTTAATATTTATTTTTTCAAAAAATTACATTTTTTATAATCTAAGGTCAACTGAGCTTTCTTAAATAAATAAGTAAATAAATAAATGACCATTTTGGTCTTAAGTTTTACATTTAAAAAAAAAACTAATTAAAAACTAATGCAAAATCCATAAATTAAGAAAACGGGGCACTTTTAAACCCGATCTCTTCTTTTTGGGCCCACTCCAACATAAAGAAAGAGACGCTGAAGACCCTCCCAAGTTACTTTAAAAAATTTGATATAGACATGTCCGTCTGTATGAACACCAAGATCTTTTATAAATATTACAAGAGCTACGATAAACAAACATGAGGTTTGGACTCTTTATCGTATGTGGGGGCTGGTCAGATTTTTTTTTTTCTTTTGCCACGCTCCACTCCACTCTCGAGTAATTTTTAAGCTCTATATTGTAAAATTCGCTAAAATATATCTTTCGATTTTTAAAATATCATTATAATTATGGTCCAATATCAAAAATAATCGCAATATAGTATGGATTTGAGAGGACGGAGTTCGTATGACACCAGTATCCTTATTATTTGGCCTCAATATATAAATTCAGTTCGAGGCCCCTTCAAGATAAATTAATATTTTTTATTATTTTTCGAGTCAGAAACGAGACAGTTTTTTTTATTCATACAAGTCGCTCGCTCCCGATTTTAGGAGTCACCATATTTTGCAAATGTTTAATTTTATTTAATTTTTAAGGCAAAAGACAAAACAATATATTTTCATTGAAATTATATCATTACTAATTATTTATAATTTATTTTTATTATTAACGCTATTCGAGAAAAAACAATTTTTATTAATAAATTAACAAAATCTAGTTTTATGTTTTTTTCATTGTTGCACCGAACCGATTTAGTTCATTTTGGCACAAAATATTTTTATATTATATACCTAAAAATATATTTTTTTAAATTTATGTATTAGTTAAAAATTTGCACATTTTTTTTTCAGACACCCAAGAAAAAAAAAGTAGTCTATAAATATTCAGAATTAAATAAAGAATTAAATTTTAATTTTCTTAACATTCTTTCAAGAAATCGATTTCATTCATATTTGAACCATATAAAGATAAGATGAAAAATGTTAAAAAAAAAATGGTGATTGAATTAAGGAACATACTTAAAGAAACATATCATATTATAAAAAATTTATTATTAATTTAAAAAAAAATATTTTTATATTATATACCTAAAAATATATTTTTTTAAATTAATGTGTTAGTTAAAAATTTGAACATTTTTTTTCAGACACCCAAAAAAAAAAAATTAGTCGATAAATATTCAGAATTAAATAAAGAGTGAAAAACACTTTTAAATTAAGCCAAAGCGCGTTAAGCTTAAAAATTTAAATCTCGAAAAAAAAAATGTTTTTTACCTATTAATCTATCTGCATCATTCGTTTTTAAAAATCTTGGGTGACAGTCTTTAGAACCTTATCCAGCTAGACCCTTTAACCACTCTTACCCAGAATTTCCCATGATATGTTTTGAGAAGAAGCCATAATCAGCAAAATTAGTATGTAGACTCATGTAGACAAAAATTTGAATATTTTTATTAATTTTCGGAGAACCCACACTTCAGCTTTTGGCTGCAGTTTTCAAAACTGTAGAGTTTCAATAAATTATAGTGTATTTTACAGTCGAAACATTCCGACTTTAAACGGCCAAGTGCTCTTCCAGAGTGCGTACAACTTAAGCAGAATATGAAGTTGTTCTCCCCAGGGAGAGAATACGCTCTTGTTGTTGTCTTAGCTTGTCTCCGGACTCCGCTCCTATATGTATTTAGTTAGTTGACTGGAAAAAGTTCAAGAGCTAACAACTGATGCGTTTAATTGGCCTTGTGCGTGCATCATACTGTGAGCCATTTTACCAGCGGCCATAACTTTGAAAATTTTGAAAACTTGCAAACTTTAATTGAGCATTTAAATATCTGTCATGGTGGGCAAAGTTTGGCCTAAGGGAATAAACTTTTTGTTTTATGTTGTTGGCCTCAACAATATCTTCTAATCGTCAATTTTCGCCAGAAGCTTTTTTAATATGGAACACATTTGACATTTCTTATATTATTTACGGGAAAGGTTTTTGATTGTTGTTATTTGTTTTTATGATAAACTATGCAAGTATAATGACTTCATTACACGAAGCAAATATTTGCTCGAAATTCTATTTGGCAAACACAAGACCAAATATATTTTGAGCAAATATTTGGTGCAAATATTTGATAACCGCACAGAGAATCAAATATTTGACCAAACACTTTATGCATTTTGAGCAAATATTTGCATTTGAATCAAAAAAGAAATACATATGTGTAGAGATTATAGGAAACCACTTTTTTTATATATTTTTTTTCTTTCGATTTTGAGCCCATACGTTTTTTGATATACCCTTTATCCTCACTAATTATACAAACTCTGTTCCTTGAGGTACAAAGTTTGTGCAAGCCGAAACTGTATGTAACGTATAGAAGGAGACATCGGAGACCCCTCCAAACTAACTAAAGTTTGATCAGGGTGACTAGGCAAGTCGATATACCCATGTCCGTCTCTGAGTCCGTATGAACGCCTAGATATCAGAGATGATAAGAGCTACAGCAAACAAAAAAAACAATGAGTGAATGAATAATAAGGGATTATGTTACGCGGGACAAGTTTATTTATTTTGTTGATGAGGTGTTCAGGGCACCTCGAAAAAAAAAAACAAAAAATGTAGATATCGAAACAAAATATGGTGTTAGGAAGTCTTTTAATATTCCTAAGCACTATACCGAAATTTATTAAAACCGGTATACTATATCATATTGCCTCCACAGGATCGATCGTCCAAAAAAAAAGATTTTGGTGCAAAATATACGACTTTAATGCGCGTCATCTTTTCCACAGCCTTAATCCGATATATTTATACAGGTAACCATTATTTCCAGTAATGGAGGTGTAAATGAAGATGTTTCAAGCCGACTTTCCAAAGCTCGATCAGCATTTGGGAGAAACGGGCAAAACTGCGAATCTTCAATGCATGTGTTAAGTCCATACTGCTATACGGTAACGAGACTTGGTTGACCACAGGAAATATTGTGCAACAGCTGCAGGCTTTCAGCAACCAGTGGCTGCGAATTATATGCGGGATATTCTGGCCAAACAGAATATCAAATGCAGAACTGTGGCGCATCACGTGTGAGTCCCCTATCCAGCAGCATTGTTAGGATGTCACTAGCCTGGAATCCCCAAGACAGCATACTCGTCTGGACGACCAAAAGCAAACTGGAGGCGCACTGCCCTTCAAGAACTGGCACAGCAAAACATAACATGCTTTACAGCTAAGCAAACAGTGCAAAATAGAGTTCGATGGAAAGCTCTTGTAGAGGCCCTAGGCTCCCAGAGGAGTAAAACAGGAAAAAATAAAAGAAAAAATAGCGAAAAAATACTCCGTAGCAATGGAATACCCAATCAGTAAAAAGACTTTCATAAATTTGAAATGAAGCAGTAAATATTTCGAAAAAAAAACCTATTTTGAAAAAGTGGGCGACTCGAAATTCATTTTAGACCCATAGTTTCTTGGGCAAATTTGCTTAGAATTACCCAAAGAATCAAAATCCGAGTGAGCCCTTACACCGAAAAAAATTGACCCACCCTAATATATGTATATATTAGGGTGGCCGCCGCTGGTATGGAGGATTTTTAAACCGTCGATATCAATAACGCCATCCCCTAAAAAGTTTCCTTTTTACCTGTCTCATATCTATCAAAACATAATTTTAAAAAAATATAGAGAATAAATTTGGTAAGCTCTAAAATTGATTAAATTGACTAATTACACCAATTAACATATACAAAAAAAATTTGGTATCCTTAACATGTTTTAGTCGATTCTGTAGCAAAATGACATGCTAAAACCGAAAATGTAGTCAAAAATTTTTTTCATGACACGGGCTTTGAGATATTTTGAAAAAACTATTTTTCGAAATTAGAAAAAAAAAAAAGTGCCTCCTCTTAACAGCAAATATCTCTGGTTAAACTAAACTGATTTCGACAATTTTTTTACTTGACTGTAGATAAAACTGACGGTTTAGTCGCTATTTATGCATTCATATGAACATTTTTTATGACCTTTCACCTATTTTAGGAACCATCAAATACATTCGGATCGCCTTTAAATTTTACAGGCGCTATATGCAGGTAAAAAGGAAACTTTTTAAGGGATGGCGTTATTAAAATCGTGAGATGTTGCAAAAATGGCTACCCTAATATATATATATACTTTTGGATATATCCTTAAAAGTTCCATTCTGATCTTGAACCAGATATAAGTATTACTATGGTATAATAATAATTTAAATAATAATTTTCACAAAAATTTTTTTATTTGCATTCACTTACGTCTCCACGAGTTTGTATGCAGCTGTAGCCGTTATTTTTCGTTCATAACACCTACAATTCTCAACCGATTTTTAAGATCTTAGACTCGAAATGTTTGTAAATGAATTCTCTTTCAGCTTAAAGCTTAACATAATTTTTAGAAATTTTTTTTCAATGCAATGTCTAAGTCGAATTTTGAATATTTCGAAAAAAAAACATATTTTGAAAAAGTGGGCGACTCGAAATTAGTTTTAGACCCATAGTTTCTTGGGCAAAGTTGCTTAGAATGACCCAAAGAATCAAAATCCGAGTGAGCCCCATAAGGTTTTTTCGGCCCCATACAAATTGACCCGCCCTAACATATATATATATATATATGTTCCTTTAACTCCTATTTGGAGCATATGGCGTCCAAAAGTATGTGTTCTTTTTTTTTTGAAGTGTATGCAGGGTGACGCACAAACTGGCTCACATTTTTTGGGTATAAACTTTTATACAGCATCTATTAGTTACATTACATTAAGTTATACCTCCTACTAATAGGACTAATAATTCGATAGTCACGAACTTGTTCCTGTATATTCCAAGTTTCGATCACAAATTTAAAACAAGTTAATTATTACATACATATTGGAAAATTTTTATTTATTAGTAGTACATTTTTGTTTCGTAAACTTGTAGTCTTTTATCTGCCAACAAAATTCTTTCGTATGTGAGTAGTTTGGAATACATATATCAATTTTTTATGTCCATAACATATTTATATATACTCTGTATAATTTCGTGAAATTTTAAATTGAATTTAAATGTAAATCTAATAATTTTTTAAAGTTATGATGCAGAACCACCACCATTAGTTGGAGCTCCGCTTGGCTTTGGCGCATTTGCTGTATGCTTCTTCTGCTGTTGGTTCTTTTTGTTTTTCTGATAGTTATTTTTAAAAGGAGGTCTGCCTTGCTGATCCTTCTTGTTATGGGAATTATCAGCTGTTGTTAATGTGAGAGTACCAGGCTGAGCTGCATTTGCATTATTATTTCCTGCATTTGAGCAGCTGGGCACATTAGTGTTATATTTTGGTTTTTGATTGTTTGCTTTAAAATTGGGTTTGCCGGCACGAAACTGGTTTGCATTGGAAATTGTGCGGTTTTCTTGCTGAGATTCGTTAGAATTTGAATTGATTACATTAGAGCTGTTGTATCCCATATTTTTGTGGTTTGGATTTTGGTGATACGGTTTAGGCCTGCCTGAATGGAAGTCGTTTTTATTGAAATTTTCAGCACCGGAGCAGCTGGGCTTATTATCATTATGCTGGTTGCAATTGTTGTCCTGGCTTTGTTGCTGTTTGAAACCGCTCTTCGCATGATAACGATTTGGTCCAGTCGAATTGAAAGGTTTCTGTGGACCATTTTTGAAGGGATTGTAGTGGGATTTCGTAGCGGCTGTTTTTTCCTCCCCCGTAGACTCCGCATGAGTGGAACGCCATGACTGCTGTCCGCCCTGATGTTTCTGCACATAATTGTTGGCTTTTGGGGCATACTTTTTGCAGTCATCTTTCGAATTCATTTGATTATCGCACTGTTTATTTGCCGTTGGATCTGTTTTCCAAGCAGTGACATGGGTATATTCCTTGTATTTAGTCACTTTATCAACTTCCTCTTGCAAATCTTTTAGGTAGACCGTCAATGGCTCTCTGTCGGGCGTTTTTTCCAATGCTATGTCATTAAGTAGTTTTTGTACTTTATGAAGTTTTTGCTCTTGCTCTCGATTTCGCCAATGTGTTCCCAAATGGCCCTTTAACTGCAAAATGTATTGGGTAGTAAACTCACATTGATTGCAAGCCAAGGGTTTAGCATGAAGCAGTTCCTCTGCCTTTTCTGTAGAAAGGGGCTCGATCAGGTCCTTTAAGTGCAGCATAGCGTAAGCAGCTGTATAGCTTAAAAATAGATCCGTATTGAAAGTATTCCAATGTTCATAACGACGCATGTACCATGAATGAAAATCATTTGACAAGACATGCATGTTCAGACGATTCATGAATGGAACGATTTTGAAACCCATAAGAAAGTTGCTCAATGGAAAACTATCTAGTTTTTCAATGACTCCAATCGCCAGATCCTTCATGTGTTCCAGCAGAGGCAAATGCTCGCGTGTAAGCTGCAAAAATATAAAAAGAAAAAAACATTTTTTAAGATTTAGTCATCTTTGCAACTGTTAAAGGCAATAATCTTATTCATAGCTTTGTAGAAAGTATAAGAGTCTCTTATTTTTAAACTACGTCAAACATCTTGTGGCATAAGTCTTCCTTCTATTAAATACAGCAGTCTATCGAGCGTGTTATTCCTATACTGGCCTGGGCAGACAATGGCTTCGGAGTTTGGTATACCAAACGTATGTTGAAGGATTACACAGAAGTAAAATGAAAGAAGCAATCTTTGATACCACGAACGCAGTGTCTAAATTCCGAACACAAGAATTTTATTTTCTGTCGGCGTTTAGGGATATTATATGACTAAGCAGACTAAAGTCTACTTCTAAAAACAAACGTAATATATTATACACCCAATATTCTTGCACCCAATATATTGCATTTTAAACAAAATATTCTTTAAAATTAATTTTTCAACACTAGATGTGAAGGTATGGTTTCTCGATAAGTAAAAACTTTTTTTTTGTTCTTACCGCAGTAACTTCAGATATATATGTTTTTGGCAAAACCAAAAAGTGCACCATGGCTTTGGGATATTTTGATTTTATAACAACGGCTTGATCGCTTTCAACCAAAATTTTATCGGGATCAGCCATTTCGTGCGTAAGTATTTCTCGCAACTGCTCCGTTTCCGCATCATTCTTAAAAGTCGACAGTTTGGAGGTTTTTGCTTCCATCGGTTTCTTATTGTTTGCTTTAGTTTCAGCCTCGACCTTATTTATCTGCTCATTTTTTTGTTCGCCTTCAGAGATTATGTTTTGAGTCTGGGTGATTTCTTTTACCAATTTTTCGTTCTTTACATCGGTTTCAGCCTCGACCTTAGGTGTCTGTTGTTTTGGTTGAACGTTTATGGACAACAAATTCTGGCGCTGTGTAATGTCTGCCATCAGTTGGTCAACTGCAACTTCGACTTTAGTCTCATCTTTATTTGTCTGAAGCATTTCTTGTTCAGTATTTTGGGACTGCATTATTATTTCTTTTACTAGTTCGTCATTCTTTAAATCATTTTCATTAACGATCTTATTTGTTTCTTCTTTTTCATTTATAGACAGTTTATTCTGTTGTTGAGAAATTTCTGCCGTCAGTTTGTCAGCTACAACTTGGGCTTCAGCCTCAACTATATTTGTCTGTTGCTTTTCTTGTTCACTTGCAGGCAATATGTTTTGTGGCTGGGCCGTTTCTTTCACCAATTCGTCGTTCTTTAATTCGGTCTCCGCCACGATCTTATTTGTCTGCTGTCCTCCTTGATGGTCTATGGATGGTACATTCTCAGTGTGGGTAATTTCTTCAGTTTTAGCATTATTCATATTCGCCTGAAGTTCGTTTTGTAGCATTTGCCAATGATTTGCCAAATGGTCTTTCAAAATTCTAAAGTCTTGTGTAACAAAATCACATTGATTGCAGGTGAAAGAGTTTGCTCGGCGTAGGGCAGAAAGTTTACTACTTGGCGGTAGCTCAATGGCGCCCATTATGTTCAATAGCGCATAAGCCGCGTTAAAGCTTAAGAAAAGTTCCGAATGAAACGAGTTCCAATGATTAGGCTTAGACAGACAAGCTGCATGAAAATCATTGGAAATAACATGCATAGTTAGACGATCCACAAAGCCATTTACTTTAAAGCCGATAATAAAGTTACTGGCAGGCAAATAGTTTTGGCGCCCAATTATTTCGTTAGCCAGTTCCATCATGTGATCCAGCAGTGGCAAATGTTCGCGTGTCAGCTGTAATACAAAAAAAGGATTTAATATATATTGTACACTTTAAGGGGAGCTTCCATAAACGTTCTGGAGTATAGAAATATTGTCAAATATGGATTTAAGTGAATAAGTAAATCGAAATCGCCTAAAAAAAGAGTGCCAAAGTTTTTTTTAGCCTACAGCACTTGATTGAGGTATACATATAGTGCATAATATGTAACATTTTCGACTTTATGCAGACATAAAACATTGCCCGGAAACAAAAATGACGTAGGTATTGTTATCGTGGAATTCGGTTTCCGTTCCTGACTAGGGCACAAAATATTAATTCATGTAAAGCAAAATACTACTCCAATAGTTGTACAGCGAATTATTTAGTATTGCTGGAAATAAGTTGCAGGATTCTTAGGAATCCGCTAAGGATTATTAGATAAGCATCAGTAAGGTATAGGAACCTAAAGCGCAGGAGCAGCGCAAATTGGAAGCGGAACTTATTGAGGTGAAGCAGCAGCAGAGAAAGCTTAAATTTTTGATCACACAAACCGATCTATACGCGCATTGCAATTAAAATGAGAATTTCATTGTGGAAGCTCCATTTGCAAAATTTATTTGACACATACCTGAGAAACATTGCCTATATCCTCCTTTGTTACGACCAAATAGTGAAAATGCGCTTTGGGATATTTGTCCAGCACAACCACGGCTCGGTCGGTTTGAATCAGTAAATCAGTGCGATTGATTAGTTTTTGCGTTAACCGCGAACGTGCAAATTCCATTATGTTAATAATTTTCAATAAATATGTGGGAACCACACGAGTGTATCAAATTTCTGTCGGCGTTTACAAGTGTTGAGCAACTGGTTCTAATGTGTTAAGCACAGTTTGAGAGGCACTGTATGCACTGTTTAGTGCTGCAAAAGATGTTCCTTTAGTGTGGGTAAATTTTTTGCCACAAAGCAGCACTGATTACAAACAAGCGGACTGCGCAGTAAATCGTCCAACAATGTTTTGGGCAATGGCTTTATGGAACCACCTGCAGCTAATTGCTGATACAGCTCTATAAAGCAACATAATTAGTAACAATTTGTTTGTTTGTTTGCATATACATACCTTCATAGGGTATAAACAATGCCGTATTAAAGCTATTCCAATGTTTTTTGGTTTTCAGACAATCCGATAAGAAATCCTTTGAAATTACATGCAAATGCAAATGTTGCATGCTAGGCTGAGCATGAAAACCAATTTTAAAGTTGTCCCAATGCTCACCACGTACTTCAATTATATTGCGGGCGAGCAAATGAAGTTCTTGCAGCAAGTCTAGATGCGCAGATGTAAGCTAAAAAAATGATGTTTGTAATTATTGACCAATTTGATAAGCAATTGCTTTATATACACCTGAAATATGCTGGAAATATTCTGCTTGGGCAGCACTAAATAATGATGTCTTGCCTTTGGATATTTGTCAGCTATGACCACTGCAATGTCGCTGGATATAATTAAATTGCTAGGCTCTAAAATTGTTTTTATTAAACCGGACTGCCAGGACATGGCACTAAAAATTGAATTGAGGTGAGCACCGCAAAATTTTTTGATTTAACTTAACTCTTTGACAATAAAAATTATTTTGTTAAGCCGGCTGGCTTGTCAGGAAATAGCACAAAGCAGCTGATTGAGCTGTGACAAAGTGTGCGAAAATAGCAGCTTGGCAATGATAAGTGTTGCAAAGTTTCACTAAAACATGAAGCGTTAAGCGCGCGCTGCAGTGCTGCTTTTAAAAAGTTTGCTGCAAATAAAAACGCATGCACTTTTATAATAAAATTGAATGAATGTGCGCGTTTGATATGTTAGAAAAATAACTTTAAAAAAGAAACAACATTTAACAGCTGTTGAAGTGTTTAACAGAAGTACTAACAAAGTCAGTAAAACGGAATGCTGTTAAAAAGCTGTTGTGAAACCCAAACAAATGCACACAGTACGGCACTTATTTAAATTTAAGGCCTACACAAATTAGTTTAAAATCTAACTTCTAAATTTAAACTCGCGCGTTTAATATATAAAAATGAATTGAACCGGCTGCAGCTCAAAACATTAAACAGCTGTTTAAGTGTGCGTAAAGACCAGCCATACATAGCCTAGTGTTGCAAAGCTGCAGTGAAACACAATGCAGGACACGCGCGCTGAAGCGCTGCTGTGTAAAAAGCAAAAACAGAAGCGCGCTGCACTGCATTTATTTTGAATTTAACAAAATAAATTTAATTGCACGCTTTAAGCCAATGCGTTCTTAAGCTGCAAATTAATTGAATTCATGAAAAATACCAGACCGCTGCCGCCTTATACAACACTACTGCTATCGCTGGCAACCCTGCTGAGAAACGTCAAACGCATATACCAACAAAAAGCACGCAGCCAAACAGCTGATCCCACAAAAATGAAGAAATCTATGCCGATGAGAATTTTATTTGTTTGCCGACCAAATGTGGTATGCAGCGTGGAACAAAAGCAGACGGCAAAAGTCACTTGACAGCAGTGAATTTTTTACGCAGTACATATTAAAAATTATGCATTTATGTGCTAATTGCGAATTGAAATTCTTTTAAATTTAATTTCAAAGTGCAAGTGCAGCGCCAGAGTAACGGAAATTTACTTTGCTCGACTGTGCTGCGGCTAATCAGTTGCTTATATTTTTGTAAAAGAGCAAAGATTACGCAAACAAGATGAGTTTGGGTGAAAATGATGTAAAGCCGCGCGTTATGGCTGAGCCGCTGCATATACAACGCCTGGAGGCGGCTTTAAATATGCGGCCTTTTATGGCCATGGCGCGCCAAATGCTTAAACAACCCATAGGTAGTGATGGTGAGTGCAGCGCCGGAGAACAGCAGTCGGCTGGCAATACGGCGGCGGTTGACGATGGCGAAACGGATGATTCCTCCACAGTGGGCATGGTCAAGTGCCAGCAGAAACAGCAACGCCGTCGCCTATTGGGCACCAAAGAGGGTAAGCTATGCCCAGCACCCAGCTTAACTGCTGCTTATAATCAAGTATAAATGCTTTCTTGCAGAGCGGCAAAGCGTCAAGACGCAAATCTATAATTTCAATGATTTAACCAGCGATCGGGAATGGCTTTACGATTTGCTGCTAAGTGATACGGAAAGCGAGTCTGATATCAGTGACGAGGATGAGTATATTAAGCAATTACTAAGAGAACATATGCGCGAGCAGCGACAACGCAAAAACTACTACAAAAAGGCCACGGTAAGTCTGTAACAGCAAAACCAGACTTCGGTTGACTCTATTGCTTGCTTTCTAGAACGCACAATATGCCTATTACGGCAGCGGCCTACTCTCCAATCATGACATCTTTGCGGAGCGTCAGCAGGCCACGGCAGGCGTGCGTAAGCGTCGTCGTCGCACCAAACAGGAAATAATGCTAGCACGTCTGGCTGAAGCGCAGGCTGGGCCCAAGCAGCCCAAGCAACGGCGACGTGGACGCAAGAAGCATCAGCTGCTGGGCTCGCCTGAATCCGGTGAAGTGCATCCTTCGGAGCTGGGCAAATACACATTTGGTGACACTTTGCCCGCCAACGATGATGAGGATGAATTTGGCGATGCGGATGCTGAGGTAGACTATAAGCGTGAACTTGCCAGCCTAGAGCTGGACTATCCCGATGAAGAAATCGAAGAAGAAGTGGATGTTGTGGGTGGACCCGATGGGCAGGTTACACGCGTGCGACGTCGACGCAAAAATCCTGCAGCGCTGGCAGCGCGACGTCGTCGCATATGGCAAATTATGTCCAAAAAAGAAACTGGTCGCTTGCAGCGCATACGCAGCACCAATCACAAGGAAATGCTGGCCAATTGTAAACGTGTGGCCGGCATGTGCTCCAAGGTAGTGCGTCAACGTGCCGTCAACTCACAGCGCATTATGAAAGAGACGGTTTGGCGTGCTAAGCGGCTGACGCGTGAAATGCTTAATTACTGGAAGCGCTATGAGCGCGTAGAACGGGATCAGCGACGCAAACAGGAGCGTGAAGCGGAGGAGCAGCGCAAACAAGATGTTGAACTTATCGAGGTGAAACGGCAGCAGCGCAAGCTTAACTTTTTGATCACACAAACCGAGCTGTATGCGCATTTTATGTCCAAGAAATTGGGTCAGGGCAGCGAGGCAGATCAGCTGCGCATATTGAATCAATTGGACGAAGAGCAGAATTCGCGGCTGGCTGCCTATGATGATTATGATGCGCAGGAAATGAAGCAAATGGCGCAAGCACACGCAGAGGCTGCTATAAAAATGGATCTGGACAAAACGCGCGCCTTTGATGTTACGCAAAAGCGGGAGACAAGTCAGACGGCGCCAATGAAGGATTTGCCACAGCCCAAGCTATTTCAGGGATCGCTCAAGGGCTATCAAATCAAGGGCATGACTTGGTTGGCCAATATCTACGATCAGGGCATAAGCGGCATACTTGCTGATGAAATGGGTCTGGGTAAGACAGTGCAATCAATTGCGTTCCTGTGCCACATAGCTGAGCATTACGGCGTGTGGGGACCGTTTCTTATTATCTCGCCCGCTTCAACACTGCACAATTGGCAGCAGGAGATGGCACGTTTTGCGCCTGACTTTAATGTGGTGCCGTACTGGGGTTCGCCCAATGAGCGCAAGATTCTGCGCCAGTTCTGGGAGCAAAAACATATGCATACGCGCGAGGCTAGCTTTCATGTAGTTATTACCTCTTATCAGCTGGTGGTAAGCGACTACAAGTACTTTAATCGCATAAAATGGCAGTATATGGTGCTGGACGAGGCGCAGGCCATCAAGAGCGCCAACTCTCAACGTTGGAAGCTGCTACTGGGCTTCAATTGTCGCAATCGTTTGTTGCTCAGCGGCACGCCCATACAAAATAGCATGGCCGAGCTATGGGCGCTGTTGCATTTTATAATGCCCACATTATTTGATTCTCATGATGAGTTCAATGAGTGGTTCTCCAAGGACATTGAAAGCCATGCTGAGAACAAAACCGGCATTGATGAACGCCAAATTTCGCGCCTACACATGATACTCAAGCCGTTTATGTTGCGTCGTATAAAGAAGGATGTGGAAAATGAACTATCGGATAAGATAGAGATTATGGTCTATTGCCCGTTGACAATACGTCAAAAACTGCTCTATATGGCACTTAAGCAAAAGATACGCATTGAGGATTTGCTACAATTGACCAGCAGTGGCGGCGGCACCTCCTCGGCCGGTGATGGCTCACATGTGGATCGCAATTTTACATCAAATCTTATGAATTTGGTCATGCAATTTCGCAAGGTTTGCAATCATCCAGAGCTATTCGAAAGACGCGATGCCAAGAGTCCGTTTAGCATGCGTTGTGCGGAATACGTGCTGCCACGCTTGGTCTATGATGATGGCTTGCTATATCGTGCCTTGCCAAGTCAAAGGCATTGGCTGTACAATCGGTAAGAAACATCTTGTAGAATAATTTTTTTTTTAAAAACGACCATGCTACCGTCTGCTATACTCAACAGAGATTTTGCCGTAGGAGTGCCTTCTACTCGAGGTGCTTAGTAGGATTTATCTCTGACACAAAGTCCTGCGACGAATCTTTTTTCTAAAACCATCTTTAATATAATCGATACAAATGTAATTTTTTTTCTACCACTTTTTTAAATAGATTCAACATTTTTAAATCGGTTCACATACAGCAAAGTCTCTTTGGAGCTGGTTATGAAGATCTGCATGTAAACAGCTGTTTTAGCTTTACGCGCTTCTGTGATTTAAGCCTCACTGATGTGACCAATGTCACCTTAAATGGACTAATTGCATTGTAAGTAAACCTTTTTTTTGTTTTTGGAACACTTTAAAATACAAATAAAAAATTCCTCTTTGTAGCTTTTTGTATTATCGTAGCCTGCTAGTTTATTATCCGCTGCTTGCCTATCGCCGCCAATGGTGGGCGACATATAAGTCCACACGTCATCAATTGCTGGAGCCCATGCTGGAACGCACGCTGGTACCCGATTTTATGTCCCATGATAGTGTGCTGCGGCAGTTAGTTTTTACAGCCATGGCAAGTGTTTGACTTTTGCAAATCAAAAGATTGAAATTTCATTTAAGTTGTACCTCTTTGTTTTCAGACTGCCAACGAGAGCAGTGTTTATGCCTTCGGTGACTATCTGACTGTTAATATGCAGGAAACCATAGAACATCGTGTGATACGTTCCAAAATACTCAAACAAAAAACTGAACTCATCGAAGTACTTCAAGCACATGAGCCGCAACCAGACACGCTTACACTAACTGATGCAGATCTTAAGCAGGAGCTGGAAATCGAATCTGTTGAGGTGCAAACCAAATCCAATGCTAAGAGTGATGTCAAAGTTACTACCTTACATTTGTTGCCCGAGTTTGTGCATCGTGCGCGCAAGCCACGCCGTTATCAATGTGAACCACTTGAGATGCCAAGATTTCTCTATGGCTTGGGTCAGCGGGTGCAGGCGGTGAAGCGTCAGCTTTAGTAAGATTCGATTTGCTCAAGCTTTATAATAATTTAGTAATAAACACTATTGCACTTGCAGCTGTGAAAGTCGCTCGGCAGCCTGGACGCACATACGACACTTGCAGTGCGAGAACAGTCTGGGACGTGAACTGGTCAGCACGGGCTTGAGTCTGTGCAAACCAAGCAGTGGCTGGTCATCTATAGTTGTACCGGATAAGGAAACACTTATAACCGACGCTGGAAAATTGTTTGTCTTGGACAGCTTGCTGACACGCCTTAAAGCGGGTGGTCATCGTGTTTTGATTTACTCACAAATGACCAAAATGATTGATTTGTTAGAGGTGTGTGTTGTTACTTAAATTTTTGTTGTTTTTTTTAAAATGTGTTTTTATTGACAGGAGTATATGTGGCATCGCAAACATCGTTATATGCGTCTAGATGGCTCTAGTAAGATCTCAGCTAGAAGAGATATGGTAGCTGACTTTCAAACGCGCTCGGATATCTTTGTATTTTTATTGTCTACACGCGCCGGTGGATTGGGCATTAATTTGACGGCTGCAGATACGGTAAGTCCGTTTTTGGTTAAATTCGAAATTTATAAAGGATTAGTGCAGTGTTGGGCAGCATTCGGTGGTAAATTAAGGATTTGCTTTTATTTAGCAGAATTTAGGCCGAATTTTATAGTCCTGCACCTTAAGTACGCAGGCTATATTAAGTTTGTGCAAGGTCGGACAGCCCTCAAAGTTACGTAAATAATGATCAAGGTCATTAGAGACGTAGATATAGACATATCCTTACTTACGAACACCCACGTCTCAAAGATGATAGGAGTTAGAATATGGGCTTGATCCGCATATTATTTTAGCGCAAGCATGTAGTCTCAATAGGACATTTTGGTAAAAAAGGCGCAAAATAAATAGAATCCAATAAAAAAAACTTTCTCATCCAACATGGATTGCCCAATTTAGTAACACATATAGAAATTAGTTGTTTCTGCATAAATGAATGAAAAAAACTAGGGATCGCAACTCTTATAATTTTTAGAATAAATATGATCAAATAATTATTATTTTTATACAGTAGCTTCGGAAGATTCCTAAGCTTTATACTTAAGATTAAGATGAAAAAAATTTTTTTGAACTAAGTTCATTCCATTGAACAAACAACAACGAATTAGTCAACATAAACTCGAAAAGCCTGAGAACTAATAATAAATTGATACCCAAAAAAAGAAAAGAAACAGACAAACCAAATTACTTAAAGCCAAGCCAATAACAAATCAAAATCAGTGACAAAATGATTTAAGAACCGTACAAAAATGTTCACACGAAGCAGCCAGAAGCTCAATTCAGAACTCAATGGCAAAAAATCACACAAAACCGACAACAACAGCAAAAAAAGTGAATCAGTTTGAGCGGTTACCGACGGTGCAATACCCTGGAAACACTTTTCCGAAAAAAAGGAAGTAATTATTAGGCGTTTATACGTGAGGAAAATGATTTACGTGCGTAAGGAGAATATTTTTTCAAATGTGAAGCTTTCCATGTTCATTAGGCTTACGTGGGTCTATATACAAAATTTGGTCTTACGAACGGATAAACGGACGTGGCTCAATCCAGAGGTTATGAGCATTTTGCTTTAAAGAACTTATCATCTACCACGCCTACTTCTGTTACAAAATTGTGCACAAATGTATAATACGATGGAAAATATGTTTGCAGTGTATAATAAACACACCGAACATGCAAAGAGACAAAGAAAGATACTTGCAAAAGCTTGTATCTGTATCTGAATCCTTTTGGCTGAGAATTTCACAACGATTTTGGTTCTGGTATTGGCCATGGCATTGGCATTGGCCATGGCATTGTTAGTTGGTAGAGTTGAACCTGGTTCTGGATCGCGATAAGGATCACACATGTGTAAATCATTTAGCTGCATGGCTGGCTGCTCTTATTGGCGGCAAACGCGCGCATTGCATAAACAAGTAGTCGAGCAAATGATACAAGCGGCCGCCCTCAGAGCCTGCCCAGAGAGCTGTCAAAATGTTACCCAGCCATTCAATGATGGTCACTATAAATTTTCCATACTAGATATCAATGTGACGACAAATGTGCATTTAACACATAGAGTAGGGTTGTAGATAAAAAATTTGGTGGTGCTTGATGCCTGTAATGCTGTAATGATGTAATGATGCTAATCATGTTTGAATTATATTGCTATTATTATAGAGTACATAATTACATATGTTGTCATCTATGTCATGCATTGGATCATCTGAAATTACTGAGCACATACAGAAGTTGCATTAATTAAACCTCATAATTCGGTAGTAGTGATCGATTCCTGGATTTACTTTTAAATCGTTAATCTTGTAGAGATACAGATATACTGTGCGGGTTTTTGAAGGAAAAAAGTAAGAGATACTTTTCGTTGTAAAAAAAAAAAAGAATTTTAAAGCATACTATGCTGGCGAGTAAGAATATTTTAGATGCCAAAATAGTATATTGATTTAATCTATATTCTCGAAATTTAGCTAACAAAAACTGTTATGAGCTGTAATTTATTTTTTTAAAATCGTTTATAATCATACGTTTGCAATAAAACCGATTATTTGCATTAAATGTGACTATATTTGTCAAAAAATTTGCTCTTGGGGTACACTCAAAATTTTCGATTATTATTGCTTCCATGTTTACTATTTTTTTAAAATTACAAAAGATTATAGGTAACCCACTAAGGCCAAGCTTCTACTCGTTTTTATAATTACTCAATAAAGAGTAAAAAAGTTTATTATAATAGCATTACAAATATAATTTTTATAAAAATAAAATCGATAAAAATGGTGAATATTTTCAAAATAATTCATAGTCATTTGATAATGATATGAAGTGTATTATTTTAGCCAACAAAATATGTACAGAAGTTTTTAAGTATTTTTCTAATAAATGCTTAATCTCGACTGCTTTCATTTATGTGTGCATCGAAAGAATTTATTTTCACCACATCTTCATAAAGGTGGAAACGAAAACTGATCCATTTACGAATATGAGTTAAAACAGGTAAAGCTGGCCACTTTTTAAGTCGATCTTTTTGGTTTAGACGATTTTTATAGATAAGATAGAGGGCACAAGCCAACATTAAACTCGTAATATTTTTTTTTTTTGCATAATTTCGATTATTTTTCGATAACTGTAGGTTGACTTTTCTTTGGCAAGCCATGTTTCTTAAGTGAATAAAGATCTTTATCTTTCCATTCCGTGGCGTTATTCTTGCTATTGAAAGTGCCATCACTAATATAAGCATAACTTCCTCAATTATAGAAGTTAACGATTTATGTTTTTCATAGTGAATTGACGTGCACATAATGTTAAAATTTAAAAAAAAAAATTTTAATAAAATGCAACAATATTTCTAAACTCGAAGTTTCATCGTATCATTAAAATAAAATTTGTTTGCGAGATATGGCTTGTCTAACGAAAAGTCAACCAAACTATTTATTTTTCGATAAATAATCGAAATTTTACAAAAGAAATTTCACTATTAATGTTGGCAATGCCTCTATCTCATAAAAATCATCAAAACAGAAGAGATCATCTTAACAAGTGGCGCGCTTCACTTATTTTTGCCCATACATGTTTAGTAAGACGGTCTCATTGTTTTCGGTAGATTTAATAAAAGTTAATCTTCGTGTTTTATATGCAAATTTAATATACCCTAATATGCCCTTAAAACATGTTACTTCAATAAGCTCTTATCTATTAGCTATAGTTAATAAATTTATTTGCACAATTTACCTAAATACTTGTTCTGCATCTATTTAATAAGTTATTATGAACTAAAGAATTTGAATGTATAATATTTATAATATTACTTAATATAGATTTTGCTGATGATCAATTCTCAACTACTACAGTACATTTTAGCGCATATTTAGATTGAGTGCAACTAATTTTTAGGGTTTTCTGAGCCATTCCTTTTTACTCATTTTACAAATATGTGGTACTGGTAAATAAAAAAAATAAAAGGTGCGCAAAACCAATTTTAAAAATCGTCAAGAATTTTTATTTCTCTTTCAATAAAATTTCTGAAGTTGAATTGTGTGAGAAATTCAGTTAGTCCAGTTTAAAGTATTTCCAGTTCATGTCTTTGCCTGCATAGCACAATAATTTGCCATACAAAACTCAACACATTGGCATTTCTTTCGGAAATTCTATAGCTCGGTATGGGTCAGGTAGTTGAAACGGTTGTAGCATATACGACTAAACCACCTATTTATTTTTTATATATTATAAAACGCACTTAACTGGCTTTCATTGTGAGTGGCCACTAATTATCATGCGTGTCTCGATTTAAACTTTTGCCTCTAAGATTTATGACATTTTCGAAATGGTAACAAACCACAAAAAAAAGACACAATTGCAACACATTGTCTAGGTTTTTCGATATATTAGTAATACATTTTTAATATGCCACACACGTTTCTGAATTTAGTGCAATTCGCTGGTCATAGAAGTGTGTGTGACTATGGTCACATTGTTTGTATGCCATGATTCCATGTGGGACTGGTCACACCTTTAAATAAAAATTGATTGATATACTGTTGGTAGTTTTAGGTAATTTGTCAAGAATATTATTAAGACCATTAATGTTTTGCAAATGCTCTGTGTTCTGTGTGAGTTTTAAAGTAATTCTTTACTTTAAAGCATTTACTATTCGCTTTTAGACTGTGTTTAAATAGAGTTGAAATAATTTGATCAGTTCCGTTTTTTAGCATGTAATTTGGCATTTCACAAATCTTCACAGCTACTAGATCAATATATCAAAATCGTCGATACCCTTTCTATCAAAAAAGAATAACCGTAAAGACCCTAAAAATAATCATTAATCTCCAATCTCGACTCCTTCATTGTTGGTCCAGTACCATTTTGTGGAGGGTGAAAACTTTCTGGAGTGCTCCCTAATTTCTTCCATGTTGTCAAATTCACCGACAGCGTTCAGCAGAGTAGTAGCGTCCAAAAACAAACTACACAAAGTAATATTACTTTAGCTTTCAAAATACGATACTACTTTTAATTTGGTTTTGTACATTTACCAACACTAGTATGTTAGGTCGTAGTTATATTTCCAATATTTTACGTTCCAAGAAGTACATAAAAATATTTGATAATTTCGGATTTATAATTCGTTTATCTTGATCGTTAATATAACTCTTAAGCCAGCCATTGTGCTACCAACTCTATGAGACGTTGCTTGGAAGCGATTAATTCAGGGGCATCCGTATCACTTATCGAATCCATATCCGTACAATGCGAATGATTGGGTATTATAGTGGCACCCTGTGCAATGCCAGCGCCAAGCGTATGCCAAGGATCCAAACCACCATGGGTCATATAGACATTCGTTACGTTAGGATTCTTGCCACCAAACTCATTGTTAATTTGCTGGATATTGGCCTCGATTTGTTGCAATGTAAAACCGAACACATCGTGACACATATCTGTACCCAACGTAGCTGGAAAATAGGAACCGAAGGGTTGATTGGCGCTAGCTGAGGATGGAAACCAGCCGAACTGACGACATGTCTGATAAAACCAAGTTAGGCCACCTAAAATGTACAATGTTAGTTAAAAGATGCAACATTTTCAGTATTTATTTCTACTTTAACTTACTATTGCTGTTGTGGGATATAGACCACTTGAAATAGTTGATGGTATTCTGGTATTCAGTGTTGACACAAGTTTGGTTTTTTTTATTGCGGTGCCATTTGAAGAACTTGGACAAGGCGATGGCATCATCTACATCCAATTTTTTAAGTTCGGTGCAGTCGGCGTATATATCCCCAGCTCTAAAGGACAAATTAGTTTAAAGAAGACTGAAACTTAAACATCAGCTATTTCTCTCACTTTTGATATAGGACGATACCGCCAAAGGCATCGGCTATAGTACTGAAAGTTAGCCAGCGATCTCGTTCGTTATCCACATTAACGAAACTACAAAGATTAAGCATTTTCTTAGCCGTTTCACCTTTTCCCTGCCTAAACAAATCCTCATAGTATGAAGTCGCATTGTTAATAATATTATAGCATCCAGGAGCTCCTAGTTGGTTGTAAGCATCACCGACAACTTCCATGTATTCTGCAAAGAAATAAGTTTAGTTCCAAGCTTTGCAAGAACTCAAGACTACTTTCCTTTAAAGTCCACTTTTGCCTCTAGTGGTGCACTAGAAGCCCAACCACCAACCACATCTTTGGGGTAAAGTTTCTTGTAAAACACCGTCATGGTTGCCGAGTAGGAGCAGCCGCAGATCAAAACCTTTGAGCTTTTGTACTTTTCTTCCGTTTTGAGTACACGTATTATATTATGAATATCGGCTAAGGCTTGCTGCACGGTAAGGTACTTCAGATTTTCCACGGATGGACTATGTAATAGAAAATTTGTATAATTAAGAAACGCTTTCAACCATGGCAACCCGAGTCTTACGTAATGGGTATACTATCTCCGTAGAAACGATGCTCGGTGTGGACCAATGAACCCTTGTGTTGCTTAGCTATGTCCACCCAAAGTCCTGAAGTGATGCGACCTTCTTCTATGCGCCCTTCACCACCAAAGTATACAAAGATTGGAGAACCACTTTGGAAATGATCTTCGTTGATCAAGATACGCTAAAGCATGTTAGACATACGATATAAGCATTTCGTTGTTTGTATGAAAACTGCATTTATTACACACATTATTCCAAACGGTAGCATTATCTGGATTGTTGTTGTCCAACCATTGAGGAATCCAGCGTGTTTGCACATTAGCGCGAGTTCTGGTGGCCCTTAGAGGAGGTGGACGATGTAGGTCCTGCAGAGTTTCAATATATAGCGGCACGGACTCTTCTAATACAGCCTCTTCTCCTAGACTGGCTGCCACAGTCAGCGGCACAAGTAGCGCCAATAGTGCCAAAGAATACTTCATCTTGTTAACTAGTCAACTTCGAGTCGCAAAATAACTTGCATCGAGAACGGTCGTGAATTCATATAGTCTTTTTACACACTACGCGCAAATCCGAAAAATTTCTCATTATAGTATGCTGATAACCACCTGGCATGGCAAGAACGCCCTTCTACGCCACGTATATTAAAGCGAACAAGTGATAGCTCGCCAAAATCTGTTAAAAAGCTCCCAGCACTGGACCTCGGAGCTAGCACATCAAGAAATGCACTTGCCCTACTAAGTGATACATGCGACGATAAAGATGAAGATAAAGAAACCGAATGCGAAAGTGCTCAGTCAAGTGCCAACTTGGAAGCTCCGGAAATTCCTAAGCCACCACCAATATTTGTACAAGAGGTCAGCCTTATTGAAGGACTGATAGGTTATATCACAACAAAAATTTCTACTATTCACTTATAAGACACAAAGAGACAATCAAGTAAGAATTTTGGTAAAAACAGTCGATAAACACAGAGAGCTCGCAAGCTTTACCGAGAAGACGCCAGCTCCCGTGCCTTCATCCGTCTACGAGACATCCGTATAGATCTTTAGCATTTTCTCCCCGATAGGAGTTTTTAGCTTCCAATCATCTCTCTCCGGGAATACTGCGACAAACATGGTTCCATTTTCGAACTGTGGGGCAGCTGTCACTATCCTCGCTCCCAGCGAGTATACCTAAATCAGCTAGGATACTTCTGTGACCCGAAGTAAATGGCATAAGAAAAATCAGTGCACGGAGTCTCGCTACGCTTCTAGCAGCCGCAAACTTCAGTAAGGTGCCCACTGGATCCTACTGATTGTAGGCACAAATTTGCCTGTTACCAGATTGAGTACCAAATCACCCTGCATCCGGTTTTCTCAAGGGTAAGAAGGGTTGCTAAGGAACAGATTCTACAAAAGCGGTGAAATGATACCACCCTGTGGAGTGCCCCTCGTAACTTTGTAACTTACCAGCCCTGCACGGAGTTCGGAGTTGAGCATGTTGCTTAACCAGTGGGTGATCTCTTGGGAGTCGGAAGTGCTGCCGTTATTGACTCGGTCCTGATGTTGTTGAAAGCATTCTTAATGTCGAGAAAAACTGCCAACGAAAATTCTGATGCAGGGACTTCTAAATGTTCCCTAACACAGTGTCTACCCTTAAGATAGGCCTGCTGAGGTCCGCTAAACATACGTAGAGTTAGATTGGTCCTGCGGTGTAGACCAAAAGTCCTCCATCGTTTTCACAAGAAACGAGGATTGGTTGTGGATGATCTTTCCAGACTTGGGGGATGAAAAACCACCCTCACCTCCTTCCAACTTTGTAAGATGTACACCGTGATGAGACATCCCTTGAAAACGTTTATCAGCCATGGCATCAGCTTTGGAATCACTGCCTGCATCATGGCTGATCGGATGCAACAAAAGTTAAAAAAAAAGGATAAGCTAAGGGGTTACATACACTTATTCTTCGAAAAAAAAATATATTTTCAAAAAATTATTTTTAAATATTGAAGCGTAAAAATCTTTAATTCCTAAAACTGGAGGTAATAGGGGCGTCGCGACGCGTCGTACGAAAATACCTTTTTCCAGACTTCCTTTGCGGTGAAATTGATTTATTGAAAATTCTTCATCTCAAATCAAGAAACAAAATCTTTTTTGCTTTTATCTTGATTATGCTCGTGAACGAAAAAATTTCCTCTAAATTCTCCCAATGAACATATTGGACGCTCCTTTCTCGAATTAGGTAATAAAAATATACAGATTATGCTTATAATACAAATAATATTGCGGTTTTATTTAAAAAAAAAAATTCCGAAGTACATACTCAGTATTTACATCAGTATATATATAAAAAAAAATTATTTAATAAATTTGAATATATAATTCGTTTGTCTTTATCGTTAATATCACTTAAGCCAGCCATTGTGCTACCAACTTTATCAAACTTCTCTTGGAAGCGAGTAATTCAGGGGAATCCGTATCACTTATCGAATCCAAATCCGAGCAATGCGAATGATAGGGTATTATAGTGGCACCCTGTGCAATGCCAGCGCCAACCGTATGCCAAGGATCCAAACCACCATGGGTCATGTAGACATTCGTTACGTTAGGATTCTTGCCACCAAAATCATTGTTAGTTTGCTGGATATTGGCTTCAATTTGATCAAGTGTATAATCCGAACTAAAAACATCGTGACAATTATCTGTATACAACGTAGCTGGAAAATAGGAACCAAAGGGTTGATTGGCACTTGCTGAGGACTGGTACCAGCCGAACTCGCTACATGTCTGATAGATCCAGGCTAGGCCAGCTGCAAAGTGCAATGTTACTCAAATAATGTAAAGTTTCCAAGATTTATTTCTAATTTTACTTACTACCATCGTAATTGTACATAGACCACTTGTACCAGTTGACGGTATTCTGGTATCTAGAGTTGACACAAGATGGATTGTTGAGGCGCCATTGCAAGAACTTGGACAAGGCGGTGGCATCATCTTCATCGAATTCTCTGAGTACGGTGCAGTAGGCGTATAAATCCCCAGCTCTTTGAGAAGTAACAGTTTAAAGTAAACTGAATTTTAAAGATTAAAAATATTGCTTACTTTTGGTATTGGGCGATTCCCGCAAAGACATTGGCTATAGTACTGAAAATTTGCCAGCGATCTCGTTCGTTGTTCACATCAAAGCTACTACAAAGATTAAGCATTTTCTTAGCCGTTTCACCTTTTCCCTGCCGGAACAAATTCTCATAGTATGAAGTGGCATTGTTAATAAGATTATAGCATCCAGGAGCTCCTAGTTGGTTGTAAGCATCACCGGCAACTTCCATGAATTCTGCAAAGAAATAAGTTTAGTTTCAAGCTTTGTAAGAACTCAAGACGTCTTACGTTTAAAGTCCACTTTTGCCTTTAGAGGTGCACTGGAAGCCCAACCACCAACAACATCATTGGGGTAAAGTTTCTTATAAAACACCGTCATAGTTGCCGAGTAGGAGCAGCCGGAGATCACAACTTTTGAGTTTTTGTACTTTTCTTCCTTTTGAGCACACGTATTATATTATGAATATCGGCTAAGGCTTGCTGCACGGTTTGGTACTTCAGATTCTCCTTGGTTAATGGACTGTGTGTTGCAAAAATTTTAGAATTAAGAAAAGCTTGCAACCATGGCAACCCGAGGCTTACGTTATGGGTATACTATCTCCAAAGAAACGATGCTCGGTGTAGACCAATGAACCATTGTGTTGCTTAGCTATGTCCACCCAAAGTCCTGAAGTGATGGAACCTGCATCTATGCGCCATTCACCACCAAAGTAAATAAAGATTGGTGAACCACTTTGGAAATGATCTTCGTTGATCAAGATACGCTAAAGCATATTAGACATACTGTAAGAGTGGTTTGTTGTTTGTATGAAAACTGC
Organism: Chymomyza fuscimana; assembly: GCA_949987675.1. NCBI lineage: Eukaryota > Metazoa > Arthropoda > Insecta > Diptera > Drosophilidae > Chymomyza > Chymomyza fuscimana. The sequence goes on along the minus strand of OX465088.1, from coordinate 120,514,524 downwards.
ATTTATTACTCACATTATTCCAAACGGTAGCATTATCTGGATTGTCGTTGTCCAACCATTGAGGAATCCAGCGTGTCTGCACATTAGCGCGCGCTCTGGTGGCTCTTAGCGGAGGTGGACGATGCAGTTCCTGCAGAGTTTGAATATATACCGGCATAGGCTCTTCTAATAGAGCCTCTTCTCCTAGACTGGCTGCCACAGTCAGCGGCACAAGTAGTGCCAATAGTGCCAAAGAATACTTCATCTTGTTAACTAGTCAACTTGTTTGTGAATGATTTCCTAGTCCGACTGGTGGCCTATTTATTGCAGATTCGTCAATTGCATTGCTCCAATTAAGATAATGTTTAATAACAATTGAGACTTCTTATTAAATGAATGTACAAATATTGACAAATAGCTTAATTCTTTACCATATAATATGCCATATTGATAAGTTGAAGTACGGCACGTTTTGCATCACGTTGTAGTGATTCTTATAAATAGTTTACGTAGTATCAAAATTATATAGTTCACTAGGTGAATGTGCTGTCCGGAAGGTATAAGCGCAAAAAAATAAGATTTTTCCATAAGTTTGGCATAACAATTTTGAAACTTTTAATCTGAACTTATGGCATAGACGATATTTTTTCGATACCTTTTTCGTTTTCGTATGTAGAATGACAATCTTGTATCATAACAGATTTTACAGAATGCATAATAACAATTTTTCTTAAAATATTTTGGAAATTCGCAAATATGCCATTCGTGATAGGTTTTTACTGCTGTCATATCAAGTCTGTAGATTGTCATTTTTTTTTTGTCATATCTGTATATTCTTCTTCTTTGTTCCATTAACTCCTAGTGGAGCATAGGGCCTCAATATCTGTATATTATGTGACACAAAATATGCTGCCATTTCTGATGGGTTCTAGTAAAAATGATCCCAGTTGATATTTTCTGCGTAATAAGACATATATGGAATTATTGGCATATCGTCATATAATGTACGACTGCATGCTTCTAAGCTGCAGGCTTTTGTCATATTCATAGTAGTTCATGATTTGATTATTTCTCGCTATGATTTGCCTTCAACAATTATAACAAAAAAAAATAGCAGAACTCTTCATAATAACTAATAATAAATTTTGTATGTTTGGGTATACATATATAATATTTTAGACGATTTTGTTGTATTTTTTATCGTCAAAAACATTTCCATTAAATATAAGCAAGGGCTTAAACTTTAAAATACGTCATCTTTCGTAATTCGTATGAAACCAAAGAGTCAAAATTTTCAATAATAATTCTCAAAAACAAATAAAAATTTTTTCAGTTTGCTTTTTAATTGAAATCATATTTTTTTAATTTTATTTTTGCACATTTATGAAAAATAAACAGTTTTCCAAAGCACCGATAACACACCCACAAAAAAAAAATTATCGTGATCTGGGAACGACTAAATAAATATTTTGAGGTTGCTAAATACGAATCCGGAGTCACAAAAACTACAGCACTTAAGGTTTCTGAGATACCTTTAACAATAACTCGTTTTATGGGCTTTTTATAGTTACGTCAGAATCCTGTTGCGGTGATGTTCCCTGCACCACGAATTTGGATTCAGGGACCCCAATAATATATGCTGTAGACATTATCTGGCCTCTGCACAAACAAACAAAACACCCCATAAAAAATCTTTTTTATGGGTCTAAGAGACCCCAGCTTTTATGAGGTTTTCTGAAGTTATATTAGAACTCTAGCGTGCTGGGGTTTATTCGTCCTCGGATTCAGATTCGCGATCTCATTACGAAAACATGATCTGGAGCCTTAGAGAGCGTAATGGGCAAAGTTTAAGATAAAAGTTCCCAACTGTTTCATATGTCTTTATGTATAGTACATAATGTAACATCTTCTTTATTCGAATTTTTTGAAATTTCTTTACTTAAGATTATTTTTTATTAGTTCTGGTTTTTTTTAGTATAAAAGCAAAACAAACACTTGTACATAGCTCTAATATTAAACGTTTTTTCAAGTGATAAACTTAAGTACTGCACTTCAAACTCAATTAAGTTGAGGTTTATTAGAATAAGTATCTATATAAGTTTTTATTTGTAGCTTACTGATTGAATCCCCATTTTCAAAAACCCAATAAGTTTTTGGCATTATGGGCTTATATTGAAAGCTGATAGGATGTCATATATAACCAAGGTTGAATTTTTTTTTTACCAACATGCTTGTTATTAAATTACTCATTAGGTTATCATCCAATTCTAATCCTTTTTAGAACGTGACCTTGGCATTAATTTTTTATAGTTTATTGATTAGTTTTATAATTTCACAACACTATGTGTTGATGTAAGTTTGTTATCTATAAAATTTCTTATCAAGCACGTTGCAGAAAAATTTTTGACAGGGCTGCAAAACTTGACAATTATTGAGATTCTTTGCTTCAGGCTCACTAGCTTGTTCGGTACCTTGAGAACTTTGGAAACATGTCAGGCTTTAAGCTATATGCCAAATAAGAAAAGCCAAATATTAGTTACTAAAATTTTTTTATGACATCACACTTTAACCATCGAATCCGATTAGGTTTAATTATTTCGCTATTGCTTTAATTTCTAATTTTTTAGGAAGATATTCAGATTCCAAATTATTCATTGGAATATCGATTACTGAAAATTCAGGAAAGATAAAACTTTACGTTTATTAAAAAATTATACAAAAAGTCTTCATTAAATTTAATTTTTTTAAGGATTCAAATTATATAAACATCTTTATTCGTTTGCCAGATGTGTCTTTTCAAAGAAAAGTCTCTGAAATCTTCAGTAATCGATAATACGATACAAAATCGAAATATTGCAAAATTGTTAAAGTATCATTTCAAAAAGAGATCCGCTTCACTTATTTTTCATTTCATTTGTTTATGAATCTGTAGTTCTGTTAAAAAACTTTTCCGCAGTGTTGGTATACTCTGTACCAAAAAGTGCCATTATATTATATACAATATTAAGTTATGGCAAAATTATTTTTAGTTAAACAATTAGAAAAAAAATATTATTTTTTCATTAAAATTTTTGTTGTTTTAAAAATTTTATATTTATTTTGCGAATGTCTCGAGATTACGTGCTTATTAGCACCTTTTACTCTATTCACAAAAGGGATTGCCCAACCACGTTCTAAAATCTACAAATCGTTAAAAAAATATTTTATTTTGTACTTATCACTAAGAACAGTCCAATCGATAAAGAAAACTAAACGTATCGCCATCATAAATTAGGCCAACCATTCTCTGACCAATTCGGCCAAGCGTTCCTTTGAGGCGCGCATTTCGGCGCTATCATTATCGCTAATGGAGCTAAAATCAGCACAATGAGAGGCATCGGTTATAATCGTTGCGCCCTCTTCAATGCCATGACCCATTGGATTCCAGGGATCCAAGGAACCATGTGTCATGTAAATATTTTCCACATTAGGCTCCATGCCACCAAAGTCTACATTTGTCTGCGCCACATTATTGCTAATCTTTTCATTGCTGAATTCTCTGCCAAATACATCACGGCAAATTTCAACGTTTAGTGTGCCGGGGAATTTGGTGCCGAAGGGTTGATTACGTGAGCTGGAAGTCTGATACCAGCCGTACTCATTGCAAGTCTGATAGTTCCAAGGGCGTGCTATAAATATTTAAATTTAAAATTCTAGCAGTTCGTCAATTTCAATTAAGACTTACAAGCATCAAAATTGTGTATACCATCAAGATAGTATGCTACAGTTTCCTCATAGCGGGCATCGATGCAACCGGCTGGCGCGCCAAAGGCCCAGTAGGCAAAGTTGGCAATGGCTGTGGCATCATCATCCCAGCTTAGCAAATAGTTGCAATAGTACTCTATTTCGCCAACGCTGTTTAAAGAAAAGTTTATCAAACTAGCCACAATCAACATTATGCTCCATTATGCGCTTACCGTTGATATTGAGCCACACCGGAGAATATATTGGATATGCTGCTAAACAAACTCCACAGATCCAAATCATTCTGATCATCAAAGTCATTGCATAGTCTAAGCATAGCACGTGCTTCAGCCGAGCGTTTATTTGCAAACATGTTCTCCAATTCGGCAATACCATTTTCTATGCGATTATAGCACTGCTGACTTCCTAGTTCTCGGAAGGCTTTGCCCACTACCTCCTTGTATTCAAGAAAATCGACTTTGGCTAGTAGTGGCGCACTGGACGCCCAACCACCTACTATGAGTTCAGGATAGAGACGTTTAAACCAGACTACCATTGTTGCGGAGTAGGAGCCACCAGCTAGCAGTACCTTAGAGTTGGCCAGTTCGGGGTTCTCCGACTTGTAGGTCTCAATAAAATGAGCCACATCGGCCAGTGCTTGCTTTACATGCAAATACTGCAAATTTTCAGTGGACATGTTGCTGAAATGGAAAAAAGGAAGCAATTTTCGGCTTTATTCTTAAAAAGAAAGGGTAGGATTCCTATGCGAAAGACTTGAAAGTTTAATCGGGTTCTTTGAACCAAGAACCAAGGCCCTGATTTTGTGCGTTTAAAAATTGTGTGTTTTATAATTGCTTAAAGGGAACATGGTCAAAAACTGGAATCTTTCTAGTATTATGTTCGAAAAGCTTAGTAAAGAAGTAGTTGACAAAGACACTTTCCTTTTCTTTAGCCCTTTATCTCCTGATCAGTTTCTACAAATCTTCTTAAACTTTTTTTTAAAGGTCTTCAAGTCTTTTCAAAAATACTATAGTCAACTTACGTTGTTGGGATGCTTTCTCCATAGAAACGATGTTCGGTATAGATAAGCACGCCATTGTGTTCCTTTGCCATATCGTACCAGTGTCCAACGCTGACCATGCTGTCTTCTATTTCCCATTCTCCACCCAAGTATATGAAAATGGGACTGGCCTCTTTTTGAAATTCATCGTTGACCAAATAGCGCTGCATAGAATAATTTTATTAATGAATATATTCGTTTCTAAAAATAACGAGTACGCGGGAGTGCTTATGTCTGTTTAATCAAGCTTTCCATGTCTTAAGACGCAAGAAAAAAGGTGGATTTCTGATTTTCTTACACACCATTTGATAGGTCTCCGTATTACTTTCATCAAAATTATCCAATTTTTGTGTTATCCATTTTTCCTGCACATTTGCACGTTTTATCACTGTTAGCTTATGCGGTCCACGTTGTAGATCTTTCAACGTTTTTACCAAAATAGGCACATCTTTATTAGATTCCCAACCATTGGCCAGACTGCCTAAAACCACGAGCACTATGCAGACCAAGCCAAATGGTGACATTTTTGTAAATGAAATACTTTGTCCAGTAAATTGCTTTAAAGTTAACTCTTGGACAGAGCAATTAAACTATTAATTTGCTTGTTTATTGCTTAAGATAAGGTCTATAAATTGTCGTTGCAATAAACAAAGCGAAAGAAGTACGATAACCAATAACTTGTATATAAATTAAGTTTTTAAAATAGGGTTTCCCTTGGGTTAATAGGAATTCTCAAGAAAACAGACACTGTTAACAAAACCTTACCTATATGACCAGTATAGAAGTTACATATATTAAATTTGTGGCGAAACAGAAAATATTATTTATCGTTTGATTATCTTTTAGCTACCAAAAATTTGTTTTCCGTACCCGGGAACCCCCCGTGGATCCGCCACAGATGGCATCATATATAAGTTATTCGGCCGTGCTCCCGAAAACGATTTTATTCGTATTCGCTTTTGTGTGCTTCCAATTCCACATTTTTTATCTACTCATATTTTTCTTACTGTTTGTTAGCACAGCTCTACACATTTCGAGGGAAATTATTCACGCCTAGGCTATTCTTATTAAAAGGAAAATTTTTTTTATGCAAAATATGAACAATTTAAACAAGACATGAATATTTTTAAATGCAAGACATGGACCACATAAAATTCGGTTTGAGCTGTGCATGCTATTGTTTCAGAAAAAAAATTATTTAAAATATTTATTAATAACTATTTAACTTGAAATTGGCATAAATAGAATCTGAAATCAAGGAATGTTTAAAAAATTAATTGAGTTAGACTTTTAAATCTATTTTGTCAATTCGTTTTAATTCCTGTTGCAACAAAACATTCGATTTGAAACCACGTAAAAAATTCGGGTTTGGTGAAATTGCGAGCACCAAACATATAGTTTTAAAACGAACCCAACTACGAACACGGCCGATTGTAACAAAAAAGACTTTTCGATTATTTGTAACCACTCCTTTTTCTACTTCTACTTTCAAAAAAATTGAATACCCAAACCACTAGTTTAAGCTAAATCACTACGGCCTCAAGTGGTTTAAAAGAGAACCATTTTATCATCAAAAACGTGCTGATTATGCTTAACAAGTAGCTTATGCAATATAGGGTGCTTTTTTATGGCTGTAAAATTTAAGATTGGCTTTATAAAAACAATTATTTTATACCATTAAAGTTTGCATATAATTTCGGGCATGTGTTCGATCCTGGCGCATACGGAAAATCAAATTTTTGACCAATTTTTCAAGCAATGGGTGCCGTATCAAGAGCACAATGTTGTCTTCAAAGTCGTCCAAAGCTGCTGGTTTGTTCTTATAAATTAATAACTTCACACAATCCCAGGAAAATTATCTCAACATTATATACAAAATAATTGGATCAATATCGCTTGCCTTTGATTGCAGCTCCTGTTCTCTAAACTCCGAGCGTAAGTCTTGACATGTTGAAATGGCAAACTGGGCTCAAGCACTGGCATTTCCAGATCCAACTAACATGCAACCTCTTGCTTAATCGTTATCGCACAAAGGAATTTCTAAAAAAAAAACACCCTTTATAGAGGATTATCTTATCAGAATTAAAGAATTTGCTGTGTAAGTTTATTTTTGCCATTCGCACACATTAATGAACGTGTGGGAATAATTATAAATTTTTACTTTAAAAGAAAACCAATCTTGAAAAAAAATTTGCTGATCCGGCTTAGTTCGCAGAATATAGGGCAGCCTGGATGTGCATCTGATTGGTTTTGGGTTTATTCTCAGAATGCACTGAATTTCCTATGGCACTAAAACATTCTTTTTAATCTCGTTTTACTGCCGCCTATGACCGGCAATTTATTAATGGGACTACTTCTTTATCATCCACATTATTAAACTCATCGAAAATTTCGTCATAAAAATAATTTTACTAGAGCTCATCACAAAAAATATAACAAACTAGAGTTATACCAAACTTTTATTAAGTCAACCATTGTCTAACGAATTCGGCCAAGCGTTCCTTTGATTCACGCATTTCGGCGCTATCGTATTCATTTATGGATTCAAAATCCGCACAATGAGAGGCATTAGTTATAATAGTGGCGCCTTCATTAACGCCATGACCCAGCTTATGCCAGGGATCCAAAGAACCATGTGTCATATAAATATTTTCCACACTGGGCTCCATTCCACCAAAATCTCTATTAGTCTGTGCAGCATTAATTTTTAACTTTTCGTTATTTAAATGTCTGCCGAATAGATCGCGGCAAAGTTCCACATACAAAGCAATTGGAAATTTGGTACCAAAAGGTTGATTACGTGACTTGGATGTCTGGAACCAGCCGAACTCATTGCAGTTCTGATAATACCAACCACCAGCTGTAAATTGGAAAAGTTTAACACTTTGATGTAACTAATATACTTAATCAGAACTTACCATCACCGAAGCTGCAGACATTATCCATATAGAACTCCACAGTGCTATCATAGCTTGCATCAATGCAACCGGATGGCATGCCGAATCCCCAATAGACAAAGTTGGCAATGGCCGTGGCATCATCATCATAGCTGAGCAAAGAGCTGCACAAGTTTTTTATATCGTCACCGCTGTAATAAGAACGACAAGCTAACTATGAGTAGCAACATGGGTAGTTATCATCACTTACTGTTGATACTGCACAATACTGGCAAATAAATTCGAGATGCCGCCAAACAAAGTCCAGATATCCAAATCACTTTGTTCATCAAAGTCATTGCATAGTCTAAGCATAGCACGTGCTTCAGCCGAGCGTTTATTTGCAAACATGTTCTCCAATTCGGCAATACCATTTTCTATGCGATTATAGCACTGCTGACTTCCAAGTTCTCGGAAGGCTTTGCCCACTACCTCCTTGTATTCAAGAAAATCGACTTTGGCTAGTAGTGGCGCACTGGAGGCCCAACCACCTACTATGAGTTCAGGGTAGAGACGTTTAAACCAAACTACCATAGTTGCGGAGTAGGAGCCACCAGCTAGCAAGACCTTAGAATTGGTCAGTTCGGCGTTTTCCAACTTGTAGGTCTTTATAAAATTGGCCAGATCGGCCAGGGCTTGTTTTACATGCAAATACTGCAAATTTTCGTTGCAGACATTGCTGTAATTAGAAAAGACCAGGCGTTATAGCATAAACAGAATATTTTTCTAAAATTTCAGAAACTTACGATGTTGGCACACTTTTTCCATAGAAACGATGTTCGGTATAGATAAGCACACCATTGTGTTCCTTTGCCATATCGTACCAGTGACCAACGCTGACCTTGCTTTCTTCTATTTCCCATTCTCCACCAAAGGATATGAAAATGGGGCTGCCAAATTTTTTAAATTCATCGTTGAGCAAATAGCGCTGTATTGGAAAGAATAATATATTTTATTTATTTAATTATTTTTTAAAAGAGACCGATTTTTATTATGTTTATTCTAGTATCATGTGACTTTAATTTGTAGCTCCAATAGCCTCTTGAACGAGATCTGCCGCTTGGGACTTTATAGAGAAAAAACTTAATTTTTTGTGACTTAAAATAAAGATAGCAATAACTTTTGCTATCCTCTCAGTAAGCAAAAATACGAATTTATTTTTTATTGCATACCATATTATAAGTCTCCGTATTGCTTTCATCAAAATTATCCAATTTTTGTGTAATCCATTTTTCCTGCACATTTGCACGTCTCAACACTGTCAGCTTGAGCGGTCCTCGATGCAGTTCCTGTAATGTCTTCATAAAAAAGGGCACATTTTTGTGAGATTCCCGTCCATTATTCTGAACAATACCCAAAAACACGAGCACTATGCAGACCAAGCCAAGTGGCGACATTTTGCCAAATGAAATGTTTTGTCCAAAAAATCAAACTCAAGTTAACACTTGAACAAATCAGTTCTATTATTACTACTTTATTTGTTTAGATAAGCCTTTAAATTTTTATTAAAAATAAAGTAGATCAAAAGTTTTGATAAACCATTCTAAAAAAAATAAAATTCAATAATTTAAAAAAAAACACCCTCTATGCGCAGACAAATATTGGTTGTCAAGTGGTTCAAATACTGACCTTACTTTCGTTGAGAATTAAAAAAATAGAAAAATTTAAAATCTATTTCGCTAAAGATAACAGTTTTGTTATCAAAAGAGTTTTTATTATGATTTTCAAAAACAAACATTCGGTATATCTTATTAGATCTTTAAAAATTTGCAGTTATAGCTTATTTAAGCCATTCGCGAACCAGTTCGGCTATGCGCTCCTTTGAAGCACGCATTTCAGGAGTATCCGTGTCACTAATAGAGTTGAAGTCCTTGCAGTGAGCATGTTCTATAAAACAGAAAATTTTAAATCAAGGACTTTTATAAAAATTGGACATGACGATTGTTTTTTTTTTAGATGTAAGTAAGTTTCTTTTTTTTTTTTTGGTAATGAGGTCTTAATGACTAAAATTTGTAGTTAAAAAATTTTTCCGACTATTTCTGTTTTCTGAAATGCAGTAGTGGAAAAATTGTGGTTGCAACCTGCTATAAGTTTTTTTCTGGTTTCATTCCTTAAAAAAAACTAATTCAAAAGTAGATTGAAACTATTGGAAACTATTGAACGTTCAATCATATTATTTTTTGTTAAATTAATAAATTTGTTTTAGTACCCAACTTATCGCATTATGGAATCTAAAAAACTAGCATTCTTCAAAACTTTGACCCAAAGCTGTATGCAATGAAAAAATTCGAAAAATTTTTATCGCCAAATTGGTTTTTGAGGATTCGTGACATACTATATTGTACGTATAGAAAAATAATTTTCTTGGGTAGCAGAATAGGTAAGACATATTATGGAAGTAAATAATTTCAAAAAAGTATTTACAAAATTTTAGGCAGATCAAAGCATTTTTTCAAATTAAGTTGCGCCAACTTTTTTATAAAATATAACTTCAAAAATATACCACTCTCTTTTATGGATATTATCTGAAATATTCTGCCAGCTTATTGCCGAAAGGATCTTTTGGGAAAATTTGATGTCCTGAGTTTATTTCGACAACGAGATCTGAGTGTACATACGGGTGGAAAAACAGGACATGGATTAATTGATGCCAGAATTGTTGTGAAAATATAGTGTATTTTTTTATCAGGCTATTGTGGCCACTAGTGTCAACTAGAACCAATCTAGTTATATTCAGCATAGTCACATACCAGTTGGCTTTACGACAGTTGAATATGGAAAATTGGTTTTTAAATCGCTTCGTTACTATTTTCTTTGGACTGGTTTTGTAAAAAACTTGCGAATATACTATACTAATAAGTATATACAACATACAAAGTAAGGATGACGCAAAATAATTAGTTTGTTAAATTTGAATAGTTCTTTTTTGCAATAGTCACGCAGTCTGGATGTTAAGCTATTTAATTTCGAAATTAGTTACCTGGTATAATGGTAGCCTGGTTTTCGTCCTGTATGCCCATGGCCCTCCAAGGATCTAATTGACCATGTGTAAGATATACATTTTCAACGCCTGGCTCCAAACCTCCAAAAAATTCATTGGTCTCAGCCACTTGATTAGCAATAAACTCATTGCTGAACCTTGAACCATATAAATCAGCGCACATGGTCGTATAATATGTTACAGGGAATTTCGTGCCAAATGGCTGAGCTCTTGAGCCAGATGTTTGATACCAGCCATACTCATTGCAAGTTTGGAAAATCCATTGACGCACTGGAAAAACGAGTGTGTTATAAATTATAATTGTATTATAGATCTATAAACTTACTCATGCCGCCCGTGTAGCTGGAGTCTAATAAAACACCTGTTAAGGCATCATAACTCAAGTCATTGCACTGGCCTCCATTACTACTTTCGAATTCCTTAAGCACATAGCTGGTAAGACCTATGAGATCGCTGCTGCCGGACATGATCACCTGACACATGCCTTCAATTTGACCAGCGCTGAAATATAAGTTAATCGGTTTATTTGAGCTTTATTGGGATTTATAGTTCCAGGAGTTACTTACTTATGCGTCTGTACTTCGCCCGCAAATATATCAGAAATCTCGCTAAACAAAGTCCATATATCCAAATCGCTTTTTGGATCAAAACGCTCACATAACTTAAGCATGGCTTTAACCTCAGCACCACGCTTTGTGGCAAACAGTGCTTCCATTTCGGCAATGCCATTTTCTATGCGTTTATAGCAGGCATCACCACCCATTTGTTTGATGGATTGACCAGTAACCTCTTTGTATTCTAAAAGGGGAATAGAAAAATAAATATTCTGAGTTGACATAGTAATCTGTAGACGGGTTAGCCTGAATTTTCTTTCTAAAAGTCTTAAAAAATGCCTTGATCAAAACCTTTTATGTCAGTTTTCCCAATGTACTTCTTTTATTTCCGACACATCGACGGATGGGTTACGGATCGCTAGACGTTTTTGACTGAATTTTTGTTTTTGAAAAATCTTCCGATCGAAAACTGCTATGACAGTTTTCCAATTATCTTACTTATATTTCTGACACATTGGCTAGGTGGATTGTTTTTGTTCAGAAATTCGCTAGCTAGGTGTCGCTTTGGAAACGTGTCGGTAGCTTTAATAGATTACATAAGTCAGTTGAGTGACGATCATCGCTTTGTAAACTAAATTTTTGATGAGACCACTTCATTTGATAAATTAAGCTTTAAACCCAAAATAGACTGGTTGTCTCCAGAAAAAAAACCCCTACATGATACATTAGATTTCGCCAAACATCTCTTCAGAAATCCGATATTTTTTTGATTTGTTAACTATTACAAATTTATATAAATTTTTATGCAGTCAATTCATCTGATAACTTAGGATTCAAAACAAAATTAGTTTGGTAGTAAAAAAATATGTTTATGAAGAGAGATCTCTTGCGTTAATTGTTAGTCAGTGTCGGTTTGTCGTTTTTTATAAAAGTCATCTGCTCTGACGTTTTAATGGTTTTGTAAAATTCGATAGATGGCGCTGCAGCAAATAAAAAGAATGCAGAATCAAACCAATAGATGGCGCTTGGGTGCATTATTCAGTTTATCACAGCGCAAACAACTTAGAATCCTATAATAAATAATTATGCATTTTTACCTACCCACAAAGTTGACTTTGGCAAACAGTGGTGCACTGGATGCCCAACCACCTACAACCAAATCAGGATAGATCTTCTTGAACCAGGTAACCATTGTAGCTGAATAAGAACCGCCTACAATAATAACCTTAGAATCCTCCAAACCTTCTGTGGTTTCCTTAAGTGTGGTTATAAAATGAGCCAAATCCGCAAGAGCTTGCTTGACATGCAAATATTGAATGTTCTCGTTGGATAAATCACTGCAAATTAGAAATATTTATTAACTATATACATTGTACTTGGGAGAGCAACTTACGGCAATGGCTTGCTCTGACCATAGTAACGATGTTCGGTATAGGCCAACAGCCCATTGTGTTCCTTGGCCATATCATATATATGTCCAGAAGTTATTCTACCCTGAGATATTTCCCATTCACCGCCTAGATATATGAACAAAGGACCACCAGCTTGGAACAGTGCTTTATTGAGCATATAGCGCTGTTGAGATATAAGCGATTTAAAAATCAACCACAAGTTACATCATTTTTTGAACCCACCATTTGCCAAGTGCGTGTTTCTGCCTCATCAAAATGATCCAATTTTTGTTCGATCCAAAGTGTTTGCACCTCATCGGCACGGCTTTGACCAGCCGGCACTGGCGGTTCCTGGTGCAATTTGTTAAAAGTCTTTTGGAATATATTTCCCTGGACTTGTGTCAGTGCAAGCAGCACTAGCGTGCTTCCAAAAAGACCGTGCTTCATTGTGGGCTGTTTTGCGAATACTAATCGTCTTGTGCGGTTCCACAGAAATTTCACCTAGTTTAGAGTACATGCTCATAAATATTCTCAAACTTGTAGCTAAATCAAATCTTATCGCCTGTAGTATGTGCCCATTTTATGGCTTTAGACATTAGCTGTAATCATGTCGAGTTTTGGCCTAAAGCCCCGTCCAAATCGAATGCGTGTGGCGCTTTATCGAACATATTAGTGGGGCAAGAGCCTAAGGCCAATATAATTGAGTGATTAGTCGTAATTTTCACTCAACAACTGTGGTAGATAGCACCCAATTGATAAATGGGGTTTTAAGTGGCTCACTGTCATAATTGAGAACACTTAATTTGCTTTAATTTAATTTGTGATTGAATATTGTTGACATATGTTTAAGTAGTAAAGACCGATCTGTTTAAGAAAGTTTCTCTATAAACTTCCCGGAGTCTTTCCAATCGAAGCTACTTTGGTCTCAGATACGTTTTTCCAATAAATAGTCACGTTCACTAAGCAACTTGCATCTGCGATCGTGGACCCCTGTGCAAATATATGCAGCGTGGAGATGGGTACGCTGGAGAACTCAAAAGTTAACTCCAATATGGTCGGAAGACAAAGGAAATCATTAAATTGGACAATTTTTTCCGTTCTTTTGACCATATTTTGGAAATCATTAACGATTAAATTGTATTGATGAAAAAAAAGGACATCAGCTTTTCATCGCTGTATCAATCCGAGGTACGGAGCAAGAGGTTTCTGCCATTATCATGACCTGAACAACTGAAGACTTCATATCTTATTTCATTACGGCAAGTTTGGTATATAACATAAAGAGGAAAGGATCAAAAAGAAGTTGGCATGAACTTCTGTAGGTCGCTCAGACCACCTCGGAATGCCGAATAGACTACCATTTTTTCCAGTCGCCTATGGGCAGGCAGAAGGCAAGCTCGTCGATTTCCGTAAACCTCTGTTAAGTGACGTCACGCTCCAAGATGATTAAATTCTGCGTCAAAGTTGGAAAAACCGTGACGGAGACACTCGGAATGATTAAGAGCGCCCACGGGGATGCTGCCCGAGTTCGAGTGGCATAAGCTGTTTTGGTAGAGACGTGAGCTCTTGGAAGACAACCAGCGCGCCGGTCCCCTTCTTTTAATGTAAACAAACATATTATTAAATTAACAATCATTTCATTGTATCAAACATTTACTTTTAAATATTGCATACGGATACCAAAACTGGACGGTGGAACAGGGCTATTATAAAGTTTCTTTATTCAGATTCCCTTGGCAGTAGAATAATCATTTTTTCATTAGCTTGAGAGATATCTTCAAATTCAAAATCTTGAGAAATTTCTTTTTCACTTTTTCCAAAAAAGTTATTCCCCGATGAACGTGATGTTACTTTATTGGAATCTAAGGTATTTGTCATATCTCTTAAGTAAGTTTCTTTCGAATTCTTAAGAGTAGTAGATGATTTATTGTTAACTGCAAGTGCTTGAACAGACTTTGATATATTTTGATGCAATTCCGATGAACTTGATATTATTTTATTATCACCTAAGATATTTGTAGTAAGCTGATAATCTTTACTAAACGTTGGTTGCGAAATATTTTTGTTCGTAGAGCCTTTAGGATTAATCTCTTTCTTCGAATTAAAAACTTTCTTTAAAGTTGAGGATGCATAATGCGTTGCGGCTTTCGATCTTTCGCTTGGTATTAGAATAAGCATTTTTTCGTTATCTTGTAAGAAATTATTTTTCATACCAATACCATGTAAAGTTTTTTCTGTTCTGAAAGTATTGTTTTCAGTCTTTTTTAAGTTTTTGTTGTGCTTCCTCGATGATTTTTTGTTGACTGCCAGAGCTTGAAGAGACTTTGATATATTGAGACTCAGTTCCGATGAAGTCGATATAATTTGATTGGAATCTAACATTTCTGATTTTAAGTGCGCAGCTGGTTCTGAAACTTTTGTTTTCTTAGAGAGTGGTTTATTAATAACTTTCTTCGCATTTGAAACTTTTTTAAAAGTCGTAGATGATTTATTTTTAACAGCAATCGTTTTAAGAGACTTTGATAAATTATCAAGCAGTTTCGTTGAAGTTGATATTATTGTATTGGAATTTAAGATATTTGTAGAAAGCTGAGTATCATTTGTTGTTTCCAAAATATTAGCTTTCTTTGAGAATTTGTTCTTAATAGCTTGCTTTGAATTTGTAACGATTTTACTTTTGGAAACCTTAAATTCCTCATTTTTCTTAAAGTTCTTTAGTTTATTCCAATTTGAGCGGTACTCATTAGTGGGTTGGTAAATATTTATTAACCCAGGAACAGATTCATTATTTTCATGTGAAACTTGGAGTTTCGTTTTTGTTGTATGCGTTTCTGGTTCCAAAGCTTCTTGGGCCTTCAAAGAAATTGCTGCTGGGTTTTCATTTAAAATATTTTCCAAAATATCTACAAGTGCTGTCTTGTTATTAATTGTTGATTTATTTCTATTTAAATCCAGTGCATATAATTTTTTAAGCACATTTTCCACATCTGAGTGTGTCAAGGATATACGCAAATCTATGTTTACCATGGACTCTGAAGTTGAACTTTTTGAATTGAATAATTCGATTGTTGGGCTCATTGAATCTAGATCTTCCATATTTTTTTCAAAATTGCTATTTACAGCAAATTTTGGTTCCAACATTTTTTGCGTGTTGCTTACAGCATTAATTGTCGTAAGTGCATCCATATTTTCGATATCCTCGATATCATCGGTATCATCGGTATCTTCAATATCATCGGCATCATCGGTATCTTCGATATCATCCGTGTCGTCTACTGTTTCAAGTGCATCCATATCATCCATGTCCGTATCATCCCGTAGAAACACCGGCTCAGGCATATTGGATTTTTGATTAGACGATTTACTTTTCGCATTGTCATTAGACTTAGACGTTTCTTTTTTGATTGCCAAGGTATTGTTAGATGACTTTAATTTTTGAGTAGATAAATCAGCTTCCACATCGGCTTTAGGCTTGGGAGAGTCTCTTTTGGATGGCTTATGCTCAAGTTTATTGCTTGCTAAAGTATTTTCAGTTGAATCGTTTCCATCTAAACTTGTTTGAGGACCAAATACGCGTTCCCAGGGACGGAAAGGTGCACGTTGAGGTTTATTCATTAATATTTGCTCATTTTTGGATTCATTCTCAATATTTGATTTTTCGTAAGCGGTACAGGATGAGTGCAAATCTTTTGAGGTAACTTTGAAGTTGCTCGAATGAGTCTCTTTGGCTTGATTTTTAGGAGCTTGTGCGGGCTTCTTAAAATGGTTCACAGCCTCCGAATTGGCTAAATAAGCATTTTTATGAACTATTTTATCTTCTTTCGACTCTCTGGAAAATTTTCTAGACCCCATTGAGAAGCCATAGTTAGGCTTCTCACCTAAATCCTCAATACTTGTCTTATCATATCTACTTTCCGGCTTAAAAGAGCTTTTCAGTTCTCCTGCCGTAAGCCACTTGCTTTTAACGGCGTTACGTGTCGCCTCTGCGATCAAATTCGATTTAGTTTCAGGCACTATTGATCGTATTGAGCTTGGGGGTTTCAGGGCCGTAGGCTTTACCGAATAGGAATCTCTATTAAAGTTATTCATTTTCACAGTGCTGGCACTGTTGGTTATATTCATTTTGGCGCGCTTTTGCTGACGTTTAATATTTCTCCAGTACAGCTCACGTATTTTATGAGATCCAGTACGCTTAAGGTTAAACAAGGTTCTATACTTATTTCTATCTTTTAGTTGGCTTCCGATGTCTAAATTTGTTTGGTACTCGAAAAAGTCTGCATAACTCTTACTGCCTTCGTTGAACTTAGTCTTCGGCTTGTGTATTGCCTGTTCATCTGGTACACCTTTGGATTGTTTGGAACAGTTTCGTATCTGCATAAGTAAACGCGTCAGAGGTCCAGGTGGACATTTACGTGGGTTTGGAATCTTTTCAGTTGCAATACATGCATTCTTTCTTGTACTAGTTATTCGATATTTGGCGGTTTCTCGTAAAATGGTTTTTAGATTTTCAAATTTTAAAGTATTCCGCATCGTGACTGAACTAGATTGAAAAGGATAAATTTTTATACCAAAATAAAACTAAATCGCCGAAAAGATTGTGCAAAGAGAAATTTAGAATTTTTAATGCTACGAATTCAATTTTGTTTAATTGTCTGACTATAAATTTCGTCAGCTTTATATGTAGCCTACTACATCAAATTTTTTGACTGAGCCTAAAAATCAATTTTTGGGATTTGTTCAGATGTAGGCCTTTTTGCAAGTTGCCTCTACTTCAGGTACATCTTCTTCACTACCAAAGGAAGATAGCTTATGAATCCTTCACTCCGCTAGTGAATTCACTACCTGGTACTTCCGACGGAGGCACGGTCTACCCCTTCGCCAGATTCCTACAACAGCCGCATTGATAGCCTTACTTGCTGGAGCTTCTTCATCCATGCGAATGGATGTTTATTCGCTTAGCTATGTCAATGTTGCCGTAGATCGTAGATGCCCAGATGATCCGCATGAGCAAGCAACTGGACTCTTTTCGCTTTTAAATGTACTCCGGCTTTTCGCAAGACACACTCCAAGGTGCAGAGAACATCGTCTTGTCTGAAACCTGGAACGGTACCAAAAGTTTCCGAGAGTTCTTTTCTTACCTTGGCGGAGCTGCGGGTATTACTCACAGTCATTCCGAACTCAAAAAGGCGCCATATACGCGATCTTTCATTGGACTACCAAATGCTACTTTGTAATCGTTAAATAGGTGATAGGTGTCGATTGAGTGTTCGTGGATTTTTTCAAGGATTTGGCGTAAGGATAAGTGTAAGGCCCGATCAGTAACATTGCTGGTGGCTTTAGTCTCTCACACCATATGCTGGAGAGGCCCTTGTATGCGATGGAAAAAAGACTGATACTACGCCAGTTGGCGTGTATCGTGGTGTCACCCTTCTTGGGGATAGAAGAGAACACACCAAGTTTCCAATCATCATGGTCTCGTCTTCTTAAGCCGCTTACTTTGTCATGGCAAAGGCTGCGGCACATCAACGCCGTCATCTATGATTGAAGGCGTGGCAAAATATGCTCTTCATGACCTTGTATGCGGTGGAAAGGTGACTTACGCCACGGTAGTTGGCGCATACCGTTGGGTGACTTTTCTTGCGGACTTCTTGAGCCGCTTAATAGCAACCCAGACTTCATCATGGGATGGGGCATCAACGCCTTCATCTATGATTGTAGCCGTCATCACCTTACAGCAAACCGGAGAAGTGTTCACTCCATAAGCTTAGTGCGCACTGTTTATCTATAATCACATCTCCTTCAGCATCTCTACCTTAAGATGTGCCGGTTGTAAATTGATAGGTTAGATGTTTAACACTATGGAAAATTTCCTAGCGTTATTCGTGCTCGTGCACATCTCAAGATTCTCCTGAACGTGTTTTGAATAGATTTAGTTCAAATTTCTGAACTTACTATCAACAATTTTTAAAAACTGTGCTTATACGGAGAAAAGGCCACGAATATAATTTTTTTTATAATAAACTCAAATTTTTTGCTAACATAGCGTAGTTTAATAACACTTTAAAATTTGGATACGGCAAGCTGGGAATTACAAACGTCAGGTAGAGTTTATTTTTATTTTATATTTCCAAGATTTTTTTCACACTTGGCTGGTTTATTTTTCATCTTCAATTCATAGTACAGGCCTATCTGTTGCATTGGACATCCAATATCGAATTAAATCAATGGCTTTTTGTTTTGCTGCTCTTGTTGTTGGTGCATCAATATCGCTTCTTTCAAGAAATTCTTGACAATGGCCTATATCTGTAATTTAAGAGATATAGGTAAAGAGAATTTATCCCAAAACCCCCACAAATAATACCTGGTATAACTGTAGCGCGCTCATATTGTATGCCAGCAAACCTCCAGGGATCCTGTAGTGAATATGTGTAATAGGCATTGTTTATACCTAAATCATAACCGCCAAAATATGCATTGGTTTCTTCAATTTTTGCATTAATATAGTCAATTGTAAACTTTGGCCCAAAAGCAGTTTTACACTTTCCAATCAACTCGGAAAAGGGCGACATATTTCCAAATGGTTGGTATATAGAACTTGTGCTCTCAAAATTACCCAATTCATTACAAGTTTGATAAAGCCATTGACGTGCTACCAAATATGAAATCAAAATTAAAATGGAAAATATTTATATACCGAGTGCAAAAAATACTTACCTACAACATCTATGGAAAAAGTTGTATTTGTTATTGAACCTATATCCGGAATTTTCGCAGCTTGTTTTTGCAGGTATTTACCAAACCCAATGATGTCATCATGATCTAATTTCAGCATTTCCTTGCACATTTTCTTGAGTATTGTTTTGCTATAAAGATAAAGCTTTTTATGAATCATGAGCCAAACATCTTGAATTCGTACACTTGGGATAAGCTACGTTTTACCTATTATACTCACTTGCGATGCATAACGTGAACATTTATGGTAGTTTGTATATTATTGAATTCTTTGGTAAGATTAAGTGCCTGAATTTTCGGTAGTATTTTGGTATCATTAATCTTCTTCAAATATAAATATTGGTTGCTCATATTTCCGATACGATCATAGCAGTCATCTCCGGCATTTGCTCGTATAGATTTACCAACATTTATTGCGTTATCTGAAATAAATTTAAGATTAATTTCTGCCAAATAAAAGTTATTCGGCTGTGCTCCTTAAAACGAAAACGAAAAAATATTGATCGTTTTCGTTTTTGCGTATTATCAATTTTACATTTTTTGCTGTCTTTATCTTATCATATACTCCTTACTCTTTATTACCTCAGCTATAGTCGTTACGTTTTAAATTAACGAACGGGAAATTTTTTAATTGAGTGTATATGGATTCAGAAAGGAAATAATTAAAAATAATTCTCAAAAAATATCTAACTTGAAATTAGCTCCGAATAAACTGCTTCAATAAAATATTCGGATTCGTTTCCGCAGTACAACCGATTATTCAAATTACCTGCATAGTCCAGTCGGAAGGAAAACGGCGCACCAGCAGACCATACACCATCTGCTAAATCGGGATACTCTCTTTTAAACCAAGCTGCCAAAGTACCCGCATAAGAACAACCAAACAAGATAACTTTTTTTAAATCTGTAACTTCCGACTTTTTGAAGCGTATTAACACCGCCAAATCGTATAAAGCCTGTTTGACAGTAAGGTATTCCATATTCTCGGCGCGCATATCGCTGTGGTCAAATATAACTACATTTTTGAATAGTTCTATAGAGTTCCAACTCTTTATAACTTAACTTACGGCACGGGTAAACTATTTCCATAATAGCGATGTTCACTTACTATAGAATAGGCGTTGAAAATTTTGATAAGCTCATAGTAAAATGCAAAAAGCTTTTCATTTCGTGTTAAAGCCCATTCACCTCCTACACTGATAAATAGGGGACCTCCTGGTTTGTAGTACTTGGTACTCTCCAAGTATCTCTGAAATGAAACACATTACTGGAACTGAATACTTCAGACAGATAGAATACATATACCATTTTCCAACTGCGATTATCACTTTTATTAAAATTATCCAATCTCTGTTCAATATACTTCATTTTCTCATCGAAGGGGTCATTAAGTGAAGCGCAATTTGTCCATTGTGTAAGCGTTAAAAGCATAAGAAAGAGAATCATATTTTTTGTACTAGCTTAAGCTAATGACACTTCTCCAAACCACGTCTATAGGAGTATATAACAATAAATGGCATGTCCAAATGTATTGCACTAATTTATAGTTGACTAAAAGTTACATAAACTTGGTTAATGAACTCCAAGTATAATTCAATTTGATATGCCGGAAATCCACTTTGGTTCATAAATATAAATCAGTTTGAAATGGTTACTTTGCTTATTAAAATATTAGTTTTATATTGAGCGCCCATAATTCATATATAGTCGAGACGGTGCCCGTGGTACACTTTTTCCAAATATGGAGACAATATTTGTACCAACTCCCTTGTGGTCTGTGAAATTTAGATGTTGAGACGAACAGACTATCGAACATCTCTCCATCGAGACCGCAAGTGATGATAAGCATTTTGCTATAAAATCTTATGATCTTCCACTCCTCCTGCTGCCTGTGACATATTCTGAACAATGACTCCGTAAGTGGAACGCGGTCCAATTATAAAACCTCTTTTTATCATTCGAAGGAAGGAGGCGTGGCAGACCTAATAAATTATATATATTACTGATCATCATCAACAGACGAGGCGATACAGTCATACCTGTCTGTCCGTATGAACAAAAGTATTCTCCGATCAAAAGATATCGGAAATTTATATAAATATATGACTATAAAAAGCCTTAAAGGTGTTAGCGTGGGAAGCTTATTTTTGGACTCTTATAATAACAATTAACAATAATTATGATAATTATGTATTTAGGGAAAGCTGCACTGCGATCCAATATTCTTTACCCTACTAGCCCTAGAGCTACTCAACCAGGCTCGATGTTCTATGGCCGCCAGAGAGATGCATTCTTCTTCTGGCTAGTGCATCTCAATCAGCAAGTATATGTTGGGAGGTTTCCTACTCAGTTTTGCAAAACCTGCATTTGTTCGAAATCGTGATTCCAAGGTGTTTTCTGATTCTGCAAGTGTGCCGTAACCCACTCAGTGTCGTAAGGGAATCATTGCTAATCGCGATATTTTTATGAACCTATTTAAGTTATAGGAGCCGAAGAGTTGCTTCGCTTGCCATCTGAATCTTTCCTTTTTCAGTGTCCCGTAAGTATCCCACTCAGTATCATAAGGGTATTCTCACCTAATTGGGATATTTTCTGTAGAGTAGCTGTATCATGGTTAATCCACAAAAGGGAAGATAAGGAACCGTTTATCGCCAGCTCATCAGCTGCTTCGCTACCGGGATCTATTCTGATTCTCATCTGAATTTTTTCTCTTTTCAAGTTGCTCTTTGGCGGTCAATCTGGAACAGGAAGGAACCGCTTATCGCGAGCTCATCCCGTTACCGGGAACTTTCTTATGAGATCCATCTAAGGGAGACGGCGAACGCTCAGGTCGCTATCTTCCTTAGTCAATGACCCGTCTGTATACCACTAGGTGTTCCAATTCTTTATGTTACTCATAATGTTTCTAAAATTCCTTTCGAAGAGGTACTTTATGGTAGTCCCAGCTCAGTGTAAAACTTTTTCAAGGCTGTCGGAGTCTTTAGCACTGATAAGGTGTCCTTTGACAATTCATTCGCTAATATTCTGCATTTCCAAGGCTTTATGGAGCGGTGCTAGTTAGTTATAAGGACCTCCAATGCTCCAGTAGCTCAGCTTCTCATAGCTTCTGTCATACACACGTCTCTGTGCCTCTTTTAGGTCTTTTTTGTACAGAGGTATTCCCCACCAAAAAGTTAAATTAAACTTCTACCATAATTTGGTTCAGTTGGTTTAAAAACTTGTGACTCTTATACCAACACTTCATATCCCTAAATACTATATATTATTTTTTATTATATACTTACTTATATTTATAGTTACCACTATATATTGGTTTGTAAAAGAACATCTTTGGTTTTGTTCTTGTTCACACTTATACAGCTAGATGTCTTTTTGGTCTGCCCTCTAAAAAGCAGTAACACGTGTGCTCTATAATGCACATATTGAGCACCCTAACCAAACTTAATAATTAGGCTCATCAAAACCGGAAATGCCACTGAAGAAGTTCCAAAAAAAATGGAAAGAAAACCTTCTCCCCCTCTATCAAAATACTTTATGTACACTTGTGCTCATTTGAAGTATCCTAGTGCACAGAACGTATTTATAGCTACCAAAGAAAAGAGTTGCCCATCTTTCACCCTAGATAATAGACAACAGGAAAGGCGTAAGATTCGTGACCCGACAAAGTGGATTATTGAAATCAATAGAACATGAGAATATTTTATATGCAGAGCATGGAGTAAAATCCGCCCTCGATAGCTAAAAGGATGGGCCTAAGGATGTGCGTGTCTAGTGCGTGGAGTGTATGTTATTTGCATAAGATAAAAATGGAAAATTGTACCGCCAAAAGAATTTGGAAGTGGGGTACGAACTAAGTTATGTAGAGCGGGAACAAAGTAATCGATAGTTGCAGCGGAAGTGTGGTTATTAGGGAAAATGTTGCCCTCTTTTTTGTCGGCCGTGAAATAAAGTAACAAAATATAAGCTTTTTTTGTGGTCTTAACTGTAGAATCGCATTGGTCTGACCCAGAAGAAGGGACAATCCTTTTTTTCTTATCACCATATTATCTTTCCATTGCGAGATTTAGTGACATTTTGACTCTGTTACTAGGTACTGTTTACTATGAGGTTGGAAGCATCATAATTTC
Source organism: Chymomyza fuscimana (assembly GCA_949987675.1). NCBI lineage: Eukaryota > Metazoa > Arthropoda > Insecta > Diptera > Drosophilidae > Chymomyza > Chymomyza fuscimana. Next base: position 120,491,021 of record OX465088.1, on the reverse strand, counting down.
CTGAACCTTGGAGGATTGTAATTTTTTTTAGTCGCAAAAACTATTATCTCCAAAAAATGTATTGATATCTTGACTACTAATCGGAATTATGAAAATGTTTGCTAGGATCTCTGTCAAAGATCGATCTAAAAGTTGTTGAAATATACAATTCACACATAACTTTCTTGTGAGCTAGAATTAATCCGAAATACTTTTAATTTTCTTACAGGTCATTTTCTACGACTCGGATTGGAATCCTACTGTAGATCAACAAGCCATGGATCGCGCACATCGTCTGGGCCAAACCAAACAGGTGACGGTCTATCGTTTAATCTGCAAGGGGACCATTGAGGAGCGCATTTTGCAGCGCGCACGCGAAAAGAGTGAGGTAAGTGAGATACTACAGCCAGGAAATCGCAAGTCTTTTCAAGAAAAACTCAGAAAATCGAAAAAAAAAAAAAAAAAAGCTGCTGGGTTTCTTTTGTTTTGCCGCATATTAGGCACGTGCGTTGCAAGATACAAACACTTCCCCATGCCGCATTGTTGCGCCTTGTCTTTACTTTATTTCAATTCAAAATACTAAATGAAACATGAGTAGTGCATGAAACACTTGTAAATGATGAAAACGCTTGAATGGGATCGGGTTAGGCGACACCGGAAATTAATTATACACAAATGGGTAGGCGACATTTTGGTTACGCCTATGGGTTCTGATAAATACGAGTACCTAACCGGAGTAAGGGTTCAGCGCTTGGGGGACTCTATAATAGTTCAATGCTGTTGCGCATTTATTAGTTTAATTATCAAACCCTTGTTTAACATATGAAAGCATATAGACCGGCATTTTCGGAAGTTTGTAGGAAGTTACGGGCGCTACTGCCTAGAACGTGTTTTATTTCACTTCCTGTGCGCTTTTCTTTTGGAAAAATTTATTTCTTTTATTATCTATTTTTGCTCATTGATCGATGCATATTTTTTTATTTAATATGGGTTTTAATATTATTACAGATTCAACGCATGGTCATAAGTGGCGGCAATTTCAAACCAGATACACTTAAGCCGAAAGAAGTCGTATCTTTGCTGTTGGATGATGAGGAAATCGAAATGAAATGTAAGTTTTTCAAAGATGAGTAGTAGCTGAATATAATGTGTTTATTTGTCTAAATTAGTTTGTAGATTAAAGTTACAATTTTTCAACGATGATCACATAACTAACTTAAGCGTTCACGAAGCAAAATTTGAGAATCTATAAATATATGTACATATCTGGGGTTTAGTTGTAAGGATGCGACCTTGGTTACGAGATTAATTGCTAAAGTCCGGTGTTACAAAAACGCTTTAAAAAAATTTTTCTTGTACTTTTCGGAAAACCTGAATATTTAAGAATTTTGTATATTTTTTTAAATGTTTTAATTCATATCATATAAGTGAAGAACTCTAAGAAAGAAGTTCTTGGAAAGCAATATAAATATTCAAGAATTTTGTATATCAAGCATATCATGGAAAAAGCTTTTAGTATGGAAAATGGATGATCGCCACATATAAGAGGAGACTCTAAATACAGGGTATTTATTAGAAACACAGCATTACGTTGGAAAAACTTGCCGATTTTTACAGTAATGACACATTAGCCTTGTTCAGATAGCGTTACGGATTAGCAACGTTAATGAAATAAAACCATCCTTGTTACATTCTATTATTATATACTATATTATAGATAGTATATTTTTTTTTAAAGAGTTTCTTTTGGAGATTTCTTCTTAAATAGGGTGTCTTTTTCAATTACACATCAATTGATAAATTATTATTGAATGAAGCTGAAACTTCTCTCATCATTCTGGTTATTTAAGAATACCTTGTCAGAAAAAACTGTTTACCATTGGTTTCCAGAATTTCCAATTTCAGTTAAAGGGAAACAACTTCCGTATAAAGCAGCCAACATCTAGCTAAATACGAAAAATTCAACAGGGATCAGGTCTGTGAAAAACGTTGCCTACGACAAGACTTGTAATCCACACTTCCCTAAATAGTATTAAAAACATTTTACCCATGAACCATGAAACCATGAAAAATCGTAATCGACGGTAGAACTGCACTTTCCATAATTTCTAAGAATTTAAGAATGCTTCAGTTGTATCTGCTGACTTTAAAGCAAATGGGTCCGCAATGGAAAGAAAACTTTCAGATTTTAGTCTGAATGAGACTATATATCAGTTTTGGTGACGGACCGACAGAGAGACGGACGGATAGACAGATCTTTGAAAAGAAATATGTATCTCGAATATCTTACCTGACGTTCTGGTCTTGCTTTCCTACCTGCCTTCTAACTATCCATCCACCTGTCCGTATGAGCACCCAGAGAGTACATGAGACGTCAAATTTTTTCCAAATAATGAGGATTTCCGTACACAGTTGAAGTCTTTTGATTTATTTTAGAAAAATTAAATTACGACAATATTTAAAGTTTAGGGTACTCCGCTGTCGCATACCGCCCCGAACGCAACACATTATTCTTAATTAAGTTTCTAGCTTTTATTTGCTTCATTCTACAGCAAAATTCAAAGTATTTTTTTAAGAATTCAAAACTTATCATTTATTTCTACCAAATAGATCGCCAGGAAGCCAAATTACATGTGAAAGAAGAGCCTCTAAAGTCGGCATCTCCCCTAAGAACAACAACAACTACAGCCTTGCCAGCTGCAATACATAATGAGAGAAAACGACGTAATCCAAATAAGGTAAGCATATCCAAAAAGACCGCAACTAATTGCTTAATTAATAGTTAAAATTACAATGAGACTATGCAAATACGTGCGTCTAAATCTAAAGACTTCCGGAAGTTACAAAAAAAAATAACAAAAGAAAGAATACTAACCACCGCTTTTAGCCTTATCTGGCATGGAAATCTCCGGCAGTTAACTCTTTTACGCATGATCCACTTACATTACACTATGATGACGACAAATGGTCGCTTATTAGACCAAGTTTACACTTGTTACACGCAAAAGAGCCGGAGCACTTGTTGTTGGAACCTGTAGAGGATAGACCACAACAACGACAACTTCTTGGTCTTAATGAAAGTAAATGATCTTTTGAGTGAAGTTCAAATTGCGTTCTTGGCCATATACAGAGTATAGAGAGTAGTAGTAGAGTTGCAACTGAGACGAAGATCGAGACTGCAATGATCCTAAGCGTTTGTCGCCTTTGTTATGGTTGTTGTTGCTGTTGTTGTTGGTTCTTAGTCATTGCCGCATGGTCATGGTCACGTGATTCATGCAACAAACAACAACAACAAAGACAATTCAATTTGCTACAAAACAACAAACTCATCGTTGGTCTTGGTCTAGTACGTAGCGTGCTTTGAACTTGCTACTTTGGTCATAGCCATATTTGAGACTTTTGCAGTAACTTTTGTTGGCCATTTCGTCTTGGCTATATTCAGTTAGTACGAGTACACTAACTCGTATTCATTCATCTAAGTGTTGTGTTCCCTACGATATGACTCTATATAAACAGGCTTGTTCCGAATTTCAATAGAGTTTAAAATGTAACAAGTTTGTGGATTATTGTTGCAAAGTTCCGACTATAAGATATTCTATACCATCGAGGCTCTATGCTCCACTTAGAAGAAAAGAAATAAATCATAACATCAAATCATTGCAAAGACAGTTCATATGCAGCAAAACAATAGATCAGATCTCTACACGCCTGTAAAATAATGATTAATTATACATGCCCACAAAAAAAAGTGGTGGAAACGACGACGAGGTTCTAAAAAACCCAGCAACCTAGGGTTCTGGGATAGCCGACCATGTACAAATTTTTTCGATTTATGGTTTTTTGCTGTTTTCAATATGTTTTTGGGATCCTTTTTGGAGCTCGCATTCGGATTCAGCTACCCTAAAAACATATCGCTAACATGGTCTATCCTTCAAACCCGGAAAACCCCAGAACAAACCTATTTTTTTTTAAATATATTTTTGGAGTCGCTCCATAAGGGTAGCCCTGTCCAATGTGAAGTCCAAACCAGATTTTCTTTTTGTGCCTGCGCTCATTATTCAAATATTTTTACATTATATTAAATATTTTGTATTCACCCTAATCGATGGATAGAACCCAACAAGACGTGTCGGCATAAAGCTTTCGTAAAGGCTTAAGCCTTATCAAATGTGTCTAAAATTATTAGGGGCACTCACATTATCCGGGTTCATTTTTTTCCGACCATCCAAATTCAACCACCCATTGCCGAAATTCAAAATTGGGAGGAAGTGCGCCTTTCTTGCATCTCTCAGTCTCTTAGATCTTTTGGACCTGGACGAACAGGTGCCCAGTACAGAGAAAAAGACAGGTAAACGGACTTAATGAATCTATTGTTCTCATCTGGTAGGGTCTTTTAAGAAATGGTAATATACTATTCGAAACAAGAACGGCCATACTGTCTTTGGCGAACGGTTTTGGGTCATTAAACTGAATGACGCGAACAGTCAGCCAGTACAATCAAGAAAAGTTCGGTTCCTATAACGCGTTGGTTTTAGAAGGGGCAATGTGGGATTGCCGTCAAGGCAATCAGCTGGATTATCACATAGTTCGAAGCATTGTAGAGATCCCACACGATTTAAGCAAAAGGGTCGTGACAAACGTAACCTCTCGTATACAATTCTGTCATCTAAGGAGAAGAGAAACAATGCTAGAGCATACTATATACTTTACTTCCAAATCATATTAAGAAGTTACAAAAGCAGGTTCTTCTGAGACCTTTTTCCTCCCCCCGTAAAGGAAGTTTCCTTGGGCTACAACTCTAGCTCGTGTCTATTCGCTTCTGGAAAGAAAGTGAAACTACAAGTCTATTCTTGGCTTGCAATGAAACCAGGTTGAACTCAAATCGAACTCCGGAACAGCCCCGATAGACTCATATGCATTAAGCAAACACTCTGCTCTGTCTGCTATAGCCACCAGCTTACCCTACTTGGTAACATACACTCACACACACACACACACCCAAAGTCAAAGAGTATCTTAAAAAACAGTTTCAAGTGCTTTTGTGGGGTGCAGCTCGTCTTATATCTATGTAGATACTCTATATATGTATGTCTTTGGAACTGTTGCTGCTTTTCGGTTCGGTTTCGCTAAATGATTTTGTGCGTTCAATGGAACACTGATTATGGTCTGCTCTGTCTTCTGCTTCTTTTTTTTTTCTCCTACCTTTTTGGTTGGTTCTACATACGGATGGGGCGTACGTCTGTTAGGTAAGTGCCGCCGGTTGCCGATGTTGCCACTGCTGCTGCACTCCACTTAAGTTCATATACCACACCAACACTATCTTGGGATAATGTGGCACGCAGCCATGTGTTTGTCCCATTGTTGTTGTGTCTGGTGCTGTCAATTCATTTAAGGTAGGACGCTATAAAATGTTTGCATTGAAGTTCAAGTTTCAGAAACAGAAAAAAAATAAAATAAAAAACGTTCAAGTTTGAGGTTAAGTGCATTGGCCATCAGTTTAATTCAAAAGTAAGTACTACTTGTAAGTACTTGCTTAGAAGACTTGTTCATTTGGAACTGATTTCTGTTATTTTGTGTCACAAATGTTTATTAAGTTTTCCAATTGGTTTCTATGGATAATGGTTGACTCATGTCTAGTAATAAGTTTTTTGTTTCTGCGCTGTTGGGTTGAAAGCAATGGGCAATGTCACTTTATAGTTGAATGCATTCTTGTTAATCTTGCAAATATGGATCTTGGATATGGATCTCATCTCCCATAATTGCAGTTTTTATGAAAATGATTTAAGAACTTTGGGATTTATAGACAAAAATGACTTAATTTAGACTAAACGAGCGATATATTGGAAATCGAACATTTCGGTGTCGATTCACGATGTACCGTAGATCCGTAGATCCGATAGCGATTTGTCTAATATCGGTATTAACCTTATACATTACTATTTTTCATTTTAAAACCCTAGATCCACTCAATCCATTTTTTGGTGTCAATTAGGAACGAAGCTGCAAGAGTTTTGGCTTGCTAATTATAAAATATATGGTTGCAATATTTTGGACTTACAAGCTTTGAGCGAAAGCTCGAAACTGGTTCTTCTGCTAAGCTAAATACAATAATACTTGCTAAATGTTTGTTTCCAAAAGTATCAAAAAAAAAAATGTTTTTTCTTACCAAACGACCTAGAGATTTCGTAGGTTCGAAGGCTCTCTTTAGTATCTGCCCATGTTACCTACCTCAAACTACTTCCCAGCTGTTACTGCCACAATCTCTTTAAATCTGTGCTAAATTTATGTAGAACTCTTTGTCTACTAACCAAAAGCAATTTACCATAAAAGCATACTTAAATTAATACGACCAACCCATTTTTAGCACTGTCCAACCCTTGAAACCCACTCCCGGCCTACCTACTAAACCCTACATCAAGTCCAGTAACAATAAATTTGAGCCACTGACACGCTCCTCACATCGCTTGAATGATTTTTATATATTCATCATATAGAGACTACTCACTACTGTAAACTTATGAATATATTAATATAAAATGGAGCAGGGTCCGAACCTTTGCTTTACTTAGGGTGCAAGCGGGACCCAGCCAGACAACCCGAAGATACCTCATTTCCGTTGTTCATAAAAATAAAATATGTTGATTCATTTCAGTGTCACAATTAAAACTTATGTAATAATTTTAAACCTGTTTCTTTTAGGAAGCGAATATGGGCGGCATAACCATACCTGCCACATCCAATGAAGATGATATGCCAAGTTGTAGTCTGGCCTCAAAACGCATTAAACAGGAGCTGGATGAGGATTCTATAGATGTGGGCATTGCCTCCTCAGCGTCGAGCATTGGAACTGATAGCAATAATCACACACCTAGCCAAGAGACCTATGTGCCAGGTGCCACATGCGTGCAACATGCAGATGATTCTGATAATGAAGCCTTAGATGTGGATGGGGACGGTCCGTCTATAGCTAAAAATGAAAATATGAGTGAGTAGTAGGTTATGGATCTATTATTCTTTGATTTTATTTTGGCCAAAGCATTTTTGTAGGAAGATTAGGGTAATCCATTGTGTAGATACTAGAGATGATAATTATTAAGCAAAAAATGCTTCTTTTGTACGAATTCGACAAAAATACTATTTCCTGACTTTTTTGAAAGGTGATTTCTTGTTGTTTTTTTAACTTATGCTCAGATATTGATATCTTCGTTGAATAAAACTTTATCATCTTTCCAAGCTAATATTTATTTTCTGCGGAAGTTTAGTGGTGAGAACACTATAATTTATTTTAGGATTTTATTCTGAGCCTACAAAATAATGATTAGTCTTCTTCAAACTTATCTTTATCATCTTTTCAATTCAAAATTGAGGAAAATTTAATTTTATTCTAGTTTCTTTGAGCAAAAGTGTTATTTCTTTGGTGACCCAGTTGTCAATGCCTGAGATGCAATATACTTGTCATCTTGGAATTAAACTTTTCAATCAAAAGCCAATATTTGTGGTGTAATTTATTTAAAACAAAAGCGACCGTTTTCTATTAAGTTCTGTTTGCAATATTTAAAGTATTGACATCATCTTGAAACTAAACTAACTTGATAATCTTTTTCATAAATATGGTCTTTTTCAATACTTAGTATATTATCATCATCTTGCAACTTAGTTCAATCATCTTTGCAATTAGAGACCAATATAGTCAGTGCAGTTAATTTACTACCTAACAATCAAGAGAAATCGACCGTTTAACCTAGTGATAATAGCCACTGGCAAGCAAGAAAATGAGACTATGTTCGATCAGTATGCAAATACTTAAGATGTGGTTGTCATCTTAGAATTTAAACTGATCATCTTTGCAATTAATAGTCAATATTTGCAGAGCAATGAATTCCTAATTGTAAGTTAACCAAAATCGAAAGTTTAATCTACCGATAATAGTCACATGTAAGTGAGAAAATAAGAGTACATTAAACTCATTTTGCAATACTAATCATCTTGGAATTAAACCTCATCATCTTTGCAATTAGAGGCCAATATTTGCAGCGCAATTAATTTATTATCAATAAAGAAAAATAGACTGTTTAACCTAGTGATTAATAGTCACATATAAACAAGGAAATGACACATCATCTTTGCAATTAAAAGCCAATATTTGCTGTACAATAATTTACTTTCTATAAAAAAAAAACAAAAATCTAAAGTTTAACCAACTGATAATAATCAGATGTAAAATGAAGAAATAAAACTTCATTAAGCTCAGATTGCAATAATTTTGTTATGGTTGTCATCTTGTCACTAAATCTAATCATCTTTGCGTAAAAAGCCAAAATTTACAGTGCAAAATATTAAAATTTTGAAAAAAAACAACAATTTTCTTAATTATAAATGTAATTGTAAGACAAATTTTCCCTATCTTGTCTTATTAACTAAGGCAAAAAAAAAGAGCAGCTTTAAAAAATTACAAAGAAAACATTCTTAAAGTTTTCACTATATTACTTACTACTATTACTTTGAAGATCTTTAATTATATGACATAATACTATTATATTTCCTTTAAGAGCAACCTGTCTTGAGTTGATTCATGGCAAAAAATCCCATTTTATCGATAATAAACAAACCATTAATGTCAAGAAAAATTACCAAATCAAGGCAACAAAAACAAAATCTAGTAGCAAATATTTATGCAGGCACAGCACGTGAAGCCATTCATTAAATTGTATATCATTTTTTTTTTTTTGCTTCTAACCCAAATGCCTAGTTTAAGGTTTATACATAAAAACCATATACCAAGCCCTGAACCCCAAAGAAATGGAATAAGAAAATTATTTATGAGCTAGTTTTTTTTTGTGGTTTGTTGCGGCATTTGGTTGCAAACAAAAACCAGACCAACAACAAGTTTGGCTAAAAGCAAAATCAATAGCTAGAAAAATTGGGCTTGTTGGTGGGACTATGTAGTATTGCCTGGTTGACTGACTGACAAGTGCGCTACATTGACAAACATAATCAACTGGCAACAATTTCCAAAGAAACTCAGTTGGTTTGATATTAAATTAGGTTGCGTGCGGATTTAATTTTAAAATGTATCTAATCTTGGCAGTTGCATAAGGCGTTGAGCGACATTGGGATACTCTGCACTACTTGTTACCGCAGTAAGCTGGGAACTTTGGTAGTAAAGAGTGATTTTATTTTGGCTAAAAAGCATTTTCCAACTTCACAATTAATGTGTATGGGCATGAATATTAAAAGGTGCTACAAGGAAGCGCGCGAAAACTGGTTCAATGTTTGTATGGCAGCTGTATGAAATAGTGAACCAATTTTTATCAAACATGACACAAATGTATAGACGAAAATAAAATTCAACTGACATAAATTTAGTCTCGATATTTTAAAGAATACAAAAAAAAATCTAACGAGTAATTTCTATGTGTTTCATATTAGTTTTCACATTTGTGTGAAGTTTGATTAAAATTGGTCCAATGTTTCATATAGCTACCACACGAAAACTTCGTCAAAACTAAACGGAAATGTCTTTAGATTGGTACTTACAGAAGAATCATATCAATGCTGTACTGTTAGGTTCTACGTCAGGTTTAAGCCATAGTCAAGTGTCAAGCTGGTGCAAAATATGCAATAAGCTTTATCAGTTAGGGATAATATGCTTTTTATGGTTAGACATTCTTAGCTCTGAATGTAGTTCAATTTGATATCTTTTATATTGACTCAAACATGCTTTCTTCAGTCTGCCACATACATCTAGATGTACCAAATATACCCCTTCTACTCGATGAGTAGGTATAAAAATGGCTGGGAAATTTCTAACAAAATAAAAATGTTATCAGTGGCAGGCCGCATTGGTAACAACGACAACAACTACACTGACAGAAACGACATAAGAAAAATTAGTTGCGTTTTGGTTGAACAACTGCAATTGAATTGAAAGCCAATCAGTGCGCTACAATTTGGCCAACCAACCAACTAAGCCAAAGAGTCAACCAACCAAACAACAACTTGGACGTAAACCTGGACCTGGATCCAGATGCCATCAAAGTGGCACAAGTTGTTGTTGCTGTTGTTGTTGCTGTCCAGTTGAAGTGGCTGCGTTGTTTGATCTGTTGATGTTGCACTTGTTGTCTCGATTTCACATCAGTTTGTTTTTACGAGAGTAGGCTGAATTGTTTTGAGTCCAACAAGGAGTGCAAATGAGTGGGAAAAAATTTTACAGATCGAGTAATTATTATTATTATTACGATTTTGCATCGCAAAAAGAATCGACATTTTTATACGAATATGTATATGCGGGGCTGTCTGATATGGTAATGCCAATAGTTTCTTGGATGATCGTTGTAAAATTCATATCACCCGAAACTTAAAAAAAAAAAATGTTTTTTTCCAATTTTTGTATCTATACGTTAAGTTTTCAAGGAGAATGGTTTGCGGTGACAGGGGGAAGTTTAAGGTATGTTTATTTATAACGTTGTTAAATTCAAATCACCCAATACTTTCTCAAAATCAAAAAAAAATGTTGAATTCCCAATTCTTAAAGCGAAATGTTTTGTGGCGGTAGGGGGAATTTAAAGTAAAATTTTAATATTAACAAGCCAATCTTTTTTGAGTCAAAAAATTTACGTAAATAAGCAAACTTCACGAATATTACGAAGCTTTAGATACAACTTTGATTGAAATCCCTAAACAAAAAATTTTCGGGATTAAAAAAATCCATAATTTTTCTTGAATAATATAAAAATTAAAATTTTTGATTTAGTAGTTAAAAGAGTTTTCCCTTCTTTTAAAGATAAAAAGGCTTCCTTGCCTAATACTTTTTAGCCTACCCTCGTATACCATACTTTTTATCCGTTTTTGTATTGCCTACTTTTCAACGTCTTGTACTTTCGATTGGTTAATTGTTAAACAAATTTGAATTGTGCATGAGCCAAATGCAAATCAACTTGGGCTGTGTAAGAAACGAGTTAAAAGTTGATTTTGTTTTGGTTTGTTCGTTGCACATCCCACATGCAATTTGCAACCACAACTTTAACAGTTGGCAGCTGCTTTTAGCCAACTTGTTTGTTGGTTATATATGAATATATATAAGGCTTAAAGTGGGGTACACACTCTGTGGGTTATGTTTTTTGGTTAATGCGATTGGGTAATTTGCAAGTGATTATAAAACGTTTCGCAACACTATTTTAAGAGACTATTTATAGTATATTACTTACGCCGTAAATTGATGGGTCTTTTAATAGCTATGTCCAAATTTTGACTACGGATAATACTGAGAATGTAACACTGTGCAACAATTTGAGATGACTTTGCTGGGAAAACTCAAAATGCTTTAAGTAATTTATGGATACCCTGGTTTGTTGGTTTCTGAGTGTGATGTAACAACACTGTCCATTTCGGGATATTTTTTTATGAAGGTTAATTAGTACAGTAAACGAAGTTTTTCAGCGTGAAACAAATACTTAGTTGATGAAACTTTCAGGAATTATTTGGGACCCTGCTCCAAGTCTAAAACCAAGTTTTCGTATTTGTGGGAGAGCGCGTGGTACCCTCCAATATAAGTGGGTACGGCTTTTGTATGATATCTTTTTTTCGTTTTTGAGCCTTCGTTTACTGTACTAAATCTGCTTTTAACTGGCTCCAAGTTTGGATGAAAAAAAATTTTATTTTGGGGACTTTCTGGCTAAAAGAGATAGGCATAAAAAAAAACATCAATCATCATCGACCTTTTTTTTTTTTTGAAAGTCTGGTCATGTGGTTCCAACAAGACTGAACTTTTGGGGGGTTCGGTATAAGAACTTCACTACTTACTTTGTAAGATTTTTAACATGAGTCTTTATATTGATATTGATCAATTTATCTTTTATATAAAAAGATGCTACTCAAATGGGTTTGGACATAAAATTTCTTACTTTTATATTTATTTTAAGCATTCTATTAACGTAGTTCAAATTAAAGTAAAAAAAAAAAAAAAACTTTCACTAATTTTAAGTATGTATTTGAAAGATAGGCAAAACTGATGAAAGATCAGGTTCTTCGAATACACTATGGCTGTAACTCTATTTTACCACTCGATTGTACATTGTTTTTTTTGGTGCTAGTTTTTTAGACACGTTTTTTTTAAATTTTGTATTAGTTTATTTCAATTAATACAGATATTAATATTTCTGGATTTTTTTTTAATTTTATATTAAGTACAATTTTTGTACGTTTTTCTTGGATCTGCACTTCATTGTGCATCAATTTTGGAAAAATTTGTTTTGTGAATGGACAATTCCAGTAAATCTTTAGGAGGACTTCGCGTTTAGAAGCTCCGCTTTCTTATGAGTTATGACCACTGTAGGGCTCTACTTATTTTTTTTTTCTATATAAGGTACTATAGCACACCTCAACGATAAAAAGTCGTTGAAAAATATTATCAATATATGGTCATTTGTATGTAGAACTTATAGTTTAGAATTTATTATTTTTTGAAAAAATGTTCTTAGTTTTGATTAAAAATATTTTTTTTTATATACGATTTTTATTAGTTGTTCTTCAATTTTCTTTCCAACAATACCTTGTCCATCATTTTCGTATAGGTGTGATCCAAGTTATATACAACTAGGGGGCGTCCGCTCCCTGTGTTATATAAGTGCCAAAGCCCGAATGGCTTCTATATTAATTTCAAGACATAGCGACCCTTTCTTAGTTTCTAAGAATTTTACAATGCCACAATAGAGCCTTCATGAGTAAAATATCTAATTTAGGTAAATTGGTTTGAATTGGTTCATTTTTAGCTATAACTCCCGAAGTTTCCATCGGGTTTTAATGAAACTTGTTCTTCGTAGGTATTTCACCAACAAATTAAACAATATCTTTCAGAAGATATTGACGCCTGAATTCTGTATTCGCGATGGAGCTCCTCAATTATTTTTTTTCTTCCGCTTGTACTGTCTTCTCTTAGAATAACAATATACTAGAAATCGCTTAACATTGAATTTTTGTTACTTTACGGCATTCCAAGGCAAACGCCGATAGACACCCGTTGTTATCCATAACAAAATCGATCCAGTTTACGATTTTCTTTTGCTGACATCAATTGTCGCATATTTGCGCATATAATTTTATGCACTAGCCTTATTAATTTTTTTTTGCAACATTTTCCGCTTTTATTTTCCACATTTTCTTTGCACTAACAACAATGTGGCTTAATTTTAAAGCAAACCTGCTGCACACTGTAACAAGAAGAAATTGATTGTACAACACTTAAAGAGCTTACCAATCAAGTGTTGTGTAATCGATTAACAAAAATCATTGACACGTGCCAAATGTTTTGAGATACAACATCTTAGAGATAAAGTTACTTTTACAAATGAAAAAATAGCTTAAGCAACAAAATGCAATTTCAATCAAAGTCTAAATACTCGTATCTCTTTTAAAAAGTAGCTCCACCCATTTGAAATATCTTTAAAGCATAAAATATTCATTAGCTACAAATGTTGTCGTCATAGATCCTTGTCCACTTTGTCATTTCAAGTTTCGTTACATATAAATACAATAATTAAACGAAACACTTGTAAACACAATGTTTTTTTAACTAATAGCATAAAAACTAGTTGTAAAAACTACCCAAGAACTGTCATCGATATAAAAATAATCGTTATAAAAAAAAAATGAGTATTTTGTATCTCATAGAATACACGTTAGCCATGAGTTACAATTACGTATTGTATAAATCTTAACAGCAAATCAAAAACTGCGAACAAAAACGTTTATTGGCCACAAAAATTCACACAGATACGAATAATTTCAAAATACGTGATGAATGTATTCGGAGAAAAAAACGAATCTTTGGTTATAGTGCAGACCTACCGAATATAGTGTACTCTGTACTTTTTTCGAAAATTCTTTTGAAAAGTAGTAGATCAGTCTACTGAACGATTTTGGTGACTGTAGCTTCTTTAATAAAATTTGTTAGTGGGACTCTTGTACTACAGGCCAAAAAATTTTGTAATTATTTTTTTACTAAAATGTTTCTAGTCGATTTATATAGATAATCGTACAGTGAGCTAGAGAGAGTCTCAACTTGCTGCATAGAGACAAAAGTTTGATGGATATTATTGAAAAAAAAATTTCCCGGAAACTGGGAGTGCAATTGTTTCCTTCGAGGTGTTACACAAAAATTGTATCTTTCCCAAACTTAATGAACCCATGGATCCAAAGTACAGTGTATTAAAAAAAAACCAAATGCCAATCACAAGACTTGAAAACATTGTAAGTTTTAGTAAAAATTTACAATAAATTGCATAGGTACATTTTATAAGTATTTGCTGTTGTTGTGGCTTTGCCTAATTCGCATAAATTTACACCTTATTGGCCCCCATAGCGCCCAAAGCCCCAAAGAAACCCGCTTTTGGTTCGTACGTGCCAAACACACTGAAAAACGAAAGACTCGCCTATGGAAGCAGCAATGTCTTGTCTACTTGATTTAAAACTATATAATTAAAGTGGTTTTGACTTAAATTGGTTAATCATATTTGTATGCTTAGTAGGTACAAAAAAGAATCGAAAATAATAAATGCAATTTAATTGTACATTAAAAATATAAAGAATTTAAGGTATTGCCCAAATGTGCATAACTCTAAATGAATGCAAAAATTCTAAGCAATTGGTAATACATACTACTTTATACGAAATTTATTTTAATTGAAAGTAACTTTTATGATGTTACTTAGGGTGAGAGGAATTGAGAAGAGCATTTTTTTAAAACAGTTTCTATAAGCCTGATGATTTCTTGAGAGTAATCGCCTATTTGAATACCATGGTTGCCTTTTATGTTGCAGAGTCTAGTGAGATCTTTTTTTTTATGGTGTCCCCTGTGAAACCCTTACTTAACAAAAATCGTATTGAGCCGTGATCCCCCACTTTTTTCGTGCTCATCTCAAGAAGTGTAAATCCATTTGATTTCTCCGATGAGAGAATTTTAAAAACCGAACTATGCCTGTGTGTTTTAGAAATTCTCCTTTGTCTTGAATATAAGAAGCCGTCTTTTTAAAAAGATACTCCCCAATAGAGTGTATCGTGGAACCAAAATTAGCTGAAGTTTGTAGTACCATTAGAGGGAAGGTAGCTTCTGATTGATATACACCATTTTGATAACAAAAATATTCGATACTCATAAATTGCACAAAAAATATTTTCTGTGCGATGTGCTTTCCGCCGTAAATATGTGGCCTTATGTGGTCACAAAGAACATTCCAATGACAAAGAATTTCGATACCGTATATATATGGCCTTATGACGTCACAAAGCAATGACAAACAATTTACTATTAAACATACTGTGTTAAATAGGTTTCAAAAATTTCTTCATGTTACCATTTTTTATTATTTTCCTTAAACGAGGACGATTAAAATATTTTAAGCAAAAAATTAAATATCTAGCCAAGTATGGAATTGTGAACATGAATCACACAATCAATCTGAGGATTGAGTTCGACTTTTTTAAGTACGAAATACTAAAATTAATAATGAATAATAATAATTTATGATAATCTTTCTAATTTTTTTTAAAAAAAAGTGCTCTTGAAAGTAGAATTTTAGATCTTAGTTTTAGTAGGTTCTCTAAGGAACTTTAAAAAAGTGTAAAACATCTTAAAACAAGGATGTGATTCCAATACAGTACCGCCCTAAAATTAAGTTTCAAATATTTTATTTATAAGAACATTGAGATTAAGATTATTTGTAAAAATTCATATTTGGGGTATACACTTTTTTTTCATAAATGCATAACGACAACTCACAATTTACATAAAAATGGTTCGTAAGCAGCTGTTTGTAAACAATTGTCCAAAGTAATTAAAACGATTTTTATACCCTGTACCGTATCGTACAAAGGGTATATTAAGTTTGTGCAAGCCGAAAATGCATGTAACATAAAGAAGGAAACGTCGGAGACCCCCCCAAAGTTACCTAAAGTATGATCAGGGTGACTGGAGAAGTCGATATACCCATGTCCGTCTGTTTGAACGCCTAGATCTCGGAGATGGTAAGAGCTAGAGCAACCAATTTTTCAGATTAGATCCGTTATTATCCTACGGGAGACGAGTATATTTTATTTTTTTGATGTCGGGGTTATATTATATAGCTCCTATAGGAGTGTTTCACAGGACCTAGAAAAAAACTAAAAGTTTTAGATGGATAATTTGTTTGTTTATGAAGTTATCGTAACAAAATTTGGCACTCAAAAGTTCCCAAACACTGTACAAAGTTTGATCAAAATCGATTGACTATATCATATATCATATATATATAAATATATCTCATATATATCTTTTAGAGTGCTTAAGCAATATATCTGACTTAATTGCAACTAGTGGTACAGGGTATCCCAAAGTCGTTCGCGCCCGCCACTTTTTTTTTACCTATTGAAGCTCTTAATTTTTTTGAAATGAAAGATCAGCATATACTTATTTATGGTGTACTAAAAATACTACCTTTTAAGTAACATTTTTCTCACAAAAACGTTTCTTAATAAAAACCAACCACGCCATATGACGTAAAGAGCTAACTCTTGTTGCTCACGTTGTTAGTCTAGCATTTTTACCTTTTTCCTCGTTGTTAGGGTTGCTCAAAAATATTCTTGCCTTTATGCATTTATACCCGAGAAAATTCAATTCTCTTTAGAGTTTTTGACTCTTCAAAATTTTGACGTTTGCGTTTTGCCCAGAGCCGAATGCCGATTTCTATATTGGATTGATAAGAATTAATATTAAGATCATAGGAAATTATAAAAACTAATCAAAATCCTTTATATTTAAAAATTATGTGTTACTTTCCCTGCTCAAATTATCTGAAGCAATGCCGTATATATGTACGTCCATAAATACATTAGAAGTAAGTTCTACTTTTTAAACATTTTTTAGTGTACAGTAATTGTTTCAATCTAGGATTCCAGCTGCCTTAATCTGCTTTCGTGTTTTTTATGTACATCCCCAAAGGAGGGCAGCTGTCTGGCATTGTGAGGGTTGTGCCTTTAAATAAATGTACCGTAAAATTACTTAAGTTTTCTTTTAGATTTCGTTATACCCTACATATAGATGGTGTCAATATCACACATGTTATGACAAATCTGTGGTTTCTGGGGTGTTTTTTTTGACAAGTGTTGCAGTACTAAGTGAATAATTTGAATTTTTCTCCTTTACCAATATAAGTTCCGGTATGTTGCACGCTGGTAAGCAACAGGAAATACGCATTGAAAACTTCAATGTCAATCATATACTTAATACTACGCATAGTATCTGAAACCAGTGTTAACTAGGGAAAAAAATGCGTTAGGCGTAATTTAAAATTCTTGCGGCATCGTTTCGGCCCCTGACGCCAATGGAACGCAAAATCAACAGTAACTAAAGGCATTGAGAGAGAGAGACTACAGAGATAGACAAAAATCGTGGTATGACCGACCAACTTATAAAGAGAGACTGGCGACAACAAATCATGACAACCAGCGATGTACAAAATGCCGACGACAGCGCTAACAGTTATTGTTACTATCATAACTAGCTCAGGAGCGGATGCAGAAAAAAAAAAAATTCGTAGGTGTTCCAAAACTTTATTTACAATGTGAATTAGTTATGAGTGAATTTATAAGAAACGAAGTTGTTCCGGGTTGAACTAGACCCCCCTTAGTTCTGCCACTGACCAAGTCGCTGCCAATGGCGAAAACAAACCAAAGTCGCGGCTCGCATTGCAACACATCATCAAATGCAACACGCGGACGACCTGATGATAATGAAGATGGGCGACAATGCCATCGGGGGCAAGAGACCCAGACAGATCCAGACAATGTTAGAAAGGTATGCCCGCAACGACAACAATCAGAAGGCAAAAAGTGCGATCAATTGCAATGTGCACCGAATTTCAATTGAGGGGAAGACCTCAGCAACAAAGTAAAGAAGCAGTATCTGTAATGGATGGCATCATGCGCATGTGCAGCGATACAGTATATATATGCTAGAAATACAGTTGCTATTGACGACAAAATAGCAACAACTGCTACATAGAAGAAGAGTCAGTTGAAGAAGAAGCAGTAGAAGAATCAAATGCCCGGTAGGCATTCAGTCAAGTCTATGAAAGGAACTGGGTTATGACCTCGAATGCGTGTCGTTGAAGCTATGCCACAACAACTACATTATTGATAGTTTTAGAGTGTATACGAACTTG
Organism: Chymomyza fuscimana; assembly: GCA_949987675.1. Taxonomy (NCBI): domain Eukaryota; kingdom Metazoa; phylum Arthropoda; class Insecta; order Diptera; family Drosophilidae; genus Chymomyza; species Chymomyza fuscimana. The sequence goes on along the minus strand of OX465088.1, from coordinate 120,472,848 downwards.
AATAGTTAAAAATATTTACAAATTATTTATAAAAAGAAGATATTGCAGAATTGAGCCTCATATTTTAGACAGAGTTTTGAAAAAGTTAGGCTAAGAAGTAGCGTAATCTCGACTTACTGTTGCACTGAAGATTAAGGTTATTAACAAAAACGTAAAATGAATATATTTTGCAATATAGGTATCTTATCTTGTAAAGATTTTATCCGATCTTGATATATTTTTCTATACAAGTTGTATAACTGTGCCAGTTTTCGAATGGGTGAACTTTGCAGTTACTCTGCGGTAAAGGGACGGACTACACGCTATTTGCCCAAGAAAATCTATATTAATTCAAGACACCGCTGTTCGAATTCGGCTTTAAACTGTAGGTTCCTGTTCTCTTCGAACAATTATTAATAAAAATCGCTATGCTCCGCCCAGGGTCTAGATATAGACATGAATCAAAAAACTGCTACGAAAAATACATTTTTTGGTATAATTTTGTGTGTCCAGCTAATTGCTACCATGGGTGAAAACGAGTATTTTGGTAACCAACTTGTGATGTTAAAACTTTTGGTTTGATGTGAATAAATTTAACGCAGATCTTGGATTGTAATTCAAAATTTTACGTATAATGTTGGTAAGGAATGACCGATGACTATGGTAGTTCGTCAGTACAATCTTATACGAAAGTAGACCCTTATTCAACCATGTTGACTCCTTGGCGATGCCCAATCAAAAAATTTAGAATATATCGAGAGTTAAAACAAGTTAAAAAAAAAAACTATTGTGGTTTTTTGAAGTTATAATATAACACATAAAAAAATCGATTTTCATGTTCGGACGCCAGACCATGTCTTCTATATGTTTTTGCTGTTGCTGAATCCGACTCCGAGCAGAAGAAACCCTCAGCACGCCAGGGTTTTGACATAACCTCATAAACGAAGAATTTTGTAGATTATTTTATAACCCTAATGTGCTATGGGTTTTTGGACTTCGGATTCTGATTCAATGATCCTAAAAACATATAAAACACTTCGTTGCAGAACATAAATCGAAGAAAATGTTTGATGTTGGCTATCTCAGAACCCATGCGTGTTAGGGTTTTTTGGACCTCGAATTCGGATTCAGCGATTAAGAGCAGCCCTGTCACTTGAAATGCTCACACAACTTTTTTTTGTAAGCCTGTGTTATTAATAGCCATTTTATGTTGATCCTAAGTACTGCTCTGCAAACCTTGGAATCTGTTGGGCACGATACTGAACTTAAAGTTCCCCTGATAGTCCTTTTACTGAATAAACTAATCTACATAAATTGAAACTTGGGTACGTTCAGATTTTTTGATTACCAAGAAGCCAAACCCTTTTTCTAGCTAGGGCTTCAGATTCCGTGAGTTTTAACTGATTAAGTTATAAAGAAAATCCACATCAGCAAGCAGTTGAAGCAGAGGATCACATTTGTCTTAAGAAAGGTGTATGGTTTTACGACTCCTGGAGTGTATATGTAATCTATAACACATGGGGATCTCTGATTTTAATTTGATAATTTTTTCTACAAGTGTCTTTGCAAATGTATCTTTTTTCTTACTCGGTATGATAATCAAAAGCCAAACTGTTTGGTTGGTTTCTTTGACTTGGAGATTCACAAGTCGGTTTCGAGCACAACCTCGTTTTTACGACTGCACTTTCTTTCGGAGAGCTACATATAGTGTTGTGCTACTAAACGTTTTCAAATTTACCTGTTAAATCTATCAATGAAAACCTGAATGGTCCGCATCTACAAAAGTATCTTTTTTACTCCATTATAGCCAAAAGTATTGGAACATTCCATATAGTAGTAGTATGTATTCTAAGTTTGACGCTTCAAATTATCAAATAAATAAAATTATTTATTATTATAATTTTTCAAATTTTTGACTGAAAATTGGCAACTTCTACAATGCTATCACAAAAATATAGGAAAAACACAACGAATTATATAAGAAAATATAAATTCAAGCGAAAACTTTGGCTACATCAATTTATTCAAATAAAACCTTTCGACCGTTTACGTCCAACAAAATTATCTATCAGTACAACATGTCAAAAAGTTCAACCAACCGCCTCTCCCAAAGTTACAATAGTAAATCATCAGAGCATTGGGAGCGTAGGTCGCCCACCGCAACGCCATCCAGAAAATTGCAACAAACCAAAGAACAAGATTCTACACGCTGGAAAAAGCCCGGACCGATGAACCGTGATGATTGGGTAAAATTCTACAAATGGGCCATGGTGAATGCTTTGCCAACAGAACTAAAAAAATCCGGCAGCAATAATTTAAAGAACAGCAATAACCTAAAAAAAACGAAAAACCTTAGGATTTCCACGAAAAACCTGAGTAAATTGAGTGAACCACGTTGGGTGCGCGATAAATACGAATCTCCCGATCGTACGAGTTTTCCATATCGACCGCAATTAAATTTACAAAAACCTAATCGTAATCCAGAGCGCGGTCGACCGACGCCCAAACCAATTGTGCCGTGTTGCTTTCAACACGATGATATAAAATTCGAATATTGGTCCAAGGTGCGTTTTCCCGTCTCTCGAAATGCGCAATATGCTGTGCCCTCTCGTAATATAGAAAAGCTCGCTCAACCGCGTGAATATCCACGAAAACTTCATTGTCCCTTGCCACCAACTGCGTTTGAGCAGATACCAAGACGACAGAAAATGTCTCCACGCCAGTGGCGTGCACATCTGCAACGTCTAGAATATCTATCCAAACCGAGTCCGCGTGTTCTGGCTGAGCTAACCCGCATCTAATCTGGTTGCGTAGCTGTTAGGATCCGCTGCAGAGCAATAATGTTGAACAATCCCACCCGATTGTTCAAGGCAATTGCTTTGTTGGGGATTCCTGAATCTGATTGTGAAATCTGACTGTGTTTCGAAATTTGAACCTAAAAATTCTTTTAGTTTTTTGTAAATTTTTAGTAAATGTAGACGGACATATTAAACAAAGCATATAACTTTCAGTTCGAGTATTTTATGCTATGATCTATACTGGTTGGGTAACGTAATTCTCTCGATCTAAATTGAATTGAAGCTCTGTTGGGTACCTGGCCATTCTAATATACCCGGTAACATGGGGGCTGACAAGCGCCTCCTGCGATGATCAGAACCAGGGCAGAGCGAGTATGTCATACAGCGTCCGGTTATCACATCTCCTGAGCACTCTGGCCAATGTACAATTCCAAGGGAACATCCTGCGGTCTTACAGGAAAAAGACAAGGATGGTGACAGGAATTGTAATGGTCCACTGTAGCATAGGGCTAATGGCCATAAGAATGCACTTTCCCCACCACGATATCTGTCGTAACTGCGGAGAAGATGCAACAACTTTTCTTATCTTTGAATAGCACCGTCCAATCGACCACACGATCTTTGGGTGAACTCGTCCTGCCTTTCTCGAAGCAGCCTTTCTAACCTAACCCAACTCTCTCAAACTAAGCAGCCGGTTTCACCGAAAATTTTACCTTTTACTGCTGTGTCACTTCAAATTTATTCAGTTGATTTTAAACTTTTGTTATGTTAACATCACAACAAAAATTGTTTCTATATAAATATTAAAAAATACGCAAAATTTCGCAAATCACAAAATTTTTCGTAATCTTTTTAAACTTGAAAGCGATAACGTCACAACATGAGCTTTACCAATCCCGTTGCTTTCCCATCGGTTATGAGCACCGAGCATAAACCCCCCTCTTGGATGGAATGGGTGGAGCGCAATGCAAAGCCCATTAAACGCATTAAGCCCAAGGAGGAAATAGAGCTGACACCCTGGCAAAAGAAAGGTCCCATGAAGAAAAAGGACTGGAAGCGCTTCTATACATGGGCGGAAACGAAAGCTTGGCCAAAAGAGCCAGTGGAAGTGGTACTCCCTGAAATACCATGCGATGAGCCTTACTTACCTTGTGCAAAACCACCGCGCGAGATGGATTGGCTGGATCTCAAAGAGAACGCAGGTATACTTGCAATACCTCTAGAAAGAAAAAAACGAGAGAAGTACGTTGCTCCCGATCCAGACTATACCTTCACACCGGCTATTGTCTGGGGTGAAGCGGCCGAACTTGAAAAGGGTCGTCCATTTGCGATGCCTGACGTGCCGAAATGTTTTGCAAATGATGATGTAAAGAGTGAATTTTGGTACAACTATCGCTTTCCCTTAAGCAAAGGTGCTTTGACAGCACGCGCCTCGCCGCGCATAATCAGTTTGGCCAAGCCAAGAGTAAAACCACCATTTCCACATTGTCCCATACCGGAGCGAGAGCCGGACCCATTGGATGGGGAGCCACCAAAGCGCAAGAAGTTTACACCACGTGGCTGGCGTTTGCATCAAGTACGTTTGGTATTCCTATCCAAGCCGGTCAACAGACCAGAATTCAATTATTTTTACTTGTAAAAAGTTAACGTTCAGCTGAGCTGTATGCATTTTTGACGTCATCTTGTTTTGTAATTTAAATTAAATGCATTGCTCAAAGCGTAACTTACTATGATACTTAATCTACGAGGGCAGGCCGCAAAGTAAATGGCTATTGGCGAGGATTGCTCTCCTTGTGTAGCAGCTAAAGAACATATTTTAGGGCTTCAAAATATCACCCTTGTGAAAGAATGCTTATAACGCTATTCCCACTGCGCGTATGCTTTCCATAAGTTTGAACATCTTTTACGGAGCTGTATATGTGTTTTTTTTTTTTTGAGATCCCGCTTGAGCCGAAGAACGAGGAAATTCAAGCTCCCGTCCCTTCGGGAAACGCTGTTCAGCGGCTTATAACAGCATACCACTACTGGAATATGCCGCAGCTTACACAAGAGCTTACACAAGCTTACAAGACATAAGGAACTAGCGCTGCCCGGACACTTCTTAAAAAAGGTTAGGTTAATAGACATGCTTACTGCTCGTTTTCCCGCAGGCGTTTCGTTCCCGCCACAAAAATTCAGTCCGACAACTTTTTAATGCTACCCTGTATAGAAAACAAACTTGACGAAAAAGTTTGGATGAGGACCTTCCAGGTTATCTAACCCCAAAAAAAATTATTTCTATTAAGACTGGCTCTCAAGAGCTCTACGAATTGGTGCTCTATCCACCGATCTCTGTATTTTACTTCTTATTTTCCAAAGTCGAGCAAATGGCGTAGAGGAATGTTACGTTCATTACTAACTTTTCAGCCTGCTCTCATATTTCTAAACAACGTCTAACGCGTATTGCCTTGCCTGTAGTTGGTATAGAAAAATAAAATAGTCCTTTCCAAACATTGCGGTCTGCCCTCGTATGCTTACCAGGAATCTCCATTACGAATGGCCAAACAATGGTCTTACGCTAAGAATCGCAACAAATCCGCTAAAAAATTAAGAATTTCACACAGATAAAAATCACCATAAATTTTTCTTACTCTCTGTCTTTTGGCGAATTACACACACGAAACGGTAGCCAAAGTTGGCAAACGTAATCTAAGCGCCCAAATCTGCGGCACCAAGCTGCTGTAGAGGAGGGGCACTTTTTCCAACCCAACCAACAGACAGACAGTTAGTCAGTCCAACAGTCAACCCTGTATACTACCAAATACATTCACATTCAGTCATGGACGGCGCATTAAGGCTGCCTCAGCCACAGTCAAAGGTGAAGAAGCATCGTAATACTCGTATTCGTAAGATGCATTTAAGTATCTACCATGTTGTTTCGCTTGGCTGCTTATCAAGCGTAACAAACATGCGTCACATTGACTTTGCTTGGCCCACGTCTGGGTAGGATCAAGATCAAGGTTCAGTACGACAAAAAAAAAAATGATCATCAGTCAAATCAATTAGATAATTGAATGAATGATTTGTAAAATCCGATTATACGGCCAGCAAAGAAAATCTCGTACGAGTATTATGTGCATCTTTAAGATCTTAAAGCCTTGCGTATCTTTTGTGGCATACAGTACTAAGTACAATGCAGCAAATTTCTGTAAACCGGGATTTATGCGCTGCCTTTCGTGCTAATAGGCCATAAGTATAAATAAGGTAGGATAAACTTTGCAACAAAAAAACTTGCAACAATTCGTTATTGCCAATAACAAACAAAAGCGAAAATAATATTTATTATACATAATCATAAGAACAAAAGCAACATAAAAATATCATCGAAATAATTTCGATAATAAATAAAAAATGTGTTAATTTTTTCTTTTGTAGCATCGAATTTTGGTCACTGTGCTATTTGCTACACTTACTAAGGATACTTCAATTTATCGAAAATATAATGAATGATTAATTCGCCGTAAAGAGTTTTGAAAGAAAGTCTCTATTAATTAAAGACACCGCCGTTCGGATTCGGCTATAAACTGTAGGTCCCTGTTCTCTTTGAACAGTTATTAATAGAGATCCCCATGTCCCGCCCAGGGGCGACTGACAAAAAAAAAAAAATTGTCAGTCAGGGAATTATTATATATATAAAGAGTTTATAAACGTAGTACTTACTATCTTTGAATATTTTCGGATTTTCGTTTAATCGGATCTTATTAAGTTTCGATAAGCAGAGCTGTTAAGCATTATCATATTCAAAGCATCAAAAACGATTCAGCGATAAATTCTTATCGACAGTACCAAAGTTGTGTTAAATAAAAAAATTTCGAAAATAATGCCAGATGAACCAAAATTTTACTTGTTGCTGCAGGACAACTTATGATTTTATTGTTTATAGGCTTTTCTAGCTAAGAAATCGATAATTTTGGAGTCCGTTCGTAAGAACACCAAGAAGATCTAGAGACACAAGACTTTACTAATGGTAGCGTATAAACACTCTTTAGTTCAAGTTGTCCATCATATATATTCACAATATCGAATAACTGGTTAACGTTCGAATTTATGTAGCTTTTGTTATGCACGACACAGAACTTTGATAAAAGCCTTATGTGGCCCTACTAAACAACAACTGATCGATATTTTTCGACGCGGCCACCTGCAATCGATTTATTAGATATTTATAAGATTTATAAGATATTTTCAATAGCCTTTTTCAATTTTTATTTCACGGTTTTAAATTATAATATTTACAGTATACGTGAATTCTAATATAGAAAAAGTTCAGGTTCTAATAACCTTTTCTACTTAGTTTTAATATTATGACTTCACAAAATTTGCAATGATGGGATTATGATAGGACTTAAATATCGATTCCAAATCAAAATTCTTTTGAAATTTACGGAACTTATAGGTATAAATATCAAACTGACCCAAATAAATAAATTTGTGTACTACATAGAAGCATTTTGGTCTTAAATACTAAAGTTCCAATAATAAAGCATGCAGGAATATATTTTTTTTTTTCCCGAAAAAGGCCTCGACTGAACCATATTTTTATATTAGCTAAAAACTATTTTTAATTGATTGCCCTAAATTACACCTAATTAATTTCAACGAAAAATATTATAACATTTTTCAATAATCGCCGTAGTAGAGTAGCTTGCTAAAACTTAAAAAGCAGCCGAAAAATGTTCTTTTTAACTGATATTGAAATATTGCGCACAACCTGTTTTTTTTTTTTTTTTTAATTAAAAAAAGTGTCTTCACTTTAATAATTAATTTACTCAACTTTCATTTTGGTCGCTTATAATACATGTACGTAACTTTTTTTTTTTAATTTTTCGAGTCGTAGGCCATTATTGCTAGTACTCTAGTTTCTTAAGTATATGTACTATTGTATAATATACTTAAATTAATAATTGAATAAATATTTTTGAATTTTTATGAAATCCTGGAAGAAAGGTATAAGGGTCTAGCTGGATAAGGTACCGAAAGTTGCCCCCAACGATTTTTAAAATCGAATCAACGCATACCTAATAAAAAAAAAATTGTAAGACTAGAACACATAAAAAAAAAAAAATCATTAAAAAAAATTTTATTTTTTTTTTTTTTAATTTTTCAAACTTTTAATCAATAGATTTTTTTTTCTTAAAAAAAAAATTTTATTTACTTATTTTTTTTATATATATCAATTAACACTTTTTTTTTTAAATATATGTCTTTATCCCAGTGTGAATCAAACCGACTTAGTGCAACAATTTAAAAAAAAAAAACAAAACGAAAATTTTTTAATGTTTTTTTAAAAAAAGAATAAGAAATTTTGAGGATATCATAATTTTTTATCAATTTTTAAACTTGCATTATTTCGAGGATTGCGAGTATTTAACGTTGCGTTACAATCTAATCTAAGAATAAGATGCATTCGGAAATTATAAAATCGGAAAACTGGCAATTATGTGTTAAAATTGCGAAATTTCTTGCTGAAAGTTCCCGTAAAAATATCGTACATATATATTTAAGTATGTTAGAATAATGAGCTCAAATTCAAATAGAGAAATTTATTTTATTCTTTGCGGATATCACACTCCAGTCGCTGGCAAACGTTTTTTCCTGTATCCTATGAATGAAAAAACTGTTAAAATTTGATGAAAACTGTGAAAATAAGGGAGTCGGGATAGCTCGACTCAACTGGACCTATGGTTTTAAGTAGAAGGTATAATACTAATATATGGCAAACTTTAATTTCTTAAAGGGTATCCAAACCGAAGCATAAATCTATGCTACTCCTTGAATTTTCGGGCCTACTGATGTGCCAAACAAGTGAAAGACCTTTTCGTTCCCCAACCCTACCCTAAGAACTTCGTTACTTTATCATTTTCATTTTTCATTGCATTGGTTTTTTTTCGTGTTCTCTTACCTTTTATGCTTTTGCATTTCGATGATGACAAGCGAAATATGTTAAAAAGCGAAACTTTTGCCATATTCTCTTGTTTGTATGTTTATTGTTGTTACTACTTCTGCTGCAATGCCGCCAAATGTGACCGAAATACATAAAAAACGAAGCACAACAAATTGCCAAAAATGTTTAATATATGTTACTATGTGTGTGATAAAGGATTGACTTGAATTGAATATTATTGATAAAACTTAAGGCAAAACGAAGAAAAATTCAATAAAATGGAGCAACGATTGTGCTTTCATTTTGAAACTAAACGTAACTGTAACTGCAACCGAAAAAAAGGTTTCGCTTTAGAAGTCTCATTAAAAATTGCGCAAAACAAGTCTTTGACAATTCCTCAAAGACCTGCCACAATTCTCGTTGCAGTTGTAGTTAGTTGTTTATGTTTGCGCTGGGCTTACATGATCATCTCTGAGTTGACTTGGCTAACTGATGACTCTGTCTATCATGATTCTTTGAAGACGTATGCGAAGATGATTATTATATTGGAGATGATGATGCAGCAGATGATGATGGCGCTGTAGATGATGAAGAATCTGCAGAAGATGATGATGTAGGGGAAGATGATGATCATATTGGTAACAATAATGATGATACTGTTGATGCTTATGAAGATGACGTGCGTGATGATGAAGATGACAATCATAATACAGATGATGATGTCTAGCTGGCTGCACTTGTGTTGCATACCAAAATAGCTAGCGCCAGGCAATGTCACCAATGGCAACAAACAACAAAATTGTTGTCATTGTCGTCAGTCGGTCGTCGCCATGTTGTTAGTTACTGGCGTTGTTTGATTTTTTTTTTCTTTTTTTTGTTCGATGATTCTGGTTGACTTTGTTTTATTTATGCAATTTACAGTTACAAGCTAGGCTAGTTGCAAGCCTCTAAGGGAACATAACAAAAACAAATCAACTTTAGAAGGTTGCTTCATAGTCAAAATAAACTATACCACAGACATTCCCATTGCAAGTGCAAATTTGATGACTTGTCCGTAAGACTTCTGTGTTGGTATTTGTTTTCGTAACCCTGCAAGACAGTTGAATTTTTTTTGCCTAGTTCGCTTGTTAGATGTTTTTGTTTTTTGTTGTTCTTGTTGTTCGTTTCTTAGAAATTGTAACACGTTAAAACAAATATGGTCATGACACACTTTATGTGAGGAATTGATACATATAGTAGGTAAGTTTTTGGGTGAAAAGTGATGAGTAATGAGAGTTTTGAACAAGCAAAGGACAAATTCATACTTCTGAGCTGAATTGTAATTGAAAGAATTGGAATTTGAAGATTATATTTCCAAGTCCAACAGTTGATGAGAGGTTCAAACCGGTTTTTAAATTGAAATGACTATAGTCACATTGCTTATTTCTTATAATTTTGAATACAAGACTGCATTATCTATGTAGTTTCCAATATATTTGATAATCTATTGTATTCATTTTATTTTTTGTGCTTCGCTTCGAGTTATTCTAATTTTTGTCCCGCTGCATACCAGGGTATACTAATATACGCTAGAGTAAGTCTGCCACAGTCTCTCTTGCTAGGCTCATAATTTTTATTTTCGTTGTGTATGTGATATCCCTCTCACTTTATTTTACTCTCACATAATATATGCGGCCCAGCCGGCAGACTTAATAAGTATAGGGTGGACCATCTGTTGGTTTGATTGTTAATTGCATTTTATTTGTATATTTTATACCAAATGCAAGTTTGAAACTACTCTTTTATGTATGAAAAATAATATCGCCCAAATGGCCGCCGCAGCTGGGTCTACAGGCCCTTATGCGAACATCGTAATTTTCGATGACTTATTTTTGACGAAAACTCATCTGGCTGTTATCCCATCCATTGAAAGAATCAGCGACGCTGATAATGGTCCGTGGGTTTCAATTGTTGCGTCATTTGAATCTTGTAAGTGTGTAAATGCAGATACGAATGCAAAATTCGACGCAAAGTGGTCATAGGCTAGAACTCAACTATGTTTTTTCACAGAGCAACCATAAAACCATCCATGACTAAAATTGAGTAGTTTTGAACTTGACATATGTTATGTCGGATATGTTCCGAATTATGATTGTTTAAAAACCGAACCAACAGATGGCCCACCCTATATAATAAGTATCTATACCAGTGGTGGGCAGTCTCTAAATTGACATAACTCGCGAGGATAGGGCACCAAAATTTGCAGCAGCGCAGTCGGCTCATGCACGGTCCAAGTGTGTGAAATCTCTCTCGTTTTTGCTTGAGTTCGGTTCTTGCTCTCTCGTGCGCTTTAGCTTACTGCGCTGCTTACTCACACAAAGCAATGTTTGTATGAGTTTTGCCCACCACTGATCTATAACTTCGCTGCATTGAAACGTCGCATAATTTTAACAATCCATAAATAAATTAGAAAAAACTTTTATTGAAAATACGCCGATATGCTTCTTAGGGTGGTCAGGACACAAAAATGTACACATATAAAAGAAAAACATGTTTACCTTTTTTTAACTTTTATCATAATAAGATATGGTTAGGGAGAGCTACAACCAAACCATATACCACATTAAATTTACGGCTTTGGTTTATATGAGCTTATAATGAGCGTTATTGGCGGGATAATTTGTATAATTAATAAACTCGAGCGGGCCACGAATATTTATTTCTAATATGGATATTACAGATGGGATCTGAATAGGAATTCCACGGGTTAGCAAATATCTACGGAACAGTGAGAAAGGACTTTAAAATTAGTTTTATTGGCGAAATTTTTTCATGACTCCGTAATTCCCGTGGGTCCTCTATTTTTTTCCTGTATTATCATTCCGATAATAGCATATTGTTTGTACGCATATTATAGACGTGCTTGTAATGGGAATTTCGTGGGCCTAGCAAAAATGTGCGTAAAGGTCGGAAGGGATAATTTTAAGGTACCGACCGTTTTTTTTACTATACTTCGATGTTTTGTTACATGTGCGCTATGTTTGCTTCTGAATATAAACATAGAGCTTCTGAACGTTGCGCAAAATTTTTTTTCCCGATTCCTTTCTAACAATTTTTTTTTACATAGTGAATAAAACCATAAACGAAATTTCGGTTTCTCAACTCCGCCTGCCTTGGGCTAAATAATACAACTTTCGGCTCGACAAATAAGCGTACTTAGGAGTCATGAGCATTAAAAAATATATTGGGTACGGTTATATGCTTTTTAAAATTGCGGGACTTTAACGTCCTCAAGTACATATAAAAGTTTTCATCAACAGTAAGAATTTTCACTTTAATATTTGCCGCACAGGGACATTTTGAGAACCCACACCTTGGCATCTGCGATCCTTATCAAACATAAGGCGCTCTAACTTCCTAACACATCACCACCAACGCATCCTGGACTGTTCTTGACCTTGCACATAATTACACGCGTTGATGTACAATTTTATGGCATTTTTTATAGCATCAAGAAACCAGAAACAACAGCAAATTAGATAAATGTGCCCTAAAAATGCAGAAATGCCAACAAAATTGTAACAATTTCCAGCAATAAGTCGTTGAGTTTTTTATGGGTTTTCATACTTTACAATATTTGTTTTTGTTTTTTGGGCGGCATTTGCTTTGGCCAGCTGTTATACCGAACCACAAAAAGATGTGCCTAATTAATCAATAAACCTAACCTATAATTCTTATAACATTTGCAGACTTCCTCAATGACTTTAGCGGCATTTCTCCTATCAGACGTCGCCATCATCCGCGTGGCACAAAACGCGGTCGACCACGTGGCAGCACTCGCCGCGGCGGTGGACATGGTTCAATGCAGCGTGTGCTGACGCCAACATCGACAGGAACTTCACCATTGCCGCCACAGGAAGCGGCCAGCGTTGAGACGGCCAGCCCTGCCTTGCCTCTTAACGAGGACGGTAAGAACGTATTAATGTTGTATATTTGGTTTTTTTTTTTTTTTGGCTTGTGTCTTGAGTGTCACTTGTCACTAATCGCCGTCATAATCACGTTTATGACGGCGTCATTTAGTGTTGGTTTTCTTACATTTCCGGCACGCCCTCACAGCGCCACTTGGAACAATCAAATACTTGAGATATGTCTTTCCCCCTTTCTAGTTACTTTGTTTGTCCTGTTGGTTGCTACATTAGCTGCCCGCATTTCATTTTTTTGGGGATCTCATACTTTCATGGAGTACGTGACAATTTTAGCGCATGCCTTTTTAGTGCTGCCAGTTTCCCATTTCAATTTTTTGAATTTTTGTATTCCCCCCTTTGAACGCTCAAGTCAAGCCAAATATTTGTTTAAAGATTTACATCTGGCTTGTTATCAAAGATTAAAGCAACCCCAGAACTGAAGTCATTTAACTGTATGGCATTTTGTTAATTGCCTGTCTTAGTGGTAAATGAAATCATTAAAAAATGTCTTAAGAATAAATGGCAGTTGAGGTGCCTTGGTAAAAGTTTTCCTAAAAGTTTTTCTAAATAGCTATAATTGTTCAGCATTGCTAAAACTAATTTTTCCCAAAATTTAATTGAACACTACAAGGATATAAATATTGGATATATACAAAAAAAGTCAATTTAGACAGCACTGGTAGCACAGCCGCTCAAATAAATTTCAAAAATGTTCTACAGGCCGAACCGTAGTACCATTTTCAACTCTTTTGGGGTAGCAGGAACCGAATCTGCCTTTCGTTGGTTTTGAAATTAGCTAAAAAGTTCGAAAAAGCTAAAAATTGTGTCCTAAAGGTCAGGGCATGTCCATAACGAATGTATGTTTATCAAATCTTAAGTTCATTTGAGCTCATTAATTAATCTCAAATTATTTCTTGTACTTTACTCTACCCATTGTAAAACTCATTGCTCACTGCTCTGGAATAGATAGAGATTTACACGGTTGATGTAGACTCGCATTTTCATAACTGTGATATACCATAATTCATAACCGTAAAAGATGCTTTTTCATTGACTTTCCTGAAATACTATAAAATATTTTTTGGCTTGGAAATCGATCGAGCACTGGTTGAGCAAGTGGATTCCGACATTATCTAAAATTGTGTAATAGGATCATAGGACTAATTAAAAATTTTTCGAAGTTGTGACGACATTATGTTCGGTTTTACCGGTTTTACTATTAATCAATCACCCGCTGGTGGGTACCGGGGCAATGCCAAAAAATGATAAGTACTGCTTCAAGACCTCTGAAATAATCTGAAATAGGTGAGATAGTCAGAACTCAAGCACAGCAAGAATCGATCGCAGACGGGCCTGTCACATTTCCAGAGCACTGTGGCTAAGGTATAACCCAAAGCGAATCTGATCTCCTACGATCTCTCAAGAAAAGTACCATTGGCCTTATGGCTGAGAGGATGCATGTACCCCGTCACGACTTCTGTCGTAATTGCGGAGATGAGGAGGCGATCGAAAGTATCCAACACCTATTATACGACTGCCCTGCACTTCTTAGGAATCGCATTCATCCTTTGAGAAAACTATGCGACCGCCATACACTTCTTTGGACCAGCATCCACCATCTGGGATAGCTCTTCTTCGAAGATCTAGGCAGTCTGTTAAATTTTCCCATAGTGAATCTGGCCGCTTTCATTAAATTCTCAAAATGGATTAGCAGGGAGATAGATTTAGTAGATAAGGAACGTCCACCAGCTTTGTGACCAAACTTTCCTAGCTACTACGCCTACAAATTTAGCAATTTTGAAACAAGACGAGCGGAGACCCGACTCATATCAAGGTCGGCTACTTTCTCTCTTTCAGTCATACGAGGAATACGCATGAATCTAATTCCGCTATCGGAACTAGCCCAATAGGTCTTTCTTTTATCCTAACCTCAAAAAACCCCATAAGACGAGGTATTTTGAAGGTTACTGAGTGACCCGGCATGCTAAGGTCTTTTTACTTCGGATTCGAACTCAGCGAACCCAAAAACATAAGGTAAAAACATCGAAAAAAAATTGTTTTTTGAGGTTAAGATAGAACCTTGACCCGTTGGACCAACTCTGTTAGCGGATTCGGATTAAGCGAAAGATCACTTTTCACTTTTTTTTTTTGTGTGGCAATGTTATCAAAAATAATTTTCTTTATTTTCTTGATGGTTTTTTCTGCGACGAGATCCCAATACTCTAAGCAGTTTCTATTCAACAAACAAACACATTTTGGAAACTTTCGAGATACAATAATTGCAAAGACCCGAAATATGCTTTGGCTAGCCCATTAAAAAATCGTATCGGCGTTAAGTACACGGTATGACGAAGTGACGCATGTTGTCCGGAATGACCAAGTATAGATATTTTAAAACGGGCAGAATTTCAACCCATTTGTGATAGGTCCTTTCCATTGGGCAAGAGACTTGCCCTATTTCCTTAAAAACCCTACAAAGTATTTTACCACATAGACAACTAGACCTTTTACAAAAAATAAAAACGTAGGTTATGCCTTAAGGAGCGGCAGATTTTTTGTAAAAGGTCTAGTTGTCTATGTGGTAAAATACTTTGTAGGGTTTTTAAGGAAATAGGGCAAGTCTCTTGCGCTTTCTTCAGCACTACTGTTCAGTATAAAAATCAAAGCGAGGCCCCCTTGCTCATAATTTATTGAATGTATTAAATCTATATTTTTAAAATACTCATAGCTAGCAAAACTCAGATATGAGCAGCCTTAATTTATGCATCTAATGCACATCTTATAGTCCGTGTCACGTAGTAGTACTAAACGAACTAATAGCCCAGTCAAATTTTTGCCGACAATTATCAATATTTATCTTTTATCGAATGAATTAACACAGCTGTCAAATGACAGATTATGCAAACATCTGCACAAATTTTTAAAGCTGCATCAATTCTCTTTTTTTTTTTGGAGAAAAATCACAAAATTTTTCGCTTAAATATTTCCTTATACATAATAAACACTACATAGCGCACATAATTGCATAAATCGGCTTAAATGCTCAGACACAGTGTTGTCAAATGCTGCGGGTACTTGTACCCGGTGGTTAGGCACACTGGTGTACCATGTCATCTGTTTATGAGCATAACACGTGACAGGAACAGGAGTACTGTGCACCGAACACTTTGCCACACGCCTAAATGGAGACATAATCGCAATGACAAATACGCAACGTTGCATAAATGCCACTTAACCACGACGTGAATTTCGTGGTATTACGAGTACACTGGTAATAGTCTGGGAGTTGCAACAATTAAAAACCACAATGTGACGCACAAATGTATGCAACATTGTTTGTGCCGCCCCACCCAAAGTAAATCCTTGCAGCAGCGGCAACGTGTGGTTGCAAAAAATGCGGGAATTAGCAACATTGTTGCCGCTCGTGTTTGTTCGCTACTTTAACGACTTTAGCGAATGTGGCAACACTAATTAACTTTCTCTATTACTCATTACAGATATGCCGCCAGTGCTGTTGGGTTTGCAGAGTGTGAGTCCTCCGTCTGCGGGCAAGCGTGGACCGGGCAGACCACGTTCAAAAACTGCTACGCCGGTTAGTCGTGGCAGTCGTGGCGCACCACGTGCACGTCGGCCAATGGGTCCATTGTTGGTGCCTTTGGGACGCAGTGCGGATGATACACCACCCGGCAACAGTCCGGTTACAAGTCGTGCGACAAGTCCTAGCTCTCATGGTGAACGGGAACGTCTGTCCAATACCGTGGATAACTAAAAATAGCACAATACTCGTTTTACCTTCAACAATTCCAAATAAATGAGACCAAGTTGTAGCGTATATCAATTAGTTAAGCTTAATTTTGAGAGTCCAGAAGTGTAGCATCCAAAGGTAGTGCACTGTTCCACAAATATGTAAAATTGAAGAGGCAAGAGTCTGACCAGACCATATTTATGAATGTTTTTGGGAACGCTGAATCCGATGTAGGTTCATGATCGTCGGGTTTTTTGAAAACTTAAAAAAAAACTTGAATTTTCAATTTTTTAACACAAAAATAATGGTAGCCATTTACATCTTATGCCTCGAAGCCTCTAAATAGTTACTTTGGCACTAAATTTCGTAATCATATCTAACTTTTAAAATTACATTTTAAAATTTCTTTACATCATAACTTAGTACATGAGCTCCGAAGTCATGTGACGTCACGCTAGTAGTAGGCATTTGTTCCCTTGTATTGCACACACGATAAGTTCCTATCCAAGTAACGAACGAAGTACAGTCACGACGAATTCGGTGAACTTGGTCTTCAGTGAGCTTAAACCAAAACTTTTTTAATTTGAAATCTGGAAATTAAAGGCGTCAAAGAATCTTGGAAGAATGATGATGAGGTTATGGGGCTCAAGAGTTATGAGGTATAAGAATTAATTGTGTTGAAGAATCTAAATGGCTGAAGTTTCTTGGCCTTTTTTTGAGTTTAAAAAGAACAGGTTGTAAGACCACCAAAAAATCTAGATACGCTTGGTTTAATCAACGAAATCCTTTTTTTTTAATACTTTTATGTGGAGCCTTGTTATTTACTTTTGTGGTACAGGTATATATATAGATTTATGCAATAAGTCATTTATTGTCAAAAGCATTTTATTATTAGTTAAATTTTTTGAAGATATGATTAACAATTGATTGATAAATAAAAGAATTTCAAACATCAATGCACTACTATTAAAGCTTGAACGAAAAAAACATAATAATTTCAAAAAAGTGTGACGTAAACGAATTTAGCTTTACCTGACTTAAATCCCTACAAGGTCATGATGTTTTTTTTTCGATTTTTTTAAAGTTTCAGAGCAAAGTAACAAAATGGCTAGAGGTAGTTTTCCTCAAGGTTTCTTGATACAGTCAAGCTTAAATATTTGTTAAGACAAGCGGTTGCCCTATGAAGCCTGTATTGGTGAGAGTATGTACAAAGTGAAAGATCTAAGCAGGTGCACGGCAATTTTTCGATTGTTCAAATTGATTTTGACTTTATTTATAGTTTATTGGTGAAACCTGATTTGCTAAGATAGACGTAGTGAACATTTATTAAAACGAAACTTTAAATTAACTTTCAGAGATTCTTTGTATTATATTATATATGATATCTTTACGATTATGAAAAAAACACCAAACACAAAAATTTACATTTTTGATGTTTTTTTTTCATGGGTTCATATTTTCAAATTCAATACTCAGTACAGTTACCATTGCCACTTTTGGGATCGTTTGTTGTAGATTTATATTTTACGTCTATTTAAATACTAACTTTCATCTACTTTTAACCGACTCACCTGCCGAAAAAGTTATTCCGTTTTCGAGTTATTTTTTTTTTTTTCGTGACTTACTCCCATGTTTTAAAAGTTTTCCATTTTTGGAGACAAATGCAACAAATCAAAGATTATATAAATCGGTCCAGATGTTTATGAGTTGTATAGATTTTAAAGACAAATTGATTTTTTATTATAAGTACTACCAACTAACGCAATTAATTGAAAAAACATTTATTAAGAAATATTTACATTTTAATAAAGGTAAAAAAAAAATAAAAAAAAAACTTTTTAATTTATTATCAATATAAAACCCAAACAGTTATTTTATATAAAAAAGAGTCAGTACATTTAGAAATAAATTTTGTTTATTAGGCAAAAAGTTAAGTTTTTAACAAAGGAAAAGAGATAGTTTTATAAAAAAAAAATTAATTAAATTTTGAAACATTTTTTTTTAAATAAATTTTATTTTTTTAAAAAGTAACTTTTAAACAAAAAATTAGTTTTTTTTTGCAGAACACGATTTTCCGTAAATTTTTACCGATTTTGATGAAAATCTAAATTCACGTCAAAGAAGTTATTTAAAGTATATGGGGTAAGTTTCAAGTTCATCTGTTTAGGGGTGTGGAAGAAAACACGGTAAATCGATTAAGGGGGTGGGGGTCGAGTCCACTTGTTACCATAACTACGTGTAGTCAAAGATTGATGCAGTTTATTGGCAAAGGGGGGTGAAATTAGTACATTTTGACTTCTGTTGTATGTGTCCGATTTTCTTCTTTTTTGACACACAGATGCATGTAATAATGACCATGATGCTTTGTAAAGTTTCAGATAAAAATACTAAACGATGTAGCTAAAAACAGCGAAACTCAACTTCGGGGGAACGGGAAAAGATATTGACATGACAAACAACAAACTTCATCCTCTGAGGAAATATGCGCACCACCGGGTCTATAGCTCGTATAGTCTCCGAAATCTAGGCGTTCATACAGACAGACGGACATTGCTCAATCGCTACCCGAGGTATGATTAGCATTTTGGTATAAATGACTTGGGATCTGCCACGCCTCCTTCTGTCTTTAGGCTTACCAAAATTACTCAAAAATATTCAGTAGCAAAAAAAGGACTAAAATTATTAAAAATTTAATTTTTTTTAATTTTAAAAATTAAAATCAATTTTTATCAATGGTTCTTAAAAAACATTTGGAGCATTGTTTTTTAATTAATGGATATTTTAAAGAAATTTATCAAAAATGGTAGCAATAATTAAATTAATATCTGCAGAAAGATAGCAAATAATCCAGACCAGAGGTCAAAAATACAAGGTCTAATAAACCCCAGCACGTCATGGTTCATAATATCAATGAACCCAATAAAACTATTTATTTTTAGGGTTATCTCAGAACCCTGACTTGCTGAGGAGCTTTTGATCCGCGGATTCGTATGCAGCGACCCCAAAAATAACGACGACTAGAAAACGGTTTCTTATGGGCTGTTTTGGGGTTTGGAGGTTACAGTTACGTACAAAAAAATTATTATGCCCTTTGTACTTTTTCTACTATGTGCTTTTAAGGTCGCTGAATTCGAATCCGATGTCTGAAAAAGTCCAACGCGTAAAAGTTCTGGAATATACTTAAAAATGCCGAACATTTTTTGAGGTTAGGACAGAACCAAGACCCGTGGGGCCTATTCTATTATCGGGTTCGGATTCAGCGCCTTGAAATATTAATATGAGAATAAATATGTCCCAACCCCTGTTTAAGACACTTTAGGTTACGACACTTTTAGGTTCGTCACCATCAAGCCTTGTTTTTTGATCACAAATCCGTTTAAGAAAAAACCCTATTTTTTAATAAAATATATGCATTTTTGTTTATCTCTCAAACTCTTTTTAAAGGAGGTTACAATGCAGTATTATTATTTATTTGTAAATTGATTTTTCTCTCACGGACCTCCTGTGGATCTATGGATACTGTGTATAGTTCACAGTTTATTCCAGTTAACAAACTTCAGAACAGTGTTTATCTTTATAAAGTACTTAAGTGCAAACCCCCCTATGGTACAATATAATAGTTAAAATAAAGGAAACTATTGGCATCAATCCTTGCTAGTTCTATTAGTAACCCCCAGTACTTAGTAAAACCTCATCATGGTGCTATAAGCAAATCGTTTCCGCATCATCGCACGTTTAAGAGATACAGACAGCCTTGACAATGACAAGAACGAAATAAAAAACAAAATCAAAGGACAGCTGCGTCGCGGCTCAGGCCAAGTTTGCGCCGAAAGCATAGACAGGACTAGAGTTTCAACTAAGACAAGAGAATATCTTATAGGTTGAGTGAAAACCATTATATCCATTATGCCCCAGAGTCTGCGCATGCGCCAACGATGACTTTGTCTAAGATAAATTGAATTAGAGACGCCGAACGCGCACATTCATCATCACCAAAGACAGCGACATCATCATGGACATATGATAGATAGTTGGAGGGTTGGAGAGTGGCATTTAAAAAACTGAACCCTCGCAGACAAATAGTAGGAGTAGACATTTTAATTTCCGAAAAATAGCTGCAACAAAAATAGACCGAGCTGAAAGATGAATGGTGTTGCTCTCGCACAAAAGAATCCTTCGAGTGGCAAGATAATGATGAGGGGGTTCCAGAAATAGAGCACGCGGGTATTAGATCTATTTTTTAAGGAAAAATGCTGCTGCATGCTATTGCACACAGCTCTAAGATTGCTTCGTGCTTTGTTTTTTAGGGTCTCAGTTTTCTTAGGTAAAGGTTAAGCCGCAGCGGGCTGGCTGGATGGATGTCTTGTCTGTGGCCATGTGTGTGTAGGCAGCGGATGTGCGCCGTCTCAGTGCAAAGGATTTAAGCCTTAGACAATTAAATCGAAAGGAGTATGCAAGGACTTGTGTATTCTTTGCGCCAAAGGAAAACCTAATCCTTTTGCTTATTTTTTCAAGGTGTGGCCTTACACAAACGTTCTACTTATTGTTTTGATTTATCGAGCGAGCAGCATTTTTGGTAGCACATTTTATTTGGGGAGCTGTAAAAAAAAGGATTTAAGTCAGCATTTTGTGGCTTATTAGTTGCGCTGGATTAAATCACAATGAAGTTTATGTATTTACGGAAGCAGCTGTCTTTGTATAGAATTTCCCAAAAGGCGCTACTGGAAGCAGTTTATATCGGAGGCATTGGAAAATGGCCAGAAGTTGCGGTGAATGCGGTAACCAAGCAGCTGGCCAATATAAAAATGATCCACAGCCACAAAAAAAAAACGATTTTTAGGTTCAGAGATCCGACCATGCTTACAAGTTTTTGGGATCGCTGAATCCTCCGAAATCAGGATCCCAAAAACCACACTACGTTAGATTATCGATTTCGGTTGTCCGACGATGATTGCTTGGGGTTGCCAAATCTGAATCCAAGCTCCAAAAAAGCCCAACAACCCCTCCTTTTAAGGATTTTTGGGAGATTACGTCAAAACCATGGCGTGATATGGTTTTTGGACCTACAATTTGGATTCAGCGACTCCATTAAATTGTAGAAGCATGACATGACCACCGAATCCGAAAATTGATTCTTTTTTGTGTAGTTTATTTGCAAGTTTCAGCTCGGGTTACCTACGTTTTGTATTATATGCTTTTGGGGTGCCTGTGGACGAATACTAGGTCCAAAAACCCCACCACATCAGTATTCAGACACAAAGGTCGAAATACTTCGTTTTAAGGGGTTTTTGGAGTTTACCCCAGTCAGCGGACTTCCTAATGTTTCATAGATCTTAGAATCACTTTCATTGACCCCAAACATGTTTCCTAAACATGGTCTGATCTATGAACCCGAAAATTGATTTTTATTTTTTAGTGTAGCTTGTATAAGTTCAACTGAGATAACCAAGCGTTGTCAGACCATCTTCAATGGGTACCGTTCTTGAAATAATTTGTATTTTTCTAAAATTTTAAGCTTATCCTAAAAAATCATTTATCCTAAATCATCATTCTGAAAGTAACAAATTGCCGAAGTAAGTCTTTAAAGAGCGCTGGATCTCTCTTTCTCACCAGAATTTCATCTTCTTCAATTGCTGACTTTGTTCGAAAAATTTGTATCTTTCGCAAAGTTTAAGCTTATCATAAAAAATCATTTTAAGAAAATATTTCCTTCTGAAAGTAATCAAACTACTAAACTGTGTCTTGAATAGCGCTGGAGTTCTCTCTTTGTATCTTTCTAAAATTTTTCGCTGATACTACAAAATCACTTACATAATTAACTTCAAATTTTATTAAAATACTTTTTTCTGTAAGTAAACACTTTCTTACATGTCGCCATTTTCTACTTGACTGGCCGTAACATCCCACATCGTTAATTCTTCATGTAACTACTTTGATACTTTCCGAACTATGCAGTACCCCTTTAATGCCTTTCTTTAACCATTTTCCGGAAGTTACTAACGCGTAAGAGAGCAAGATTTTTTTGGAGCACTTTTCTTTTAAACAATCAAAGAGCAGCTTCGTTAGACAACTTTGCTTATCGCAAGTGCTCTCTTTTTCTCAATTACCTAGATCAAATTAGCTTCTTTTGACAAGAGAGTGATTCTCCGCTTGATCTCATTGCTGACATTGCCGTTCGAAGTGTTGGTGGAAGACGAATTTCTTGACCAAAAGTAAATGTTGTCAATCGCAAGCTGAGAGCCTGACAATCGAAAATGTAAATATACCAAAAATACCAGGAAACCGAAAATGCCAGAAGGTCGACTTTTCCAAAAGCACACTTGCTGTATTTGACACATTCGTTTAGGATATTTCCGATCTCGACGGATATCGATTAGAAGCGAGCCTTTTACGATGTATTGAGGGTCCGAACGAACAGGTGGCGAGAAACGTACTGGTTACGAGAAAAAGTGTTGGGTACTCTAGTGGTTTACCAAATAGGTCCTAGGTACTCATACTCCGGTTAATCCATGTACTTGTGTATGAGGACGTAGGATGTAGGCTGTTTGGTAAATCTGACAGCTTGTTCTCTCGATTCCGCAAAATGGTCTACAAAGTAGGTAATGCAGAACCTCTTCCACTTTAAAGAAATGAACCTAATCACGATAAAGTAACTTTCCAAACAAAATCAATTATCAAGCTCATAGTCCGCGGTTAAAAAAAAAATTCCCATTAGCTTAAGCATTTAGTTGGTTTTTTTTTTTACTTTAGCCTAACTACTATTCTTAACAGTTATATTGCATTTTTTGCCAGCTCAAAAGTTTTTTAGCTAGTAATGAAATAAATGTTAAGTCTTAATTGTGGTCAAGTTGCTAAATTAGCATTAAACTGAGGCCACACCTGTGCCTGGGGTCAGAAGACACCATGCAACAACAACAACTTGCAACAGAAGCTGCAATCAATACTGGCAACCTGTTGCACGCAGCTATTTCTCTCCTTTTTCCACATATAGTATCTATGACTAGTCACTAAGTCCAGGAGTAGCTCTCTCAGTTGTCGTTGTGAACAATTTCTTTTCCTGACTGACAACAACTGAAATGCTGTTTGTGATTTTTAATTGAA
This sequence comes from Chymomyza fuscimana, assembly GCA_949987675.1. Taxonomy (NCBI): domain Eukaryota; kingdom Metazoa; phylum Arthropoda; class Insecta; order Diptera; family Drosophilidae; genus Chymomyza; species Chymomyza fuscimana. The sequence goes on along the minus strand of OX465088.1, from coordinate 120,449,358 downwards.
GAAAAAATGTCCAAGTGTACCTCTTGCTCTGCCCGCTGCTGTCTGGCACTCACATACAGTCCGGTCTATGTGGATGGGTTTACATTTGTCTGCACTTGCTGGCCGAGTTGCTGCTAATTAATAAACGCACTGGCGAAAAAAAAGTGAACGACGACATCGAAAATTGCAACGACAACTGCCGCCGACTTGGGGCCGTTCCTCGGATGCCCCGATGTTGCCCCACCGCAGATCCACAGATGCCACTTGGCATAAATGCACACTTTTAAAATTGTTGAGATTCTCCAACTGTAGCGTAAAACGTGCAGCTTTATGACAGTCGTCTTCGTCGTCGAGTGGACAACGTTGCCAGCACAATTCAACCAATAACAAATAATAAAAAAAAAAACGAAACAAGAATGAATTCTTAATTTAGTTACACCGAAGTTGCAATACTCTTTAAATGAAGACAAAAGAAATTCTTCAATCTATCAATAGAGTGGTTTCAATTTGTTTTGTTCAAAAATTTTTTTATTTTGGAAAATATTTCAAAAATCTTTTTAAAAAATTTCGTTGAAGTTAGCATACAAATTGCTGTAAGTTTCTGAAATCCAAAAAATGTATAACGCATAAAAATTTGTGCCTTATGGCCCATACGCAGTTCGAAAATTTTCGCACGCAAGGATATCCCAAATGGGATTTTTTTTTATATGAAGTTTTATCATTCCGTGCGAAATTTTTCGAATTGCGTATGGGCCTTTATTTTAAAATTCTTTACCAGAGTTTGGTACATGAGTTTGATTTACATGATTTTGAAAAGTGAACCCAACCCCTTCATTACTTCACTCGACGTCCCAGCATATAGGAACCATCAAAACCGATTTCCTAGAGGTAAATAACCTAACACGGTAGTGTTCTGACATAAATCGAGTTATTTTGCTGGTTATTTTAAAATCCTACGCGCAGGGCTTTTCTAGACCTCGGATTCGTATTCAAAGCCCCCAAAAATATATAAAAAACATCGTCGGACATCAGGAATCGGAAAAGATTTTATATCGGGTTTTTTGGTGTTATGTTATAAGCAGCTACTCAACAAACATCACGTAAGGGTTCTGACATAAACTCAAAAACCCTATAAAGGATGTATTTTGGAGGCTATCTCCTAGGATTCGAAAAAAAAAACATATAAAAACATTGCCAGACAACCGGTGCCGAATATGATTTTGTGGTGTTTTTTGAGGTTAGGATGGCACCTACACCCGTTGGATCGATTACGTTAACGGATTAGGCGCATCGAAATATATTAGAAAAAACTCGTGCCTCGCCCCCAAGATCACGGTTAATCCACTTTTTTATATGAATATTTTTATCTATGGCTTAATAGATAGGTACTTATATTCTATTTAAATGATTAATTATTAATAATAAACAAAAAATATTTTTATATTGTATGCATTTTAACATTACACATATTTTGACCTACATGAGGTAAGGACAGATTTCTTTAAAGTTTTTACATGCCCAATAATTGGCAGGATCTGAACTTCTTTCTTCTTTCTCTTCTTTGAGCTCAGCGTCAAAAAATCTAAGATTTCCATATTTGATTTAAAAGGTGATTTTTGGTATCTCTACCGCCCCCTGAAGGTACCCGAGGATAACTTAGTGACTTCTAAAAGTATATGTTGCTTAGAATGTTTCGGTTTATTTAAATTTTTGCCTTAGGATTGCACATTGGCGATTTCCAATCAACACATCAATGTGCCAAAATCTTTGCTCTTTGCATACCACTTTGTGTAAGGACTTCCTATTCTAGGGTTCAGAACATTAGAGTTCGTTACTTTTTTTTAACGTAAAAAAAAGTTTTTCTGATCCATATATTTTTTGTTGCAAAAGTATGAATTTTTTTAAATTTTAAAGTTTTTGTACTATTTTATTTTCAAGATCTAGCATCTTCGCTCTTCGCTCCTTGTAGTATACCTGTAAATTTTTTTTTTAAATATATAGTTTAAGAATAAAATAAAGATTTCTGATCCAGATCTCTTTTCTTCAAAACTACGAACTTTTTAACAATTTTTTAAAGTATTTTATAAGATTTACATTTATTTTTTTTTTTATATTTTATTTGGAAGATCTAGAATCTTTGCTCTTCGCTTCTTGTAGTATACCTCTACTAATAATTTCAATTTTTTTTTTGGTTACAAACTCAGAGACTCCACTTTTCACAACGTCAAGAGTATACGAATAAAAAACTGCAGGAACAAGACGCAGGTTGCCTGGCAGCATCACAACAGAATATTAAGAATCGTCATATTGAAAAGTCAAAGATGTTAAAGCTCTGGGACAACTGGTGGCCAATGCCGTTTCCAGTTGCAGTTGGGTACATCTGTTGACAACAACAACCACTGCAGCAACAACATCAATAGCTGCAGCAACATTTGTTGCACAACAAGTTTGGTATACAAGAATTTTTGAGTTATTGTTTGGCACAAAAGCGTGTCCTGTTTATTTTATTAGCCAGATGAAACTTTGCAGAGAGAGAGAGGGAGAGACCTCCAAGACACAGTTGGCATAATTTTACCGTTAACATATATATATATATGTTATGCATAAAATATGACGACTTATGTCTTGTATAATTTCCTTAATGTTCTCAGAAGATCTGTAAAGAATTTTTTTAGGTTTGTTTTTTTTTATGCATCAAACTTATGAATATGAATATAAAAATCATGCGCTGTAACTAATTGCAAAAGAAGCAGTCAAAACTTGGGTTACCCTTATGGAAACATTTTCATTTTGTTTGGGTTTTTCACACAGACCGAATTTTAGTTTCTATTTTGAGTATTTTTTTTTGTTTAATTTAATTACAAGTTTTGTTTGCTTAATGTTTTCGGCGCTAATTTAATGTCATGCTCCTCTACTATATCGTGAACTCGCGGGTGTTGATTACTTTCATGTCAAATTATTTCCAAAAAAAATAAAAACAAACTATTTTTTTATTACACTCATTTGACTCATTTGTACTCCACAATCTACAATTATTTTGCCAGGCGATGCGTGAATGCGTCAAAGTGTTGCCTGACATAAAAACTATTTCGTAGCTCTCTTGATTTTGATACAAAAGACTTAGGCAACGAACTTGATTTGCTTTAATGTGCAAGTAAAAAAATGAAGGAACAGTTTTATAAGTTTATTAATTTATGTCTATTTTTTATAACATATAATAAATTGAAACAGCTTGTGGTAAAATAATGCTCTTGGTATGAGAAAATAAAGATATTAATAACAATTTTTTTTTTTTGAGGTTATGGCAGATTTGGAGATCAGATTCAAGGCCTGTAGCCACTACTTGTTTAAGGACAAAAAATAGTCATTGTTATGTTTTTTTAATTTGTCTAACTTTATTATATTTAGTTAGTTAGTTAGTTAGTATGCTTCATTTTTATAATTTTTAAGTTTTGCTTAAAGCTAGCCATTTAAATTTACAGAGTTAGATAAATAATCTTTTTAACTGGAATATAGTAAGGTATAGTATTATATGAAAAATTATTTTAAGTGTAGTAGCCAAAGGAAAGTGAACACAAAACCTTGGTCCAAAGAAAAAAAAAAAGTTGTATAAATTTACTGAAAACTATTTATAAGGTCTTGATTTTTATTGATTTTTAGATTAAATTTTCTTGTTGCTTGAGATATAAGTTTAACAATCATGTCAATATTAGCTTTTATATGTAAATATTTTGTTGGATAGTAATGAGGGAGGTTGAATATCATGTTCAATATTTTGTTTTGTGCTGTTTGCAGTTTTTTTAAATGAGTTTTGGAACTGCTTCCCCATACTTCACAGCCATATAACATAAAAGGTAAGAAAATTGTTTTATAGATAATAAGTTTGTTGTTGTGTTTTATAGATAATAAGTTCATTGTAGAAAGTTTAGATTTGCGGTTAATGAATGGATAAAGAATTCGTATTGTAATATTGATTTTGTTTAATTTATGCTCATATGATTATTGAAAATAAGTTTTTTATCCATAATAATGGATTCTCGAAGATTTTAGAGAATCCACACAGTAGGCTATTTGGTCTATAGCTATCAGGTGATTCGGGAGCTTTTCCAGGCTTGGGAATAGGGATAATTTTTGCAATTTTCCGTTTTAAAGGAAAGTAACAAATTTTAAGACAATTATTAAAAATGAGTGTTAAAATAGCCATAGTGCCATTTGGTAGTTTTTTAAGTCAGATATTTGGAATTTGATCAATACCCGGAGATTTTTTATTTTTAAGAGACTTAATAAACGCTTGAACTTCTCCAGAAGTGATTCCAGGACAGGTTGAAAATGTCTAGTCAATAAGGCATCTAAGTGAGTTATCCACAAAAGTTGATGTGATGTATCAGGCGTGCTCCGGAATCCGAATCAGAATAATTTATGCGGATTCGTTTTGAATCCGAATGTTTGGTGCTCCCATTTCCACCAATCCGAATTTTTTATGTACTTTGAAACCGACTGCTTTGTTGCAAGTGGAATTAAAACGAATCGTCAAAATAGTATTAAAAAACCACAAATTTTATATTGAAGTCATTTTTTATATATGCCTTGATATTCTTAGATTCTATTTATGCTAACTTTAATTTGCATATTAGCTGCTAATTTTTTTTAATAATTTTTTTCCTGACACAACCCAAAAATAGTAAATACAAGCTAAACCGAATTTTCGTTTTGTTTGTGCATGTGTGTGTATCAAACATGCAAAAATTTCCCTTGTAACAAAAATAGTTAAATCGTGTTTAAATTTAATAAACATTGTTGCTAAATTAATATTTTTGTGTAATTTTATTTAAAAAAAAATGAAATAAAGAACGAGCAATATATTAATGAAAATTAAATCTAAACAACATGTACTAATAAAAAGGTGGAAAACTGCGGCAGCCTTGTCAGCTGTTTTGTATCAAACAAAAAACATTTCGCGCCAAAAAACACAATGTAGGTGCATATTTAACCAAAAGAATTTAATGCTAAAAAATATACAAATAAACATTACAATATATAGGACATGATTCTTTCATTTTTTTACGCCTTCTTTTAGCTTTAAAACACTATTGAGAAAATAAATTACATTTTTGCAATGTTTACAAATTCTTAACAAAAGGCAGTCAGCTGGTTACACCACACCATATGTCAATTTATCGAAAAAAGTGAGGGAAATTTACGCATTTATCGAGAATAAAAAAGGAAATTATCGGCAAAAAATTCCGATTCCGGAGCACGCAAAACCGAATCCGAATAAAATTGTTCGGATTGAATTTTTCTGATTCCGGATCACGCCTGTATATTTATATTTTTTTTACTATATTTAAATTACAATCGCAGAGTATAGAAGCCAGACTTATGCTTAACCCTGTATCATTTTTAATCTACAAAGTTCATACATGCAGGTGTCCCAATTAATTTAAACTTATCGGACAACGCCATATTGTGGATAAATTTTTTCTGAGAGCTGTCAAACTCCAGATTTCTGAGCTTTAAGTACCGAGGTGTTGTTCATAGCAACCTAGAGTACTGAGATTGTTCAATTGGAGCATTAAATAATTTGTCGGTTCTATGACGCACGGTGGATCAATTTGTATTTATTGGTTACAAAAATGATTACTTCCAAACAAAAAACGATATTTTCATGAAATAAATTTTATTTGAAAAAATCTTAGTTTAAAATAAATAATGATTAGGGTGGCGCGAAAAGGCAAATAATCAGTCGTGCTCCGGAAAACGAAAAATCCAAACCGAACAATTCGGATTCGTTTTTGCGTGCTCCGGAAAACCAATTTTTTTTGTAGATATTTCGCACCCTGTCGCACTTATCGGCCATGTGTTCATGTACGATAGGCACAAAAACAGAAACAAAAAAAATTCGTTTTACACAACTCACGCTAGTTTTTGGGTTGAGTCAGAAAAAATATAATTAAAAACAAATAAGTATAAGAAGTTATCGACAGTGAAAGTTAGAAGCACACAAAATCAAAAACGAACAAAATTTATTTTTTTTCGTTTTGGGATATTTGAAGAACGGCTATATCAAAAAAAGTTTTTGTTGCAAAATTCGACTGATTTTTGTTTGTTTATGAAAATATCGTAACCTTTGGCAAATAAAATATCTTTTGGAGTTCTTAAGCAATATATCGGATTTAATTGCAATGTGGTGGTACAGGGTATTCCAAAGTCCTCAGCGCCCGACTTTAACGTACGCCATCGTTTTGATAAAGTTTACGTGTTTAGTTTTGGTGGAAGTTTTCAAAGAATAATTTTTGTATGTTGGCAGACATTAATCAAATTTTGTAAAGTAAATAAAGAACAATCGAAATCAACATCTCATTTCCATATTTGAATAGATGGCTTAATGGAAATACATTTCCTTTAAGGGATATGAGGATCATATGAGAAAGGTAAGCCCATTTCAAGAATATTGGAAAATCATACATTTTGTAAGAAGTATCGCCAGATGAAAAACAGATTAGGCTGCGCAACATAAGGCATTATTATTTTCGAAAAAGATTTCATATTTGATAGCCTGCCGTCGTGGTACAAGAATTTATGCCCAAGTATTGCTTTCAGAAAAATTTCGCAAATACTGCAGCACATTTTCATCAGTTTTTAGGCTGCATTTAACTAAGCTGATTGGAGTTGTAAGCAATATCTATAGAGCAGGTGAAAATCTTGTTCAATTTAGTTGTAGAAAATGCAAAGAAAAAAAAGAAAAAAAATAATATTAAAAAAGCACAAACTAAGTTACTTTGGTCTAGGAACGCAGGAAGCTAAAAGTTGCACATTGTTGTTGTAGTTGTTTGCAAGTTGTTGTTGTTGTTGTTGTTGTTGTTGTTGTAGTTATTGCTGTTTGTTATTGACTTCACTTGCTGCTGCGGTCGTGGACTTTGTAATGCCTAAACGACCACATCAACGGCGCCGTCAACAACAACAACAATCCAGAGAGCGGTAGCAGCTCCAACAATAACAATAACAACAACAAAGTCAGCGGCATCATCATTGAGGTTCGATTTTTTCCAACGAACGTGCAACATTTTATGAAATTGTTTGTTGTTATTATTATTGTTATTATTACTATTATTTTATGCCATTGCACTGTTGCACTGTGTGTTTGGTTGCTTGCTGCCAGTATCTTGTCATTTGGCGCTTTGAATCCAATGCCAACTCTTCTTTCGTTGCCATTCAGCAGTAGCTGAGGATGCCACAACAGCTGAGTTCCTACCACGTTCTCTATCAAAATATAAACATAACAATCAAAATAAAAAAGAAATGGTATTAAAGTAAAATGAAAGCCAAAGCTAAAGCAATGTTTACAAGTTGGGATAAAAACAAGTGGGACCATCTGGCCAGTCCGACTATAATATACACTATAATTTCCTGAATTTCTATGTCATAAGGCCCACTCCAGCCTGTTAGAACAAGCCGACTATAATATACACTATAATTTCCTGAATTTCTATGTCATAAGGCCCACTCCAGCCTGTTAGAACAAGCCGGATACTCTCGCTTACCCCGCAATAGCGTCTACGACTACCCCTCCGAGTACCTAACTGCACGTCACATGCTAAAATTTTTTTCCCATCCTGAGGATTGATCACGAAATTTCTGTCGACATTTCTGTAGGCGAGTGACATGAAAGCTTCCGACCCCTTAATTCACGTATTAATAAACTCTATAACATAGCCGAATCACTTGGAACATCAAGATTCTATATCCGCCGAAGGGTTCAAAAACAAGATTTGTCTTAATATTAGGTATTCGGGTACCTATAAGTAATATAGGTAATAATTATCGATGCATGAAGGTAAAATAAGATAATCAATGATTCTCTTTCGCGCTCCGGAAGTCGGTTCAGCAAATTTGGATAAAAACCAAGTCGTTCAAAATATTTCTTAGATATTCCTATATTTTTCGATATTCCTAGATCGCATGTACCAGGGAGCGTCGCACTTTCGTAAAAAGCTTTAAATAAATAATTAATCAAATTATGAAAACTTTCGGGCGTAGGGGGATCCCCCGTCCATCCCAGCAAATGTGGTCCAATTTATTGCTTTTAGCTCTAGTCATATTCGAAACAAATAGGATGGGCGGACGGTCAGACTGACGGATATGGCTTAATCGATATCCCTGGTCATATTGATCTTTTTGGTATAAAGATTGTGAGATCTTACGCTTTTCCGTCTATTTCTTGTAAACAAAAATTTGTATAACAAACTTAATATACCCTTGTACAGGGTATTTAATACAACAACAATAGCTTAATCGATATGGCTGAGAATTATGTGGACTTCCTGCTTTGGATGTTGCAGTTGCAACAACAAAATGTTGCGTGCAGTTGCTGCGCTTTGTTGTTGCATGATGGCGTCTTAAGTGGCGCTAAATGCTTGCTTTTAGTATAATAAATCTTTTAGTCTTGTCTCTACGACGTTTGGCCTTCTTTTGGAAGAAACCAAAAATTTAAGCCGCATTTTGTGTGTCCGGACACGTACGATCCGCTGGCGTTAAGTTAAAGCGTTGACAGCGCTTAGAAGTGTTCAAGAAATATTTAAATATGAATAAGTAGGCTTTAAAAGACGCGTTTGGAGCTGCTACAGAAGTTGGCTTTTGTTTATGACTCTTTAAGTTGACAAGTTTGTTGCTTAAGTCATTTGTTTTGAGCAGGCTTAAAATCAATTGTCATGCTTTTTGTGCTTTATGAAGAGAGATGGTGGCATATGTTATGTAAAAATGTTCTGCCTCTGGAAATAGAGCGTTCCACCTGTTGCTATGCTTCGAGCATGCTTTCTCTCTTTCTTTGGTGAGAAAGGTACAATTCCAGCACATCTCTACTGCTTACTGCCATCGAAGTAGCATCTAGTGGTTTAGGCTCCTATATCATCTTGATTGTACTTTTGATTTCACCACCATGAGCAGGCAGTTGATCCGCTCCGGTACATTCCGGTCATTTACAACGTCGTTAATTTGAAGAGGTTCCGACTTCTTTCAAACTCGCTCCATATCGAAATTGTTAGAGAGATCCTTTCTGGAAATTGAATGGCATTCTAAACTATCTAAGGTTGAGGACATCAGAGAACTTACTCTAATTGAAATATTGTCTTCGTTCTCATCCTTTGTTATTTGGAAGAATGCGTCACAATAGTGACATTGGGTAGTGCGCAGTCTAGTTGTAGGGATACAAAAATAGTTATTGTTTTTACTGGCCCTTTTGGTGGGCGTTCGCGGATATAAATCCTTAACTAGACTAGCTTAGCAAAATTCTTCTATCTTTCCTATGCTTTCCTTAAGCTTTATTCCTCAAATTTCCATTCTTTTTCTGAGACCTTCCCATAAGCGTTATTATTAAAATATCTTAACTATGCATATGAGCAGACGATGCGGTAGTCTTTCAAATTGGGCCCACTCTAGCCTAACAGAACAAGCCGGATACTTACGCTTAGCGTCTACGACTACCTCTCCGTATACCTAACTACACGTCACCTGCTAAAATTTTTTTCAAATCCTGAGGATTGATCACAAAATTTCTGTCCAAATCTCTGTAGGCGAGTGACATGAAAGCTTCCGACCCCCCAATTTACGTATTAAATAAACTCTATAACTTATCCGTATCACTTGGAACATCAAGATTATCCGCCGAAGGTTTAAAATACAAGAATTGTGTCACAAGCACTTTAATTTTGATGTCGAGAATAATCATGGCGGTGGAAGGGAGAGAGTTTTCGAAGATTCCAAATAGGAGAAATTGTGCAAAAAGCAAACAGAATTGGGAAAATCATTGAGAGAGAGTCGACAAGCAATTCGAAGCGCCTTAAAGTAATCGGAATGTTGCAGAAGCCAAGAAATTGGGATTCATAGGAATTGATTCAGAGAATTATTGAGCGGCGTTTTTTCACTTGTGAATTGTTTCAAAGACAGTATCTTTTAAATCGAATTGTGATCGGTGAGGGAAAAAAGAGGTTCGTTACGATAATCCCAAGTGAAGAAAATCATGGGGAATGCCTGGACATGCCTCCATGCCGACGGCCAGCCCGAATAATCATGGGGCTAAGGTTATGCTCTATATTTGGCCAGATCTGATCGGTGTTATAAATTATGAGTTATTGAAAACGATTGAAATGATCAAAGAGGATGGGTAGCGAACGCATTTGATTCGTTAGAGCCGAGCACTGTATAAGAAGCGTCTATAGTACCAAGAGTGATACGACAAAGTCATTCCCTTTTTTAAAGAGGCCCGGCCACATGTCGCCAGACCGGTCAACTCATAGCTGGACAGGCTTAAATGGAATGCCTTACCTAACCCGCTGTACTCTCCCTATCGGACTACCATCAGTTTCGATCCATGGCCCACAGTCTAGCTAACCAGAAGAAGTTAAAAAATGGATCGATTGAACGTGGATCGCCTTAAAAGATTCATCAAGATGGTACCACACAGCTACAAAAATATTGGAAAGTACTCGCTAATGGCGGGCAGTACTTTCAATTTTTGATATATTATCACTTTTTATAATAAATCCTCAAACTTTGGAAAAACGGGGAAGAAAGGCTTCAGCGCTTTTAGCGCATTTTCATTCCATATATGGGATCCAATTGGATCTAGGACACACAACAAAGATGTCACAACAAGTGGCAGTAGTTGGCCGGAAATTTAACCATAAAGTTTTCAATTTTAGTAGCCATAATTACCAGTAGCTTCTCTCACAAACGACCCAACTAATTGTCATGCGTTCTTAAACAACTTGAACACAGTCTTACCCAAGTCCCCCTAGTATAAGAAACAATTACTGCTCAATTTTGTTGCAAGTTCAGTTTCTCCCCATGGAAGGCTACGCTTTATCATTAACATATCGCATCCTGCTGATCTTGGCCAGCAGTCCAGGCATTCAAATTGCCGCCACATGCAACTTGACAAATATGCTTTCAAGTCTAATTATACACCAAAGTCCGATTGTGGAGTGGTCTGGATGAGCATGTTCATTGAGCAGGACGACAGGTAGGTCCAAAAACTGACCCCAAAAACCAGCGAGCTAACCCTTCGGACACGTAGCATGTAGCTGGCTGCTCTATATAATTACGACAGATATAAATGTGAATGTCAATTGTGTGCCCAAGTCAAAGTAATACAAAGAAACGGAACTTAAATTAAAAAAAAAATAAAAAAAGGTTGCAAATTAAGTTTTATTGAATTCATTTCGTAGTCGTTTTTATGTGGATTTCACTCTCGACTATACGAACTGTGAATAACTCAATTCGGTTTGCATAAATTTTTTTTTGGGCTTCATTCAAAAATTTCACTGCCTCAAAGAAGAAGAGACTAAAAACTTAAAAAAATTTTAATTTGTTTCGCGCCATTGTGCTGTGTCATTTCCAAGGGGTTACTCGCTATCTAAATAGAAAATCTTGTGTTTAGACATAAAAAATTTTATTACAAAGTCAGAGCTTATTTGCATATACAAAAAAAAATAGGGAAATGACGGCAAATTAACAGAGCAACTGTCAAAATGTTTATGCTCTGTCTCATTTACAGCCTCATAAAATCATGGCGACCTCAATTAGTTTGAATTCATAATTCAAAAGCTTAATTACATGTAAAACAAAGTAAATAAAACCATCTAAGGTGTCGCATGTTGACATATCCAACCAGCATTTTATGTATTTTTAAACCAATTTAACTTATTTTGTTCACAAACTACTAAAGTCCAGCTACCAGCAGTTTAAATAAATAATTATTTATTCGATCGGGGAAACGCCCTCTCATGCTTATCACGTACTTCTTTAGTAAGAGCTGTCAAACTCTTCAAACTTTGCAATTCGAAATGCATGGACAACCCTGGAAGGCGACTTTGTGGCGCCACTTGAGCCACATGCAATTATTTCTGCACAAATAATTAAAATATTAAACATACTAAACAATTTTCCCATTTATATATGTGTTGTATATTATATATACTTATGTGGTCTGCAGTATTTTAAGCTAAGCTTTTTAGAAAGCATCGCGTGTTGGCAGTTCCTAAAAGGAACTCTCCTATATTAAGTAATTATAATAACAAAAACACATTTCATTAACATTTTTCGGGCACGAAAACATTGCATATTTTTGCACAAAGGGCGAATGCGGCTCACAGTGGGCCTGATTGGAGCTCATAGAGTAAAAAAATTAAGATTTAAAAAATATGACTTGAGTGGGCCATATGAATGATTTTAATAATCTGAGCTGAGCAGAGAAACGGGTTTAGTGGTAGGGATCCAGATCGATCCATTTGTAGCGTTGGAAAAGTCCGGCGACAATCTAATTTGTGTATAAGTTTTTTTCTGATCTCCCGAAACACAAAATTTTTTTTTAAAATTAAATTTCATGCCACAATTAGTGCCAAAAAATTTCTTATCCAAAGTTTCTACAGCGGCAGTTAATCGAGATGGCTCAGCAGTTCGTTTTTAGGCTGTTATGTATGTCGGGTCATCGGGATATTGTAAGGAAGAACAAATTTCGACCTTAAAGCTTACTTAAAACGGGAAAATGCGCCAAATTGTCTTACGGCCGTTCAAACTTGACCAACCGTAGACTTGAAGAGCACTATAGAGCTCTGCTCGCTAACACACTATAGGTGCATCCGATTTTGTGCGCACTATAACCAGATATTCCTTAGTCTTTGACAATGAAGATTCTAATCATTCCTTTAAACGTCTACTGCATTAACTGTTGAGACGAAGAAGAGGTGGAAACGGGGTAACATCTATTCTGGCCTTATGTGCCGGGGACTACTTTTTCTCAATCTCACACAGAAGTCGGTTGTTGTTGGGCTGTTCTCTATTTAACCAGATAGGTCTCGGATAACGTTTCAAATCGAGAACTAAGTGGGGCATGCGTCCTAACCTAAAACATTTTCAATATATACTAAGAAGCACAGTAGTTTCTTAAGAATAGTAGTAGATATATTTAGAGTATTAACTTTGTCGGGCAGAAATGCAAAGGTGCCCAAGACTAAATTACAGTAAACTAATTTTGCCCGAAATTCTGCACAAAAGAGTTTTGTTGAAAGCGCGCACTTAAACCAGATTTCACATATTGCTTATACTATTTTGGTATTATTTAGTGCTTTACATCATCAAATATATATTGTTCCAACAAATATTCCAAGCTTTTTTTAATAAAATTAAAGCGCACCTTATGCACTTGGCACTTCTGCATTGCTGTTACGTTTGCACGCTTCGTAAGTTGGGCACTTCTGCATTTCTGCCGACAAACTGAGCACAATTATTGTGTATGAAATGTGTATCCACACGTCACATTATTTCTAGACTCGCGCTTGGTTTGGTTTATGTACGCTCAAAAATTTTTAATTCATACTACTTATGCTGATATAGGGGGTTTCCCTTTAAAAGTATTAAAAAACTCAAAAACTTTGAAATTATACTGCTTACATTGAAATAAAGGACTTCTTTTAAAGATTGCTTTGCATAGTTTTCCGTTTTGATATTGCCCATGCTAAAGAATATTAAAATCCGCGCCAGGCTTAGGATATTAACAACTCAAGAACTTTGAGTGTTTTCTTTTGAAGAAGATCCTAAAGACAAATAACGTCGAAATTTCAATAAAAGACTGTTTCACATATAAAATTTGTAGGATTTACAACCATCGGTCGTGAACGACTCCTGGACGATTTTGATATACATCTATATATTTTATCGGCGACGATTTTGATATAGGTTGATTTTGTGAAATTTTTAGTTCGGAAACTATTTTTAATCGATTCTCAAAATCAAAGTTTTGGTGTTATTCTATGATCTACTGAAAAGGTTCCTTGACTTGTTTAAATTGCTTAACTTTTTGGGAGATCAGCAGTGGCCTGACCTATGCCATTAATGAGAAAAGTATGATCAGGACATGATTCAATTTTTGTAAATGTTTAAAAAAAGATTACCCAGTATATGCGTATAATGCCAAGACGTTGCAGGAAAAATTTATTTTTGAGGCTTCTCTAGGTTAATTCCAGGCTTGAATGGGTTGGCTTTACTCCAGGTTTTCAACATTTTATTTTTTATTAAATAAATAGAAAAACACCTACAGGAATCGTAAGAGTATTGTATTTCTGGAGGCACAATCTTATTTTTTTACCACTGTGCCAGCGAAGTCTATTTGGCATTGTTTGTCTTCTGCTTTTTAGAGCATAGAGAGAGCTAATGACTTTTGGCAATTATTTTGATGTTAATGTCTTCATTTTAACTAGAAATGCCAGACATAATTGCATTAATGAAATTATTTATTTATATATGTATGTACGTACATAAGCATAAATATTAATAGAACTGCTAAGAAATGCAGCTATAGGGTGGTCCCATACATTCAATTTGTCATACCACAAGTCACAACAATTTGCGGCAAGTTCGTTGCCTGAGTCTTTTGTATGGTGCACAGTTAAGCGATTTATTTATTTTTATTTTTTTTGGCAAACCTGAATAATCTGTGCAACCAGAAATTGGCATAAATTAAACATTAAATGCATAACATTATGGTCATGCTGGGATAGCAATTTCCATGCAAATTATAAACCTTTATGGTCAACATATTGTCCACAATGGAAAGGTAATTGCACTCAATACCAGCTCGATGATGACCACACTTTGGGCGACAGAGCCGAAATCGCTTTTCGCACCTTTGGCCATGAAAACCAACTTTCCTAAAGTGTGAACATCAGGCGCCCCTGATGAAGACCCGATTGAACAATCTTCGACTACGACGACTGACCAACTGACCAAACAATGGACCCGCGTAGACGCAGCCGCACGCGCAAAAGAAAGTGCGCGCATTGAGGTAGCTCTTGGGTCAAGCCAGCTGCTACACAGAGATAAAAATGTTGGTTAGAAATGAAAATGAATGAAAGCTATTCAGCTTAAAGGGTCTAGCTGGATAAGGTAACGAAAATTGCCCCCAACTGTTTTTAAACACTAATGATGCAATTGAAAAAAAAAATCGCAAAACTTCTACAAAACTACAAAATATTTTTGAACCAATTTTTTTTAATCTACGAGATTTTTTTAAACATATGAGATTTGCTATCTTTTTATAATTAAAGCAAAATAAAATTGAATAAAAGAATTTTTTGAGTTGCTTATTGCGATTCTGTTATCAGCTTTACAAAATTCAAGATGGCGGATACCAAATCGAAATTCATAACATTTTTTTGATTGTGATGAAAATTGATGTCTGCCATTTTGAATGTTAAAAATCTGATAACAGAAACGCAATCAGCGATCCCGAAAAACCCAAAACACAAATTTTTATTACAAAAAAGTTTTGATACTTGGTACGTCATTTTGAATTTTGAAAATCGGATAAAAGAATTGGAATCAGCGACCCCGAAAACTTATGATTATTCCAATTATTGTCACTAAAAGACTTATTTTTATAGCTCGGGCCCACGCAGGCGTTCGGCTAAAATATTTTTTTTCAATTTTTGTTTTTTTAATATGCTTTGATTTTGGATTTTGAATTAAAACTCTTTATTTTTGAGAGATATTAATTTGAAATTAAAAAAATGTAATAATACATATTACACAAGATTTTAGATAGTTTAATGTTTCACACATTTTTTGTAATTTTTGTAACTTTACTAAAATAAATATATTTTATATAAATAAATAAATAAAAAGCCAATTTAAAAAAAAATATTAGTTGCTTGAGTTAATGTTCACTTAAACTAATTAAAAGTTTTAATAAACTGAAAATACATACATATGTACTTTGACCCAATTTGCAGTACAATGTGCTAGACTTTTTCGCTCTGTGCATGTCTTGGAGGTGTGGTGCCACATCAGCTTTGGTAGGTGTTGCCGCTGATGCTGATGTTGATGCCACTGCCACGGCAGTGACAATGCCAAAATGTGCTTGTGGTGGACAGCTGCTGTACACTGTACAGTATACACTCTACGCCCCGAAGTTCAAAGTGTTGACGTTGATGGTGACGACACTTTCTTTTTTGCAATTTTTCTCTCATTTCCACAGGGACCTGACAGTTAAAAGTGTACGTACGTACAGGTAGCCGAAGGCAATTTGAGAATTCTCAAGGCGAAAGTCACCATAATGTGGCATATACGTGTGGGGCGTGAGCACGTTGCATGAGGGGGCGTGGTCCATGCATTGCAAATTATGAGGTGTTATGTCAATGCGAGCGTTGCGCGTGCAACTTTTTGGTCTTCACGGTGTTAAGGTGCTCCAAAATGTGCGTTAAAGTCACACGCCTTGTGAAAGGCAAACTTGGGTTTTTTTGGAAGCGGCTTTTTGGCTGGAGTTAAATAATTGAATATTTGCAGCGTGATATGCATTAAGGGAATTGACGAAAGCGCCACTAAGTGGCATAGCTAGAAGGGATGTTCCAAAATTGCAGACACTAGAGCGTCAAAGTCACTTAGCAAATTTGCATTATGTACATTGCTGAAGGGTTAAACACGAGAGTTGGAAGCCGCAATTATGTAAGTACTGCCCTCTTGTGACTTTTATGTACCATATGTACCTAAGTATTTTGACCTGGACGCGGTACAGCATCGGAACTCAACTTGAAAAATGGTTGAAACCGAATATATGTATATATTCAATTTTGAAATAGATCCCAGCAACTTTCGAACTGTCAAACTATTAATACACATTTTTGGAGCAAACAGACAAAAATTAATTTATTATATTATAATATAGTCCTTATAATGTCTGCAATTCTAAATCATGCTATTCGCTGTTTTGGTGCAAAGTTGCGAGCTCCGATGACCAGAAACATGTCATGCACTGCTGCTGCGACTGCTGCAGACTCTGGTGGTACCAAGTTTTGGAAGCGCTTGTCCTTTTTTGTGGCTTTGCCCATAGTAGCCTTGTGTATGGCCCATGCTTACTTGAAACACCAGGACAGTCATACTCGGAAAAAGTTTATCAAATACGAATACTTACAGCGCCGTACAAAACGTTTTCCCTGGGGTGATGGCGATAAGAGCTTGTTCCATAACAAACGTATTAATGCTCTGCCCGATGGCTATGAGGACTAAGAAGCGCTGCATGTAAACAATAGAGGTAAGGAGTAGGCATATGACCAGGAAATAAAAACAAACAAAAGAAAATGCTTCAAAATTTAACAAAATTGTTTCTATCTGACTTTTTCAGGCCATCAAAACCTTAAGCGAGTGTCGATCTTTAAAATTTTGGCTTCAGATTTGAATATGGAAAATTACAGCTTTAAGATATCATAACAACTTTTAGACTTTGTAAACAAAAAATGCTGGAAAAATAATGGAAAAGATAGTAGTGAAAATTGCGCATTAAAAAACGAAGAAAAAAATTCAAAAACTAGTTTTGGGATTTTTCAAGGGATTGATCATACAACTAAAGTTGATTTTGTTCCGAATAGAATCAAAAAATTAACTTTAAGTTTTATTCTAGGTATATGAAGTCAGTTGAAGAGCATATCCGGGAACTTACGTACCGCTTCTTAGTTATTATTTAAAAAATATTATTTTAAAAATCTAAATTTTTTTTAATAATATATTTATTTTAGGAAAAAACTTGGGCAGTCTAATAAGTTCGAGTCTTTTTAAATGAAGGACGTTTTTTCGAAAAAAATGGAAGGATCGAGTAGTAGTAGGAGGGAATTTCTGTAGCGCAAAGGGCAGTTGGACCACTTGGGCCTGGTAGACCGATATTTTTCCTGCGGGCAATGGGAGACTAAGCACGTCGATTTCCGTGAGCCTCTGTTAAGAAGTGCCATTGCGATCTAAGTTAGAAAAATTATTATTAATTATACGTTAATCTCGGGAAATTCTCGACGGACACCAAACTCCATAGCGCCGAATAGCACAACAACAACTCCCCGAACAACAACCGAATAAATCCGAAATGATCAAGTCAAGGATCATATCCATGCTCTACTGCATTTTTGATTGTCGTGATGCGGTTCACGAGGAGTTTGTACCCCCGTGGATCCGCGTTATTTCGGATCACAGTGTGCTTTTTTGAGTTTAAATAATTTTGCCATGCTAACGTTGCGATCTTTCAGTATTATTATATGCACTTTGAAGACAAGCACTGACTTATGAAACCACCCTCGTACTTTATTGTATCAAGAGCATTTTTTACATTTTTTAAAGTTTGTTCAGTGATGTGTTTATGAAGATTATATTTATTAAGTAAATTAATAGACCTTTTAATTAGGATCAGTATAAAAAAACGGATTTTTGTCAGCTGCATGGACTGTCCTGTACTAAAAATTTAAAAATTTTTCAAATTTTAATGCCAGTTTGTTTTCTTGCTCAGCGAGTTGAATATGTTGATAATTTTTATGTAACTCGGAAATTTCAAGGCCTTCATGGCTTAACGTATAGATTCAGTTTTAAAAAGCCCTAAACTAATGATCACTAAAACGAAATACATAGAAGTCAATTTTATAAGCAACAATTGCATGTAATGCCATAATTTTACGTCCACTTCTTAAGATTCATACATTATCCGCAATTAATCATTTTCGCTTTTCTGGGCGTTTATCACGCATTATCACGACAACAACTAGTATGAGCCTCCATAACAGCTTCAATGGCTACAAATATAAGATATAAAATAAAAAAAAAACTTAATTTTATACGCTGTCCATACGTCATGGAGTCAAGACAATGCTGTTGACATTTTGGGCCCAAGATTTTTGTTTTTCGTTGTGACCATTGGACATTAACTTACTGGACGATTGTCAACAAGGAAAACAAACCATCAATAAGAGAATGCAACAAAAGCCCGGAGACAATAAACGATGTGCACACATTGTGCGTCCAAGTGTCAGTGTTGCTTAAGTATTTGAAGTAGCGTGAAAAAACATGAAATCCAACAATGGCAACATATATTTTCCCAATATTTTGAATGTATGACATATACTCCTACTGTTCAACCGTTTCTATTCCTAGATATTTGGTAGTTTTTTTTTTTTTTTTTGTTGATACAAGATGATGCATGTTCGCATTACCGCCTAACGGCATGCGAATACAAAAGACTTGGGCAACAAACTTGCAACGCGGAAAATGCATATGCATGAGTTCATGTGTATGTGCATGTAAGGAAATCTGTTTCCTCGTATCTTTCACCCCCGCACCGTAGTTTTTATTTATACATATATCCCGTCTTAAGATCAGTTTTCGTTTCTTGACTTTCGTTGCAGTGCAGTGTTGGCACTGTCCTTTTTAAAATGTCACAAAGAAACTATTTTAAGCGATAAACTACTTATGTACATACAGTATAGGATCAGTATAGGATGGACGTGGTAGTGGAGAGCCTTCCAAAAGGGTCGATATTTTTTTCAGTCGCTAACCCTTGTTAAGAAGTTTCGTCAGGACTAGCAACTTTTTCTTTTTAAGGTTACTACTAATAATGTCAGTGTCTACAAAAATCCGATTTTCTTACAAATTCTAAAAATAGACAGTGTTGCTCAACAACTAATCATAGAAAGTATGTAAAGTTTTTTATATAGCATGTTCTAAATGCAATGAATTTTAATAATTTACGATGTATGTATCCGTAAACCCATGTGTTATGAAAATGGGCATAGCCACGGGAGGAGTTTTTGAATTTACTCCTTAATATTGCGGACTTAGCATATTAACCCCAGTACCTCTCTAAACCAAAGGCAGGATCTGGGTATGTTCTGCTAGTTATCCGAGATTAAAACGCACGACGGTTTCTAGTTTTAAGTCAAGTGTACGATTCAGAACCCGAAACATACCTCTGAAGCTTTATAACTTGCGCAAGTTTTTAGAAAGATGGAGCTTTACAAAATTGAATTACTTCGAGTATCTCAAGGTATATGGAGCAATTATATTGTTGAAGTAAATAGTTAAGTTCTACTTAGCTTTGTAGCAAGCATTCCCCAGTTCGTCATTTAGTTGCCTGCACCTAATAAATCCTTTCCACCTGTCCGCTAAACAAATGCAAAACTCTTAACGTCAATTTTGAAATTCACTTGGCACAACATCAAATTCACAGTCAGATATTTTAATGTACACAACTTTACGATAAAGTAAATATTTTAAACAACTACTAAAGACCCTCAAGTCATATAAGTGAGTTCATAAAATCCAACTCCAATAGGCGGCGCCAGTTGCCTCTGAATTCACATCATAAGCTATGCGCCATTTACTTAACTTGGTTAATGATACTTTGGATGTTTTGGTCTGGTCTCTAGTCTGGCTTGGTCAGTCGGTCGGTCCACAGTGCCTGCAAATGCTGCTGGCACTTTGCTTTAGTCTGCTCCTGTGACCAACAGTAGTTAAAAATAGTACAGCAGACAAGTGAACAAGAAAGTCGCCTGGATTCTATTCGAGGGGCAAGTTTTTTCATATGGCCTTTCGATGTGTATGGGGCGCCAATGGTAGCAAAAACTTGCTACAACTAAACACGTCTCTAGTTTTAATGCATCAATTAAATTTTTTAATTATTGTTGTAACGAGTTGTTGTTTTTTTTTTATTGTTTTTGTTTTCCTGCTCCTGTCAACTACATGCTGCGATTTTTCCAGGCTTCGTCTTTAAGGCTGCTCGTTAGTTTCGAAAGTGAGCACTTTGGTTCGCAGTCTGTGTGGGGTGTCTGTCGGTCTCGGGTTTATCGATATGTTTTCATTATTAAATTAGTTTTATGACTAACAAAGAGGCCATCAACTATCAATAACTAGCAGCTGTGAACAATAACATCAAACAGCTTTAATTGATTGAAAATTAATTCATGGAGTTTTTTAAGACAAAGAAAACATATGTGTTTATATGAGGTAATAAAATAAAAGAACTTGTTGATATTTTTATGGGTTAACTCATATTTCATAATTTATAATGGGAATATTTGCAAGCAATTAATATGTAAATCTGAAAATATGGCTAAAAGAGAATGGTTACTCAAATGGGTAAATTTATCCAAAAAAAAAAAAAACACCTAAATTGTATGCTATCCGATTCATTTGGTCTCGATTTCGTTTCCGTTACGTTTTAATTTTTACTAACTTTATTTTAAGCTTTTTTTGCTTGTGGTTCCCAAGTACCAAAATTTCTGTGGAGCAAAAAAAAAAATGCAAGCAAGCCATCTTTCAAATGTGGCCGCTAGAGGGAGCAAGCAAAAAAAATCAGTTCAAGTTTGAAAAATTTAGGCGGGGGCAGCAAAATGAAATTGTGAATGGAGCAATGAAAATTACTCCGGAAGACCTTTGGACGCAAGCGGATTAACATCTAGTGACTCACACTCACTTTGTATAAGAACGTTGAGAAACTCTTGCAGTTCCGTTTTAATAGGAAAGAACCTATCCGAACAATTTCAGGCAGGGTGAATTTTTCAATCTTTTCTTGGCAGCCATCCTGGAGTTCTCGAAAATTATGAAAGAGTCGAAAAACATGGACTTGGCGGTAAACATGGACAAGACGAAATACCTCCTATCTACACGACACCACGTGGTTTAGATAGTTGCAGCTTCGATGTTTTTAAGGATTTCGTCTACTTGGAAACCAGCAACAGTATCCTTATCCGGATAACTCTTGCAAGCCGGTGTTACTTTGGGATTAGTAAAGAACCATTAGTGGCTATCGATAGCGTAGTGGTAGCGTACTCGCTTTGTAGCCCGATGGTCGATGGTTCGATTTCCCGAAGAGGCATTGGTACATTTGCCTAGCACTGTCATCGCTAGCAAAAAGATGCTATTTGCCCAAAAAATCTCTATTAATACAAGACACCGCCGTTCGGATTCGGCTATAAACTGTAGGTGCCTGTTCTCTTCGAACAGTTAGTAATAAAGATCCCCATGCTCCACCTAGGGGCGATTGACTAAATAGTCAATCGGGGAATTATTAAAGAGCTCAATAGTATAACCCTGTACAGATCCTTTACCATACCCGTGCTTCTCTATGGCGCTGAAGCATGGACATTGTCAACATCTGATAAGGCAATATTAAGGGCTTTCGAGAGAAAAATCCTTCGACGAAAAATGTGGATGTCGATTTCCGAATTCGAATTAACCACGAGCTGTATGAGCTGTATGGCGACGCTGAATGATGAGAATGCTCCTGATGGGCGTCGACCATAGGGACGCCCGCCTCTGCAATGGGAAGACCAGGCAATGGAGAATCTCCGTAGCATTGGAATCACCAATTGGTGCCGGCAGGCACAAGATAGAAACCGCTGGAGGTTGGAATGGCCAAATATAGAGGAGTGAAAGCAAGATTGTGAATGGGCTGTCGAGAGAAAAGTATGGGCCCGTTGGAGTTTAAGTATTTTACGATTTTGTGTAAACCTTATCTCCCCTTTAAACCCTTTCCCCCTACCCACCTGAAGACCCACCTTGAGCCCTATATTTGCATGGAATATTTTATATTCCATAGGCTAGATTACCACCATAGTGCCCAAGCCTTTCCGACGACACCAATGAAATATTATTATTAAATATTTTAATTCTCGATATTTGAGATTGGTCATGACTACTTACTTGGTTTCTATCGAAGTCTAATTGCAGCCCCTTCCGGACTGTTCAATTCATCTACTTCAAGCCACATTTGAATATTAAGCCAAAGCCACTAGGATGCTCACCGAAGGTATCTTATCCAATGAACAGCTTACAATACCTATGGTATCAAGCTTACAACTGCCAAGAATTGTTCTGGTCAATACTTTACTCCGATGAAGAGATACTTCGAACTAATAATGTTGGCCAGCATATTTCGTAGCCCATTACATTTCCCAACACTAGCTAAATTTTTTGTGCGAACTGGGTTAGTATCATGTAATGGAGTGAGCGACACAAGGTAGAGGACGTAATCTAGTAAAGGGGTTAGACCAACCCTCGGCAAAGATTAAATATTCTCATGGCACCCACAAGTCAAAATTTCAATCACTTTTAGGGATCTTTGAATCACGCCATAACCTGGTAACGGGTTGGGTAATATTCCCATTGCACTCACTTTTTCAATTTTAGTTACTTTTGTTGATCTTCAGAAAAGTGTTCCAAAGCAGTATATCTTGTGATGCAGCAGATAATGCTTCAATAGATAAAATTTTTTCCAAATATTTATACCTCGCATAAGATGATCCCCCCACACACAGCTGTATCTACAACTGCTCAATACAATGGTGTTAGCCAAAAAGTAATGTCAACACAAAAGTCAAAGGAACAAAGCATCTAAGGCCAAAATACACGCGTTACAATGCCAAACATTCAAAGATTCAAACATCCAAACAGTGGCAATATTTTGCCGTTGTTTACAGCATCAAGCCCTCGCCATGGGATTCTTGAGAAATTGGCGCATGCTGTGAATTACGGGGACATATCTATTTTCTATATACATATACTCGTATACATAGCTATCTACAGTCAATATTGCGTTGCTTTTGTTAGAGTTTTGCATGGTATATATATAGTATATATTTTTTTTTTCTTCATTCACGCCAAGCGCACACCGTTGGGATTTTGGGTACAGCGTCCATCGATGGTTTAGGAGCGAGCAAAACCAAACAAACGTAACGAAATCAGGCATCGCCTCTGGGGCCCAATGGATATCAACGATGATGCATTATGTGAGGCATTGCGGCTGCGGTAGCTGCTGGTCATGCTGTGGCAGCATGGCTCCTTAGCTGTAATCTTGACTAGCCTCAACTGCTGGAAAGTGTCAACCGCGGCGCGCTACCGTTCTACGTAACTTAACCTAAGGCAATAACTACAAAAAAAAGAAGGTGATAGGTGACGTTCAATATAGAATAGCCGATGTTTGAATGCGCTCACAAATATTTGAAGTGACTCAGGATGAGCTTGTATTTATCGAAAGTTGCTAAAAAATAAAATCTCAACTTTGGTTGGGGATTGGAAACTTTTTATAAGGGCTGTTTAAATTTTTGTTCTCTATAAGCGAACCTCCATCCGCAATTTTTTTTCGAATTTGAAACGATTTTTTAATAAATGTTTTAGCAACTCGATTAAAAATTCTTATCCTTAGCGAATTTTAATCCACAATTTTTTATTGAATTTCAAAGAAATTTCTATAAACTGCCCAGCACATTTGCTTCAATATGAAAAATTGAATTTTTATGAAAATCAAATTTTTAGAAAACAAAATATTTATTATATGGCCTGAGAAACTTCATAAGGACTAATTTCCAAAAGTTTTGGAGCTTTCTTAGGAATTATCTATAGGCTCAAAACCAGATTTTTATATATATATTTATTTCTACACTACTGAAGAGTTTAGTTATGCGTTTTTAAGTAGGCGCCCCTAAGTGGAAATAGGAAGGAAAAAAAAAATTTGTTAGTGCCTGTTAAAGTGGTGCTGTAAAAAAACTCATTTGTATTTTTATAGACACTTATATGAAATCGAAAACTTTGGACTTCATTTCACATAGAATGGGACGATGTGAGCTAATGATGTACTTTAAAGCCTTGCAAATTTTTGAGAAAATGAGGATTTTAGATTTTTTCAAAAAAATTTGTGGTCTGTCTCTTCAGTTACATCATTTAGTACCACTCTTACCCTTTAATTTACGAGTTCAAGAGCTCAATTACGATTTTTCGCAAAGTTATGGCTATTCGCAGTTACTCCGTTTTTCGGATACATAACCCCAAATATCTCAAAATCCTGAAGAGATGGGCCGATTCTGACCCCGGATTCGGATTACTTCGGAAATGACCTTTGGCTTTCTAACAACTAAACCATGTTGACCTGTGTAATTAATTTAATACTTTGTTTGGATTGTTAGAGCGTCACTTTGTTCCTAAACAGCTCCCAACAAATAATAAATAGTCAACGACGTTGTAAAAAATGTCCAGCAAAGATTTTTTCTTACAGCCATTTGTTACGCCCGTAACATTAAAACAGCTGTTGTTAATGAACTTGGTGGCCGTATCTTACTTACTCCTACGGCTATGATATTCGTTGATGCATACACCCTTTTCGAAAAAAAATTTTGATCCTGGCAGAGTTCTTGGCCCTCGCAGAAATTTCTACATCATGAAAAAATTTTTATATTTTCAAATATTTTCTCTCATCTTTTTTACTGGGCTGTTCCCATCTCTCGTCCACACCCTCTCAGGCGTTACATGACTCCCATCGATAAAAAAAAAAATACACTTCGTAAGAGTATAACAAAAGGAAACAGTGGCCAACACTTTTTTGCATTTCTTCATATTTTTCGCAAGCGTTGAACAATTTTTCGTTGGAATTTATCTGATTCTGTTGAGTCATGCAATGTCTTTGCCACCGCCACCGTTTGAATTATGGAGATGATAATGCGTTTGAATATGTGTTTACATCTGTGTGTGTGTGTGAGTGTGTGTTTGTGTCACATGACTAGTGTGATGCCGTGCCAAGCTATTTCGCTATGCAAAGCTCAAAATAATAATAATAATAAAAAAAATAAAATTTGCATTTAAATCAGCAGCAGCCAAACATAACGAAAGACTTAGGCAACAAACTTGCCTCAGTGCCACCACAGCAATTAAATGCCTGGTACCCTCTATAGCCGCAGCCAGGCTTTAAGTTGGCCATTGTCACCCCTTTCACTTGCCCCCACCTTGCCACATTGCCACCTTACCACATTGCCAAAAAAAAAATAAAGGAGAAAAAACTTTTGCTGCCGCAGTTGGACACGCGCACTTGAGACTTAATTGAGTTTATTAGCCCGCTCCTGTTTCTCGTCATTGTCCGGGAAAGAAGCGAAAAAATGAAGAAATTGTTGCTTGTGAAAATAAAAATATATGTATATACATATATAAATTCGCAAACATGCTATGTACAGAAATAACGGTAACAACAAAATTCATTTTTCGTATACACTGTACCTAAGGCGTAAGGAGCATATTAATTTAGTGAAAACATTTCGAGTGTAAGAGCTCATAAAGTATATCACAAATGATCTCTACGATTCAAGAGACCGTGTTCGAATGTTCAGGGATAGAGGTACTTTTTCCTAATTTGCGCATGATCATAATTATATTTTAAACAGCTAGCTTAGTCATAGAACAAGTCCTAGATATAAGTACCTCAACTTCCTGCGTCTTTCAAAAATTTTTTTCCGCTTCATATAACTCTTATGCTTAATTATAAGGTAAAAAAAGGTATTAAAAGGTAATTAGGCCTGAACTCTTTAGATTAAGAATATCACACTCCAATTGTACTTCGTAATGTTTAAGATTAAGTACAGAAATTTAAAAATTCAAAATTATGTATGTTACTTAAAAAATAATTTTTTTGTATACTTTTGTTTTTACCAATATTTCATAAATATTAATGCCAAATTTATAATATTTAATAAATAAATATAAGTAATAATTTTTTAGTGAGATCAACTTGCTTACGCCATCTAGCGACAAAAGCAACTTCAACATTTTGCCTCTTTATATGAAGCTCCACCTATCGGCAATAATGTATTAGTATACGGTCACACTAAAAGACACACAGAACAAAAAAATAAATAATTGAATTTAATTTATTGCTTGTTGCTTATATCATTATATGTGGAACATAATATCGTTAAAATGACCCGACAGTCCTCAAATCTTTTAAATTAATTTTCGATGAATCTTATGCACCCTTTTGGTCTTATCTCGAATGGTCAAGAGTTGAGAGATTACAAAAAATTCTAACGTTATCATACAACAAAAGCTCGCAGATCAAACTACTTCCGTAAATCTCGAAATAACGCACTTGTGGCCCCAATTCGTTTAGATGGACAATCCAAATCAAACTCTTGTATCTTTAAAATTTTTCAATCTCTATTAGTCATTTTATTGAGAGTTTTCGAAATGCAAATGAATTTACCAGACCGTCACTATTCACGCATAAATTGGTCTCTTTATAATTAAATATATTCAAGGCCCATATAGATTTAGAAATTTCATATGCTCAAAGATCGAGAAATTAGCCCTATCGCTGAAAAAATTTGTTTCAAAAAATCGGCACTAACAGATTGTTTTTTATCAAGGGTACCACAGAAATCTATTTTGCCCAAATTTCCTCAGCATTCTAATTCTCGGCGACACAGACTGCCCATTGTAACGGTTTCAAAATCAAATGAATTTACTCGAAATTTATTATTTTTTAAACAATTTCAAATGGCTATTAAACTTATGACTTATCTGTATATTTATAATTTAATGTAACAAATTCAAGAACAACTTGCCAAACTAAGGAGTTGTCACCAAGTCGTGGGAACAGATCTTACAAGACTCTTTAAAATTGGAAAAAAAAAAAGGTAGAAACAAAAGTGAAGTAAGCTCTCCAGGGTAAAGTGTATTTTAAGTCGGTATGTTCAAAGTGTATTGAATTTTTGGCTGCGTTTTACAACTTGTGTTGTCCATGTTGCTTGGCCAGCAATCAACGAGTGTCTGTGGAAGCCGCCCGAACGCCTTCTTTCGGCATGCTCATGGACAGACATGTCATGGTAGCTGAGTCCGGTAGTATTTTTGAGTAGTCCTTCCCTCTCATAAATTAATGACACTTTATTGTGTGAGCTGCATAACTGTGCGAACTGGAATGATATAAAATAAAATGCAATTTGCAATATAATTAAATATATGTAGCTTATATATTTTATGAAAACATCAGATGCAGCTGTGGCAATAAGCACGTCCTTAAACTATTTACTTTCCACTCAAAACTTCAGTTCGTAAGCTAATATATAATATCATAATTTTTTATTTTGTATAATCGTTTCTGCGAAACAGTTTTACAAACACGTAAATGGTTGCATATACGAATACTTTTACGATCTGGTAAACATTTTTGATATCAGCAAAAGATTACAAAAGAGACAAAGACCAAATTAATTCCCAGAAAATTTCTTGAAGTGCAGAAGCTAGAATGCTACGACAGAAGTTATATTATCAAAAGAGTCGTTTTCTAAGCTAAGTCTTTAGATGTCGATTTATATAAAACTTAATTAATTCGGTAATATAAAAGTTTTGGGTGTGGAGGGGCCTTTTTTTATAAAAGATTTTATATGGTTCTAATATTTTTGATCAGTAAGTGACATTATGGTTTAAGGTTTTTGTCCGATTACGATCTATTTAAAACACACAGTCAAGTTTATGCCGGATAGCTTTTTAAGACGCACAGTATTGCGAAAGTTAATGAAGTTTTATATAAAGCAAACAAATCAATTTTCAATTAATATATATTTTTTTTCCAGTAAAGCTGATTTTTCAAGCTAAAGGGTACAACATTTTGTGGGGCTGAAACTTTAATAGTAATCAGTTGTTCTTAAGGGTTTCAAAAAATTGGACCATTAGGTCGCTGAAGTAGCTTCTTAGCTAAATTGATTAATTTTTAGCCAACCTCCTAAAGCCCTCTACCGTATTGGAATAAAAAAAAAAATGTGGTACAGTCGAGGCGGTGCCCGACAGTGGAATACCCTGTATCTTTTGTCTCGAAAAATTTTTTCCTGCATATTCCTTCTAAGAACTTTCCAATTGGAATTTTTTTTTGGTGAAATTCGATATTTATACCTATAAGTTCCCTAAATTTTTACCGATTTTATGAAACTTGAATGTTACGTCAAAGAAGTTATTTAAAGTATATGGGGTAAGTTTCAAGTTGGTATGTTGAGGGGTGTGGGAGAGAACACGGTAAATCGATTGCAGGGGTTGGGGGACCGCATCAATAAAATTTGGATGGATTTGTTCACTAGAGCCACATGAATCAGCTTACCAAAAATTGTGATTCTAGGTCACTTGTAACCATAATTACGAAGAGGCAAATATTGACGCAGTTTTTAGGCAAGGAGTGGCGAAATTTGTTTATTTTTCACTATAACTTTTGCTGCATTTGTCCGATTTGTTTTTTTGGTATAAAGGACTTGGGGTCTGCCACGCCTCCTTCTGTCCGTTACATACATTGCACAAATCTAGTATACCCTTTGTACCTATTGGTACAGGGTATAATAAAATAAAATAAGGAAAAATATGCATTGTATATTTAAAAAGTAAATAAAAAAATCGATTTTTTGTCTTAAAATGAATATAATTTATGTATGTCGTCAAAGAGTACGCATCAAAACACCAACCCCTCCCATTTTTTAACGCTGAATATTTTGGAAACTTCAAATTTGAGATTGCAGCATGAAAGTGAAATATTCGTAGATTTTCGTCAGTTTGTCAATTTTCAAAAAAAAAAAACGAAAAAAATCAAAACATTGCACAAGAGCTCCCTCTGGCGGTGCTCAAAATTAAAATAGATGTTAAAAATGGATTCCTCGACCCCAAAAATACCCATTTGCACATTTGGCTAGAAAAAATGAATATGAATACAATGTCTAATTCGATTTTTAAATATTTCGAAAAAAGCCTTTATTGATTAGTTTGGCGACTCGAATTTTGTCTTAGACCTTGGGCAACGTTTCTTAGAATGACCCATAGAATAAAAATCGCGAAGAGCCTTTATACCCTAAAAAATTAACCCACACTAATATACACTCTTCAGCTCGAGAAAGCAGGACCCCCCAACTAGACTTGTCTTAAATCTTGAAAGTATGAGCTAAGTACGATTCCCAAAACTGGCAAGTTACCTCCATATTCACTCTCCCCAGATATATTTTATGTTACTTTGGATAACCTAAGCGCTGTCGGGCCTTAGTCTGCCAAGAACTGGGATTTTAAGCAGCTTATTTACCAACCCACAGCAAGAAAAAAATTAGTATTTTCTTCCGAAGAATATAAACTACTTTAGCCATAGAGGAAAAATAAGTGTAACCACAATAAAAATCAGCCTTGCACTAATATCGTTTTGTATTTTTTACCCGAAAATGATCGTTGTAAAAATGACCGTTATGTATTTGACCTCAATTTATGTTCGTCTGTTCCCTTGTACTTTCTAAGTCGCTTTTCATAATTTGACAAGTCAGGTATCATTGGAAGCGTTTTGATCGTCCGCTGGTCATAAACTATGTAACGTCACAACAAATTGAATATGGCGCCCTCTAGAGGATATAGTGTCATAAACTATATATTATATGGTTGAAGTTCGCTCGCAGCTTGCTATATAGATCCAATCAAAATAAATTACATTTTTGATTAAATTAAGAAAAATTTGGTTTCTTTTTGCCCGAATATGTTGGATTTTTAAGAATAACACCCAAGGGCGAAATGGCTTTTAAGCTACCTAAACTTAACAAAATTTTAAGTGGGTCTGTAAAACTTTACAAAATAGATTTTCTTTTCAAAAAAATTTAGAGAATCTCTCGACAGGCCTAACCCACAGACTACGTGTGCAAGGTTCAAAAAAAGGGTTCAATTAAATTGGACATGGTAGTCATTCACTGCAAAAATCATGTCGGTCAGGTTAGCATCTTTTGGGTTACCGCCGTTTCACTTGGATGCGCCTACAATCCTTAATGTTTGTGCCGTGTATTACACTGTCAGACTCTAGATGAACTTTTCTCGCAGAATATAACTTGTAATACAAATTTTCTGCCATAGACAAAGTGTTAATTAATGAGTTCAGCTTTTAGTTGAAGGCTGCAAATAAAAGAAGACAAAACACTTGCCACATAAACCTTTGCACTCATTAAGCCAACACATACAGAGACAGAAACTGGAGTTGGACTCTTTTTGGTTTGGTATGGTTCATAGAGCAGCTGCATGAAAATCGTAAAACTGCGCCAAGTTCAGTGAACAAAAAAACTCTCACTAGAGACTTGAAAAATTAACGCTTTTGACAGCCAAACGGACTTTCAAATGAGCGACAAGGGGAAAGAGTGAGAGAGAGTTCGAGGGGACATGGGCAGTTAACTTGGCTTGAAACGAAGCGAATGCGCATGAGCAACAAAGTGTCAATGAGGCTGGCGTTCAAGTTAACAAGATTGGCAGCGACGTTGACTGCGTCGTCGACGTCAACGTTGAATGAGACAACGAACCAGTCAATGTTAAGATTTTCTCATAAGGTGCAAAATCTGTCGACATCATAAAAAAAAAACTAAAAAATAAAAAACATATACAACAAAATTAAAGCACTGTGTTAACACGAAAGTCAACGACAAAAAAAAATTTTCGGATGGGACGTTGGCATCATAAAACGTCGGGGCCGCCTCTTAAGTTGCTCTTTGGTTTGGTTTGGTTTGGTTTTTTTTTTTGGGGAAACGAGGTTTGCTCCTAATTAGTCTCTGTTTGCGGGTTCTCTGCAATTGAGGCTGCTGCGCTTTAATATTTTCTCATATAGTATTTTATTATTTCTGGTAAAAGTGCTTCCCTCTCTTTTTTTCTTTACTCAATCTCTAGCACATGCTGCTGCCCCTTTCAAAACAAAGACACACTTTGCCGACTGAGCATGGAACAATGGACCACTTAAAATTGACCGCTAATAAATAAATTACCTGCTTAACGATAACACAACCGATAACCAAGCAAGTCAAGACTGCGGGGTGCTTCTATATACCTATGCTAACCTGACACAAAACCGACCTCCAATGTCTTAATGTCTCAATTATTCTCATACATATTGTTTTGAAATTTTTCTTAATTTTTTTATGGTTATTGCTGCTTTGTTTGGCTTAAACTTATAAGCAGCTTGCCAAATTGCGGAAACTTTTAGCATTCGAGTAGGCAAAAAAAAAAAAGAGCCCGAGAATTAAGAGCAAAAAATGTTTGTGGTAATTCAATTTAAATGGGGTCATAATGAGCAAATGCCTTGACTACGCCGGGTGGCTAACCCCTTAATTTACAAAAATAATGGACTTACCAACTGACCATAGATTTTATTGTTTGTGTTTTATTTGAATAATCAAAATTGTTATAATTTTTTTTGTTTATATCCTAATTAGCTAATTTGCAAACAATTAAATAGTGATTCACTTGCGACTTTTCGACAGTGGAATACGCTTAAATAAATTTAATTTGGCGTGAACAAATTTGCATTGGTAAGATAAAGGCTATTGGATTGTTCATTCAAAATCTTTAAGGTAGCAGCATTGTAATAATTTTCGGTCGGGTTAGATATACTTATAGAAGTTAATACCGCAAAATTCTCCTACAGAGACATGAATCGTCGAACCTTAACTTGGCAGAGCTGTTTCTAATGGTCATCTGTGTGTGGCTATTGTTACCCACGTTGGGATTGGTTATACAACACAGCTGTTGAAACTGCTGGCGCCATCTAGTGGACTTTGGTGGCGCCAGCTTAGGTTAATATTATTTCTACCAAAAGGCACCTTTCATATTTTAACTTAATATTATTTTCTTAGTTTAATCATTTAAACCTCTTGGTGGAAATAGTGTCAACCAATGCTTTACCTAAGATGGTGCCACCAAAGTTCACTAGGTGGCGCCAGCAGTTGCAGCAGCTGTCTAACATTTTTATTTTTTTTTATAACTGTTTTGTGACTATAACTTCTAAAAACAAAGAGTCACAGATAAACAACTAATGCGCTTTACAGTTGCGTTTAATTTTACTAATATTACAAATTTTAACAGACTAGTATTTTAGTGCTTCGTTGTAACTAGTAGTATATAAAGGGTCATCAATATTGAGGTTTTTTTTTAAAAAAAAAAAAACCAAATATGTATTTAAATGGATCGGAAAATCTTTATTATCAATGGTAATGTTGGCCTCAAATGCTTCAATCGTAACTGGATTATCCACAAAGACTTTAGACTTCACGTAGCCCCAAAGGAAAAAGTCTAACGGTGTGATATCACACGATCTTGGTGGCCAATTCACCGGTCCGGAGCATGAAATTAATTGTTCATGGAATGGGTCCTCAATATGTCCATTGTTTCACGGGCTGTGTGGCAAGTAGCGCCGTCTTGTTGAAACCAAATGTCGTCGAGATCTCGGGCTTAAATTTCAGCTAGCAAATATTTCGTTATCATGGTGCGATAACGGTCGCCAAATATGGCTACGGTCTGAGCAGCGTCATTTTTAAAGAAATATGGACCGATGATTCCACCGGCCCATAAACTACGCGCTGGACGAGCTCTATTCGGTCGAGTGGCATCCAATAATGAATATTGGGTCTCAAATTTGTTGATGGTATGGCGAATACTGGTCTCAATAGGTCGATTATGGTGACCATAAAATGGTAAACGTTGTTCGGGTGTAAGTTTTTCCATGATGAAATGGCAATGATAACTGAATAAAAAACACATGGCAAGCTGACAGTACTCACTCGTGGTTTATCAAAAAAACCTTATTAAATTATTATAAAACCTCAAGATTGATGACCCTTTAGTATATACTATGAACTTTATAGTGAATTTTAAGACTAATCAGGTAATTCTCGAAATCTTTAGATGTCTTTTTAAAGTATGCCTCCCAAATAGAAACATTCATTCACTTAGTTTTTGTTGCAAAAACTTCATGAAACCCAGTTCCCACGTTTGGCCAACTAAATAAAACTCATACACACTATGAAAGCAGCCTGAGAACATTTTAGCTTGTCCACCTGCAAAAACGTGCACTCAAAGGAAAGAAGATCTGCTGCACACTCAAAAGTATCTCTCAGCTGCGTAGACTACCCACATACTGCAACATTTTTTTTTTTTATGGCAGGTAGTGAATATATTTTTGGCTTAGAGTTTTTCCCAAACATTTCCAAACAATTGAGTTTTCAAAATGACAATTTTTTTGTTGGTCTTTAAAAAGAAATAGAACAATGAGTGACATTGCACCTGAAACCAAACTAAACCTGAACCTGAACTAGCTAACACGGCTATTGTGTGCGCCCTTTTGTCTATATCAATATATAAAATAATAATACTTTATATAATTAAAAAAGTCTGCGGCAGCTGCTCAAAAAAATTGTATATGAACGCACAAACATCAATTGAATTTCTAAGAACTGACCTCACCGACTTTCGTATACACTTACGCCAAGCTGTGACCGATATTGGTATCAATTTTGTTACTATCTACAATATTAAATGTTTTCTGCTACCACTAAAATATGTTCTAAAATATGGATCTTTTTATCAGATTACGATTTTTCAAGACTTTGAGGTCTCAAATAGTCAGGTTTCATATCGTTCGTGATAGACCAGAAAAAGTGTGACTGCTCTTTTTTTAAAAGATAAATTTCTTAACGGTGACCAAAATCCAAATAGGCAATTTTTTTTGAATGCAGATTCTGGATACTCTCTTCTCAAAACCGTAGATTCTGCTATTCAAATTACGAAATTATTTTGCAAAATGGCAAATGGTCATCAATAAAATTAATTTTTATAAAAATTAAATTAATTAAATTAAAATTAATTTTATAAAATTAATTTTTATAAAAAATAAAATTAATTTTCAACAAAAGGATTCCCGTAAAAAAAATATTTTCGAACTACGATTCTAAAAAGTGATTTGTCGCATCTTGCTTTTCTAATCTCTACCTAATTCTAGTCGTTTCCACAAACGCATAGAAGGAGGCATGCACGGACCTGATATGGTGATTCAGTCATGCTCTGTCTTCACAAATCTCTAATACTCTCGATCCCATGGCTAAAGTGTACAACTAAAGAGTTAGCTATAGAAAAACTTGATACAAGAAAATACTGAAGGAGTAAAGGTGGTCTCCCTCGCTTAGATAGTCTCCGACATCTTAGCTTTCATACTGCTCCTACTATTGGAGCATAAATTCTAGGAACGGATATGCTTCTTCCTGCATGTTGCATACATTTGCACAAACATAATATACTTCTTATACTCTATTTACAGCTTGCATAAAAACAAGTTCGTTGCTTAAGTCTTTTGTTTTTCGTTAACTTTTTTTTCGGCTAATGCAAGGAGCCAGCCTTAAAACTCGATTTAACGCTTGGCTACTGACAAATGAAAGGCATATCCTGTTGATCCTGTTATGAGGAAATAATTATAATGCAACTACAAAGACGTGTGAACGCCAACTGGCATCAGCTTTAATTACAAAAATAATTAAAAGCTCATAAATTTTTAAAAACAAAAAAACGCGCTACCACAAAGTTGTGCAAATTTAATTATATAGCCAGCCCCAATAGGCCTTAATTAATTCATTCAGTACAACAACAGCAATAACAACACCTCCCAGCTAAATCAATCAACGCCAAATATAGCTTTTGAGCACACCACAACTCCCTCAGGACATGGGTTGGCCAAGGCAATAAGACAGCCATAAACTGGTTTTTCACATACTTGGCTCCTGTTCAGGATGTGCCTGTGCTGCCAAGCACTTAGAATATGTATTATGCAACTGCCACTTGCAGTTGTGTACTCACTTTTTTTGTTTTTCAGTACATATATATATAATTTATTGATTTTATATGCCAGCACATTTGTCTTTTGGTCTGTCAGAGTGCTCTGACAGTTGCTGCCACTGTCCAGTGTAGTCGAAGCTGTCATCTCTCATACTTCGTTAGCTGTCACTTTAATTGCATGTGTCGTGTGTTGCCAAAAATACTTGCATTCATGCAGCGTTGGCAACGTCAACGCCACTTTGCCACTCTGGCAACACTGCCACAGACGCATGTCCTTCGCGTTCGTCATAAACTTGAATGTCATTTTAATTTTGCATGCTGCCAAAAATTGCGCAAGGTGTGCCACTAGGACACTTTTTTTTTTTAATTTTCTGTATTTTTTTTGTAAAATTATTTTTTACCCTTGCATTGAAATTTATGATGATTAAGTTATATGCTGTGGACACGCTGGCGGTTAGCTTAATACTTTTGGTACTCATTGTAAATTAGGGCGAATTGAATTGTTTTACCCTGTAGCTGAGCCTAATTGATACAAGAAAATAAAAGACAAAGTACTACTACTCCCAAATGTTGCTTATAAATTATTTATAACAGTTTTACATGATCTTTTATTAATTTACAAGGGTCGAATAAACTGTTATAGAGAAATACATTAAGTTTTTCATGAGTGGAGCAGATAAAAAACAAATTATGTTGGTTCATATAAGCCAACAACGAATTCCCTGAAGCAACCTTTTTATAAGTAAAATGGGTAAACGAAGCACCTATACTTTGGGTAGAAAGCTGTGTTGGAAGAAAACGAGTACAATCACACAACCCTTACGCCAAAACGATCAGGAAGACAAAAAAATGACCACAAGATTAAAATGCCACAAGGTACCTTCAAATCTTTTTGAAATCGACCAACCTTTCCCCCAAAATAATGACACTCGCAGAACATTTTTTTTTTACCCTGTGCCTTTAGTTTTTTGATGTACTTAAGCAATATACCGAATTTTATTGCAGTGCGATGGTAAAGGATATCCCAAAGTCATCAGCGCACGACTTTAACGAACGCCATCTTTTTCTCTACTCATACGTGGGTAAATATTTTATTTTCATTAAATAAATGAGGAACTTAGGGAGTTACAGGCAAATGCTAACAAATTTTAAGAAACCCAATTTGGGAATTTGGCTGATATCAGTTCAAACGTATACAATACCGTAATGATAAGAGGGAGCTTTTAGAATTGTAACGTACTTGTCTTGCGAAACATTATCAATCGTCATAAGTCTAACTTTAAATAGTTTGAAAGTTTTTATCTATTCGATGAAAGAATTTAATTCAAGTAGCATTCAAGACGTCTTTATTTTCGTTGTCAAACTATATATTGATGATCATCTATGGTGCTTTACGCCAAACCTTGTCGGGCACTTCTGCATTTCTGCCCGACACCACAGACGACTTTTCATTTTTTCTATTAATGTGTCAGATAAAACTTTTCAGTCTCGGAACCAGGGCTTAAAATATAATTTGACATGGGAGAACAACTTAATTATTTTTCACCTTTGACCCACTACCAAAAATATTTATGGTGTTCCTATATAAAATCAAATTATTGATGAATTTTTTTTTTTGTGTTTTTATCAGAAATAGCTTAAATTCAATCTATTAGTTGGTGGCAGTGACGGATCCATGGGGGTGAAAGGCAACATCAATGGGGCATGTCTCCGAACATAGTCAGTGGCTATACACTGACCGATCCTTCTTTATGAAGTCTCTATTTGGTGGCCTACACTAAACAAGAAAACCAACCTAAAACAGCTGAGTAAGGTTCAGCGTACCACAGAAATGACCATCAGCGGCGCACTTTGCTCGACCCCAAAAGAAGCACTAGATGCTATACTAAACCTCCTGCCTCTGGACAAGGTGGGTAAACAATAAGCCGTTCTATCAGCTCTACGCATGAGAGAGGCGAAAAAATTGAATGATCTTGACTTCGGTCACTCAAAGATTCTCAAGGAAAACCCTTTTATTCCCGAGAGTAGGGACTACTGTACCCCTCAGGAATTATAACCAAATTCAAAACCCATATTCCAACCAGGGAGGAGTGACAGCCAGGCGGCTATTAAGTCCCTCGCTTCGTTGACATCATGCATGAAGTCAGTGAAGAACTGTCGCTCGCCTCTGGAGGAGATGGCTGAGAAGCTTTCAATCCACTATCACCGGACACTGGCTGGTGGGAATCCATGCATCCAGGCTTAACGCGATGAGGAGAAGCTGAAGACAGTGGAGCACCTTTTCTGCCCTGGACTGTACAGGACAAGGTCTAGCTTTCTTAAGTCATACTTTCTTAATCTTAGCTAACAGAACAGAGTCCCAAATGCCTCTTAAGGTTCATTCAGGCCGCTGGATGGCTGTGACTCATCTCATATAGGAAACCTCTGAGTGGTGAAGAGTGGTGAAAGGTCCACCGTAGCGGAATCACAACGGGCCTATTCTTGGCCAAAGTGCGTTGAGACGCTAAGTCCCAACTGCTGCCCAAACCTAACCTAAACACTACGAAGTGTAAAAGCCCCCCCAAGACCAAATCCTGGGCCAGCGCTTGGTTGGAGGTTTGGGGGGTTCAAAAGTGCACAAAATTCGATCACGTAGTATGGGTACGGTCCCTTGGATACAATTTATTTTTTAACCACTTCGAAAAGTATGAAATGAAAAGAAACTAATTGCTAGTATTAACTGGTAAAGTTGAAATTGGTCACCAACATAAGATACTCGTATGTTATATGTTTTATATTTAGAATATTTCAAAAAGACATACAAATTAAATGCCCAAATTTACCGCTATTCAACTAGTTTATAAGAAAGATGATACCTTAAAATCAACCCTAAAAACTTTTTAGTTGTACATATTATATATCCACGCTATCCTTTTAGAAATTATACCCTTTCGTATACAGTTTTGATGAATAGATAATAAACGAAATAATAAGAAAAATGTTCACGAATTTTAATTAAAAAGTTAAGACGCACGCAAACAGTGTGCCCAAGCTAAATTGGATAACATTTTAAAGGGAATAACATTTATTTTAGGACACCTTTCTCCTAATATGCGCTGCAGCTGCAAGCCAAAATATAAACTAAGAAAAAGTATTACAAAATATATCTTAAAAGGGTGCTAATGATAAAAGGAGTTAATAAAACGATTCATTATTAAAATGGAGCTCAAAAATTTGCGTTTGGGGTAAGATGAAATATGAGTTAATAATTAAAAGATAATTTTGCGCAACTCCTTTAAGCCACACAGACTAGCCAACTGCTACAATTAGCTCAATTGCAGCTGCAGCTGATGCAACCAACTGCTGCAACCATTGCAGTCGCTGCAACTTGTTGCAGATGCATATCGCGTTCACACTGCCTACTCATTAGCTTAACTGCAACGAAGCGCAGCGTGTTTATTTTATTAATTTTGGTTACCAAAATTTTTCAACTTGTGGTCAACATGCAAAGTTTGGCAATAAGCGTGACCATTTTCAAAATCCCCCCTCAAAAAAAAAAGCTGTCAAAATTTGCCATAGTCAAAGCTGCATTTATTCCTTACCCTTCCCAAAAAAACAAGGCTTATCGAAATATACCAAAACTAAGAGCGTTACATTGTGATCCGTGCGTGTCTTTCGGAGCTCTCGTGTCTTTTGGCCATTCTACTGTATGCGACTGATACGCTTTCTACACACTCACTGCCATACTCCGAATAGGGGGAACAGGTGTAATGATTTTGTTTTTGCACCTTGACTTTAGCTTCCGTTTTTTCGTTCGCTTGTCGATAATTTTTGGCTGGGGGTAATTTGTGTGCGTTTTACTTCCTCTCCATAAAGGTTCGTCTGCAGCAATAGTGTTCAAATACAGGGTGTCTTTTATTGCTGTGTTGCTATTTCCTGCGCTACCAATTGCGCCAAGCTAGGGGTTTGGTTCTTGGCACGCTCAGCCAGTGCTGCAAAACGTTTTCAGAGTATTATTAGGCATATTAGCGATATGCTAAGTATTACCCAGCTTCTTGCGTTCTTTGTGTTTTTGGGACTCCATATGTAGGAATTGTATAATCGTGAAATGCATTATGGGTAAGACTACATACAATTGCGGAATAGAACGCCAGGAAAACGTCATGATTCGAATTATTTGGGTTGAACGAATTTTTATTTATAATTATGAATAACTCGAAGCAAAAGTCTACTTGATTTAATATGTACAAGCTTGTTTTTCTTTAAAAAAAAATTCTGTCTTATTTAATTTTATTGAATTTTAATAATTAAGCTAGCCTTAGAATTTACAGATCAAGAATTTTTTTTGCAACAGTGATATTTTAAAAATTTTGGTATTTGAAGCTATTTTATTTTATGGCAACAAAAACTTTGGTCCAAAAGAAAAGGCTAAGACTGGCCGTGGTATGTACTGGCTTTGTTGTCTATTTTTCAATGCTTGATTTTCCTAACGTTGTACAGTGTTTAGGACACAAAAAAACTAATAAAAAAACTTCAGGCTGATGGGAAAGCGCCTTTAGTCAATTGCCCTGTAATATCAAAAATGCTTTTTTTGATAATGATAAACTATTTTTTTGACTTAAATGATTTTTAATAGGGTATTCACGATTGCTTTTGGTAAAAAAGTTGCGCAAATACTCAACCGGCTAAGCGTGAAAGCCATTTTTGTAGATTATGAGCTGATTTGTTGAGTTTGTGATTCTTCTTGCACAAATTTAAAAAATTAAGTTTATTTTGGTTTTGTTGCTTTCCTAATAAAAAGTATTGATTGCTTAATTTAATAAATTAGGTTAGCCATATGAACAAGACTTTTTTGTTGTATTGCATAATTTTTTCCCGTTTTTTATCACAAAATGTTTAAAAAATTTCAACAATCCATTTGAAAATACCGCAAACAGCCGTACTTCGCAACACTTTCAGCATAGCACAAAAAAAAAGTTTAGTTGAGAGTTGAAACTCAGCTTTTTACATTTTGCTGTTGCAAAAGTGCTCAACTTTTCAACACCTAAGCCATGAATACCCTACGAAATTTTTAAATTTTTTAAGCAACGAATCTAGCGTAGTCGAACTGTCACACTTTGAATGGCAAAATTAATATTCAATAAATTGAAAAAAAAAATTGAATGTAAACTAGCAAATAGGGATTGCTAACCACTGTGAACACTAAATAATAATTTTACTACAACTGGATGTAGTCCCAATTTTAAATTTATTTAGTTGTACGTACGTCAATTATGTACCCCATAACAGAACTCTAAGGCTTACGGCGATACCAGGATTACTATGCTGCACAAATTTTTAAGATCGAGTCATTTCCGACCCACTTTCTTATAAACTGCTATTATCTGCATTATCTGTAAAATGTCAATACTTATGATATCAACCGAATTTCCCATGTATATTAGTAAACAAAAATAACAATTTGACAATGATATTAAAATGATAAATTAATGCCCACTGACGGGAACCCCACTGTTTCACAATATTGTTTATGTTTAATTATAAATCCATTGATCCAATGGATTAGCTAGTATTTTTTCTTTTAAAAGAGATATCTGTCCCAACACTATTAAAACATATAATATTTGTCTACGTAATCCAGAACCAAACTTACAAAACACCCTGTATCAATCGACCATTTATAATTGTTAATTTTATACTAAAGACTTCATTATCAGAAAAGTATAC
This sequence comes from Chymomyza fuscimana, assembly GCA_949987675.1. Taxonomy (NCBI): domain Eukaryota; kingdom Metazoa; phylum Arthropoda; class Insecta; order Diptera; family Drosophilidae; genus Chymomyza; species Chymomyza fuscimana. Next base: position 120,408,474 of record OX465088.1, on the reverse strand, counting down.
AATGTGTTACAAACAAGAATATGAGACTACACTGAAAGAAATTAAATGTTTTTCAGGTAAAATACATATTAGTAAGATGACTTTTGATAATACTGGATTATTGAAATAACAAAACAGAAATGTTTTGTTTACATATTTTTTTTTAATTGGTAATTACTTGTGTACTCCATATAAGCAGTTTGGGCTTATATACTAAAGTTGCAATGGTAAAGTATAGAGAAATATACTATTTTTGCGAAAAGGGTTACAGGGTATACCATAGTAAAACATTTTTTTTTGTATTTTTAATGTTTAGACGCTCTTCCTAACCATTAAACCATTAAAACTTAGACATTTTATTTGGCATATTTTAAAATGAAAGCTCTAAGTTGGTCTAAAAAAAAAATTGAGAAATCTAGAGAACTTTTTTTTTACCAAGAGGCACCTTTGATATTTTAAGTCAACATTATTTTCTTAGTTTAATCAATTATTGAAAAAAAATTTTTTTTTATTTTTTGTATTCGAGCAAGTGAAAAACAAAAAATTTTTGGATGAATGATAAAACTAGAAAGTAATGTTAAGTTAAAATATGAAAGGTGTCTTTTGTCACCTGGTGGTAGAAATAGTGTTACTTCAATAACGAACGATTTCTAGTGTTAATTTCACGAAGCGAAACGTTTTCTCTTTTGAGAGCATTAAAGGATTTCGTATCTAAAACTCCTGTATAAGACTTTTGTATGATGCCCAAATAAAACCTATTTTTTTGCACTTCAGTTTACCCAAATTTTTTCTAGTGTATCAATAAAACTTCTTATACTGATGTCATACTATGAATGCCCTAACATTAATCTTGCTGCTTACAGTATTCTCTAGATCTTTCCCAAAGTAAACAGTTTTCTTCATAAGCCATCTTAGGCTTTAGAAAGTTTCATTCCGCAAAAGCTGCAATTTTCAGGTGTTAGCTACCCTTCCATTAAAAGACCAAAAAAAATTATATGCTTAATCCTCTGGCTTGTATATTCATTCAACCAAATACTCACTATGATACGATGCATGCAACCTTACCAAAATAAAACAACAAGAACTGGAGCAGCAGCAATGATAAACCTGATATAAAATACACTTGAGGGCTTAACTTGGGTTAATCTCCGGGTTTTTTTTTTTTTTTTTTCAAGTAGAAACAACAAAAACTCATCCAGACAACGGTTAACTGAAAAGCCATGCAACGAAATTAATACATAAGTGTGGGGCTTGAAATATGAGTTTATGAAGCAGGGCACTCGCAGGGTACTTGACGACTGGACGTCGTCGCCAACGTTGTCTCTTGCGTCGTCTCCATCACTTCTCCGCCTTCGTCACCGTTGCAGATCCAGATCATCGTCAACGCGCAACGCAATTGTGCAGGTGGATTTCTCAAGTGGCTGCGTCCGTTTTCCTGTCACTGTGTTTGGCTACAATATACATACAGAGTACATATGTATGTATATCATCTGAAGTGGAAGTGATATAGATAGAGCTACATAGAAGACTTTACTTTGAAGTGAAACAAGTGCACCCAAATCTTTTAATTGAAAGAGATAGTATAATGCCATGATCCAACAATTAGAAGGTTATGCAATGAGCAGGTCCATTATTAGAGTCTCTCTGAAAAAGAGAGCGGTGGTTCAATTTTTGTATGGTAGCTAAATTAATAGTACAGTAAAGATATATTTTGACCTGGAAAAATAGCACACTGTTTCTCTTGCTTAATGTTTTAAGGACCTCCCAAAAATTCGAGAATCAAAAAGGTGTACTTGCCCTCCCGTAGGTTTCTCGTTATTTTGATTAATGTTTAAGACCCTCTATCTCGAATTTTATTGGACGTACAAAAAAACTTTTGATACGCAAAATGTTCAAAATATTCAATATTCAATTTTTTGTAATGGAAGGTCTACTCATATTTTGGGCGGTAGAGGGAGTCAAAGTTAATATAAAGCAGTTTTTCTTTGCAGAATTGAATGACAACCGAAAAAAATTTACATAAGCGATTTTGTTTGATTATTTTGAAAATTTGTATATACATCTATAATATATGTATAAGTATGCTCGCCAAAATTTACATCTTAACCTTTTTTGTAGCAAAATTCCAAATATTTATGCAGTAATCGGTTACTGAATAGTTAGCTAACATAGTTATTTGTATAATTTGAATATTAAACTTAATATTTGGCTAGAATTTTGTTTGTCGAGACATATCTTTTTTGAACGTACTAAGACAATTGAATATTTTTAGAAAAAATTAGTATTTTTCGAAGAAAAAAAAAATATTTTATTTTATAAATTTAATAATGGATTACGTTTCAAGTGTTATAATAATATAATATAATAATATATATCTAGCCCATTCACATTAAATTGAAACCACCAAGTCTCCAAAGAATATGTCCGGAATTTATTTCTTTGCTCATTATTTCTTAATATAAACCATTTTTGTACATTTTCTAGAACCTTTACATTCTATTGAAACCACCCAGTGCCCACAAAATTTGTACGGAATTTTATTTTTTCATCTTATTTTATAATATTTTTAAACTTTTTTTGTACATAAAATCTTTTTTTGAGATTATTTATCGGGTACAGCTGGGTTTGGAGAGAATGAGAATAGGCCCCTATTTTGAAATTTATTGATCATCGATGTCGGATATGTAACATAAATAAGAATATAAGAAGAAAGTTGGGCTGAGAGCGCAAGAACTTTTGAAAGCTTTGCTGTACTACTTCGTATAACTATCATCCTGGACTTATGCCGCACCCAGTAATGGATCTAAAAATTTGTACCTAATCCTATCTAATTATATGGCTCTTTTAATATTTTGCTAATTATGCAGATTATAAAAAATAAAAAAATTATGATTCCTTTTTAACATGAATTATAATCACATTTGCTCATTTTTTTTTTTAAATAATCTGATTGACAGCTTGAAACACTAAATATTTTAATACCAGCAATAGCTGTATCCTAGAGTTGCAATCCTAGAACAAACATTCCATGCTCATTAGTGCCCGTTTTACGAGCTTCAGTTGTCAAAGAATCCGACAATAAATATGCCAGGATAGAACCCAAAATTAATGTCAATTTAAGTTGAGCTAAGCAAATACCAGTTACAAACTCTAGAGTCTGTCAAGGAAGTTGCTCAAAGAATTATGTATGCTTGCTTAAGATTTGGCAGCAAAGATTTCTCTCTTCCTCTGACTCTAGCTTAAGTAGATTTAGGGAAATCGTTGGGGAATACTATTGTATATGGTGTCAAAAGTCGCACAGCAATCAATCAATTTAACAGCCATGAAAAATCAACAGAGTTACAAGAAAAACGACACGATACGAATCGAACAAAGACCAAAAAAAAAGGAAAGAAACAAAAATCGTAAAATAAATGATATAAAATATATCAAAGGAAGTCGAAAAAAAAGAAATCATACAAAAGGACATTGAGCAAAACTAAAGTACACAGTAGTTGTTGGGGGTTGTTGGTGGCATGAATGTCTTGAGGAAAAGATTTCCTTTGGCTTGTTGGTATGGTATGTACGACAAGCATGATGAATGCAACAAAGAAATTTTCAAGTCATGTTGCCAATTTATAAGAAAAATCTGCAGGAGTTTAGGTACGAAGTCCTTTAAGATATTTGGCTTGTTTGCGCAACTTGCTGCTGCTGACAGCATAGAGGTTCTAAAATTTAAGATGCTCAAATATTTAACTAAAAAATTTCTTAAAAATTGCCAAGGCAGAGCGAGGGGTAGAGCGGGAGCGCTGCCAGCTGGCCGTAAAGTCAACAAACCGTGTCCAAGGCAAAGCCAACGCGTGCCATATGTGCCCAAAAGTGACCAAAAGACAAAAAAAACCTAAAGCACGTCCTGCCTGACGTCATGTAATTAAAAACCTCATGGTTACCATTTATTTATGCATGCTCAGAAATCGAGTTCTAAATCAGTCATCGTCGTGTGTCGTCCAACCTGCTGCCCTGATTTTGATGGGCTTCTCGCGGCACTCGGCACAGTCTTGAATGTCACAAAAAAATGGATTCTGATGTGGCAGACGGTGCAACTGTTGTCCAAGTTGCTATACCTTATTTTGAGTTTTGTATATTTTTTTTATACTCTGTAACCAATAATGAAGAGGTGTATTAGGTTAATGCAAAAATTTGGTGCGCAGCTACAAAAAAGCTTGCATCACACGGGAGGTTATTTTTCCTAAAAAAAAGTAATTTTTTGCAAAAAATGTTGCTTTAACATGTTGAGGATTGTAAGCGTATGCTAAAAAAAAGTGTTTTCGTTGGTAGGACGTACAGAGGTATGTTTTTTGAACAGAGTATCAACTTTTTGTTGTTTATTAGGCTCACATGAGTGTACCTTTTACCTTTGGTGTCTTTTGTTTGAAACTTAAATGCAACAAAATCTATAGTGGAGTGGATCAAAAATTCATACTTTATGACTAATATCTTTAAAAGCTTTCCCCATATCCTTATTATTTTGGCAGCATACTATAATACAATATTATTCAATAAATTGTATAGTTGTGGCGAAAATATAGAGAAGAAAAAACAAACTTCGCTTAGGTACTAATAAACCGCATTTTTTGGTACAATTTTGTGTTTCAAGCATCTATGGTTACTCCTAGTGGAGCCTAGAAGTTTCCAAAAAGCTATAGTCACCAAAATCGGTAGGAGAACTCAAACATAAAAATTCTTTGTTATTCCACAACGAAGTCCCCCAGAACAGTTTTTCAGCATACACCATCAAAACTTTCCACATAGAAAAAAGAAGCCCGACGCGAATAATAAGATAGCCTACTACCTAATATTAGGTAGGATATAGGGTATAAAAAAGTCCGAATGTCTCACCTTTAACCGGCACACATGTTTCTACTTTAGATTGTATTTTTTAAAAGTTGCTTCTGTGTGGCAGGAGACAGCATACCACAGACATTCCACTCGATAAATTTTAGCAATAAAATTTAAGCTGTTTGTTTACCTTGCTGTATAAAATTTACGTATTTATTACGGGTAGGTTGTATGGTCAACCCCTTGTTGGGCAATTAAGTGCTTCTACTCGTTATAAATGTGATAAATTCCAAAGGGTTTTATGTTTCGTTATGGGCAAGCATAATACGTAGCTAAGTTAAATAATCTTTTAAAATCCTTGAAAAAATTGCCAATGAGTTAAAGGTTTTTTAATAGCTTTGTCAAAACGAGGGCTTCTGGCATCGCTGATTCCGAATAAACACCTAGATTTCGTTGACCATGAGAACAAGAGATAAATTTTACCAAACGATGCGCTGAAGAATTTTGAATCTTATACCCATCCTATAAAATCCAGCTCTGGTCTTAAGAAACAACTTGGAGCTACCAAAATCGGGATCTGACTTCAATAGACAAAAAACCAAAAACAACTTTTAAAAAAGCATAATCCCGTCTCCCCTAATCCATTACGCCTGTTTTGGAAAAGTATCCACGAATGCCCACCTTATTTGACAATAGTTGATTAAAATGGTGCAGTTGAAAATGGATCAAAATTTTAATAAAAATAAAAACAACTTTTTAATAAGCCAAAATTCAGGCTTCATCTGTTTGTTTATCAGTAAAATGACTGCATTCTGGGAGAAAGTAGTCCACAGCATTAGCAGAAGACTCCTAGTATATAAAAATATAAAATATCTGGGGTGCTACAAAAATCTCTACAGATTTTGGGTACGGCTTGAAAACAAATCTCTATTAAAATCCGTAGTTGCCACAGAAATCGAGATTTCATTGTTTCAATTGTTTACGCTTTTGCGAGAATGGCAAGTAAGAGTTGCTACTATTCAAAAATAAATTTAGTACATTTAGACAATAATTTAATTAAATGTTTTTTAAAAGTGTTCTTAGAAAGTTAAATTATTATTGGATTAGTCGATAACTTGTAGCCTATTTTGCAACTTTTTCAATTTCTGATAAATAAATTTCATATGAGTTTGAGTGACAACCCTACTAGCCCTAAATTGTCATCAGCTGTTAGTAGCATTGTGAATGGCAAAATGAATTTGTTTACATTTAAATTTCAAAATGCTGTTTTACCTTTTTTCTCCTCAAAATGCTACTCCATTTAATTTTGAACTATCTGCTAAACTATTGGCATTCACATCCATTACTAACGTACAGCACGTTGCCACCTTATGTGAAAAATAATAGCAACGCCTGTTTATTTAACTTAATTCGTCGCAATTCGTAATGATAGCTTAGTCAAATTAAAAATATAATTTTTTAACTTTAATTTATCACTGCAAAATTAAATACTACGAATTGTTGTTATTTAGTACCACAACTAGGTGGCAACTCCTTAGGTCGAGACGGTTTTAGTAGAGATTTTAGTAGAGATTTTGTAAAAATTAAAATCATGAATTAAAACATTAGATTTATTAAGTAATATAGCTACAAATAGCTCAGAAATTGAATAACGTTTTTCAACAAGTAACCCTTTATATAATAGGAGGCCCTATGCTCCACTGGGAGTTATAGGAAATAATCAACACTTTCTTTGAATAATATTGGTTTTATTGGCGAATTTCCCTACCAAATTTAGTAGAGATTTAAAACCATCTCGAATGTTTGTCTGTGGTACCAAGAATTTGAAATGTAAAGAATTGTTTTCTGTGGCACCCCTGAATATTTTTTTTGGGGATTTTGGACACGGGACGTTATTGGACTATAAATCTTTTGAAACGAGAACAGTTCGAAGATGACTGTCAATGACAAACTAAACCGGACATGCTGACTTAATTTTTTTCCAATTTTAAAATTAAAAAAAAAAAAATAAAAAAAATTAAAAAAAAAAAAATTTTTAAATATTACAAATTTTTTTTTTTTAATTTAATATTTTATCTATCATGGAAAAAAAATTCGCGTCAATATCTTTATTCGTTTAGGAGATATGGCTTGTCAAAGAAAAGTCTAAAAATGAATAACCCACTTTTCATTTATCGATAAGTAATCGGAATTTTGCTATAAAAATGGACGTGGGTAATATTGGCTCTACCAAATATAAAAAAATCATCAAAATCGGAGAGGCGCAAAGTGCATTTTATTGTAAATCAATTGGAAAACAGGCCAAGGATTTGGATGTAAGGGGCTGGATAGAAATATATATACCCTGAGGTACTTTTAGGGGCCACATTTAAGGACCGACTAATAAAACTGGTAAAATGAAAATTATGAATACAATACGTTGACAAAGTTTTCTGTAAGTGTTCTAGAAATGGTAAATAAAGCAAAGTGGCCTTTTCTCGTACAAAAAATGAAATAAACATTTCGACGTAAAGGCCCATACCAAATACCAAATACCAAATGGGATATCCCAAAAGGGATTTTTTTTTTATATGAAGTTTTGTCATTCCATGCGAAATGTTTCGAGCTGCGAATGGGCCCTAAGACCATTAGTCGACTTATTAGTCGTATTTGCTATTTTTTTCATTCATAGAAGAATTCTGAAAGAATGAAGTTACGAGAATTATATCCAACTCAAAACTTTGCGAAGAATTTTAGATGACAAAAGTAAAGCGGTCAAACAATCGCTAGACAATCTAGCCTGCTCTGGATTTCGATAACGATTCCAATTTATAGATTTGACAATGCAGTTTATCGTCGTAGTAACACTTGTAAAGTTTTTCATGAAGATTAATATAACATAACGTCAAACTGCTTTGCTAAATCAAAAAGTCTGAATCGGAATCGAAATCCAAAACAAGTATGAATATTTATATTGCAGCGGAAATATATTAGAAATTTTGATATAGGAGTGGGCCAGGTATGGCAAGAACAAAATTTTCTGATTGAGCTTTAATTTTAAAGTCTGCCATTTCTGTAAATCTCTTTTTTCTTTGAAAAATTAAAACCAATGGGATTTTCTTGGGCAGCCACAAAGCAACGAAGTATTGAATGATGCTAATGACTCACCAAAGAGGCCTCGGATTCGCACTGTGAGTTACGCAATAATAGCTTCTTTAATTTCCCAGGTGGTATCTGAAATTTTTCGTTTAGCTACTAAACAAATGAAATGAAAGCGAATGTTCAAAATTTGCTTGAAAACCAGATTTAAGCTGAAAAGGCCCGACTAAGCTTCAATGGTTTTAAATTCTAGTAAAAACCGGCACTGACCTGATATACATACATATATTACTCAAGCAAGGAGAGATCTTTATATATGTTAGAGATCCCCTATCGATGCTTTGTAAATTGGAAACCGCAACTGACATCGAAAAAGCTGCAATGGATTGAAACTCCGATAAAAAACGAAATATCTTTTAATGATATACATACTTATTACGGATTGACGCTGAAGCCGAATCCTAGGTCCAAAAAACCTCAACACCCGAACGAGGTATTTTTTTGGGTTATCTCAGAGCCCTTGGATTTGTCGAACTCGGATTTATGGGGTGTTTTAAATTTGTATTATAACAAAGCCTTCGGGTTCAGAGGCCAGCCCATACTTACTAGATGTTTTTGGAGTCACTGAAACCGAATTACATAACGTCATAAACACCAATTGAACTAAGTATTTCAAAGGTTATCTTAAAACCTTGACGTGTTGGTGGTTTTTTGGCTTTGGATTCAGGTTCACTCCAAAAACATAAAAATCAAAATTTAAAGCCATTAATCGATAAAAACAATTTATAGGGTTTTTGAAAGTAATCGGAATAAAGATTCTGATTCCCTGTCCATGTAAAACTCATGTCTTTTTTTTTCTGTGGATCTGTACTACATACATATATTGTATATGTATATAAAAAATATTTGTAGGAAAATATTTTTGGGAACATTTTTGGCTCATCAACATAGCTTTGGTTTATCGGTTTCATAGTTTACATAGCTATTTGTTTCATAATTTCATTTAGTCTATAATTTTCGAAGCGAAGCGTAGTCGAGCTCCTCATTATTTTCAAAAGTATTACTTTTTTTTTTTGTATAATATTTCAAATTAAAGTTAATCAGTCTAGCTTTGATATTCAAGTCTAATTTTTCATTTCAGATTTTAACAAAAGTTTGAGAACGATGTCGCGTTCGGGTCTCTACGCTTGTGACTTTGAGGTTTTCGGAACAGTACAACATGTTTACTTTCGCAAACATACCGAGAATCAGGCCAAAACTCTGGGTCTACGTGGTTGGTGTAAGAATACCAAAGGAGGCACCGTAAAGGGTCACATAGAAGGACCAATGACTAAAATTAATGAAATGAAGTTTTGGCTGGAGACCAAAGGCAGCCCCAAATCTGTTATAGAAACGGCTGAATTTACGCCAACAAGGCCTATATATTTTTATACCTCGCAAGGGTTTTCCATACGCCGCCGTTAAGAATACTTTACATCCAAAATTACATATACGTTTAAACGCCATTTATAAGTTGCATTAAAATTTAATAAATTCCATGTGATACTAACCAAATTGTAAAGTTTTTGTCGAAATTTATTTTAAACTACATCGGCGAATTCCTGAACATATTCTCAATAGCCAAACCGCGGAATGACTATCAAAACTGAAATGTCGTAAATTCAATGGAATTAACAACAATTGTATTTGAACGCTTTTAAATTGTTGGTCGAACAACGCCCGCGCATTATAATCAAGAGGCCAGACATTTGACGACATTTTTACATACTATAACAAATGGGCATTGGGAACAATATTGGCATGGTATGAGCCAGTAGCAGAGAGACCCACAGTGGACTCGTGTCTGAAGCCCTTCGATCAACCTTCAATGTTGTTAGGCGACATATAGACAAAGTCACGCAGCTACAAGCCATCAACAAAGTTCTATGACAAATTAAAGTTATGCAAAATGATATTTGAATTTATTCGTCTATACTCTCATATGGATGTTTTTATTAACTTTATAAAGAAGTTTGGTAGTGGAAGTGGAGCTATGTTACTTTGATGCCCTGTATACGAGGGAAAACCATTTTGGCAAATATATCTAGTATTAAGTACGATCAGCTGTGTCGATATAACCTTATCTGTTAGTTCGTCAATATGGGTAAATCAACGAAATTATGAAGGTACAGAGCCCAAATTTGGTAAGTATACCTAAGTATTTTCTCTTTTATCTCCCCTCCACTTACGGAGTTTTTGGTATTTTGTGCTGAAACTCAACACAACATCTTGTTTTTACCAACAAGCTGTGGTTAAAAACTTGATTGAGATCGACTATAAACTATAGAGCAGTGGTGGGCAAAACTCATACAAACAAACATTTCTTTGTGTGAGTAAGCAGCGAAGTTAGCAAAAGCCCACGAGAGAGCAAGAGCCGCATTCAAGCAAAAACGAGAGAGAGATTTCACGCACTTGGACCGTGCATGACCGTGCCCTATCCTCGCGATTTATGTCAATTTAGAGACTGCCCATCACTACTATAGAGCGACTTCTCAGAAGATCTCTCGATGCGGCTCTCATTCCGATTTCCTAATCAGTGCAGCGTATTTCAGGCCGAGATATACCCGGCTTGGCAGTTAGAAAAGTGATAAAAATTTTGCCTATAAGCCCATATCTACTATAATATAAATGCTAATTCTTTTGGATTCAAATTCGATTAAAAGAGATTTCCGACTAAAACACATTTATAAAATTTATTTATAGTTTTTTCGTCAGCCAGCGTGTTAGGCATTGGATCGATTAAGTTGATAAGAAAAAAAGACAAAAATACTTTTTACTTTTTAAAAAATTGCACTTTCATTAATAGACCGAAGTCGAGTAAAAAGTACGGTCCGGTTGGTGATGCTTTTTTAAATCTACAGAACCTTTTGAGAACTCCGGGCCTGGGGAAACACTCGTCCCCTCAACCCCTGTCGACAGGACTATTTCTTCGTTATAAATGTGTTGTATTGCGTCCATTTTGAAGTTTGCTAGTAATGATCACACAGCCACACAAAAATCCCGATTTTCGGCTGCAGAGGTCAAATCATGGTTTCATTACCTTTTTGTCATCGGTGAAAACGAATAGAAGGTCCGAAAACCCCCCGCACGACAGGAACCGACATAACCTCAAAAACGCCACAAAACAAGGTATCTTAGAGGTTATCTCAGAAACCCGAAATGTTGGGGTTTCTTGAACTTCGGCTTCGGATTCAGTGATCCAAAATCGAATAAAAACATTTTCGAACAATCGGTCTCTACAAAAAATTTTAGTGGGTTTTTGAAGCTAGGATGAAACTAAGACTTGTTGGGCCAATTCTGTTAGGGGACGCGGATTCATCGAGGCGAAATGTATGAAAAACAAATGCCTTGTTCCCAAATCAGAAGCACCTTTGAAAAATAGCATAGATCTTAGACTTTATTTAAGGTCTTGAACCATTTCGCGCGCTATAGTAAAGCTTGGGTATGTTTATATATGGTTCTCTTTATCACTCCTATCTCAACTCTAAAGTCACCAATTTATTGAATTTATGTATAGGGAAACCTTGATAGCTAATATGTACTTGGTCGCAAGGAACAGCTTCTATAAGATTGTGACTCCCCAACGAGATTCCTGACTGTACACTGCAAATTGTAAATATATGAACTACCAATATTGGAAATAAGTAGTCCATGGCCCACAGCCCTGCTGAACCTATTTTCTATAAAATTCTTAACAATCGTAAATTATAATCATCGCAGATTATCTAGTGTGATCAGAAAATTAAACGAAAACCGTCGTAAATATTAAATCTATTTTGGCTTTAATTTGAAAATAAGAGCCGTGCAGGCAAATCCTTTTGGCAAAATCTGAATCTTTGACCAAGATTTCCAGATTCCAATAAGCTAGCTCAAGACATTGTTTAAAGGCATCCGGCTTAAATTCTTGTCACAACAAAATCTTACACGTATGTGACCCAAGGCCGAATTGATTGTCTAGAGCTGACCAATTGAGCTGATCGATATAGAATCTACATTTCTGGATCTTCTTTGACTGACAACTACGCCGGCTACGGTCTCTTTACTTTGGACTAATCTCCGTTTAGTTAATGTCTTGAGGCCTAAAAATACGTATTTTGCAATTTTACACACCTTTTATACACTGATAAAAAAAATAAAATCTTAAATCAAGATTTTTGCATTTTTGTTTTTAATTCTTAAAATGAGACCAAAAAATCATAAAAGAAGGCCAAAAAATCTTGAATTAAGAATAAAAGTTCTTGAATTAAGAAAGAAAAATATTGAATTCCAATCAAGACCCGAAATTCTAAAATCACGACGGAAATTCACAAATTTAGACAAAGAGTTCTTAAAACAAGATTAAATTAAGACGAAAAAAATCTTAAATTTAGATTTTTGTGGTAATAAAATTTCAATCTAAAAACTAGCAAAAATATTCTTGAAATAAGAAGAAAAGTCTTAAAACATGAGTAAAATAAATTAATTCCTTTCAATAAAAAAACAAACTTAGGCGATGCCAGTCATGAAATTATTTCTGTACACATGGTGGCAGTTTGCGAAGAGATGACCTAAAAGGGGCAACTCCACCTTTAGGACTCCGTGTGGAATATCGTGAAAAGTTGTTTCAGTGGAAGAAAAAGGAGGTTAGTTTAAGATGCTACACATACGCACGAATTCATGTATACATTTTGTTCTTTATATATTTTATCAGTTTGGAATAGAAAACGATTCATTGTCGATGCCATCTAAAGTGTCATAAATTGACGGGATTACTACAATATAACGCGGAAAAATAAATCAAATCCAAGTGGAAAACTGTTTGCAAAATATATGAACAAAAGGATCAAGCGCTCAACGTATGAGCCATCTCATCGTAATTCATTCCGCCAAAAGGACCTCAAAAATTTCGAGAGCTTCGATATTCTTACGAATTTGACCAAAGTGTCGGAAGCTAAGAAAAATTTGGTAAGAAAAATTCTATAATATTATATTATTTATATTGCCCTAACAAAATACATTTCTTGCTTTTCAGATACAAATAGATTTTGATGTTTTGTACCCGGGGAAAAAAAAATTGTTTGATATCAAAATGGCAAGGTTTCAAAAAGAGTGTAACAACCTTTTTTGAAAACAACATCCTCTACGAGTTGTGCATTGATCAATCTAGCATAGCTTAATCAATAGCCCACAAAGGTAAGACTAGAAAAAAAATTCTTAAATTAAATTAAAGTAAAAATTTTCTATAACATATATATAGGTTTTATGAAATATATTTTACTAATTTTTAATTATGAATTTAAAATTTATATACTCATTAGATGTAAAGTATGCATGTACGAAATCCTGCTAACATCGGTATTGCCATCATCTGCATGATTCAAGGACGAATCGGGAAAAAGTATCACGAAGGAATCGAAGAGTGGAAATTATTCCATTCGATTAAGTTTCGGCTACAAATTTTTAATTTAAAAATGACAGCTAGTGAAGTTGATTGTTTTTTTCACTTTTTAACTTTAATGAATGGTGATCTTGTTCCCATAAAGAATAAGTACTTTTTTTTACACTTTTACTTGGCTGAAATCTGAGACTATAAATGACTCAGATTATTTAAAAAAATTGATTTGTGACCCTATAGAAATAAGACTATTTGATCAACACTCTCAATCACATGAAATTGGACAAAAACGTAAATTGAATTGTATAAGAAATATATCTGACTTTACCAGTCCGCCACCTCATTTATATCCACTAAAGACAGTATTAAGTTTGAATAAGTTTGTAGCTATAAAAGTTATTTATATTAAAAAACAAAAAAATAAAAATTGTAAAATACATTTTAAAAAGCATTTTCCCTTATTTGTAATAAGAATTTATAAATCTTATTTCAACATTTTAACAATCTTATTGCAAGATTGGTCGAAATCCGAAATTAAGATTTTGGTCACGATTTTAGATTTTTCCCCGGATTATTTTAAGAATAAATATTCTTATTTCAAGATTTTTTAGGCTTAAAGTAATCATAATTAACTCTAAAATCAAGATTTTTCAGGCTTAACTGCAAAAATCTTAAATCAAGAACGGCATTCTTAAGCTGACAACAAAAAAAGCTTACGCTACTTTCGTGACCATTTGGTCACGATTTTATGACCAAAAATCTTAAAATTAGACCGTTTTTTTTATCAGTGTAGTCTATTACATTAAAAATTTATTAAAGACCTAATAATGATAAATTTCTCTTTAGTGTACTTATTTAAACGAAAGGGCATTCAGGTTTCTACTACATATATGAAGCAAGCTTTATTGAACTGCCTTAGACAATATGATACATGGCTAGACGCACTAAGTAGTAAACACACCCAATAAATAATGCTCACATATGGACACATGACTGTTAGAACAATTCTACTTATCAACAATTGGCATGCACAGGCGGTTGACATTCCAACAACTATAGGCACTATGCGATGCCAACTGCCTTGAGATACTATCTAAAAACAAAAAGATACTTTTTCTAACTAGCGACGTCTGCTGTGATTGCATCCATTTTGGAACTACATACTTAGTTGAACACGCTCCAAACGCAGCAGCTGCCAAAATGTTAAACAAAGGAAACACAAACAACAAAAGTAAATCTTTTTGGAATGCTAAAAAATAAAGAAATCCATTTGGACTAGTTGCAGCAGCCTGTTGCACTATGCAAGATGCACTGTATCTGTGTGTGTGTGTGTGTGTGTGTATGGGTATTATCCTTACAAAGTACCTGCTGTGCCAACGCCAACTGCCAAATGTTTCGCTCTTGGGCATTGTGATTCGTTTCATTTGTTGCATTTGCTTGGAAGCCAGAGCAAATCGCAGCATTCGGAGTCCCTTTCTGGCTGTGTACCTGACTACGTTCCAGACTGCAATCTGTTGCTCTTGCACATGTTTCAGATATGCATTTGGTTTTGTTTTTTTTTTTTCATATTTGTGATTTCAAGGCAGAGCGTAAAAAAATTTGATGCCCTTGCAAGGTGTTCCACTTTACCATACTGACCCTATTTTAGAGGCTGCAAAAACTTCAAAACAACATTTGGCATTGCATATGGAATGGATTTCGGAATCTTTCGCAGAATGATAAACAACAGTTCTAGATATTTCTAGCACATGTCGTTTGCTGTGGAACTGTGTAGGTGCAGAGAAATGAAAAATGATAATATGGTTAGTGTAGGTACAGTTGCTGGCAAAGTGCTGTACTCATTAATTGGACCGGGGTCCTAGCAAAGATTAAAAATTGAATTTTAGGATGAAAATGGAAATTTCACAAGTTTATTTTTGAGAGTTTTGTACCCAGTAACCTAACTATGACCCAAGGTATTATTGGACATTTATCTCCAATGACTCAATCAGACCTATATCAGACCTAATCAAATATTAATATGTGGAACCTTCAACAGTGATTTGAGTCAAAAGACAAAAAAAAATAGAGAACTCCCGCTCTATGCTGAACAGAAGGTACTTATACTGTTTCTGCTTTGTCTCAAAAGCGTTTCTATAACATACCCCTCAGCCAGAATAAACTTAATCAAAGTAAGGCTATACATATAAGCTTCCTTTATATAAAAGCTTCCCCAATGTTTACTTAGAACCAAACGCAATGATCAAATAATTGAAAGAATAATGCGCAGGCTCGTTATTCGTATCTCTCTGATAAAGAGAGGATCAAATTTTGTATGGAAGCTATATGATAAAGCAGAGCAAAATTGATAAACCTTTACACAAAGGTGTAGACTAATATGAAACTCAGAAAACGCAAAAATATGTTTTAGATTCTTTTTTAAATTTTTTTAAGTATTTCGACCAAATTTATGTAAGTTGTATTTTGTTTTAGACTTAAAATTTTTGTGAAGTTTGGACATAGTTGGTCCAATATTTCATATAGCTGCGATACAAAAATTGAACCACCACCTCCATATTTTCTGCGCACCCTAAAGCTATACTCGCCCACGAACCCTCTTCATTTATGCATGGAAGTTTGTGAAGAGCTGACTAAAAGGACTTTCCACTCTGATCATCGTGCTACTGTCTATTTACTGTGCTTTGGCTTAGAGCTCTGGATCAATCGAATATTTTGATTAAAGGCTTCAGGCTCTTAAGAGATCATGTCTGACCCATTTACAGTTTTTCAGGACTATTGCTGCCTGGATTTGGACTGCAAATGGGCTTCACTCATCGAAAAAGTAAGTTTGGTAACCAAACGCGATGACGTCATAAAATATCCTTTTCTAGGCCTTTAAGATTTCCACTATCTTAACATGACCATTTGGTCGGTTGGTCGGGCATTGAGAATTGCGAAAAGGTTAACAGTGTTCGATTGGGGTTCTTAACAAATTGAATCTCCCTTCTCTGGGGAATAGGCTACAAAGAATGACTAATTGTATGTCTTCAAATCAGAGGTCACAAAATCTAATCACATCTTTGACACTAGGAAGGCATAAAAGGCTATTCCTTCAGGATGAACCGACACATTTATTATTCGGTCGGTCTCACTGGAGGAATTCCCACTCGAGTCCAGTATCCGTTTTATAATTATTTAGAAGAAAATCGTATTTTCCGTCAACCCTAATCAGGGATTTTCTGGACAAGCATAGAGTTAACTTGTATTCTTAATTTTTTTTGGCTGACAGCTTACTGCTAGATTGCTATCGGAATCTCAATGTGCTTGATTCCAAGTCGAAAGCAAATTTTTAGATGATTCCAATTGAATATCTGTAGTATATTAATTTAGCATGTGAGCCATCTCAAATTGAAACTATTGGATCTAAAAATTTGTATAAACGATTTCCTAGACAGAGCTATAGAAACTGGACTCTTATAACTGCATACTTAAAGGATCAAGTGACTATTCTGCAAAGATCTGCAGAGATTCACAACTCCTTCGCAGTTCTCATTACGGCATTTAGTAGATTTTAAATAGTCGATTTTAGATAGTCGTAATATACACCATAAATGCAGCTTTACTTGTAATTTGATGGCTCCTTTTGAAGAATCTATGATAAATAACCAAATCGTATTGACATTTATGGCAGTCTGTTCCTTCTTCGACCAACTAATAAAGTTGTCAATTCAACGCGATTAAGCAGTTAACTTGGCCATTTTCCCGCACGTACAAAGCCAACAAACAAACAATTACCACCAAGAGTCATTACAGTGGCAATCCAAGTTGGCCATAACCAGCTCGGGTCTATATAATCATATAGTAGACGCAGTTAGTGCAAAACAAACTCAGCTAAACAAGCTCAGACACAAACTGCACTCTAAATCAATTAACAACACGTCAAAAGTGTTGAAAATTGGAGCAGATACAACTACAACAACTAAAAAATCTCCTATAAGCCAACTTGGAGAGCCAAACCAAGACAGGCAGTTGCTAATAGATAAGCCAAAGTTGGCCCAAGCTGGGAAAGTGAGGTGCAAAAAAAAATGTAAGTATATGTATCTATAGCAGTGGCGTAGATGGGGTTGTTATATTAGGTAGCATTGATTTTCGTTTATATTTGTTCGTGGGTTCTATTTTCTTTTCTCAAAAATATCTTTATATCTTTTTTTTGGCTCTATAACAAAAAAAATGAATTGCTCTCTTTGGTTATTTTTGCTAATTCTTTGAATTTTTAGGAATAATAGAAGATTCTTCAGCAAGATATTTTTAAGAGAAATTTAAAAAAACGCCTGATACGCTGTTCTCTTTATAATATAAAGATTTAAAACTTGGCGTAGTGCCTTTTTTTGTAGCCTTTGGCGAATAATTCTGAAACTTAATGTAGTGGACTTTAAAATGTAATCTCTTACTCGCTCAAACTTTCAAGATCGCATCGAGTGCCATATCCACCCAAAAAAGAGTGTCGTAATCTGGGGAAAAGGCATAAGTTTGCTTACTTGTTTCGACGCGCTGAATCCAAAACCCCTATCAGAATTAGACCAACAAATCTTGGATCCATCCTAACCTTAAAAAACACAAATCGCTGTATTTGGGAGGTTATCATGAATTCCGACGTGCTGGGGTGTTTTTGAATCAGATTCAGCGACACCAAAATCATCCAAAAAACTTCGCCGGAAAAACGATCTCGATAAAAAATGTTGTGGGACTTTTTGAGGTTAAGGTAGAGATCCATTGAGCCGATACCGTTAGCGGATTCGGACTTAGCGCTTCGATATACATGAGAAAACATTAGACTTGTCCCCAGATCAAGGCGGTTTTTTGTGGCTTTGTTATCAGTCGAGGATTTTTTATTTTTTTTATGATATTTATTTTATTTTTAATTCCCATTTTATTCATAATTTTTTAATAATTCAATATATTTATAACTCACTTTTTTAAATATATATATTTTTTTTAATTACTGTTTTGTACGCATTTTTTTATACTTAGTATTTATTTTTACAGGATTTATAATTTACTATAATATTTTTTTAACAATTTGTAATCAATATTTTTTGTATAATTTCTTATAGCCTGAAGGCCTACGTTGCTCCGGCTTACGTTTTTATAATTTAGAATTAACTTCTAATTTATAATTATATAAATAAATAAATAAATATTTATCATAAAATATGAGGTAAAACTTATATTTTTTTGGCAAACAATTAATTTAAATATAAAATTTAATGAATACATTTTTTTCTTGAAATATATACATTTTTATTGAAAAAGAATAAGCAGAAGGAACTTCATTCTCGACGTGTTCTGAAGAGCTTCCCCCCTTAGTTTTTTTTTCTTACTCCCTCTTGCGGACAATTTTTGTACCTGGTGTGGTCTCATCGATGAATATCGCAGATTCCGAAATTTTGAAAATCTAAATATATGAAAAGAGGAGAGATCAAAAATACAAATGATGAATAGAATAAGATATAAGCTTTCTTTTTTTTTAATCATTGGAGATCAATTCACGTTCAAAGTTTTTTTTTCAAGATTTAAAAATCATAAAAAAAATGATTGTGTTTTACTGATATCTTCCTGAGAAAAAAATTTTTAAAATATTTTCATTTGTTTTTTAAATTAGGAATATTTGAAGACAGTATAAAAAATTTGTATGTGGGATAACACAAAAGTGGCGAAAATTTTTGAGTTTGTGGGGACTGTTACCGATTTTAGGTTTCTCAAAATCTTATTAAAAATGCCTTATGGGAAAAAGGAGTGTGTGTGGAGGGACTATGAGTAAATCTCGTAACCCCTCCCTGCCAACACCACTGTCCTGGAGACTTGTCTACCTAAAAGGCTAATCAGCATGCAAATAGCGTTGCCGCCTCTGCAGCAAGTGAAGATTTAAGAGGCATGTAGCAGAGATAGAGACCAATGTTGTAGAGCCCGAGCTGGAGCTGGAGCTGGGGGATCGTGCATGGAAACCAGTTACACGTCGTTGAGAAAATTATTGAGTGAAATGAATTTGTTAACACCTAGCAATGAGTAGTAAGTACCATGAGCATAAGCAGGCAGGTAGTACGAGGTCCGATAATTAGGCATGCGTCAGAGGTGGCCAACCATTTGGGGTAGTACGGGTTCTACTATTTAGTTGCCCCATTAGCGAGCAGGCGCTATATTTAAGTCTAATTATAACAAAAGCAACAACAGCAACACAACAACAAGCAACTTGTCTTCATTAGCTTTTATGTTGATTTTTTATCTAGTATCTTTTATCTTGTAGATACAAACTCTCATACATAGGTATGGTAGCTCTGGTAATTGAGTTGTTTAATGACATTGTTATTGTTATGATTATTTGCCAAACATTTGACTTGACTCAATTTATTTGTTTGTCATTTTGATTGACATTCACTTGCCACAAAAACAACAACAACAACAACAACAACAGCAACTTCAGGTGAGATGAAATCGTTGCAATGTTGCTTTGGAAAACTGTAGCAACATTTTTGTTGCATTGGTCCGGCTTTTCTTTCTTAGTACTTTGCGCTAACAAGTTTTTCACTTTTATTTATGATGAAGATGTCAATCTTGAAGCTGTCAGTTTGTGTTTGTTTTTTCAATTGCCTCCTTGAGCTACTTACTAGGTGGCTGTCATTGTCAGTGTCAACTCTGGACAACTCTGTTTTTTTTTTGATCTGCTACTCATTTTGAAGGCCTAAATTTCTTGAGCGATACTTACCTCAAATGCCGCATGTGCTACAAGCCTGGGAAAAGTCGCAACTATACAAAAAAAAAAAGAGGAAGAAAAGGCTTTTATTTGGCTTAAACTTGAACTATTGTTAAATTTTAATTGGCTGACCAGATCTGCGCTATAAGATTAGATTGGCAGTTTTGTGTGGAGGAAGTTTCTATATGATACCTAATGCTCGGTTAGGGTTAAAGATATGGCTTCGAGCTCGATATTAATGTCTTGAAAGCTATAATAATTGCCTGATCAAAAAACTTATTTGTTGCTAGTCGCTTTCCAGTTCGTAAAACTAAATTATTCGCATATCCATGCTCGAGCTACTTCGCTTCGATTTTTTACCCTTATAAGAAGTTTAATGCATCCGTTGATCTTTCTCGGGAATAATAAATAGTTTTCTTTAAAATTTTAGACTTAGTTAAATAAAATAAGCTTTTTTGAAATTCGTTTTTTTTTATAACAGGTAACCCGAATTTATTTGAATGAAATTACATCATTTAATACAAATAACTAAAAAATCCATTCTTGAGCTGTTTTAATTTTATTTACCTACAAAATTGGTTAATTTTTTTCATCATAAAGACAATGTATTTTGTTAATTTTTTTTAAGTTTAGTAATTTTTCAATCTATCTATGCAAATGTTTTATCTTAAATACGTTCATAACTGGATGGATAGGGTTTCAGTTAAAATTACATGAGTAGCAAAAAATTTAACATAATTTATTTCTTAAATGTATCCGGAAGATCTTCTTCTTCTTATGTCCTGTTACTCCTAGTGGAGCATAGGGCCATCGTGAATTATTTCCATTGATCCCGGTTGTGAGCTAGAGCTTTTAGTTCATCCCAGGTCTTTCCGCTATCTTCAACTTCTCTTTGCAGAGTTCTTCGCCAAGTTGTTTTCGGCCGCCCTCTGAGTCTGCTTCCTTGTGGATTCCAGTCCAGTGCTTGCCTGCATATTTCGTTTGGCTGTTTACGAAGGGTATGGCCCACCCACCGCCATTTGCTAAGTTTAATTTCATTGGCGATGGGCATCACTCTGGATCTTCTGTGGAGATCTTCGGTTGATACAATATTCGGCCAGCATATTATGGGTTAGACCCTCTGTGGTTAACCAAGTTTCGCATCCATACAAGAGAACAGATTTAACGTTTGAGCGAAATAAACGTAGTTTAGTGTTGAACGAGAACATGGTAGACCTCCATATCTTCCATCCGGAAGATCTGGAGCATTGTAATTAGTAGTTACAATTTTCATTGTCTTTTTCGTACATATAAAAGAAAATTAAAAAATTTCCTTTTTATTTTAACAATGTTGTACCTATATCTCCAGCACATAGGACTAGATTGCAGTTTTAAAAATAAGAAAACTGCAAATCATAATATTATATTATTATTGAAAATTTCTTGTTTGGATATTTGTATTTGTAAATTTTCACCCAATTTCTTAGTTTCCTTTAATGTTTAACTAAACACAATGCAAAAAAAAAAAACAAATTACTTAGTCACTAATCCAATATTTATTTATTTATTTAATAAAGATGAAGTAAGCTTATAAAACTAACTTAACTAAAATTAAGCACTGGCAGCTAAAGGCCTTAGGCTCACTAATCCAATAATTATATAAAAAGTTAAAAAAAAATTCCCTATATTTTATATAGTTATCGAAATATCAAAAATCAAAAAAAAATTTTACTGATTGCAGGCAAAACAACGTTTACCCAGTTGTGAACAATTTTTAAAGAATACCACATAATTAAATCATTAATTTTTGAAATATTATTGGTTCCTAAAATGAGAGTTGATGCTAGTTTAGCAAACTAAAAGAATTTTGCAGATTCAAGAAATCAAGGTTATTTAAGAATTTTCTTTGTAAAAAGTGAGAAATGGATTTAATTAACCGAAACTCATTTTCGTCATTCACAGTCGTTGATTGTAGTTTTAAGTTGGTTGCACAAATCTAAAAGCTATCTTAAAGTCTTGAACGAAACGGTCTCATCTCCCAAAAGCAACCAAAGTTGTTGAACTCCCGACAGTAATTCGGAAATGCAAATGTCAACATTTACGATAAACAACATTTACGACCGAATTTCATGAAATGTATTTGCAGAGGTAATTTCGTATTGAAGGGGCTATTTCGATTTTAAGAGTGCTCACTAAGTAGCATGGCATTAAAAATTTCTTTTCGGACACGTGTCCGGCATGCAAATGAGAGCCATCCATCCAACTAAGCAGTCGGCGGAATTTGATTTTTTTTTTTTTTGGTTACCAGTCACCAGTAGCCAACGGTAGTCCAAAAAGCATTCATAGCACCGAAAAGACGCGCCATGTACGTGTCATCATGGCACACTCACGATATATGTGTGCTGTGTGGGGGCTCTCGGTTGTCACCAAAGTGCTGGAGCGGCGCTGGACAGCTTTGAGAGCTAGCTTCGTGAAGAGCGAAGTGTACAGCGGAGTGCCGTGCGACTATTTTATGTCAAAATAATTGTTAATCCGTAAGGAGTAGCAGCTTTTGGAAGCTTCGTCATCGGGCATAGCTTTAGATATTTACGAGTAGCTGTTGCACTGCGAACGTGACAAGCTTATGAAGATTTATGGAGTTCAGCTACAGCAGCAGCAGCACGCTGCCGTCCATAGTTTGATACCAAGTCTGGGGGCTAACTCTGGCTTTGTCGTCATTTCCATTCTCACGATCGGTGTTCGATCGACAGTTTTTCTTGAGCTTACAAATTTGTGTCTTTTCGGTTAATTTAAGTACAATGTACGTGTTATAGCCAGAGTCAAGGCATTGATTTTTAATATGTTCATTAAAATGCAATCATCACGCCCGAACTTTGCAGTGACTGAAGCTGTCGAATTGGAGACATTGCCAAAGATATATATCTACCATTTGGTGCCTTCTCTTAGGGCTTTGTTTTATAATTTGGCTCATTTTTTAAATAATTTTATTCGTTCTGCATAATTTTGTTGCTTGTTACATTTAATTTCAGGCGCTTTTAATCAGGCATGCAGCGAGTGTTTCTAGTGCAATAAATTCGCATTAAGCATTTCAATATTTCCCCAAGTGCTCCATTTTTGACATTGTCGACAATGCAAATGATCAAAATGTGCGTGGATTTTTAATTAAATTTAACTCAAAAAGAGACTCGCACAATCTTGTTAAAATGCTTAAGTACCAAATTGATTTATTCAAGCTGACTCATGTGGCACGATCGCAGTAAATACAAAAGTTATAACAGGGTAAATAGTTTACACTTAGAAAAAACATCAAGAAATTTCGATTGCAAAAGCGGGCTTTACGGGATTGATATAAGCATTGGAGAATCCACGGGTGGTTTTCGGGTCCGGACCCCCAAAAGTTGGAAAAATGGGTTGAAAGTCTTTTGCTAGCTCTGATATATAAACACTTCGAAGTGAACAACTTCGATTCTTAGTTAAAGAGAATTAGAGAACGAAAAGATCTTATTCTATTCTATTTCTAAAACAATCTTGTTTCGAGCAAATTCGAACTCGAAATTAGATGGTGTTCCTAAAAGCTACTTGAATTTGGAACTGGTTATAAAAGAGTCAAATTAATGAATATGCCCAAATCAAGATAGAATTTTTGATCTTATAGCAACGATCAAATAGGTGCCTCGTAATACAGGATTGGTCATAGATGCTCGAAGAGGCAAGTCAAGATGACTTAGAATAGAAGACGTGATAGAAGGAATAGACCGTTCAAAAGAAAGAAAATTAAAAAGGCTATTATAATTAGAGCATAAGAAACGGAAAAGATCATGCAGAGCAAAATTAGATCTACAAAGTTGCAGGTTAGTAAAATAATTAAGTAATGTTTTTAGTCACTTTCATTATGTTTTAAAAAATATGAAAACTGTTGTACATCACATTTAGTTTTAAATTATTACAAAAAAAAAAAAAATTCCTAAAAGAAATTGATTTTACCTAAAGTACTTGAGCGATCATCTAGGGTCCATTAGTACAAACTAATTTAAAATTGTTCAACTAGTGTTTATTATAGTTTAGAATTTAGAAATAATAAAATTAAATAAACAAAAAAAAAAAAAAAAAAACAAGTGTAAAATTAATTTGGCTCAGAAATTTTAATTAAAACATGCTAATAGGTGTGGCATTTAAAAGCTCCTCGGATTCTCACGATTGGGAGTTTACTTCCCTGAGGAAATTCTGTTTTCATTTTTAAACAAAAACCTTTTTTTAGATTTTTGCTTATTAAGGTCTTCTAATACTTCTAGTATTAAATTCTATCCAAAGTACCTTTGAGTAATAAGGCTAAGGATTGCCATTTTAGTGGTTTGCACTAACAGATTAAGAGACGGTGCTCTTTCATATGATTGAGTATCTAACAGATAACACGTCCAAGCCATTTAAAGAGCATAACTCAAAATACTATCAGTAAAATTAATATTTTTTTGTATAAAATGTATTTAAAAGTAATGTCCCATGTTGCACTTGGAAAATGACTCCAATTAACGAAAAAAAACCCATTGTAAAATCATTTGTATCCATAACAAGACGCATTTTCCACAAAACTCCAGCCAGGACACATTTGTCTAACAGCAAGACATTAAATTTTTTTATGGCACAAAAAAAAACACTAACTATTGTGGACATACCGTAACCAACATAGGGGCTGCTTGCAAGACCCTCTAACCGTGTCGGATCGTCCTTGGCTGGACGTTTGTCCTAATCTCTAATCGCACGTCACGCTGGCTATACAAAGTCCTCAGCTTGTCTTCGTGCTGGGGCAGACTCATTTGAAACGCTTTAAACTAACGATAAGCATCGGCAGGTTCAAAAACGACTGACAATGCCAGCAGCAGGTACATGCAACACCATTGTCCTGTACGATTTTATGTCCTGTCCATGGTCCTTCTGGTGCCGACTGATACACAGCCGGCCGACAACGTTTCGCTTAAAATGTTGCAATGTGCATTGTATAATTTATATCATAATTTTCAATGTATGCCTGTTGCTCCTTGTTCTTCTTGTTTACGCTGCTTTCAGCAGAAGCAGCTTTATCCTGTTGCATGGCTTATCTAGATTTCAATTGTTGGAGAGTCCTCTTGCTTTTATACAATTTTATATGTATTCGTTTAGTTGCAGGAAAAATTAAGCTGTTTAGAATGATATTAAATTCGATTGATTTATTGGCAACGTTTTGTAGGGGGATTTTACAAGTTGTAATTTCTACTAAGGATTCTCCAAAGTTGACAGTATAAGAGTATGCTTTAAAAAATATACAAAAAGAAAACACCAAATTTCATTCAATGTTTCGCTTTAGATTTTGATTTACAAGGGCGTAGCCAAAAATATCCCTCTTTCCATCGGCACTGATATACTTAGATTTCTATCTTGGTATATGTATGGGATCCCGTTTGTGAAAACTTAGCCACGGTCTCTTAAGTTGCCAAATCTCTGCATTAAGAAAAACATATTTATAAGGATAAACTGCTTTATTAATTCAGCATCGAAATCCGGATCAAGCACGAATATTAAGTCGAAAAAGCTTATGAGATATAATTATCTTAAAGTTATCTTGAAAATACAAAAAATAAATTATCTGAACAAACCGATGTAATTGATTCCAAGGAGAGGTTAAATAAGAATATTAAATATTATAAATATAAATATTATAAATCAATATTCTTTAAAATTTTATATAGTATGCAAAACACATTTTTTTTTTTTTTAAAAAATAAAAATTTAATTAAATAAAAAAAAACTATTTTTAGAGATCAAGAATGATTTGCTTTTCGGGCATACTAGGCATACATATTCTTCTAAAAAACTAGCTAAGATTTAAATCATTTCCAAAAAGAACTCAGAAAATAGCTTAAATAACTGAATTTCCTCGAAGTGATCAAGATAAATCTTAATATTTTTTTCATCAAGATATTCCTAAGCCTGAAACTCTAAACATCATAAATCCCGGGGCGACATCCAATTATAATGCAAATTGAAAACAAAACAAACTAAGCATCACCTTTCACCTCGTTTAAACAAAAAGAGCAACTACTTCCTGTTTCGCTACATCTATGCAAATTTGATAGAGAGCAAAGCCAGTCTCAACCTTTGAACCGGCCGGAAAAACCTGTAACTGATATTTTGGGAAAATTTTTCTCATTAACCACCCGCCTAGCCGTAATTTGCCGATATCCGTGATCCTTGGCGATTAGTTACAAAAGACATAGCAACTTCCGGTTTGCATTTGTTGTGTACCTGTCACTGCGACAGATGTGCAAAAACTGAAAAACACATCAACAAGGATGCGGAAGTAAGCGGCATCAACCAGGACCTGCTGCAACTGAAGCCGCTTTCGAAATAGAATCAAAACAAAACCAGAAACAAATGGACTGCCTAAGCGGAAATAACAGCAGTCCAAGGCAACAGCGCAACAGTTGTCCCAAGAGGTACCCAGAAATCACAACTGCTCCCGGTTTATTTCGAATGCTTATATTTCCATTTTTAATGGCACTGCTGTTGTATGCAACATGTTGTTGTTATGGTTTTTTTTTCGGATTTGTTTTGCAGCCTGTGGAAATGTAGGTGGATATCCGATGACGAGATCTAGCAGAGTCTGCGGTTTGATAATGTCAAACATATGTGGTGGCTTCCTGCTTCTGGTTTAATGAGCGTAGTGTTGAGCATTGAAAAACAAATGTGAACTAGGTTAGTCAAGAAGATTAAGCTGGGATGCAATGAGTACAATACATAAGTGATATTGATACACGGCACTTCTGTAAGCTATTCAGTGGGGCGACAGTTTGGGGCAGCAAAACGGTCTTAGCTGTTTTTGAGGATACTCATAAATTAGTTCTTTAATACGATATGCGGGATTGGATCAAAAAGAAGCAGGGCTGAAATTCTATAAAGCCAAAGCAGCGGTGAAGGGCGGTCGAACCATCCGACGTGGTAGGAGGCCGATAAGAGACCGACAATTTTCCCAGTCGACTACTGCCAAGTTGAGATTATGCGCATCGATTTCTGTGAACCTCTGTTTCGTCGAGATCCAAGATTGTAAACAATCACAAGCAGCGTTATGCCATTAAATTCTGCGAGTATCTGGCCATCGCTTTGTAACCCGATGGTCGGTGGTTCGATTCCCGCAGAGACACTGGTTCATTTGCCCAGCATTGCCATCGCTATCAAAAAGACGCCATTTGCCAAGAAAATCTCGATTAATTCAAGACACCGCCGTTCGGATTCGGCTATAAACTGTAGGTCCCTGTTCTCTTTGAACAGTCAAAATAGCCAAGTCAGGGAAATTGTTATTATTATTATTATTATCTGGACAAGAACAGAGTTACCACGTTGTCCTACCCACCCCACGTTAGTCTTCACCATCTTTCCTGGGCTTATGCGGGACCACAAAGGAAAGCGATGCAGCTCTGTAGAAGAGCTCATATTCCAACTCTTTGGGGTCGAAACATTACCCTTCATTACCGCCACTTGGATGCGAAATTTTCCGAAATCGGAAAATACACTCTTGAACCCACTGTTACTGCCATTCGAGGGCAAATTTTTCCGAAATCCGGGATATTTTCCAAAATTCTTTTTTAGTGCACAGTCTTACCATAGATCGCAATGCTAAATTTCAGCTTTTTGTGCGTTTATCTCCAATTAGTCAGATCAAACATATTTTTATATAGATATAAATTGAGACAACCTCCTTTTAAGGATAGACGTCCCCTTTAAAAGATACTCAACTATTTTTCTCCGGCTTAAAGATTTTTTTTAGTTCATTTGAGTCGCCAACCTTCTCAAAAAAAAAGTGATTATATGCGCCATATTTTATATTAATACGTTGACGATATTAGTGGGAGGGTTGTGCGTCTTTTTTTAAGAAATGTCAATGTTCCGTTGTTTATTAAGCTCACAAATACCAATTTTGGCCGCGTTAGCTTGTTTTTTAGGAAACAAAGACATTTTTAAATATGACTTTTGCAGTGTGCATCCGTTCGTAATGCCTTTTGCACCCAACTGTACTTGGATCAAGGTGTTTAACCTGCAGATCCTTCGAGGGAAAAGTAGATGCCAGGTGTCGAATATTGACTCTCAGTGCGTTCCTTTTTTCCAAAGAAATTAAATGCTTAATATTTTGTTCAAATCTGCGGGAGACTTAAGAGAACTTTGGGCTCTGGGGAATCGCCCCTTTGCATCAATTGCCGACATGTCTGATAAGCGGTGCCAATTACAGTGTTGGTACGGATTACGGACTATAATATAAGAGGATTTTTTTAATAGCAGACGATGGTTTCGGTTTCTGTAGCCCTGGTTAAGCTTTAAACTTTTTATTTGTATCCATAAACCTCCAGATCCTATGCTCCGACTAGGATCTCAAGAAAATATATATAAACCTCCAGAATATTTCTTAGAAAATTGATCTAGTCAGCATAAAACCCATAGAGCAAGTTCGACAGCTCATCTTTTCAACAGTTGCTTGCATGAAGACCCTTCCAACATTTTGTACATTTTCACAAAATCCATAGATAATTACAACCCATAGAGACATCAGAGAGATCTCAACCCTTTATGACACAGAGTCTCAACTGAGATGAAATTGCAGAAGGGCTTAAACAAATATAGTTGCAAATACCAAATATTGACAAAAACTGAGGGATCAGCATAGAATTGAATGTGATGTGTTGAGTGGATTGTTTGGCATAGCACAATCGTAGGTAATGTTTGCGCATAAGCCCATCAATTGTCCAAAAACTGAAAACACCTTTAAGCGCTGTCAAAGGATTAAGGCACAAATTGTATAAAAATTTTGGCAAAATTGTGACGAGTGTTTTGCAGCTGTCAGTAGAATGTCAGTATGTGGGTGCTCCCGCCAGTACAAAAGCTGGAAAACTCTTAAATACCAAAACTTTTAAGCTGCATATGTTAATGGGATGGCTTGGCAGCTGTTGGCCAAAATGACAACAACAGGAAATAGCCCAAAAAGTGTTTTCTATTAAAAAATATCACATTATTTTTTTCACATTATTGTTGTAGTATTTTTTTTGTAGTTTTTGGAAAAAGTGCCAAGGAATAATGACACGCTCCAAAAAATGAAGAAACAACGACAATAATCATCGTTTGTGACAGCTGGCAGCAGAGCACATGCCACCCGAAAAAAAATACATCAACTAAAGCAGGATACGGATACGCATATCCTGCGTCTAAATAACGAGATTTACTCTATTAAAAAATGGTACGAGTTCTATTAGAGTACAAATGTGTCACTGTGTGCGTGTGTGTGTGTGTGTGCAGGAGGCACACGCTTGACCTTGACATTGTTACGCTGCTGCACTATATGGATGGTCTGACTGTACAACAACCGCAGCCGGCAATAAGACGACGTGACGTCAGCGTCGACTGCGATCTGGAGTCAAGCGTCACTCTGCAAACACATTCAACATCACATGCACATGTCCAGGTTCAGGTCCTTGTCGATGCTACCTAGCCGTGTCTTCGAGGCTCAAGCAACGCCTGCTGCTTATTATATTCTACTTATTTCGTTTTTTGTTTTTTTTTTGTTCAGTGTTACTCTTCGTCTTTTTAAGTATCCTGTTCCAAATGTCCTGCGTGCATGCGTACAACAACAATGCGAAGAAGACACAAGGCAGCAGGACACTCTGAAAAAAAAGAAGAACTTCGACTACTTCTACAACAACAACAAAAAATTGAGCGGGGCAGATGTTTCCTCAACAGGCTGCAAAAGCAAAAATAACACCACGCATGATCAGTTCACTTGGTCCTGCGTCCTGCCGCGTTTTGCTTTTTAATGCTTACTTGTATTTTTTAGTGCGTCACTTAAAGAACAGAGCAGGATCTTGGATCATTGTTGCCCTACTACGCACATTGAGTAGCTGCTCGGGAGATGAGTCGCACACACCAACTCACAATGCTGGCGACTTTTAAAAATCTTTTGACTATTGTTGAGCCTCAAAGGAATCAAGTCCAGACAATGCTAACAGATGCTTGCGGGATATAACTTTCGTACTCATCATCGGGGTGCGGGTGTAGTCGCTTCTACTGAATCGCTTTGGATTTTGTGTTTTTTAAGCAGAAAATGGTGTAGTTAGTCAAGGAAAAGTTTCTGGCAATGATATAGGGGTTCGATTAACGGATTAGGCCCACCATATATGCCACATGTCAGTGTGGGCTGGGACGGTAACATCTTACATTACCAGCAGTCAAGTCCAAAGTTCAATAGTTTATTGTATTTTAAAAATTTTTGTTCAAGAAGGTTTTGATCTCAAACATAAGTTAGGCTCTGGGAAAGCATTTTTAGGTTTGTATCTACTTATGTACCAATAACTTTTATAGGAAACTTGTTCTTTAAAAGAATTTATCAAAGTTTTTCCATAAATTCTGGGTTTAGAGATCTTGCATGAAAATTTGGATTTGGGGCGAGCTTTATTTGATATTTTGCATGTTCTTCCGAAATCTTTTTTTTTACGAATAAGATGTGCAAGTCTACATGAATGTGCATGTTCCGGCCATATCAAGCTGCCCCAGTGATGGTCCTCAGGAGTTGGGACTGTGCTATTTGCATGATGTCCATGTTGCTTCTGCTTGGGTTGCCGAATAATTCAAAGCCATAGGTCCAGAGAGGTTTCAGCACGATGTTAAACAGAAGTACTTTATAGTCTAGGCTAAGAGGAGAGCGAGCGTTTATGAGCTAATGGAGATTTCTTGCCTTAAGTTTCAGATGCGTCTACTTGGCGTCTATGTGCTTTTTCCAGGTAACGTACCTTTGTCAGGTTTTGGGATTCGTACGTTGTTCAGAAGGAGGTCTTAAATTTTTATTCGATGCTTAGTCGCTCCAGATACCCCTAACGGCAACTGCAAAACTAGCTTGCTACCTAATAGCTGTGGTGAGATCGCTTACAGATTGGCGCAAAGAAGCTATTAAAGTTGCATTGAGAAATATAGCAGTGTATAGTAGCAGTGGTTGGTTTACGGTGGTGGGGAAGGGGTTTCGAGTTCAAACTCCATCGTGGAAATCGTTGCACTTTCATAGGTGCATCCCAACCAGGGCTGGAGCCCGAGGGCCAAGCCATGTAAAGTGCCTAGCGCTTAGTTTTTCTTCCATTATCTCGCCTTGGTATCGACGACCCTGATCACAACAGTAACAACCTGTCCCTGTTCCCCACAATTGTTTTCAATTAATTATAATGCAGATTAACCTATAGAAGGAGAAGCACAAAAACAAAAGATTGGCAGCGATGACGAAGGATGAAGCCCGTCGCGGAAGACTTTGTGATACTCTGTACTATAAGAACAAAACAAATATATAAATAAACCGATTGCGGTCCGATAATAATAATAGTGCCGAATTTGGTTACGATATGCATCTAAGATTTTTTATTTTTTTTCGAGGTGCTCTGTAAAACTGCTACGGGAACTATATAATTCAACCCCAGAATCGAAAATTCAAGTACAGGTCGGTTTCTCTAGCTCTTACCATCTCTGAGATGGCATAGGCACTCATAAGGACAGACGGTCACCCTGAGCATACTTTAGGAAACTTTGGTGGGGTCTCATAGAGTTTTTTGTTACTAGCCAACTATGATATTAAGATATTAAGAGTCGATGCAAAACTTCTCTTTCATGAGTACTTCTATTATAATAATACATATTACACCCTTCTGTGTTCACCACCGTGCAGTCCTTTGACTAAACATACTTTTATTACCATCTGATCTCAATATTAAAGCATCTGCTTTTGGCACACCCTCTCTCATATTATTTAAATCTAGATCTCTTGTCAACTGCATTAACCCTTTCATTGAACAACAAATTAGCTATGCGTACGTTGATCTAACCATAATCCTGACCAGATGCAATTCCATACAATTTTTGCCCAATTTTGACAACATTTTTGCAGCTTTAAAGGATTGCATATGCGCGTGTGTCTAATATCCTGACATAGTTTATGAAATTTCGACAATTGCCAAATAAGTTGCGCCTGCATATTTGCGCAAAACATAACCTAGAAATGTCCTGCGGCTGTCGTATAAATAAAAGCAGAAACAACAAAGGGCGCACAATTGTCAATGTCAATTGTTGACATTGTATTGTTGTAAGATTGTTCTTTGTAGTAGAATCCTTTTTGGTTTTATTTTGATTTCATGCCCTAGATTTGAACTGCCTTTTGATTAGCAGTTGTCGCGGTGCCTTATGTTTGAAGCCTTTCTTGCCATTTTGATTTTCGAAGAGATCAGCTAGGGATTGTTCTTTTTTATAAGGCAGTGATTTTTTTGTTTATCTTATCAAATGCAAGATTTTTGTGCTTCTCTTAAATTGAATTGAACATCTGCCTGCGTCACCTTTGTGCTACGGCTGATACGTGCTTTTTGAATCCTTTAATGCTGCAGCTTCTAAGAACTTATGAAAGAGATCTCTTCATTATAAAGACATTGCGTGCCATAAAAAGGCCATAAATTTTGTATCCCAATTCACACTCATGCGTGATTTTTCGACAATGTGTTAAGTTTTGTTTGGTATCCACAAAGATGCACTCGGCTCATTATCATGCAATGGTCTACGTGGACATCTGTTCTGGCCACTTTAGCAAACAGCTCACTGAGCAGGAAACAAACAAATATTTTGCATTGTAACAGCATCTTGCAACTAGCAGCAGACGAAAGGTGCAACACGCTAAGGTGACGCGTAGGCGTCTACGTCAGTGCCATACACATTATCCTTGAGCCGAGCAGGTTCAGTGCGTTCTACTATTCAAATATACGTACGAATGTCTTTGTTTGGCTTCTCTAGGCCAATGCTTGTTGGTATTGGTTTTGACTGACTTTGCCCCTGTTTTGTATTTGATCCTGTCCAGACAGCGGCCTGTTGCTTCTCTTGTGGTTGCACTCTGGCTTTTGTTTCAAATTTTGCAGCTGCCCATAAGTATTATAAGGATATACTATTTTGTATGGTATATTTGCATATGCGCACACGCTCTGTGGGTGTTTCTCTGCAGGGTCACTCTATAGGTTCCGTTCTTTCTCTCACAAAGGAAAACAATGTATTTCACTTTTTACGCTT
Organism: Chymomyza fuscimana; assembly: GCA_949987675.1. Lineage (NCBI taxonomy): Eukaryota > Metazoa > Arthropoda > Insecta > Diptera > Drosophilidae > Chymomyza > Chymomyza fuscimana. The sequence continues at coordinate 120,375,379 of OX465088.1, read as the reverse complement.
CACCTGCTCGACCATTGACACAAAGGCACGTGCTTTCGTACTGACCTTTGTTAGGTTACAAGGTCATTTAGTTCTAAGCCAGCTTAGCACATATTTGCATTTGGCAACAACGTGGGTGTTACGGTGCCGGGATCCTGAAGAGTGTGCTGTGGTACAAAAGAAATATTTGAATAGTACAATTGTACTTTAGATTTCATCTCAGCTTTGCAAATTTCAGATATTTTTCATAAAACAAAACTATCTAAATCTATAGTTTTTACCAATAAATACTTGAGTATTTGATAACAACGATTAGTTTTTAAGCAGCTGCTTGCTTTTGGCGATGATAATATAGTAGACTTCCCACTGAAGGACAACTTATGAAGACGATCTTTTTGAAATAGATACGGCTTCAATGGCTTTATGGGTCATTGATTTAAATTTCGGTCACGAGAGTCCAATTTTCATTTAACACTTAAAACTGTATACAAATTTCTAGTATTTCGGAAGGTCCAAAAATCCAGGACAACTCGCCAAGATCAGCGCCTAATCGGAACCCCGCATATTTAATTTATTTATATTTTCTTTAAATAAATAACATATCAGACTAATGCATAAGCTGACTCTTTTGATGAGCAAAGGGCAACAATGACAGCGTACGGCAATTCGCACGTGTGACGTAAGCATATACTGTACGGGACAGTTTTAAATTTATTTTATTTATTTATTTATTATAGTATAGGCTTTAAGTAAACTTAAAACTAATACAAAAGTGTAAAGCACTGGCTGCTGGGGCCTTCGGCTTCTTGTGTTTAAAATCTAGTTATTATACGTATAGATTACCACAGTTTTAAATTAAATTCTGTTTTTTATATAAAAAATATGTCAAAAAAGAAAAAAAGAGAACGAAAGATTACGATAGGTTGATTAGGCTGCTCAGTGAACAAACCGAGATCACTAAGAGACTAATTTGTGTAAAGGAAGAGAGAAGCATGAAAAAGGAAGGGAGAAGGGGTGGAAGGCGGGGAGAAAACGAAAAGTTCTTAAAATTACTAGAATGAAACAATCGTTTAACTAAAATAAAGATCTCTTGACGTTCCATTTTCTTAAAAAGTTCTCAAAAAAAATTACAAAACTACTACTATCTTGGCCATTTCAACCGTTTATCGGTCTTGGCCGTGGAAATTAACCTACGCCAGCGGTTTCTGTCCTGTGCTTGCTGGCGCCAATTGGCAATCCCAGGGCTACGAAGATCCTCCGTTGCCTGATCTTCCCATCGCAGAGGTGGGCGTCCCTGTCGTTGTTGAACTTCAAGTGATTTCCGCTCGAATACCTTTTTGGCTGAAGCATTATCATACATTTGTGCAACATGACCTAACCAGCGCAGACGTGGTAGTTGTATGCGCCGGACTAGGTCAGTGTCATACAGCTCGTGGTTCATTCGAATACGGAAGTCATCATCCACATTTACCGGTCCAAAGATACATACGTCGGAGGATTTTACTCTCGAAAGCCCCTAAAATCGCCTTATCGGATGATGACAATGTCCATGCTTCAGCGCCATAGATGATGAGGGATTTGAAAAGGGTTATTTTCGTGTGTTGAGAGAGGGCTCTACTCTTGAATTCCTTACTCAGCCCTAAGTAACACCGGTTACCAAGATTAATACGTCAACGTATTTCCATGCTGACGTCATTTTTGTGTCGTTGATACTGGTTCCCAAGTACACGAAACCCTTTTCAACTTCGAAGTTGTAGCTATCTATTCCACGTGGTGTCGTTTCTTTACTTGTAGATAGCAGGTATTTCGTCTTGTCCAGGATTACCGCCAGAATCATGTTTTGAGATTCTTTTTCAATTTTTTTTCTAAAGCTCCTCTTACTGCACGTACGTTAGTGCCAATGATGTCAATGTCATTGGCATACGCCAGCAGCAGGACACCCTTATAAAAGATAGTGCCGTACCTGGTGACATCGGCCCGTCGCAGGATAGCTTCCAGTAGTAAATTGAAAAAGTCGCATGATAGTGTATCACCCTGCCTGAAATCTCGTTTGGTATCGGAGAGGTCTTTTCCTATCAAGACGGAGCTGCAGGAGTTTCTCAACGTCATCATGCAGAGCCGAACTAGCTTTGCAGGAATACCCAACTCAGACATGGCTACGAAGAACTGCATTCTGTCAGGCGTATCAAAAGCAGCTTTGAAGTCGACGAAGAGGTGGTGTGTGTCGATTTGCTTTTTTGCTATATTTTTAACATAAATAGTAGACATTACTGCCAGCAGTACCTGGTCGTTTTGTCAGCAACCATTCAAAAGATCTCAAGAATTTCCTTTCAAATGCCAGCAACCTTTATCAAAACTCCAATCATAAATTTTATAATATCACAGCCTGCCCCAAGACCAGGCTTTATATTTTGACACCATTAAATGCACATTTTCGGTTGCACCCGTGAAACCAAAACCAAGTAACCCCCTGGTCCAAACATGTCATATGATTGTGCATGCCGTGCGTTATAATAAATTTTATATAAATTTGACAAAATGAATCAAAACAATAAAGCCAAGGACTATCGACTAAGGGACTAGTATGCAAGGACACGCACAGAATGCGAAACAATTGCAGTGAGCAGGCAGCATGGAACTAAAGCGACGACAGCAGAGACAATAGACGCAGTACTTGAGAATTGGTCGAAATCGGTAACTGGACAATGGCAGCGGCTTGATAAGAATAAGCAACGACTAAGGACCTCAGCAGGACGACTGCACGCAGTAAGAGGCCTGGCATGCAGCACCTGGTGTTTGTTGTTGCTGTTATTGTTGTTATTTACAAGCGAGTTCGCAGCAAGGACGACTGGGTACAGTTTGCCAAGACGCTGCCAAGTTGCGCACGTGCTGTGTCAGTTACGGTCAGGATATGCAGCTTAGATCTTGAGTTTTGTGTCAATCTGCAGTTGCAGATGGTCAAGCAAAACCAAAGTGACTTTTGCGTCATTTTGGAACAGGACATATTTTTTTAAGCGTAATAGAAAACTGCAGCGCAACTCAAGCGTCAGTTGGGGTTTCAGTGTCTATCTCTCTCTCGCTGTCGTATGGCTCAATTATGTTGCAAGTAAATTAAATTTTTTTTTTTTTTTTTTTTGGTAACACATTGCCAGGCAACCCTTTTTGCCCCAAGTAAAAGTCAAAGTCAAGCTGCTGTCTCTAGCCTGCTGCTGCTGCTCCTTATAAATAATCCTGCTGCTGGTCAGTCCAGGTGGTAAATCCCTAACATCATGCTGCTGCCGGTAGGATAATTGCGCCATGCGCCGCCGCCGCCATTTGACTGACTTTGACTGCTGCCAGAGCCTGAGCTCTGAGTTCAAAACGTTCGAACCCTTCGGTAAATGTTTTGGGCCAGGACCAAGCGTGTCTTAACTCTTTGGTTTGAGCGTCTGCTGTTTTAATTCGGTGGCATCTGTAAGCCCGAAAACTGTTCGAGGGTTTTTGGTTATATTTTTTTTTTAGGCACGTAGATTTTCAACAACGTCGTTCATTAGTCCCTTTCGTTACCGCTCTACATTTTAGCCCTTACTATTTTTTTGTTCCTTTTTTGGCAGTTGGTCATTATGTATGCATTGGCAGATGCTCTTTGGTTTTTTTTTATAAGTATTCCTCATGGATCCAACCAAAAGGCAAAAGGGTCAACTGTTGACTGCTCGTCTGTAAACAACACCTTTGATTTTGCTGACCATCCAAATTGAATTTGTTGTTGTTGTTGTTGTGAGTGCCCTGCAGTTAGAAGGGTTTGCATTTGGACAGCAGGTTTTATTCTCTTGTTCTCTGAAGATTTTGAGTAGATAAGTTAAAAAGTTGCAGCTTGGAAACTAAATTGAAACAACTTTCAGCCGTTCTTTTATTACTTTATTGCAGAAGGATATGAGCTAAGGATTATAATTGGTGAGTGTAAAGTTGATTCTAGGAAAGATCTTTAAATATAAGAGCAGAGAATCGCACCTCCTTAAACTAATTTTTAGCTTACCTTAAATCTTTGATTTAGCGCCATACGCGACACCATTAGGATAGCCCGACTGAAATATCGGTTGTATGCAGGACCAAGTTCGAAAGAAAAATGTCTTTTCCCAAGACATAAACTAAAAAAAATCCCTTATCACGATATTTATAGTAGCTGTGGTCGATTACGCAATAGAAGGCATCTAAAACCTACTTTAGTAAATCATTATATAGAATATAAGGCAGGATCTCTCTCTCAGACCTCTTTGACAAACTAGGCACTAGTTGATCTGGCCTTTTTGATAGTCAGCTCATAGATTTCCAACAAGCTCCTAACCCGTTTCCCCTTTCTTTCTAAGCCCGCTGCTTGCAAGCATTGTCAAGACCCAAGTTATCTCGGACCTCTGATCCGAGCAGCCTCTTTATCGAGTGGCTTTAAACTTTATAAGCTTATGGATATGTGCTTGGGTTAAATAGGTCTATGAAAGATTTTTGAAGCAACTAAAGCATGGGCAAAAAAGAAAAGCTCTCCATTAGAGAGATTTTTTGTTCGTCAACCACACTTAAGCTCTCCAAATTGAAAGAAACTATTTTTTGTAGGTTCTACTTTATTTCATGATACGAAAATGTTACGAGACGTAACTTACGACTGCTTTCCAGAGTAAGAGTATATCTTGGTACAGTAACTCCTCATAAATGAGAGCATTTAGGAATGTATCAAGAGAATCCGTGTTGTCTATTGCCCACTAAGCTTTGTCATATGTTTTTAGAGTTTCCTGCCCTGAAAGAGCTGTCTGCAAAACTGTGAGTCATGTCACCATGTACATCCTTAAAAAACGTAAACATATGTAAGTACATAATCTCCAAAATTTTTGTAAAAAAAACCCTAATTATTAATGAAAGCAATTTAACAAGCTATACGATACGTGGTATACATCGCTCCTAACATATCTTGGGAGGTCTTACAAAACAAAAGCGTTGCACAAGTTATTTTCATTAGCAACTATTTCAGATTAAGAAGTTAACTATGAGTTGTAACATGACAGCATCTGAATAACTATTGTGTACAGATATTATTGTTATTAAGAAATAGCGCTTTATCGCTCGAATGGGTTACATAACTTATAAATAGACAACTTCACAAAGCTAAATACTAGTTTATCCCATTGAAACAAAACAACACAAAGAAATCTTGAGACGAAAGACTAAGCGACCATGGGATACTCTTGCATAACATTCTAAATTCACTATTTTGGGCATTAATTTTCTTTTAATGTTACCAAAGCAATACACAGTGAGACTGGTTGTACAATTTGGCTGCTTATCGAAAAATTTTAAATTTTGATTTGTCGTACAATCATACAAAATTGTATGCAACAAATGCATACACGATGCAATCGATTGCACAACCAGCTTAAAGATACAGCCCAGTTGTACAACCGGTTGCATCGTCTATGTCTTGGGTAAAAGTTTAAAAATTTTAAGTAGCTTTTGGAGAGCTTAAACTATTTTTCGAAATAGGTGCAAAAATTTACATTGAAATGTTGAAATAATTACAAATCTAAAAAACTAAGTTGCTCCGAACCCTTTGGCTTTGCACGCCAGCCACCGTAAGGCCTTCTATATTTATTACAAGGCATCCCTGCACTTTCCTTAATTGCTAAAAATTTGATAACGCGAAATATAGTCTTGCCAACACCCCATAGCTAATGCAGTTCACGCAGTTTTTAAAGAATTTACTAGACATAAGGGTTTAAATTTAATAATTTGTAAAACTTCAATTGGTAATAAAAGAAGGAAGGTACGTGTCGGGGCACAGGGGGGTGGTATTCCTACAAAGTAAAAAGAATTCTCATATTAAATCTACGTACCAATTTTGGTGATTGTAACTTCTTTACGAAAACTTTTATAAATAGCTTGATTTAAGTGCAGTTTTGTAGAGGAGGGTCGCATTTTTATTTATACTTCTTGAAGGCCAAATTTTGGCGATCCATGACTAAAATCGAGTAGTTTTCAATTTGACATATGTCGAAGAGCATCCACTTTGAACGGGTATTTTCTGAATTATGAGTGTTTAACAGCCAAACGAACATATGACCCACCCTGTATTATAGTGTTGGTGTAAACCACGGGGGAACGGGACAAGATATCGACATGAATCAACAAACTTGATCTGCGTACAGAAAATGTAAGCCACGCCTTCTTTCACAAAAGTTCAAAGGTTTAAGTAAAATAAGAAGAAGGTCCAGTTCCAACAAATTCCCCGATCTTTTTCGTATTTGTATTCTTATTTCGACTAGTCGAATTGGCTGTACAATAGGGTTACACAGATCAAGTGAAATTCATACTTAAACCAAATTCTGTAATACTCCACAAATACATCTAATAATAATACATACTCTACTCCACAGCTGATTAACTCCCTTCTAATTTATGCCTAAAGTGTATACACATTAAAATAACCTCTATTAATGGGTGAACTTTGCGTTAGAGTTGCCGCTGTCAGCGGTCATCATCAAAGTCCATTCAAGAACATTGTAGAAATGCGACAAATATAAAAATAAAGTAAAGACCGGGTCAAAAGCAGTCATTGAAATCGTAAATGTGGAAGCTAATGATGCATTTGAAAGTTCGTGTGGTGTCATAAAAACAAGAAACACCAAAGCCAGAATTCCAAATTCAACTGGTGATCCTTAGAATGTTAAGAGAGTTTTAGAGACGTGACAAACATTTTGATGTGTACAAAAAAAAAGAAGAAACCAACACAAAATGTTGGTCAATAATGAATGGTTTCAAAATTTGGGTTCTAGACGAATGCTTGTGGTAATAGGTCGTCGTAGTAACATGCTGCCTACAAACCCTTTTCATGAATGCCACAAAATTGAGGTATATGATCAGGCTGCTTGGTTTCAACTCCTTGGCAGCGCTTCAATCACTCACATGACCATATGATGCTAATATAGGGTATTTATTTTTGTAAACGAGGGCAGGCTAAGAAGTTTTCGTAACAGCAAAGAAAGCACTAAGCACTCGTTTTGATTATTTTTGTGTGTGTAGTTTTGGCGGGATTGGATGGAGAACCATTTTTGCAATTTATGCGGTGGCAACTTTGACTCTGACCTATTCAACACAGTAATCCGAGAGTAGATTATGGTCAAGGTCTGCTTGGAAATAAAGAGGATGAAAATAGGAAATATGTAAGAATAGATCTAAGTCTGTTTCTGTGTAAATCCGCATAGTATCAATGCGGATATAGGGGACCTTACGGTTGTCCAGTAGGCCGGCTATTCTAAAGTGGGACTTGTTAGGTTTAGATGTGCGAGTCAGTCATTAATGCTCTTCCTTAGGCCGTTGGCAGTTCTCGGCTCCCAATACACTATATATTTTTCGCATTTAAGTCACCTCTAGCATTAAGACAATGGGCACTAGTCTTCCCTTTCGAACACCTAAGGAACTATGTTGTCACTTAATCCGGTAAGTGAAGAGCTTAAGAGATAAGTTCCATTTTTTGTCAAGGTCTGCTTATAAAATCCTTCGCCTTAGACTGATTGTAAATAAAAAGAAAGTTTTTGATTTCTGACTTTAAAACCGAATTGTATGAATACTCTTCTTCTTAAAGGCCTATACGCAGCACGAAATATTTCGCGCGGAATCGCAAAACTTCATATAAAAAAAAATCCCATTTGGGATATTTTTCTTATATGAAGTTTTGTCATTAAAGAGGAAAACAATCGTCATCGTCTAACCATATCGAAGCAGTGTTGGTGATCTATAATCGCAAAATGGAGGTCTTACAATAAGAAGGAAATCTAACATGAGGTGACCATTTCGTAATTGTAGAGAAAACATCGCAGTCAAAGCAGTAGATTTCTTCTGAGAAATCAATACCGAAGAAAGCCAAGTTGGGTCTGCACGTGGCATAATCTAGGAAGTACAATAATCTCATATATGTATTTATTGGAACCGTTGGATCAATTCCATAAATAAAAGAAGAAAAATAAAGCAAAGAAGACCGCAGAAAAAAGTTATAAATTATATTTAAGGGTTTTGCTTTTTTTTTCATTCGTTTCTTCATTGTAAGGACGTATTTTTCTCAGCCTGCCCTTATATGCCAAGAAATAATTTCATACATTTTTTTTTTTTATAAATACGTCGCTGATCGTTTGCTTTTTAACCCGCCCTCGTATACACATATTCTTTGCCTGCCTGAAAATTGTTATAAATTTGTTGCCTTTTGTTTCGCATTGTTTCCCTAGTCGCTGCTGACTGCGCCACCTGAGCCAAATTAGTTGGGCCAAAGTAAAGTCCAAGTCAACTCGCCAGATGAACCGAAGTGGAGTAATTTTTCAGGCAACGAATCTCGCTGGCCAAGTACAACAGCTGGCAACACTTAAGCCACAACACTTTGGCCAACTTTATAGCGTATATAGAGGAAATAGTTTCCAAAGCTGGAACCGCGCTGATCTCTGACTGCGCTCCCTCGCATATCGTCTGGTACTAAAAAATATTATACATATATAAAAACCCTTGCTCTCGTTGTTGTTATAATTCGTGTTTAACTAATTTTAGCCCATTATCGCCATCATTATTATCATTAAATGTGAAATTGTTGTTATTGCTGTTGCGCGTTTGCAATTCCACAGTCAGGTTGGTCGTAGCCATCAAAGTCAGTTGCGACGTGGTCGGATTCGGAGCTAAAGCTATAGCCTCAGTCAGGTTGCTGTCAGACACCAACTGTTGTCGTTTGCCGCTGGGGTTGCCCACGGGGTCAGGGCATGTATGGCACCGACACTTTGCGCCTGTTACGAGCTTTTCAGCAATATGTTCTATTTTTTTATATTTCCACTCCGCTAAAGCGATTGTTGGTAATTTGAAAGGTATGCCACCGCCTGTTCCCCGCAAGATCAACGAATGTTCAACGACCGATTACCGCCTCATCGTCTGGCTAAGCCGTATCAAGGGTTGTCTGCTCAAATTGAGGTGTTGTCTACGCTTATTTTTGCTAAATTCCAATTATTATTAATTCGTCGAAGCAATTTAAAAAATTGAGAACTTCTAGAATTGTGCAAAAGTAAATTGCTTATTAAAATTGTACGAATAGATCCCACGAACAGTGCGCAGTATATTTTAATATGTTTTTACCCTCATAGCAAACGAAATTAAGCAATTGGGATGGACCTATATTAGGAAACTATGTAGATAGAGTGGTTCGGTTAGAGTCTCCTTAGTTGGCAAAGTTTTTAAAAGATCTTTTTCAAGTAGTGAAGCAACTTTTCCTAGCACTTAGTTAAACAGCAACAAACTTTTGCTGTTAAGCACTCGACATATCGCATTACTAGGATCTCTGTCTTAAAGTCATAGCTTGACAGCTTGAAGAAGTCACTCTTCTTCTTGTTCGCGACTATCAAGAACTCACAACAAAGTAGCACATTAAAGAAAAAAATTTGGGGGAGTGTACTTTGATTCTACGCGTATAACCAAGTGAAATGGTTCACATGGCCGAGTAGAATAGGGTGATTTTTTGTGAGTTCATTCGTTGTTGCTTAGGCTCACAGTGGGTCTAAAAGTGATACATGTTTGAGGTTTCCTGCTGTGCAGATTAATCGGGAACCTCTGCAACTAAAGTGAGCTCCCTTTGCAAAACAAGCGAACTGCTATTGCCAGAATACGAACACTTATCTGGAGATAAGGAATACAAGTCTGGGGTACCGCATCCCTCATAAATCGGCGAAAAGTCCAAAAGCTGCAGAACCGTGCTGTGCAAATTAGCACAGATTTTTCTTGGATCATCCGCAACTCAACGCTTCATAGAGAGCTCGAGGAGTGTCGAGTTTTAACTTTTTATTGATAAAATCTTTGGATTAAAGAGTAGGATACAACTGCGGGGGGCTGGGGGATGGAATTCTCTAAGAGTAAGAGGGTATTATATATTGTAGTCCACATGAGTCTCTGAGTCTCTATTGGTGGTTTTTGTGGGCCCTCCTCAGCTCGCAAAGTTCCCAAACGATTTAAAAAAAATTGGACTCCAAAGATGCGTTTTCAAAAAAGGAAAATGATGAATTTCTATTGCGGAAAAAGCGTAGCCAATATCAAAAAACTGAATGCGAGTGAAGAACTAGAGAATGGCTTCCATGACACCGAAGTCACATGCTCAGGCGCGTTGTAATACCTTCAGATCATGAAGTCATATCTAGTCAGATTGAGGACCCGCAGGATATTGGGCTGAATTCTGTTATTTGTTTGGGACCAATAACAGGCAGCTCGGAATAGTTTTTTATAAAATAACCGCCTAGTCAGGGAAATTCAAAAAAAAAAAAACTGCCTAGGTATTTAAGACTTTTCCTGCAAAGAGCCGGGCGTAAACAGAATAAGAAAACCAACGTTTCCATCCCTTTCTCGTCGAAACAGCTTCTGCAGAAGTCATTAAAGGACTAACCAAGTGTATAACACTAGCTTACACGAAAAATGAACCTTCGTAAAGATATTGGGGAATACCTGAAAAAAGTGCCCAAAAGACATGTTTTTCGAAAATATCTCGAAAACGGTGGGTAAGAAAAATAAAAGGTTGCCATTTTCGTGTTTCTCGACCCCAAATTACCACAAAAAACACTTTTTTAGGAAGGTTCACTCGATGACCCTTAAATTTGTAAACCAATGTAATTTTTCAATACCAGGATTTTTTTTTTCAAGTAAATGACAAGTCTCAGCGTTAAAAAATACTCGGCTTCTTCAGCTAACCTTAAAAGGATCTCGGTATACTCTAATATTGGCAATTTTATTCTTGGTACAACTTGCTCCTAAGTCTTCTGATCTTCGAGAAACAGGGACTCTATAGTTCTCTAGATTTCAAGTGCCTCTCTTTACTTTCTCCACAAAAGCTTCTTATTTGCAGACAATTTAAATTTAGCAGAATATTTTAGGTTAACTTCCTTTTTCACTTTAAGGAACAACCAAACCATGCTTACCAAAATCTTCTTTTCGACCAAAACAAACACGAAGGACAACTGTGCAAACAGAAATTGCTGGCAAATATTAAAAACATAGATCTATCAACGAGACAATGCGACAAATAAATCATTTACGTAATATCGCAAGGATACAAAAGTAACTTCTACGACAATTTGCAAGAAGTTGTCAGCAACACACAAAAGCCCAGAAACAACACAACAAAGTAGTAGAAAATCTCCTAGAAAATTTACTAGAAAAACTAACAAAGATTAGAATCCTAAAGGATACACTCAGTAGCCAGAGCATAACGTGCATATACAACTCAAACAACTGTCTATTGACATATGGCCGCTGCTGTTTTAGCTGACTTATTTCTATAGAAGGAAATATTAGCCGATAGATGGTCAAGGATGGTTGCTTGTGTCCAGACTTTTCCAGACGACAGCATCGATTCGTCGGAGTTACGCACTTTAAGTGTGCCCAGCGCCGTCTGCAACGCCGCATGTGGCGGTTATCGATACTATGCTTAAAAACAAAAGGACCAAAAGGAATCAGTGTCTGTTGTAGGTGTTGCTCGGCACGACCCACCCAAGCATTTGGTGCAGTATTTCGGAATTCCATTTAAGAACCTTCTGTCTCGTTTACATTTGTCATTTTTGTGGTTTTCTCCCGACTGCCTTTTGTTCTAAAGGGACTAGCATCTTTGCTCCTTTTAACATTTCTGCTGGATTACGGGCATAAATTGTTTTCGTATTTGCAATAATTTGTGCCAATTGTTCAGCAAGTTTTTGGTTACCATTGATTGTAATTGAGTTGGTAGTTTTCGGTTCTGATTCCTTGGAATGTATCAAATGTTATGGAAGCTGCTTGTTAAGATTTTTGTAATTGAGAATTTTGACTGATTTAATGGCAAATTGTTGGTTAATGAGTTATGTAGTAGAGGTTTGTATATAGAAGCGTAAGACATATCGAATTCGAATTGGCGATTACAGCTGGTATAATATCGAAATTATGCAATTGGATAGTATAAAAGTGGCATACTTAGAAAGATTCTTTTATTTTATAAGATACAAGAATCGTTGATTTTAATAATAATTTTTCCAATGCTCCTATAGAACTTGAACATCTTTTGATAGATAGTTTGATAGAAAATGTATTACAAAAAATACAAACATTTTGTCTCTGGCGGGGTCTCGAATTATTGCTATTAAAAAAAAAAAATTGTAATGTTTTTAAGATTGCATAAAACTTTCATGTCATTAATTTTTAAAAAATTTAAAAATTATAATATTAATGTTGCTGGGAAAGCTGCACTGTGACCTTATGGATCTATTGTGCTCTCTACCAGCCTAAGAGCTTCACAGCCAGTCCAATTCCAGAACCAAAGGAAATTATCTGAGATGGTTCTAGTCAGTTGACAGGAAAAAGGAAGATGACCTTTTTACAATAGAAAGACCAAAGAGGGGGTTTCGTTAAAATAAATTTAACTTTTCGTGCATTGATTTTCTTTGGTAATGTCCTTACTTCCTTACCCAAATGAGATCTTATACAGTGTAGGATCAAAAAGTAGTAGGAGAAGTAGAATTTCTGTAGTGCTAATGGAACGATCGGTCCACCTAGACGGTAGTGGGAAGCCTTTCAAAGTGATAGATTTTTTTTCGAATTCCGTAAACCTCTGTTAAGAAGTGTCATCGCGATCCATGATGGAGGAATTTCAAGAGCAGCGCCACGCCAATAAATTCTGCGTCAAACTCGGTGAAACCGCGATGGAGACCCTTGAAATAATTATGGACGCCTACGGGGATGCTGCTATGAGCAGTATTCGAGTGGCATATGCGGGAGGGGCAAGACCTTGTCGGAGACTACCAGCGTACCGGTCGCTCGTCAACATTAAGAATTGATGAAAATGTGGCCAAAGTCAATGAACTTCTGGACTCTGTTCGCGTGTAAACTTTTATCTGATCGTTGATGAGTTAGGGATGCTACCACACGCATCTAAAAAATTTTTAGATTTGGCCATGCGAATGGTGTGCTCCAAATTTGTGCCCAGAGTACTGAGCACGGGACTGCAACGTCTTCCCACCCCGCCTGCAATCCAGTGGCATCGCCGGACTTCTTTCCTTTTCACCGGCTCAAGCGGAACCTCAAGAAAAACCGATACAGTTCCCTAGAAGACATCCAAATCGGCGTCGGAAACTCTGAAAAGTGAGTTCCAGATGTCGTACGCGCTGTGAGAATCAAGTTAAACGTTTTGGGTCGGAGGGAGCTATTTCGTGAACTGCTAAGGATTGGTACCGATTATTTCAATAAGAAAATTTAAAGAAATTCAGTTCTACTGCTTTTACATCCTACCCTGTAGTTGGACAAAGTATTTTGTTTATATCGTCCCTAATAATTATATGGAAAATTGAGCTGTTTGTGAATTTCTTAGTTGCTTACATACCAAGAAGAGCAATTTTTAACAGAGTTACATTAGTAACTTTGAAGTATTTGAAGGAAGGAAGTTGAAGAAAGTCGCCGTTGCCCAGAGCTGCATAGCATGCGTCCACACTGGCTTAAAGACTACCTAATAAATACGTATTTTATTTTCTAAGCTGAGTTGTGAACGCAAACCTTAAGGCTAGTAAATTTTTTTGTATTTTCAAAAGAGCTGGTTTTATTTCGCTTTTATGTGGGTCTTCCAAGACGGTCTTCTCTCCAAATGTACACCGAGATACTTGATGAACCATCAGAAGATACGAAGTGATATTTTTAGCGTCTTAAAACGTTGTCTTAACAGAATTTTGTGTATTAACTACTATCCTCCAAAACTTTTTGAATGATTAAAAAATCTTAGGAAATTTAAGAAAAATGTTAAATCTGGTCCTCTTATATGGTCTAAGTATAACCTGCAAGTATCATATAACAAAAAACTTTTTTGAATTATTAATCTACTCGATTTAGAAGTAGCGCTAAGATAGTTTTGAACCCTAACAAAATATAACAAAAAGTTGTCAGGCTTATTTGAAATACTACATTTTGTTGCATAGTGTAGCAGACGGTAGTACCAGTAATAAAGACATTTTTATCCTATATAGAAGCAATAATGTTCTGTTGGTAAACAAATATTTTTTTTTGTCCAAACCCCCTTACAAATTAAAAACTCATTCGACGCGTGCTAAACATTTGAAAAATGCTTAAAAAATGCAAAAGTACAAAAACATTGTTTCCAAGAAAAATTGGGGTTAAGTTCAGTTGAGAGTTAATTCCAAGTAAACAATAATGTTATAACAGAGGCAGGTATGGAACAAATGTAACCTACCAAGCCGCACTCAAGCTGACTGATAAGGCGCCTAAAAGATAAGATAAACGAAATCTAAGCAAATATCGAAAAAAAATGAGATAACGATAAAAAGGTTAAAAAGTGAAATTCGTAACGAAAGAAGAGCATAAAACTCACATTGCAGCTTTATCAGAAACAGACAATATTTTAAGTACACTTTTTTTTGGACTCATGGCAGCTGTTCGAGGAGCTACAAAGATAACAGACGCGGCACGCGCGATTTTCTATGGAATGAAGACAAGCAGACACGTGAGTTGCTGTTTATGAAGTGTTCAGAAAACTATTTGCTTAAAAGTGCAATAAAATGTTTATATTGCCATTGCGTATCCTTCCGCTGGTACAGCTGTTCCTTCAGTATTTATCTTACTTAGACATTTGCGCCTGCGCACTGGTCATGAACCGTTTTTATGGCATTTTGACGTAGTCTTTACGAGCCTGATTATCCTTTAACTTTGTTGTGGCTCATTAAACTAGGAGTTTATATAGTGGAGTAGTCTTCCGACTAATATGCATGCTTAATTTGAATTTGGTATAATGTCCGTAATGCTTAGTAAAAATAGATTTTATGACTTTTTAATAGTTGGCATAGGCGGTAGGTTTCAAAGTCATGACCTATCAGCTACAAATCTTCATTTAAAAGACCACAAAACTACCAGTTAGGATATGCTTAGATACCAGATATCTTGTTCTTACCAAGTCAGTAGCTTGCTTGTCTTCAACAAAAGCCTGCTGCGAACAATAGACCAATGACTATTGTATGAGCCACCCCAACAGCATTGCGAATTGAGCAGATGAGCAAAGATACTGACGTCACATGTACGGCGTCAATAATGCTGTCATCTATGTGAAAAGAATTGTACCAAGTATCCCTAATCTTTTATATAAAATGTTATACATTTTCCATTATGCCATTCGTTGACTCTGCTAGGATACAAAAACCCGCGCACGACCTCGAAAAGAAGATGAAGCTGTCAGTCAAATGTTGTTTTTTTGTTTTGTCCTTCTGGGACTGCGTGTTGCCTTCTGTTTATTGCATTTTGTGGTAAGATCAAGACAGCGATAAGCATTGTGGAGCAGTAGCCCTATTCTGCTCTTTAGTTGTCCATCATAATTATAAGGATAATCGCTTGATTGCATATCCATCATGTAATATTTCAATTTTGAGCCCTAGTTCAAGCTGTTTTTGACTGCTTGAGTGCTTCATTGAGTGTTTGATAGCTTGCATCTTGCAGGAAATTGATATGCTAACAGTTTGCTTCTATTATATAGCAATTTCATGTCGGATTTTATATAGAAAATGTGCGATCAGCTGCATGAAATTGATATGTATTTGGGTCAAGTATTATGCAGTTTTTTTTTTGCAAGGAATTATTATGTAATGAGCTACACTTAACTGATCACTAGATTATGGCAAATTTGCAGACCACTTTATCTTAGTGCTTTATGAGAGGTTTCTTTTCACATGGTCTCTGGCTTAAGAATCATATTTCATTTACATTTGATACGCGCCAAAATCCTTCTTAAAAAGAAGTACAGTCACATACTGGTGGGCTTCAAATGATGCACAATCTCAACGTGGTATCCCCTTGTTGCCACCTTTTATTCACGTCTGATATCAAAAGTAGTTAGCTTATGTGCCCGGCAATCCCCTTCAACATAAATTTGCATGGGGCCTGCCTTCCCCAGTGAAGGTTGTTGAAAACCATAGATAAGAAAAAACGTAGGAGGCTCCGAGACTTCGGACACTTACCAGATGGTTTAATTGACATATACTTATAAGAATTTTTTCGTAGATGCGTTCCACACTAGACTCGTAGCCGAATGGAAACTTTCTCAAACCCTTGAAGTCCCATGGGGCAATCAGAATTTGATTTCCGTCCTAAAAGGAGCCCAGCAGACGCTTGGCTACCCGTGCGTGGGCACTATAAGGATATAATAAAGAAAGAAAGAGGCTTGACTTTTCAACCTTAATCTCCTTTGGCCTATTAAAATCTCAACTACCATGGTAGCAATCCGCTTTCTATGGCAGTCATGTTCCTATTAAGCAACACTCGGTGCCGTTGAGAACCATGCCGGACCCCAAGGCCGCGTATAAGGAGTAGTCTTGAATAAAATCCCAGCGACACGTCGGGACACGAAGCTCTAGCCTAGAGTAACCCTCCCTCTCAACGGCCTTGGCAGTATATTCTATATACTTAAGCTTTTTGTGTAGTGTCTGCGCCAAGCCCTAAAAGAAGTCGGGGTCAATAGAAGGCGCATCTTTTGGTATCACGGATTGGTGATTACTAGTAGGAAAAAAAATACCCTGTATCTTTTGTCTCGCAAACAATTTTTCCTGCATATTCCTTCTACGAACTTTCCAATTGGAATTTTTTTTTTTTGGTTAAATTCGATATTTATACCTTTAAGTTCCCTAAATTTTTACCGATTTTGATGAAACTCGAATTTTAAGTCAAAGAAGTTATTTAAAGTATATGGGGTAAGTTTCAAGTTGGTATGTTGAGGGGTGTGGGAGAAAACACGGTAAATCGATTGCGGGGGTTGGTGGGACCGCATCGATAAAATTTGGATGTGGATTTGTTCATTAGAGCCACATGAATCAGCTTACCAAAAATGGTGGTTCTAGGTCACTTGTAACCATAATTACGATGAGTCAAATATTGATGCACTTTATGGGCAAGGGGCAGTGAAATTTTTACATTTTTGACTATAACTTTTTCTGTATTTGTCCGATTTTGTATATACACAGATGCATGTATCCACAAAACATCGCTCTGTTAAATTTCAAATGAAAATATTAAACGGTGTGGCTAAAAACCGCGAAAATCTACAGCGGGGGAACGGGGAAAGATATTGACATGATTCAACAAACTTCATTTGCTTAGGAAATATGCGCACCAGCTGGTAATGTTTCGTGTCTCTAGCTCTTATAGTCTCCGAGATCTAGGCGTTCATACGGACGGACAGACGGACACACGGACAGACGGACGGTCGGACATGGCTCAATCGCTACCCGAGGTTATGATAAGCATTTTGGTATAAAGGACTTGGGGTCTGCCACGCCTCCTTCTGTCCGTTACATACATTGCACAAATCTAGTATACCCTTTGTACCTATAGGTACAGGGTATAATAAGCATAGTCATCATATACCAAGATAAATCTATTTATTCCCTTTGTGGCCATCTACCATAAAGCGATGAATATAATTTCACATTAATACTCATATACTTATTATTACTCCAAATGAAAAGAGTTTAAACCAGTGATGAGCCTTTCCTTTAATCCCCAACTAGAGCACATGAGCCAAGTTGTCGTTTTGGGGACGGAATTGTCAAAAATCCTTACTTACTTACACGTATGCCAAGTTGAAAGTCGACTTGATAAAAAAAACAATTGTCCCCATAAAAATTTTAACCCGGCATATCCACATCTTGGGCGTGGAATAAAAATCGAAACTAAATTTTACGCCATGGCTCCTCCCGTTTGGACAAGTAGATAGCATGAAAAACAAGCATAGCACCCATTTAAATAAAACATAATTGGCCGTGCTCCGGAAAACGAATCCGAAAATTTTATCCGGATTCGTTTTGAATCCGAATGTTTGGTGCTTCTAATTTCCCCAAAACGAATTTTTTATGTGTTTTGAAACCTAATGTTTTGTTGCAAGAGGAATTAAATCGAATCGGCAATCGAATATTCCCAATTACCACTCTTTAAGGTCGGATTATTGAAAGCTAAGAAAAGTGTCTTCTTCAATCCCTAAAAGCATTGATGTTTAAAAAATGAATACTCTCGAAATTATTTTATCAAAATTTCATATAGATCTGAGCACTGGAACCTATGTTATAGATATAACAGCAAACCATCTCTAAGCGCGTGTCGTTTATTTAAAACGCGAAAATCTTGAACTGGATATGAAGGAAATTTGAAAAGTACGGTCTCACATCTATGTAGTTTTTGCATGCTACTTTATAATCTCAAAATCTTGTTCGTGATAGGAAAATCCATCCTCGGACTGACGGGATTTCGGTATAGCGTTCCGAACGTTTCCTACAACGTACAACATTCAAAAAAATAAACCTGTTGGAAAATATACCGTCCTTTGCATCGCTTTTCGTATAGTCTTAAAGTACAGGGAGCTATTATTTCTTATTTGGTATAACTAAGGCACGAGCTTAAAGACTTAATTTATTATGATGTAGTTAATTATTACTATTACTTTAAATGAAACCATTTGGTCATAATATTTTTATTTTCATTTTTGCTTTACCTTTACAGGTACAGTTGCGCCAGGCCAATGAACACAATGTCAAAACCAATAAAACTAAAGAGAGTCAACAACTTTGTCAACAAACAATGATGATAATGAAGACAACGATGACAATGATGATGACGATGGCGATGACTCGAACTACAAAAGCGACCAATTTCAGTGTGCAACAGTGTCTGATAATCAGCCCGCATAAATACAAATTAAACTGCAGGCGACTTACGGTTAATATATGCAACAACAACAACAACAACAACCAGAGCAAGAGTTCCACAGGAAACAACAACTGCAACAACAACAATGCCAACAATAAGAGCAACAACATTGCATGGATAATGATAAAGAAATAGCATTAAAAATTAAATTTGTCGCGTGTTTGCCGCATGTTGCAACTGAAACTAAAAAAACCAGAAAGATGCCTCCAACCTCCAACCAGCAGCCAACGGAGCGATCAAGCTACCAGAGTGTGGTGAGACTGATGCCAAGGTACCCAACATTCGTTGCTAATCATGGTAATTATGGCAATGAAAAAGTAGCAGCGCCAGCCGACCAGCAAAGATCCCGAAAAAAAAACAAAATACGACAAGAATATATAAAAACATTCAGGAATAGTTGCTGAAAGCTAACGAAGATTATATGCTCTTTAGTTTAAGCCTGTAAGGGCTCATTCATCTCAAAGCGACCAGCCAATACTTTTCGAAAATTTTGTTTTGTAGTTAATTAGATTATTTTTGAAAACACGTAACTTTTGTTTTTGATTTTGTGGTTTATAGATTTTGTGTATAAAAAAAGTTATATGTGAATGTCTTTAAAGGAGCCTAAGGTTAAACGATAGAATTATCGTCACGTAACGAAATGAGGTATGCTGTATGTGTTCAAGTCGGCTCGAGAGAAGTAATTCGATTCTCAGTCAAGTCAAATTTTTTTTTAAATTTTTTTTATTTGGTATAAAATCATTTTTTTGATTCCATTTTTTTATAAGTTTGTATATAATACATAATTTACTTGTACATTATTTAATATAAAGTAAGCCATTCAAAAAGTGTTGTAAAAAGCGAAAAAATATCTGTCAGAGATGCTTTAATACTTTTTTGAGGTGATTAAAAATGAGAAAAATTAACATGACAATAAAAACGTTTTCTAAAGAGAATAAAAACAAAAATTGTTAAAAGAAATCGTGACTCATAAAAAAAATTTTATTTAGTTTCTATAGATTTTCAAAAAAATTCTCCGATAAACTTAAAAAATGTTAATACCAAAAATATTTCAAAATGTTTTAATTTTTATTTTATATTTGTTTTATTTTAAAATTGTAACTTTTTCAAATTAAAAGTTTTTTTGAAATTCGATGATGAGAAAATTAAACAATATTTTTTATTATTTTATTTTGAACAATAATAATAACAATTGAGTAAATGTTCAAAAAGTTATGTGTATTTTATAGACCCAGAAAAAATTCCTAAACTCTACAAAAAACTTACAATGTTAATCCAAAAATTATATGTTTTTATTTTTTTTTTTATATTTACTTTATTTTCAAATTTTAGCTTTTTCATTTTTATGAAAATGCGAGATTTACATTTTCTTTTTTGTTAAAAAATGTTGACTTTTGTGAAAATTAAATAAATTTAGGAAAAGTTAAATGCATTTGGTAAAACCTGTACAAATTCATAAAAACGTTAAAAAATTATTTTTTAAACATATCTGAATATGACATATGTATATTTCGGGCTATGCTAATAAACTTAAAAAGTTAATTTACAAAAATTACATAATCTTTTCAATTTTGTTTATCTTTATTTTTTATGTTACTTTAAAATTGTAACTTTTTCTATTTAAAAATTTTTTATAAAATAAGAAATAAATAAGAATTACATTTTTTAATTAAAAAAAAATTAAAAAATATGTTGACGAAAGTAGGTATATGAATCTTGTAGAAACAGTAATAATTCCTAAAAATCGTCAAAAAATTAATTTTAAATTTTGAATCCTATTGTTATCATGTACATACAACTTATGGTTTCTGTGGCACCCCGCATTAAACCACACAAACTTCCTGAGAAAATTAACATACTGTTGATCACTTGGAGAGTAAATAAAAAGTACCTACAACCACTGGGGAGCACTTTTTTTGCAACTTCTGCTGGTGGGGCATACATTGTTTGTAGCTGTCGCACAGTGCTGATAAATAATAAACAAAAACACTAAAAAGCCACAAAAAGCCAAGTTAAGAATTGAAGCAGCAACAACAACAAAAAATAAGCACAGTGAATACACCTGTTGGTAGCAAGCAGCAACTGTTAATATTATGTTGTTTGCTGATGCTTTGGTGTGACTGACTTGTGGCTGCCCCTGCTCAAGCTGCCACAAAAACAAAAAAAAACAACTTCAAGCTGCAACATTGAAATTGATGCAGCAACTTCCAGAAAAAACGGAAGTTTGTGCTCCTAAACTCAAAAACAACACCGGATGCAGCTTGCTCTTTTTTTCCTCTCTTAGCTACTTAAATATTGTTTTCTCTGCAGCACAAAAGCTTCCAAAAAAAAATTAATTTTTGGCTACAACAGGTTGCCAAGATCCGAAGTACACCCGGGGCTTAGTAAATTTATTATAATTTTGAAACACACACACTCTCACACACGCTTAAAACTTTTTTTTTTTTGGTTTTTTGGCAAGACTCCTTCCTAAATGATTAGCGCTGCCAAACCAGTTTTTTATCTGCTCCCCAGTTTTCATTTAGCTTCTTAATCTACCCCAAATTTCATATACATACAGCTGCTCTTTTGGAGGGTCTTTAAGCAGTAGTACATAGTACTTAACTTTCATTGTGTTAATCTCTTATATATTTATGCATCAGATTTACTTTATCGCTTGACTTGAAATATTCATTAAAAACGAACAAAATACTCTGCCACTTAGCGATATTGTTATTTCGGGATTTTGAAAGTTGAAATTATTCGGGTCACAGATTAAAATATTAATAATGAAGGGTATTTGGCAAGCAGATAAAGTTAAGACATTAAGACACGCCACAAATTGCATATTTATATCTAAATGATTTTAATTTAAATTAATTCAATTGTGGCGTAGTGATTATAAATTGATGGAGTGTTTAAAATATTTTGTAATCAGTCATTTAATGGAATGTTCCTTTGGGGAGAATAAACTCAGGTTCTCAGTTGTTTTGTGCCAAATCTTACCTGAGCCTTTTGTAGTAGATAACAATTTTAATATATAATTTATTAAATTGATATTGAAGTTTTCAAATAAAAAACACAAAATTAAAAGGAATAAAATACATAAATAAATATCCAAATATTGATGCGTCTCAGTCATGCTTATTAGGCTGCATCGTTCATGCAAATTAGAGATGGGATTGGAAATCGAAATTGGATTCCCTCCCGAAACAGTCATTAAGTACAAAGTTTTTTTAAATTCATATACCATACTATTTAACTCTTATAAATAAGGTCAGTTTCATTTAACATTTTGGTAAAATATTGAATTATTAAAATTTGTTAATTTAAAAAAAATTATATTCAAAATAATTAATTATGTATTAAATATATATATTTATACAAACAAAAATGCAAAATAGTAAATTATACAATATATAAAATAAATAATAAATTTAAAAAAAAATTAATTAGTGAATTTTATATAGCATAAAAGAGCAAAAATTGCAGTTGCATTTAATATTTTGTAAAAAAAAATATATCCTGATTAAAAATTTTACACAAAGCGATAAAAATATTTTGGATGAAGGTACAAACTACTACAACGTCATATTTTTAAAAGTACTAAACAAAAAAAAAGTATTTTTTTTTTTATTTTTCAAGACAAATTAAGTTTTAACTTTAATTTTTAATCTCAAAAAAAAATGATAAAATAATAGCATATTTCAATGTAATTAAAATTAAAAATAATATCTAGTTATTGGTAAATTTTATAATTATGATTTATTATATCATTATTATAAATCATTATTATTTTATACAATAAATAACTTACTAAAAATAATTTTATTTTTATTTTTCAAGACAAATTAAGTTTTAACTTTAATTTTTAACCTAAAAAATGATAAAATAATAACATATTGCAATGTAATTAAAATTAAAAATAATACCTAGTTATTGGTAAATTTTATAATTATGATTTATTATATCATTATTATTTTTATACAATAAATATATAATATAATATATTATAAAAGATAATTTATTAACTATTTCTAAAAAAAAATTTATATAAAAATAAATTTAGTCCAAATATATTATGCTATATAGTTTATTAAATTTGTTAACTACTTTGAAAATGAAAATAATTGGCCAATTTTTATTTTATCAACTGTTCATAAAACATAATAAATTGCATTTTAAAAATATACTAACTATAGTAAATTATCAAGTATATAAAAATAAATCCTAATTTAAAAAACAATAATATATAAAATAGTAATTAATATAAAATATTAGGTTAGGTTGTACCGGTTGACCCCTGGAGGGAGTCACACATAGACTAGGTAGTCCTTAGTGGTAATATAAAATATTATGTATAAAATAAATTATTATGTGTATATTGCACAAAAAATTATACGCAAAAAAAATATTATATAAAACATAAAAATTAAATTTGCCTAGACTGGGAGTAATATCTGGGTTTCTAGGCGAATTTAAGAATTGAGGCCTTCACTTTACCTCTAAGCCTCAGCCCTTAAGATTTTTTTGGGACAATCGATATTTTCACGCATACACACACAGTGTATAATATTTTGTTACGTGATCATTTTTTAATATCAAACTTAAACTTTGGACACTTTTTTGTTTTTTTAAATATTGAGTACATAAAAAAGTAATTTAAATCCCCATGTCCTTTTAAACAATTTGTTTTATGCAGAGTCAAATAATATTCTTATAATTGAAAAAAAAAAATATTTTATATCAGTTCATATTCATAAAGTACCAAAAAAAGAGGTACAAAATGTGTTTTTAGTCGCTAGTCTGAGTTTCTTCAAAGGTATTTGGGATTTGAAACTAATTTTTTTGCGGCCCTAGGCTCCACTGGGAGAAGAGGATAGCAAGAAGAAGAAGAAACTAATTTTTTGACTAAAAAACCTAAAGGCAAGTCCGAAGCTGAAGCTCCAAAAATTAGCTGGTAATATTTCATCCCAACTCGGTCTTTTATCCATCTTATCCATCAACAACATCTATTAGCTCCAAAATCTGTCCGGTTTCTAAACAATAGAGTAGATTCCTACAAAAATAAATAAAAAACAAACCCAACCCTCAAAAATATTTTAATAATTGCTATACTTAAATAATATGAAATTTTATACATGGATAATCACAACATTTCTACCGATAAGAGCATTTGCGCTGCATCTAAGACCCAGGAATAAACTAGCCACCATCTGCAGATCGATATTCCAGAACCTAAACCAAACATCCGGCCGGACTTAGACGCATTTGCATTCCTAGTCATAGACACTTGTTGTTTTTGTTTTCCACTACGCATTCAAATACAAAAAAAAAAAAAAACTATGAGTACATAAAGCAGGTCTAGCACATAAAGTACGGCAATGCCAGGCGACATCCTTATTTGCATGGAACGCCAACGGAAATGTCCGCAGCAAGGATACGATAACAAAAACAAGAAAAACAACTGCAAAACGCGCTGAATGAGGACAGGCACAAAAACAACAACAAAATACACCAACAACTACCTGCTCGCAGTCGTCATCGCCGTCGCCGTCGTCCTTCGCGCAAAACCGGAAGCAGCCAAGGCTCAAGGTGCAAAAGCAAGCAGAGGCCCAACAACAAGAGCGACCATGTGGATGATGTTTTATGGCAGAGCTACTCTTTTCCAGAACTTGCTGCAGAGACGCGTAATTTGATTCGCGATTTTTTTTATTTTTATTTTTTGGTTTGTCTCACTCACACACTCAGTTCACTTGCTCGCTCTACTTGTAGTGCACACTCCACCCGCACTCAGAACGGAAGGAAGTAAACCACGCAGCGGCTGCTCTTCTAAGAAATTCCCACGATCGTACTGATGCAACCTTCCGGTTTTTCATTCATTATCCACACACAATTATTTATCCTTGATCTGTTTACGCGAAATTTTTACGCATCTCAATTTTATGAATGGTTTGCAAAAGGAATTAAAAAATTGCGCCAAGTTGTTGTCCAGTTCCATAACAGGATGTTTGTTTACTGTACACTCTATACACACACACATAGACTTTATGCGAAAAAGTAGCCAGCATCAAGGACATTGTTAAACGGCTTGACCAGTATGATCCAGAATTCTTGGAATTATATGAATGGAGACGGCTGTGAGCTGGTTTTTGGTTAGCTCAAGTGAGTCTTGTGCAAAGGTAGATAGCACTAGGGAAATGGTTTATAGGACTTCAAATAAGCCTGTGATGATGCAAATATAGCATTTAGTTGTCTATCAGACTGGACGTTGCCGCACATGGGATACCCTGCACGCAGCTTTGTAAACTCTGCTCCAAGAGAAGATGTAATTTTTTTCTTCAGTGTACCT
Source organism: Chymomyza fuscimana (assembly GCA_949987675.1). Lineage (NCBI taxonomy): Eukaryota > Metazoa > Arthropoda > Insecta > Diptera > Drosophilidae > Chymomyza > Chymomyza fuscimana. The sequence continues at coordinate 120,350,325 of OX465088.1, read as the reverse complement.
TCTAGCTCATATAGACTCCGACTTTTGATGTTCATACAGACTACTAGACGGAGAGTTGCATATACCTAATCGGCTGTTCATGCTGACCAAGAATATATAGACTGTCTTTTTACGGCCATAGATACCTCCTTCTGGGGATCTGAAATAGATTCTTTATAATTTATGTCTTTCAAAAAAGTAAGCCTAGTAGGAAGTTCTACAGATAACAAAGCGCATATATCGACAATCTGTAAAAGATTTTGTCTATACTATAGTTTTCAAGATCTGCTGGTTAACCAGGTTAACCGAAGTCAAAACTTAACAATTTTCTAAAGAATTTTAAGGACTAGCCTTCTTCCATCATTCATTGCTCAAATCTGAAAATCCAAGGCATACAAATTTGTAGGATAAAAATAAGTATTTTGCTCACGACGATCGCAAATAAAATGATCCAAATATTATCTACCATGGGACATCCTTTAAGTGTCCAAGTAATATCTAGACCAAACACTCTCTAACAAAAAGATTGATTCTAATGGAAGTAATGCAAATAGTTGAACTTTAGGAGAAGGATGAGCCTGCAGTCTGCGCCCATGCTAAGGAGCCGCATGCTACTTATATGTTCTATCTAATTCCAGTAACAGATTGTTACAGATGGATTTCGAGATTAGAGTTCCCAAATAGCAGCTTATTCCAAAATTCTAAAACATTCGTTGGTTTCTGGGATATTCGGGTAGAGTCAGGAGAGGATCTTTGAGGTTTTGGAGCGTGAGCTTTGGTGCTGCTGAGGTGTCAAAATGTCATTCACCGATGAGTTCTGGCTGAGTAGTATGAAATAAAATATTTTGATCGGACTTTGTACATAGTAAAGGATCATGTGATCCTTACATTAAGACTTGATGAAGATCAACTGTGGAGTAGAAATAATTTGTATTTTATTATTTTTTTTTTCAACGCGTTCGTAATATCTAGAAACTTTTGTCCAAAGCAAGTATTATCCTTATAGCAACTGATTACTCTTCACAAATCTACAAAATAAAGATGAACCACTACCTACCATTGTTACCTAATTTACAACCACATTATGCTAGTCCAACTGTTGCTCTACCCTGACAGGTGAAGATCACAACATTTTCTCATGCCTAAGAACAGCCTGCAGTAATCTAAAAACAGTTCAAAACTCAAGCAAAACATTTCCCACAGGATGCAAATGTTACAGAACACAAAACTCTAAATAAAATGATTCTATTTGAAGCTATGCTAAGAAAACGGAAATCTGTGGATGGAAAATTCAAGAAACGCAACAAATGCTCAAGGATAAGGACATGTGTGCTTCCCACACACAAAAAAAAAAAAACCAAGATACACAGCAGGTACATGGCGATTTGGTGTTCCTTGGCAGAGAGATACATTAAAACAGTTTCCCAGAGTGCTCAGCGCACCAGAAACAGCTGCTCCATCAAAATTCTGTAGTAAAAATTGAATTTAAAGTTGAGATTTGTTTTAGTGCATCAAGGAGCAGAAGGTGTTTCGTTTACTTCCGTGTGATCATTTTTGTTCGCTTGTTTTTTTTTTTTTGGCAAGGATTTCTGCAAAACAACAACAGCTGCCGCTGGGCAGTTCCTAGTGGTTCGGCTTAATCCTTTCGTTTGCTGCATTTGTTAGAAATCTCAAAGGCCATGTTGTTTTTGTTTTTAATTGGCAACAGCGCAACAGTTGTTGCTTTTGTAGTTATTGAATTCAAATTTATCAGAAATCTGCCTTTTGCCTGAGAACGGAAACGTATCCTTCGAGCACCTTGAACAGCGAAGCACCCTCGCCAAAAAGCGAAATTTTATGCCAACATCAATACCAATACCTGGCGAGGGTGTATCAGGTGTATTGCATCATAATCTTTGCTGTGGGAATCTTTTCGTTTCGGCATTGAGGTTAAGATTGGATATATATGCAAACGGAAGTTGCTTAGCGTGGGAAGCGCTGGCATAGATCATGAGCATTAGAAGGAAGTGGTTGAATTTGATGTTTATTGACATGGAAAAGGATTTGATGGGTTTGGGAAAATATGATGGGTAGAAGGAAGTGTTTTTTTTTGAAAAAAAAACATGAAGCAGAAGTGTTGTATATGTGGCAAATTCTTAAGGAAAGTACATATATGGCAATATCCCACATTCGAAAATCGTCAAATAAGTTAGGGAATTTGAAAAACTGAAACAAGTGTTGACTAAGTTTAGTCTTGGGAACAAAGATTTCGGTCTTCTGATAGGATGCTTTGTATCCGACAGCGATTTACCCTCCATGCATTTTTCCCAAAAACTAAATACATTTTTCAAGTTTTTATACATATAATTAAAATTGCGTTGATAAAGAAAAAAAACGGATTTACGTTCCGAAAAATTGATTATTGAGTACTCTCTCCAACGATTTGGGTATGGCTATAAAATATTTTTAAATTCCTCGGAGAGCCCCAAAAGTTACCTTGAGTATGATTAGACTAGAGAAGTCGATAGAGAAGTCCTTCTGTTCGTCAGATCTAGATCTTCTAGATCTCAGAAATGGTTCTTACCATAGCTCTTGTTACAGCTTGCAAACTTTTGGATTAGGTTCCTTATTATGCCAAGGTATTACATTGCTCCCATAGCGGATTACAGAGCGAAAAAAAAATCGGAAGTTTTAGATGTATAATTTGTTTGATTATGACTATATAGTATCAAAGCTTGGCGAAAATTTTTAAGAATTTTTAAGCGCTGCACCAAATTTTATTCAAATGGTTTCCTACTATATATCATATAGACCCATAAGACGGATAGATCGAAAGAAGTTTTTGGTTTGTAAAAGAAGATGTCGATAGTAATAGTAATAGTGAATTTTTTATTCTAATAAACTATTACCGAAACAGAGCTAATTAAATGGGATGATTCTAACACGGTTGTACGTCGAGATTCTATATCCGCCTCTGTGAGTTGCCTTCTTCTGGCTGGATCAGCACACTCAGTAAGTATGTCTTGGGAGGATTCCTCATTAGTCTCGAAGAGCCTACAGGTTCTTCAGTCCGTGAAGCCCATTTTGCAAAGAAGTTTCCTAAGATTAAGCAACCCTAAGTCACCCTTTCGGTATCCTAAAGAAATTCTTATACAGCTGACGGATTTTCTTTAACATTTTCAAACTATTGAAACCGAGGAGAAGCTTTTCCGGTCGTAGGCTAGCCAGGATGTCTGTGTGGTTGTGAATCTTCCAATGCCACAGAAAGGCTCAGGCCATAGGGGTTATATATACTAAATATGCAGTAGTAGGTTTGCAGCACCATTCCTTAGCAGTTTATGTAAAAGCGTATGTAAAAGGATCCATCTAAAGAAGGCTCTGTTTTGTGGATCCTATTTCGAGTTTTTCCATGAAGTTAATCAAAGATGTATATATATTAAATATATGGGGGTATTAGTATTAGTGATCACATAACGATGACCAATTTTTTCCATTTTGCCAAATTCACTGAGAGCGTTCTCTAGTTCTTCACTGGTCCCCTTCTCTTAACAGCCCTCTTTATTCAACAGCTAAAGCCCCCGTTTTTCTACAATCTAAGTATCTGCACCATATCTTATATGATACATAGTTACTGTCTATGAATTGATATTTTTCTACTTACAGGTTGGCTCTACTGTATTTTATTAAGTCTCCTCAGCAGCTCCATAAAAACTTACGTCAATAAAGCATTAGGTGGTTGGAGGTCCTTTCCTTTTTCGACAGTGTCATTTAATTGCTCAACTGTTCCACCCATTCCCAAAAAACCAACCCAAGATAATGTTTATTTATACAGCAATTAAAACTTTTTATTTTTCCAACTAATTGCTAAATGCTAAACGCTTCCCAAAAGGAGCAGAAGCCGGTGCAAAGCCAGGACTAAAGTAAACAACATTAGGACATGGCAATTTAGTGATATGGCGACCATATCTCGTTGTCAAGAGTCTAAAGTCTAGACAGGGCAGGTCAAAGTCAAGGAAAATTTGTTTTTTAAACGCTTGCACCTGCAGCGTTGGCAGGAGCCATGGAAATTAATCATTTTCGGCATAGCCAAGTAGTAGGAGTTAGATGCAAGAGAAGGAGTTCCCCAGCCCATGACTTGGCCAAAATAAGTGCAAGGAATGCAGACTATATCTAAGTTATAAAAGAAATCTGCTAACAAACGATTTTGTCGGCATTCGGTGCACGGCGAAATTAAAACACAGCAGGATTCGGGCAAGGTTTTAAGTCTACAAAAGATGTGCCGCAAAACGCAACGACTGAGACGCAGGCGCGGCATAGTTTTTGAAGGCGGAACGACATAACGTGTCCTTTTTGGGCACAGCAGTGTGTGAGTGTGCGTGTGTGTGTGTGTGTGGGTGATTGGGTTTTTTTTTGTACTGCTAGTAAACATTTTAAGTAAAATTTTGGAAATGCCCGCAATGTGTTTTGGAAAATACATTTACTTTTTTTAGAGCTACTTACTCGAGGCACTTAGTTTTTAGTACAGTTTTTAGTACAACATGTGTTGGACATGGGACAAGTTATCTTACAAGTACGATATGGTATGATATGTATATAATATACAGTACATATGTTGTATGAGTCTGAGCAAGTACTTGAACTATTTTGGCAGATGCTTCATAAGGGCACTTGAAACTTCACAGATCTGACAACTAGTACCTGCTTATTTTGATGTACTTGAAGTCTGTGAAATCGATTATGGGATATCACTTACTATTGAGTGGTTAAGGATTAAAATGGAATTTATTTTTTCTACTCTTTTAACCAGTTTTTTTAAAGTATTTTTAATCTATATATTATTTTAAGAGTATTCGAAAAACATGTTATCGAATTTGGCTACGATGTCATCATAATTAAAAGAATTATGATCCGAAAAGTTTTTTGGACGATCGGGACTATATGATATAAATAGTAAACCGATTTTGACTAAATTCGGTATAGTGCTTGGAAATTCTAAGAACCTACAAAATACGAAGGCCAAAGGTTACGATATATGAAAATAAAAGGATTATGTCCATCAAGTTTTTGATTACTTTTGATAAGGTATGTAATATAGAACGAGAGAGAATAAGACACTGCGTCCGGTTGTCAAACCTCCCGAGCACTCTGGCCCAGATTTTTTTTTTTCGTCCCCGTCATCAAAAATATTTATATTTAGTGTATCCGCTAGATGGCGCCAGTAAGTTATTGTTTACTATAACAAAAATATCATTAAAATATATTTTAGGTTAATTTTTAAACCGACTACGGAAAATCAAAAAGTGAGCTATGTACATCTGTTCTCTCGTAACTTCAAAGCCGCCTATCATAATTTGAATATAATAAGTGAAGCGGGCCACTTTCCCCCAAACTTCTCCGATTTTGATTTTTACATATTTGGTAGAGCTACTAGCCAATAATAACCACGTCAAATTTTATTGCAAAATTCCGATTATTTATCGAGTTATCGATAACTGAAAATTGGGTTTTTCATTTTTAGACTATTATTTAACAAGCCATATCTTCTAAACGAATAAAGATATTGACGCGATTTTCCATGATAGATAAAATATTAAATTTTAAAAAAAAAAGAATTTTATTTCTTTTTAAGATTTTTTGTTTTTAATTTTTTATCTATTTTTATCTTTTTATTTAAAAAAAAAAGTGTTAATGTCATTTTATGCATGTAAATTCACTGCGAAAAACAAAAAAATAAAAAACTTGTAACTCTTAGAATTGTAGAAGTTATGCTTATTTTGGTGATGGCACCTCGCATGTTCGCCATAGTAAACAGTACCTCGAAAAGTTGCAAATAAGCATAACTCCTCGGAATTGAAAGATAATAAGTTCAAACTTGACATGATTATTCGTTTTGACATTTTAAGATCAACTTTTATTGGCTAGTAGCTCTACCAAATATGTAAAAATCATCAAAATCGGAAAAATTTGGGGGAAAAGTGTCCCGCCTCACTTATTTTCCCCGATATATTTTTTTAACAATAAAATGCAAAAAAAAAAGCTGTCGAATGCATTGATGGGAGAAGCTGACAGGGGGCGAAGACCGCTTGTTAATATAAAAAATTCCCCATTTGTATGCCATCTCTCCTTAGCTCAGCAAAACCATCAGCTCCATTTATAATAATGAAAAATGAAGTATAAATCTCATCAATCCAAAAACATTTAAGCTGTTGCCCGCAATCCGCTGCAGCATCCAAAAGCCCTTCAAGATTAACGCAACCCCATTTGGTTTGGCAAACATTGTAAATCAAACTCTTGTAAAGAATTCATTAAAAATGCTGATAAATTGAGAAACTCAGCCCAAGTAATGCTGGGGCGCCAATAAAGTTGTTGAAATTTGTACCAAAAAATTGCATTTCATTAATTTTGAAGTCAAACATTTGCATAAGGAAGAGTGAAAAAAAAAAGATCGCCAAAATAAAAAAAAGATGCAAACCAATCAAGTCAACACCCAATTTTACATGTTCCACCCAAAATTTCACTTCACTTTCATGTGCTGCGCCTGAGGATAGTTAATCCTGGGAAGTGTGCAAAAAAGAAATGTACAATATTTAAACAACAAATTTTTCGCGCCATAAATTTGACAGAAGAAGCTTCCCAAAAAAAAAAAGAGTGAAAAGTTTTTAAATTAAACAAAAATTTATGAGCCAAAGCAAAATAAGGGGAAAAAAAAAAATTAAAAAGCTGCGGGCTGTGGAGCAAAGGCAAACGGCAGCCGCCACACGAAAGACGCCAAAGCGGGCACTGACTATGGGAGCTGAGCGCACCTGTAAACCGGTTAGGTAGTGCTCCGCCAAGGGAGCAGGTAGCTGGCCGCAACGTCGTCTCTGATAAAGTGAGCGCTAACAAAACAGATGTCCTGCTGCTCCAAATTGAAAGAGCCACATACATCATCCTTCAAAGGCAGCAGCAGCAGCAGCCCGAAGAAGCCCCAGCAGTCCGCGTAGATCCCCCACTCCGCACCGTCGAAACTCTAAAGAAATTGGGGTCAAAGCAACTTCGCTGCCAAATGCAAAACGGTTTTTTTTTTGGCTGTATTTTTTTTTTTTTTCGTTTTTCAACTGTCGCACGCACATTTACAGCGGGTGTATTTCAGGGGGGGCGTAAGGGTTTGCAGGGGTCTGCAGCGGTTCGCTTTGGATACTGCGACTTGCAGCTTGTCTGTAGTTTTTTTTTTGTTGTACTTTTTGGAGCTGCCTTTTTGGCAGACAAGCAACATCTTTCACTTTGACCAGGTTCAACAAGTTGCCAAGTTTCGTAGCAGTTCCGGGAACTGGCGTCAGGGGATCGTTCGTTGGTTCGCTCGTTCGTGGAGCCTATCTTCCTTGTACTTTACGTGCTGTTGTTTTATCAACTTTATGTTTTATAATTTTGCAGTTGTTGTTTTTTTTTTTTGTTACTTGAAAAACTTGAAAATTAGGCGCGTGGCTGCGACATCCAAAAGGTAGACAGACTTCATGGACTTTGTATATGAGGCAGCGTGTGTGGGGCTCATCATGCTGAACATCATCTGAACATGATGAGCTGTTTATGTTGCAAGTACCAAGTGTACTCAGTAGTTTGTTGTTGCAGTTGTTGTTGTAGCTGCAGCCTGTTGTTATCGTTGCTGATTGTTGCCATGTTGCGTGCAACAAAGTCTCTTTTGCCCTGTCTTTGACGCGTGGCAGAAAGCTTTCGATCTGGAAAATGTTTAGCAAAACAAAACTAGAAAGAATAGCAAAAAAGAAGGTAGTAAATGTAATGTAAACATTTAATTAAAGATAAACGTTTTTTAAACACTTTTTTTTGTTTTTGGATGTCAAGTGCTTTAAACTGCTAGCAGTCGTGTACACTCAGCTAAAATGGTGCAAAGGCACCAAAATCGAGTCCTGAGAAGGATATGTGGTACCCGACTTGGTGCAATTTTTGCATACTAACCTAAATGACGACGGGATCGGCTTGGACGGACTTTCGTTATGTCATGATTGCCTCACTGGAGGAAAACCCGCACTCCAATCTCCTTATCAGAAGTAGTCGTGATTGCAGCAATGGTATGATATTTTTATGCGATAAGAGGTATATGAAATGCATGCCTTACGGAATATAATGAAGGAGACGCCGAAGATTCTCCAAAGTTACCAATATGGTCTGTAGAACAAAAATAAAACTAGCTGTGTTCAGGCCTGACGAGAGGGGGGTGGGAAAGGAGGGATTCCCCCCGGGCCCGGAGTTTTCTCAGTGGCCCGGTGTAATAACTGTCGTACTGGATTGATTCAAGCTGAAGGTGTAATTGAGGGGCCGGTACATTTTTTCCTTAACATATGGACTTTTTATATGTACAGAATGAAGTTTTTCCTAACTAGTTTTAAAATTTCAGTTGCAAAGTATTGATAAAAATTGTTAAATAATTAAACCTTTTTATTAATACCAAACATACTTATAACTGGAGTAGCTGGGTTGGTAGAATGCCGACATCAAGACTTAAAGTCGACTAGAGTCCTAGAGATGCAAGTCCCAGTCGAGAGACTGGCACAAAGGGTATATGAAGTTTGTGCAAATCAAAAATATTACATAGTATGTATGTGAAACAAAGAAGGAGACATCAGAGGGCTCCAAAGTGCACCGAAGTATGATCAGGATAACTGAAAAACATAAATCTCATATTAACTCAAGGGAAACAAACTACTAATGCAATTTTTTGTGCCTGTATGCGTAAACAACACAAAGCTTTTCCAATGAGGTACAATGGGACAAATTATGTTTTTATTGGCATTGCCGGAATTAACTACATTTCATTTAGGGTAAACGTATTGAAAAGAGACTTTAAATTTCATCTTCTAATGTTGGATATTTTTCGAAATTAATATTTTTTCAAAATATATGAGTATATCTTCTATAGCTATCTTCTTCTAAAACTTTGGACCCTGAAGTAAAGTTTGTTGGTTCAACAAATTTTTGACATTTTTTTTCGGTTTGCTTTCCATTGTAAATCATGTTCACACGTACGCATTGAGATTTTACGACAGAAAGCTTTTATCTGGTACATGTGAAAGCTCCTCGGCACGCGAGCTTTCTAAGTTTCCACCGCTGTTTTACGGCTTCAATCAATAAAATTTAAGATTTTAAGGTATAATTAATTTAATTAATGCAGATATTTTAACCAAATTTGGCGTTTGGAAGTACACCCAATTCTGTTTTTACACGGTATTTCTTAAACGGTTTTGAAATAAGACGGTCTGAAAATAATATTTTTTTTTTTAAATTTCATTCGATTTAGCACGATTAAAAAAAGCTATTTGATTGGAATTTTAAAGAAAAATATTTTTATTAGCCTAATCGTTTAAAAAGGGGAATTCCCGTTTCTTATTTATTTTCATAGCAGCTTAAGGATAGTTAATCCTGGGAAGTGTGCAAAAAAGAAATGTACAATATTTAAACAAAAAAAATTTTCGCGCCATAAATTTGACAGAAGAAGCTTCCCAAAAAAAAAGAGTGAAAAGTTTTTAAATTAAACAAAAATTTATGAGCCAAAGGGAGCCAGCTTAAGGAATTACTTCATGTCTTTTTTCACATGGTCTTTTTTACCGTTAGTTAGTTTTGAACTAACACGGTCTAGAAACAAACTTTTTTAGAAAATATCATTCAATAACGATTAAAAAAGCTATTGGATTGAAATTGTAAATAAAAATATTTTTATTAACCTAATCTTTTAAAAATTTTGCTGAGGAATTTCGCTTTCTAATTTATTTCCAAAGCAGCTGACGGATTTATTTCATGTCTTTTTTACACGGATTTTTCTGGAACGTATCTACCTTTTACGAACAAAAGTAAGTGAACTTTAGAGTTCCCAAGCACTGTACCAAATTTTTTTTTTTTTTTATTTTTTATTTTTTTTATTTTTTAAATTTAAAGTCGGTTTACTATCATATAGCCCCCATAGAACCGATCGATCGAACAATTTTTACTTTGCAATAGGATTAAATATTTGCCGCTTTTTATTTAAAAATAAAAAAGGAACTTTCTAGCACAAACAATTTTTTATTCTGAATATAGTATATTTCATAGTTTGATAATTTAATAGAAACTCTTTTCGAATGGGGTGAGCGGTATAAACAGATTTAAAGACTATAAAGTTAGTATGGAACTTGAATAAAATTAAGTTTGGGACTATGCAGTTCTTATTCGATAGAGTCTTATCTTAATTTTAAGTTGACATTAATCACAAATTAGTTTTCAAACAGCTCAATTTAAAAAAAAAGTAAATCTAAAAAGATTTACAGGTACAGATGCAAATGTGAAAAATTGTGGACATGATATCAGCATTTTGAAAAAGACATGAAATGATGGTCACTCCATTTTGATTCCCGTTTAAAACATTTTTTTCATATTAATTAAATTTTAAATTACGACAAAAGTTATCATTACAAATTAAATTTTATTATGCAAAAGTAGCTGAAAAATAAATTAATTAGTCGAAAAATAAAACCAAAGCATTTATAAAGTTTAATCAAGCCCTCAATTTCGAACATTGTAATACCCTAAGTAATACAAAATTATTATTCCTTAAAAATTATATTCGGGTCTGTTGGGAGAGGAAGAGAGAACTCTGCTTAGACTTATTCTTCTAATACAAACCCAGTATAAACTAATTGTTCCAATTTGATGTCTATTTTTTTTTTTGATTGTCTATCTCTATAGACAAGCTCCTTAGCAAAAAATTCATCAAAGATCGTTTATAACCTTTGAAACTTATAAGTCAAAAAAAAGTTTGACCTTTTCTTTTCATATTTTGTTGTTCTCCAAAGCATAGCCTCACTTCATACTGTGCTCTTTGAGTGCCAAAAAAAATCGCAAAATTAATTGTCTTTCAGATGCAAATTGTGCATACATAAGTACTATATACTCGTACATATGCTTGTATGTGTATTCGCGCCACAAAAAGAATATTAAACCCTTTTATGTGCAGCTCCTGTAGTTCATTCACGTCGTCCCAACTTTTAAAAAGAGAAGTCAGTGCAGTATTTCACTTCCGACTATGGGATACGCTTTAATACTGAGAAGGTAGCAAGTAAGTTTTAGTAGTAAATTCTGATATTTGGGAAATTGTTATAAGGTTATCATAATTTAAATTATGGAACGCAAAGTCGGCGCCTGAATCAAGTTCAATGATTTAGAAAGTGGCGTCTACAGGGAGATTAAGGTCATCTGGAAATTGGAAAAGAATTCATGTTTAGATTAAAAAACTTTTTGCAAAAAATATGCAGTTGTTAGATAACTCGATTGTCTTTCCAATGAGCTATTTTTCAATATCATATCATAGGTGTTGCCTTTATAAAAGATTTGTCAAGCGCACAAACACATCCTTGACTCTAAGCGTACCTCATAAAAAAATTGCAAATCTTAAAAAATAAAAAAATTTCTTTGATAATTTTTATAATTTTTCGCCAAAATAAAACTTAGTCAGGAGTTAGTTGCCTGAGGCACGACTAAACAATAATTATTGATCAGAAAATGATTGCATAAAAAAGTGGAAATAACTTGCTTATTTAAATTTATATCTATTTTTATTAACTATAGTACCTGAAACGAACCTTAGATAGATACTTAGGATATCTTCATAAACAAACGAAAAACTAACGAATTCTGCCCTTAAAAAGCTTTTCTGACCGATCGGTTATATCGGTTAGATCGGGCTATATGATACAGTAAACCAATTTTGATCAAATTTGTTAGAGAGCTTGGGAAAAACTTCTCAGTAGACAAACTGACATGGGTACAACTCTGATCATACTTGAGGTAATTTTGGGGAGTCTCCGATGTCTCCTTCTATAAGTTACATACATTTTCGACTTCCACAAATTGAATATACCCTTTGTACTTGATTGTTTTACAAGATCTATGGAATTTCTTCACATTGTGGTGTAATTTTCAAAACCATTATTTTGCTTTAAAAAATTGTTCACGAAAAGTTCTCTAGGTAAAAAAATAATCGATTTATATGAAGGGGGCAATACATTACCATATTTTTTTATGGTATAGTACTTTTGAGCTTAGGTTTTAGTTTCTGTGCTGTCCCTTAAATACACACAACGTAATTCCAACTGCTCTCTTCCTTCTAAAAGAGTAAACTTTTTTTTTAAATGTTTATATTGTTGAAGTTTTATTTATACTTTGTATAATTTTTGTATTTTGTAATCTCCAGTGTCTGCCTCTGAACGGTTTTTATAATTTTTTCATGTCTCTGCAGGAGTCTCATATACCCTTAACTCTATAGGGTAAAAATAAAAAACAGGAACAAAAATTCAACCCTTCATTCAAATTTTTTGTTTTGTATTAAAATGCGCGCGCAACTTTATTGGCGGTTAAAAATCGTTGATAAGTTATTTATTTATAATAATAAATCTATTTAATTTAAAAATTCCAACAATTTAAAATGTATAACTCTTTAATTTTTGCAACGAAAATAACATTTTTTTTTTATATTATAAATTATTATAATCGTTTATTTTTCTTAGTCAGTTCTTTCGCATAGTACATTTATTTAATTAATTAAAATTTCTTATTTTTTACAAATAGTTTCTTTCATTTAATTTGCCAATTTACTTTCTTAGTAAATATATTTGTTAAGGCAAGCTAAATTTTAATTATGCACAGTGTTGAGTGAAACAACAAATTATTTAATGGCCAAGAAAACATTTTCTATTTGTAAGTACGAAAAATCATGTAAAAAATGTCTGTCTAGCAACATGTGCAACTTGGCAACACGTATTTGTTGCCAACACTTTGTTGTCAGCATTGTGCTTGCAACATTATCGCTCTCTCGCTCAGCAACAATTTCCCCACAAGGCGATGGTAAATTTTCTCCCTGTCAAGTCTCTCTCTCTGGGCGATGGTAAATTTTCTCCCTGGCAGCGCTCTGTTAGGCGCATGTTAACGCACTGTAAATGCACTGTTAATGAATCGTTTTGAAATCTCAAAAGCAGCTGCGCACTATGCTGCTGCTGTTAAGCGCTGCTGTCAACATAACGCTAACATAGCAGCTCTGCGCTGTTAATGTAACTGGTTGTGGTTGCCGCTACCAAAACTCACAATTCACAATCATTCACAATTTCGAATTTGAATTTGAACGTACAAGCACGCGACCGGAGAACAATTTTTTAAAAAACACACAAATAACGCACGTCGTTGTCGCGCGGCTACAAAAACTGTTTGTAGCCCAAAGTAAAATAAAATATAATTATAAAAAAAAAATTAATGTGCATTAAATATTTTAAAAATTAGCAAGCATGTAAAAGTGTGCAAATGTTAAATGATAATTTCAAAAGCTGCTTGCCAAAAATTTAAGCAAATTGATAACAACAAAAGTTTAAGGCAAAGCAAAAAAGAATTGATCGAGAGTTTTTAAGTAAACAACAACACATAAGAAGTGTACAATTTTTGCATGTGTCTATATAAGTGTATATTTATATCTATATAAAGTAATATATAAAAAAATTAAAATTGTTTTTGGTTTTGCGGCATTTCGCATAAACCGTTACAGTAGTGCAAAACGGCGCGCTGCCCCCAACCCGCCGCTCGCGTTAAGTTTTAACAAATAAAAACACAGCAACAACAACAACGAACGCCGCGTGCATTGCGCCGTGTGTGTGTGTATGTGTGTGCGTTTATTTCTATGTAAAAATCGCTCTTGTCCTCTGCTCGTACTTATAAATAAATAAAAACATAGCCGCAAATACAATAAATATATAAAACAAAAGCAAACTACTTTAACCGCAATGTGGCGCGTGCACGTGTAAAAAAAAACACACAAAGAAAAACAAAACTAGGCAAGAAATTAAGTTTAAAAGCAAACGCAAATTGCAGCCACAGAAGATGCCAGCAACAACAACAACAACAGCGAATAAATGCATAACTGTGCTTGGCTCAAACAAAATACAATAAACACTTAACAAAAAAGGAGAGCGCAATAAATAGTGTGTGAAGCAGCCGCAGCAGCAGCAGCAGCAACAACACGCGCCGCCTGCACGGATTATTACACCTACTACATACTACTTACTACTACACTCCCCCACATACACACACTCTTACACTCACTCTTTAACAATTAATTAATTTATTTACACCAAAAACTACATACAACAACAACAATAAACATGCATTGGATTAAATGTTTATTAACGGCATTCATTTGCTTTACAGTTATTGTGCAGGTAAGTTTCGTACTTAAAATTTTTTTTTTGTTTTTTCTTTTCCCCAAAATTGCAAACAACAACAAATGACGCGAGTGCCTTTTTGGCTGTTTCTTTGCCGCTGTTTGCCGCCTTTTTGTCTATTTTGCCGTTTCACTTGCTCATCTGTATGTACATATGTACCGTGTACCGCACTTATGTATGCATTGTATATAAGTGCATATTTGCGTACGATCAGCGTTGCCAGCAGTTGAAAATTTGGTAGCAAAAAATAAAGCGTGTTTTATGTACTGCCTTTTTGGCTGTGTACAAATAGTAGTAGATTTTAATGTTTGGTAGTTTAATCAGCTGTGTATTTGTCTAATAATTTTGTTCTTTTTAGAAGCGAATTAAAATATGTAGTTTAAGCTTAAAAAAACATAAAACACATCAACTTATAGTTAAAATGCAGTAGGCCTTATATGTACATATGTAAGAAACAAAATTGTTAGTGCTAAAAAAGTATATTCAGAGTACGAATGAAAAAGAAAAATTTTGTTAATATTCGAAAAATATAAAATTAATTCTTACACCTTCGACAATTTGTCCCAATAAAATATATACATATAGGCACTAGAATTAGACAGAGCTAGATTTATCTTGTCAACTGAGATATTCAAATTTTGGTATGTACAAACAGTAGTATGTTAAATTTGTAGTAGTTTATTTATTCATTTACTAATGAAAGTTAGTTAAGCTCCAAAGTCTTCATAGTAAAATTATCAGCAAAATTTAAATATTTTGATTAAATAAAATATTTTGAATAAATTATAAAATAAAATATTATGCGTTTGATTGGAAAATTAGTACACTTTTAAAAAAGTAGTTCAAAAATCTTGAAAATAAAGTATAAATCTAACTCATTTTCATAGTTTGGCGTTGATAATTTATAATTTTCAACGAACTTGGCTTTTTGAAGTTATGTGCCACCCATTTGTTTAATTTTTTTTTTAATTGATGTAGAAAAGTAAAAGAATAGGGTTGGTTGTTGCTTTTTTTATATATAGTCTTTTAGAGCATTTTGAAATTATCTACAAAAAACGTTAAAAAAAACTAATTTTAGTTTGTTAAATTTTCATTACAAAAATGAGTAAGTATTAGTTACTATATATGAGCAACTTTAAAAATACAATTTTAGATGTTTACAATACAATTTTTGAAACTTACAAGTTAACACAAAAAAAAACTTTTTCTGAAAACAGTACAAGTAAAAATTTTTTTTTTTTTCATTTTTTTTCGATTTTGATAATTTTGAAATAAAAATACAAAAAAATGACTTTCTTTAAATATAGCTAGATATCTTGCCGATAGTTATTACAATAAATCGGATATGGAAACAGACATGAATATTTTTTATTAATTACGCTTTCACATTGTTAAAAAATGTGATAAAAATTATGATATTTTTTTGAAAGTTACAAGACACAATAGCTTTTAATGCAATTTTCATGTTTTTAACATTAAATCATTATTATTACTGTAGTTAAAATATTGCTTAATTTTTACGTTTTTAGCTCTACAACTTTTGCTTTTCGGGTATTAAAACTAATTTCCATGCATGAACAACATTTGCCAGCGCGCACATTAAGGTGCCAAAAACAAGTTTTTCGTATCAAATAGATTTCGAACATTTGTTTTTGATTACACAGCACAAACTGTGCGTAATCTGATCCCTTTAACAGACGACAACAGCACATAGAAACAGCTGAGCAAATTGTCGAAAACCCCTCTATAAAGCCTTATATAGGGGTTGCAATACAGCACCCCGTATATTGTGAGTTATAGACAAACGTAACTAGTTTTGTTGGGGAGCAGTCAAACAGGTCACCGAAAATATGGGCTTAAGTGAACTCTCTAAGTCACATTAAAAATTACCACCAACGGCGCATGCCGCAGCAACAAAAAAAAAAAACTAAAGTATGCAAAAAGTTGCCTCTACTCGATTTCAATATACAACAAAAAAAAAATATAATGTACATACATATAGTATGAGCAACATCTGCCGGCCGTTTTTTGCATGAGTATGTTGGTGTTTTTTTTTTTTGTTTTTTGTCAGTGTATTTTTATTACATGCTTTTGGGCGCTGCGCTGCGTAGGTCAACGTCTCTCTGTCATCGTCGACGTCGACGACACATGCGCTGTGCCTCTTGCTCTTCCTCTTCTTCACTTGTTGTTTTTGCTTCTTTTTTTTCGTACTAGTATTTGCCGTTGCCTGCTTTCATTGATCTTCCAGCATCCCCCGGCATTGCATGTGCGCATGCGTGTCTGCCTGCGCTCTCTTCCACCGCACTTCTGTCAGTCTGACTCTCTATCTCTTTGCTGCTGCTCAACTTTGGCACGTTGCGTGCCATACACTTTGCTGCTGCTTCTGCTTCTTTGATTTCGTAGTTGCTGCTGCTAAATTTAACTACGTTAAGAAAAAGTATTTCAAGCTGCAACAAAACCTCCTGCGGTTTCTCGTTGGCAGCTCTAGAACAGCTGAAAAATAAAGTTTTAAAAAAAAAATTAAAAATATATAAAAATTTAAGCAGCTGTCGTGCCTCGCTTTTAAAATTATTTAATAGCTGCACTAAATTTTCGCTTTTAAGAGCGTGTGTGCTAAGTTCTTGTGTCGAAGACAGTCTGATCTACTTTAAGTTCTAAATTAAGCGACATTTTTATTGTCAGCTGTGCTAGAAATTTAAATTCAACAGCAAGCTTGGATTAGCAACTCAGTTCGTACAGAAGTGTGCCAGAAATTTTAAGACGTTATTGTCTAATTTATTAATTGCAATAGCTTCAGAATAATTAATCTATTTTAGTTTCGAAAAAAGTCCAATTTTAAAGGCGATTTCGGGCGTTCCCTAGACAAAAATTTTAATCATCAATGGCCTATTTTTAAAAATTACTTCATTATTTTTGCATTTCACGATCATGTCATATATTTTCTTTATTTCTTCTTCATCCTTCATTCACTATTAAAAAACTAACCGTAGTTGTTTATGTATTTTTACACATCATATAACTGTTACTATACTACTTGTTTTTTTTTTTTCGTTTATGCAATTTTCATATTAGCAGTGAGTATGTGACAGGGAAGAATGAATGAATGACGCAGAGACGCATGGGAGCCTACACTGGCTACAGTCTGTCGTCTGCATTAAAGTAGACACTCGTTAAATGGAAAAATTTGAGTAAAAACTTTGCCAACTTTTAATTAAAAATGATCATATTTGGTAGCATTTTGCTGAAAATAATTATTTTAGAAAAATTCTTTAAATTTTGATAAAAAGCAGAACCTGATCAGAATTCTAATATACTTTTGGTTGCATTCGTGTTCACACATAGTTTAATGATTTAATAAGAAGCTACCCATTTCATCTAGTCGATCCTTTTTTTCCCTTTTGTCTACTACAAAATGCAAATTTCTAAAGGAATCCATTTTAGTGAGCGTCTACTGTAGCATGATTTGATCATAGCCCTCTTAGCCGTAGTTGTCTTCGGCTACGTCTTCGCCTTTATATAACATAATTAATTGCAATTTAGAAAACAGAATTGTGTGAGGGCGCCTCAGCTTGGATCCGAGAGTATCCAAAGAAGAGATCCCACGCAAAGTGCAGTTCAGTTGGGTTTGCTGATTCACTTGCGCTTATAACTGTTCAACATGCCGTTGCTTGGCCGCCAGTTTAACGGTTGATTATGATGATGATGATAATGATGACGATAATGAATTTAATTTATTAATCAACAACGTGGCAAAGCCTGCAAGAAGGGCAAAAAGCAAAATAAACACCTGTAGGAAAGCAAATCGTCTAAAACAGCAAAATTAAGGCGAAATGCGTGTGTATGGGTGCTTTAACCCACAACATCAAACTGTCAGTCAGTCAACGTAAGTTGACATGGAACACACATAACAACAAATAGCAGAAAAAAAAAATAATACTAGCAGGTTGTGCCTAACAAGTTCGCGTCAAGCTTGAGCGAACCTCTTAAAAATAGCAGTACGTAGTACTCCGTATAAATTTACCATGGCTCATAAAAACAACAAACGGCAAACTGAGTCAAGCAAAAGATAAACAATGCAACGCACTATTTTCCAACACTCTTCACTCTTTAAGCCTGTCTTTTCAAGTTCTATGTCTGCTTACCATTTTTTCAGTTTTTTTTTTTTTTATTATTACGATTATTTATGTACACAATGTGCCCAAAAGGTCTTCAAGCGTAATAAAGTTCATAGTTGAAGGCAAGGCATAACAAACAAAATTATAACAAGTGTACTATAAAAAAAAAGGTATACACAAAGTTTAATTGTGTAATTTGAAGCCTTTTAGAAAATTTCACTTTAAATTGCCCAAAAGGGAAATTTGCAGCTAATGTTGGGCTTACAATGCGTCACAGTATGAAAGAATTTTGTGTCACATTAGCACAGTTTAGTGTCACAGCTGATTCTTTGCCACAAGAATAAAGTGCTGCTGGCACAGTGTTTGTTATAAATGGTGGTGTCACAATAGAAACTCCTGTGACGGCAAAAAATTGTCTTGTTTATTATTTACTCTTTGTCTGGGCACTCTGCCACAATATTAGAAAACTTAATTTAATTCGTGAAGATAGTTTCTTTAAAAACTTTGGTTACGAACTGCAAGTTCCTAGATCCGCTCCTGTCGCACACTTCATGTGTCACAGTGTGAGGCAGTGTAAACTTAGCATAGCTCTTTTTATCAGTTCTTCGAAATATAGCTTGAAGAAAATTGTAAAGTTTACGCATTTTTAGTTTCGTATTGCATTTTCTTTTTAATATTTCAGGCTGCCGTGTGAAAAATTGACCCAAACTGTCGAAATACTTTTACAAAAGCTTTACCATTGTTTTTTACTTTTTTTTTTTGGTTGTTTTCATTGCACTTTTTTCCAAAACTTTGTTTTTCTCACCATGTGTAAATGCTTTTGGTGTTATGCAAATTGATTTTTCTCTATTTTTCTGCTATTTTTGTACATATTTTGACAACTGCTGCGCCTTTGTTTGTGTGTGAGCGCGCTTTGTCTGTTTGTTTGTTTATTTGTTTGCTTTATGTTGTAGCCCTGGGTAAAAATGTTGCATATCAAAACTTGCAACTTTCTTTAAACAACAGAAGAAGCAGCAGCATCATAGATAGCATGACAAAAGAAGCGTCTAAATTTCTGCTGCACTTGCTTTACTTTTTTATGCTTTCCTTCCGTTTTATGCTTTTTATAGCATATTCTTTATTTGTAATTGTATTGTGCTTGGTATTTATTAGGGATGGGATCATAATGAGAAACCCACGAATACTGAAAGAACTAAAATATGTGGATTGTTTTCATGATTCTAAAATTCTTGTGGATCCCAAATAATTTATTATATAAAAGAAAAATAATTTCCCTAAGAAATGAGTACTACACGCCTGTTGCGGTATTATCCGGACGGAATCGAATTTCCTTTCCCGTTGCCATCTCTAGTTATTATTATTAATTCAGTTAGTGCAGCAACTTGCTTTGATCATCTTCTATCAATCTTGTAGTTTTTTTTGTATTTTTTTTGCTGTCTGCTTTGCTGTTGCTCTTTTGCAAAGCGCCGTTGAAAACAAGTTTTTGCTCTTAGCTTTAATGCTGCTGCTGCGGCTGCGCTCTCACACACAGCAGCTGCCAGCTGCACTTTGTAAGCTACCAATAACAGCAGCGGCATCAGCAACAACAACAACAGCAACAAAAAAGCAACTCCAATTCACTTTTAAGTCACGTTTTGCTCTTTTTATGCATGCTGCTGCTCTTTCATTTGGGCTCCAACACAGCTGACAAGTAAAGGTTCTCTGTGTGTGGCTGCCTGTGTGTGTGTGTTTGTGTGCGCGTTAAACTGTTATAGCTTTGGGGCTATGCGCCGTTTTGCGTGTGCGTATGCGCTCTCCTGCTCTTTTTGCTGCCTTATGCTCTTGTTGGTGCTCTTTCAATATGGCTGGCGTCTGCTTGCACTGCGGCTGCTTCTTCACCTGGCGTTCATTGCTTACACCTTTTGCTGCGCTGTTTATAGGTGTACATGTGTGTGTGTGTGTGTGTGTATTTGAGTGCGACTCACCTAACGACTGTCAGTCGTTCAGTCGCACTCACTCGCATGCTTTAACTCGCTCACTCGCACACATAGGCCGCTTTGTTGGCTCTCTCGTTCGCTCGTCTTAACCATCAATGTTGACCGGCAAAATCGTATGCCGTGGGAAACAATTCGGTTTTACTTGTACATTTTTTCAACGTTTTTCTTCTGCCTGTTGCTGCCGCTGCCGCCGCCGCTGCTGCCACTGCTGCTTCTTTTTGTTGTTGTTGTTGTTGTTGCTGCTGCTCTTTTTGCCATCCGTTTCATTTTGTTTAGGCTGCTTTTTATGTATTTTGTTTTTGTTTTTTTTTGTGTTTTTTCTTATTCTGCCTGTTGCCTGCTGCTTATTAATACACGTTTTGTTGTACGTAGCGCAGCAGCAGTGGCTTTGGCGTCGCTGTCGGCGTCGTTGTTGACTGCGTGCGCTTTGCAGGCCACGTTCGTTGCCTAAGTCTTTCGTTTTGCACTAGAGTATTTGCGGCCTAAGCTTTTTATACCCTGTATCCATAAAGTACATGAAGTATTTGAGATTTGTGTCAAGTATCTTTTAGGCTGAAAATAAAGTTAGTTGAATTCTGCTCTCTCTCCCCCGCAGAATCTGGATATTTTCAGCTCATTTTAAATCTTTTGAACTTGACAAATGTAAATGTAGAAAGTTGCCTTATATTAAAATATGCAGGAATACATTTTACGGAACAAAGGGTACAGTGCAGGGTATTCATCTATCGGCTACCGCCACGACTGTAGCACAATTTTAAATTTTATGCATTGCACTAAACATTTATTAGTTTTAGCCGCTTAAAGTGATTGCATTAATTTAAAGTTTTATGAATTTTGCACACATTTTGACAATTTATGGCCTAATGCTTTATTAGGGTCAAAGCCAAGCAAAATATCCAAAAAAAAAAAAAAAAAAAAATCAGCAGCGCTACAGAGTTCTGCAGTTTCCCTAAGTGCGCACCATTAACTGTGATTCCCCCTTTACTGGGCCACACAGTTTACAATTACAAAAGCGCTTGGCAAATGTTAGCGCCAGCTCAAGTCATTAAATTCAACTTAAGCAGCTTTGCTACAGTTTCTTTTTGTACCCACCTGCTTTTTGTTATAAACAAGCCAGCGCACTTTGGACCATTGTTATGTTTTTTTTTTGTAAGCTCCACTTTTAGGGTCTTACAATTACACCTGTGCGCTTGGGACTGCCGCATAGCTCACATCGGCAGCATCCAGCTAAGATCCACAGCGCGCCTTCTGCTTAATTGAGCAATTAAACACCCAAGCATGTTCGTATAGAAACATACAAACGGAGAAAAAATGAACTTCCCATGTTCAAGTTAAAGCCACATGTGGAGCATTTTTTTTTCTCTTTATTATTATTATTATTATGTTTTTTTTTGTTAACGTGTTGTTGAAGACCGTGTTGTGCTAAACAATTAAATTGTCATTTTAACAAGCTTCACTTGATGTTGTTAAAATGTTAATTGCCGAACAGTTATAGAAAACGGGCTGCAGCAGACGCAATCAGAGCAATACAACACTAGAGGATCGCCTATTTTTGGGCATAGTCTTGTTTCGAGTTGAGTTGCTTTTGGTGTAACTTATAGTTGTGGTCTGTAGGTTGCAACTCTAGCGATGCCTTTTATGGTGGGGTATAATTAATTTTTTCGAAGTCATAACTTGCTTTTAGCTTGGAGTGCTTGTTTTAGAACTTCCATTCTCAAAATGTATTAAGTGAAGGAAATTTTTAGTGTCACATTCACACTGACGTCGCAAGGAAGCAGCCTTAATTAATTAAAATTTTAGGGCCAAATGTCTTTCAATTCTCATCATTTTCGGCCTCTTATTAAAAAGCTTTTTTAGTACAAAGCAATATTGTTACTTTGAGCAAAAGCAATGAAGATGAGCACAGTGTTGTTAATTGGTTTGCAGACATTCTTTAGTGTGACCATGCGCTTGTTCAGTCACTATCTTATTTTTTTTGCCTCCGACAGCGACATGAATCAAGTCACACACGCCTGAATATACATTATGCATGTTATCAGCTTGTTAGCTGACCCAAATCTAATAATTTCCCTAACAAATTGAGTCATAACAGCTCAAAAAACTATAAACATGAGGCGCTGATTTGCAAATTAATTGAAAATTTATGACAAGCTAGCTAAAAAACAAATTTTGCCAAATTAGATTATGCAAATTAAGCGGCGGCGCCGCAAAATGAAAGCAGCAACAGGTTAAACCAATTTGAATTCAACCAAACACAAAAAAAAGCGTCAAATAAAAGACACAACAAATTTATTACAATATGCTTAAGATTTCATAAGTCCAAAGTTTGCTTCGCATTTGTCATTTGCTTTTTGCAGGTTTTTTTTTTTTTTTTTTTTTTTTTGTTCTTGTCCTTTGCATGGGTCCGGGCTCTTGAAACAGTTTGATTGCTACTCGATTTGCTGGCGGTTTGTGGCACAGACACCACAGACAGTCGCAAACCACGCAAAATTCCACAATTTTTACCCCTTTTTTTTTAGTCGGTTGTAGCATTTTTCAGTGCAATTTTTCAGCGTCTGTTTTTGGTTGCTACTTCTGCGACTGGCTGCTCTTTTCGGCTAAATACCATGATGAAAGATTTATCGTCATGTTTGAAGCTGCATTCTTACGCTCAGCCGAAGCCAAAGTGCCCAAAAATATGTCCCAAGTTATTTTTTCTACCTTTTGCAGACAAGCAAAAACCAAAAAGAAAAAAAAAATGAAAAAAAACTTGTTTTAAGCGTCAAACCAAATGAATTGCTTTTTAATTTGATTAGCTAAAAATAAAAACCATAACTTACATACACCTACTTCCCAACGATTATTAATGATGGTATTTTTCCAATTTTTTTTCACTATTTACAGGTACACAGTACCGGCAATTTCGAATTGCGTCTCAACTACTTTAGCAATGAACACGGTCGCGATAACGAGGGTCATTGCTGTAGCGGTCAATCGGATGCTGCGACGGGCAAGTGCATTGGCACATGTAAGACGCGGTTTCGGGTTTGTTTAAAGCAATATCAGGCTAAAATCGATATCACATCGCAGTGTACGTATGGCGATGTGGTAACGCCTATACTCGGTGAAAATTCGGTAAATCTAACGGATACGCAAAGTTTTCAAAACAAGGGTTTCACAAATCCCATACAATTTGCCTTCAATTTCGCCTGGCCGGTAAGTACAAATTTAAAAGTACCTAAATATAGAAAAAGAGATTTATCTATGGAATAGCGACGGATGCACAGTCAGTAGTAGTAGTAGTGCAGTCAATTCCGTATAGCTGCTAAATTTAGCAGATCTTGATGCGAAGCGCCCCAAGACAGCACACGCACACACACACACGGCCCCTGCTCTATAAAGAGACAGACGCCAACGCCACTCACTTGCTCAGTCAGTCAGTCAGTGAGTCAATACAAATTTCCCTAGTGCCTGTCTGTTTTTTTCTTTCTGAAAAATTTCTTAAAACATTTTTGCGCGGCGTCTTTGCTAATTTGTTTTGCTTTTTATAGTTTGTGTCGTGCTTTAAGCATACACTATATACCATATATATTACTACGATATATACATACTTCCTTTGCTCGTGTCCTTGTCAGGCTTTTAAGGGCCTGTGTGTTTGCTCGTACCAGGGGTGGTTGCAAACACATCTGTCGGCTATTAAAAGTACGCGTGCGCACCACCAGAGAGCGACAATTTTTTTTCGAACCCGCTTTTACTGGGCGGGTTTTGTGCTTGAGTAAATTTTATGCGCGTGTTTCAAAGTTATATTCGTGCAACCCCTGCACGGAAAATGTCGTTACTTTTTTTTTTTGTTGTTTTTCCTTTTTGACTTTTGATCCTAAATTTCGCTGATTTATGCGGCATGCCAAATTTCAGCTGTCCGAGTGTTAAACTCTTTGGTTAGTACGTGGCGGGCCTACGCCCACCAGCCGCACTTGCCACAGTTATTTTATGCGCACGTGTGCTCAATAAATTGTTGAAATTTGAAATGCTGCATTCTATTTTTTTTTGTTTTTCATACTTGTTATTTGTTGGAATTTTGCCTTCAGCGTCTTTAATTTTTATGCTTCAGTGCCTGACAGAAGAAGTAAGTCGACCAACATGGCATGCATTTCTTAATTATTTTTATTATTATTGCATAGATGCGCGCATGCCACCCCAAATGAAGAGCGTACTTTGCGCTACCTTCAGCTGTGAAGTTACTGAAGCTTGAGTAACAGCAAAGTATTTTTTATAACGTATTTTTTAGTTTACCTAGAGAGTATGAGTCGATTAAATAGTACAGTAGTTGCTCGCATATAGGTAACTGAGGTGGTTTCCATAGCTAAAAGTAGCCAATTTTCTAGCTAGCAAAGGACTTTAAGCAACATCTTCTATACGGCTATAATTAACAGTACCAAATGTTTTTATATGTTTCTTTTACTTATAACTCGGAAAACCCATTTACACCTTAAGTAAACTAATTTGCTAGGTCAATGTTAATGTGTAAAAGCACTTTAAACAAGATCTTATTCTAGGCAATAGTATATTGTTGTCGTTTTTTGCGAGTATCTACCGTACCAGTAACATACTGGTTTTGGCTAGGGCTTTGAAATTATGCTTGCATTGTCGATGCGCCCGCAGCGTGCGCGGCTTACTTAAGGGGTGTTTTTTTTTCCTTCTCATTTTTATATACTACATAATTTTTCTTTCTACATTCTCTGCACTTTACTTCCTAATTGTTTACTGTTTGTTGTTAAGGTTATAGTAGTTGTTGTTGCTGCGCATGTGCAACGTCACTATTATCATTATAGCGGGCAGTGTTGCCACAAAAAGTAGCAAAGTCATGACAGGCCCTCGGGAAGGGGACAGTGAGTTTTATCTACTGTGTGCGTGCATGGCAAATGATGTTGGCACGTGAAATGTGTAATGTATAATGTGCTTATGTATTGCATAAAATTAACACTAAAACTGCGGGCTAAGTGAAAATTACGCATACAATAAGAAGTAAGCAACAGTTTATGGAAATATTTGCAAAATTTCCTTAACTAGTTAAAGGGGAAATTTAAAAAAAGCAACGAAATGTCTTAAATTGCTGCTCCGATTTTTTTTTTAGAAACTAGAAAGAAATTGCATACCATAACCATGGCTTAGAAGCTTGTCAAAAATATCCATCTAAGGGAAATTTATATTTTTGTTTGGTTTTGCAGCAACTCTGCGCGCACTTTCAACTTCAAATATTTCTAGGTCAAACTATAAATGTAAATTAAGTTCTAGACTAGACACAGGCGACACCAGGCCGGAGCACCCGGAGCAGCCGCATCTTCCATAGCAACTAATTTAATGCTGCACTTAATTAAAGCAACCAAGCCGCAGCCACGCACGCCTGCCTGACAACATGCCACATATTGTTGCATGGGGGGTTGCCAATGCGTCGCCTGCTACTCTCTTGTCTGATCTGCAACTAAAAATAGTCAAAGGCAGCAAGAGCAGCAGCAGCAGCAACATTGACGTTGTGTCGCTGTCGCGTCGTTGTCTTCTGTTGGTTGTGTGTTGTATTGAACTTTGTGTACCTTGTGTCTGTCTGTCTGTCGCTTGTGTCTTGTCTGTCTGTATGACTGTTGCACCACTCCTACTCTTGAACAGCCCTATGCATTTGGCATGTACTTCACCCTATGCGCTGATATTGACGTTGATATACCGCGTTGCAGCACGCGATATTCACTCGCCCGATCATACCTATGTATGTTGTAGTGTGTAGTATAT
Organism: Chymomyza fuscimana; assembly: GCA_949987675.1. NCBI lineage: Eukaryota > Metazoa > Arthropoda > Insecta > Diptera > Drosophilidae > Chymomyza > Chymomyza fuscimana. The sequence continues at coordinate 120,324,285 of OX465088.1, read as the reverse complement.
GTGCTCATTTATTTTTGGAATTTTGTCTTTCATACGTACAGGGAGTTAAATGCATGTATATTATATTAAATACTTGTATATGTAGCTGCTAAATGTTTTTGTTTCTACAAATTTCCCGAAAGAGATGGCTTAAGGGAAATTTATTTAACTACATACGGTGTTGCTGTCTTCTATAAACTTCATAGGAACTTAAGGAAATTCGTTTAACCGCTTTTTCCATTTAGGAAATTTTTATTTCCATTTGCCACAACATTTTATCGCTTCATTTCATTTGTAAGTTCCCTGTTTTTATTATTGTACATTGTCATTGTTTGCTGCTGATGATCTATGTCTGATTTGTTTCCTGTCGTGCCCATAAAATTTTTACGTTTATTTGCAAAATCGAATATTTTCAATGTCTGTCACAGCAAATCGTAAAAAAAAAAGCTGAAAACCTTTATGCCCATCCACAAGCAACATTATGCAATACAAATGGCGGGAAAAGCGCAAAACTTGCTTATCAACTAAATTAATTCTACATCTTTATGTGATTTTATGTATACGAGCAACTGTGTCGCCCACACACTGTCAACCAAAATCGAAAGTTAGAGTCTTAAAAATTAGTCATTTACATGAAATGCAACCAAAGTCGCGCTACGCAATCTTCAACGCCTTCCAACCTTACCTTACCGTATCACCAACGCCTCGCCACATAGCAAACGGGTAGCTGAATTCAAAAACGTATCTTGCAGATACACACCAATGCATATGCATTTTTATTTTTTTTATAGCTGCATTTTGTGTCATCTCTGCCGGTTTTTCCACACACCAAAGTCTTGTATTTGTAATCAAGTGTGAATTGAGGGCGCTGCCGCAGTTGTTGCCACTGCTGCTGCACATGCGCAGATTTACATTTCAAATGCTTGCAACTTGCGTGTAAACGTATTTTTTTTCCTACTTTTTTTTTGCGATTGCATTAGCTTGGTTGATGCGTGTGGGCGTTTTTAAACATGTTTTTTTGGCTGCTGTCATAATCTGTTTATAATGAGCTGTGGGCTGCATCTTTCAGTGCTATTAGTTAAAATTAGTTTAAAGTGTTTTGGTTGATCGAGTATCTCTCTAATGGCCTAGGAAACAGTATAAGAAACTCGTATCTTTACTAGCGTTTATCTACTGCTATTGTATCTGTTCTACATTACATTTTTAGCTTACTTATGTATCTTAGTTTATATTAATGTATAACTTTCTTTTGCAATTTTATTACAGGGCACCTTTACTTTGATCGTTGAAGCATGGCATGATACAAACAACAGCGAAAATGCGCCCACAAACAGTAAGTTGAAAGAATGAGCTACTACCTTTATAAGTATGGTATTATTTACTACCTAATTACAAACTAATTCTTAAAAGAATTTATTTTTAATTGGAACAAAAGCGATTTGGCCAACACAAGAAACATAACTACAATTTTTTTAAATTCAATGAAATTATAGTAACGTCTTTGAAGCTACAACAAATAGTTTTCATGTTTCGATTTCTGTCGTAGTAAAATTTTAAATACGAAGCTTAAATATGCAGAAATAGCAAGAAAGGTATATTTTCTAAAAATTAAGCTATTTGCATTTTTATGATAAAATTTGCAGGCAGCAAAAGCTCAAGGCACTTTATTGAACTTATTTTTTTTTTTTTTGCATTTTATTTACAATCTGTCTTTATTAGACAATAAGTAAATTTACTAAGATAAATTATACAATATAAATATAATAGCAAGTTTCCATCGAAAATTGAACTTATAACATTATAAAATTGCGTTTTGTGAAAATTTTAAAAAGGAAATTCATTAGAATTCATCGCTTAGAAATAATTTTTGTAAAGAAGAATTGGAGCGGTAAAACAACTTTTTGCAATTCAAAGTCAAATAAATTTATTATTTAGGTAATTTAGGTAATATAATGAAGATTCGAGGGCCTAAGAGAAAAAATCCAAGTTATATGTAGAGATACAAATTTTTTATTTTGTAGCCATACCTTCTCAATGCTGACGAAGCCCAAATGCTTAGTTTTGGTAGCTGTTTAAAAACGGTTGCCTTAATTACTTCCTTAGCTGTTCATAATACTTTATTTCCCTTGCTACAAAAAAAATCCTTTTTGATATGCCAATTTTTATTTGCTTCCTTTTTTGGCTTGATGCATCATAAAATGCGTTCATAAATTTCCATATAACTACAAACAATATATGCCTATATCCTGCTTCCTGTGCCTTGATCGAAAGCTGTCAAAATTGCACGATCGCCTGCCACACACACACACACACACACACACATACACTTGGCTCTGACAGACAAAACAGTCACCTGATACTTTGCAACGAGCCAATGACCAAAAAATGAGAAAAGAACTGAAAAAATACCATATACATATAGTATATGGTACCTTTATAAAGTGCAAACTCAAATTTCTAGTTTCACTAACTGCGCAACTAACTAAAGTTCGACACTTGTGTTTGCCAAGATTTCCGGCACATTGAGTGGTTTTAAATAACACAAACTCAACGCATACAAGAGCAGACAGGTTTAGCCCCATGCCTTCTTTTCTTCGAACAGGGATAAACCCTGTGTACAGGCCACAAACTTGTCGCCTTTGTTGTCTGTCTGCTCGACGAAAAAAAAAAAAAATTCTTTGCCTCGTTACGCTACGCTTTAGAACGGAAGTGTGCTGAGGTCGTACTTTAGATACTCACTGTCTCATTTACTTCAATGCAATTAATCGCCCCCCCTGATTTACTTTTTTTTTTTGCTCACTATGGTATTGGCTTGTGTCGGTTTTTTTTGTTTTTGGTGGTATTTCTTTTTTATAGCCCAAACAAAATCACGACTCCTAGGCAAAGTCTTTGGGATTGTTTTGCTGTGGAATTTAACGATCGTGTTGCGCTGCAAAACAGCACCGCCACCGCTTGTAATCCATCTTCAGTGCATACTGTACTTTTGGGTTTGCAACAATTTCATGGCTTTGTTTTCAATGCGACATGATTTGTGCAACATTCATTGATTGTCCTTAGCGATAAGCTTGCGGCAGACCACACACACACACATCGACACACACACACATGACATGCCACGCAGCATTCAGGTTCAAGGCATATCCCTATTTTTTTTGTATCTTTTCATAGTAGTGTAGTATTGGCAAGCTCTAGCTCTGCCGTTTAGCTAGCTCTTTAATGGATCACTTGTATTGGTTTATTTCCATGGCTCCTTTTTGTTTGTTTCATTATAAATGCCCTTCCCGCATTTTTTTTTTTTTTTTTTTGAATCTACTTGTTCCCACACTTTGAGCTACCTGCTTGTTTTTTCTTTTTCATAACTCCAGATTACCTGCAGCAGTTTGCACTTACTTTCATAGACCTTTCTTTTACACAAGATTTATGTACATTTCATTGGAATACCCAAATACTTGTATGCCCTTTTTCTAGGGGCTCCTTTTGGATTTCTTCTATTTTTAGTTCCTTTTATGCCTTAAGGAATTTTAATTGTTTTCGCTTCGCTTGCCCCTTTGTGTTGCAGCTCTTTAACAGATTTTTACTTGATGTCCTGCTGTGCTCAAAATCCAACCAAGTTACCAAACTGCCCCTTTTCACAAGTACAAGTGTACTAGGTTATAGCCGCCTATCTAATAGATCTTTATCAACGCCATACAACGCGTTATTATTGCAATTTCAATTTTGTCTGCACAGAGATTTCTTGTCAGGGATTAATTTCATTATTATTATTATTATTATTTTTTATAAGTATGCAACAACTTTTTGCATGCCACAGGCAAGGCAATGTCTGCTGCTTGTTGTTGTACGACGATCTCCCGCATACTTGCAACTTGCGTAGCAAGTTTACGCCTGTCGAGTGCATTACAAGCGAATCCCAACCAGATTTTTGTTTCTTTTACTTATATTCATTTAACATAAATTACATTAAAGAGAGAAAAAAAAATAATACGAACTAAAAGGCAGCAAATCGTTGCAGTAAACCTGTGGCATCCAGTCAGCACACGCATGCACCAAGTCCAGTCTTGGGCAAAGACGACTCCTCTGCTGCCGCCTAAGCACGACCTTTTCGCCGGGTTTTCGGGCAAGTTGCCTGTGGCAACAAGTTGCCTGCCAGCCGCGCCTGCTGGGGCATACACACAGTTTGACCGAACGTTTCGGGTTTGGGATTCGCGTTTTGCGTTGTGCGCATCGTGCAAGGTGATTTTTCCTTTGATGCGTTCAAATCTTTCAACTCATGCTCTTGAGATTTTGTTGGCTTAGTGCTGTTTTTTTTTTTTTTCACCTATCCCTACCTACCAATTAATCTCTGCCAATGCCAAAGTTGTTAGTTGCACGTTGTTCAGCCTGGCGATGTTGTTAAAATGCTTATCTTTTAATTTTAACTCATTGGATCAAGCAGTCGCAGCAGCGTCGGCTTGGCTTGGCTTTGGCTGGGCCCAGCAACAGCGTCTGCTGCTGGCTGCTTGCCCCATACAACAAAACTTGTTGCCACCGTCGCGCCGTCATCGTCACCGTCACCGTCGTCGTGTGTCTTGATAAAATGGTATTTTAAAAATTCCTTAAGTTTAAGTCAGCGTGTGCGCTGTTGTCTGCAGCAACAGCAGCAGCGAAATATTTTGCTAGTTTGAGAGTCAAGTTTGAAATTCTTGTTGCAAATTTGTTGCACACAAATTTCACTCATTTGTTTAGCCTGTTCTCTTAACTAGTTTGATTTTTTTCCTTTGAATTTGTTTGAGGACAAGCCGAGGTAGACATGCTGGCCTGCAAATATACCTTGAGGGCACTTTATGTTGCAACTACAACTTATGAGGGTCATTCATTGAATAGAACACATACAACATCTGCACAAAGGGTAATGAATACCCTGTTTGCACTTATGCAAAGCTTATTGTTAGTTTCTTGCGTGCCAAGCTAAAATTTCCCCAATGAGGAAATTTTTTTGACAGCCCAAACTGACATTTCCGCAACATTAATCAAGTCATTAATATCAACTTTTCACAATGTTGCACTCGGGTGTGCGAAAGTTGTCCCACACGCAACTTTTCTCCAGCTCTTAAATGACGTCTTTCTTTTATTTTTACTTTTTATTGATAATTAAAAAATGCCGCATACTATACTTTTTTGCTTAATTTTTATAAGATAGATACTTTTAATTTTTTCGCTGCTATAGGCTTTCATTTGCAAATGTGCTTGCAACTTGCCAAACTGCATTTGAAGTTGCAACCAAAATCCGAAAAATCTCAACAGAAACAAATGAAAACAAATATAATAAAAAAAAAAATTGTGCGTCTCAGTTGCCGGTCGAGCGTTACGGCCGTCTAATAACCTGTCATGCCACAAATCCCATGAGGCTTTTCAGTGTCTTTGTAGCACAGCAGGCGGCTTAATGTGCCACATGCCACTGCTGCCGCACTTTTGGGGCAATGTAAATAAAACTACAATTCAATTTTTTTTTTTTATATTTTTTCAACGGCCACGCAAAAATGCCAAAAAAAATACTAAAAATAGTTTTTTTTTAAGCTGTTGCCGCGATTTTTGCATTTGTTGGCTGAGCGTTTTTCCATGTATTCGAAACACAGAACCTCCACTAAACATGCTTATAAGCAGGTGGAAGCGGCCAGAAAACGACTTTGCCAAAAATGTTGCCAACTTTATTGGCCAACTGGCTTAGAATTTTTTTTTTTTTATAAATGTGGCTTTGGTTGCTGCTTTTCATTTTTAGCCATATGCAATGCATATTTTTGGTAATTAATTAGTTGCTATATTTTCTTTGTATATATGTATAAATAAAAATTTGTTGTATGCACAATTTTTTGGATAACTAGTTTCGTCGACCAGTTAGTGTGCTTGTCAATTGAGGACTGTAATATATCATTGACAATATGGAGATACAATTTGGTTGAGCAATATTTTGGCGGCTGGCAACTGCTCTAATGCTTTTGGCAAGCAAAAACAAAAAAAAGCGCTAATTTTTTAGATTTTGCATAAATTTAGCTGTAACTTGCGATTTTTTAGCTTGCATATTATATAAGGTGTTCTAAGAGTATCTCAGGAATATTTTCGATAAATCCATAAAATGTATTACAAATTTTTCAAATACATTTATAATTAGTCCTATTAAGGCAATTTAAGGGAAATTCTCTAGGAAATTTAAGGCAAATTATGTCTGAATGTATTTATTATTTTAGCTGACTTTTAGCTCGCATATTAACTCAATGACTTTTAAAGCACTGCCAAAATAAAGTTCTTAGTTTCAGAAGTAATATCTTAATTTGTCACATAAAAAAAAAAATGCATTTTTTAAATGAATCCTCTCTATATTCATTTCATGTTAACATTGCAACAGAACAGAATATAAATAAATAAATAAATAAATAAAATATTCATTGCATGTATTTCAACTTTTTATAATAAATTAAGTATACGTTCAAATCAAAAACAAGCTTACAACTAGAACTCATACATACATAACAATGCACTCAAATGAATACTATGAGTACTATTCATTTCCGGCTTCAAATAAGTACTTTAACTTTTTAATGGAATCTCATTTGAGTTAGATAAAAGTACTTTCACTGCTGTTTTCTCTGGCTGCAGATACATTCAAGTATTTGAATACACTACTCTATTAATATTTAAAAAAGTCTTTTTATGATTATTATTATTATTCACTATTTATTTGATCTTGGTTTATTCAGTGGGTTTATCTTCTTCTTGGCACTTTTAGCATTTAGATTATAGCTGCTTTGGCACTGCCCAGAGATTTATGCTGTTTTTCGAACATAAAAAAAAAAACAAAACTCTTAAGCAGACACTCAACTGAGTCGCTTGGCTGGCTTAGTCTTGGTCTGGCTTTGACGTCTCCACCTTTTAGAGCCCGGTCTCTCAGTGCATGCAATTCGAATAGTCATGCACCTGCAATTTACTTTATAGACCATGGCATAATGTGGCTATATGTATATATAAATGTGTACATATATATATATTGTGGTATATACTGGTACATAAAAGCGTGCACACCGAAACAAGTTGCCATCCAATAGTTACTGCAGACTGAGAGACCGGTCGCTCGTTGGATTTTGCTTTTCGTCGATAGTTTCGTTCGTTGGAACAGCTCGTCACATTCGTCGAACAGCTGAAAATGTTTGCTACGTCGTCGAACGTCAACGTCGTCGTGTGCTCCGAGAGTGTGTTGCATGGCCGACTGACTCTACTGGTGTGCCATGCCCCGTCGCCAAATACCAAAAGTGCTACCCGCACCATGCCACATGCAACCATGGAACAAGCCGTATACCTTTTTTCTTGGCACTTGACTTGTGCGCATGCGCAGCGACTGTGACAAGCAATTGCATTTGAAGAAGTTAGTTTTGGTTGTTTTTTGAACTTTTTTTTTTTTTTGGTTTGTACCTGTTGTTTTTTGTATTCTATTTTTTGAATTTCAACGACCTTAACTGCAGCTTGCAGGCTTAACCCAATTAATCTTCATTAGGCTATCTTTGCTTAATGCTACATATAAGACATTGTGGTGTTCATAACTCAGCACTTATCTTTATGGCTTTTGTAACTTTTTTATTTTTTATTTTTTACAGATTTACTCATACAACGTTTGGCGGTGCAACAAGTTTTGGATGTATCACCCGAATGGAAATCAAACAAATCAGAATCTCAATACACTTGGTTGGAATATGGCTTTCGTGTCACCTGTGATCCATATTATTATGGCGCTGGCTGTTCGGATGTCTGCAGGCCACGTAGTGATATGTTTGGGCATTATTCATGCTCGGAAAGTGGGGAAAGAATATGCGAGTCTGGCTGGTATGGCGATTATTGCGTAAAACGTAAGTATCTCATTTAGTCAATATGGGTTAAGAATTGGGATATTTGAAGTCTGAAGAGCCTAGAGTAGAGTTAAAGCAATTATGAAGACTGTTTATAGTTGAAGATTCGAGAAAAAGTTTTTTGCACATACTATATGTCAAAAAAATTAGTCGAAGTAGCTAAAAGTATTGCAAAAGTATCTTAAGCTGACAAAATCCATGCTACATAAAAGCGGCTTAACTCTTTGGCGCTGAAACTGTTTTGCCATCATTACAAACTGCTACAAAGTATCTAAGCTGCTATTAACTTTTGTATTATAATGCAACCTGCATATAAAACAAAAACAGTGTAAAAAAAGATGCTTTACTCAACTTTAATTCAAATGGCTTATTTCCTTGAAATTATAGCACATAAACAGCCCCAAATTCATTCATACGCACTTGGCTCCAATTTATTGTCCAAAACAACGTGAACAAAAAAAAGTGACCAAACCCTTTTGGCCAATTTGTGCGAGCAGTTGCAGCAACGTCCACTTCCACTTCCACTTGGATAAGTTTTTATTGGAAGCCTGCACGTCTTGGCTTTTTATTTGCTGCTGTTGGAAAATAATTTTTTCGCACATGTGTGTGTGTGTTTGTGTGTATGTTTGCCTTAATTTAAGCTCATTTTTGCGCATTTAACTTGAAAATAAAGTATACTAGCAACAACAACAATAACTTTGGCAGCTGTATTTAGTAGTTGGCTCTTCCGCTCTTCCACCAACTTGATAAACCGGCAGCGGCATTGGCAGCAGCAGCATATGCAGGACAACACAAAAATTATCTGACCGAAAAGAAAAAACAACAAGAACAACAACAAGAAGATCGAAAAACAGGCAAGCAGAAGACAGACTACGACATTTAAGGTGTAATCAGCCGTTGCCAACCCTAAAGGAAGTTCCCACTGTACCCCTCCTAACTCAAAAAGAATCCAACGAAAACAGAGAGAGCAAGCGAGCGTCAAGATCCAAAACATGCTTCCTCTATAGTCATTATGAGCATCATTATGAGCTTACTGCTGGCTGCTACTCCTTGCTTAGTTTGTCCTCGGCACTTGGAACTTGGGACAGACAAGAACAGAGCAGAGCAGTCTTGCAGACTACGTAGATCTTGGGCACATCATGATGATTAAGTTCCCCATATAGAGCTACAGTTTGTTTGTGTGTGTGTTAGTTTTCGTAAGATCTACCACACCTTGACTTGGTTGTATGCGACGCCGCTGTCTCCGCCGCGCTCATGTTGGTTATGGCTCCGAGCCCTTGCCTGCACTTGGCGTGGGAAGATTTTTCTGTTCTGGGTTTTTTATGCCCAGTGTGCTCTGATTCACTGTCTACGCGTGTGTGTGCGTTTTTATGTAGATCTCTACGTGTGTGTGTATACATACTTGTGTGTGCCCCAAAATGTTGAAAGGTAGCTGCGCTACTACAAAGGGCTGCTGCTGCTGCTGCTGCTGGGACTGCTGCTGCTCCTCCAAAAAGAACTGATTTTTTGGCTGCTGCAGGGCGCACTCTTTTTTTTTTTTTTTTTTTTTTTTTTTTTTTTGGATTTTGTGTGTGTACGTACGGCTCGTCCAAATTTTAATATTTTTGTTTTGCTTAGTTCGTTAGACGTTTTGTTTCGAGCCCCATGACAAATGACTTTTCATACATAACAACAATACTGCGTGTTTAACGTTTTTCACTGTGGCACTTTTCCAATGATCGTCGTTATTCAAAATTCATTGATTTTTAATTTATTTGTTTGCTTTGGTTTGAATTCGAGTTATTTTATAACTGCTCTCCATATGATTTCTGTTCGATTCGGGATTTCGTATTGCTGTCGGTTATTTAAATTGTTTGCCTTTTACAAATCGTCAACTCATCGTCAGTTCTTTTGGCTTGATTCAATATAATTATACTTTAATTCGTTTGTTTGCCTATGGCAGCCAGCGCTTTCAGTTCTCGCTGTCCGCCTTTATTTCTGTACAATCATCTCATTTGATTTGACATGCAAGTGATTTTCAATAATAATGAGTGCTGAAGTGTAGAAACGGCAACAGCAACAACCTTAAAGAAACGCACTTGACAAAGTTACCTGAAGCTGACTGAGCAACCAAAAGTATTTCGGCGAAAAAAAATTATGTTCAAATTGTTGCCACCAAATTGAAAGGGTGAGAAACAAAGCAGCACGACTATGACACATATTTGAGCAAATATTTCAAAGAGTTTGGGGCGCAAAAAGCTCAGTCAATAAAAGTACACTGTTTAGATACAATTGTATCTTGTAGATGCTTTTACCTTAAACAATGAAATCTTAGAAAAAATTTAAAATGTGTGAAATATGATTCAGTGGGATTATGCTCTAAACAAAGATACAAATTTATTTGCAAGATACTTTTATCAAAATGCAAGAAATTCATGCATAAAAATTGAGTTAGCCAGCTGTGGCTAAAATATTGGTAGCTACTATTTCAAGTCTAAGCAGCAAATGTATCGTTGAGATACATGTAAATAAAACAACAATAATATAAATGTTTCTGCAAGATACTTTTGCTTAATATTTGGTAAACCAGCTTTATTTTGAGCAAAAATGCTCAGAATTATTTCATAATTTTTGTAATGCTTGAAATTTATATAAAATTGTAAGTATAATATTATTTGCAATATATAGAGAGAAAGATCTCATCTGAAAGATACTTTTGCTAAAATGCCTAGAAATATGGCATAAATTCAAAAACACTTAAGTTTGAAGTTAATTTGGAAATTTATCTGGAATAGATACAAATGTATCTGAAAGATACTTTTGCCAAAACGCATAGATATGTGGCACAAATTTAGATACATTGAAAGTCGATTAGGAAATATAACTGTTATAGATAAACATGTATCTGAAAGATACTTTTGCACCTAAATGTTACTTTTGCAAAGAACTCAACGATTGAAGCAGCCAATTAGAAGCTGCCCAATCTTTGTAGAGAATAATAAACACAAACTATAATTTGCCAGTTGAATTACTTCAGTTATTGTGCTAAGAATGCAATATTATCAATTTTAATATAAAATACCCCAAACAAACTTCGAGCTATTACCAATCAGTGAAAGTAAATGCAATTGCAAAATTGGCAGCCATATCGTCATAGTTAAATAGTCATTACAATTGCACACAAGTACGTAACAAACTGAACAACCATGAGATAGATTTACGTACTTACTTGTGTGCACTCTGCTTGCGGGCGTGTGAACTTGCGCAGAAACAAGAACACACCATAAAACTGGGCGAGACTGTGTTTAACATACCAGTCCAACCGACCGATCGACGGGGGCTACCAACTAAACACACCAAATGCCGCCCAAATACTAAAAGATCTAGAGTAAAAAAAAAGAAACTCACTTTCAGCAGAATGTGAAAACTATTTCAAGATGCTATAACCAAGTTGAGAGCCCGAGCGCCGAAGACTAAGACTCAAGAGATCCGGCTATGTAATAAAAATCATTGCCAATTGCCAATATTACGCTTTATATATGTATATGTGTGTGTCTGTGTGTATAAGTTTGGGTGGTGGCGTCTCCAAGCGGGCAACAAAATTAAAAGCGCACTGTCTACACTGCAGCAACAGGACGGCGGCAGCAGAGAACACGTTTTAGTGATTTTCTAGCAATTTTCCTGCAACCTTATTTTTGCTCAATGAAACTGTTGGGAGACTCTTCTGCTTGCTGGCTGGCTGGCTAGCTGCTGCTGCTGCTGCCCACTTTAAAGAGGAGCTGCAGCAGCTTGTCTGGCCATGCCCGTTTTTGGTGTGTAGCTGTAGCTCACGATTTTCTCTAGCCCTTTTGCTGTGGCAGCAGAGTCGTCTACAACGAGAGATTCGGGGCAACTCCCCTACTTCCTGCCAGCACAGAGACTGACTGAGCTGAGCGCCTGGCCAAAAACATGTTTGCCACATTCTTGCCAATACGTATCGAAGTTCGAAGCAAATCTCTTGAGCTTGGGAATCTGTTCTTTTGTATTTTGGCCAGTTCTTATGATGGTTTTAGTTTGGTTGGGCTGCATTTTTTTTTTTGACCATGGGATTATTTCATTTTGTGTTGTTTCCTTTTGTCTGCTGCTGCTGCTGTTTGCGCTTATTAGAAACAAGTTATTCCTGCTCTTTATGCAGCATCTCTGTCTAACTGTGTGTCTGTGGCAGCCATATAGTTTGACAAGCACTGTGGCAACAGATCATTCATTTGCGTGCATTTAAGCCATGATTCATGCCAAAGATTTTCATTTGAGTCGTCTCAAATGCAAAAAAAAAAAAAAAGAATTGGCTAAATTAGAAAAAATAAGATTAGTTGCCAGTTTAAATAGTTTTTCATTTTGTGTTTAAATTTTTTTGGTGTGGCGTGAAAAAGAAAGTTTTTCGTTTATGATGAAAAAATTGACTCAATTTTTTTTGGCTTTTGTTTGATAAAGTTGTCTCATGTGGGTTGTTTATATTTGATATTTGTTAATGCGGCTTGTGGGCGTATATCATCTTTTAGTTTTTTTTTCGGGTATAATAAGCCATGCTAGTTGCAGGTGGGCTAAGCTAGCTAGCAGGTTGTTGCAACTTTGGAAACCTGAGTTGCAGCAGGGAAAGTGTTTAACTGCGTATATTTTTTCATTTTTTTGAATGACTCGTTTATGACTAGCTAGAGTTTTATTATTTGCCTTTATGCTATGTTTACACTGTTTTAATAATAATTTGCTTTCTTTTCAGCCAAATGCGCCAAAGGCTGTGAACATGGACGCTGCGAACAACCTAATCAATGCCTGTAAGTAGCACTCAAATTAAAAATCTGTATAAATATTTAAAATTATGCTTATAAGTAGTGAAAATTATGTGAATCCTGATAAAAAATTAGGGCGGTAAAAAAAAATATTTCAGTGACTCACTAAACGTCCGAAACTTGGAATCTCCAAGTTCTAAATCCGCTACTGGTAACAAGTGAACAGGGGCGGATCCAAAATGCGATTTTTAACTGAGCAATAAAACCACTGTAATGATATTTCTAGGATATAGCTTTCCCGTTCTGGACCGCCATTTAGAGCTACTAGAAAGTGTGACCAAGTTTTATAAACACTACAGTGCTTCAGTTATTTGGGATGGCCCGAGACTCTGAAGCTTTTCGTGTTGGTTCTGCCACTGCAACAAACGGTAGCAAGAAAAGTTACTAATTAATGAATGACTTAGCGGTACATTTATTGCGTTTGTTGTTATCCAATTTTTTTTAATGATGAGTTTTATGTCAGTCTGGTATTTACATTTGTTTTTGCTTTTGTCTAGTCTAGTCTAGTTGAGGTTGTTTTTGCACGCCCGCATCTGTTTGTTGTCGTCGTCATCATCAGTAAAAGACACACCTTTTCAAAGTAACTTTTTTTGTTGTTTTTTTTTATTTGCTACTAAGTTTTTTTTGTGACTGTTTAAGCGAGCGGTGGGAGATGTTGTTTGGTTTTTGTTGCATTCTGTAAAGGGCAAAACACTTTTTGCTTAGTGTTTAGTGCACGTTTTGAGCGCGACAAACCACAAGAAATTCTTTTGGCTGAGCTGCGTCATTAGCCGAGACCGAGTGCTGGGACAGCGACGACAAAAGACTGCTTGAGGTTTTGCATTACAATTTTGGCTGCATTGAATAATGTATTATAGTAAAAGCAACAACAAACAAAATAAAATTGAATTACAAAGTTTTCCCACATTTTTCCATAAGGCAGCGCTGCTGCAGCAGGTGTAAGCAAACACTTTGACGACGCTGGCAAATATTTGCTGCATGAAATTTCAAGCTCAGCGGCACACACACACATGCACTTACTCACTCACTCACTCAATGTGAACACGCGTATAACTGTAGTGAGAGGCGTTGCCAGCAGCTGTGCTGTAAAAGCTAATTGCGACGCTAGTTAGATTTTCTTATTAGATTCAAACAGGATGTTGATCATTATTAATGCATTGTTGGCCAATAAGCCGAAAGTCAATCTCTGGCTGGCAGCGGAAATCAAACAATCTTTGTGGTGAATAATTGTGCCAAAAAACTTAACACATCATTGCCAGCAACAACAAAAGCACATGTATTATTGATGGGCTATGGTTAAAATGTTTGTTTTATAAATAGGCCTTGACAGTGGCGTAATTGATAATTGTGAATGAAGGGGGTTATGACTAGATAATGTTTTCCAAATAATACGAATTCTTCCCAGACGATGTTTACATTTTTTGTGATTAGCAAAACTAACTTCAGCTATCTTTGGTTTTCATATTTAGTATTTTGTTGTAACTCCCCCCCGAGCATTTTGAGTTTTCCAAAGGTTTTCATATTTTGCTTTGTTGTGTTTTTATCTCCTCTACGCCACTGGGCCTTGGCACTTACTCTTCTCTTTCGGTTTCCAATAGCTCTCAAGTTTGATTGTTCGTAGAAAACCGCAACTGCTACGCTTAACTATGCGTGCCACAGTCTAAAGCTATTGAAATGTTTTTTTTTATTTTTTTATTTATGTTGTGGCTGTGGGAATATTTTAATAATTCTAAGCGCGCACACATAACCCACAACAACTACAACAACAAGTGCACCAACACACGCGTGTTTTGACCAAAGCGTTGCCAACTTTTTGACATTTCTGCAGGCGGCGTCGCCTTGCCATGTCTTGTGTTGTTTGTATGAGTGTGTACACACTGTTGCATATCAATTACCAACACTTTGCGCTCTTTTAACTGTCTTGTCGCTTGTCGTTGCGACTGTCTGTCCGTCCGTCCGTCTGTCTTGTCACAAGGCTGGGTCCTACGCTGCCGTGGCTGTCTGTTTGCTTTGAATTATTAGCCATTGATTTTGTGGGTGAAGGCTTTGCCACTAACTTTAGTTTTGTTTTTTTTTTTTTTGCATAAAAATTAATTGGAAATGCATTTGGCAATGCCGCATGTTGTGGGCGTGGATGCCTTTACGTGCGTGCTTTATGTGTTTCAGAGGAAGCGCTGGGGCATGGCCTCTAAGTGGAACGTTGCATTTAAATAAATTAATGTACTTACACACTAATGCGAAGCTCTTTGTATGCATCATCTCTGTACGAGTATGAATGTTCCGATCGTGAGAAATGCAAAACTGTGACTACGACTGTGACTGACTCCTGCCTTGACATGTGCGCGGATATGCATACTCCAAAAAACTCACAAAAAATAAAGCATGAAAAACTTTTGGTCAGCACCAGCGCAGCATGAATACTCTTTAAGTGAGAATTTTGTAAGTCAGACTTAAGACTTAAGATCTGACAATGAAAATTTGTTCAACATAAAAGGTGTTTTGCTTAGTGTTGGTAAACGAGTTAAAATTGCCAATAATTTGTTTTGGTCTCAAAGAAAATCCCACATGATCTTTAAAAGTGTTACAAGCTGCTTAACCAATCTTTAAGACTCTGACCTATACAAAGTGTATATAAAGACGAACGACGAAGACAACGCCGCATCATTTCATTGTTTAACTCTTGACATGCGACGAAGACGATGACGATGACTGCGACGTCATGTCAAGTAAACTTACGTCCCCAAACCGTATCCCAGTTGGCCCATAGTCGAGCCACTCAGCAGCCTCAGTCAAGCACTTTGAATCATTGAAGGAGTAAAAGTGGCCCAGTCCAAGTTGCCAGCTTTTTGCTTATTGAGTGTTTGTTGCCCTTTTTTTAGTTGTTGTTAGTATAGCTTTTCTTAGCTCTTGTCCAAGGCAGTCATGCGTGGCACCCACACACAAGCAACCATGCCACACCATGTGGCATCTACATTGATTTATGCGCATATATGTGTGTGTCTGTACCGCTGCGACGATCTGCTAAACAGGTGATTCGTCTTCTTTGTTGCTTTTTTCGTATATGCAACTTCAAAAGTAAACCAGCGCCCGAGGCGCTTCAATAACCGTGTCCGCTTGCTGTTCAGTCGTCCAGCCGTCCATCCATACGTCCGTCCATTGCTCCGTCTGTTTGGTGTGTCTTGTCTTTTAAGCATTTGCATATTTCATTGATTCGTAGCTGTTGTTTTTGTATCTCTTGTTGTTGCCTTCACTTTTTGCTTTTAATTTCTTTAAAGCGCAACAAAGTTGCCTTTAAATACATCAAACTAGTAATAGTAGTTATTATTATTGTTGTTATTGCAATGAAGCAACCTATAGAGCTTATTAATAATAAATTTTAGGTATATTGCCAATCGATCATAAAACTATTAAAAAAAAAAACATACTTTTGCTACACTTGGCGCACAAGAATTTGCAATGGTTTTGCAACACTGCAAAATATTCAAACAGTCTGGCAATAATAAGTGTGTACACATTGTTTTATAGTTATTTGCCTGCAGTGACCCTCACTGTACAATAATTAATTAATATTAATTTTATACCTTTGCTCTAATTACAGTTGTCAACTCGGCTGGAAGGGTCCTTTGTGCAACGAATGCGAGGTGCATCCCAGCTGCATACATGGCACCTGCAACAAGCCTTGGCAATGCATTTGCAAAGAGGGCTGGGGTGGTCCACACTGCAATCAGGATCTTAACTTTTGCACTAATCATCATCCCTGCAAGAATGGCGGTCTCTGTCTGAACACTGGTCAGAATCTATACACCTGCACCTGTGCGCCTGGTTTTACCGGCAGCGACTGCCAAACCGAAATCAACTCCTGCGATGCTGAAGTGAATCCCTGTCAAAACAATGGCACCTGCCATAATGAGCCCACCAAACGCGGCTATAAATGTATCTGCCCCAAAGGTTGGGATGGACGCATGTGCGAGGAAAAGCTGTTAACTTGTGCCGATAAGCCCTGCCATCATGGCACCTGTCGCAACACCAGCAGCAACTCAAAGCAGGGGTTTCACTGCGATTGTCAGCTCGGCTACAGCGGTCCGACGTGTGAGCTACACCTGGACAACTGCAGTCCCAATCCGTGCGAAAATGGCGGCAGCTGTCAGGCCAACGGCAAGTGCATCTGTGCCAACGGTTTTACCGGCACTCAGTGTGAAATTAACATAGACGATTGTCAGGACAACAAGTGCCAGAATGGCGGCACCTGCATAGATATGGTCAACCAATATCGCTGTCAATGCGCACCCGGCTTTCATGGTCCACGTTGCTCCAACAAGGTGGATTTGTGCCTAACCAAACCCTGCGCCAATGGCGGCAGCTGCACCAATCTGAACAATGACTATCAGTGCGCTTGTCGTGCGGGTTTCACTGGCAAGGATTGCTCCATTGATATTGACGAATGCAGCAGCATGCCCTGCCATAATGGCGGCACCTGCATGAACCGTGTCAACAGCTTTGAGTGCGTCTGTGCCAATGGTTTTCGTGGACGGCAATGCGATGAGGAATCATATGACTCGGTCACGTACGATGCGCATCAGTACGGCGCCAATACGGCGCAACCGCGCGCTGATGGTCTGACCAATGCTCAAGTCGTGCTCATAGCCATCTTCTCAGTGGCCATGCCGCTGGTGGCAGTCATAGCCGCCTGCGTAGTATTTTGCATGAAGCGCAAACGTAAGCGTGCCCAGGAGAAGGACGATGCAGAGGCACGCAAGCAAAACGAACAGAATGCCGTGGCCACGATGCATCACAATGGCAGCGGCGTGGGCGTAGGTCTAACGGCGGGCACACTAGGCGTCAAACGCGGCTCCAGCAGCGGCCTGACCTTCGACAACAGCAATCCAAACATCATTAAGAACACGTGGGACAAGTCTGTGAACAATATATGCGCCTCGGCAGCAGCAGCTGCGGCCGCAGCCGCCGCGGACGAATGTCTTATGTACAGTGGGGCGCTGGCCAACTATGCTGCCGCAGCCGACAACAATGCCAACTCGGAGTTTTGCGGCGTTGGACAGATTGCGCCGCTGCAGCGCGCCAAGTCACAGAAGCAGCTCAACACCGACCCCACGCTGATGCATCGTGCCTCACAGCTGCTGTCAGCGGGCGCGGCCAGCGCAGCAGCGGCGTCGGCAGCGGCTGCCTCAGTGCAGTCCAGCTCAACCAAAGACTATAGCGGTGCGGGCGCGGCAGAAGGCAAGCGCATTTCGGTGCTGGGTGAGGGCTCATATTGCAGTCAGCGTTGGCCCTCGCTGGCAGCGGCAGGTGTGGCAGGCGCGTGCTCGTCACAGCTGATGGCGGCAGCGTCAGCGACGGGCAGTGGAGCAGCGACGACGCAGCGCACAGTGGTCTGCGGTACGCCGCATATGTAAAACAAAGACTTGGGCAGGGTTTGAAGGGATAGTTGAACAGTGTGGAAGTGGGAGTGACAGTAGCACACACACAGAGATAAAGAAAGAGGAGAGACGCCAAATAAGCTAGCCAAGTACTGTGCACCGTGGTGCAGATTGGCTTTGTTGTTGTTGATTGAAGCAGTGCAGTCGTCACAGGAGTAACAGGCATACGGCTCTACGCTATAAACTTTAAAAAACTTGAACTTTTTTTTAAAAACTAAAACTTATTGTAATTATTGGTAAACAAAATTATATATTTCGCATGGACTGACGTAAGCATAAAGTACATACATAGCAAATGTATATAGTATATATATATATTTAACTAGTTAAGCATATAAACGCAAAGAACTCTACAAACTATGCGTATTTTTTCGGCTCACTTGACTATAAAACTTGTACATCTCTACTAGTTCTGGTAGCTCATGCGGCTAGTACACTCACCGCTAAAAGTTTATGGACAACGCATTGGCTACCAAACCTAATTACTACTAGTTTCAAAATGACGTTTTGCATGTTACTGAAAAATCTGCTTCAATGTTTTTTTTTTTCGTTTAGTTAAAAAATTGAGACATTTTGTAAATATTAACGATACGAATCCATATATATATACATATATAATTATAATTATAATATAATTTAATTAACGAAAGGCAAGAATTCCTCATTGACGCTGCATGGGCGGCTACTTTTTTATGCAAAGTAGAGCGCCAGTATCTTGTATATAGTAAAATTAAGTTAAAAATTTGATATACGACAAGCAAAAAAAAAAAAACAAAACTTAAAAACTTTATATAAAAAAAACTATAAAATTGACTATCTCGCGCTATATTTTTAGTGTCTATATATTTAAATATTAAAAACTACTTTAAAAATTAGCTTAATTTTATAAACTTAGTTGCCCTACACAAACAAACAAGCGAAGACAAACAAAACATTTAGTGATTCTACAATAAGTGCTTATCATTTACAATATAAAAAAATTTATAATTTTTAAATTTTTTATTTTAACGAAAACTTATTTTTTAACTACTTTTTATTTAAATTTTTTTTTTTTTTAACTTTTTTGGTCCTTTTTTAATTTGGAGCATAATAAAGCCACGAAGTCAACAAAACTAACAAACAGCTTAGTTAATAAACTTAAATATATAAAAGAAATGTATTGAATTTATAAATTTTAAGCCTAAACAAATTGGTTGCCTAATGAAAAATGACAAGACAAAATTGAATGAATTATTCCGAAAATGCAGCATATATAACTATACCTATATAGAACTAAACTTAAAAGTCTCCAAAACAAATAGTCTTATTATTTTTTTTGTGTAAACATAACATTTAATTTTGATCTCAAAACAAATAAACATGTGTAGTATGAAAAACGCAAAAGAAATGAAAAAAAAAAACTATTTGCGAAATTCCAAAATATCAAAATTAAATCTTCACAAATAGAGACACAAAACTCTACAGTAAAAATTGCAAATGGTTCCTCGTTAGTGTGTAAAACTCTAGTTGTAAATGTGCTAAAAACTATAAAATGCTATATTTTTATACATTTGCTACTTAGAAACAAAAAAATATATATATATCATATAAAGCAAACTACACATAACTTAAAAATATAAATTTCATCTTAAAACAGCGCCTCATAAAACTTCAACTTAATTTTGTATATAAAAAAATTTGCATAAATAATTCAAAGCTCTCTTGTTATCTACGTTCATACATTATATAAGCTTATACAGCCTATACACACACACACATACATATATATATTTTTTATAAATATGTATTTAATTTTTTAAATAGTCGTTTTTAGTAATTTATATTTTTTATTGCAAAAAAGAAAACCTAAAAAAAAACACACACAAAAAATTGTAAAAAGTTTATAAGATCTTATTACACATATTTATACACAAACAAAAAACACAAAAAAAAAAATACACAAAAAAATAGTAGTTACATGCATACAATTGTAATTTAGTGTTGTACTTACGATTTAGTCTAAACAATTTTATGAAATTTTTTAGTAATTAAACAAATGAATTGAAAAACAACAGAGAAACAAAATCACAAAAAAAAGAGCAAAGAAAATGAAAGAAAAAAAATATGAAAAAAACAATAAAAAATTTTTATGAATGAATTATAAAAAACAAGGCTTTGTTATTGAAGAATTTCTTTCCATTAGCAATGCTTTTTTGAGTTGGCAATGCCAGAAGAATTTGGCACGATCTAAAATTTATAGCTAATAAAAATCCAGTAAAACATCTTAGCTTTAAATGGAAATCGAAATTCCATTTTTTTTTAACTTGGGGACGTTTATTTCAACAGAACGGAGCTTCTTGATTCTATTTAACATATTTGCCAGGATTGTAATGCCAAACACTAGTTCATTGGTTATTTGACGTCGCAAGATGGCGCCACTAAGCTCCTTTTCGACCCCAACGGCGCCATTTTAAATACAAAGCTTGGGACATAAGCATGACGTTCTCAAAATAGAGCATCAGCACTAAGGTTTAATTTAATGAGTCAGCAAAGTTAATTTCAATTAGATATATCTATAAATTATGAATAATTTATAAATAAATATAAATTCAATATTATATATCTACAGTTTAACGAGGCTTTAATTTGTGAACTGTGGATGAGCGCACAAAACTAAAATGAGAAGGGCGTCAGCTGCATATGCAGAAAAAACTTAAGAAGTCGAAATAAACTAGTTTTAGTGATCGCGATTACTTCATTTTGTGTTCATGATCGATAATCAGTGAGGTTAGCAGCTGTGAATGATCAGTGATCAAGGATATCTAATCAGCGAGCAAATTGAAAAGAACGATTAATAACGTCTGGAACGTTCTTTTATTGCATTATATAAAAGCTTTATACGATTGGCTCTCTAATTGAAAAAGTAAATTAAAGCTAATTTTAAAAAATATAAAAAATGTAGTTAAGTTGGGGACACACTAAATAAAGCAAAACAATTTTTCTTTCTGGTGGGAACAAAGGCACACCAAAAAAGAAGAAAAGCATTTTTGACTTCGGTAGCGAAAATGTATTTGCTTTGCTCAGTATGGTCGCAGCTTTAGTTGTTATCATTATACAAGGACTGTATTAAAAATGGTATTTTCTCAGAGAAGTCATATATCAGGAAGTTGTATAGCTGCATAGGTTTAGTAAAAAATAAACTAATAACCGACCCTCTACTTTCTTCAATATCTACAGTGACTGTCGCTTTTTACCAGTGGCGTAATAGGGGGCTCAAGCTTATCAATCTTCTCATGGGTTAACGAAAACAATCGTATTTCGTTTACAAAATGAGTTCGATCCGCCCATCGAATAAGCTTTCTACACCAATGCGCAATTTGATAATTTTTGCAATAACTACTGAAGTTCCCAACCGATTTTAAAATCCATTTCTTCATAGAAGGGGCTATGCAAATTGAAATGTCAAAATGTTTATTTTTGGTTGATTTTCGATTTCGAAAATGAAAATCTCACTAAAACGGCAGTGGATTGAGGAGTAGAACTCTGAGGTAAGCAATTTTCCTCGTCACACAATATATGTGAATGTCTTAAAAATTTAAAAGTTAACTACATTCAAAAAACACAATGAAAATTAAGCTCAGACCACACTAAAAATGTATTCTGGATCAATCGCTACAAGGAATTTATCACAACAGACATATCTAAGAAAATGAAGTGAAACAATTCACGTAACATTCAAATAAAATTGTAAGTATATTTGTACCCTGTACCTTTAGCTACAAAGGGTATACTAGATTTGTGCAATGTATGTAACGGACAGAAGGAGGCGTGGCAGACCCCAAGTCCTTTATTCCAAAATGCTTATCATAACCTCGGGTAGCGATTGAGCCATGTCCGTCCGTCCGTCCGTCCGTCTGTCCGTATGAACGCCTAGATCTCGGAGACTATAAGAGCAAGAGACACGAAACTTTACCAGCTGGTGCGCATATTTCCTAAGAAAATGAAGTTTGTTGAATCATGTCAATATCTTCCCCCGTTCCCCCGCAGTTGAGTTTCGCGGTTTTAAGCCACACCGTTGAGTATTTTCATTTGAAATTCAACAGAGCGTTGTAGTTACATGCATCTATGTGTAAAAAATGAACAAAATCGGACAAATACAAAAAAAGTTATAGTCAAAAATGTGCAAATTTCACCTCCCCTTGCCAATAAACTGCGTCAATATTTGACTCTACGCAATTATGGCTACAAGTGACCTAGAATCACAATTTTTGGTAAGCTCATTCATGTGGCTCTAATGAACAAATCCCCACCCCCCGCAATCCATTTACCGTGTTTTCTCCCACACCCCTCAACATACCAACTTGAAACTTACCCCCTTTAAATAAGTTCTTTGTTGTAACATTCGAGTTTCATCAAAATGGGTAAAAATTTAGGGAACTTATAGGTATAAATATCGATTTTCACCAAAAAAAAATATATTCCAATTGGAAAGTTCTTAGATGGAATATGCAGAAAAAATTTTTTTGACACAAAAGGTACAGGGTATTCCACTGTCGGGCACCGCCTCGACTGTACCACATTTTTTTTATTAAGAATTTAGAAGTCTGCAAACTCCGTACGAAGAAGAAAGAAGAAATCTGTTAATAAAGCATAGGTAAAATGAAGTACAACGCAGTAAAGAGTGTGAAAAAATTACAATTTTAAACCTCGAACATATAGTCCATGTGTTGGCATTAAGCTGCCTCGTAATTGTTTGTTCTTGGCCATAATATTTTTTCTGTTTGCTTGGTATGAATCTGTGAATTTTTTTGTGATTACTATGGACTCCAGCGCATGTATGTACTATGGGAAAGCCGCGTCATGGCAAATCAGTTGGCATGCCAACTTGGTTCATGCATAACTAGAATTGCAATTAGTACATAAAATAGGTAAATACTCGTACACATATGCACATATGTAAGTGCAAAAAAAAAAAAATTTTTTTAAAGTAGAGTATCCGTAAAGCCCGAATTAGCAAAGAAATATTTTAATTAAGCCTAGCATAAATACAAAACAATTCATAACATTAGGTATAATTTAATAAAAAAAAATCTTCAATTCAGGAATAAAGAACTTTTAATATACTGAAGAAGATTGTATACACTACATTTTATTTGAATATGTATTCATAAAAATTATTTTTTTTTAATTGATTTGAAAACAAATTCTGGAATTTTGTAAGACACAAAAAATTGTAAGTACATAATTACATTTTTAAGCCAAAGTGGTTTCAAGGCCCTGCACAGTGGGCCAACTGATCAATCTAGCGGGACATAAGTCGAAATTAACTTTTTAAAAAGTCGTTAGTTTTGTTTTTTTTCCAATTACTAACACTGGACAAAGGGCCCTGGTCTTCTGCCTATTTCAGTTCGCAGCTCTGGTTGGGTTTTACCGAAAAAAACTTCGTTTACCTGTTTCAAAAATACAATTTAAATTTAATTTATGCTTTTCAATTCAAAAAGAAAAAGGTGAGATCCTAACATTTACAGATTAGGGTCAAAAAGTAGTACCAGAGATGGGATCACCTGAGCATGGTGGTGGGAAGATTTTCAAAGAGTCGCCAGAGGAAATCTCGAGCAGCACAACATATTTAAATTCTGCTTCAAACTCGAGATAATCGCACGGGGACTCTTGGAATGATTAAAGACGCCTACTGGGATGATGCCATGAGGCGTTCAACAGTGTTCGAGTTGCAAAAGCTGATAAGGTAGTGATTTCGAACCGAAGATTTGGTCATGCGAAATGTGTGAGCCGAGTTTGTGCCACACCACGCTGCTCTTTAGGCAGTTTCTTACCAAGCACAGGGTTGCCACTTTGCCCCACTCCCCGCTTACAGTCCAGATCTGCTCCGCCGGACATCTTCCTCGTTTTGCAGGTTTAAGGAAAACCGATGTAGCTCCGTGGAAGACGTCTTAGCGGACGTTACGCCATCTCTAAAGGGGATTCTAAAAAGCGAGTTTCAGAAAGCGTTGTGGGAATCGCTTTTTACGTGTTGTGTGGAAGCACAAGTGTGCTGTTTCGGGAACTACTAAGGATTGATTTGATTCGTACCGATTAGTTGTGTCGAAGAACAAGGGTGCTATTTCGGGGACTACCGATTAGTTCAATATAAAAATTAATTGAGTCCCAAAAGTTCTCGATTCAAACATGTATAACAAATTAGGGATTACAGGCGAATTAGGCTTTCTGTAGAGTAGAGAATGGGCCATCTTTATGGGACCCATTTTGTTTTTTTTTTTAATAAATATTTAAAAATAAGGCGTTGGGATTACTTTGTCGAACGTTGCTCTTGGCTTAACCGATATTTTACATCGATATTTTTCTTGTGTAGAGCCAAAGTCCGTAGAAAAAGTCAAGTAAATAGGACGAGCGCCGTTCAATTTCGACTGTCATATGTATATGAGTCACTTTGTATACAAAAAAAATGTTTTTGAAAACAAGTTGGGTAGAAAATTGAACGAGAAACCCCTCTACAACAGCCATTTTTGCATGATTTTATGAACAAAATTTTTCCAATCTTAAAATCATGAGTTCAGTTTGCAAACGCTTTAAATTGTGGAATAAATTTTTTTTTCTTTTTTTAGTACAATATTTTTTATTTAACATTTTTTTTTCTTCAAAATTTAGTTTATTGAAATAAGATATTTTTTCAGCAAAGCCGTCGTTTCGGGCCTTTAAGTTATCAGTTTCATATAAAAAGACTTGGGTATTTTTAGTACTCAGAATTTTTAATATTTTCCAAATCAGTATCACATATTTTTCATTGATTATGCAGAGTCCAAGCTCAAAATACCATCCACAGTGTCTAGAAATCTATGAAACTCCTATGGGATTGCAGTGGGTAAGTAACTAAAAAAAAAATAAAAAACATTTACAATAAATTCTCGCATGCCATTGTGAAATTCTCACAATAATCATAAATAATACTTTATTTCTGCTTTTGAAGCTGCGCTGCAGTTGCGTACCGGTCCTCGTCCCAGACCCTCCGGAACAGGCTTTCGGTCTACCAGCTATCAACTCACGTAGCTGCGTTAATGAAGTTGCTGAAGTACGTATGGGTTGATTTACTGTATGGAAAAGCGGGCGCGGCGAGTTGTAGAAGGAGTATATGGCTCTTTTTTATTTAGCCTGTCAACATAGGCCACAAATATCATAGCCATGTCTATATACTCAAAAGTACGCATAGACACATATTGGTAAAGTGGCGTCGATGTGATGGGTATTTAGGGGGTGGAAGCCCCATAGATTAACGAAAATTAAAGAAGGCAGCTTGTGTATTTTTCCAGTTGCCAGATGTGGACACCGAAGCCTATTAAAAAATAATCTATTAGGGTTGGTCTGGTGGTATATGAGTGCGAGTTTTCCTCTTCAGTAGATAGACACGGCGATCAGACTTACTCTTGCTTCTTACTCTGCATGGAGATCAAGCGGGGAATTAGTCTTGCCAATCGATGATACATTGGTCTTAGTAGGCAAATTATAAGTAGAGAACCCTCTTGAGGGAAGTGAGATGCCAATCGAAGCTTCTTTGGACTTAGTAGAAAATTCAGAAGTGGAGACATCTCTTGGCGAAAGCAAAATGCAGATCAAGCGGAAAATTTCTCTTGCCAGTCAATGCTACTTTGGTCTCAGTGTAGGCAATTGATAAGAAGAGACCTCTCTTGGCGGATGTGAAACGGAGATCAATCGATGTTTCTTAGGCAATTGAGAAGAAAATACATCTCTTGGCGAAAGAAAACAATACTGTACAAGATGCTC
Organism: Chymomyza fuscimana; assembly: GCA_949987675.1. Taxonomy (NCBI): domain Eukaryota; kingdom Metazoa; phylum Arthropoda; class Insecta; order Diptera; family Drosophilidae; genus Chymomyza; species Chymomyza fuscimana. The sequence continues at coordinate 120,298,416 of OX465088.1, read as the reverse complement.
GGTCTCTCCTAGTCTGATATAAATTGCAGTGTTGGGGAGAACGTTACGTTACGTTACGTTATTCAATAGAATGACAAACTGAATGCTCGTATGAATGAAAATGATCCAGCGAGAAAGGTTTTCTGCACGGTTATTGTGCGAAGGGATAGACCCCTCCCACTACCTACCTTTAGTTTCGAGGGGAGTGTGGAAAACATGCGTAAAGCATAGACACTTGGAGGAAAGTTTAATATCAGGAAGAAGAAGAAGATGTGTATTTTTAATAAGCAGCCCATTGCAGCAAATTTTCCTAAAGAACCGAAAGTTATGGATGCCAATCCAATATTATGTGATACTAAGATACTGTTCGTACTTGGAAAGGAGAAAAATTCTTTATCGGAGATGAGTCATCCAGAAGAGCAGGTGTTTCAAAAGGGAGTGACCTGGGTCCTTTTTTGGGTATGGTAAGGACATAAGCAACTTTGGTAATACAATGTTTGCTTCAAAACAAATACTAGGCAGCTTAAAGAAAACGCAATTAAAAAGAATATCCAAAAATCAATATTTCTCTTTTTATTATTCTTTTGATTTACTACACAAAAGCTACTTTCGAGAAGGCGGCAAATAGATCTTCCTTAGACATATGCTTGGACAAAACCATATACCCACACACCAAAAAACTAACTACGTCACTGTCCAGCACACATTCACACTCACTCAGGTTTGCCTAATTAAGCAACTTAAAACTTTGGACAACCCGCGCCGTTGGGCAGCATCCAAGCAAAAGTAGCAAGTCATTAAGCAGTAGAAGAATTGGTAGTATAGTATGTTAGTAGCCAGTAAGTTGTTATTGTTGTTGTAGTTGTTGTTATTGCTAAGGCTCTATGTCGCTGCGTGTCGGCATATCATTTACAAAACAATTACCCATAACGTATACGCCAAGCATAAGTATCTGAGTATCTTTGAGATATCATACAGACACCATCGGCGCAGAGCGCGTTTGCATCAAAAGTGCTGAATGCCACCATCAATGTTAAACCATTAAAACGCACTTAATTGCGCCCTATGATAATATTATGTTAGGTGCCCGCGTGACACTTCAAATCCAAACAAACCAGCTTCAGTTTCAGCTCCAGCTACAGCTACAGCTCCAGCTCATCTCTTGGTATCTCCAAACCACTCAAAACTGATCAGTTCATTCAAAAAATATTTCAACCTTTTGTTTGTTTATCAACTTGGTTTAGTCTACTTTTTGTCATTTCATGGCCTGTCTCATAAGTTCCGACTTGAGCAGTGCACTTCATGTTTTTTTTTTTTTTTTTGTAGATGGACGCTCGACTTGCATCTAATTGTGTTTACGTAGGCGTTCTTCATAAAGTGCCGACCCGACTTCAAAATTAACTCATTGAAAACGCGTTTCAATTATGTTTGGACAAACAAAAACAGCAACAAAAACAGCTGCTTTGACAATGACAATGTCCGAGCTGTCAACGAGTTGGGAAAAAAAAAATGTTCAATTAAGTTGGATACCTCGAAGCTTATATACCCTAAGAGTTTCCCTCTTTTATGGTCAAGTGTTACTTAAGCAGCTACAATTGAAAGCTTAGCTATTTTTTGCATATTTTAGTGGAGGTTTATTTTGAACATCATATATTTGGAACTGAACACTGCATGGCCGATGCCGATATTTTGAGTCTCGATATTTAATTTTTTTTTTTTCCATATTTACTACTGTCGTCCTTCTCTCCTAGTGGAGCATAGGGCATGCTGAAAGCATAGGAATGTGCGATACCGATCCGATGTTTTGAACATCGACATTTTGTTCTCAATACTTAATAGCTGATACGATAATGTGGGTCTCGATACATAATTTGTTAATTTTTTTTTTGCATATTTTAGTGCAGGTTGAGGGCACGCAAATGTGCGATACCGATCCGATGTTTTGAACATGGAACATTTTGGGCTCAATACTTCATAGCTGATACCGACATTATGGGTCTCGATGTTTTATATTTTTTTTCATATTTTAGTGCAGGTTGAAAGCACAGGGATTTTTTTAACATCGAATACTTTAAGCTAAACACTGCATGGCCGATAGCGATATTTTGGATGTCGATGTTTCATTTTTTTTCTTCATATTTTAGTGCAGGTTGACAGCACGTACAGAAAAGTGCGATACCGATCTGACATTTTGATACCGACATAGCTGGTATCGATATTTTGGGTTTCAATACCATTTTTTCTAGCTATAGTTTGTTTTAAGTTTGGCACTTGACAGATAAAATTATATATAACAGTATTATGCATATTGGAGCTAGTCTTTTTTTTATTCTTTTTTAATTTTTATAGCACTGGCTACGCAAGCCTTCGGCTTTGTCGTTTTGTTCTGATACTCGTGTCGTGACTTTTCTTAGATACTGTCTTATTTATATAAAATAAAATAAGAAAAAATATTTTATTGATATATACCAAAATATAATTACCTAAGAAAGACTATAATTTGGACATAAAAATATATAGGTTTTGTAAATTCTTTTCAGAAGAGATGTCTGTGCCACCGAGAATAGTAATTCTTGCAAAATTTGGGCGAAGAAGATTTCTGTGTCACCCCTGTATATATTCTTTTTCTCAGATTCTTAAATGAAACGTTGAAAAAATGTAATTATTATTATGTTAGTACTAAATATTACACTTTTCACCTTACTTCTTTAAGAAGTTTTCTTTAAATTCTATCCGAATATTAGGTAGGTAGGTTAGGGCGGCAGTTGGGACTTGGTGTCTCAACTCACTTAGGACAAGAATAGGCCCGTTGTGATACCGATAATGGGAGTAAGTGATAAGAATATAGAATAGACAGAAATTAGGGGAATAGACAAAGTGGAAAGTGCAGGAGAATGCTTTACGTGGGATTCGAACCCACAACCTCTGGGATGATAGTCTAGTGCACTGCCGCTAGGCTATCCGAATATTAATTAAAAAATTTTTTTTTTTTAAAAGTTCTTGTGTAGTCTAAGAAGTAAAGACCAATTACCCTTTTATTGATTATAGATGTTAGAAATAAGTCGATTTTATTCAATTAAATCTTCTATCTTGATTCACAAGTCGTAAAAGAAACGTGAAATGCAGTATATATTATTATATAATCTTTTCTTACAAATTACAAATACTGTTTGATATTGCGCATTTCAAATATCACATCACAATTACTCATATCAAGGGTATAAAAAACATTTAAACTTTTGTCTCAGCCGGTTGAAAAATGTTTGGCTCAATTCTCATAATGCTTAAATACCCAAATGAAGGTCTTGTTCTTTTGCTCTTGTTCTCATTCTTGTCATTTGGCGTTGTCTGTGTTTTCGTTTTTAAAATCCATCGTGCATTCATTGTCTAAGTTAATCGTTTTAAACGATCTTTTCATCTTCGTGACGTTGTTCTACTGTATTGTTGATCTTGAAAATTGTTACAAGCTGCGGGAAAACCAAATTTTGTTTAAATGTAAACTTAAAAATAAAACGTTATGTGTTTACAAAATGGAAGAATTGCAGCTGCTGTTTAACTTAAGAGACAGCTATAAAGCGCAATATTTATTAATTAAAAGCGCTTACTATGCAAATAAAATACATATATTAAACAACTATCTATACCTAAAGATCCACAGGGAACTAATTTTTAAACTTCAACTGCGCTGATTTTTTTTTCCTTTAAATTATCTAATACACTTTGATGAGGCGCTAATTCGTATTTCTAAGCTTCAAAAACAAACCTGAAAATGCTTATCCATGCATTCCATATCGTGAATGATCTACTCATATTTCAAAATCTGATTCAAAACAACTTGCACACAAACTTACCCCAATTTAATGAGCTTCATTCATTCATTCATATATACCTAAATCTCTAAAAAAAAACTATACTAGAGGGGAACACAACTCTTTCAAATGAGAGACAAAAAAATGGAGAAGAAGAAAAAAAGGTCATCTTATCATAAATAAACTGACATAAAATCAAGAATCAAATTCAAAGCGAAGACAAGCCAAGACAAGAAATCCGTGGCCAAAAGTACATTGTACAAAATTACACAATAAATGAAATGCAGACCAATGGAGCGCACAGACGGAAGGACGGACAGTTGGACGAATGAACAGACGGACGGACAATTTTGACTGACGGGCTGGCTCTACGGCAAAGACGCCAGACAAAAACGCGCACAAACACACTATGGAATTTTATGAGCTGAGAACATTTTCGATGCGCCGCCGCCTTTAGCCTCTCAATGCCATGGGATACAAACAGATTTATGCACACATAGATACTCACTTATACACACACACACACACACACACACAAAGTTAAGTCGGGCTTAGCAACTGAAGTAGCTATAAGAATTTCTATCTAATGCTAGACTACCAGCTCTTGAAATCGATAAAACATTAACGTAAATGTTAACAGATGCAGCGATAAAAAGGGGTAAAAATATGTAAAGCTGGTCGCTTCTAAAATCGATCTATTCATTTAATTTTCTTTTTTTTTTGTAAAATTGCGTCTCTACACTTGGTCTACTCTAATTTCTAAATATTCCCATGGCAAATTTTTTTGGTTTGCAAAACCCCAGTTACTTATGGATTTATGGTTAAATTCATTTTTTTTAAATTTTTTTTAAATTAAACTTTTGAACTTGTCGTAATAACTATATTTTACTAGTTTCCTCTCGCAGCCATTTCAGGAAATTAGCTTTTTTTTCTACCTCTGGAATTTGGTGTGGTCTACCGAAAAAGTTCGCAAAATATGTATTGTTGAGCAAACGAAAAAGGCTTATATGAAAAGAAGAGAGATCAACTATTTGAAAAAGGCAAATGGAAAAACCAGCATCTAATAAAATTGAGAAGGAGATTTAACAAAAAAAGAAGACAAAAAAGTATTAGCTTGGTATGCAGCTAGCAGGGCGCGGAGCCCCCTAGTTTGAATAATTTTTTGAATGAAACCTGGCTTGCCCTTTAGAATCCTTGAAAATATTACCGCTGACCAAATTATATATTCTAATACTTACTTGAATACTCAAAATGTTTTGAAAGCATATGACAAATTTATAAAAAAAACAATTTTCTGACCCTTAATTGAAACTTCTTTCATAATCTTGAAATATTTGAATTAGAACATTAACAGAAAGTTTTATTTTATTGCCTTGCTGCTTCAAGGTTTGACAAAATTGATTTCAAAATCTTTGTTTTAATAAGAAGTATCAAAGTATATTTAAAAAAGGTAAAAAATAAAATACAGCTTAAAACAGCTTGTGTTTTTTTTTGGAAAAAATATTCAATTATGCAGGGTTCGGACGTAGCCTCAAAAACGCCGATTGAACGAAAAATTTAAAAGTTAGGTAGTTAGGTCAGGTGTTTTTGAACCTTGGATTCAGATTTAGCGACCCAGCGACGATATGGGTAGCCCTGATTTGATAAATATTTGAGATTTTGAAAAACCTATTCACTACAGGTTCAAAAAAAGAAAGCATACATCAAGGCTCCTCTCTTAAAGATCTTTCTATATAAGTTCTTATTAATTTATTAATAGTTCGCTAAATAATAAAAAATTGCGAGTAAAATATTTACCGCATGAAAATGGTCTAAAACTTCTATCGAATATGTTAAAAACCATCAAAATCGAAAGAAATTACTTTTCATAAGTGAAGTTCCGCTTCACATATTATTACCCAACGTGGCTATAAGTTGTATCAAAGCCCAACAGCTAATTGAGTGTGAACATGGTTGAGTCTACGCCAGGTATAGCCATAGGGATTATGTCTTCAGGTAGCCCCAGCTCAAGTCTGTCTGTCACCCATTTAAAGCTAATAAATTTCAACTAAACAGAGGACAGAAAACAAAACGTTTGACTTAATTTTCTACTGTTATAATTTATTTCACAAACAAAAAGAAGAGAAGAACGTTGCCAGCAGCAACATGCAACATATTTAAGATAAGCTTGCAACTTGGCACAGCCTCCTCCAGAGTTCCAGATTTCTTGAATCTGCTGCTTTCCTGCATAATTTGTCGTCATTTGTGCTGTGTTGTGGTCTCTTAAATGTAGCCAGCAGTATCTTGTAGATACATTTGTAGCTCGTCTGTTGCTTTTGATTCATTTGAATTTGGTGCCCAGTTCATCGTGTGTGTCTCAGTTCCGAAAGGCTCTTTTAAAGTGTTGTTGTTGTCTTTTATTAATGATGTGGGAACTTCTGTTCACAGCGTCAGTTAGTCTTTTTTTTTTTGGTAAACTTACATATAACTGAGCATTGATTTGTTTTCCTACAACTTGACTAAAAAATTTCATTAATTACCAAAAATCATTTCATTAATATTATATGCTTGCAGCTTGTTTTATGTGTGTGTTTATTTTTTATTTCATTTTATTTTTTTTTAATTTTTTAACCCCTTAGCTATTTGACTGCCTGTGGGGCTTAATTTTTTGCATGGTTTTTCAAAATAGTCTGCATTATTTGCAGACTCTTACTTAGCTTATGGCTTTTTTTTTTATTTTCGTGACCTGAATTGTTCGAGCATTCTACATGGGAGTCTGAAGAGCTTGTCAGAAAAGATAAATAAAAAACCAAAACAAAGTGAATGTTGAGCTTAAGCCAAAAAGTGTAAGCGCTCGTTGAGAAAGTTATCCATCCATTCATGGGAACGGAAATTTCAAAATTAACTCTGCATACAGTCGGACGAAAGATGATCTAATAAGATTTACAATAACTAAGTACGAGAGCACTTTAAAGGGAGGGGGCCATTTATTAAATGTGTTTAAAAAAAAAACATTAAATGGGCTTGCTTTATGTTAATGGATAAACACTTTTCAGTGTGTCTTAAAAGCTATGATGTTTGAACTTTTCTGCTTCACATTTTATAACTTATGAGGACTTAGAGGAGCTGTGTACTGAAATCAGGATCCTTCTAAGCGAAGCGAAGTGAACTGCGCAATAGGGTATCCCGACAAACCCGCTCCAAGAGCGAGTCCGAGAGACTCTGGTTCATCTTAGTAAAGTGGATTCCCTCGTCTGGTGCGTAAACGATCGTCATCATATAAGGCACATAGGAGATCTTTTTAATGGAAAGAACGTTTATTCTGAAATATGTAAGAATAAAACACAAATAGAAGCAGGATTTATTGCCCTAATGTACTTTAAAATTGTAATTGATGAAATGATTGCCTTGGGAGGAAGGTTTGATTCAACTTCTCTGCTTCGAAGGATTCTTCTTATATGAAAAAGCGTCAACAACTTGTTGCAAGGAATACAATTAACGCAGTTGCTTTGAGTGCTCCCCTTCTTCTATAGATAATACAATACTTTTCGTTCGAGAGTCATTCGCCATGTTTTTGAAGATCAAACGATGAAGTCCCACCTCTGTAGCCAAGCTAACGATGCTCAATCCAATTTTACATTAGCTTTCGGTTTATCATAGTCCTCCCTATTTATTAGCCATCAATCTTTTTGCGCAGAAGTTAGAAAAAAAAAGCTTATACGTTAGACTATGAACACAATGAGTTTGGCCACGATAGGGACAATGATCTTCACGGTTGAAGAAGAAGAAGAAGAAGAAGAAGATTAAGAAGCATCGGAAACATGTCAATCTACTCATCTCCCTGCCGAATTCTTTTTGCAGTTGGTGAAGATTTGTCCACCGATCGGCTAACATGTGCTATTGAACTGGTACCAATATTCTGATCCATCTTGTGATCTCTAAACGATATTGACCGAGTCTAGAAATATCTGTTCGTGTTTTTCACCTGAGCATTCACCATATTAGAAAAAAATATCGTACACGATCATTACACGACGCGTCGCACCAAAATAAAAATATTTAACTTCAACGTGCAGTCCACTCTTTTGTATGGTTGCGAAACCTGGAACCTTGCAGCCTCTGACCTCCAAACGCTGCAAGTTTTCATCAATCGTTGTCTCCGAAAAATCTGGAGAATTTCCTGGCATATACAATGCCAAATGCTGTCCTGTGGACTCGCTGCAACTAGATACCGATGCGCCTTGAAATCCTGAAAAGGAAATGGGGCTGGCTTGGGCACGTGTTAAGACCCATTCGACATCACCCGCAGCGCCATCGACTGGAACCCTCAAGGCTGCCGCCGCATGGGCAGACCTGGAGGAGGAATCTGGAAGCAGACGTATACAGAACCAACAAAACCTGGAGCGAAGTCAAGAGGCTGCCGCATGACAGAGGCAAATGGAGGAACCTCGTTGCGGCCCTTTGCTCCACCGCGGAGCCATAGGATCATATATTTATATTCATCATATTTATCCCTTTTAAATCGGTAACGTTTTCTATGGTGAATAGTAAGGCTTGATACTTTGGGTTACTAGGAAAAAATACAGTGTTCAAAAAATAAGATAGATTTTGTTATAAAAAAAATCTTTATTCATTGAACACAAATTCAACTCCTTTAAAATAATCTCCCTCCGATACAATGCACTTACTCCAACGTTTTTCCAGTCCTTTGTCCCTGAAGCGATTTTTTTAACTTTGGAAATATCCAGAAGTCACAGGGAGCTAAGTTAGGTGAAAAACTTACGAAGAATCAAAGCCATTTTTGGCACTAGATGAAGTTTGACTCTTCTTAGGCCCAAATGATCCACAAAATTGTTTGAGTTGATCCTATTGAAACGTCATTGTTCCACGACGATGTTCGAGCACCAATTCCTTGTTCTTCTTAACGTGTTGCTCATCGGTAGACGTTGAGGTTGTCCGGGTGTTACAAGTCTTCCACACGTTCTTTACCTAATTATAGTCCTTGTACCTCTTATCGATCGATGAAACAGCATCCACGCTCCTTCCCTGCTTCATCAGAATATATGCCTAACTTTTAATTTAATACTTAAACCTTGGGTAAATCTTGGCGTCATTCCTTTAAGCCAAGTTAAATATGTTATAGTAAACAAAGTTTAGTTCGCTTCCTTGCCTTCACACAATCCATAATTCCCGCTCAACTAATAAAGAGCGCAGCTTTTGAACAATGCTGTCAAACAAATTGAAAAACAAATTGAAGACAAAACTCCAAGAGCTATTTCACAAGTTTTGTCCAATGTCCAGGATTGTCATAATTTCGATTAACTAAAAGACTAGAACAACAACAACAACGAAGTTCGATGTCCATGAAAATGGCACAACGCCCGCGACTTTCATTCTTTAAGCGTTTCAATTTCCCCACTCCTCAAATCGTTCACAAGCGCTTTTCTAATGATCTTGGCCAAGTCAGCCAAATGCTGTCCAATTGCAGCAGAAATTAAAGTTAACAAATTTCCGACAATGTTTGGACATTTTCCAAAAGGAACAAAACATAGCGGTGCCTGGTCTGGAGTGTACAATCTACGTACCATGGATGTGTTCCATGTGCTGCAACTGTTGCTGACTTTGGATTGGATGCTAGTGATCAGAAGTACCGTAATTGTGCGACGCGGTTCTATTGTGCGCATTCAAAGTTGTCAGTCGTTGGAACTGTGAATTTCTGTGAATATTGGGGGCAGCAGCAGCAAAGAGTTGCTCTATAGATCGGTAACGACAGACGGTACGAGTGCAGGCTAAGAAGTAATGGGCCTAGACAAGATTTCATGTTGATTTGATATTGGCAAGACATTAGTTCCTTAAACCAAAATTCATATTATAACTATGAGCCATGTTGATCTGTCTGCCTGTCTGTCTGTCGGTATGACCATGGAAGCTTGAGAACCCGAATTTCACCAAAAGTGAAGTTTTCGATTAGTGACGATTTCTTGTTCGGCTTCTCCAAATAAAAGACACCCACAGCTATACACTGCAAAAGTTATTAAGGTCAGTTGAAATCTTCAAGACGTCTAAGCAAAAACGAGACATTCAGTCTAACTCATTATTAAACAAAATAGAGCTACCAAGCTTGGTTTATAGCATCATGTGAGTCTAATCTAATAAAAGAAGTTGACATTTTTACAAAACATGCCCCTAAACCCCTTACCACATTTACACATTCCGTTAAATACACCTTCAATCCTAAACATATCAAAATGGTCTCATTTATTCGGCTCTATTGATACACATTTTTTAGTAACTCTGAGCAGCTGATTGCTATCAACGTGCGGGGCATCTTTCTCATCCTTTGTCAGCCCCTACAGATTCAAATTTTTTTCGAAGTATTTTATATCAGCTATGAAGCTATTGCAAAAATTTAAAATTTGGAGCGTGGTGTAATTACTTTGTTACGGATTCATAAAATAGAAAATAAATGATCAGTTCAAAAATAAATTAAATAATTTTTTAGAAAATAATAGTAATGCTTGGGACGAGTCTTTCACCTCTCCGGACTTGTTAAGCTCAATAGAGAGTTAGGGTTCTGTTAGGGTTTGACATTTTTTTGACCATGTCTGCTATCCTTTAGCCGAGTTGACAATCGCTTCTGACCAAGCGTTTTCAGCTTCGAATCTGACATCGGTTTCGTGTTTACGGGGCTCCTAGAATTTTTGAATTTTTTTACCACCTCTGTCCCACTCTCACTCTTTTCGACGCGAGGCATCACTAGTGAGACTTAGACTACCGGAGTCTACAGGGGTCGTCTGCACCTTTGGCCCTTTCTTACTGTTATCTTCTGCCGCGATTCTCAAGATTGGCGACGTCTGCAGTTCTCGTAGAAATAGTAGATAACATCTACGAAACAATCTTGAACGATCGATGTGCAGGCCCAACTGGGATTGCTGAAGCGATCAAACAAAAAATATATTGCACCGATAATTGGATACGTGGAAGCTGTCTGCCAGATGGGAGTCTGAATTGCTCTCAGTCAAAGAGAACTTTTTACGCCTTAATGTAACTGGGAAAGATTAATTTAATTTGATTTTATTCCATGGCATTAATATTTAGATTTAACAGATAAAAAAGAAAACAGAGTTTAGCTGACTTAGCTTTTCAACTGAATGGTTAATCTTTAAAAAAATTAAATTAAGTTTACAATAACAATAATAATTTGTTAGGAAAATCGGAAAAAACATAAAGCTGATAAATTTCTTTAATTGGGAAAGTTGTATGCCTTGTATTACACCAAAAACCAAAAAGCAGTCGGGGCAGTGATTTTTACTGAGGAACCGTCTCTCAGGAAGTCCTAGATGGTCAACCCTCAAGGTAGGGGCAACTGTTTTGTGCGATCCATAGTTCACATTGATTACCTGGAATAAAAACCAAGAAATATGACTCGTAGCGTTGTAACTCCTTTGGAACTCCTTCATAGCATACAAGACCGCATTTTGCCAAAAAAAAGTCTTTCCAGCAAGACTGCTCACCGCCTCACCAGAGCTCAGCCATCATGATAGTTCTGTTTGAATTTGTAGATGACCTATCATATACTTCGGATTTGATTACCTATACCAGCTTCCAAAACTTAAATAAATGAGTTGGCTATTTTGAGGACCAGGTCAATTCTTACATGTTATTCAAAAATTCAAGGATCGCTGTAATAAATGGAACTATATTAAAATATTTCATTAAATAAAAAATATATTTCCCAGTACTATTCATCCTGCCCTCGTGCTTGGCTAAAATGACAATGTAGTAGGCAAATAAAAGAGCGGCAGCAACTGCTGCATTTAGTGGCAGCAGACGCCCAAAGGCCTACAAGTTGCCGACTGTTAAAATTCTATCTGCCAACTTTGTTTTTTTTTTTTGCTGTTTGGGAATTGGTAAGAACTACTCCTTACTAGGCCTGTGATAGCAGCTCAATGTGTAAAGTTAAGTTGTTGTCATTGTTGTTGTGGTTGTTGTCTAAATGTTGCCAGTTTTTCTCAAATCGTGATTTTCCTAATGAAATGCAGCTTCATTTTTGTGTCTTGTTTTTTTTGTTTTTTGGCATGGAACATATGAAAGGGTTGGGTTTAATTTGCAAGTTTGGAGTAGGGATTCGTTGTCGGTTTGTAAGATATTAGAAGTTTTAACAAGCTCCTAATGTTTGGGCAGCTAACAAGTTGCTCATTACAAGCAATTAACCCACAAACGCTAAAAAGGAGTTATGCTATGAAGTAGTTGAAAACCCAAAAACCAAAAAGCGAAAGGCCAGAACCAGTTTGAAATATTGATATTTTCAATTAGACTCCTACAAGACAACACACACATTGTATACAAACACTCTGATCACACCCCACACATTTGATCATAATTAGCGTCTTGTTGGGATCTACAAATAAAATCGGTTTAAAGTTTATTGGTTGTAAGCTGAAATTGTTTGATTTGCTTGAAAGTGCAAATTACTGGTGGATACAATGGGGTAGAATTACGTGAAGCGAGCCACTTTTTAAACCGATCTGTTTCATTTTAATGATTTTTACTTATTTTCCAGAGATTGTTGCCACTTCTATTTTGAGTGAGAGCTGGGAATGTGCCAAATGCCTAGTTGTAGCAATGCTAAGGTTATAATTCGGTCGTGTTAAAGACTAGATCTTAGAGATGATCAGAGCTAGAGTAATAACTCTTAGATTAGATCTCTTAATATGCCACGGGATAAAAGTTTTCTTTATTTTTTTAATATCGGCGTTATATTGTAGTCATATCTCCCATAGGGATACCTGAGAGAACCTCAAAAAAAATACAAAAGCTCTAGTTTCTTTATGTAACCAAACTTCTCTATCAAAATCGTCTTACTGTATCATATTACCCCCATAGGACCGATCGGTTGGTAAAAAACGTCCTTGCCGACGTTATTATTCACATTCTCAGTGTCTTATTCATGTTTTAGTATTTAATCATGATGCAATGAATTTTACAAGGTTCAAGAAGCGTTCAAGTGTTTGGCTGCGTAGAAAGCTGGTTCAATTTTTGTATGACAGCTATACGAAATAGTGTACCAATTTTAATAAAACCTTACACAAATATTATATCTAAAAAAAAAATACAACTGACATAAGTTTAATCAAAATTGGTGCTCTATTTCGTATAGCTACCATACAAAAATTGAACCTGCGCTCTGTTTTTCAAAGAGACACGAATTATGCATCTGCACATTGCGTGACCTTCTAATTGTCGGATCATGGTATTTAATTACAAATTATTTTAATTTCATAATATATTTAAAAAAAAAAATTAAATATCTTAGATGTAACTAGATTAAAAAAACTGCCTGGAACATCTAAAGAATTTGTAAATCGAAGATATCGATTTTATCCTAAAGCTGTATGCGTAATTTAAAAAAATAAATTAAGTATATTTATTATTATTTATTTATTGATAACTTGATAAATAAATAATAAATCGAAATAATGCAAAAATAAAATAAAATAAAATTACGATAAAAAATTGGCAAAGACTACTAACAAACTGTCAAAACGGAAGAGATCAATTTTAATAGTAGCTGTTTTCACTTATTCTTACCCCGTACCATGGCAGCTATTTTGGAATTGTTCCCACAATTTAATTAGTATTTAAGCATTTACATTATGAAGCACTCTATACGTATATATTATATTAAGTATTCACATCGTTAGCAGTCTTCATAATACCGTTTGGTATTATAGTATACTTATATTTACATTTGTGTGTGTGTGCGCATTGTATCTGTAGGTAAATATCCATAACTAGGCATAACTCATCTGAGTTTGTAACTCTTCAGGCGGGTTCTTCACTTGGCTGCCTGCTTCGCACAATGTTTTGTAGTTTTTATGGCTATTTTAGTGCCCCAAGAGTTTTGTTGTACTTCCACAAACTATTGTAATACATCAATATTATTATGAGGCTTGTGCTTGAGCCAGGTTTCCATTCTTGCCCAGACACTTGATGTGGCATGTGTTGAACCGTGTGCTTAATTTATTTGAAGATCTTTTTTCTTCTCTTCTTTCTTTTTGTAATTCTTTTTTACTTTACTTCATCTGTTTGTCATAGGCAAATAAACGAAGCTGGGAAAACCGTTTAGTGTAATCATTGCTTTCAAGTCTTCAAGTGAGTCTTTTTTTGTAGATTCTTTTTATTTTTTTTTGACGTTTATTTAAGCTATGCTCAATTTGTGGAATTTTTATATTTCCTTTGTGGTCATGTGTCAAACCAAAAAAGTGTTATGTTTTGGCATATGACTTTGGTCTATGTATAAATATTTGATATTTGACATTTCTATTTGTTTATTGTTTTTAGTAAGTATTTGGGTCAGACGCAAGTCAACCCAATTGTGACAGAGAGAAAGACAATGATTTGAGCTTAAATGCATTTCCGAATCTTTTTTTTATATAAAATTGCTTCCGTCCATTATTAATTTTTTTCTTGCTCCCTCTCGCGGACAATTTTGTAAAATTTCGTATATTTTACTTGCTCCCTCTGGCAGACAAATTTTGAAAGTTAGCGTGGTTCTTATTCATAAAGGCTCATCAATCTTGACGTTTTTATACCCTGTACCGTATGGTACAAATGGTATATTAAGTTTGTGCAAGCCGAAAATGTATGTAACATACAGAAGGAGACGTCGGAGACCCCCCAAAGTTACCCAAAGTATGATCGGGGTGACTAGAGAAGTCGATATACCCATGTCTGTCTGTCCGTCTGTCTAATTTTCAGATTAGATGCGTTATTATGTCAGGGGATGTAAGTTTATTTTATATTTGGGATATCGGGGATATATTATATAGCTCCCATAGGGGTGTTTCAGAGGACCTCGAAAAACCCCAAAAGTTTTAGATAAATAATTCTTTTGTTTATGAAGATATCGTAGCCAAATTTGGTACTCAAAAGTTTTTAGAGTTCCCAATCACTGTACCAAATTTTATCAAAATCGGTTGACTATATCATATAGCTCCCATAGGACCAATCGGTCAAAAAAACGTATTTTGAAAAAAAATTCGTTTTGTTTCGTTTATTTAGCAAAGAAATATCTTTTGGAGTTTGTAAGCAATATTTCGGACTTGATTGCAATGTGGTGGTACAGGGTATCCCAAAGTCGTCCGCGCCCGACTTTAACGTACGCCAACTTTTTTTTTGTTAAATAAAAAAAAAACAAAAATTTCAAATGAATCGGAAAATCTTTATTATCAATAGAAAGAACCGTTCTTGCCATTCACTTTTTAAAAATATCTCGCGAATAACACGGGTAATGTTGGCCTTTAATGCTTCAATCGCGTCTGGATTATCCATAAACATTTTAGACTTCACGTAGCCCCAAAGGAAAAAGTCTAACGGTGTGGTATCACACGATCTTGGTGGCCAATTCACCGGTCCGGAGCGTGAAATTAATGGCTCACCGAATTGGTTCCTCAATATGTCCATTGTTTCACGGGCTGTATGGCAAGTAGCGCCGTTTTGTTGGAACCAAATGTCGTCGAGATGTCGGGCTTCAATTTCAGGTAGCAAATAATTCGTTATCATGGTGCGATAACGGTCGCCATTGACGGTTACGGTCTGACCAGCGCCATTTTTGAAGAAATATGGACCGATGATTCCACCGGCTAATAAACTACGCGCTGGACGAGGTCTATTCGGTCGAGTGTCATCCAATAATGAATATTGGGTCTCAAATTTGTTGATGGTATGGCGAATAATGGTCTCAGTAGGTCAATTATGGCGACCATAAAATGGCCTAAGCGCGCGAAAAATATTCTTTACAGAATGCGAATTTTCCTAATATAATTGTACGATTTGTAAACGTTGCTCGGATGTAAGTTTTCCATGATGAAATGGCAATAAAAACTGAATAAAAAACACATGGCAACTTGACAGTACTACCGCGTGGTTTATCAAAAAAACTTATTGAAAAAAAACCTCAAGATTAATGACCCTTCATAAAAAAATAATTAATTTCGGAATTTATAAACATTGCAATATATGAAAATATATGAATTTTGAGTTTTTGCAATAAATAAATAAAATAAAACTAAAAAAAAAATGTATAAATATTCTAAATTTTACTGGGGATACTGGCTTCAAGGTATGAAGAAAATATTTTTTATTTTAATAAGCAAGGGTCTCAGCTTAGCTAAGATATTATACAAAAGAACTCTCAAGCTCTTATGGACTTTTGCTAGGCACCTTTGCATATTAGCGAGTAGCTCCAATACTCAAATATTGATATGGTATCAGTCCTAATCAAATACTTTAAAGTATATAGTACTTAAATATTTTGAGTATGAGATAAGAAGACTGACTAAAACGTATGTAGAACAGCTACATAATCTTGAAAATGCAACCAATCTAGAAAACTAGAGGCCTAGTTACGACTTAAAGTCGTAACAAATCTAGAAGACTTGACGCCTTAACCGATTTCTTGTTTTTTTATCTCACTGATGTAATTAATATTCACATTATATTATTTTTGTTACCCCAAAAGTTTAGTTTTATATTGGTTGAGCTTACTGAAACTTTATCACCACTGCTACGAGAATACAAAGTACTTAAAAAATACATAATTCGATTTTGGAATTATGCAAGAGAGATGATAGCGGAAAAGAGACTCTTCTCGCAGATCGCTGTCTGTACTTAAGTCTGGATACGTTAAGCAAAACTCTTTTAAAAACGAGTATTCCAAGAAATATATTATGTGTACGTAAAAATGTTTTATATTCAAAAAAAATGTGTTAATTTTTAACGATTTTTAAAAGATTTTATAAAATAAATAAAAGAAAGATATTTGCTTCTCACTATAGTCAAGTTCAAGTTACCCGTCCTAAACAATCTGTCACTTGACCACATTCAATGCAACTCTCTTAAGACATTGTTTGACTAAAACACTCCATAAACGGAAGTGAAACTTTATCAAGCAAACCAAATGTACTTCAACATAGGTGACATTTTTGAAATTTCCAACAGATACATTATAACTGAGATATTTTATTGAATGCAATAATAAGCAAAAGTGCAGGCAGTTTCTCAGGCCTCAAAGACTAGAACTAGTTATCATTAGCACACAAATCAATTTAACGATGTTCTAGCCCAGTTTCAAGCAGCGCAGAGAGCATCATTCGCAGCTTCATTCACGATCATCATCAATACCAGATGCAGTTCAGCATTTGGACTCCAGAGCAGTTGGCAGCATTGCAGCGACTTCCTGTTGTCGCGTCATTATTGTCCATCATCATTTCCATTCGTAATGAGGCTACTAAAATGAAGTTGATCTTCACTTCATTTAGATGCCGCCACAATGAGGCAGGGGAGTATGGTTCTTGCTGCTGGCATTGACTGTGTGCTCCATGATGCTCGCGTAGCGTTGCGATCAGCTGTGTGTGACTTCCCAACGAGAAACACTTAAGTACTTGTGACAATTTCTTGGCTCAAGTTGTGTACGCTTTGCGCAGGACCAAAGTCAACAAACCAGTGTAACTGGCCAAGGAGAATCCAACAAAAAGTGGTATAATGTATGCGCCAGAGCCGGGGGCCTAGGCCCAGCTCCAGGGCTCACTCCTCACTACTAGCAGCATTTACTCCGCTGCCTTGGACTGTGAGTTTATGTACAACATTTACTATGTTTGCTGACATTCTTCGCGTAATTCTTCAATTTCAATTACATACTCCGCTAGTTGTCGTTGTCGTCAACCTTGTTCTTTTGTTCCCTGCCGTTCTTTGACTTTTCATTATTTTCGTTTTTGTGCCTTATTTCTTTAGTTCTTGCTTTATGTCGCGACATTTTTCTAGGTAAAACTCACGATCAATTGGCGACACGCTTCTTCTTGGCAGTAGTTCTGGGGGTACGCAGGGTTGCATGCACCAAAACCTGTCGACGACTGCGTGAGTTGCAGCCGCATTGCCAGTTGCAGTTGCAGTTGCATCCATCTGTGCTCTCTACTCTCTACAAGACGCGTCTGTGTACAGCGATAAAAGTGTTTATCATGTTTGCAATTATATGCTAAAATTGTAATTGCAAATGTTTGCCTAAGCTGTTGAGCTTGGCGTTTAAGATACTCCCAGCATACTACGTAGGGCCTCAAGTTCGGAGCAGGGGAGCTCAACGATGCAGTGCATCTGTGCTGTGCATCATGTGAACTTGCGCATGTTGCGTTCACTTAGCAGCCTCACTTTGAAGTGTTTCGTTGTTTAAATGGACCTCTCAAACGGTTCTGCTGAAGATATTGCACCGAGTATTTACCATTTCAACGTATGTTTGTGTGTGTAGTATGTACTAGTTGTCTAAACATATGTATGTATTAAGAGCCGGATGTAAAAGTGCAGTAGGGGTTAAGCATTACTTTGAGAAAGAACTACATGGCAACATTTTGAGTTTTCACTTAATATTTTGTAGATGCCCTTGAGCACTTCGGGGGAAAACCGAAAATATATCGAATTTTCTATACTATTTTTAAACGATATAGGTGTAAAATAAAACAACTTGAGGTTTAAACTTAAATGTTGATAAAAAAAAAATGTAAGATGTTAGTACTTCTAAATTGCAAAAAATGATATGGAAAAATACTAAAAATAAAAATGAAATTTTCTACCTATTCATTTTTATAATATTGTAATAAAACTAATGTACCCCTTACCATTGGTAAGGTTTGTGCAATAGTATGTAACATAAAAAACGATATATCGGACTCCTCCGAAGTGACCTCCAATATGGTTAGTAGGACATAAAAAAGGTCTAGAGGTCTAGAGGTCTAAAGGTCTGTCTGAACGCCTTGACCTTGGCACAGCAACCAAACTTCCTAGCCAGTTGCCATATTATTTCATGGGGAAACAATTTTTTTTTTTATTTTTTTTTTAATATCGGAGTTAAATGATAAAAAAATAAAATCTTAAATCAATAGTTTGGCATTCTTGATTTTAATTATTAAAACGAGACCTACAAATCTTAAAATAGCACCAAAAATCTTGAAATACGATTACAATTTTTGAATTTAGAAATAAAAGTCTTCAATCAAGAACGGCATTCTTAAATTGACAACAAAAATACTTTCGTGACTATTTGGTCACGATTTTATGACAAAAAATCTTGAAATGAGACCGTTTTTTTTTTATCTGTGTAGGGTTTTAAGGTATCTATTTATTATACATATTGTATTATTAAATTCAGGTGAAATTTTCCCATATTGGGTAAATTGGGTTCTGAGTACCTTAGAATTTTAATTTGAAAATATTCAAAGCTGTTCATAAAATGGTTACCAGCTTAATTTTTTAGTTTCCAATCAATGATTATAAATTTTCCTTACATTATACGATGCAAATATTTGCTCAAAATGCATAAAAATATTTGGTCAAATATTTGATTGTCAGTGTAAAGATCAAATATTTTCACAAAATCGTTTGCAAATTATTTTTTTTGTATTTGCCAAATAGAATTTCAACCAAATATTTGCTTAGTGTAATAAAGTCATTTCGGTTGTCCTACCAGGGAACAAATATTTGGCAGAATATTTTATTTGCTCATATAGGAAATAGTTGTTATTTCTGTTGTGCCATATACTATATATTTATACGCGAAAAAATATATTTATTACTTTTATTATATAAATTTAGCCTGTGTCTGCGTTGCGGCTTAATTTAAAACAGAAAACTTCTACTGATAATTTTTGTTCCAATTATTTTTTCTAGTCTGTTTTAAAACATATGATGTTTTTTTTTTAAAAAAATGTTTACTAATTTTATACAGTTTTAGTAATATTTAATAAAATAGAGCGTTGTCTTGTACAGAATCCGACATTCTTCAATTTATGATCTCAAAACAAAAATATTTTCGAAAGGCAGCAAAGAAAATTCAGACAATTTTTATTTGGAGCAAATAATTTTTTTGAAAATATTTGGACAGTGTGTAATGACGAAGCAAACAGTTTGGTAAGAAGAAAATATTTGCCATAGTGTTTTACAGTGAGCAAACATCTTTGCTCAGTACTGATATTTGCCTCAATAATGTCTTAAACAAGCAAATACTTGCAATGCTAGCTTTAGGCTATTACAATTTCTCGTAACCAAGAGTTTGAGTAAACTTGAACAATACTATTATTGCGTTTTAACCCGACTACGGCGAAGCAAAAAGTGGGGTTACGTGTTTGACTTGTACGTATGTTCGTCTTGTCCCTCGTAATATCTTAACCGCTCAATATTTTTCGAGAAGTTAGGTATCATTGAAAGTGTCTTGATCGTCAGCTGGGTAAAGGCTATGTGATGTCATATTAAATTGAATAAGAGGACATTAGGCCGTGACGAAAAACATAATGTATTAAATAGCTTAAAATATATACGAGTAAATTGTTTATTTAATAAACACCTACTATTGAATAATTTGCACATATCAATTTCAGACAAGTATATTTTTTGTTTCATATTTTTCAGAGCCTAATTTTTCAAAAGTTTTAGTTTCGTGAACTTATTTTTTTACATTTATTTTTTCTAATTGTACTGACTGTTTTTGTTATTTAAATATATTTTTTTATTCGTAGCTCTCTGGTAACTGTGGGGATGCGATTTTCGTTTTTCATTTGGCTTTTCTTATCTAACACTGTAAAAGCTTTACATGCAATGAAAAATTGTTCAAGCCATCTTTCAGATATGCCTTATTAGTGTTTTATGGTGCTAATATTCGCGTCAGATTTCGAGCTTATTGAATCCAACTAGTTTAGAATTGCAACTTATAATGATAGGTTTGAAAACTTTTTATTACTTTCTTTCTAATCTTTCCAAATTCAAAAGACCTTATTATGAAATTAAATTTATTGAGTTCTGCTTGCATTCCCCGCTAATGAAGAGTCACAAACTATGTAGAAATTCCATAGATAATTTTCTTTCTTTATTCGTTTGAGACATCATCACTCTTTCACATTTATCGCCCACCTGAGCTCATGCATCATACAAAGGCACCAACAAGAAAACAAACATCTACATCATAAATTTACCAACTGACCTTAGCTTCAACACTCCATCAAAATCTCGGCACTTAATGTGGTGCCCACCCAAAAATGGCCATGATGATGATGATAGGCTCCAACAACAACAACAACTGCTATCCGTAGCTGGCATTATGGCGCATCCATAGAGCAGCTAATTTAAGGAAACGTTTACTCGGGACGGCACGCATGCGCCTCGAAGACAGATACATAGATACATATGGTGTCTGGCAGTTTGCTGGTGTTGGTTCCAATATGGAGGCGTTTACCACAACGACTACGGCTCGTGACATCCACTTTTGGTTGTCAAGCAAATTACATATATGATTTTTATGTGACAAATGAGCTTAAGTTGTTCGAACGTCTGCAGTCTCGGACTTCCTCAGTGTGCTGTGCTGGTTTTGGCCATTTCAAATTACTTTTACCCATTTTCTAGATAGCAGTTGCCAGTTACCAGCTAAGAGTTACACTCACGCATATTGACACCCTGACACAGATCGCATAACTTTTAAGCTGCTCTTCTGCCAGAGACGCCTTACTAAAACTACTATAATCTTTTCAATTTCATTTTATGATCCAAGCAGATTTGCATATAAATGCTGGACATGTCTTTATGACAGTGTTGAGTAACGCCCGCGCTGCTTGTTTCCGCCTTTCGCCGTACGTCTTTCGTCTTTCGTCTTGTCGAAAAGTGAGAGTAGAGAGTGCAGAGTGTAGTTCGAAGAGGTCCAACGCAGAGGTCAGCTGTCTGCGGTTCCCTCACTTTGATTTACGTCTGGTTAATTTGGTTTTTTTTTTTTTCTTTGTGGTAGGTGTTTGAATTATAGAGTATCTTTGCATTCCATCATAGTGCCTAATGCAGTTTTCACCGCATTGGAATTGTGGCATGTTGACATGGACTGCGTGAGTTCATGTTGCACATTCCCAGAAAATAACAACATTGTCATAATCAGCCAGTACGAGTAGAAAAAAAAAAATGTTGTTGTTACTTGCTGACAACTTGATGCAATCGTTAAATTTGGCAAATATGGTTAAAAGCGACGGTTTGGTTTTTCCTTTGTTACTATTGTTGTTACTTCAGATGAAGCTATGCCAACAACAACAACAACATCTTTGGTGCACAAAGGCAGCCCAGCAATTTAATGTACAATGGCAAAAGAACGCTATAGTTGGCTTTGTTAGACATTGGTAACACTTTGCAGTATTTAAACTTTTTTTTAATTTCTAAATCATTGAAATTGCTTAGTAAAATTGCTACAGTCAAAACCTAACTAAGCTAACTACCATAAGAAAAATATATACTAAATACTAAATAAAAAGATTTTCATAAAATAAAAAAAAGCGATACTTTTTCAAAATGCATGATACGATTACTCAATTTTGCGAAATCACCGAAATAATTCTATGCATCCACTAAATAAAAGCTCGCTAATCAATAAAGAGAATGTCGCCCTTAAAACAGACACGATCCACGGTATCCTTAATAAATTAGAAATATTGAATTTTGTTTTTGAAAAACACATTTTTAACATAATAATTTTTTGTATAAGCCTTTGTTAAATATTTTGCAGATTCTTGACTGCTGCCACACCTCAAATTAATTTTTTTTTAATAATATCCATCTGCATATACCGCCTGAGTCGGAGATTGTCGAGCGCGGCGAATTGGTACAGAGCCCTCTTGGTGAATACATTCAAATGTTGGCCGCAACTGGACCGTAGCACGTCCAAACGGAGGTTCCAATTTTCGATGACGGGTTCGAGCAGAATCGGCGGTATCTCGCGAATAACACGGGTAATGTTGGCCTCTAATGCTTCAATCGTAGCCGGATTATCCACAAACACTTAAGTCTTCACGTAGCCCCAAAGCAAAAAATCACCAGTCCGGAGGCTCCTCAATATGTCCATTGTTTCACGGGATGTGTGACAAGTAGCGCCGTTTTGTTGAAACCACATGTCGTCGAGATCTCGGGCTTCAATTTCAGGTAGCAAATAATTCGTTATCATGGTGCGATAACGGTCGCCATTGACGGTTACGGTCTGACCAGCGCCATTTTTGAAGAAATATGAACAGATGATTCGACCGGCCCATAAACTACAATCTGGACGAGTTCTATTCGGTCGAGTGTCATCCAATAATGAATATTGGGTCTCAAATTTGTTGATGGTATGGCGAACAGTGGTCTCAGTAGGTCAATTATGGCGACCATAAAATGGCCTAAGCGCGCGAAAAACATTCTTTACAGAACGCGAATTTTCGTAATATAATTGTACGATTTGTAAAAGTTGTTCGGGTGCAAGTTTTTTCATGATGAAATGGCAATGAAAACTGAATAAAAAACACATGGCAAGTTGACAGTACTCACGCGTGGTTTATCAAAAAACCACCTTATTGAAAAAAAATCTCAAGATTGATGACCCTTTACTTCTGCTCCGAGGATTAATTCTCGTTTTATATTATTATTCTTTTAATATCACTATTAAAGAAAGTACAAATGTTTTATTTATTATTGAAAAAAAAGTAAATGGGTTGAAACCGTTATTTTTTTTTGTTTAAAAAAGTTAATAACTTTAAATATTAAGTTTTCAAAATACATCTTCGAAAAAGTTTGAAAAGGTATGCCAAAGTGAAAGATAAAATATGTCTCTTTTGGACTGCATAAAAATCAAGTCATTTATTCTGAAGAAGCCAACCCCTTTCCCTAGAAGATCTCTTAAAACTAAGACACTTCTAGAATTTTTAAGATTAAAATAAATTACTTTTAATAATTTTTTGAAATGGCACAATAGAGATTTTAAATTTTATTTTATTTTTTGGTTAATTTTAAAAGTCAGTAATTCTAGAAAAAGTGTTTTTCCTTTCTTTCACTTTTTTTTATCTCTTTTTTTTACGTTTTCTCATAGACAGCTTGTCCTGTTTTTGTGGCAAGTAGTTGACAACACTGGTGGTGATCATTCTTAACTCAGAGCGAAACGGAAACCAAACATCAAAATTAATTTAAAAAAACTAAAGGCATACTTAAGAGACATCTGAGTAAGTAGGGCATCAACGACTTTTACACTAGTGGATTATGTGAAATTGTGTAGCCATTCTCCTTTTATTGTTAACTGAAATTTAATTTAAAAATTCTAAAAAATCCTTCAAAATTTTTAAGTTAAAAACCAAGTGGCTCTCCTCAAATAGTTTTTGTAGTTTATCATCAACTTCATGCCATCTTACGCACAACTGATCTCTAAAAATCCAATGGCTTACCTTATTTTAAAGTTCCCATCAAATTCTAATGCATTGCACATGTCAGCACAAGAGCCAACTCATTACCTTAAACAATTTACGAGCAAAGTCAAGTCCTTGATGCACTTGCTGCCTTGTCCAAAGGCCATAAACAACAATTTATCGACAAAAGCTATTGGGGGCTTTGGTCCAAGGCAATGTCGTCACCGACAAACCGAGTGCAGTGACTATATCAACAAACAGGCTATGCACAAATTCCATAAGTAACATTATTCTCATAACCAGGCAAACCAAAAATGCCAATATCTCAACTTGGATGCGGCCTATAGCTCGAAGCGCCTATTAACTAAGCCAATGTCTTAGGGCGTGTATCTCCTTTCGGAGACAAAGTGCAGCCCAACGACTGACTAGTTTGTTCACTGCCTCTGCCTCACTGGTTTGCCGTTGACCATAAATCACTGTGACGACGATGCGACTAATTAAAAAATCGACACGCTAAACTGGCAAAAGACAAAATTAACATTTGCTGAGATACGCAGCACGCAGTACAGAATAAACCAAAAAAAAAAAACACAAATCCGAACCGAACCACATGGTTGAATCTCTCTCTGCACATGGCCAGGGATTGCAAACACCCGCAGACAAGGGGCGTTTGTGTGAGTGCTTCTTGCCATGCCTCAATGCTGCTCCAGCGTAATCCAGGACGGGGTGTGCAAACTGAAGGTATTGGCAATCAGTTGTCCGCTCCGTCAGTCAGACTGATAGCTTTTGTCTCGTTTATGTATAGTACCCAGTTGTTGTTTTTTTTTTTTTTATATTTGTTTATAGGATTTACAAGCGGACTTTGTCTGAGGCTTTTGACTCGCCTGTTAAAATTAACGACAATAATGTCAACAAGTTTTTGCGTAAAATTTTGCTGAGGATTCTTTTGGGATGCGTTTGCCATTCAGGTTAGTCCATCCGTCTGTCTATGCGTCCACTGAAGCTGCTGCTGATCTTGGCTGGCGTGCAAGTGATCAATGTTTTGCGATCAACGACAGTCACCGGAAAGAATGAGTAAAGCCAGAGCAGTGCAATTTAAGCGCCTAAATACACGGAGAGAAAATGAGTGCTGATTGGAAAAGAAATTTCGATAGAAATAGAAGGTAAAGCCAAGACCTTCTGGTAAATTTTCAATTAAGTAATTTGAAAACAACGATGAGTTTTTAAAAACAAGTTTCGAATTTAATACCAAAATTAATAATAACAATTCTTTTTTAATTTATTTCATTTCTTTTCTGAATACGTATTTCAATTAAATTTGGATTAGCATTGCCTTTTGGATTTCCTTTTTTTCTCTTAATATATTTTTTTCTCTCTTATATTAATTAAAATTATTTTTCGATTAATTTTGTTTCATTTTCGAATACTTGTTTCAAAAGATTTCGCTTAGACATTTTATTCTTTATTTTTTTTAAAGTTGTGAATTGTTTTTAAGTAACTACCTTTAGTATATTAGAAGCGATTCTTTTTAAATTATTTTCGTCTCTTCTCTAAATACTTATGAGCGTAAATACGTAAAGAGAGGCAAAAATTTAATTAAAAAGAAAATTTTATTTAATAAAAAAGAAATTTGATTTTTTAAAGTATTTTTTATGCTTTTGGTCATTTTTTTATTTTTTATATTAATATTTAGATTTTTGTACAAAAATAAAAATATAATTGTTAAAAAAACGGTTTTTAAAATTTTGGATTTTTGTACAAAAAAAATTTTATTTTATGTAAAAATTAATTTCCAAATTTTTTTTTTCAATTTTAAAGTTTAAAAGTGACCTTTGCTCAAAAATAGAAATACGAAAAACAAAAAAAATTCAAAATCAGTTATTCCTATAATTGAGGAATTTATGCTTAGAAGACAGTGCCTTTTAATAGTAACAAATAACCATAAAAAATAGAAAGATAATAATTTAGAAGTTGTTATTAAAGTTAACTTTAACAATTTATGACAGACAGGACCTTATCTCAGGATATGCAAGTTCAAAGGTAGGTACCTAAAAAATTTCAGAATATTGCAAAAAAATTAAACTCCGCAAAATTCTCTACAAATTCGGTACACGACATTATCTTTCTTCAGATAACCTCTCCTAAAATAAAAACAATTTTAAAATTCTTATCTTTGATCTTTTTGAAAAATTATTCAAATAAATTTATTCGTTTACGAAATATTATATGTCCAGCTAAATATTCAGTTATCGATAACTCAATGAACAATTGGTCAAAAATTTACCATCTTAATTTTGGCGTAGTTGCTTTACAGAACATAGAAAAATCATCAAAATCGATGAGATCGACTTAATTAATTAATGCTGTTATATAATAAATTTATTTTCTTAAATATTTGTTTTAAATAAATGGCATTACATTTCCTTTTTGCTGAACTTTTTTTTCTTCGTTGTATAGAGATTTCTTCTTTTTTTTAAGGTAGAGGTCTAATTAAGACGAGGTGTGCTATCAGAGGGAATGATTAAAAATAACAATTAAAATTTTAAAAATAAATCCTTTTTAGAGTTCAAAGAAATTGAACTTTTTTTTTTATTTAAGATTTTAATTTGCTTCAACATTTTCTTTCTAATTTTTTCTTATTTGATATAGTTTTTTTTTTTTTTGTAAATTTGATTTTTTTGTATTTTGTACAGATGAACACAAGACAAATTTTCACATTGTAGGAACACGCAAAACAAATTTAAAATGAGTTGCTTAAAAATGAAAACTTAATTAGAACTTAAAAAACATAAAACTCAAAAGCAATCATATTGAAGATTATGTGAGGCCCAAAAAAAAATTAAAAATAATAATTAAATTTAGAAACCGTGCTGGAATCCACTCAAAATCAAACTAAAAACTTATGCTAATCAAAAATTAGTTAACTACAAAATATAATATTTAAAAAAAAATTTCCAAATTATATCCAGACTATTTACATATCTTTTGACAAATCTGTCACCTAAATCTGCTGACTAAATCTTTTCTCTCAGTGTAATTGCACTCACACCCTCTGACCAGCGATCAAGTCAGCAGCTCTCTCCCATCGCCGATGAGCCTCATCCTGTTGGTATTAAGCCGATAATGCTGATAATTGCTGAACTCGCAAAACGACAACAGCCACAGCAAATGTACTCCAGAAGTTGTCAACGACATTTGGATATACGACTTAATGTGACTCGAACCTTTTTAAAGTTGGCCAAAATGCAAGTGCATTGGAACTTATATTTGATGACTGCTCAGAGCTGGAACTCAGACAAAGAGCCTTACAACGACTGCCCCAACGTTCAGTACTTTAAGCTGTGCATTGCGTGTAATTAAAACGCAAACTTGTCTTAGTTCCAGCCCAGTGGTCCGGGATCTGCCAAAGGCAACTCAAGTAGGTGAAAGAAGGCCTATGGGCAGTGTGGACTAAGCCGAGCGCTGATTTCTTGAAAGATTTGTAAACGTAAACTTTCGAAAAGGAAAAATAAAAAAAAATCGACGAAGTAAACGAGAAGTAAATATCCACAAACGTCGTAGTTGGAACAAATTAAGAAAAACTTAAATGAGTTAAAAATTCCATACAACTGCGTGAGAAGTCACCGCCGACGACGACGGGGTCTTGGGACTGGAAACTGGCAACTGTGGTCTGTGGAAGGCCAGCAGAGACCGTCGGCAAGCGTCGCATTTATTGATCGCAGCGTCCGATTATTGTTTAAACTGTTTTCAATGCGTTTACTTTGTGTAAATATTATTTTTTCAATTTATGAGCAACACATCTGTATTGCTTTGAGCCACAAGGGAGTGGAGTGGATGGATGCAGTGGAAGGCAGGCAGCAGATGCTCTTCCGACTGATTTGCTGGTTAATGCACTGCGTTGGCGCACAGACGAATATCAATTGAGAAATCCCTTGCATCGAAATTGGAAATCTTAAAGATACAAAATTAAATGCTCATCATTATAATAAAGCAGCGCGATTCCTCTCATTCCGCGGCATCTGTTTATTTTTGGGCATAACAATTAAAGTTTCTTTGAGATTCACCGAAATCTTTTAATGCTATTAATTTATTTTGATTTTCGCTTCAAATTGGCTGTAATTATATGCGAAAATTGTGGAAATGCAATGGGTTGGTGTACTCCAATCAGATAATTGCAAGGGAATATAATTCGTGTTGCATAAATGAAATAAATCTTTGATGTCATGTTTCCATTTCGCAAAAATAGAGTCAGCTGTCAAAATGAATTGGGAAATTGTCTAGCATAAGGTTTATTATCTATTGGTTAAATTTGTTGACTGCACTCCATATGGTTCACATTATATGCGTGTTCATACAGATGGTCGATTGGATGAACTTGGCTCAGTAGTTTCGATTATTTGCTTACAAAGCACTTGAAGCCTGGCATGTATCCTTTGAATGATTCAAAAACCATGGATTCTATGGGTAAGGCACAGTTTATCAAACTACTAAATTTTTTACGACTTCCTGTTGGTCCCCGTTGCTCAAAATAATATCGTTTGTCTCAACATTTCTATAGTTGTTCTCCCGAACCTTAAAAAATTTTGAACCGCACTAACTTTCAAAATTATTAGCTGAACAACACCAATCACACTTTTTGGCAGTGACGGGTTAAAGCGTAGGCCACAGCTCATGGTCTCCCCATCTATGGGGGATTCCACATGACAGCCCAAGGTAATTTTGTCTTGAACTAGATTATAAATTAATTTCTATCTTCCCCTAACCCAGTGGATGGGTGCAGAGTAGAGATAACAGGAACAGCTAGTCAGAACACTTCATCTGCGTTGACGTTGGGAGGAGCTAAAATGTCTCTGGGATCAATAACCTTCTTATGCTGTTTTGGCAACGTAGTTCATTGTAACGACTATTGTTCCTGTTCAGAGGCCGACAGATCGTGGTGCAAGGTAGGGAAGGCCTTTTTGGGTAGGACCTATATAAATCGAGCAGGGCAAATATTAAACATTAACATAGTTCTCCCAAGTTGCACAACGAACTTTTTGATATCTAGAGAAGACCCGGAACAAATGTTGTAGATGGTAGAGTGCGAAATGAAAAGGGTCTAAAGTAATTAATGTCACATCTGGGAGTGCCTCAAGGTAGTCATTTAGGTCCTCTTTTTTAATCTTATTTGAAAATGATCTCCTACAAGTAATGTGCTCTTCTCGCATAATGATAAGAACTTACTTCTTTAGCAGCTATCATCATGGAGCATCTCCTCAAGGATGGTTAAAGAATTCCATAATTACCTCCAACTCCTCCTCTCTTCCCTAAACAGAGTCGTGCTGTGTTGGATACCTGAACTGAAATGCGATCGCTGATGATCTAGCATGACAGGGTGTCTCCACCTCCACTACATCTCCTGCACCGTTCTGTAGTCTTGGTTGGTCAACAATCAAAACCATGGTGAGCAAATGGGCGGCAGGAGAACATGCGAGATACTGGTTCCCCGTACCGGGGCTACGACAAGCAAAAGCGCTTGTAAAACATCTGGATGTGATCAAGACAAAAGGTCTTGGCAGAGCGGACTTAAAACTCCTGGTACCTATCTGGGCACTACACTTTAAGATACCACCTATAGAACCTATGGACCTATCGGATTCTTCAGAGTGTAGACTCTGTCTCGAAGACGATGAAACCACCAGACATATTCTCTGTGACTGCCCAGCGCTGGTGTGGGACAGATCCTGTCACATGGGAAAGGAACGGATTAGTCCCTTTCATCTTATTCGTCTGCTACGGAAAGCGGAACGTCTTTTGCAGTAATATATGGGTAAGGTACAAAAGATCTCCTGGTCGCAGTGCCCACCCTCTTTGTGAGAAACCCATGCGGAAAAAAAAAGAAGTTCTTTAGGAATTCTGGTGTAATGTCAACCAACACTTTCTCAATAAGACGAAATGTAAAATTATGACATTTTATCGCTCTGACCCTTATTTGGCAATTCACTCTATAGTCCTCTCTACCTTAAAACGCATCCTGAGTGTTTCTTACCTTGGTGTTTTGTTTAACCATAAGCTTAAATTTTGATTATCATATTTGCCAAATTGTAAATATAGCTAGAGGGGCTCTCGCATACATCAAGTATTGGCCTAAAGAGTTTAATGAACCTTATGCGATCAAATTTATTTATATTTCAATTGTCAGTTCTATATCAGTACACTACTGCTGCTTTTGGATGCCTGTCTATATCGTGACAAGATGGAGTCGGTACAAAGGTAATTGCTTCATTTTGCATTTCGCAGAATCCAAAGTGCTCCCTTGCAAAATTGGCTTGCTTAACTCATCGTAGGGGTAAACGGTTACTCGGTCTCATCAATTCTACCGAACTTCTTCATAAAGTTGCTTTTGTAGTGCCCTTCTAGAGTATCTTATAATGTTCGCCTCTTACCTTTACAATTTTGTAAATCAAATTTGGGTTTGCTTGATATATAAGACATAAGACACGGGTTATGCTCTAACTACAATAGCCTTTACAATATCCTTTCTTTCAGACGGTCACCGTCTTCTTTAAATTCTTCCATCTGGAGTCATCTTGACTTGCCTATTCGAGCATCCCTTAACAATTGTGAATTGTAACTCATCCATTTAGTCAACGTTGATCTTTTGGCTTTTCTGTAATAAGGAGTAACTAGGACACGTCGATCAGCAAGCATGTAATGCATATTTTGTTAAAATTCGACTATACCAAAATTTGTACCATTAGTGATATGGTCAATACCAGCGACTTGGTGCATGTAAAATTAACCAAGGATCTGCCAGATGACTATCACAAGATATCCGATATATGTAGTCTCTTTTTATTACTTACATAAGACAAGGAAACTGAATTGGAACTAGATGATCTGCTAGCTCTGTTGAAGTGGAAAAGAACTCATAGCAGCAGCAATCAGAGCTTTTTTAAACTTTCTTATTGCAAATCCTAGTCTTTGTCCACTTCATAATGTGACTAGGAGCATATCTTTAAAGTTTAATCACTTCATGCGTGCTAGAGATGATGGGTTCATAGTAGTGCTTTAGAAATATCAATGTTGGCCAACATCGATGTTTTCGATATTTTTTAACTTCGATACATCGATGTTTCGATACATCGAAGTACATGTGGCGGGCATTTTTTGAATGCTTAAATTAATTCAGAGTGGTTTGGTTATATAAGTATTTTCAAATAATAAAATGAAATTAACAAACAAACCAAGAGATAACTATATTTTCATAATAAACATTTTAAAATTAATTACATTTCATAGAAAAATAAGCAAGGAAATAATAAATAACAATCCAAAAGGTTATACAACGAAAGAAAAAGATAATACATGCCACAAAAAAAAGTGGTGTAAACTTAACAGGTGACAGAGGCATCCCTTATGGATTTTGAGCAGCCGAATCCGAAGTCAATAGATTGCCAGCCTTGCTAAAGTTTAAAAGGTATCACCTTCCAGTAATTCAACGGGCACATTGTTGAATCTAAGTTTTCGACATTAAAATATTGTCGAAGTGCCAAAATTGAGTCAACTCTACTATTTCTGATCTTTTGAGATTTGTTTTCTTCTAAAAGTGTCTGCAAGGTGCCGTTGATTGCCCATATTTTGTAAGTAATAGAATTTGGTCGATAATCGAAATAAAAATATCGATGATAGGAAAAAAATAAAAAACATCGATGCATCGATATAACATAGAGGTTACTTCCAGCACTAGTTCATAGCTATTTTCTCAACCTACTTTTTTCAAAACATTTTACTTTAAAATTGAAGGTTCCTAAACATTTTTGTAGCGTTATAGACATAGAAACATTGTAGAAACTGTACAGGTTTTGTAATAGCCTTTCTTCCAACTAGAATCTAACCCAGGAAATATTTTTGTGTGTAACAAAATACCACAATCATCTAAAATTAACTTCAGCTAATACCGAAAGCCATTTAATTACTGAGAAGAACTAGTTCTATTCATAAGTTGACTAGCTCACATGCTACTATAATTAAATTTGTAAATTAGTGCACATTAATAAACAAATGAGAAATTATATAGGAAATTTCAAAAAAACAAGATTTAACACTGTCTGTAACAAAGTGTCTTCTATGTCTTCTGGTAACCATAAAGAAAAGAAACCGCATCCTTTACGTAGATTCGTAATCAAAAACGAGCTTCAATTTAAGTCAACTTAAAATCAATTACAATTATTAGTAGGCAATCACAACACACTGCATGACTCTAATAACGTTTTAATATGGATTTCCATCAATCAATTGAGACTGTGTTTATGGTGTCCAACTACAAATTTTCCACTAGCCTGGAGCAAAACTCACGTACGCAAGGCACAGTTATCCATGGCGAATAGACGTGGGACAGATGGTTGGGCAGACAGACAGACAGACAGATCTATAGACGCAGTTAGAGAACACGCCTCCCCAATGCGATTATATCATACAAATTAATATTGGACATATGTGTGTACGTTCACAGACAGAGTTGGATGTACCGTCAGGTTTTTCCTTATGAATTGTGCTCATAAACTCGATATGTGAGCATTTGGAAAATTGAAAGTAAACTCAACAAATTTCCACGCACCAAACGCAGGTGCAAAAAACTATGCAGCCTATTAATTAGATCAGCAGTTTTATGGACAACGAATGGCTGGCCAGATCTCTGAGTGAATGAGTATATGAATGCTGTGTGCGTGCCTGCTGCATGTTGCAACATGGCCGACCGGTCAGCAACAAGCTGCACCATAATGATAATTATAATTGCATGGCTAGCCACATAAATGTTCCTCCTTCTTTTTTTCTTCTGCCTATTTTGCCAACTTCAGACCAAAGATCTTGAGAAGCGCGCCCGCATCAATGTACCCACTGCCAGCATCCGTTGTACTATTCCCAATGACAATGTTTGATCTTTTGGCAGCTTGTCGCAGCACGTCCCATGCTGCACGCAGCGCCTGGCTGGAGACGATAAACGCCATTAGATGGCGCTTGTTCAGAAATGTTGACCATACTAAATGAGCTAACCCACTGTGGTGTTCGTTTACTTCTTATATTACTAGAGATTTGATTTTTTTTTTTTTTTTGGGTGCAGTGGATTGAGTTATCTTAGGTTTGTGACATATGCGCGTTTCTTGGCTTGCTGGGGTAACTGCTGGTAACTAGGTGGAATTCCGCTATTTACTCTACGTGCTGAGATCAAGTGAGTAGTTAAAGAACAGGATTTGTCTGGCATCCCGCATTGAAATTGCTTCATTGCAGTGGCTTAAAAAATTAGCAATATTATTTAGTTATATATTTTAAAAAGTATTAAACTAAAAGTTATTAAATCTATTCTTCCAATTGAATCATTAAAGCGGAGTTACCAGAGTTTCTTATCTTGGTTGTCTGTCAAATCTGTAAAAGATAAAAGTGTTTATGCAGTTTGTAAAGGATCTTCTAGACAAAGATGTTCTAATTTGGTAATTTTTGGCTGTATCTACCAAAGTTCCCAAACGATTTTAATAAAATTTGCATTCACGGATGAGGGCAACAAAAAAGCAAATCTAATCGTTCACTAACTCGAGTTTGCAATATTCCATAGGAATATTGAATAGAGAATTGGGTGTATAATGAACGGATTTATACGTTTCTTTCTATAATTGAAACATAATCGAATTTATTAATTTTAATTTAATTTTATTTAATTTTATTTTCTATTATTTTTTTAAAAGAAAAATGCACAAGCTCGTTAAAGTCTAAAAAATCGCCATATTTTCCCTTAAAAATTAAAAACCAATACCATCTGGTATAAAACCATAAATTTCTGTAAGAAACAAATTGAAGCATTATACTTACATATATTAATCCACACCTTTTGTGGCATACACACACTCACACAGCTGAGGACATGTAAGACTAATTTAAGCGTTCAACTTTGCCACATGCGCCAACGCATATGCCACATATGCCGCAACATGGCGTTAATTGGATATTCACACTTTTTTGCACATTTGGGGCGGGCGTAAATGAGCTTGAGAAAAGCGCCACTCCCAAAAAAGGCAAGTGGTAAGCGCCAACCGGTGGACCAGGTAACCAGTAAGCCAGTGCGAAAACCAGATGACTCAACAGGTAACAGGTAAACTAAGCAACCAACAAAAGAAACCAAACCATCCAGCAACTGTTTGCAGTTTATGGACAAGATGGAAAATGGCTAACAAAAGCATTCGTCATTGCAACTGTGGAGACAAAAACAATAGTAGCTGGGCGTTTATGCGATGATCCCACGATGGTATTTTGAGTCAGGAATTATTAGTCTCAAGACGACAAACGATTTTGTGTTCAAGTTCTAAAAACTAGTGCCAAGTTATAAGAATATTGCCATTTTGAAATGATTCGGGTTGGAAAATTCCAACAATACAACTACTTACTAAAAATATTTTTTAATATGAACGTAGAGTCATTTATATAGCATATAAAATCATAACATGAAACCATCCTAGTTGTCCAGGACCGCTTTACTCGTGGCAGAAGAAAAAAAATTAACTGGCACAGGCTGGACATATAGTTTAAGCATCCAAGCCTAAAGTTTCGTTATTCAAGGTCCTACGAGTATATTCTTTATTCAATTCGCTGCTTGGATTCGCAACTGGAATAGGAACATTTACAATGGCTCCTTTAATACTTTTCTGTTTTTTTAAAATTCTAATGAATTATCATAAACGGTAGCCGAGATGACACTAATGATGCTAAGCCTTTTAAACATTCTTCTAAGCTTAGTATTCCTTCTCTACAATCGTAAACTCTATGTCTTCCCTGTGCTGCGTTCTAAATATAGTGTTGAAAACTTGCTCTTGTCGCCATTGTCATTTGGTCTCTATATTTTTGTTTCCATTTCGATTCCTGTATTTTCTGTGTGGTTAAATATTTTTCTCAATTACTTCTTTTAATGTTCTAATGTTTTAATGTTCTTTTAATCGGAGACGAATCCAACAAATCATAGATCATCAAAATCTGTCCAGCCGTTCTTGAGTTATAAATGGTAACTAACACAACTTTATACCCTGTGCCAAAGATATAATAAGTTCGTGCAAATATATGTAACGAGCAGAAGGAGGCTTGGCAGACCCCATAATGTATATATGTTCATGATTAGCATCAACAGCCGAATCGATATAGTCATGTCTGACAGACGGGCAGTCCGTATGAGTAAAAGGATCTCAGAGACTATAAGAGCTATGGAGCTGAAATTCTACCAAAAGATGCGCATAATAGTCAAGCAGATGAAGTATTTCAGTTTTTGTCGATATCTGGCCCCCTACCCCAGTAAGAGAATTTCGCGGTTTACTTCTTTTCAAGTGAATTTTAATATTATATTATTATTTTGATAGTTATTCTGTTAACAAGGGCGGAGACGAATCCATCAAATCATAGATTATCATAATCTGTCCAATAGTTTATTCTTTCTTTATTCTTTTTTCTAATTTATTCCAGATTTATAATTCATATTATGTAAGTATCAAATAAACCATAAACAGGAAACTTTTTTTTTTAAATACGGGGACAAGGCTATTCTTCACCCAGCCCTCTCAAAAGTCTAGAATTCTGGGTTGATAATATTCCATCGGTCCCAGAACTCTTAAGCAAGTCCGTGGCTTGATTGTAAAGTAGATTTCATAAAAGGTCTATCATGAACTAACCAGACTTATTAAGGGGAATGGCCATCATTTTCTTTCCGAGCTCTAGCCTTGGTACCAAAACATATTAGTCCTGTTTCGGTTTTTGGTTTTAACCGATCAAATAAAAAATCCATTTTTTTTAACTTCAGAACGAATCTGAACCTCAACCGTCAACTTTCAAACGACAACAAAATCACCAGTTCAAGATGAGAATCTACAATTCATTGCTACATATTTCTTAAGTTAACAAGATACTATGGTCACACAATTCATTGAAAATTAAACCAACTTTTTAAAATTATTTTGAAAAATCCCTTTTCTTAGATTTTTTTTTTAAATGTACTTGAAAAAAAAAAATTTTTAATTAAAAATTAAAATTAAAAATTTTTTTTTTTTCATTTGTTTTTCGATATCTCAAAATAAAGGTTGAAGTTAATTTAATTTTAATTTTATAGTTCTCGTGGGATTTAAGATGGCATAATGGTCTATGAGTTTAATATATTTATATTAAAAAAGTTTTTCAATAGGAAAAAGAACAGTTTCACCATAGGGTAGTCTGCTTAGAACATCCACCTCCATGCTTTGCGTAAAAGGCGCCCAAATGGGGCTCCAAAGTTCAGTGTTCATGGGGCTGGAGCTTCGAACTTAACATAATATTACTTGAAAAATGTCAATTATTTGCTGTAGAGGGAAGGATAAATCTTTTGCGTTAAGTTCTTGAGTTCCACTGAAACTTTTATCAAGGAAATAATAAAGTATATACTACGTAATATAGACAACCTAAACTTAACTTCATGAATTTGGCCCACATCTCGACTTGCTCACGCATAAACTCTATCAAAGATGAAAACAGTGAAATGCTTAAAGTTTGCTTCCAAACTGACATGTGGCTCATTTTCCTGCAGCTTCCAAAAATAGGCATACCGATGTGTACGCATGCGCGGAATTTATGGTGACATTTGAGTGATTCGCTGGACGTGTTGTGCGCACTGCAAGTAGTCCAAGACCAAAAGGATCTCACCACCAGCATCACCAACTATAAACAAAAACAAAAACATGTTTGGTGTAAAAGCCAATTAAATGGAAGAAAATTGGATCATTGGAGGAGCTAGCTGTCGGGATGGCTTGACTGGATTGGCTTACTGCTGAACAGCATGTAATTGCGTTTAATACGGCGTACTGCCAAACTACAAGTTGTCTTTTCAACTCTGCCGATTATCCCAGATGCCGTATGACCGACAGAGAGCTCATCGTCTGGCATCCCAATATAAGTGGCTTAAAATTAGCGTAATTTTCATGGCCATGCAGGCGGACTTGGCATATATATTTCAATGGCTGCAGATGACAAAGACGCTGACGTTGCAGATACCAATGCCGATACCGATTTCGATGGCGATGATGATGGCGATGGCGTTGGCATTGCACTTGCCCGGTGTCATACGGCAAAAGTGAAAGAGGAACTTACTCACAGGTTGAATTTCTTAAGAAATGCAAAGCGCTTAATGTCCCGAGTTCAGGCACTTTCTGATCTTTGACTTGCGATAGCGCCGCAGCTTTTGTCTTCATATGGCACCAAAACACACAAAAAAAAAAAAGAAAAGTTTCTCAATTTTTGTGTTTTTAGTACCTACGCATATAATGGTTATTACATATTTACTTATGGTTCGGGCAAGTAAGAGTTGGGTATATATTATTGGCACGATTAAAATTGATCACTGACCGTATACGTTTGCCTTCGCCCTTGACGCTCCTGGCAATGGAACACACTGGCTTTTAGCTTCTGCGGCAGTCAACTTCACGCTTCGCTCAAGCATCACCAAATAAATTTCATTGAGCGTTTCTCGCCAGAGTCAGTCACCACCACTCAGTGTGATCCAAGGCGACGTGCCGCTGTTGTTCCTTCGTATACCCTGTAAGCTGTTGGGTAAAGGGTATTCTGGACATCTCAAATGTACGTAACAGTCAGAACAGTCAGCGACTTGTGATCTAGATCTTGGAGACTTTAAGATCTGAAGCCTCAAAATTCACTCCATAAAGTATTACCTCGGCTATCCCTATAAAGATTTTCGGCTGTCGGGATATCACAAAATTTTAACAGGCTTATTCGCTCACAGGCATAGCTAGTCGATTCTGGTAAATAGCTGCCCCGTTCCTACATGCCTCCTAGAAGAGCTCGGCCGCTTACACACTCACTCTCAAAGCCATTGTGTGAGCCTGATAAACAAAAAAGTTTAGTGCTAGGGTATCCCAAGTTCGAAATCCTCTAGGATTGATTTAAATTTTTGCCTGTGTGCTTGTGGTGCATTCCATGTACTTTACCTTTACCTTGGCTTTTTGTTTTTGACCATAGAGCCGACCGACCAGCCGGTGAGCATAGCAATCCATGCTTCATCTGTCGTTGTTGTACCTCAAAACTTGGACTGCATGTAGTTACCGCTTTCATGGCTAAGTGGTTGACTGGACATGGTCATCTTTGTTTTTGTTGTTTGTTCGTTTGTTGTTCTTTGTATTTGGGTGCCTTTGGATTCTGGTTCTTCCTTTTAGCTTATTTCTTACTCCTTTTGCCTTGCGTGTCACGTACAAGCAATTCGCATGTTTCAAAAATGCTTTGGACATGCTGTTGCTTTCATGATTCCAGCCACAACTATGAGCATGATCATGGTATTGGTATTGGTTTTTATAGGTGTGTGTAGTCCCTTGGTTGGGCGGTTTTGATAGTCCCCGTCATTGTTGGCCACATTCTGACCAAGTTGGCGGCACATACTTTTGCTCGTACTTAAAAATAAATGTTAATTCTTTTATTTATTTTCTTTTGTCAGATTAAACGGTTTAAAGGTTACACGGATGCCATACACTGAGGTTCCATATAATGTTTGGGCTCGTTGGGACACGTTGCCTTCATATGTGTATGGCTAATACGTGGCGGTCTGCAGTTACTCCATTAGGCTTGCTCGATTACTGAAGCAAAATATGCATTTAAGGTGAAAGATCAGTTCTTTATTTAGTTACAGATACTTTTTGGAAATGAAAATAAATTGCAAATTCATAATTCATAAGTTGGCCAATTCATAGTTCCATTTGATTTAGAGAACTTTGCGGCCAAAACGCAAAATTTAATGCGTTCACCAAAAATAAACTGATAAAATGCTTCTTCTGGCCAGACTATGTTTATTTAAAGTTTTTGGTATAGCTCAATACAAATCCGAGGTGCGTCCAATTCCATCATCTCAAGTTTCGAGTCAAAAAAGAGTGCAAGTAACTTTTCAAAGCCTTAGACGGTGTCTATGAGGCATAAGGATGAAATGGTTTTGGGTGTTTCAACCTTCCTGACAGAACTTGGATTCGGTTTCAGCAGTCCGAAAAACACTACAACTACTTTTCGCAGTAATTCACCAAATATAGAGGCAACCCTATAATTTGCAACTTTAGCACCTTGCTATCTGCTTATTTTCTTGTTCCCATTACAGCCTACTATTTAATGAAATCATGTACGATTGTTCATACTTGTTTGCACTGTTCCACTTATGCCTTCCCAGTCCATCATTCTGCACTTATCTAAAACAAACTTCTAAATATAACATACCCAGCGCAATTCATGCTGTAATCCCTATCCCTATGTGATGCTGTGGGCATCTGTAGGTACTGCTGCTGCTCCCTAGGGCACCCAACCCATACCAGTTCTCACGCTGCGTTGTGCTTGGCTCACCTTTGGCCAGAAAACCAGTACACATCAATCTGGTAGTGTCAACAACACCCGTCTGGCGACGCCATACCAAGTGCCAGCATAGTCGGACCAGTTACCACCAACTGTTACTCCTGTTGACGTGCGATGCCCTAAAAGGATATTGCACTCCTATTGACTTGTTAATGTGATCACTTTAACTGACCCAAATATAGTCAAACGTTTCAATTTGTGCAACGCTTTTGGGCAATTGATAGCCATGCATCCAACCAAGTAGCCAGCTATCCAGATAGTCGGATAGCCGTATAACCGACTTACTAACCAGCAGTTAGCAGAAACAGAAACAGTCAGACCCCAGTCGTAGTTCATCGTCACCAAATGGCCAACGCGTAACGCGGTGTAAAGCGCCTTAGGTCTTCTGTCTTCTGGTTTTTCGTATGGCGGCGAGTTCAGCCAGTTGAGTTGTTGTCTTATGGCTTAGATCGTCTGATGCCGGTTGACAGATTGCCCAGAGGGTAAAAGTCATTGTATCTTTGGGTGTCTGTGTGAGTCTTTTTTTTTTTGGTTTATGGCCATTTTAGAGAATTTTGCAATGTGGGTTGGGACGCACTCCAAATGAACTGTAAGAACTAGTTCAATCATCCAGTTTGTCTATTCAATTTCACTCAGTTTATAGACTTAAGTATAAGAGTTCATCAATCATTCAACTAGTTCACGGGAACTAGTTCCGTGGTCTAACTTTGTGTACATATATAATATACATATAAATATAGCAATATTGAAAGACAAATGCATTTTTAAAAGAAAATTTCAATTTTTCTACAAGCTCAGATCGTACTGAAACCAAATCGGAAATTTATATTTAAGTAACTCTTCAACGAGTTGCTGACCTCTAAAGATCGCGACAAAGAATTGAAATGCGAATGATACACTTTAAGTTTAAAATTTGTTCAAGAACTGAATTTTTGATCAATAAGTCAGAGAAAGTTAAGAAATACTCGTAAACAAAGATTAACTTTGCTCCGAAACTAGCTCTAAGCCACAAACGTAAAACGTTAATTTATTCATACAACAAGAATTTTTATTAGAATGTCAGAAAATAGATTTCAGAAAGTACCCGTATACGAAGATAAACTTTACTCCGGAACTAGCTCCAAATTACATATTTGTAACACATAAATTTATTCGTAGAAAAAATATCAATTGTATTTCAAGTTCAGAACCAAATTGGACCCTTTAGTTTAACTAACGCTTTAACGAGTTACACAATTCTGAAAATTTTTAATAATTATTGACACGAGAAGGATTGACTTAAAATTCAAAGCTAGTTTCAGAAGAGAATGTCAGAGTAGGCAATTTAGAAAGTACTCGGGTACGAAGTTGAACTTTACTCCGGAATTAGCTCCAAACTAAAATTTTTTCATAGGAAAAAAAATTAATTTTTTCACAAGTTCAGAACTAGTACTGAAACCAAATCTGAAATTGTAATTTCAGCTCTTCAATGATTCATACACTTCAGAAGACTGTGAAAAATTATTGGGAATAGTTCCAAACACACAAATTTGTAACTCATAATTTAATTCATAGAATATATAGAATATGAACTAGTAGTGGAACCAAAACGAAATTTTTAATTGCAACAAGTTGTAGAGAGCTGAAGATTGTTAAAAATAATAAAACATGAGAAAATTAACAAAAAAAAATTTAGAACTATAGCTTAGGTGCTAGTTCCCTTTGATTTAGCTTTGTTTAGGCTTATACAAAATTAAGACAACAAAATTAATTTTTGATTATAAACTAGTTCTCCTAACGTAAATATTTGGCACTATTTGGAGCTAAAACAAATTTTTCAAGTCCTTACCTTCTTCTTAACAAATTGATTTAGTTTAATTTAATATAAACTTAGCAAACTTTTAATAAATCATTACTGGTCTTTACATTTTATTATCTTAATAAAAAATCCTCCAATATCAATTTGTTCGCTAAGCATGCTTATAAGACTCCCTGCCCAACGTTTGCCTCAACAAATCGCGAGTTATTACCTGTCCCTGACCACACGCTATGCTTACAATCATTGATCATCCGTAAACTTTTGCTTATATTGAAACATTAAAAATAAGAATAATAAAAGAACGAATGCAATAAAACAGCCCACAAGAGGAAAGACCAACAAAAATGTCTATAAGCAGAGAGCAGAACAACATCATTGAAAACTTGGCTAAAACGCATTTCATTAACCTGCTGCGGGAGCGTCTGGGATATAAGTTGGAGTTATGAGCGAACGTGAGTTTTGAGTTTGTTCATCAACAACAACAGGAGCGGATTCAAAAAGTGGGGTGAAAGTACAAGTTTTTTTAAAGTGCCTCCAAGAACATGTTCCATATTTTCGGGGCCTTGAATACGGCCCTGAACTGGCATACGCATACCTTAACTTGCCTGCAATATTAAAAGCAACGTAACTCACGTGTAATTTTTAGCAACTTGCAACATGGGTCCAGCGACTGCCTCAAAATTGCGCACAACATTTCTTAGATTATGAAAGGTGTATGGCTCACTTGGTTTGTTGGGCTTAGTAGTCTTGCTTGGGTTGGTCGACCTGCCTCTCGCTGCGTGCAGCTTCAAAGGTTCTCAAATGCGAAGAGGTCGCAATCAAGCAACGACGATCGGCCAAAAGCCGCCAACTAACTTGGCCAAGGTATCTTAAGTACAACGCGCAGCATGTGCAGTCATTTTGGCCAGATATTCGGTTTAAGGGTTTCCAAGTACACGCAGTTCCATGTGTGCGTAGTAGTAGTAGTATGTGCAGCCTCTTTGGGCTGAGATTTTTCTGGGCTTTTGCGCTGTCTCTTTAATTTTTTGTTGCCTTTTTTTATTTAATTTTTTTTTTTTTTTGGAATTTTGCTTTTGCTCTATAGGTGGTCATTATCGCGACGTTGTATGGATTATGCTGCACTGAGCTGTATGTGAGAAGTTCAAGATATATGTAAGATGCTCTACTGAAGCAGCTATATTCGTTTCAGTTAAAGTAGAAGAAGGACTGAATGTGTAATACTAATACTCATATTGGGAATACTGCTCTACGAACTTTGGAATCTTTTGTACCCACTATTGAGCTTTTAGATGCACTGTCAGTCCTTGCATGCAAATAAACCAATTTATCTGTATTGATTCTAAAGTCAAGACAACCTGCATTACCCTTTAAAATGCTTTTGACTAGTTTCGGACTAAGACCCACAATAAATAGACAACAATGAAGCGTCTTCATATTATATGTATAAAACTAAATCAAGGTGATCACCAAGGTAGTGAAGGGATAGACAGTACCTCCGTTGGTAGGGCCAAGTAGTGGGCGAACTAGCTAACTTTGGTATCATGGAGTAAAGAGGACATGCGCAACGCCCTGACTCATGTTAGA
This sequence comes from Chymomyza fuscimana, assembly GCA_949987675.1. Lineage (NCBI taxonomy): Eukaryota > Metazoa > Arthropoda > Insecta > Diptera > Drosophilidae > Chymomyza > Chymomyza fuscimana. The sequence goes on along the minus strand of OX465088.1, from coordinate 120,255,667 downwards.
AATTAGAAATCCTCTAATGTCTCAAATGAAACGTTTTTTCATGATAAATTTTAACGCGAAAAACACATCCGAACATATAATTTCTGGTAAAAAAAATTATTTTTATCATTGATAAGTGTACATAATCATTAAAAGGCTTGAAACGCGTAAAACAAGTTATCCGAAAATTTTTCACCCGGACAGGAAAAAAAAATCTAGTATACCCTTTGTGCAGGTATAAAAACCTTTTATTGGAGATAAGTAAGGAAGTCTCGTTTTTGGCGAAAAAATAGATAATATTTAATAGACCTCCCATTTTGATATAACCTCTATAAAATTATCTTTAAGTTTCTTTTTAACGAAATTTAAAAGGCTCTAACCCTTTGCTGTAGGGTACAATTTCTGCTGCCTAAAAATCGCATCTCTCACGCAGCAGAGAAACTGCATACTAGCAACCACAGCAGCCACTTGAAACCGCCTTGAATCGCATCTTCAACTGCTGTTCTACTTAATTTGCCGCTGCGTGCGTTGCAGTGTTGCACAGCGTGCAGTGTGTCCAGACGGTGAACACCCCCGCTGCACATGCCATGCCCACAAGAAGAGAAGAACAACTGCGTGTTAGGGCAGAGCAGGCGACGGATCTCAAGCCGCATACCAAGCTGGACACAGTTTGGGCCTGATGACGACGCCGAGGAGCAACAATTACCGCATTACCGACGCGCTGTTGACTGACTGACTAACTGAAGACTGCAAGGGGGCGAAGAAACGCAGATGATGCAGTTGAAGCTGACTGCGGTGGCGGCGGTGGCGGGTTGACTTCTGCGCCACTTTTGTGGAGCTACGAAGCTACTTTTTTTTTATGCTTGTTTGATTTGTTTATGCAGATTAAATGCAAACGATCTTGATAATGACATTAACCGACAGAAGAAGACGACGACGAGGACGCTAACTCGTATTTGAACGACATGGTAGGGACACGATGCAGCACCAGCAGCAACAGCAGCAGCCGTATCTATAGGATGCAGTGACTGTGTGTTGTGGGGATTGTTAACTTGACAGCTTTTTGAATGCAGCATCGTGAGGCACAATCGTCATGAGCCAAAAGGCCCAAAGACGGCAACGGATTCAGCTGGCTGGCTGGCTGTCTGACTGGCCAGTTGCTTTGACCTGGCGCTGTTTTTGGTCAATGTGCTTAAAATTAATGCCTGAAACTGAAACGCATCTGAACTTTTGTCTGTAGACTGTTTCTCTTGCTTGCTCCTACCACGTATTATGCACTACAACTTGTAGTCTAATTAGTTGAAAAACGGATTAAGTCAAGGTGTTGTTGTCTTCCATGTCCCGGCACTGTACGTTCTCATTTAATAAGACAAATGTCGCAGCTCATTAAAATTTTGCCAAGAAAATAAGCACTCAATAAAAAGAAATAAAATTAAATTGCGGTCAAGCTGTGTAAAAATTATTTAACCAGCTTTACAGCAGAATAAACATTGCAAATATTTAAATTTTATTGTCAACTGAGAAGAATTCGCCCAAAAAATACCAATCAAAAGAATCGCTGCATTCTTCTAAAATTGCTCGCAAAAACAGCTGCAAATCGAGTAAAGCAGCTAAGATTACCCAAATTGATCATTTAATAGGCTTCTGTAGACCTCCGCGCTTGCGGCAACCGCTTCCGTGCCCTTTTCTTCGATTTCTGCGCAAATTTTTTAAATAGAGCTGCAAATTGTCTGCATTTAGTGACGTTTTTTGCGGCTTCTCGAAGTCGCTGTGTGTTTACATTTCCGGCGCAAAATCAAAATTAATCAGCAGCTTCATGGTAGTAAGAATCATGTTCAATAGCAGCATCATCTTAGCCCTTGCATCATCAGTCAGTCCAATGCAAAAGTCATCAACCGCATCAACGACAGCAACTGTTTATATCACGTCAAGTCTCATCACAATTATCGCCAGTCCAGCCAGAACCCCTTTTTTTCTCTTTCTGATGGTTGGTTTTGTTGTTTTGTTAGAGGCTTGGACTGCATTTTGTTTGCTGTTTTGCAGGATTTAAGTTTTCAAGGAACGTCTTAAAGTTTAACTCAATTATGTGTGTGAGATTTTTTTTGGTTAGCTCTTTATTTTTTTTGATGACGCTTAGCTAAAATTATTATACCAAAATGTGCATATTAAGTAACTTCATGGCATGCAGAGACTGCATAAAAATATCGTTTTAAACTTCCTTAAAGATTAAATAAGAGAGAAATACGAGAGATACTCGCAAATATGGGTATTTCAAAGCCAAGAGCAATTCAACTTGGTAAGTGCCCAACCAATCTTTCGTTCTCTGATTTGTAAGTCGAAGTAGTTAGTTGTAAACTTTTATATTTAAAATTTTAAATTAATTATTTATTTATTTTTAAATTATTTATTTATTTATTTTTAAAACTTTATTAGACATAATAAAATTTTGAGATAGAGGAGTAGAGTTAAGGAGTAGAGTCGAGGAGTAGAGTAGAGGAGTAGAGTAGAGGAGTAGAGTAGAGGAGTAGAGTAGAGGAGTAGAGTAGACGAGTAGAGTAGAGGAGTAGAGTAGAGGAGTAGAGTAGACGAGTAGAGTAGAGGAGTAGAGTAGACGAGTAGAGTAGACGAGTAGAGTAGTCGAGTAGAGTAAAGGAGTAGAGTAGAGGAGTAGAGTAGAGTAGAGGAGTAGAGTAGAGGAGTAGAGTAGAGGAGTAGAGTAGAGAAGTAGAGTAGAATAGTAGAGTCTGTCTGTCCACTCTTTCTGAAGCTCGAAACAAAGCGCGTAATATGGTTCTTAGTTCTTCACTTGCAATCAGGTTTTTGGTATTGGCTCCCCTTTTCTCCCAATAGAATTTTTAATTACTTCTTTACTAACAATATTCCTATCCCATCTTTAGGTGCAATTGTCGTCGTACCTGACAGAGTCAAATGTTGCTCAACAGGACCACTCCCGAAAATTGATATTTGGTAAACTTTGCATTAAAGAAGTTTTTAATTCTTGCCAAAGAAATAATAGTACAATGCTCTTTGTGAATGCCGAATCATTGCGGGGGAAGTATGTTGCCAACTTCGTTGAATTTAAATATTTTACTTTTATAACATTTTCCAACGTTTTCCTTACTGAAGACAGCAAGCTGATAAGCTTCGATAAGAAGAAGACAGTTCGGCAGTTGATTTAGCAAACAAAATTGCCCCGAGTTCAATCGGGGCTCATCCTTTTTTTTTATTTTTCAGTTATTTGAATAAATTCTGATAAGATACGCCCACTAACTAGTTCTTCCAGAGGAGAAACTGCTTACCCCTTTGCCCTCTCATTCCCAAAGAGTCAAAAATCTGATCTTTTCGACGCACACACAATTCATTCCTTGGCTGTGTGAGTCATTAACCTTAGAGTGATCCGCATCCGAGTTTGCTGCTAACATACGCCTTTCAGTTGGAAATGTTTTTTTATGTAGTGTGTCCTAAATCCTACGCACAACCCTGTTTAAAGTCGATTGGAATTCGCTACGGAAATACCAGATTGCATAGGAACGGCTAACTAAAAGTTAAAATAACTTTTTCACGAAAAAATAAGTGATAGATGACACACTGCTCTTATGTTACCCAAGCCATCCCTTTTTTTTTTGGTCCTATTTAAGCCATTGTGAAATATATTCTGAATCTTATATTTATTCAAAAAAAACAAAACCACTATCAACAACACCATAAACCAAAAGTGAAAGCCTTGATCCAAGTTAGTTTAAATCAATTTAAAGCCTGAATTTCATCTTCAACTCACACAATGACTAAAATAAAATATCGTACTCAAGAAAAGGAAAAAAAAAATCACAAAACAACAAAACCAAAAGTAATAGTTATTGAAATTCAATGTAAATCTATAGTGATATGTCATACAGGAGTAAAAATTTCAAGACAGACAGTCTGAAAAGCTTTGGCACTGAGCCTAAGTCCCAGAGACTAAGCTAAGCTTCCCACCACAGAGTCGTGGTAAGGAAAGGCTGTCAGAGAGACGCAGCACTAGTGACTAAGTCTGAGACTTGGACAGAGTCAGAGACAAACACAAATCCACGAAAGCCAAAGACATTTTGTAAATGCATTAAATATATTTAATTCAAACACGGCTTTGGCTTTGGGGGCTTCGAATGCTGCTCTCTGGCAACTTGGCCAAGAGTTAAAAGCCACAAAACTTTTCCAGGCATGCGTTCGTGGTTGCTGTGTCTCTTGCAACAGGTTGAAATTGTGCAGTTTTTCATAGCTAACGGTGCATTGCAAAACTTGTCAAACGAACGCAATCGATACGAATATCAATCAAATATATCGATACAATAAAAAGCAACGCTGTGTGCTATAAGAAACAAGCTGTTGACAAGCGCAGCTTATTGTCCAAGTCAAAAATAAAAAAAAAACACACACAATAAAACAGTTAAATATAACCTTACAAAAAAAAACTCCAAATGCCATAAAGTATACATTTATGCATAGCAAATGGGCCTAGATCAGGAAGATATTAGACTCTAAATCCGGAAGCTATAAATTGGTAAATGTGCTACCCGTTGTCTGGTTATCTTTTATGACTCCAAACAATTCACTGTAAACTGTGACTCAGCTGTGAATGAGTTGTCCCAGACCGCTCGTTTAGTCGTCTTATGCCGATATACACATACTAAAAATTTTATTTTAAAGACATTTTGTAAATGTCTTGGGCTATTAAGGTATTTGGGTCAGAAGTTTTGTAGTGCGGTTTATCTTGTTTCTTCTGCTACATTGACCACATCTTTGGAACTTTTTTTGCAGATGCTTCACAAATTAATTATGACAGTTTATTTATTTAATTATTTTTGTTGACTTCAAAGTAATGCCGACACACAAATGGGCGTACAAAATGATCTTTTTTACTAATTATGTTGTGACTCAGTCTAGGGATTAGGTGGATAAATACGGAAATTGCTATACCATTCATCAATAGACTGTTTTTATACTCAGTACAAGTAAGGTACAAAGGGTGTATTAAGTTTATGCTAGAAGTCATGTAGAGAACGTCTCAGAGATGATAAGATCAAACAAACAAACTTTCAGATTAGATCCCATATTATGTCACGGGGGACAAATTTCTTTAATATTTCTCATATCGGGGTTCTGTTATGTAGCTACCACAGGGATATTTCAAAGCACCTCGAAAAAAAAAACAAAAGTTATAGACGAATACACCCATACCTCGCTTTACGGCCTAGATACGTTCCACGAAACTTGGCCGCAAAGCGAAAAGTCGTATAAGGAATCAATTATTCTAATACAAATTCATACAAATTCAATGGGATCGGTTCCAAATTTGTTAAATATGAAACATGGTTTATCATTCAAAATGCATTTTATCTTTTTATTTAATTTAAATCAAAAATACATACATAACAAGTACATAAATTTGTACATAAAATAATAACAGACTCCAAAAACCAACAATAACACTAGTTTACACGAAAAATGAACCTTCCTAAAAAAGTGTTTTTAGGGTAATTTGGGGTCGAGAAACACGAAAATGGCAACCTTTTTAACATGCTTTTATTAGCTTCACCTGTATGTATGTATGTATGTAACAAAATCTTTCAGCTAAATTTTCACCAATTTCAAGAAGTCTGATCATCTTGAAAATTTGCACAGGGGTCAAAGACTGATGACAATAAATTATTTAATAACTTTGTTCTAATGCCCTGACTAGGATCATCAGGATTTAAAAAATAAAATGTACACTAAAAGTAGGGAACAGTTTTTCAAAATAATTAGTAGGCTTGTTGACAAAAATCCATGTTTGTTTTTAGTCTTAAAATAAAAGATGGCGTATGTTAAAGTCGGGCGCAGACGACTTTGGGATACCCTGTACCACCACACTGCATTTAAGTCCGGTATATTGCTTAAGAATTCCAAAAGACATCTGATTGCAAAAATTGCAAACAAACGAAACGCAACGAATTTTGTGCACAACAGGTTTTTGCCCGATCGGCCCTATGGCAGCTATATGATATAGTCAACCGATTTTGATCAAATTTGGTATATTGCTTGGGAACTCTAAAAAACTTCTTAATGCCACATTTGGTTACAATATCTTCACAAACAAACGAAACACAACGAATTTTGTACAAAAAACGTTTTTTTGACCGATTGGCCCTATGGGAGCTATATGATATAGTCAACCGATTTTGATCAAATTTGGCACAGTGTTGAAAATCTCTAAAAAACTTCTGATGCCAAATTTGGTTACAATATCTTCACAAACAAACGAAACACAACGAATTTTGTACAAAACACGATTTTTTGACCGATTGGTCCTATGGGAGCTATATGATATAGTCAACCGATTTTGATCAAATTTGGTACAGTGCTGGGGGTTTCTAAAAAACTTCCGATTGCCAAATTTGGCTATGATATCTTCATAAGCAAATGAATTATCCATCTAAAACTTTTGCTTTTTATATGTTATAGTTTTTCCAAAATGTTTTAATTAAAGATTTGCCATCGGTTTCCCTTATAAGTTGTCGGAAAGTTCGGCGTAGGTAATATGCCTTACATTTACACCAAGTAGCAAAGTTAATCGTTCTTTAGACACCTTACATTATATCTACATGTTATATATCGATATCGAAAAAAAGTTTTTTTTGCCGTTATAGCGAAACATTTTCGTAAATCGAAAACTTGCCTTAATTGAAGAGGGCCGTTATAGCGAAATGCCGTATAAAGAGCGGCCGTATAGCGAGGTATGGGTGTAGTTAGTTTGCTTATGAAAATGTCGGAACCAATTTTGACAATCAAAAGTTTTTTGGAGCATCTACCGATTTTGATTGCAATGTGATGGTAAATGTACGCCATCTTTAAGCTGTTGGATGGCTGGGATCTTAATATATGAACTACTTGATTATGAAAAGAAACTAAAAAATTCTTAGCTTCATAAAGGATGTGTAGTCTCTTTGGTGGATATTGCTAAACTATCTTTGTCTGCTAGATATAAATAAAAAGTCTTTAGTTACGGTCTGATGTATTTTATCCCACAAGAAGGAAACAATTCTGCCTTAAGTTAACTTTGTCAATTTTATCTTGGAGCTAGTAGAGTTTATTATTATTTATTTCCTTGATTCAAATTGCACAACAAAAATGGATGGAAATTGTATCGCTCCTAGCTGGAGCCCAGGGCGGAAATAAAAGAGCTCCAACGGCTGCTATCTTGAGCTAAGTGCCTCATTTCATTCCAGATCTTGGCTTTCTGCTGCGATCGTCCTTGTCCATGTCAGTTTCGGGCGAAACGCCCATGAAACGCCATGCGTTGTCTATGACCGATCCAGTTTGACGTTCTATCAAATAGGCAAATCAGCGATAACAGTAAGAATGGTGACACTTAAGCTCAAACCAGCTAGTCTTCTTTTTTACTGGCCATAACAACTCCCCATACAGTATCCCTCCATGCGAAACCGTCATTCCGTGAGGCATCATTCTTCTAGAGCCACATTAAAAATCTCTCCTCCTGGAGCTTCTTTGTCCATACTCGCATTATGATGGTTGGTCGTCTCGAAATAAAAATTCTGAGTTTTATCGAACCGATTAAGCGCAACAGATCTTACGTAATATTTTTCTTTCAAACATTCCAAGAAAATCAGGATTAGACTACGCTAGCATCATACAAGAGAATGGTGACACTAAGGCTCAATTACCATACTCTTCCTTTTAAACATTCCAACAGCATCTGGGAGCTCCAGTCAAACTTGAAAAGTAGTGAAACATAAGAAGAACTTATTCCCCGTCTACTGTTCAACTTTCTAAACTAGTGGTAATCTACCATGTCAGATTCTCTTTGTATGACAGCAAAGGCTCCAATATTGTACGCTTCTATCTAAAATGCTCTGGTGCACTTTGAGCTTTTGAGAGGGTGAGATGAGTACGTCGTCTAAAACTTCTGCGGCATAAAAAAGTTCAGTGATCTCCTATTACACCGTGCGTGATTTAAGGATTTTCTTCTTCTTTCTTTTTTTGTTACCGCCCCTTATTAAAAAGTTTGGAATCTTCGCTTATGTGGTTATTCTTCTTCTAAGGCGCACGAACCCGATGTGGGTTTAGGCCTGTATCCCGCGCCTCCATTCCTCCCTATTTTCCGCTTTATTTTTCCAGTCGCGGATGCCCAGCGCATCTATATCCCTCTGTACAGCGTCAAACCATCGCTGCTTCGGTCTACCACGAGGTCAAGCGCCAACTGGGTCGCTATACAGAGCTAATGTGGTAAGTCTTTGCTAATGGCCTTTTAGAAGCAAAAAATAAGAAAATCGTTGGATCTATAAGTTCCTATAACTAAATGTATCCAAACCATAATAGATTTCGTACAGAGGTCCAAAATCCTCGGCACACTTAGGATATTATTAATCAATTTGCTTTCCAAATGCTGCCGCTGTCTTCTCTCTTATTTTCAGTGCTACTGACTAGTGCTAAGTGAGGTAAACGGGTAGACGACGAATCCTGAATGCAAGGCCTCTACATCACAGGGAATGCTACGTTACATAAAAACTGCCGCAAAATTTCGAATTCGATGAACGTGGCAACTTCCATTTTTTTTTTTCTTATTCAAATCATCTTTAAGTAATGCATTACCATGCTAAATTACAAGCAACTCATTTAGAAGCCCCACCTATTCGATTTCTTGCAACTCTAATTGATAGTTCTGCAAAACAATTTGGACAACTTTCAGTTTTACGTAACAAAATGACGAAATGACGTCTGTTGACATGCCCCAGACAAACTGAACCCACAAACTTTCACCTTTAGTCAAATATTTATCTTCATTTCAACAATAGTATAACTGCACTAAACTTTGACAATATATCAAACAAAACTGCAGCAAATGTCATATTTGAGCAACTTATGCTCACAGACCTAAGACATAAACGACAAGCCCTAGTAAAATAAAAAAAAAACTTCCAAATGGCTTAAACCAACAACCTGTTGGGGGTACTAATTACCCAGACAGCCCAAAACAAATTTGCAAACATCGCCCAGCCGCATATTTACAAGGTAGACTAGCCTTTAAACGAGGTCTAAACACAAAAAATGGCAAAGCTGCATAACTGCAGATAATTTTTAAGTTAAAAAAAATATAAAGAAGATGTAACCAGCTTAACGAAGCTGCAATGCCCTAATGACTAGTGATACAGGATCTCTCATCTGTTTAAGACTCCATCAGCTGTTACTTTGTCTACCCTTTTCAATAAAAATAATAACAGTGATGCATTTTCATAAACTTGTTGGCTATTTTTTTTTTTTCATGAAGTAATTAATGTAAGCCTGTCCATATTGGTTGAGGAAGATACAACTATTTAAATAAATTAATTTCTAAGTATCCAAAATTCTAAGCAAAGCTCATTTTGAAAATTTTATTGTAAGACGTTGAATTTTAGCGCACGAAAACATTTTTTTAAAGTTTAAGTCTTTGAGCAAGATTTTCCAGTTTTCTATTTCCTAGTTTCGATTAAGAAAGTATCAGACACCGAAAGAGTACCAAAGGGCTTTAAAGCAACTCATAGAGAAGCACATTTGCTTGAAACTCAAAGCAATACAGAAGCGGAGCCCTACTATAAGACTTATGCCTTAATTAAGTTCCCAAACTTAAACTACCAAGATTAAAGGATTTGACGTTTGATTCAAATGTATTATGTTTCGAGCTTTGAAAACTAATTCCCCTCTACTGTAAACTTTATAATCGAATGTTAACCCACCTCTTTGTCCTTTCTTTAATCATTTTTGATTAAACACTTATGCTTTTACGATCAGGGCTTTAAATTAATATAAATTTTCAGGGTGTAGAGAGATTGCAACTTCAATTGGTCCGAAAGATCTTTTGACTTGACAACCTTGGAATAATTTTCGATCGTTGGGAAATTTTTAACATACAGAAGACTGGCTCAATAGAAACGAGTTACGTTCTAATTAATAATTAATAATTAAATTTGCCAAATTTTTGTTTAAATTTTTTTTAAATTTAGACATCAGAATGTTAAGAAAGGTCTCTAAGAGCGCACAGTGTGAAAAAAATAAGTCCGCCTAGAAGTTGATACCTATTTTGAAATCGCTGAGATAACATTTTTCCATTGATGTTGCACAGTGGCGCATCTGGACTTTATTTTGTATAAAAATTAAACCTTTGAACCATTAAAGATATTTAAATAATTTAACAAGAAAAATTTCAACAATTTGCTATATTCTGTGATATTGCAATTAAATAAAAAGTTTTGAATAATATTTAAATAATTTAACACATATGGGCATTTGCACAGAAATGTCAACCAGGGTCAAAAAATACAATGTTAAGAAAAAAGGGATTTTTTTCAACATTGTAAGTCAAAAATGGGTTAAATTTGATAAGACATTGATTTTACAGCTTTTCTTATTTATTTGCATAAATAATCGGCCTGAAAACTGAAGATATTTAGGTTTTTCTTGTTTTTACTACTTTTTGAGTGATTTTCAGTCTAATTTGTTATGGTTTCTCATTTACTTTTTTCGTTTCATAATTCTCTTGAATTATCACTTTTTGTACACATAAACATTTATATTAATTTATATTATATTAAAAATTACTTGAAGAAATAAAAAACTAAAGAGGTGGAAAAATATGTCGCGTACTGAATGGTCATCAGACTTAAGCTTATAAAAAAGAAACTAGTTTATACATTTTAACAAAATAAATTGTAAAAGAAAGCTACAATATTTCACATTAGTTAAAAATTAATTGCTTTTAAATATTTTGAATTATTTGGAAGATTTTTACATTTTTGTAGATGCAGTCGTAAAACGACTTCTATTTTTGTCACGTACTTAATCGCAGGTTTATTGCCAATATATTGGAAACGTTAAATTAACAGCTCCTACCTTTTGCACTACAAATACATTTACAAAAAGAGTATCAAAAAATAAAAACAAGAAAAAAAAAATTATATTTTTTCTTTACTTTTTTGCACTTTAAAGGCCTACGAATGTCGCGTACTGCAATCCTGGAAATGCCCATATATGATAAATTTTTTTTTTTTTTATTTGTTTATTCGTAATCTGTCCAAAGGACATTCAACAAATTTTATAACATCTTACAAAAATGATTTACATGATTGGCTTTACTCCAATAAGCTAAACCAATATAATATTAATATAAGCAGACTTAGTTGTAATTTAGAAATTCTCCATAGATGGAGAAGATCTAGGATGTGATATCACTCTATCGTATCTGCACTATTATCTAATAAGTTTATAGCTACTGAGTTTTCATGAAAATTTAGTCTGTTCATGAATGTTTTTCGTTGCTTAATTTCTTCATTTGCATATCATATGTTGAGGTCTTTGTGTATTTGATAATTACTAACATACCAGGGTGCCCGGATAATATTTCTGAGTTTGCTTGATTGGTATCTCGATATTCGATGTACTTGCCGTACCCAAAAGTTGCAAGGTATAGGTACATACTGGCTTTAAAATTGCTTTGTAAAGACGGATTTTATTTTCCAAACTGAGTTGGGACCGAGGTCCTAAAAGCCAATACATTAGCCTAGTATTAGCTTTGAGCTGGGTTTGCTTACACCTAATGTGTTTTTTCCAGGTAAGCCTTCGATCCAAGTACGCGCCAAGGTATTTATCCTCTTCTTCTTCCGGTATCGATAAACCAAAAAGGGTAACTGGGGCACATTTTCCACGCCTCAATGTAAAAGTTACTTGGACTGATCTTTTACTTTTTACTGCAATTCCAAGCCGAGATCTCGCTATATGAAATAGTTGCAGTATCGTCGGCATACTATATTATAAATAAATGTTCAAGTTTTAAAATAAAAGTGAAAACAGGGTGCTTCGCAACACGTTGTAAAATTTTAAAATATTTCTTTATTTTAAATTTTTACAAGCAATTAGGTAAGGTTACTTATCCATTTTTCCTTTAAAAAAGAATTTATACTATGTAAAAGGTAAAAAACAAAAATATAGCAGAAAGTTTTAGTACTATTTATATGGCTGCCTTATGGATGATCTTGGCCTTATAAAAAAGTTTTATCGATCAATTTGTTTATGTATGGACAGTAGAAAAATGTGCAGCTCTTTCCACAAACTTAACAGATAATTTGGCTTAATAAAGGATAAAGAATACAGAATATTATTTAGCTGTACGTCAAGTTTTGCCTTTTTATAAAATGTTAACATGGGCGATTAATGCTCCTTGCCTTACAAGGCGGGGAAACAGTATAGTTAAAAAGTATATACATTAGGTCGGGTCAAATTTTTTAGAAAATTCATTTATATACGTTTATATCTTAAGTCGATTGAAATCGATAGAGGTTGTCAGCAAGTCTCCCACCCTTCCATATGCGCTGAAAATTTTGGGATTGCATTATAAGAGAGTCAGAAATCCGTCAATTTCCGCAATGAAAAATTAAAATGATTAAAATTAAAATAAAAATAAGAAAATTTAGAGAAAAATTTCTGGGTGTGACCCATAAAACCAAAATCGCGATGCGCCTTAGTAGATTTTTTTGGCCCCAATTTTACCCCAGGGATCATATGCCGAGGACAAAACGCCGTTAATTTGGATCATGCAACAGGCATTATTTTAATACCAACCAAGAAATTTTGGAGTATATCCAACAGTGTTGGAATGATGAAGGATACGCCAAGATCAGGACAAATTTTGTTACTTTGGACCGATTGATTTTGCTAAACACTCAAATATTGTGTTTTATAAAAAAAAAAAAAGGAATCGGTAAAAACTCTAATAATTTTATAATAAAATTTAAATAGTAGGATACGAAGAATTTTATATAGTACGCAAGTAAAGTCATCGGAATGTTAAATTAAATATATTATGATAGTATGCCGATGTGAATTAAGAATAACAATATAAAAAATACAAAATTCGCCCAAAATTGTTCGCACTAAAACCTTATGAATCAGATGCAACAAAAAACAGCTTAAATACGACGAAAGCACAGCGTTGCCAACTACATCAAAAAGTGAACATCCCTTTTATCTAGGGCATACAAACGCTACAAATAGCAAAAAAAAAAATGCACATATTTTAGGCGATAAACTGCCTTCTAGAGTTGGCCTGATGTTGTCGTCAGGAGGCAGCTCAACTCGGTTCAGCCCAGCTATCAACGTGAGCTCATCAACAATAACAATATCGACGACTACGAAGAGGACGCCAGTTAGTACCACACTAGAGTACTAAAGACGAGGCTTCATTAGCAAGTTTCGACAATCACAACGACAACGACGACAACGAGTGAAACCTTTTAAAGAGTGAAACTGCAGCAGACAACTTGACTGCAGCCAGTGCTGACCTCGTCTGGGTGACCCCAAGATTGTAACGCCCGCCCAACTACTCTAACTATGTTTGGCAAATCAGCTAACATACACTTGCCTGTTCCACCAGATAAGCGCAATCTTTAGCTCATCGTTGCCAACAACTACAACAATTTTAACAACAACAAAAACAACTTATTACTGACTGTAGCAGTGTCTTGCCAGCCGTTAGTTAAATTAGCCAAGTTTGGACCCGCAACAAGTTAAAGCCATAGCTGAAGCCTTGACTATCGCATTTGCGCATCTTTTAGTTACACATTTTTTTGATTTAATTTTCATGTTGCAGGCCATAAAAAAAAAAACTAGCAAAAAATAAAAACAAACTTGGCAACACTTCCATCACCAGACGCTGACCACAATCCATAGCCGTACCCAGACGCTGCACAGTGGTTGCTGTCATAGGTCAAACTTCTAAAAAAATCGAAGTCTATCGGGATAGTGCAGTTTGAAAAGTTGCATGAATCTGATGACAGCTTGCACTTGACACAGAGCTCGAGAAGGCAGCTAGAACTTTTACTTTCTGGACGTGCCTTATAAATAATAATAAATTTTCTGAATTCCTAATAAGCTCGAATCGGTGTAGAACAGGGGCTAAGTCGTTTTCGATTGGATTCGAATAAAATGGTTTCCGTAAAAAAGATTATCTGTGTTCATATAACTTAAGATCTCGATTCCAGAAACGTTTTGCAAAACGAGAGCCTTAATAGAATTAGCCGACCTGTTGGTAAATGTTGAGAAAAAAAAACAAAATTTTTGAGATTGGGTATTGGGGATTTTTAGTATCCCAGATTCGGATTCAGAGTCACAAAAACCATACGGGTAGCCCTGTCACATGTAAAGTTCAAATCACTTCATTTTGTGAGCCTGTGCTATGAATCAGCTGGCAAAAGTAATTTATCGTTGCATCATGCACTATTTATGGATATTAGAATTGCCATCATTTACACATTGAAGAGAAAAAAAAAATTAATTGTACTCTATGGTTTTATAAAAAGCAAATATCGTGTCGGATCGAGACTGATTCGAATTTCCTTTTTCTTTTAAAATAGTGTGAAATATGCGATACGTCTCAATATGAAACCCCGATTTTTCTTAAGGTCAAACGCTTTATCATTTCGATAAATCGCTTTACAAAAGAAACTGTAAAAAAATTGCTTAGTCTTTTTAATTTTTTCTATTCAGCTTAGGATGACATCAATAAGTCCTGGGTTTCAGATTTAATAATCATAGTTTTGTAATAATAAGGTTACTTGTGTTGAATCACTATCTCTTTTATCTACAAATCAATCCGCCCATTTAAGAAACTCATGAACATAGTTTCAGTATCATATTTTTACTATAAATATTTTTGGACACTAACTACATTCAATGCAACCACTGTGCGCTGATACTAGAAACTTTTCCAGCGTTTTCCGCGCAACTACTACGTCAATGTTGCGGCAAAGTGCATAATTGGTTTATTATTTTTATTTTATTTGCTGAGCCGGGACAGAAGACTCCGCGACGACGACGACGACAACGTCGACAGCTTCCTGCCATATCGCGCGCATCACTGAGCAGCTCCAAGCGTGCTGCCAAGTCGCTCCCCCAGAGCTCTGGGCGCTTTTTGCTGCTGCCCTTCCCTATTTCTATGCTGCTGCTTGTGGCACTTGATTTTCATTCAAGACATCGTCATCTCATGATCTTCTTGCTTTTTGTCATCTTTGAAGTGTGTCTTTTTTGGTTTTGGGTTTTCTCTAGGCGTGATTTAAATTTTTCCCTCTTGCTGTTTGTGGCTTAGTTTCTTCTTCAACTTTTTTCATTCGACTTAAAATATTTCTGCACTGACTGAGTTTTCCTTTTCATCGTGCCAAGGTGTGCCATCAATTGTCTCTTGGCTTTGTTTCCAGTCTTTCTTTCTGTGTATATTTTTTTATCCGGATTTGCGAAGGCACTCGACCACATAATAAGCATGTTGGCTTTTGTATTTATTTGTGGGCTGGCTAACTACAAATGGCTAGTAAATGCAAAACACGAGCGATAACCCAGTTATGGGGAAGCACTCAGCCAAGCAAAGAATTGTTTATGTACCTGGAAAATATCTTGAAAAAATTTGTGGATTAAGCAAAGGATCTCTGATAGAAGCTAGCTATAGAGTCAGAAATTATTGGCAATGGTAACAGCTATTTGTAGTGAAACAACGATATAATATTGTTTTCCAAAATTATAGCATTATAGTAAATAATTAATACCGCGCTATACGATTTATTATCAAATGTTTTCAATACGCTGAGCTACTGTGTAAGACTAAGTTATTGTATTCACAAAAATAAATTTAATCGAAAAAGTTTTTTTCCTTTTGTGGATTTGTACAAATCAATTTTCGTAAAAGTTTTACCAGTCCGAATAAGCAAACTCGAAAACTCTTACACGCAATTTTATTTTTTTGGTGTGTCGGAAATATATAAATCCAAACGTCGATCGGTGCCATCAGAGGTTCAATTCAAGGTTTTGGAAGTCCAATTGTCTATGTTTGAACGCACTCATTGTCCTTAAACAAAGTATTCAGAATTGAAAATTTGCTGTACAGCCATTTGAAGGCCAGGTTAAGAATATATTTTGTATTTTAAAGTGCTTCATTTGATAATCTTTGAAAATCGATTGAATTTCATGCCTATTTTGAAGATTCGTCGCCTGTCTAGACTTGTTATGCATTTTTTGAAACAATTTTTGATTTCGTATTATTATTATTAATATCAGCATATATTTGAAGATTTTGAAAAAAAAGTGTAGAGTAGAAAAGAAACAATTGCGCTCAACCAAAAAACAAGGGTAGCCAAGCTGGTAGAGTTATCGATTGTGTTCCTGGCTCGATTTTCTGTCGAGATGTACATTTTTGTGCTATATGTACAGTACAGGCCAAAAATATGAATACACCTACAAAAATTTTATTTTTTCGAATTTGTCATTATGTTTCATTATGAAATACTTTTGTTTTTTTTGATACAAATTCATTTGCCTATTTAAAGAAAATTCAAACTCATAAAGTATTTTTGATGCAAATTACCTTTAGTAAGTATGACACTCCGAAATGGTCGAAAAAAGAGTGGTGTTCAGAAAACGTGGCAAAGATACTTAAACCGGGAGTAACAAGAACCGACCTGGACGTGGACTGCCGAATCATCCAAAATAGATTAAACATCTTATTAAAGATCTTCAAGATACAACGCTCCAAATCCAAATGTATCGCCGCAAATATCATACACGGTGGTGGTTCTGTAATGGTTTTGGGTTGCTTCTGCATGATGGAGTTGTCCCACTACAGAAAATTGATGGAAAACTCACGTAAGATTCATATCATAGAATTCTTCAACAACAATATATTCCATCTGGAAATAATTTGGTTGGTCTAGCGTTTATTTTACAACAAGATAATGATCTAAAACATACTTCGGGATTGTGTACGGGCGATTAGAAAAAGAAAGATGACCTTCGTGTGCCCAAGATCATGGATTCGCCGCCACAATACCCCGACATTATTCCTATAGAACTTCTATGAGATGAGCTGGACCGTCGTAAGAGAGATCTGCAACCATTGAGCAATCCTCATATACGACAATGTCTCAGGGATACGTGGCAAGATATACTAGTGGAAACACTCGTCCAAGGAATTCTAAAAATATTTGCCGCAGTGATCGCAGTGGCTAAAAATGCCCATTTTTAAGAAAATCGCCTTAGTTCATATTATTATATTTTTTTTAATATACCATTGTTCCAATTTGTCATAAATACATGGAAACTAGTAGAAGTGAATTCGCCATAACATGTACCAAGAAAAATCAGATAAATTGATTTGCTTTCGATAAAACGCTATTTTGGAAGGGATCTCCATACTTTTGGCCTGTACTGTATATCTAGACGAATAAATATTATTTTTTATATAAAAAATATTGTTCGTTTTCATTTTTGTATGCTACCAATTTCACATTTCTTGTTTTCGATAATTTCTCATATTTACACAAGACTTTTGCTGAGCTAAACTCCATTTTTTGGAATAATTAATTTTTTTAATATATTATGTTCTATTTTTCTTACAGTTTGCATTAATATTTGAGCATAATTTTTAGTAAATACATTTTAATCTTTAAGTATTTACAGTATCTGCCTTGAAAGAGGATAACAGTTAGTGTTCTTTTTCTTTGTTCTTTGCGGAGGTCCCATTTTGTATTTCAAGGTTCCCTCGATCGAACTTATGATAAACTCACAGAATCCTAGTTAATTAATGGCTTGCTTCATAATATTATATAATTTAATGACTTTAATCTTTTAATATTATTTTGACAATATAAATCCGAATTATTATAGCGCACAGTTTTTTACCTTCCACTTAGATCTCATTAAGCAATAAATTACAGAGAATATCTTCACAAACTATCAACTTCAATTGCAGCAAATCAACGTTGATTGGTATTTAAAATTCTGTTTCTCACTTACAGCCGCTTTGTGACGTCAGAACACCAGCCCACAACACTAAAAATAGAGGTAATTACCTCCCGGAGTATGGCTTATTAATTAAACAAAGAGCTTTTGGAAAAAAAAAATGCAAAACTATCAATTACAAGCGTACAATTTTAATACAATAAATCAAACATGTGCAAACAAGCCAAGTACACGATAAAAATAACCCCTTTGGCAGGCCACCGTTTTGGCCATAGTGTCCATTGTTTGGCCAACAGCTGAACGCAAAACAATTGGCCAATTTATTGCATGATTAGATTTTCTTGATTTCATACATTGGACGCCTCCAAAGGCGAATCAATAAAAAGAATTTTTGCTCACTAAATTGAGCAACAAAACAAAACGAAGCAAAACAAAACCAAACATAAAACTTTGAAGATGAACAGAAGTGCGGCAAGCCGCAAGACAAGTCAGTCCGCCGCTACGTCCGTCCTTCCTTCCGTCCGTTCGTCAAAACGTCAGTATGTCAGTCGACACTAACTCCGACGCCGATGACGATGATGATGACGCTGTTGGTAAAGGCTAAGGCAACTAGTTAGCATACAAGAGGGCAGATTGAAAAGTAATCGGCCTAGCAGAGAAGGAATAACAACAATTTTTGAAAAAATTGCAAGTTATTCATGAGATACACATCCACAAAAATTCGAGAAATTTGCTTTTAAAAGCGAGCGCTTTGCTATTAAAAAGAATTTACGGTGTCAAAAGTTTATCAAGATCAATTTTTCTATTTTTGAGATCAAAATATTTTTGTAGACAGAAATTTTTTATTTCAGAATATTAGGCATGATTTAAAGAGCAAAAGCCTTTGATTGCAAATGATTTTCAAAACAGAAATTTTAAATAAAACAATTTTTAAGAACAAGTGCTCCCAATGAAAAAAAGTTTTAAAAGAGCATTTTGAACTCTTTTGAGGAGAACGAAAAAATCTCATGAATTCTAGACTGAAGCAATCTTGTTTTAAGCAAATTCGAACTTTAAATTATATTAGCCCTTTTTCAGAAATTTGTATAGTATGATGTAAAAATGATTAGAATCAGATAAAAAATTTAAAAATATAGGGTGCCTTTATATCAAACACCTATTATGACTTACAAATATTTATGCGCATGAAATCATTTTTCTTTGTTCTTTAAAAAAAAAATATATATATATATACAACATTATATATGTCTTGGGAGTTTGGATAGAAATTTTCAAAAAATTTCCAAAAATTTTTCATATCTTCCTAAAATAAAAAGATCTGCAATTTTACTTGTCCAATTCTGTCCGTTTTTTCCCATTGGCTGGCTGAGCCGTTAATTTTTGAGACACATTTTATAAAATATTTTAATTTTGAACATTTAAAGTCTTCCATTTTTTTTGAAACATAATAAAAATATTGTAATCTATTGTTACTTTTTTTTATTTACACTATATTTTGTTTAAAAAATATTTTTTCAGCGGGAGCTGTGATTTGGAATATTAAAATATCTTTAAAAGGTATAAAGAAAATATCATATTCTATGTATAGTATATATTTTTCTTTCTCAGAACTGATACTCCATATAAATTTTTTCACGGTTAGCCCAAAACCATTTCGATTACTTTGTTAACTGACCTTGACGTTCTTCCGCGTCGATTCCTTAGTTAAAATTCATTGCTTTGGCAGTTTCTTGGCCTCTAGTTTGTTAATGGATTAGAGTTTCATCGAATGCTACAAAAGGGCGCAAAATAATAATCCAAATACTCTTTTGAACGTTTCTTGTAGCAAAGAAAGAGTTTCTTCTCATCCAAATACTAGTCCAATGTATTACATTTTCCACAAGTACTCGTGAGATGCCTAGATCTGTAGAAAATTCACGCATCTTCATCTCGTCCACCGTTCCTGATGTTGGGACGAGGAAGGGCGCTAAACATCTACTGGGCAGAGTCCCCAAAAACTACGTGAAATTCATATTTGACTCCATAGATAAAACTAAAAGGAGGACCTTTGTCTGTAACTTTGACTGGCTTTTTTTTCCTGTTCACTGACTGGTCGCTTATCTGGACTTATGATAGACTATAGAAATTTCTTCTTTGTTCTGTAAAATTCTGCTAGTCCGGAAATATTAACTCTTCAGCTAATGCAAATGCTTGTACATTGCTTGTAGCACTTCTTGTCTGCGCTACTTTTCAGCCCGCCCTCGTAGACATACACATAACGAGTAAACGATCTACCGATATTTGTTTTATGAAGCCGCAAGAGGCAACTGCGCATTGGGTACTGCGATCCGTAGACCGTACAATGTGTTGATCTTGAGATTAACAGGCGGCAGCGTGCAGAGATTCAAATGAGCAAAACACACGACGATCTCATCTTGGTCGAATCATCTTGGACACATGGCTGCTTCAGCTTAAATCATGGCTATTGGCTGCCAGTTAGAGTCATCTTTGTGTGTCGCTGTATTCTTCTTGTCTTGGCGTTGGCGTTGCTTTCATTGTGTTCTGCTGGGATTTGAGGTTCTTAAGGCTTTTGGGGCCGCTTTGAGTATATGTGTGTGTGTGTGTGTGTGTGTGTGTGTGTGTGTGTGTGAACCACGCCAAACTGCTTATTAGACGCAATTAACAAGATACACAGCCGGGTGTTAGAATCGGCGTCTAGCGGCTACCAAAAACATGATGGACGGCTAAATAAGATTTTGCCTGCTCTGGCCTGGTCTTTTCGTCATCTTTGATACCGTCTGGCTATTGGAGTTTTTGTGTATTGTGTTTAACCAACTAGGCAATGCCATTGATTAATAGGATTTTGATTTCAAACTTAAATCTTTGCCGCCTTTGTGTATCAGCTGCTAGCTGGCGTCTGTACGTCGCGTGATTTATGTCGGGCTTTTGCGGTTTTTGTGGTGATCGGAGTTTTCAAAACGGCTTATGGAGTCGGGAGTTTGACACAACTGCCGAGCCACTTTCATTTCATTCATAAAACCCGGGCTTAGTGTGTAATTAAAGGCTTAGCATATAATGCAATAATTTAGCAGGCTTCCGGTTTTTAATTGGCTCGTATTCGTTTCTTTTACTGGGTGGTCGGTCAACTACTCGTGGATTATTTTCATTTTAGTGGGTGTGTGTTAAACGCTGATTATGGGTTTGCGATGTCTGAGAACTACAGCTGAAAGTTTTGTGGAAGTTATTATGAGTGTCGAGATCAGGTCAATACAGGTCAATAGACGCACTAAGTCGTTCAAGGTTATTATGCATGCTATTTGAAATATGCTAAATATAAATATTAATGGTGTTCCAGAAAGTTCAAATTGAAACTGGTTTACTAAAAACTAGAGTAGACGCGATTTGACAAAGCTTTGGCATGAGTCCGACGAAATCATGGCTGCCTGTTCTACTAAATTGTTTGGTGGGAGGGTTTATTTTCAAAACATTTCCAAATAATAAACTCAGCCATCCATACCAAAAAAATTCATCGATTCCTTGGAAGCTTAATCTATTTCATAAGGCAAACCCGTAAACTTTAATTTTTGGAAGTTAGGTAGGTTGGTGACAATGTTGCTGGCCACTCCTAATCCCCTAACTATCTAGCCTAGCATTCCATTTATGTCGCTTCGTTGGCAAAATTCCCCAAAGAGCCTTACGACCCCGCAGCATATATCTCCCTTAGTGACTTCTGCAGTAGCTGTTGGATTAGGAAGAGATGAAAATAAAGGAGCAGTTCTTCAATATGTTCGTCATAAGATGATAATCATCAGACCCGCGTTAAAATTCAATTTATCGACTTTTGACTACCATTCATGATATCTTTTAGATCAGTCTGCAGTGTCTAAAAGGCGATTTAAAATGATAACAAATAACAATATGAAAATTTGAAATTCGTCTCCACGATCTTTATCACAGCTTAGAAACGGAACTGGGCAACATTGTACTGTTTTTCCTGGAATGGCGAGAAGCTCCGATCACAGAGAACAAGCTGGCATCTTCTTTGGAGAGCAGTTCGCAGACTGGTCTGCTTTTCAAAATTGAGTGCCGTCTTCTCAGCAAAGATCTATGTCATGCCGGGTACAAATACCTTTCAGAACGAAAATATGGCACTACGCTCGGTTCACAAATCTCTTTTGGATAAGTCCCACTCAACTTTTGGCCACATGGTGAACAACATGCAAGTTCCCCAACTACGAACTTTTTCACAGCTGAAGAACAGAAAGAAAGCATTCCACACCTGCTTTTTGACTGTTTGACACTTCTAAGAAAACTTACTGACCATCTGCAAAAATATTTTAACATGACCTCAGCTGTTTGGCAAATTGTTTACGAGGTAAAGTGAATTTACTAAAAACAATCAGTTGATTTAATGAGTTTCCTTCTAAAAAAACTTCATCCATGACATTTTTTAAAAAAAGGCTAACTTCTAAGAGTTTTCTTACTGCACCCAACTTGTTTAAGCTGTTTCGAGTTTCCTGCCGCCTAGTTTTGGAAAATTCACACAAAAAGCTAACCTAATTCAAAGACAGTTAAAAATGTTCCCTTCCAAAAACTCCTAAACACTTGAAAGAACCAGTTTACAGCTCAGAGTAGGCGCTGCAAATCTAGGCCTCTCTGCACTTGTCTCTCGTACACTGCCTAAATGAGACCCCCCCACAAAACAAAACTAACAAAATGCTTTAAACTATTTCCACCTATATTTTATTGAACAGACTCACTAAGCAAAATCTACTTCAAATGTCAACAAGTTGTAAGGTAAAGATGATGAACACGACAATAACGACGTTGAGGAGGAGGACGACAGTGGGACAGATTGTACTTATAGCTCGCTATTTCTAGTTTTGTTGTATGCGAAAATCGATTGCCAACAATTTAGTTACGACTGTGTGCAATTTGAAGTCTATTTTGTTGTTGTTGGCAGTCACAAACAAAGTTGAAGACAAATATATATAGTAAATAAGTATGTTTATATACAAATACACATAGAGATTATTTTTAAGGTGCGCACTTTTGAGGTTGGTCCTGCTGATTTTCCAAATGCAACAACGCCTGTTCGTTTACCGTTTTGGCTATAGTCATGGGCGCAAGCAGAGGGAATGCTTGGGGGTTTTGGACTGCCCCGAGTCGATATTCATACATCCAATTAGAAATTCTTCTAAGAATACAGTTATGATCATCAAACATTTTTTGTTTAAGTACCGGGGGTAGATTTTAAAGCCTCGGACCAAAATATCATAATACATAATTTCGACATAGAGCCAATCAGAAACCCGACTAAGAATGAAGTTTGGAGCATCGAAATTTTTTTGTTGGTATATACTGGGTCTAGATTCAAGGGGTTCAGACCATCCCAGCTAGAAATCACACTGTGAATGAAATTTGGATACACCCCTGGTTGTCCACGGTTGTACTTCTTAGAGATCCGGACCCCCAAAATTTCTAAAATTTTTCAATATTTCTTCGTCTCACTCAGAAATCCCACTCCGAATTAATTTATTGTTATTTTTTTTTCGGTCTACTAGGAGAGGAGTTCAATGCTCCGACATATCCTGACTGAAATCCAACAATGAATGAAGTTCGGAACGCCTACCGAAAATTAAATCTGCATACGTCAATGGGAGGACCCCAGTGGTACGGAACATATTCTATACAGTGCCTTTAGCAGAACCCAGTCGAAAATCAATTTGGAAACTCTGACAATTTTTTCCTGAAATACGCTCCTGATTGTGCTCAAACTTGTTCTTGAAGTTGTTCTGAACCTCCGAAAGGTCCATAAATTTTATGCTACATTTTTATGATAAATGAAGTCTCGAATGCCTACAGAAAATTGTATCCGGATCCTTAAAATTCGAAACGTTTTTAACTTACTCTCAAAAATCACACCGTGAACGCAATTTGGAAGCCCCAAAAATATTCCTTCTTGAATACGCCCCTGCTAGTGCTCGTTATTGTTGTTGTACTACTAGATGTTGCATGCAACGGGCTTTTGAATCATGACTGCCAACAATCGAATATCATCGCTTGAACTGAACAAGAGGCAACTTCGGTGGCGGCAACTAACTGTGCGGCGCGTTCTTTGACAATTTTCAACGCCTTCGGTCGATCACCGCGCACCCAACGACGATCCAGCAGTGTGGCATGAGTTGGCAGCTCTGGCCATAGATGCTGCTGTTTGATTTTTGATGCTTGGGTTTGTTGGTGGTGTTGTTGTTTTTGTTGTTTTATCAACGCTTTGATGGTTTTATTATTATTTTTCCAAGGCATTTCCTATTGTGTAATGCTTAGATACATACTATAAAAAAATATTTTGATGTGCATTTGGATTTGCATGCCAACTGAGGCGCGCATCATGGCTTGCATTCTTCAACAATGAGTTGCATATTAATTAGATTCATGATTTATTGTAAGCATTTTTTTAGGAATGTATCTTTCGACAAGTGAGCAGCACAAACAAAGTCATAGTTCACACACATTTGTTTGCCTAAAGTTAAAAATTCCAGTAATTTAAAAATATATACATAAATAGAAAAAAAAAAAAAAACAATTGTTTATTTGTCAAGCCACTTTAAAATGTTGCCTCTGTCAACAGCAAGCAGCAATGGCCTAAAACAAATGCCTTCAGGTTATTCATTAACACCTTTTTATTGTTATTTCACACCCCCGCCAACTTGGTCAACTTCACAAAACTAACTTCTAATAGAAATTCCATGTGAGTTTTTTTTTTGATGTCTTCGGTCATCTTATTTGCTCAAATGGTAATGAGCACGCAAACGAACCTGTTACCACTTTGGGATTTGTAAAACAGACAAAGACATCAGTTCCAGAGACATGATCTGACAGGTTTCTTATATATTTTATAATTGTTGATTGTTTGGTTGAGTGTTTTTTTTTTTTTCTGACTGGTTTCGTTTTGGTGCCTTTTCAACAAGCATTTATTTATATTTTTTTTTACAATTTTTTAACACTTTATCAAAATTTTAATGTGGTTATGACTTGTTATAAATTCTGCATGTTCTATTTGCAGAATTGTTCATATAGTTGACTCAGTTCAAAATGCATATATTTATTGTATATTTTGCATGTATAGTATATCCAGTAAACAATATCCGCTATTGTTAGTATTTTATTTTAACTTATTTCCCACAGTTTTTAAGTTGGCTTTTACAGTTTTGTCTCAAAGTTGACGTAATTATCTTTTGAGTCATCAAAGTTAGAAGAGAGTGCATTAAACAAATGCAGCCAACAATAATATTGACAACAACAACAACTTCAAGTACAAGACCGCAACATGCATCATCTTGTTCAGCTTCCGTCATTATAGGCAGGGTCCTATGTTTCAACTTAGTCAGTTTCGGGCATATAGAGTCTTTCATTTAGTTTGTAATGTCTAAAGGAGCTGGGTGTGAGCTGTCAACTTGACATAGTAGATACGTAGTATTGATATAGTTTCAAATTCTTAGCTCTTCTTCTTGTTTCTAATCTTCAGCTTGTTTTGTCATCTATGTATCAGCTAACGAATCCAGATGATATGAAACTGTATATACCATTTTCTATTAGATTATGAATTTTTGATTTGCCCGTAAATCTGTCCTAATAAGTTAGTAGGGTCAAGATTTTAACTAGCCAGAAGAAAGCTTGGCAGGCCACACGTTCGTTATTTCATAGTTATAAATATTGATATAGACAGCGATTTGAACATCTATGTTTATATGAAGATGTAGGTTAGATCTAGAGAGATTGTAAACTTATGACGATATTTGAACTCGTTAAACTTTACGGAAATTTCCAAACGAAACTTGAGAACAGTGATCGTTATTTTCATAATTTGTAAAACAAAAAAAAAAATAGGTTTCTCACTAAAACTGAAAAATACCTCTTCTTTTTATAATAAAAATTCAAAATAAAAATCCCACAAATTAAAAATTTAATTAAAATATCTTTGAAAGCAATGATTGGCGCATTTATGTGATGTACAGTTCAATGCCCATTCCATCGTCCTTGATGAAAATTAAGGATCACACAAAAAAAAGATTTAATTTAAATAACTCTTGAACAAGTTATTTGTAAAGCTGTTTGTGAAGAAGTCAGAGAAAATGAGTCTATAACCACTTTTTTTGGGTAGTTCTTTTTAAAAATATGATACATTGTCCCTTGTACTTTCATCCAAAACTCTTTTGACGCTTTGATTTTTTTCAACACCATAACTCTTTCCCTGCTTAAGACAATAAACTAGAGTGAGGTAAAAATTTAAAAAATCCAAAATATATTAAATTTATTACCCTGTTTCTAAAAAAACTAAAAAAAAGAATCTTTTTGTAGATGTGTTAAGGTGTGTGTGTTAAATGAATTAAAAATCTAATTTTTTTATTTCTAAAAAGAGCACCGCATCCTCTTACCGTAGCCGTATCATACCATTTCATATTAACAGAAAAAAAATGTTCAAAAACCAATTTTTTTTATGGAAAGTTAATGCCGGAATTTCAAAGTCTGTCACTAACTCCATCGAATTAAATTTCTATTTAATGATACACTACTAAAAAAATTAAACTAATAAAAATCTTACTAGATATTAAATTTAAATGGGAAAAAAAGACAGAAAAAAGATTCTAAAAAAAGTTTCTATTATAACTTAAATTTAATAAATTGTTTCTAGTTTTTAAGTTTTGCACAAAAAGTTTTTTTTTTAAATATATGGAGAAAAAGCTTTTTCACAAACCACAACTTACAAGTTTAAAAAAATGTATTCCAAACTAAATTTTAAAAACAATAAGCTTGCCAGTTTTGTCGGGCACAAATGCAGAAATTTAGAACTAATCGACTAATGATGGCAGCAACACTAACAACGATGCAGAGATGCAGAAGTGCCAGACTTACAAAGTAAGCAACAACAATCAGCTGTTAACAAGTGCCATGAGGCATCCTATATTTTATTTTTATACTAGTAGATATTGGCGCTTTAAAATAATAAACAATGCAACACAGTTGGGGGCAAAAGTGTCCTTCTTTTTGTAGTTAAAGGTCTGGCTCAGGCAGAAATGCAGATTTCATTAGTAAAAGTACTTGTTGAACACCCTAAATGTTTTGATAGAAATAAAACAGTTTGGTGGATGATGATGGTTGAGGTTTGGATTTAATGATTCTAGTATTGCTTTAATAAAATTAATAAACTAAAAAAAAATATGTTTTAAATTTTAAGCAATATATATGCTTAATGCATATATATTCTCTTAAGTAAATAGCTGAACACCATTCTCTAGCGCTTAAAGGGTATCTAAAGATTTCCACTACCCACTTAATGTCATCTTTTTTATATGCATTTCAGTGTTTGTTTAAAGGAAAATTTGCAACTTAATTTTTATGACCAAGGAGATGAAAATGTTGCCGTCATAATTTGTGTTGTGCTTGTGGTTTCTACTATAAGAAAGAAACGGAAAGCAAAAATCAACTTTATGATATTTTTGTGGCGAAAGGGGAAAAGGGCAACATAAGATTATAAAATGTAGTGAGGAGAAATGTCAAGTGCAAAGACGACACATAAATACACTATTGACATTAACACACAGGGAAGAGTTCTTCCCGCTGTCTGCAATGGATTGCATTTTGCCCCGTCATCTTGCAGCAGTCGCAACATCTGTGCACAATTTGTTGTTGCATGCAGCATCCCCGCCGTGGTCCCGAGGCAACAACACTTGATGATGCATTGCTGTTATTTTTAATTATACCCAGCAACAATGTCTCGTATACACACACACACACACGTTACATGTAAGTATCTATGAGATACATTTATTAATTGCATAGTCGCTATTAAACTTGACACATTTGCATATGACGTCACTACATGCTGTTGACATTTAAGGCTATCGGGTCATTTAACCATACACCCAAGTAGCTTGCTATTTATTACTATGTCTCTCGGCATTTGAACTTTTCCTTTACCCTCTTGGGGGTTTTTTTTTCCAATATTTTATTATTTATTTTTGCAAGGCAGCGCCTGGGCTTGCCTATTGTGTGCTCAAGTGGCACTTTTTGGAATGTCTACAATATATGTATATATATGTATCTTTTGCACATATGCACCAAATGTCAAGGAGCTGTGGGCAATGCTTTGATCTTGCTTTTATTTACTTAACTTTATATTTATGTACATGTGTTCATATTTGACTATGTGGTAAGTTACAATGGGTTAAATAAAAAATTTGTATAGATTTTTTTGATATTTTCTTTTTAAACGTTGTACTTTGATCTATTTCACAATATTATCTTTACATAAAAAAAAAAAAAATTAAATCAGATCGAGCAATTAATTACATATTTTTAGGTTAATTAACAAAATTGTTTCTAACTTGTTTAGCAAGGAGACCTCGTTTTATATTTTATAAATATTTATTTTATAATCAATTCATACGTAATATATTTTTTTAATTTGTTACACAAAATATTTAATTTAATTTTCGTTTTGTTGTCAACACGAATATGCAACAACTTGCCTGCGCCATCTAGCGGCAAACACTGGTAGACTAAAAAAATTAAGCATTAATATACGGACACACTGAAAAAACAGTAAAAATTGAATATGAGATTTAAAGAAGAGGATGATACAAAATTAAAATTTTGGTCATAGATCCTATATATGTTTTGGCTCAAGAACAGCAACTTCCAATAAAAAAGTTGGTGATAAAATTTTATTCTGCCTTTTCTGCAGCATTTTTGAGAATTCCCCAAATTTATGCTTAAGTTTTAATAACTTTTATTAAAGGTAAGTGGTATATAACATTGAGATGGAGACATCGGAGACCCCTTACAATTACTTCCAAGAGAAATTGATGTAGACATGTCCTCCCGTCTGACGGCTTGAACGCCTAGATCTCAGAGATGGTAAGAGCTAGATAACCCTCATGTTATGGGAAACAAGTTTTTCATATTTTTTTCGATATCGGGTTTTAATTCATATAGCTACCGCAGCGATTTTATGTAGCACTTCAAAGAAAGAAATTTCTTTGAAAACAAAGCTCTGCTTGTAAAAATAGGCATACCATATAGGCTGTATAGGAAGTATGTAAGCATCATGCCTAATTGGACCAAAATCGGATAATTTATTTATTTGTTTCTTGTGATGACACAGGGTATCCCAAAAACGTCTGCGGCCCATTTCAACGTCCCTTTTTTCTAACTTAAAAAAATTCGTTATACAAAGAGAATTTTGAAATTGGTTATAAGAAGATCGAAATGAAATTAATCTCGTAGGAAATATCAGTGTAAATGTAAAAAATTGATAGTACGGTCATTTCGAGAATTTCTATAGGATTGGGATCAAAAAGATCAAAGGTCTACAATTAAAACATGATCCATTTTCTTGACATATGTACACGTATGAGAAGCAGGTGCAAACATGGGCTAAGGTCAATTCTGACTCCACGGATTTGGCTCATAGATAATGCTGTTAGAGGATGTTTTAGTGGCCGAATTGGATAATCCAAAAAGGTCTAGGTGCAGCCATTGATTAAGAGCTCAAATTTTTCTTAAATTATTGTTGGACTTGACATTTTCGGATTAACCAAGACCGTAAAGAAAATGAGCAGTTGGTAAATTAAATGTTTTGTCTGAAATTAGACCGCCAAATATCTAAACATAAAGTCTTTGGGAAGCGAATCCAAAATTCTCTAAAAAAAAAAGAAAATTTTGGATTCGCTTCCACACGCGGTCAAAAGTCCGATTGGGCTGAAATTTCGACAGTAGCCGTCTACTATACGATAATAAATTTCTCTTGCGATAGTAGCGCCATCGGACGGTGAGGCTAAGAACTTATCGGACCACCCTCGTATATTCGACACAGCTCGGAAGTATTAAAAATCAAAAATGAATTTGGAAATATATTTACTACAGAACGAGTGGACTTCGATCTTTTAACTTGCTTCTGATATAACATAGTGTTCCAAAGTGTTTACAATTTTGAAAATATCGTTTATTTAGAGCTAAGTGCAACAACAGAGAAAGAGTTTCCTTTGACTTTGATTTAAGCTTTTCTGCATTGTGTGCAGCTATTGATTATGGCTTAATACCATTAACCTGCTCTACTTGGTCACACACTAGACACACTTGACGAAGTGCCTAGCTTGACACCAATTGAACATGCCCCAAACGCCCAGATCTCAACTCAAGCCGCGTCAATAATGTCTCAATAAAGTTTGCCCTGCACTCGGTTCATATCATAATGCTACCATAAGGATTCGTGTCATGTCATGGCACCAATTCATACAAGTCAAGCAAAAACGGAAGTGTCGGCACAAGCCAAAGCTCTGGGCCCAAGTCCTACAAAACAAAACAGTAGGAACAAAAAATGTGAGACAGTCGGGACGGTAACCGACAGTTGGATACACTGCATCCGCTTTTCCAAAAAATAATTATTTGTGACAAATTGTTCAATCAACTTTTTTTTGTTGATTAGGCTGACATGAATCTACTTACAAAATTTGATGGCTCTGCTAAAGTCAGATATTTTTACAGTTTATGGGTGTTAGCAATACTAGAAAACATAAATCATTTCGATGCTTTAACTTGAAAATATCGATCTATCGAAATATCGAATTTTATATTAAGGTAATATAAGGAATTAATATTCTGTTCCGGCCAGAATTTTCGTCTCAGTATGAAAACAGGCATTATAGCTACTACCATAATTTATACTTCGATATATCGATACATCGTTGTTTTCCAATTAAAAGCATCGAAAACATGTATGTTTTTCAGCATTGGGTTCTAGCGTGTTAAATTGTTAAATAATGTGCAACTTCTGATGAAAGTTCTTATGGTCTCTCACGCCTCCATCTGCCTCTTCCAGACATGTATTTTCCAAATCCATAGTACCCTTGCTCCCGTGGATACAGAGTATAAAAACAACAATAAAAGTGGCCGGTTTATGCCGAGCCTGAAACTTTGCACTCGATAACTACTCTGCTGCATTGGCCGTGCCTGCCGTTAAAATATCAATATAATTGCTCTAGCCATGGCAAGGTTGCCGGAGACCCCCAAGCCGGCGTTATATCCTTGTAAATCACTACGCCAAAAAGTTTGCTTTCCTTTGTTTTGTCACGTTATTGTATGTGCCGTGTACTGTGCTTTTTAGCCATGGCTTAAACAATGCAAAGTTCCGACTGCGCCTTTTTGGCAGTTGCCTGCCATGCCAAGTCGGGGGTAACCTTCGTATGTTTTTCGTCTCGATGGGGATTTCTGTATGGGGTTATCAAATATTTGGCAAAGTACCAAAGTTAGCAAGGTGCCAGGCAGTAACTTATTTGATTATTGATGGAGGTAATTTCGTTTTCGTATACTTTAATTTAAAAATTTTCTTTTTGGCTGAGATCCAACAAGGTTTGCGATATGAAGTTTTCTCCAAAATTAAATATGTGGGTTGATTGCTGTAACACATTGTACTTATATAGAAATAAGTATAAATTGTTAAAGCTTGTTTTATATGAGAATAAGATTACAAATTGATTATGCTTGGTTTGCTTGTGTCTTTTTGGTGCTTATAGGTCGTATACGTAATGTGTGAAAAATAGTTAAAAAGTAGCTCAGTAGTAGGAAAAGTGTTTGGTAGTTCGGGCACATATGGGTCGTATACTTAATGATTATGAAGCTTAAACGTGTATTCGCTCAATTCAGTTCAATGTAATTACATTCAATTCAAAATTTCTGCTTTTTAACAGCCTTGTCTTAAATTAAAATAGCTTTAAAAGAAATTAGTTTGAAATGTGTGATGGGGCTTAAATCGTAAATAGCACTTAGGCTAGAGGCCCATAGAATGCTTTTGCCAAGTATTAGCAGTATTCCCAGTGGTATATAGTTTGGAAAACACCAAAGCTAGCCTTCTCATAGACCCAGCTACAACAAAAGCCATTGCCCATGTACCCCGCTTTACGACCTCGGATGTTATGTCTTGGTTTGTGTTTTGATCGCTCGCTTCGGTCTTCATTAAGTTAAAATATCCTTACCGCTGGAAGCACTTAACCTTTCTCCTGTCTACATGTATGTAGATTGTATAGGTATGACTCATTCACTGAGTAATATTCGATATGGTTAGAGCTGCCTTCTTATTGCAGATTAGCTTTCTTTTAGTGACGATGACAGATGACTTTTGACAAGAATAGTCATATACTTTGAAGCTTGGATTAAGATGTTAATCCACAGTTTACCATACGGCATAGAAGGCAGCCAGAAAATAACGAGGTGCCTTAGGGTTTTCCTTTAACTCAACTAAGACGTACGTTAGCTTTTAGAAAGGTAGATGTTTTTATTTTTTACTTTCTCGCTATCGTCACAGCACAAACTTCTCTCTCTTAGTTTACTCAGTCGGTATCAGCAGCTCTTCGATGGTAGTTCTTTTAAAGCGGTGAGTTTTCTTAAGGGGAGGTTCTTTCAAATTTGGCCGAAAAGAAGGCAAAGTTTGGGAATTATTTGTGGCATGACATACAAACTTCTTGTTTTGATTGTTAAATGCTATTTTTATTGTACAATTAGTGGAAATTTTTTTCTCGACGAAATTCAAAATGGCGGCTGAAAAATGGCGGCTCTTGTCTGCCTCTGCCCGCATAATATCGTCACGGCATTTCAGTTCTCCAGCCTCTTGTAGTGAACCGAAAAGAAAAATGTTTTTTGTTTATAGAAATTCATGAAATTCTGTATGCTTTAACTAAATCAGAATGAGTTTTGACGAAAAATTAACTGAAATGCGGACGTTTGAAAATAATTTTTTTTTTTCACTTTTTTTTGTGATTTGACCTTGCTTTGAAATAACAATTTAAAACTTTTTCATGTATATCAATAATATAAGGCATACAAAAAATTATATCCTTTCAAATATGGTTTAAATGAAGGGAATCGGAACAATAGATCAAGAGTTATGCTTGAAATGCAGATGAAAAACATGGTTCCGAGAAAAACGCGTTTAAAGTTTTTCGAACGTCCCTCAGCGCGAGTGACTTAGGTGCGTTCAAGACGCTCTATTTCTATAATTATCGATCGCATCGAAAAATCCTTTCATACAAATATTCTACGAATATGTAGCTTTCATTTTTTGTAAAAAAAAAAATCGTTTTTGTCGATTAAATTTAAAAGAACCTCCCCCTAATGCTAAAAAATTAAATAACAATACACAAATGTATGTCGCAGAGACGTATCGTTATCATTTGTGTAAGTTTTAAAATTTTTTGTGCGATGAATTTTAAGATAATTTTATAATTACTTTTTGGTTGAAAATAATAGCTAAAAAGCCAAGGTCAGAGGGTACGGAGTGGGAAGCGAATATATTATTGATGTGAGTGAAAGCGAAAATACATCTTTTGAAGATGACGTGTTTGGTACCAAGGAGGATAGTCATGTAGGAATTTCTTTGAGAGATAAAGGCATACCTTTTTCGCACGAGTTACCAAAGATGCGATTCTTGATGTCGCTCTCTAGACATAAACAGATGAGCCAATGTCAATATTTTTTGGTACGCCCTGGTATGGTAGTCGTAATCCATTTTTTGCCATAGCCCAAGCCCTTAAGTCGAGGAGATTATATATTGCCCTTTAAAAGATAGTTAATGCCAACGCTATCGAAAATCCTGCTTCAAAACATTCAAAGTGCCTCACCTGAAAAAAAAACTATTCTGGAAGCATCAGCATTTAAAGTAACATGGGCATCAATTCTGAAGCTAGTGTTAAATGTCCTTTATCAAAAAAAAAGAGGTGATACTAAAAAAAGCAACAAACGTTGGATATTTATAACTAAAGATTATTGAAGACCAACACACTTTTTCTTTAAGATTTAAGAACCATATATGAGTCCTTGAATAATTTTTGCAAAATTTTTGTAATTTTTTTTTCGTTTTATATTTATTAAGTTATTAAGTTTGTATATTAAAAGTATATTAATGTATAAAAAATTGACTAAATAAGGGGTTTTCATTACAATCTGTAAACATTTCTTGTAAAAATTACATTTAAAAAAGTAAAAACAAACATCTTTACTGGGTAAATTGATGAATAAACTATGTAATGGATTTAGTACTAGAAAAATTCGTTCTATTGGCATTTTTTCTGGATTTCAGAATTTTGTACTTTAAAAATTTTAACCAAATCTAAGAAATGTGTTCTACATATTAAAAATTTCGTGCTAGGCTTGCAATTAATTTCCGAAGGTTGCTTTTCAAGTGCGATTTTTATCTCAGTGTATATACAGAAAGATTTTCAAAATATAAAAACTAAGATTATCAATTAATTATTTTGGAACTGACCATAATCACTGGTAACTAACGTTACATAAGGTATCCGCGGCCATATGCCTGACTTTGGGAAATGGAATCTAAGAAGAAGAAGGTTTCTGAGGTGCAAAAGCCATGGTCGAATTCTAAAGAGATTCGGAGAATTCGAATTCGAATAAAACGGCTTTGGCCCGAACCGAGCGTGTGCTTATTTTTTTTACCATTGCATAGGGATTCCAAAAAATTTCCCATCAGATGTAGGTGGATTTTTTAAATAATTGGAATATAGTTACGTTCTAGCTGTAAACCTTGAGTATTTCTTTATCAAGGCAAACTAATTTTTTGGATAAAGCATTCATACAATATCTTAAAAAAAATTTAAATTCAACAATACCATAAACTACTATTTTCACTATTCAAAACAATAGTAAAAAAAACCTATATCGAGTCTATATTTAATTTTTTTAAGATCTGTAAAATAGTCAAGGAAATCTAACAGCTACGTACGAGAGGGCCTAAGGTCTAGTTACTCGTTGCCCTACTATTTTATAAGTTATAGTACACCCATACCTCGCTATACGGCCGCTCTTTATACGGCATTTCGCTATAACGGCCCTCTTCAATTAAGGCACGTTTTCGATTTACGGCCTAAAATGTTTCGCTATAACGGCAAAAAAAACTTTTTTTCGATGTCGATATATAACATGTAGATATAAGGTAAGGTGTCTAAAGAACGCTTAACTTAGCTACTTGGTGTAAATGTAAGGCATATTACCTACGCCGAACTTTCCGACAATTTATAAGGGAAACCGATGGCAAATCTTCAATTAAAACATTTTGGAAAAGCTATAACATCAAGGATGATCAATTTAATCTTATTCCAAATTAATTAGTCGTAATTGATTGTGGGAATTTTCTTTTGCTGTAATACAAACTCTTGATACATCAAAATTATTTTCTACTTTTTAGTTCGGTTTACTATTAAAGCGTCTTTTTTTAGTTTTTTTAAACTATAATTTTTATACCCTGTTTTTAGGTTTTTGGAGTCTGTTATTATTTTATGTACAAATTTATGTACTTGTTATATATGTATTTTTGATTTAAATTAAATAAAAAGATGGCGTACGTTAAAGTCGGGCGCAGACGACTTTGGGATACCCTGTACCACCGCACTGCATTTAAGTCCGGTACATTGCTTAAGAATTCCAAAAGATGTCTTTTGCAAAAATTGCAAACAAACGAAACGCAACGAATTTTGTGCACAACAGGTTTTTTGCCCGATCGGCCCTATGGCAGCTATATGATATAGTCAACCGATTTTGATCAAATTTGCTACAGTGCTTGGGAACTCTAAAAAACTTCTTAATGCCAAATGTGGTTACGGTATCTTCACAAATAAACGAAACACAACGAATTTTGTACAAAACACGATTTTTT
The DNA here is from genome assembly GCA_949987675.1 of Chymomyza fuscimana. Taxonomy (NCBI): domain Eukaryota; kingdom Metazoa; phylum Arthropoda; class Insecta; order Diptera; family Drosophilidae; genus Chymomyza; species Chymomyza fuscimana. The sequence goes on along the minus strand of OX465088.1, from coordinate 120,220,200 downwards.
GACCGATTGGTCCTATGGGAGCTGTATGATATAGTCAACCGATTTTGATCAAATTTGGTACAGTGCTTGGGAACTCTAAAAAACTTCTTAATGCCAAATTTGGTTACAATATCTTCACAAACAAACGAAACACAACGAATTTTGTACAAAAAACAAATTTTCGACCGATCGGTCCTATGGGACCTATATGATATAGTCAACCGATTTTGATAAAATTTGGTACAGTGCTGGGGGTTTCTAAAAAACTTCCGATTGCCAAATTTGGTTATAATATCTTCATAAGCAAACGAATTATCCATCTAAAACTTTTGCTTTTTTTCGAGGTCCTCTGAAACACCCCTGGGAGCTATTTAATGTAGTCCCGATATCAAAAAAATAAAATAAACTTGTCTCCAATGGATTAATAAGGGATCTTATCTGAAAGTTTGGTTGCTCTAGCTCTTACCATCACTGAGATCTAGGCGTTCATACGGACAGACGGACAGACGGACATGGGTGTATCGACTTCTCTAGTCACTCTGATCATACTTTAGGTAACTTTGGGGGGTCTCCGACTTCTCCTTCTGTACGTTACATACATTTTCGGCTTGCACAAACACAATATACCCTTTGTACCATACGGTACAGGGTATAAAGATAAAATGCATTTTGAATGATAAACCATGTTACATATTTAACAAATTTGGAACCGATCCCATTGAATTTGTATGAATTTGTATTAGAATAGTTGATTCCTTATACGGCTTTTCGCTTTACGGCCAAGTTTCGTGGAACGTATCTAGGCCGTAAAGCGAGGTATGGGTGTACTGTTATTGTATTATAATTAATATTTGAATAAATAAATAAAAATAAAATTCAACAATTCGGAAAAATTTGATTGAACCAAGTGCGCTCGACTTGTTAAAAAATTAGCAAAAAACAAAAATGGAAGTATCGATCCACACCATACTTGGTTTATTTTTTTCAGCTTAGACTCATTCTTAGGTTAAGAATCTACTAAGTACTACCCAAAGTGTTCTATTCACCTTTGATCTTTCAACAGAGGCGCGTCTCAAGCGCACTCGATAACGACGAATAGTCGGTCATGCAAATTTGTGCTAAAAAGTCATTTACGAGTATCTTGACTGCATTTCGTTTGCCATGCAACATGTTGCATAATATTTAAGTGTGTTTTACACGTTGTTGCAACTTAAATGAAGACTAAAAGTTACTAACCGCTAATTTTGGGTAGTCAAATATTTATGTTTATGTTTACTTATTACTATTATATGAAGCTTTTGATTTACTACGCTGTATATTTGAAAAACTAAAATAAATTACTTTTGTGGCTATTTGGAAAAACATTTTCCAAAATTTGCACAACTTATATTGTCAACCATGACAGTAGTGTGGGGCGTCACTAAATCCGCTGATGGGCTTAACTTGGTTTCCAGTAACAAAGATCTATTTGTTTTGCTAAATTTGGCAACTTTAGGCTTCAAAATGTGTAGCTAATTTCAGAAACCGCTTTTGATGACTTTGACTTATATAGAAAGTTGGCCAGGAAAATGAGCTGAGATCTTGGGAATTTGGGAAATTACAGATACTTGTATGCGTCTATTCAATTTTGTAGACTTTTTGCAATTATACTTGTCAAGTTCTGGTCTTACTTTTATAGCTTTGAATAATTGTTTAAGTCAGACAGTGCAATAAAAATTAGGCAAAACAAATTACTTTTGACCAGCTAACCTCAAAACCAGGAAGAAATCCTTTTATTTAAAACTAACAATATTCACATGAAAAAACGTTAACGAGATATATTTATTAGCTTTGGGGAAAACTCTGTTTAATTACAGTTAATTAGCTTTGTGTTCTGGAACTACTTGGTAATTTTTACCATTAAATTTCATTTCATAGTTAATTACTAAAACGTAAGCCCGCAAATGGGTGGAAATACGTAAAAAAAACAGAAAAACAGAAACTAAGACATTATACATTAAAATAACAGCCAAATAAAAGCGGAAAGATATGGCTTAAGACGAACAGTATATACTCTAACCCATTTGGCAAAATGGAAAAAATGTTTCTTTTTTTTTAATATAATCAACAAATATACATTATACTGTCAAATATGATTACTTTATCTTTTATGGTTTCCAAAGCCATTTTTCTCACTAAAACTTTTCTAAGCAAATTCAAATCAAACAAAATGACACTTGTTAAAGCTCACGATCAGGCATATTTGCTCTAGTGCCCGTTGTAAGGGTTGCTCTTGTCGTTACTTGGGCATTTTGCATTTTTGCCAAAGTACAAGAAAAAGTCAACACCCTAATTGGCTTTTAATGATTCTAAAGTTTTGAGATTCGATTGAATTTTATTTTGCATTTTTATGAATTGCAGTTCATAAAAGCTGGGGCAATTTTTATCAGACCACAGGAGAAAACCTATCCCAAAACCGAGTTTTGGCCGTTTTCTAGAAGAGGCTGCATACGTTGTGATGAATTTCATTATTTCGTATGATGAGGGGTCCTCGGCAAAGAGCCCTTATAAAGGTTAGTGTGTTCGTTTATTGGGAAGTCTACGGTCTCTAGTCTGAGCTCATGTAACATTCGTATTCAGTGATAAGGTAAAAGGCCACGGATTCGGATTCAGCGATGCCCGGCGATGTTTTTCATAAGTTTTTGGGGACGCTGAAAAACCCTAGGTTCCTGATATAGACTTCAAAAAACGTGGTGGATTTTTTAAATAATCTCGGTTCCCTTGGGCCCCTACACCTAAGGTTTGGATTCAACGGCTTATAATCCTTATGGCTAGCCACTTTGTTTTTGTTTCGAAGTTAAGTTCTATTAAGTTCATTCAACAAAAAAATATTCCGGAAATTCTTATTTTTACTAAAGAGTTATATTCGTAAGAGTAAATATTCGCTACAATTAAAGGTTAATTTTTAAACGATATTTTTGACCAAAATTAAGAAACTTTTTTTTTTTTTTTTTTAACAAATTAAATCTAGTATTTAATACTGAACTTCATATTAATTTAACAATCACTAGCTACTGAGTCCTTCGACTCGCAATATGAGCTTCTAGCCGATTATACTATATATACAATTTTGTAGCTTTAGTAAAATTGTATATTTTTAAAATGTTAGATTCTGAGGGTGTTTCTAGTAATTCAGATGGGGTCTGAGATCCAAAGAAGGTAGCTCTGTGCTCTGAAGATATGGATAGAGTGGTTTAGGTTTAATCCTACATCAACAAAATAATGATGCATCTGTCCTGGAATTCGTCTTGCGCGATTCTCTTGTTGCGACTAGCAAGCAGCCTGCGGGGGGGTTCTTTGACACCTTCTGACGGACATCCAAACTATGCACAAATAAAAATAAAATCCCTAATGCCAAGTAAAGGGGAAGAAAGACCACAATTTAACTCCTAATGGAAAAGTAAAGAAAAGAAAAAACTAATATTACCAATAAACTTCAGGGAGCTATGCAGATGGTACCATAGCTCTCGCTATGGAAAAAAACACCGTTTTACGGGTACATAACCACAAATATCTCAAAATCCTGACGTGATGGGCCAATTCTGAAGCCGGATTCGGATTCTACGCAGGAAATTACTTCGGAAATGACCCTTAGCTTTCCAACAACTGACATGACCCCGGAATTTGTAGGCCTGTGTTATCAATCTGACATCGAATCATTCCGCCTTCAAATTGCTTTATATATAGTGCAGACAGTTCATGAATTCAGACCAAAAGTCAGAAAAATTGATAGATAGAAGAGCAGGCGGACTTATGGGTGGACGAACAGATATATAGGGTAGCCAAAGGGCGTAAGGACTTCGCAGATGAAATTATGTAGTCGGAAATGAAACTGTGCGAGCCGTGGGATCTATTGTCCGTCCTTCTAAATTTAAAATGATTTCCGGTTAACATTTAGTTAATTTAGCTAGTTCGGATCTTGCCGAGGACAAGATTTCCCAGTTTCAGTTGCGGCGCCACAATCAACAAATATATGCTACAAGGATTTCTTTTCTATGAGAAATATGTCAATCGGCCGTGCTCAGGATTTGGATTCGTTTTGAAGCCGAATCTTTGGTGCTCCTAATTTCACAAATTTTTTATGTGGTTTGAAACCGAATATTTTGTTGGAAGTGGAATTAAAAAGAATCGACAAAATATGTTTAAAAAAGTACGATTTAAAGTAAAGATTATAATTCAATATTATTATATGTATAGTAATAGCAAGGTGCACAGCTGCGGCAACCATATAAGCTGTTTTGTATCTAACAAAAATAATTAATAATAATACAACATGAGAATTTATCGGAAAGATAAGGGAAATATGCCAATTTATCGAAAATAAAAAGGGAAATATGCGAAGTTATCGAGTAAAAATTCGTTTTCCGGAGCACGCAAAAGAATCAAAATAACATTGTTCGTTTTGGTTTTTTCGTTTTCCGGAGCACGGCCGAATAATCAGTAATGGCTAGATTACTTTGATACCGCCTATACCCAAGTGTTGCAAAACATCAAATTTTGCTGAGCATACACTACGTCAGAGTATAACGAGAAGTCCAAAGCTGCAATGATCACGATGATGGCAGTAGCGACCATAAATGAGTCAACGACTGGACATGGACATGAACGACCAAAATGTGCTTGCGTGTGTGTGTTGACCAACTTCTTAGACCGTGTGTTGCCGCCCCAATCCTGCACTACTGTTGATTATGACGGTGGTCCATTGGCGTCGGTGACTCCGTCGTCATCATCGTCATCTTGGTCATCATCATCATCGTCGGCAACTCATAAGCCACAACTGAATGCAATGAAATAAAGAAACAAGTTAGCCGACGAGAGCCGTCAAGATGCTAAAGATTCTAAAGAAATGTTTATTAAAGTCGAGGATTTTATGATTATGCCAAGTTTATACTACAAGCGAGTCAATGTGTGTGTGAGTCCGAGTGAGTGTGTCTTTAAGCGTAACCAAGAACCTGACCATTGGTAGCGATGGTAGCAACCAAACCCAATGCACTGCGTTGGCAATTAAATTGGCCAACAACAATGTTTGCCACTGCCTCAACTCGTTGCCAATTTCACGTCGATGAAATGCCATTCATTTCATTTCAAAAAGAGCGAATGACTAGCCGGATTCGGCTTAACTGACCGACCAACTTCATGGTTGCCTATTCAAATTTCATTTTTGGAATTCGCGTTCCAGCTCATTTGGTAATTATGTGAAAATGCTTTTTGTTGGCTTGAACTTTTTCAGCCATTTGCCATTTGACTGCCATGCCGCCAGTTCCATATCCACATCCACAACCATGTACCGAGTCCCATGTCAACTTATTACATTTTCCTCAAAGTGTTTGCTGCCGTTTGTGTTTGCTAACCTGGACAAGTTGCTTGGCCTGGCTATTTGACCATTTGATTTTCTGGGCTTGTTAGCTGTAAGTTCTCCTCTATGGGTAGTAGCAGTATGTATGTCAGTGCCACTTGTCATATTTGTCAATAATCTTGCGCTTTGCCCACTACCGTTAGAATCTTTTGAAACTTGTTGATAAGCATTGAGAAGCGACGTTTTGAGGTTGGGTCATTTGTCAAAACCTCTGACTAGTTTTCTGGCTTGGAGATTGCTGCGATGAAAACTATTCATAAATATTTTGTATAATGGCTTGATGATAAAAAACCAAACTTACTATCGTCTAGAGGTTTTGAAAGAACACAAAAGAATTGCGAATTCCGTGGAACTAAGTGATACGATTATCTGCTGTCAGCTCATTTTCTGTGGGTTACTAAAAATGTTGTTAGTATGGTTCGATGAAGTGTTCAAAGCTATTGCTTTATGGCTTTGAGATTATAGGAAAATATGAAAAAATTATGCTATATATAATACTATTTTGATGATAAGAACGCCAATTTACCATCATTATAGGGCTCAGAGATCAATGCAGCAGTATTTAGAATACTTTGGATATATATTGGATACGATAATATATATCGATTTAGAGGTTTATATGATAGGAAAACAAATTTACTATCAGGAAGGTTTTACCAGATCATTGCTGGAATTCTAGAAATTTATAAAAAATTGTGTCTCCTTAAAAAAAATGTTTTAGTAGGGTCTGACATATTATTTATATGAAAATCGTTTCGAGATCTTTGGAAAAAAAATAGACCCTAATAATTTGTATAGCACAGGCCCACGCGGCTATGGTAGCGTCTGAATCTGAATGCGAGGTCCAAAAAACCACAGAATCCCAGGAGTTTTGATATAACCTCCAAAAACTCCATAAGATACTTTTTCGAATTAGGCTTTTCAACGAAGTTTTTGTGGATGCTGAATCCGAATCTGAGGTCTAAAAGACAACAGCATTCCAGATGTTCCAAAATAACCTCAAAAAAAGCAATATTTTTTTTCGATTTAAGGTTTTTAACGATGTTTTTGGGACGCTGAATCTGAGGTCCAAAAAACCCGGCGCAAGTTAACGCTCTGAGGTATTCTCCAAAATACCTCGTTTAATAGGGGATTTTTCAGGTTATGTCAGAGCCCCTCGGTGCTGAGATTCAGTGGCTTCAAATCCATATGGATCGCCCTATTATATGCAAAATTCACATCACTTGTAGTTAACATGGTCTGAACCCGAAAATCCTTTTTTTTTGCGAGCCTATGTTATTACATAACCTCCAAAACCCCGCACATTATTTTTTTCCGAGACTTGTTGTTCTACGATGTTTTGTGTATATTTTTGGAGACGCTGAGTCCGAAACTGACGTCAAAAGAGCCGGAGCACGTTAGGTTTCTGAGATAACCTCCGAAATAACTCGTTGCACGCTTTTGAGGTTATGTATGAGCCCACTCACACCACTTTTTGTTGCCATGTCTAATAAAGAAAGCAAATTTATTTAGTAAGGGATTTTGAGATTCATTCATAAGTATTACGAATCTGAGCTATTTTTGACAAAGTGTAATTTCCTAAAGGATACCTCTAAGAATATTACCTAATTTGCCTAAAACAAAATGTTAAAGTGAATTTCCCAAACGTGAAAAATATTATTAAAAATATTAAAGACTGAATAAACATTTGAGAAAACTGGACATTACCAGCTCGAACAACTGTCACTTTTGTAGACTTCGATTATTTGTCGACTGAACTGAATGTTTTGAAGTACTTTTTTTAACAAAATATATCTTGTACACGTACGTGTTAATAATTATTTTGTTTTTTTTTTTAAATTTAAAAGTGATCAGCAGTTTTCTCAAATTAATTAATTAATTATAGAAAAACTTGAACTGGAAATCGGAAAACCGATTTTTTGACTTTTACACTTAAACATCTTAAAGACACTATCACGATATATCTTGTTACTTTTAAAATTTGATATAAAATGGAAAAAATATTAATTTAATATACCTAATATTTTACGATATATGTGTTGTCAATCATAAGTCCACCTAAATATTGAATTATCGATAAACCGAGAAATAAACGGAATTTTGCAAGAAAAATGTACGAGATTGGCTTATAGCTCAATTGTATACGTAAAAATCGATGAGAACGATTTAAAAATTTTTAGTTAATTTGTTTTGCTTATTATTAATAACGGTATATTAAGAATATTATAATTGAAAATAGACGCACGGAAAAGTCAACACAAATAACTTTAAAGTTGGAATTTACAATTTTTTTGCAATGTATGTATGTGGGCATGGTTATATACAATACTGATATTTTTTTTTCTTAACTCCGAAAGTAGCAGTTTTTTGAGAACAAAGTTATAAAAACCACATATCAACTCGATCTTCCTGCTGACTACCAGGATACATTTTTTCCAATTTTAGTTGGCCAATTTCGAATCACCTTGACCAACCACATGCTAAAAGTGTCACTCAGCTGCAGCTCCAACCAGATGTACGCTGAGGAGTTGTTAGTTAGTTACATCCGTTGACCATTTATGTAAAGACCAAACATTGATTGTGGCACTCGTTGAAGCGACAACATGGCAACATTAATTAACCAAAAACGTTTAGAAACATGACGCGCAACAGGCAAATGCAACATGCCAACTAGACAGCCTTGCAACATGTTGCCAATGCAAAAGAAAAATAGAGCTATGACAGTATATATGAACAAACAGTAAAAGGTTGAACTATATATTTTTCATTTAAATGCAAAAAGATTTTCCGCAGTTTTTGCATATTTTTCATATTTTCCATGGACTTTGCAATGTGCAAAATTTTCACAGCCATACTCCAAGTTGCACTGTCATCGGCAGCAGCAACAAATCAAATAAGGAAAAATGTCGCCAAACTTTTCAATTCAACTGTCAATCAGTTTGAGATAGTGGATATTGGCGGTCCGCAGTTAAACCAGACTCCTCGAACTCCTCCAGCAACTACAGCGGCAACAATAATGACATTTATGCAAAATACCCTGAATGAAAGATAGAAAGAGGGCTAAAGAGAGGAGAGAGCGCGAGAAAGAGCGAGTCTCAGTCAGTTTGACGACTGTCAGACAGAGTTTGGGTGACCATCAGTTTTGCTACAGGGTACTGGTCACCTTTGCAATAATAATTGCACTTGCATTGCATGCAAATCAAATTGTCATCACACATTTCTGCCATGTGTATCCTTTGACAGAGATACACTGAGAAAAATGTCAGCGTATTGTGTTGGTTAAGAAAGACTAAGGCGGTAGGTCAGGTGCGGATACAGGATTTGGTCTTGTGGGGGGTTCTTCACTTCGAAGTGTATATATATCAGAGCTCGCAAAACACTGTTATCCCATTTTTTCTTTGGGCGGGTTCTTGTTCTTGATTTCGGGAGTAAGAGCTTTTTTAAGGTGAATTTAAAGCCTTCCACTTTTTTTAAATTTATATTATTCCAAAATATTTTAAATCGAGCTAGATATTGCATTAAAAATTGAAAGAAAAGTTATTTTTTATCCAGCTAAATATGTATATGGTTATTTTTGGTCTCTACGAAATTTTGGCATTTGTTATTGTTTTTGAGAGCCGCCAGAGGACGCTTTCGCCTCTTTTGGGAAATATTGAAAGAACGTAAAATGCGTGTGCAAAAAAAGTTTAATTAACTATATACGCCTAATTCTGTTCTAATTCTGATATGAAAATAAATTTCTAAAAGATTGCAGCTAATAAAAACATTTTTCTTTAAAATTTCAATGAAGCAGATTTTTTTTAATCGAGCTATACCGAATGAAATCATGTAAAAACAGAACTGTGTTTAAAAAGACCGGGTAAAACAGAATTAGGTGTAAATACTTTTTCAACACACAGAAAAACTAGGGGCTCAGCTCCCTGAGTGCACAAGGAATAGTTGTTGAATTATAGACAAATTTTTTTTTAAAAGATTTTTTTTTTTTTTTTTTAATTTGTATATATTAGTTTAAGCTATAATATTAAACTAGTTTTCTACTACTTGAGAAGCAGCTTAATTAAGCTGTACATATTTTAACTAATAGATAATCATTATAAATCTTTTATTAGTTTGATCAGACTAGTCGAAAATTTTTGAAACTTAGATAAAAGTCTGTAGATACTTTGTATTCCAAACTTTTGGTATAGTTATGCAAAAAACACTTTTAAATATCTGTTGATTAAATAACATTAAATTTTAAGTTAATAATAATTTGTCTTAGAAAGTGCTACGCAATTTGTGACAAGGTATGGTCAGATCTGGTCACACTAAACACAGCCATTGCCAACTTTTCAAAAATATGAAATTTGTAACTTAATTTCGTTATCACACAAAGCATGCGAATATTTGTGATGTTTCATAATTTTCCTACTTACTTATTTTTAGAACAAATTTTGTAGCTTTAAGGCCCATACGCAGCATGCGAAAATTCCGCACAAAATGTCAAAAATTCATATAAAAAAAAAAACCCTTTTTTGGGAATTTTTGAATGCTGCGTATGGGCCTTTAATAAAAATTTTTAGGGTGTTAAAAATATTAGTTTCATTTGATCTTTTATCAAAATTTTTTAATTTTTTTTAAATTTCTTCCATTCTTCCAGTTGTTGCTCAGTGTACTTACAGACGAAAGTATTGATTACCCCACGCCCGAAGGTCCCAGGTCCTGTACAATTATATCGATCTGGAATCCTATTCCAACCTTTATATTTTATATGGTATTTTTCGCAGTGTAATTTTAATATTGCTGTGGTCGGGCTGGGTTCACTTATAGAGTACAAGATTCGCATCAACTGTTTGTTTCTTTGTTGTTCTCTTGCTTTGTTGAATTGTCTTTGTTGGTGTAGGCTGAAGCGGTTCGCTTTATTGGTCCCAAAGGAGCAAAATGCAAACCGACATTGACGATAGACAGATGGACAAACCGACCGATAGACCGACAGACTGGCAGGCAGCTTGGCGCGCATTGAATGATCGATGACAGAGTTTGTGTTTGATTGAAAGCAATTGGTGGCACCGTCACTTGGCCTCCAGACGCTGCCCGTGCCGGACAGCTAGACTGGGTCCAGTTCGAAAACCCCGTCAGCCAACTGGTCAAGTGGCCAACAGGTGTGGGTGCGAGCGATGCAGCGGCTGTGGGTTTTCTTTCTTGGTTGCTTGCAATCTGTCGGTAGCTCTTTGGAAAATTGTTGCCACACGCGTCTTTGGCGCATATAGCAAATTTATTGCTTTTGTTGCATACATCATATGGATGGATTTTGGATTTGGTTTCTGTAAAACTAATTTTGCAACAACTACGACTTTATGGCCAAGTTTTGATAGAGTTGGCTATAATCGTCAATTGTTTATGGACACTTTACTACCTATTTTGACTATTTTTTTTAATTGCTTGACCATTTCTGATTGCGTCTAAATTAAAGTTTGTTGAATTTATTTTCAGCAGCTGAATTTTTGGCAATATTAAAGAGGTACTTGAAAAGTATTTGAAAAATTTAACTTAGCAGTTAATAATTTAGAAATCTTAAAAGCAAACTTTTAGAGAAAGTGATATATAATTTAAACTACAAATTTTGATAAGACAATACCACAAAAAAAAATAGTTAAATGGTTATGGGTTCAAGGAAGGATTGAATGATTCTTAAACTTTTTACAACTTTGGGGATATTAGCAGTAATACCCTCAGCTAAGTTTTTAGAAAAAATTTCGATATAGGCGGGGGAATTTCGATGTAGTATTATAATTTATTTATTTTTATTTTTTTATAAAAAGATTGAAAAAAAAAAATTATTTCTGTCACGGCGAACTTGGAACTTGGCAACGTCTTATCATACTTTCTTCCACAAATCATTTATTTATATTTCTCGATTGCAGTCTGGTTTGTGAGCGAAGCAAACAGGGCGCAGAGCCCACTAGTTTATCAGAATTTTATTTGCATGTATGAAGCAACTAAGCAAAATGTAAATAGTAATTTTACGCTTGATATAAATGCATATTTAAAATGCCAACCAGGCCCTGTTAAATTCCACGTTGCTGCTTCTAAATCTTAAAATTTTTAACTGAAACTTAACTATTCGTCTTGTTAGTAAGCCAAGTAAGACAAGAGCCAGAAAAAAGTGCGCAAATCTTAACAAACGACAGCATCATCTTCCGTCAGTGTCTGCGAAGACTGCGCCCTGAGTTGCTTTTGCTGTTGATGTTGTTCTTCTTGGTGTTGTTTTTTTTTTCTGTACTGAGTTGCCGGTGTTGTCGTGGTTAGTGACGCTCGTAAAACATGTTTTTTCAATTAAAAATCTACGAAATGCATCAACTACAGCTACAACAACAACAACAAAAACAACAACTACTAGATGAGCTCGTCTATGTTCGTGGATAGATTGTACGCCATGGAGACTGGGCCTTCAGATGCAATTGTAGCCCGGCTTAGTTCAAGTAGTTAGGCAAGTTAGTTAGTCACTTGGCCCTTGTGAATTGTCATGGCCCGCACAACTGTGAGCGTGTGACTTTATAAGGTGATTGTTATTATGACAAATTAATTTGTTACCCGGATTTGCGTATTGTGCATAAGTGCAATGAGTATCTTATACCATACGCTAAGCTTTAATGTTATTTTTGTGGTTGAAATATAAATTTAAAGATATATGAAATTTTCTCAATAGTTACATACAAATGTTCTTAGCTAAAATATAATTTTATCAATACTTAATTGGAAATAATGAAAAAAAATAAAATACCTAAGCCAAACAAAGAATTCGCTAGCAAACAATAAAAGAATAATACAGAATTTTTATGGTAATTATTTTCGTTAGTAATTCCGAAAGTTAATTTCAATCACACAATAATTGTGAAATGAGTCTTCCTTCAATTGATTTTATATTGGTACAAAATGTAGTTGGCGATGCCACTGATTCAATTAAGTTGTAAATAAAACGTCGTCCAATTAGCTCTATATTGGTATAATGGATTAGTGAACCTAACAAACTCGCTTATTTTCGCTCTAGGGCTTCCAGTTTTCGATTTATCTTCTCGTCTTCGAGTTGTTCCTTTTTTAATTTGCAAAAACGCTTCCTTCCTTTGTCTGTGTATTGATACCAAATGATTGGCTCTAACATACCATATATTGGTACAATTCCCCATTCTCTTTCTTATAAACAAGTTTTTTCGTTGCCCGTTTTTTAAAGTACGCTAGATTGATGCAGCTTTCGAAGTGAGCGAAGTAAACAGTAGCGAAGCCCCTTAACATGAATATAGTTAAATAATGTATTCCGTAATATTTAAAATATGTTAATTCATCAATTTTTTTTTGTTTTGATATTGATTTTATATGTTATTTTTATTTATTTAAATTTTGTTTAATTAATAATAATTTAAAGAGTAATTTTCTGCCAAATCAGCCTCACCCCACTGCACACTTCAATTTTTAAGATAAATTTTCGGGCTTAAAATTTTTTATTTTATGCAGATACTTTTAAAGTAGTAGTTTTTCAAAATTTCATAATGGCAAATTCATGATAGTCGCCCAAAAATCATATTTGTTATTATAACACGAGCTGTATATGCAAAATGGAAATTTGGGTCATGAATTTCAAAATTACAAAATGGCGGAACCAAGATGGCCGCCGGAGAGTAAAATCATTTTATATCCAATATTTTTTACTTTTTACAAAAATTCCGGTTACTTCCACATTTTTTCTCCGATTTTGATAAAAAACCACTAATTTTTTTGTAATTTATCAAACTTTACGAGTCATGAAAAAAACGCATGAAGCATTTTTTTTAAATTTTTAAATTTACTTTCAAAATAGATTTTTTTTCAAAACTTTGATAAAAATTTCATATGAATGCATAAATAGCGTCCAAACCGTAAATTTGACAAAAAGGCACAGTTTATTAAATACAAAATTTGTATTATCAAAATCTGTTTATTACAACCAGAGATATTTGCTTTTAAGTAAAGACACTTTTTAAAACATTTTTCAAAATATTTCTCGTTTGGAAAGTATTTTCAGTTTTAGCATGGCATTTTACTACGGAAATGACTAAGACATGTTGAGGATACCAAAATTTTTTTTAATTTGTAAACTAGTGTTATTAAACTGGGGCTTAAAAAAGGAAAAAAAAAAAAAATGGAGAGACTAACATTTCTTTAAACAAATTCCAATAAACATCATACTTGTAAAGGGCATCTCCCACACAAAAGGAAGTTTTTCTCTTTTTTTTAGAGAGTGCCATAAAAAAAAGAGAACAATTTTCTTTTAATCAATTGATAATTTAGTTATAAATGAAATAAAAACAACTCAAATAAGTCGGCTCAAACAAATATGAAATTCGTATGATGACCATTTTTTTATAAACAATAAAACCCATCGCTTAGAATTTTGTAAAATGAAATTTTGTTGTTTGTTTCAAAGTCATCACACATTTCTCAAATGTCGGTTTTGGAAAAAATTTCTTATGAATACTTGTTTGGCTATTTGTTTCTTAAATCGGCACATGCCTAATGCCTGCGCACATTAACTTTCCCCTCCAGATCCTCCTCTAAATTCGCATTCATCAAAATATCAGCACCTTACCAAAAAAGGCGCCTTTCGAAATTTGTTTGCAACCAGCTAAAAAAAAATCAAATAGAATGTATTGCACGCAAAACATTTTTTTGCAGATAACTTAAAACAATCAAGAGGAAGTGACCAAAGTGCATAAATCGCATGGAAAATGTGAAAGAATGGATGGAGAAACAGACACAACAATTACAATCGGGACATGTCGACTATAGTATACACTGTATACTTAATAATTTTCACAAAATGTAGGGAATTAAAGTTGGGAAGCTTTTGCGAATTAATGGCGAGTAATCCCCCAATAGTTAAAATGGATTTTATTTTTAAGCCCGCTTAAGATTTTGTTGACTGAAGCTTCTTTAAGTTAAAATAAATCGATTTGTAGCAAATTCCTACATTTAAAAAAAAAAAAAATTAATTGAAACCAAAATATGACATCAAAAAAAAATAAAGTGCTATCTTGTGTCAATATTCTTGTGATAATATTTATTCTCCATATTATTTGAATATAAACTTCGATATATCGATACATCGATGTTTTCCAGTTAAAAGCATTGAAAACATCGATGTTTTCCAGCACTGGTTTGTACTCTATTCGAAAGTCTCAAGCATACACACAGCACACCTCACACTGTTACGTGACGATTTTTCTATCAGTTCAGTGTAAGCTCCATAAAAGAATTTCGTTCAAAACATTGTGTTTTGATGAAAAAACTTTTTTTTTGGTACATAAATCCCAAAGTTTTAAGTCGTTTTCAATGGAATGGTGTCGAGAATACATTTTTGAATTCAAAACCCCAAAAACATATGTGAACCAATTTCAGGTACAACAGTTTTTAAAACCAAGCGAATAAAATTCTGGAATATAAATTGGTTCATAAAGACTGTTTCTCGGTGAAACTTTAACGTATGTAAAAGGAAAGCAGAATCGAGTGCCTAGAGATATTTTTTTCTTTTTGATCATTTTTTCTTCTAGATCTTACATGTAACATATTTTGCCACTAGCTTAATATACGCCTTTTCTGTATGAGTACAGAGTATTAAAAACTAAGCAGCGTTTTGACACCAAAAGGGGCAAAGCGTTAAGCACGTTGTAATGCGAATGTGCAGCATGCAGCAAGAAGATGATGATTATGAATATGAAGAATTAATGATAGTCACAGCATGGCATAAGTTGCACGCACAAGTTGCACACGCCGCTGAATGATGTAAATGTGAAGATTAAGTATACGCAATGTTAGTTGCTGCTGTGTCTATTGCCACTGCCATTGCCCCCTGCGCTGTAGCTTGTCAGCGTCAATTTTCCACTATGCTTATCCGTTGGTCTCACACACTTACACACACGCACATGGATACATACACTTACACACCGAAGCCGCTTTTCAGTCTGAGCATTTTTAATTTTTATTACCATTTACTTGATTTTCTTTTTTAAGCTTTTGCATTAAGTTATGGCTGTTGCTTTGCATTCGCCAGATCTGCTCCGTCTGCCGAACTCTACCTCTTTCTCTCACTGCCTTGGTGTCTGTGCTTCTTGGCGCACATTTTTCATCGTCTTAGCAACGCATCTTCGCTGGAGACTGTCTTCAGTAGCGGGGTCACTTACAGAAACTTTCTTTCTGGTCCTTTGCTTTGCTATCAAACTCAACCTGACTTTGAGTTCCAGTCTTCGTCTTCTTCTTCTTTAATTACTTATCGCCCATCTCTAGCGCTGCTCAAAGCCTTGCACTATCCAAAGTGCCCAGTGGAAAATTTGCCGCGTAGAGCAAGGGTGTTTTCTATATATTCGAATGATTACTTTTTAAGCGCTGGTACGAACAAACCAAAAAATAATTTCGAAAACATCTATATAAGTATAAGATAGTTATTAAAATTAACGTTAATATAGAAGTGCAAAAAAATTACTTAAAACCTGTAACACATAGTAATTTTAACTTCTTGTGAGTCTTAAGAAATTCACATTTTATGAAAATTGATTTTTTTAATTTAGTTGATTCCTTTTTTTTTTTTATTATTTATTTATTGGCAATCAGCCTGCTTAGTACTAAGACTATAATCCAATAGGTAAATTAAAAAGTTAATCACTACACACTCTATTCTGGTGTTATGAATGATATTAAATCTAAAACAGATTATTTTACAAAATTAACTAAAATTAAACTAACAAAAATTATTTACATGATTTACAAAAATGAGAAACATTTCATTGGTTTCTCTAAATTTTAAATTTACAATTTTTACTGAACTTTTCGGTTCTTTAGATCCGAAGCGTGTAGCCTTTTTAACCTTCGCCTTGGTCTATGACCCGTAAGAGCACAGGCCAACGAATTTGGATGGGTTTCCCATCTTCTCTCATTCCAGTGCTACAAAACAGTTTCAGAAATTCTTAGCAACTCAACCCTTCCTAAGATATTTCCACCTCATAACGCGTACCAGTTTTTGTGTGCTGCTACAACTATTTTAATTTTCCAAAAATAAAATCCAAAGTTGATAACCGGATAACTTGAGTAAGTTCCAAATTTCCTACTGGGTCTCAAACTAATGTGCGTGTGCCATTTGTATCCCTCTCTCTCTACGCTGTTTAGTCGCAGACTCCTCTCTGACTTGTCTGAGAGATTAGCGAGCAGGCCAATTGCCAAGCTCTGGCAAGTCGCGTTTAATTGCCGCACTTTTATTTATTTAATTTATATTAAGTTTGCTATTTTTTTTTATATATATGTAAATATGTATTATTGTAGGTAAATACAGTAAGTACATTTTATATCTATACGCACATAGGCATATTCTTTTTTGCTTTCCTTTATCGTTCAATTTTCTGCTTATTTGAATTTAGCTGACATTGCATTTAACATTTTTAGCTTTGCTTGCATTTAAGATTATGTAACTTGCTAGGTAATTGCTAATTAAGAGGTGACCATTAACGGTAGCTTTGAGTTAGATTTGATTTACAGTAAGTGAGTTGTTTGGGGCTTAAACGGTTATGTCCAGTGGGTTAAATGTCAAAGTCTTAACTATTGCTGGACTTGTTTTAATTTTAAAAGGAATCGGGTATTAAGATAAGGCTTCAGAATTGGCTATGGCTTGATGCTGAGTTGGGAGCTTTAAATTCGTGAGCGTATTATTTAATACCGTGAAATGTCGTGATAGATTTTTGAAGAGTTTAAGCTGTGAAAATGCCTTTATTGAAAAAAAAATATAATTATTTACATACGAGTGAGCCGTTTACAGTCGGAATTCAGGATGTTCACTAAGGTGTATATCGATGCAGATATAACTTGCATTGTGGCAGATTTGCGCGTTTGATCGACGCAGATGCACTTTTGCACAGTGAAAACTGCCTATGACTATTATTTATTGCTTGTAATAAAAAATTTAACAGCTGTTAAAAGCAAACCATAAAAAAATAATAGTTTAAGTTGTAATTTCTCTGCAGTGGAAAATTATTTTAAGATGATCTTTTCGATTTTGATACTTTTTACATATGTAATGGAGGTACCAGCTAATATTAATTCTGTTTTAACACGGTTTTGAAAAAACAAGTTCTAAAATTTTTTTTTTTACAATTCATTCGATTTTACACGATTAAAAAGCTTTTGCTTGAAATTTTGAAGAAAAATATTTTTATTTACCTAATCTTTTTAGAAATTTAGTTAGAGAATTCATCTTTCTAATCTATTTTCATAGCAGCTTAGGGATTTACGTCATGTCTTTTTTTTGCAAGTTTTTTTCTGGATTTTTACGGTGTAAAAACAGAATTAGGTGTTCCTTTTTTTTTTGCAAAAATTATTGTACCAAATTTTGTAGCGAATACCATAATTTTTCGGTGTATTTCAAATATTTTTAAAGTATGTATTAGAAAAATCCTTTTTTTATGGGCGCCTCTAATGCGAACACTCTTATTTTTAAATAAAGAGGAGATCATATCTGAATTTTATATTAAAATAAATTTTTTACATGTATCAAAAAAAAATTTTTTTTTTAATTTTAATATTTTATTTTTCATTGAAAAAAAATATAAATAAATATTTCTATCCTCTAGTTCATCAGCATAAATATGCAGTTATCGATAAATCGATAAAAAAAAAATAGGAATTATGTACAAGGTGGTTATTTGCTACTATCACTTTCACTTACATAAAAATAAAAATAAATGGAAAAACCTGGTATTAACAGTGGCTGGCTTCACTTATTTTCGCCTAGGTATATGTATAAGGTTACCCACAAGCTCATCAATAGCTCTTTCGGATAATTGCAGACAGATGACTTTGCCCAATTTCGTGCATAAGTGTCGCTCACGTAGAGAGTTTGGCACTTCTGCATTTCCGCATCTATACAAATATACGTGATCACCCTAAACAATGTACCAACAAAGAAAGGAGTAAATAGAGACCAACTGTTGTGGGTGACTGCCGGTAGTAAAACCGAAAAGAACAAACAATTTTTACACTTTAGTCTAAAAAAGACTATTCTTACCGATTTGGATGTCTGCACTTTATCACAAACAAATCTTCAAATAGCTTGAATTTGGTAAATCTTTTTTTTATTATTTAATGTTGCGAAGAGATCTATCAGCAGATTGGTATAAGTATCTTTCAAAAATAAGTACTTTTTTATTTACGACTCACCAAATGTATTTATTTCGTATAAAAAATAAATAATTTTTTTTTTTTAAACCCCTTAAATACAAATTGAAAATATTTGAAAAAAAACGTTAACATTAATTTTTTGCCTTTGAAAATGGGGCAACAAAATATAGTTATTTAAATTGTTGTATTTTTTTTTTTGAAAGGTTTTTCAACTGCTGCGTACTGGTACTGAACAAACAATACTAGTATTTTAAAGTTTTAAAAGTCCAAGCTCGGAAATATTTTATTCGTATTAAATCAATTATTAGTTTAAATTGATTTTAAAACAGCTTAACAAAAATAAATAAATAAATACTTTTAAGTTTTTTCAATGTTCCGTGTAAAAAAATTTATTGCATGGAGTGTTAAATTTCAACAATTTTCAATTTCCAAAATAAATTAAGCATAAAGATTACGCAAAACATTTCGCATTGCCCTTAGCGAGTAACAAAGGGAAAAACACTTTAGAAGAAAATCTCCAGCTCTCATGTGCCAATTTCCATTGTAAAATGTTTACCAGCTAGTAAACACTTTGCTTTTTTAACACATCTAAATAAATAGCTTAACAACGACAAAAAAACGGCAAAAAGCCAATTGACGGATGGCTAAAACTTGCACAAAAAACCAAAAAAAAAAAAAATAAGTGCTAAAAGTGAGGCAATAAAAATTGCAGAGCTGAGTCGAACAAAATCGTTAAATTACTAGAAAATAGTGTGAAAAATGACACACAGACATACACACCCAAACAAACGGGGTACTCCTATGCGGTATTGGGGTGTTACGAATACTATATATGTATAGGTATATGTATAAGGAGTCTTTATACTGGACGCTTGAATGGTTGAACGCTTGTTGGACTTACTACACAACCGAAGACAGTTTAATTACGGCGTGAAGTTGCGCACAGTTCTTCGTTTTGTTTCGGATCTATGAAGTTTTTAACTTTTATTTCACTGTTTAGTAGTTAACGTTTTCCCTTTGTTGTTGTTGTTGTTTTTGTTTGGTTTGTTTTTTTTTTTTTTTGTTTCTTATAGACATTTCTGCGATTTGTTACCCGCTTTGATGAGATTGTAATGCAAGCGTGAATCATAAAATCGCCATTTTAATAGTATAGTGTTGTGTATGCGAAATGTGTGTCTAACTGCACGTGTAAGTGTTGGTAAATTTTGTCAGTCGTTTTTTAGTACTACACACATATTAGGTAGGTACTAGATGTAGCTCATGCGTGGGTGTCTTAATGATGCATTACAAATTTCCCTTGTGACGGCGTTGACGTTTGTCCAATGCGACGACCGGGGTCAAAGTGTCAAGTTTTAAAAAATTTACCAAGCTGGAATTTTATGACTTGAAGCTGTCATTGCGAAATGCGAGACAGTTTATATTAAAGAGTACACCCAGGCCTGTCGAGAGGGGAGGGGAAGGGGGGTTTCCCCCCGGGCACGGAGTTTTCTCAGAAGCCCGGTGTAATTACTGTCATACTGTCGTGATTCAAGCTAAAGTTGCAATAGAGGGGCCGGTACACTTTCCCCCCGTGCCTGGATTTTCTCTCTACGGCCCTGAGTACACCATACGAAAAATGAGATGCCTTTTTTATGTTAAACACGACGCACAGTGGCACGGCAGCCTCAAAAGCGTTGCAAAAATCGATTTTGCGATGACATCATTTTGTAAAGGTAATACATGCATCTGATTTAGAATTTCCCAAGGATCAAGAAAATAAAAATTTTAGTCAATTCGGATGAATAGTTTAGTTGCTACAGCCGCTCAAAGTGGAGTATATTTTCAACTTTGAAAAAAATCGCAATTTTTGGAATAAAAATTCGTGTTTAAGATTGTTTTGTGGAAAAACTACGCAACCAATCCCTATTTTCTTGGTTTCTATAAAAAGGTGTATGAAACTGAAATATAAAAGAGACAAAAAATGACTTCGTAACTTGTCTGGTTTTTTCAATACTTCCGTTTACCTGAACCACTATATTTGGACCACTTTTTCAATTTTGGAAGAATAGAAAAAAAAAAAATACATCGCATTACAATTTTGGTTTTAACATAAATGATTTTGTTAATAATTTATTTACTTGCTCTATAAAAATTGACTGCATAAATTTGCATATTTGGCTGTAAGGCCAGTAAAAGTCCAGAAACCCAACTCCAAAATATTCTGACGCAGGTATAAGAAGAAGAACACGCAGTAGATGCAGCCACTAAATATAGAACTGATTGCTTATATTTTCACTTTACAATAAAATAAAGCCTACCTGTGACATAAAAAAAAGGATTAATCATCCCATTTTTTTTTTTTGTTTTGTGTGTCCAGGTAGTTTCAAAACGTTTAATGTAATTTAATTTGTACCTGTTACACGATTTCTGGCTATAGGCTTAAAATTTGTATATATTGCCTGAATACTTCAGAAACATCATAGTTTTGTTTTGACTTTATAAGAACACACATTGCAGTGAAACGTATTTTTAAATATAATTCTCAAGCATTGATTTTATAAGTGTAACGATGTCTTTGGTAAACGTAAAATTATTTGAATTGTTCAGCAATTCCAAAAGCGCGAATGAATTCATTTCGGCCATCAGAAAAGAACTTAACGTTGAGGAAGCAAATATGGAGAAGTTTGATACCTTAAGAGGCAAACTTAATCTAATTCACTTCCGAATAAAAAAAAAGTGGCAAGGCTCTCATCGCTGCCGAGAAAATTTTATTGAGAAACACGAAAACTGGCTAAAAGGACTTAGCTTCCTCTTCAGATCCACTAGTTGCATCCCTTAGACAAGTGAGATCCTATACAGAATTTACAAGTAGTTATTCAAAAGAAATGTGAAGTCTTTTAGATATTCCTTGAAGTGTAAATGTGGATGTTTATTTACAAAAAAACTACTGATAAGACACATTATGTAAGATATTATAATAAAAAAGCATTGTTAAATTAAATTTATTTACTGAAACATAAAATTATGAGCAAAAAAACATATCATCAAAATTTCTTTATAAATGAAAAAATATGTACTATAAATATGTAATATATATTTTCAATGGGAAATGTTGCACAGGCAACAAAATCTAACTTCCGCAACATATTGCGCAGCTCTCGGATATCATGTCAACATGTATGAGTACCTATTTTAAAGCCTGAACATTTTTCTTTCAAATACAATTTAATTCATTAAAATATCTCAATTGGTTTAGAAAATATGATAAAAATATGTACATATTTTTCAATGGGAAATGTTGCACTGCTGTTGCACTATTGTGCAGCTCTCGGATATCATATCACCATGTATGAGCACTTTTTTTAAAGCCTGAACATTTTTCTTTCAAATACAATTTAATTCATTAAAATATCTCAATTGGTTTAGAAAATATGATTTTTGCAACGCTTTTTCGGCTTCCGTGCCACTGTGCGACGTTGAGTTGTTGTCCCAAAATCTAGCAAGTAACACTAGTTTACACGAAATATGAACCATCGTAAAAAATCGTTTTTTAGGGTAATTTTGGGTCGAGATACACGAAAATTATATTATTTTTTTTTCTTAAGAAACGTTTTCGAGATTTTTTCGAAAAACAACTTTTTTCAGTTGTTCGTCAATATTTCGTAAACAAAATTTTGTATCGACATGCAAGAGGATTAGATCGAAAGGTGTGTGCTCTTTACGGTGGTATACGATATGCAACGATACAGCAACCAAAATCGAAAAGATTTTTAATTTTCGACCATTTTTCATTATTAAGGAGAAAATTTTTTTCAAAATTATGTTAAACTTTGAAAGAGAATTCTTTTACGAACATTTCGAGCCTAAGATTTTCAAAATTGGATAAAATCATGTACGAAAAGTCACGCTGTTCCAAAAATTGTTGTTGTTAATAAGCACAGTTTTATCTTTTGGTGATTGTAGCACCGTTTTATATTTTTTAAAGAGACAAAATTTTTGCAGCAAAGCGCGCTGCTGTCTATCTACAAAATATTTGAAGGAATATCTTCTACTGACATATCTTGTATCATATATCGTGTCCTAGTGTATAATCATTAGAGTGAAGCGAAAACAGCGAAAAAAAAAATTGTCTATTAGTCAGAGAGTTTGACAGAACATAATCCAAATTTTTAAAGACTTCCGTAGCTTCCTAAGGAGGTTCGAACTTAAGGATTCTCCCCTGGAACCTGCCCTGCCCTGACATATTCTTTTGCGTAGAAGTCAGTATAGATAGTAGTATATTGCTTAAAATATATTTTATCCATTATATTCCTACAAGGAACATAGGGCTGATTATTAGTTTCAGTAATCAGTTTGGAATTCAGATGAGGTGGTAATTAGCCCAAACAACCTAGACTGATGCTGTGGTTGCCAGCTAAGCCACCAGACTGGCCTCCAGATCCAAAGAGTCTGGGAACGGCGGACTTCTTAGCAGAGAGGTGTTACATGTTGATTTCTCACCTACATCCCGGGACGTCGAGGTGGCAAAGGACCAATCGGATAAATCGCCGACCATTATGGGCTGCAGTTAGCTTCGAATGCTCCCCCTTGACCTTGCCAGCACGGGTGGCCCTGCCGGTAGCTATGCTACCGCCGGCTTCGCTCTAGGGAGCATAGCATCTACTGAGCCACCTCACCACGACAAGATAGCAGCCCCCCGAGGGAGATATTGCTCAATTCCCAGCATTTATAAGATATTTCATTTTGCCAGTCCTTTCGCCCCTATCTTATTTTTAAAACTAGTATCTTAATTCATTTTATAAAAATGGCATTTTTCTTTATACATGTGATGTATATGTTTAAGTTTCGAAACTGACGTGATCTCATTTTCTGAAAAATATAAAGTCTTACATTTGCGGTTTCCTTTCCAAATACTAGCTCTATTTAAAAAGTCAAGCCGATTTATTGCTGTGTAATAGATTTTATTTTAGTAGGGATCAAAAATGTTAAGTGTGTAATGTAAATGCCATGTCTGAAAAAAAATAGCAAATACTATAAAAAAGTATTTCCCATACGAAACGCAACGATAAAATTAAACTTTTCAATAAACTTAATTTGTTTTTAAGCCCATAACGTGTGTAATCCCATCGGTATTGTATAGCGTGTCGATTTATTCGATTACCCACTCGTTTATAAAGTCCTGCTTAACCAGGCAACTCGAATTCCCGATTTATATTCAAAGTTTTTTTTTTTTCGAAAAATTTTACAGCCACTTAAATTATCCATTCGTTGGAATTGTTCGTACTCTTCAGAGACATTTTACCATGTCACATGCAAAAGCCTTAGGATGTTTTAATGCCGCCAGTCAATCATAAACATGCAATAGTTTCTTTTTTTCCTTTTCATTAATGAGTAGTTATTTTAAAAATTAACGAGTAGTTGTAACATTCGATAGTTTTGCGCCAATCATTTAGCTTTCACGACATTTAAATTATGCTGCTGACCAAACGACCTCATGTGGTTTGAAGACTCGTTAAGTTTAAGTCACTAAGAACTGCAACAACTGATGGGTAGTTAAATTAAATAATTAATTGCCAATCGAGTGGCAGAAATGAAACGGCAAACAAAAAATTTGCTGCATCTTTGGTTGCAGCAACAGAAAATAAACTGATCTTCGATAGATGGCGATAAGAAGCAGTCACAACAACAAACTTAGCTACAGGTTCACCACAGGTGAGCAGGCCCCAGCTGCGTAGAAAGGGGGTGGACCAAGGTTATCAATAACCACCACGAGAAAGTGTGATTGCTAAAAAAGCCAAATAATTTGCACTGGCTTATAAGAAATATTACCCAAGCAAAACTTTTTTTTAAGTATCAAATGTCCATGGGAAAAATATTGGGGCTTTGTATATAAGCTTCCCTCGTATATAAGTTTCATATGGGAGCTTAACAAACAAAATAATGTTCACTTAATTTTAAGTCGAGACATTATAAACAATAACTAATTACTGCCCCCATGCAATTAGCTGCCTTCTGCGCCACTGTCCAGTGCCCAGTTGATCGCTTTATTTAACCAACAACAGTCCCAACCAAAAACAAGTTGGCAGTAACAACTTGCTGCTGAAATTTTTCATCAGTAACTAACTCCTGACGTTATGTGCTGGCAATTAAAACTCATTAGGTGGTCCCGAACAAGCTGGACAACAAAGCAGTAGAAAATCGCTTAATAAAGTTAACATTTGTATAATGTCTTGTCAAAAAGTTATTGACATTTTTGCCAATATTGTGTTGTATCTCTCTTCGCCATTTATTTTAGAGATTGTGATCTCCGGCATGCCCGCCTGCCATGAATGGACCAAAACCAATGCCGCTTTGCTGCACTGCCTCCGATTGTTGCAAGAAATCGTTGTTGGATTGTTGTCTTTATATTCACCATTGTTGTTGTTGTTGTTGTTACTGTGTAGCGGCGGGTGTTGGCAATTAAAAGCCATAAAACAATCGACCCTGTCCGCAGTATTTCCATGTCTGGACCGCCATTGATGTTAAACAGACATTTCCATAATATGGCATATATTTATTTTCCTATTTACTTTGATTGCTGACAGTTAAGCGCACTGCACTCTGGGTGATCGCTATCAGATCTTCTCTATTACAGTGTTTACACGATAGAAAGAAATTTGCATTAACTAGTATCGTGATTTTGCAATAAAAAAAAAAAAATCGATTGGCATTAATTCATACACACTCAAGTATAAAATATATATAAAAAAATAAAAATTTAGAATAAGTTACGGTTTGTGTTTTCAATATTTTGAAATGATGGGCTTTTTTTATTTAACGAAGTTGGATAGCTTAACTCTGACCCGGGAAACACACTTGATCGACTGACGAACTTAGACTGACGGGCTCTGATTGACTCATTAAAATCTGGCTGTACATCTGCTTACAGGTATGGGAACCGATTGACGCAAAATCCTGGAATTCCCGCTCAAACAAGAAGTTCTAATTCTTCGCCATACTCCAAAAAATCACTATCACCTGCTCAACACTCACAATCGCAATCAATAGGTCACGTAGAGAGCCCAGGTTCAATTTTGTATGATAGCTATAAGAAATAGTGGGCCAATTTTGATCAAACTTCACGCATATGTGTAGACTAATATGAAACACATAAATACATAAAAGAAATTTTATTTTTATTTTTTAAAATGTAGTGACCAAATTTTTATCAGTTTTATTTTGTTTTAGACTAAACATTTACGTAAAGTTTGATCAACATTGGCCGTCAGTAGCGTAGTGGTAGCGTACTCGCTTAAGAAACCGAAGGTCGGTGGTTCGAATCCCCGCAGTAGCACTGGTGCATTTGCCTAGCACTGGCATCGCTAGCTTAAAGACGCTATTTGCCCAAGAAAATCTCTATTAATTCTAGACACCGCTGTTCGGATTCAGCTATAAACTGTAAGTCCCTGTCCTCTTCGAACAAGTTATGCTCCACATAGGTGCAAAATAGTCAATCAGGGAAATTATTATTTATGATCAACATTGGACCACTATTTTAAATAACTATCATACTAATATTGAAATAGTTTGCTGCATAGCAAAACTCGCACTCTTCTTTGCGCCACCTTGTAAAATTTATTGCCTCATGCTCACAGCTACGCACTTATTCTAACACTCTAACAATGTGTAGGTGAGAATAAGCCACGCTTATACCGCTGCTCTCATCAAGCAGTGCAAGCAGTTTTATAAGCCCTGTTGCCAAAACAGGAAAATCAGCCTATTTAATAACCGTTGATTATTAACATTTATGTCATTAACTTAATTTTGTGCAGATAACTAACTCAGTTTTTAGCCCAGTAAATTATTTTTAATCGTTTTTATGCCAACTCGATAAATTCCTTTTCTTCAAATAACTTTCAATTTACTGTATTCGCCCATATTTTTTCAATCGTATGCAAACTTCAAAAGTTCTGAGTAAAAAAATTTTTTTTTTTGAGCCTTCCACCCATAAACGTCAAAAATTAAACTAAATTAAATTTAAAAAAAAAATTACCAAAATTTAACCCACTTTGCCTGGAAGATTCTTGCTGATAACTTGGCATCATCTCTGCGGAGCGTGTGGCCTATCCAGTGCCACATAGACTTGGCATAATTAGGAGCAAATTCGAGATTCGTGCTGTGTTGGTAAAGGATACTTTTTTTGTACCATTAACAAACACTTAGAAATAAAGTATTAAAGTTGGAGTATCTCGAAAAAATGATAGAAGTGAAGCACGCTGGGGCCGAGTTTAATAATGCAAATAACCTCATTTTTAGAAGTTAAGCGTTTTTTCAGTTTTTATGCCATTTTACACCAATGGTCTTTTTTATTAGATGCAAGCAGCATGTTTCTCATAAATTACCTGTTTTGAAAAAAGCAAATAATTATGGGTTTAAAAATTTTATGTTCAAAAGTGTTTATGTTGTCTTCCAAAGCACTTAAAGAAACAACTGAGGAATAGATTTTATTACCCTTGGTAATTGGTAATTCTATTACAAAAACAAATCTAAAAGTAGGTAATGAGCATAGTAATGTATTGTAGTACATATATATCAATAAAGCATAAGTTTGTATTAAAATAGTATTATAAACCTACAGGAAAAAAGCTAACATACAAATTTTTAAAAAATTAAGTAAAAGAGTTTGCACTCCTTTATGAATATTGAAAATTGTAATCTTTGTTTTCGCATAAACAAGATATGTATCTCTACTCTATTAGTTGCATTGCAAAGGCTTTTCGTTTTCACCTTTTCCACAACTCAACTGCGATATCATCTGTTTGGGATCCTCAGCCATCGTCGTCCTCATTGCGAATTGATTAAATTATGCAAATGTGCAAATGTTCACATTATTTCTGCCATAGCTCTGGCTTTCTGTGTGGTACACCCTCAACTCTAGTTGCCAAAAACCAAAAAAAAAAATTGTATAAAAACCCGGTACATTATGACGATTCGTAACTGTGACAAAAGGCGTTGCCATGCACGCTTTGCCATAGTTATTCCTGCCCCCTCTCTGAAGCACAACAAAAGTCCCAAAAATAAAAAAAAAATGTCCGCTTGGCGTTTTGTGATTTCCTAATTTTCGTCAAACGGCGCTTTTTGGTCGCTTTACCGCTTTGTCTTGGAGCTGCCAATCCAGACGTCTCCTCCACAACTCGAAAAGATTCTCATGTTGTCTTCGTTGTCGACTTCGTCATCGTCATCGCCATTATCAATGTTGTTGTATTTGTTGCCGGTGTCGGTGGATTTTCAATTTCTAATGTAGTGCACGTTACACCCTGAAGGGATTTTTATTTTATTTTATATCTCTTTTTTTATTTTTTTTTTTGCTCAACGGTTTTTTTATTTATTTATGTTAGCGTTTTGTCGCTTTTAAGCACAGTGGTGCAAGAGCCTGCAAACATTTTGATATTTACAAAAGTTCAGGGACATATCAATTTTGATGACCTAGTCGAGCTTTGTTGGCTTTATAAAGCATTTATATAGTGCTTATGATGCTATACTTATATGGCTCAAAAGATTTTGCTATAATTTTTATGAGCCTTGCAAATAATACAATTTTTTAAATTTATAAACCAAGCAGTTAAATATTCACGTTCAGTTTTATAGTAGTGACCCTCAATCTTAATCTCAATTATCATTATTTTCCACTTTATATAGTAATAATATTGATATAAACACAACAATTATTGAAATTAATAAGAGATGAGTCTAAAATTAACATATTATTGCCAATAGCTTTAAAATTTTTATTCGATCTTTATTATTTTTGCAACATAGTAAGAAATTAAATGTGTGTAAATATGGCAAATTTCTATCAGGTGTAGAGCGGAAAATTTTTCTATGGCGAACGGGTATAAATATTAACATTATACAAAAAATTCCAATTGCAAACAAATAATGCGCATCTTTTTCGAAATTTCTTGTTTTACCGGAAGGGTCAATCCTGATCATTATTGCAAAAGCTCTCCCATAATTTTTACAAATCTGAAAATCCCATGGGATCATATTTTTTTGGACTCCGAAAATATAAAAATATTACGAGCTTTAAATAAAGCTACTTAGGCTCAACAGCATCAAGTCCAAATATTATTTTATATAACTTAATATACAAAACTAATCGAAATTACTTCTTCAATATTTTTAAACGTTACGTCGACAATTCTTGAAGGATTTCATATCAAATATTTCGTACTAAATTCTGAATATTCGATGCCATTTTTAATGATGTAGCATATTTTCGAGATTTAACCCCCATGATTATCTTCCATCGTACAGAAGTGACTAGGGATATATGAGATGTGGTTCGAATGAAGTCAATTCCTTAAACTTTAAGCGCAGTTTTCAATACCGAAATCCAATATTCCAATCCATATTTGGCGACAAATTTCAGAAACGTTGAAGAGAGATTTTTTAAAAATTATAATCATGAATTAAAACATTTGATATAAATAAACTTTTCAATTTATTTGATTAAAATTTGTGTTATTGGTGAATTTAAAATCATCCCAAAGGCGTGTCCGAGAATTGAAATTCTAGCGAAACAGATTTCTGCGTCACCTCCGAATTATTTATTTTTATCGAAATTAAATTTCTTTCCTTAAACCTTAAACGCAACATTTCAATACCGAAACCCTATACTCCAAACCACTGTGCCATCCATCGGTCCTATTCCTGAGGTATCAAACGTCATTTGACGACAAACTTCAGAAACTTTTGCATGCAATATTTTACCAAAGTCATTTTGCTTGTCGTTTTTATGATTGTTCCTATTGTTGTAGCTCTTGTAAAAGTTGTTGTAGATCTTGTTGCATTTGTTGGTGCTGCTGCTGAACACTTTTAGTCATCGGGCTGTCAGTGTTGTGCAGTGCAGCAAACAATCAAAATGATATGCAAATATATGTAAGAGAGTACCGCTACAAAAAAGGCGTGGGTTAATTGTGACTTTATCATGCAACACCGACAAGCAACAAAAAATAAAAAAAAAAACAAAATCGCAATCGAAAGGAAAAAATCAAATTTATTACAAATTTAAGCATAGAAAACCAAGAGATCCGACAATAATACTCGTACTATAACTGTCGATGTCTAGGGAGACAACATCAAAGTTTTTGTTGCCTGTCGCCAGGGTACGATGCGGCAAGTTTATAGATTTCGTCATAGTCAAAACGCGAAACGTGAAAATTTGAAATAAACCTGTCAACGAACAACACACCACCAACGCAGAGCACTCTGTGAACTACGAACTTCGTAGATACTTCCATATAACAGTTTTTGGGGGCCGCCTAGTCGGTGGGTGGGCGGCGCCAAAACTAAGCCACCAAAACGGTGAAATACATAAAACACATTAACAGACGATTTTACTCGTTTTTCTTTTTTTTTCTATCTGTAGTGCTGGGAACGGAAATCGCCATGTGCATGACACTTTTCCCATAAAGCAACACAGCAAAAAAAAACCAACAACAAAACCATTAAACCATAAAGCCCTGAAGTTGGAAAATTTTTGTAGACTAGTCCAAAAGCGTAACATATTCAAACTTTAATATAAACAAAAGAGCAAGCTGCAACTTATGAACTAGTAACCGAGCTGGGAAATCAAACACAAAGTTCTTGTCTATAGAGCAGACGAAAACCGCGACCCACATATTCAGCATCGGTGCGAAAGGGCAATATAATAGGACCTGCGGCTATATCTTTCACCGTTGCATGCATGGTGTAATCATCATATTCGATGCCATCGTTGAAACGTTTACCACAAAGCCGCACCGAATTGATGGCTATGAAATCGTCCGGGCAATTGAAGATGCCGGCACCAGCCTGTCCATCCGATACCAGATCGTTTTCAGCTGTCAAAGCAAAGAGCGCATGTTAGAGTGTGCATTGGTTAAGTTCATCTAAGCTACCTTCATCCTTATTAATGATTTGAAAGTCGAGTAGTTCATCACCCAGTTGTTCCGTACTATAGCTCACACTGCAAACATTTTTGGCACGTGCCACACATACCGCATAGTTCAGATTGTTCTGCAAAGGGTTTTACACTTTAGCTACCTAATTTTTATTTTTTTTTGACTTTAACGTACTTACCAAATAGGTTGCCTCACGATTACTCACAATAGTGCCATCTATGTCATAATTAAACGACTTGATAATGCCCTCACCATCGTTAAAGTATTGCAGACAGTTTTCAGGCGCCAGATCTTCTTCAATTTGGGATACTTTTATATTAAAAGAACGACCACCGCTGGAGACCTTTACAAACACCGACAAATAGATCTTGCCTTCCGTAGAGTCACCCACATGCACATAGACTGAGATGTAAGAGTATTTATATGGGGTATTCAAATGATAAGCATACTTACTATGCTGACCCGTATTTATGCCACAGAGTACGGGTATTTGAAAATTGGCATTATGACCAGATATAATAAACTGATCATCTAGGCAATCTCCATTTGTCGGGCGACTAAGCTGTGAAGATAATAAATATAAGACGGCATAAAATGTAAAAAGTTCGCGAAATGGGTTACAAATAGTTCTTGGCTATATTTCCATCTATCCTTTTATTGTAACACGAGGGCAGCTTGATAAGAACGCGCCTTTTTGTATAGAAGATATTTTTTTCGAAAATATAGCCGCTGCGGTATGCTACTGATAAAAAGGATAATAAACAGAGCAAGCTCTTTCTTGGCTACAAACAGATAATCTTTCAGCAGATCATAGCGTCTACCTGGACCTATGGTATTCAGATCTGGGATTTCGCTGCTAAATAAAACCGTATAGTACCAGATAGCCCGTTGGATGATTGCCCTTCGCAACAGCTTCTCAAGGCGACTTATAGAAACGGTCCCAGTAATTAAACTGAAGAGAAGATACTTCAAACATCTTCTGCCAACATCACCTTTATAAGGCATTACATTTTTAACCCCAATAAAGAGATATTTTATAAGAAAAAAAATTCAACATAGGCTTCTTTTACCTAGATACACTTAGTAGAACGCTCTTCCGATTTTTAGTTCAATACAGAAAATAAACAGAAAAAAGAAGCTGGATGTTACAGAAATTCGTATCCCCATTATTTTTCCCATGGTGACAACGGCTGGCAGTCGAAATGCCAACAGCCACCTCATACACTCAAATTCTGAGATCCTGCAAAATCATTCCATAGATTTTCTTGATTTATGTAGAGACGATCCTTTTGGGACCACCCAAACGCTCGGCCTCGCTTGTGCCGGTATGATCAAAACGGAACGAATCTCATAACCATTGGAATTGATGGTGCAGAGTCCCTCAAGTATTTGTCTAGTCTTTCCTTCGTGTTGGTGAAGATTTCTTAGGAAAAAATGAATGCTTAATCAGCACGCAAGAATCTCTATTTTCCGTTCTCGTTGATATTCTCGAGATTGTCTGCTTTTTTAATGGATTTGGTGCCACAAACAAGATGCTTAAAATTGTACAGAAATCTATTGACAGATGGTGCTTGGAAAGATTAGTTATGCATCAAAATTACTAGGCGTAAAATTCAAAAGCCGCAGATTTATCAAACTGCCCTCGGATACAAATGGATGACGTTAAAGTCTGCCGCGATCGATTTTGGGATACCCTGAACCATTACATTATAAGGCAATATTAAAGATCGTTTAAATTTGTTATAGGTGTTACAGGGCGTGGCAAAAGACAAAATTGAACTTCATCTGGCTGGGTATATAAGCAGTGCAAATGTCAAGTTTGGTTATGCAAGTTCTTACGACCTACGGACGGATATGTCTCCGATATCATCTCTATTTTGCATAAACTTCTAGTCATGGCCACCATTAATTTTTCTGTTTAGTGTGACCTTATATCAATATAAAATTTTTTGGCCATTAGGAGAAATATCACACCGACTGACAAAATATTGAAGTTTAGCGTTGAAAATGTTATTTTCTACTTTAAGCATCCTTAGATTAATTAAAAATCAAAATCGTATGGTCTATGGTAATGCGCCTTTAAGAAAACCGAATTAAAGAATGGTGTTTACAAATTTAAAAAAAAAAAAATATAAAAACAAAAAATTTTTACAAACAAATAAATTCAGCAGGCTAACCTTAAACTAAAGTCTACGCCTTATACTAACATAGCTCCAAAGTTAAAAAAAAAAAAATTTGGTAAAAATATGTTGAACTTTTTTTAAAGTTAAACAATTTGTCAAAAATATGTTTGTTATTTTTTAACGTAGCTACAAAGTGTAATAAACTACTTAAAAAAATTGTTTATAAATCTATAAATATTTTTTTTACTATTAAAAATATGCCAATAAATATTTTTTTCTTACACATATGACGAATAATTTCTACTTTTGTTAAGAAGTCGACCTTTAAATAATAAAACAATGTAACTAAATAAAATAAACTTGCCTTGAAATAAGAATGTAACATTATAAAATTTGGAGACGAAATTTTAAAAAAATATGACTCCAAAAAAACTATAAAAAAAATTTAGATGGAAATGGCTAAAAAACGTGATTTTAGTACAAAGTAGTATATTCTAATTAAAAAAAGAAAACCGATACACCTATTTCTAAGAAAACTCAATTCTGATTGCCGGAAAGTTTTGGCCTATTCTAAGCATCACTTTTCTAAACAATTATTTTTAATTTAAAGAAAATTTAGATCCACTTAAAAAAATCAGCTGGTGTCAAAAATGTTGTGTCAAAGTTTTCACTTTTTTTAACCACTACTTTTAGTTTCAAAAAAACTTAGATCCGCTTTAAAATTAAAAAAAAAATGTTGGTCTTATTTTTAAAACTTCATTTTTAACAAATTTTTTAACAATTTCCTGGAGCGCGATGATTCCCATTCTGTGTGATTTTTACTCTAGCGGCGAATTATCCATCTCCCAGATATAATCTAATTGACACCTATAAATCTCTCCCAATCCTAGATAATCAACTTTACTCACCTCAAACATTTGAAAATCCAATCGCAACTGTTGTATACCCTTACGGACATTAACGATCAGCACACAGACCATCATTTCATGCACAGCTTGAGGATAGTTGGGACTCTCAAAGTACACAATAGCTTGACTGCTTACATCACCACATCCAGTCAAAACTACACAACATTACAAAACTTTACTAACAAAATATTTAAGCACATTGGGGTCACTTACAGATGCAACACACGCCTACACCCTCGGCACAGGGCTCCGTGGGTATGCCACCCAAACTCTTGCACTCGAACTCATGATAACAAATACCTTCCATGCTGCGTATATCACCCATTGACACACTACATTTGCTATTGGGAAATTTGATCACTTCAAATAGACTTAGAAATCCTTTGCCCTTCGATTTGGGCGCATTTCCATGTGTCTGTATAAGATTGGCCTCCACCGGCGAGCCAAAGAGCAGCTGTTTAAGTGTATTTCCCAACTTGTTGGTAAATGTTAGCGGCGGTTTCATAATGGAAGTACGCGTTGTAGATGGCGTAGGCGGTGCTGGAGCAGTGGGTCGCTGGGTGGGCGTGCTACCCGAAGTCATGGGCATCATCATCTCAGTGCTGCTGGGCGTTGGCATCATATCGGTGCTGGGCGGTGGCTCTGTAGGTGTGTCCTCACTAGTCACCGGTCGCGTAGGTATAGTGGGTTCGGGTTCCTCAGCTTCCGTTGGTGCGGGCTCTGGTTCAGGCATCTCCGGCATCATGGTCGGCGGCGGCTCCTGCTGCTGTGCCAGCTTGTTGAGTAAAAAACCCGGCTGATAACGCAGCGTATAGTAATAACCAATGCCATCCATGCTGAGACCACCCCAACGTTGAAAATCTTTGCTGGTTCTATGTCGAAACGGTCTAGGAGTAAGTGAGTGCTCCATGGTCACAAAATCTCGTCTCCCGTCGCACACCACGCCCACATAATGGAGCGTCAAAACGAAAGCGCTTATCAATGCATCGCGTTGTGACAACATTATTAGCGGAACTTCACTGGCAGACTGTGGCATTCAACGGTTGCATGTTGCTGTGGCATCTGGTAGCTGCAACTGTTCCAAGTTTTCTTCTCCAGCTTTATTAGAGCATTAATTGTCAACATCTTCGTCGTCTCTTCACATGGTAACCACTGAAGCTAACCTTCACTTTTCCAGATCGGTGTTAGTTTTTTTTTTTTTCCAGCATCTGTCTTTACTTCAAACAGAGTCACGCTTCTGTGAGTCAAACTTGTATCCAATCTTGACTTAGTTGTTGGTTGCCACAGAGACTGGCATGCGGCAAATGTTATGTGAAACATTTGCAAATTGTTTTAAAATTAAGCACTTTTAAATGGGTATGCCAAGAAAGTTTACAAAAAGAGCAAAAAAAAAACAAACCCAACTGCGTTACACTCGTTTTAACGTCTAATTTTTATCTTAAGATTTTTTAGACATTCTTAATGATAAAATGCTATTATTAAAAATATGTTCTAATCATGGAGCACTTCAAAAATGTATTGGACCCTTATTTAACTGAGTTAAAGTAAAGCACAAAAGAAATTTTGTATAACATAAATATCACATAAACTTATTTTGTTATCCACCAACTTTTTTGGCATAACTAAAAATAATTTTTTTTTACATTTTTAATTTGGCAATTAAAAAGCAACAATCCACACTTTGTATTACTTTTTTTTAGCCATTTATAAGAAAAGCATTAGATTTAGAGATATTAAAAAAATTTTCGAAAATAAATACAAATTTTTACGCTGACTATGTCGATCTACATTAAAATCTCCCAAAATTTGAAATATTATTTTTTCCCAAAATGCTTTGGATTTGTGTATAAAAAATGTAGGTGTACAAAAAATATCATTGGACTCACCAAGACCAAATAATTTTTTTCCCTGTCGAACGTGACAGCCGATAACGCAGTGTAGCAAAAATTTATTTTTATTTGCGATTCCATTGCTCCTTTGGCATTTTTTTTCTTATTACTTAGGCTTTAACATAGACATACAATATTTCCAGGCGTCCAATTAGCAAAGTCCAGGTTCCAAATTCAACCGCAAAATAGTCTGCTTTGACGTTACTTAAATCAGCTAATCGATCTCGATTCCACGTTTCTGAGACTTCTTCGATATTGATTATCGCTAATCTCTGTCTGCTTAGTGGCTTGAAGTCCAAAAAATTGAGCTTACGCTTAAAACTTTTCACGATGCGAAATTAATGGTACCTTTGAAAAGTTAGACAAAAACTATATAAGTAATAGAGTTTCATTCCTAAATATATTTAAAAAAAACATCCTTATAGCCATCCTCGGAATGGAAGGATCTTGAATTTTTTTTTTTTAAATGAAAGTAAATAAATATTAAGGAAAAGTCCGAAAATTTCAAGATGATTGCTCAATCAGAAGTATGTTAAAAATACAATTTAAAAAAATGAAAAGGGTCTGGGTGGATCCATGTGCCAAACGGAGGGTTAAAGATCATTGTGCACAAAATTTTAAATTTTGTAACATAATACAAAAAATTTGAAAAAATATGAAAACGTACCTAATATAATAACTTACCTACAGAGTTTTTGTTCAACTGCTATGCGTATATTAATATAAATATATATGTTTTTATTGAATAGATTGAATTTTACCTGCTTAAATTAATTAAACATATAAAAAGTTGCGCAAAGACTCAAAAGACTAAAGCGTGAACGCCCTTTTTGCTAATTTATGAATTGATGAATTGAGCTGTTGAGTTTGTGCTTCTTCTTAACAGATTTTGTTTACATTTAAATAGTTGCTTAATTTGGTAAATTTAATAAAAAAAAATGCGCAAGACCCACTTGCTAAATCCAATTTATTAAAATTCACATTGTTTATTTTTTTGTCGTTGTTTTATATCGAAAAAAGGGTAAAAAAAAGCGGAAATATTTGAAAATTCCATAAACAAAATATTTTGCAACACTTTTTGCTCAACTCAACAGCTAGAAACTAGAATATGGTCTGGGTTGAGGAAAAGTTTGTTTGCAAATGGAAACTCAGCCCGTTACATTTTGTTGTTGCAAATGTGCTCAACTTTTTAAGTTCCTAACTCTACAGCAACCGTGAATACCCTAAGTAATAGGTATGAATGTTTCTCGCGTTTTCAGTTAACATTTTTATAGCCTGCATAATGTACACAAGTTATATCAAAATTTATATTTAGTTACAATTTAAAATCAAAATTTACTACGTGTCATAGTTTCCTTAAAAGACCCTATAACAGTAGACGAAATGCTTTGCAGAAATTCGAAACAAGTAAGTATGGTAACTTTAAAAATCTGTTCAAGAATAATAATTAAACAAAAAAAAACTTTAAAAAATTTTATAATATTTAAAACGTCGTTCATTCACAAAAATAAACTGGGCGCAAGGAGTTAAAATGCTTCATAATGCTTATAATGACTAAGAATCCACTTCAATCCTGGAAGAAATGAAAGTTGATGCCATTTTCTGCGCCTCAAAACTTTTTTCTTCATATATTTTCAAAATAAGGTTTTATTTTCTTGTTATACAGTGTAAAGTAGAAAACCAATGTTCGGGAGAAACCACTGATGATTATTATGAATGAGTACGGAATAGTGTTTGCACATTTCTAACGACTTTAAGCAATTATTTTGAAATAAATTTATCGCTGAAGCGCTTCCAGTTGCAACATGTCGCATTAACAATATGCATAAACGTTGTGCAAATGATGCAATGATCGTATTGACTGCAAATCAGACGCCATCCACTTGAAATCAATTTCAGTTTTTTTTTTAATTTATGCAAATTGTGTTTGCTATTAATGTTGATTATGCAAAATCTTCAACGACTGCATGCGAAGATCATCAAAGTT
This sequence comes from Chymomyza fuscimana, assembly GCA_949987675.1. NCBI lineage: Eukaryota > Metazoa > Arthropoda > Insecta > Diptera > Drosophilidae > Chymomyza > Chymomyza fuscimana. The sequence continues at coordinate 120,182,843 of OX465088.1, read as the reverse complement.
GGTTTACAGCTCATAATTTAGCTGGTACTCACGTAGATTTAACAGCGTGAATACATTTGGTTTGGAAAACTTTCAAAAAAGTTAAAAAAAAATATTTTATTGCAAAATAAGTAAGGCACCTAAATTTACAGATAAACAGCAATTGACCTAAAAATACTAAGTATATATAAATTGGAGTAAATAAGATAGAAACAGCAAACAATCTTTTCGGTTGTTAGGAAACTTTGTGTGAGTTCATTCGAAGGTACTTGGAAATAACCAACTTTTAGAGTCTAAAATTTAACTGATGTTATCTAACAAAATAGAGCGACCAGAGCTTCTAATTGCCCTAAAAACTTCATCACCATATACAGATATAGGAAAATCTCAATTTTACACCACCTAACAATTTTTTTTTTTTCAGTTTTTAACAAGCTTAAATCATGATCTAACAAATAAAAGATCCGTTTTCGTGTATCTCTGACAATGAGAGAACTGGTTCAATTTTTTTATGGATTTTTTCACAAAATAAACTTCACATAACATATAAATACATTTTGTGCGGAGTTTGATCTAAATTGGTTCGCTATTTCTTATTGCTACCATATAAAAATTGAACCAGTACCGCCATATTTTCTAGCAGCCAAACTCGCGCGCTTCTTTGCGTCACCTTGTTAAATTCATTGCATCATGAGCCTAACCCAACAAATTTATTTCTAATCAGCCATAAAAATATTTATTGAGAAAATGCGCAAAAAGAAAAACAATATATCTACAAAAATCCGATTGTGTTGGCTTTTGACTTCAAATATCTTAAGATAAGTGAATCTATAATATTAACCGATAATATTGACCACCGTGCGAATCTAGGATTTGGGGTTCTTCACTTCGAAGTGTATATATACCAGAGCTCGCAAAAGACTTTCAACCCATTTCTCCAACTTTTAAGAGGGAGGGTCGGGACCTGAAAATCCCACCCGTGAATCCGACACTGAATGGCCATGATTGTAAAAGCGCAACGAAAATTCGTGATAGTATTTAGCTTACAATATTTTATTTTAACCCTTTTTTTCGCCGGATATCCCATTTGGGATATTTTTTTTTATATGAAGTTTTGCAATTCCGCGCGAAATATTTCGTGCTGCGTATATGCCTTTATATCAAAATATTTTAGGACGATCAATTGAAATCAGCCTTCCTTCTTAATAAGTCTATAAGGATCTAGGATTTCGATTGATTCGATCGCAGTTGTGCGTTCTGCAGGCTCTGAGCAAAGCGTTTCATTTGATTTACATTACCTGTTTTCTTACTCTGGTAGAAATCGTATAATTATAAAAATCAATTGTAAGAGTAATTTCTTAAGAGTTAACCTTAACCTTAAACATTCTAGTTGATGGGAATAAGCGGCTTTAGCTACCTTTATCGATTTCCACTTGAAAAGATTTCTTCTGAAATCTCATTTTACAAAATTTATTTTTATTTCATAGCCAAATAAACTTTAGTAGGTCTGCTGTAAAATTTCATTTTTAAAAAATTAAAACAAAAGTATCTTAAAGTTCCAGCTCCTAAAAAGTAAATTTTTTCTTTGGATAATATAATTTTACATTTTTCAAAATGGAGCTATGCAGCGTTTGTTTGGGCCCCAAGAAGAAAAAGGTGACCATACAGTGCAATCATAGTTTCTGTAAGAGTTGCCTCAAGAATGTATTCTTCAAATGCCCATCGAATGCGTGTCCACTATGTCGTGCTCCGTTCCAGTATTTTGTGGTGAGTATTAGTGCTGGAGAAACATCGATGTTGGCCAACATCGATGTTTTCGATATTTTTTAACTTCGATACATCGATGTTTCGATACATCGAAGTACATGTGGCGGTCATTTGTTGAAGGCTTAAATTAATACAGAGTGGGCCATCTGTTGGTTTGGTTATATAAGTATTTTCAAATAATAACAAACAAACCAAGAGATAACTATATTTTCCTAATATACATTTCAAAATGTATATACATTTCAAAATAGAAAAACAAGCAAGGAAATAATAAATAACAATCCAAAAGGTTATACATACAACGAAAGCAAAAGATAATACAGGGCACAAAAAAAAGTGGTGTAAACTTAACAGGTGACAGAGTCATCCCTTATGGATTTTGAGCAGCCGAATCCGAAGTCCAAAAAACTCCTTCACACGTGGGTTATGGATAACCACCAAAAAATCCCATAAATCGAGATAATTTGGCTATTATCTAAGAACCCTTGGATCGGGGTTTTTTGGACTTCGGTTTCAGCTGCCCAAAGTCCAGAAGGGGTGCCTCTGCCACATGTAAAGTTTACACCACTTTATTCTGTGAGCCTGTGAGTTATAACAAAAAAATTTTCTGTTCCAGCCAGAATCGTAGTCTCATAATCTTTAAACTAATTTGAGATCGATTCATTATGGTTGTAAAATAAAATCATGTCAACGTTTTTTGATTTAAGCGAACTCCGCTTGTCGCTCACTAGATTGCCAGCCTTGCAAAACTTTAAAAGGTATTGCCTTTCAGTAATTCAACGGTCACATGCTTGAATCTAAGATTTCGACATTAAAATATTGTCGAAGTGCCAAAATTGAGTCAACTCTACTATTTCGGATCTTTTGAGATTTGTTTTTTTCTAAAAGTGTCTGCGACGTGCCGTTGATTGCCCATATTTTGTCCGTAATAGGATTTGGTCGATAATCGAAAATCTAAATAAAAATATCGATGATAGGAAAAAAATAAAAAACATCGATGCATCGATATAACATCGATGTTACTTCCAGCACTAGTGAGTATTATTAGAGCATGAGCTAAAAATTAAAATTAAAAGAACTTGAATTAAGGCTGCAAACCAAACCTGACCGGAGAATCCCGATTTACATTTCTTATATCCAAACTTGCAGCCTTGGTTTAATGTCTAGTTAATAGGATCTATATTTATTTCTTTTGATACATAAAACAATGTTATTTCTTAACTATTTCACAGCGAAAACGTGATTCTGACCTTAAAATTGTTTTCCTTTATTAAGTGGCCTCAAGACGCAAACAAAAAATCGACATGAACATCAATTCAAAGTTATTACCTTAAGTTTGATTATTTTTATATGCAAAAGCATTTTTTTGGAGTTACTGTTTCGTTAAATTGAATAATTCTTTGTCTATTAATAAATTTTAAACGTTATATTTGAATGAAAACTTTCTGAAAAATTATTTTATTGTCCAAATCCAACAGCATTGTGTGGGAAGAAAAGTCTGGTAACTTATGAATGGTATTGAAGAACATACATTATCATTTTTTTTTTAAATGAAGATAAGACCAGCCTATCTACTAAAAATTATAATTAAATAAATATCACATTGATTTCGGAAATTTTAATAAGCTAATTGCTTGAAGTTCAGCCTAACTACAAAAACCACCCGAAATCACTTTCGATCATTAACAAACAAGTTTGAGCCACCAAATATGGTGTGTAGACTAATATTGGACTATTACTTTTCATCATGCAAAAAGTTTTTAACATTAGTATATACCAAGGGATGTTCACGCTTATTTTTGCAACACTTGCTAACACAAGCAAGAATACCCTCAATAAAAGTTTTCTTTTCAGACGGGGCAATTTTTATAGGCCCTTGCAGCAGTGCATAACAGAGTATGAAAACGAGTAGGAAAAATAAAACATTTAACAGCAATTTTAACAGATGAATATACTTACTATAGAGGGAGATCTCCACCTCCCCTCAAATTGCACATCATTCTCATCTGGTCTATGGGGCCGCCACATGCATCATGCACAACAAGGTTAAAATTGTTAATTGTTGGCAACAGACAGCGCCGTCATCAACAGAGACAACTGCAATTGGTATTATTACTAACTGACAATAGCAACATCCCCAACAACTTCGAGAGGCAAGCAGCAGCTGGTGGCTTTGGAATCGGCGCACAGTGGTCGAGATTGCAGATCCAGCTGGATTAAATATGTGTTGTAAATAGAAGTAAAAGTAGAGGACTATATGTTGTTGAAATAAAGTAACGAAAAAGATGTGACGCCTTCTCGTTTGCGACCTCTGTTTCATTTTGCGCGTGTACGTCACAAGATCGAAATTTTTGCGCGTGACTCGCTGTAGTATAAAAGTTAATTTTTAAATTTGCCTATACGAACTAAAAAGACAGTTTTTTTTTTTGTTTTAATTTAGAGTTTTATTAAAAACAAGTTTCATTTCAAAAAGAAGAAGTAATGGTGTAAAACCATGAGAGAAACAAGTAAGACCTCACAACTTTTATACCAAAATCGATTTAAGTATGTAGGAACGTCATTCCATATTGCCTATTTCTCGAAGACCCTGCTATAAATTGCGCTAGACAACACATTATTATGATAAAGATCCACTTAAGTTTTGAGCATATATTTTAAAAGCCACAATACATCAATCATATTTTTGAAAAGCTTCAAACAATCTGCCGCGTCGGTTACGTCCTCATCTAATACCAGTTGTTCTTTTGACGTTTCAACTCTATGATCTGGTGTATGTCAAAATAAATTATTAAAACGACTTAAATCTTCCTTTTTCCATGCTCTTGTAGGCTTTCGTCAAATTAAGGAAAAATTAAACGTAGGCCCTTTAGTTAATAAGCGGTCCTAAAATGCGTAATTATGCTAAATGATTGTGAATATTATTGATTCAATTGTTTAGCTAGTCTTAAGTAGTTGAAGGTTTTACCTCTCCAAAATTAATATTTTTATTTTACAACACTGAATCATATAATTTCAGAGACTGTCGCTCAGCACTTTAAAATGTGTAGGTATAAGTATTTATGGCATAAGCTAAATTCAGAATTTAAAATAATAATCATTTTGCTGTGTGTAAACATATTGTAGAATTTTTATTAAATTACGCAAATAATCAACAACAACAAATATCCAATTGGAAACTGCTATATCGAATGCGCACAAAGTTATTTTCTATTTTTTAGACTAATCACGTAATTTGACAATTTCGACCACTGTGCGGCGTCGACGTTTAATGCTTGTCGCTGCTATTACTTAGGAGCAGCATCTAAACGGCTTGAATAATAACTATATATGAATAATTGCGCACTTGACAAATAAAACTAAACACACACACACACTCGCAGACCCATACAAACACACACACACAGACTCATCCACACTCACAGCACATTCATATGAGACATATGAGAATATTATTATTATTAAAGGCGACAATGGGGGCGTTAAAAATGTAAAGATCATAATTATCTAAGTATTTAGTTTTAATTGGCAATATACTTTGCATTTCGTGATGTGCAATTTTTTATTTTTAGACTATAATTATTTTTTAGCTTAAGAAAATTTCAAATATTTTTAAGTATTTGTTGTAACTGTAACTACAAAGTCATTATAAAAGACTTAGTAAAAACATAAATAATATTAGAAAAATATGTCTTCATTGGCTTAAAATTTGACTTCGTTGTCGTCAGTTTTTAAGATCTGCATTTTGGCAACGACAACAACAAAACAGACCTAAAAAATTTTAATGTTACAATTATTTCAATAGTAGCTATTTATATAATTAAAGTTGTTAAGGTGGATGGATTCCTGGGTGGTTCTTGTATGGATATAGTTGTCTTCTTAGCGTTCCGTTTGTGTGACCCTTGCCCAGTAATGAGATGTTGGTGTTGTTGAATGTGTTGTATTGTCTTTATTTGTAGAATGTATGTTTATGTGAGTGTATGTTTAATGTAGAGAAATGGCAAGTCGGGGAATGCGCGTGCACGGGTGTGCTTACATTAAATTGTTATTGAGAACTAATTCTATTGCGCTCAGCTTAGAACAGCATAAGCGCAGAATAAGCTGAGCGGGGTCGGGATCATCTCCTGCGCAGCTTACGCTCTTTTAGTAAGCGCAGCCTACGCTCTTTGAGCGAAGCTAAGCACGGAGCTAGGCTTAACCCACTCATGCCGTTTTGGCATGAACAAAAGGCATTATGAAAATATAGTAAATTGCACCCCACGCTATTTTTACTATAATTGAATTAATTTATTAATAATTTAATTTCTAATTTAATCTTATTCCAAATTAATAAGTCGTAATTGATTGTCGTAATTTTCTATTGCTGTAATACAAACTCTTGATACATCAAAATTATTTTCTACTTTTTAGTTCGGTTTACTAATAAAGCGTGTTTTTTTAGTTTTTTTAAACTATAACTTTTTATTTTAAGACTAAAAACAAACATGGACTTTTGTCAACAAGCCTACTAATTATTTTGAAAAACTGTTCCACACTTTTAGTGTACATTTTATATTTTAAATCCTGGTGATCCTAGTCAGGACATTAGAACAAAGTTATTAAATAATTGTATTGTCATCAGTCCTTGACGCCTGTGCAAATTTTCAAGATGATCAGACTTCTTGAAATTGGTGAAAATTAAGCTGAAAGATTTTGTTACATACATACGTACATACAGGTGAAGCTAATAAATGCATGTTAAAAAGAAAAATTGCGGTGTTTCTATAATTTTTTTTGTGTATCTAATAAAATTTATTTGCACACTGGGATAAATTTTAAATATAGAGCTAAAAAAAAATTGTGGTGAATTTGAAATATTTTTTTTTCACTTTTAAAATTTATTATATTTCACTCTGTTTTTTAAATTTATGAATGAAATTTTATATCAATTTTTTTTTAATTTTTTATAAGACAGTACCCTTGGATAAAATGGCAAAAAAAAAAAAAAAGTCGAAATTTTCATAAGCGAATATCTTAATTTTTTCTTAATTTTCTGAAGTATCAAAATTTCATAAATAAACATAATGTGATGGAAACCCTGAAATTTTTTTAAGCTTGCAAACTCTGATCAAAAATCAACCATTTTTTTCGCAATAAAGCAGGAAATTAAACCGGAACTTTAAAATAAAAAATTTTCAAAAAGTCTGAAAAACAAATTAGGCAATCGCTTAGAATTTTTTTTGTGAGGTCCTTAAAAATTTTTTGAGAAGTAAAAAGTTATTTTCGGCGAAATAATGGCAAAGTATTCTTCAAAGTTTGTTTTTCAACATGCTATTAACCCTTTTTGACAAATTTTTTTAGGTAAGTCTGAGATCTGTCACGTCACCCTGTTAATTGTTCGGCTCAATAAAAGCAGCTCAAAAGCCATTCCAACAGAAAGTGCTTGTGTTAAAAACCTAAAATATTTAAAATTTTCACGCTATATTTAAATTAATATGAGCTAAAGGCCCTGGTAGCCATGGCTTACTATTTGTTATAGTTAGTTTATATCTTTTAAGTATAAGCTATCTTTATATAAATAAATAAATAAATGTATATATTACTATGTAGTTGTTTTTGAAATTTTTTTCAAAACTTCTAGCGTGCAATGAAATATTATGAGACTATAAAAAATACGTATACGCAATGTTGGCTTATATGGGCGGTAGGGCACGAGTGGATAAAAATTTCAGACAAATGTTATGCGTGCTACTAAATCAAGTCCAATAAGTTTCATCTCTTAAAAGATTTTCACAAATTTTTCCCAAAAATAAGGCAATTTAGTCCAATATACAAAGAATACTAAGTATAAAAAAATTAAATGAAAATTTTGTATTTAAAAATAATGTATTTAAAAAATCCAAAAATATACCTTTGTAATACAATTATAAAGAAAAATGTTTGTTAATATTTTTAGTAAAAATATTTTTCAATATAATCAATCTTGTTAAAAGTGAACTAGAAGAAGAAGAATAGTATGAGATCAAAAGACCACTTATGCTACCATAGTTGATGTGTTCAACCTTCTTGAGGACAAAACAAAGGATACCAAGGTAATAAATCGCAAACGTGCTCTTGGATTGTTTCGTAACCGGATTCTGATTCCGCAACTGGTTCTTAGCAATGATATTTTCATTTCATCAAATGCGAAATATATTTGCCGTACCTGTACCTAGGTATCTAGCTAGAGGTTCAGTAGAAGTCTCTCTACTAGATAGTCATCCTAAGTCGGGATTTCCATATAGCCATATTACATTTTGGTAGTTCTAATAACAAAAAAATACCCCCCAATATATTTGAGGTCACTGAAACTGAATCCGAGGTTAAATAAAGAAGATCATGTCAAACCTCAAATGATTCAATAGGACTCAAAAAAAAAAATAACCACCGCAGCCGTCTTCCTCTCCGATGCAAAAGAGCCTTATATAAAATGATAGTGGTTCCAACCTGGAGATACGCTATCCAGATCTGGGGTATGGCGGCTCGCTCGAGTCGCTCACGTATTCAGACACTCCAGAACAGGGCCTTACGCCTTATTACTGGGTGTGAATGGTATGTAAGGAATTCGACCTTGCACCACGACCTCAGACTGGAGACCGTCGAACTCCAGATAAATAAGCACACAAGCCGCTACAACGAAAGGCTAAAAAGACATCGTAATAGGCTGGCAAAAGGACTCCCAAATGAAAATCCTATAAAAAGGCTTAAAAAAAGAAGTTTTAAAAATCTGCTCCAACAAGCGCCGAACTGAAAGAAAACGAAAAGAAGACCGACAGAAAAGCGGACCAAATGATGGCCTCCTGATTGACAGGACTCCTTAACACTCCTAAGACATCTCTAACTAAACAAGCTGGATTGGCGATCATAAAATAAGAAACCTGCAATTCATAAAAATATATGTATTTTTGATAATTTTGCAAAATAAATACAAAAAAAAAAAAAAAAAAAAAAAAAAAGGACTCAAAAAATACTTATTACGGCGTTTTTTGAGTTTTAATTCAGCTACACAAATAAAAGTCATCTTCTAGGTTCGTAAGTCAGACCAGGTTGCTGAATCCGAATCATAATCCCCAATATTTCAGGGCTGTAGCATAAATTCCAAAAACCGCATTGAACTTGATCCGAGACACGGCATGTCAGGGCTTGGACATAACCTCAAAAAATTCAATAGGACTCAAAATAGGACTTGTAATGGCGTATTTTGGGTTTTAACTCAGCTACACAAATAAAAGTCATCTTCTAGGTTCGGAAGTCAGACTAGGTTGCTGAATCAGAATCACCAACATGTCAGGGCTGTAGCATAAATTCAAAAAACCGCATAAAACTAGGCATACTGGAGAGAAACCTAACGATCTGGGCTTTTTTTTTTACCTCGAATTCGAAAACACCGCTAGACGGCAATCTCGTAAAAACTTGTTGTTTTTGTAGTTAGGATAGAATCAAGAGCCATTCAACACGTCGAAAAAAAAAAGAAAACATATGACTCGTTCCCAGGTAACGACACATTTTTTGTGTGACTGTGTAATCAAGCTTAAAAAGCAAAGTACTGTGTATCAAAGCTCCAACTAGCTTCTAACTTTCTGTACCGGCTTCTCATAACATTTAACAACATTTCCACATCAACTTTAACTTTATTAGCCAGTTGATACAAAATGCTTAACCATTAGCTTCCATCATCTGGAACTTATTTATTTTTCTGAGACCAAACAACTTTCATGTCATCGATACCTTAAACCGAAAGTGTTAAAAATGTGAATTCTTTTGCGCCATAGTTGTAACTCAAATGTTCAAATAACGCCACCTTACGACAAGTTGGCTTATCCAGTGGCAATTGGCCATCATGCATACCAAAAACTAAGTAGTTTTCTATGTCAATCGGCAAACATTTCCCACTGCATGCTAGGATGGTATTATGACCAAACATACTCGTACATATGAATATGCACATTCATATGGACATCTTTGTGAGCTGTCAAAGTGAACAATAATAATTTCCAAACAAAAACTGGCTCTGTCAATTTTTGCATTCGACCGGATCCGAAAGTTGCGTATGCTGCCAAAAAGAAAATGCCATTCTTTTTTTTTTTGCACTAGGAAAGCACCGTTAGTGGGTTATAACCCATCAATTATATTGTAATGATGTTTGTTGCCGCCACTGCCGCCGCTGCTGTTGGCCAAAACCGATGCAACGCGCATCTTCGGAAATCTTAGAACAACAAATGCAACAACAGTCTGCAACATGCTCATTATCAACGTCATCGTTTCAAGCATTACCACGGATGACTGCAGGCCCGGCAGCATTCTACTAATGCGGCAGCCTATACAAACCCATTCAGCAAACGGACAGGCAGCTCCAAAAGAGAAACATTGTTGTCAACATGGACGGACGGTGATCGACACTGGGATACACTTATAAAATTTTGAATTTCAAAGAAAAATAATTTGAGGTGATTAAGAGATGGCTGTTTTTTAAACGAAAATAATCAATTTTTATGTTTATTAGGCTCACAGTCATATCCAAAGATGACAATTCGATCCTTTGCTACCCGCACGAAACTGATATTCCTTTTTCATTCCAAACCCACGATTTTTCAAAAATGAAATCAAATCAAATACATTTTTAAAGCATATATGTATGTAAATCGGTACGATCCCTTGGAAAAACGACTTCGGAGTGTCTTGCCAACGACAAATCTGCATATGGTTTTTTGAAAGCCCCCGACAACTGAATAGAGTCACAATCCCTTTTGAGGCATGGACAATCCTGGTGCATATCCTTAAATAATAGTCCTTTACACGATTGCGTTCGTCAGCTTTAGCGAATTTCCTACCCGAGGCTTCTTCTTTATCTTTCATTGGTATATGATTTTTAAGGTGGTTCCTTTACCCTATCTACAATCCTGTTCAAAGTCCAAGTGACTTCATTACGCACATCAGCTCACTACCCTTACACCACACATTCCATATATTTCAATTTATGCTTATCCACCTACGCCTGACTCACGTTTCAATGTCTTCCCTTTTAAGCATTAAGCATTCTGAGAAAAGTTTGGGAGAGTGTCCGAAATTGGCTTTTTGAATATTTTTAATATATTATATTATTTAAGTATGTGGGTATAATCAGAGAGATAATTGAACACGAATGATAATATTGGTAATGGGACTTATGGGATTCATCTGCCTGTTACATACATCGCACAACTCCATAATACCCTTTGTTCCCATAAATACAGGGTATAACTACTTCTAGTAGTTCTCTGCTGCTGTTCCACTTGGTCATTTCTTTGGTTTTAGTTCTTTGCATTCGCATTCGAGTGTCCACTAAATGTCAATTAAGTGGGTCTTAGCGTAGCCTTCCAAGAGTTAAAGCAAAACAGCTTTGATTTGGCAGCTGGCAAGTGGCCAGCACCCAGAACTGCCGCTCCTGCTGCTGCTACTCCTCCCACACACCGATTTCCACTTTGGTCATACAAATGCACAACATAATATAAGCAATAACAATATTGTGTAAACATAGCCGTTGTCTGTAGTGGAAACCCATAATCCAGACCAGGAGTGGATCCAGAAACAAATTTCAAGGGGTACAAGCTTTACCGACTGTGTGGTCCCCCAGGACTCTCCCCTGGGATCCACTCATGACCCAGGCTGCAGCAACTTGGGCGTCTAAGCGCAGAGCAGGCATTCTCATACGATATTTGCAACTTCAGTGCTCGGTCTCTGGTCTGGGCACATTATAGATACATAAATAGGGATATGCTTACACGTATGTATGATATGGTGTGGTGCATGCCTTGGCGGTTCCTTTGTCATTTGGCGTGACGCCTTTGAAGCGGTGCATGCGTAACGTTTGATTTGATTCAATTATTGGATCTGGGATTGTTTGTACGTGTTGGATGTGGCAAGACAAAGACCAAGACTTGGCTTGGAATCTTATAAGTACATTTTAAATATGTTTTGTTGAAAGTGGCTGAGGAAAACTGTTTATATATAGAGTACTATATTTCAAAATGTTTATGTTACAAAAGGTATACATACTAAGTTTCGCGAGCCAAAAATGTATATAAGATACAGAAGGAGTCGTCGCAGACCTCCCAAAAGTTACCTAAAATATGATCAGGTTGACTTGAGAAGCCGATATACCCATGTCCGACTGTCCGTCTATATGAACGCCTAGATCTCAGAGTTGTTAAGAGCTAGAGCAACCAAACTTTCAAATTAGATCCCCTATTGTCTTACCGAAGACCAGTTTATTTTATTTTTTTATATCGGAGATATGTTATATAGCTCCCATAGGAGTGTTTTAGAGGACCTCGAAAATACCAAAAGTTTTAGATGGATAATTCGTTTGTTTATTTATATGAATATCGTAAACGAATTTGGCATATGGAATTTTTTTAGTGTACACAAGTACTGACCAAACTTTATCAAAATCGGTTGACTATATCATATAGCCCCCAGGGGACCGATCGGTCAAAAAAACGTGTTTGGTGCAAAATTCGTTGTGTTTCGTTCGTTTATGAAGATATCGTAACCCAATTTGGTGTTTTTTGCACCAGCACTCTACCAAATTTAAAAAAAAAATCACTTGACTATATCGATCGGTCAAAAAACTTTTTAGGGCGTATTTCGCTTATTTATAAAGATGTCGCATCCAAATTCGGAAGTTCTTAGAGTTCCCACGCACTGTACCAAATTTTATCAAAATTGGTTGACGATCAGTCAAAAAACGTTTTTGTTCGAATTTGGCAATCAACAGTTTTTTTGAGAACTTAAGTAATGTACTGAATTCTGGGTATCAGGTCATCTCAAAGTAGCTAGCAATCATATATGTATGTCCTAATCCGAGATTAAAAGAACCCCAGCACGTCAGATTTCTAAAATTTCCTCCACAATAAGTCGTTTAATGGGGTTTTCTGTGGTTATGTCATAATTCTCACGGACTGGAGTTTTTTGGACCAAGGATTCGGATTCAGCGAACCCAAAACATATGGGAAGTTTTTATTTCTTGTATTTCCGGAACTGCAAAAGGAAATATCCTTCATCGATTGGGAATCTGAAATGATGGTTTTCGGGCTATCAGCTACAGATTTTTGGAAATGAAAAGTAATGTCTTGCAACTTGGCTTATTGGACATGAAGGGAAATCAAGGTCTGAAACTATAGCTTTTCTTTTACAAACAACAAATTATTAGGGTTTGAAGAATTGATGCAAAGATTTGGTCAATCCCGCCCAGAGTAATTATTAATTTTATTGTTAAGCTGTAAAGGCTAAACTCTATATATGTTTTGTAATTAGTCAGTAAATGAATATTTAAAATATTAGGGTAAATAAATAATACTAATACCATATACATATATGTGCTTTGATTGTTTATTTGCTAAACGTAAATTTCGTCTTTGAAAATTAAGTAGGTAAAAGTTTATTCCAAAAAAAAATAAATTAAACTTCTGGATTACATTTATTTGGGACAAAGCAACTAAAATATGGTTCTCAAGAATAATCAAGATATCAATCTATCTCAAAAAAAGCTTGACTTAATAAGTTCTGGTCCCTACAAAATAATCTGTATACTTTCCAGTTTCAATGCCAAGATCTCCAACTTTCAAGAACTCACGCTCTATATTTACTCAACCATGTCATATGCAACAAAAAAGTTCACATTTCAAGTTCATTTTTGCTAAAAACAAAGCCAAACTCAGACACTGGATCCATATTATCGTATCATATTGAACCATTTAGGTGCAAAAAAAAAACTTCAGAAGTTGCAGCAAAACATTTGCGGTTACGGCATTTTTTGTTAACATTTGTCCATAATGGTGCATAAACCGCAGCTGTGCCGCTTTGTCTTTTTTTTGTGGCAACACACACACCATGGTGGCAGACACGTTGGAACGGAGGCCAAGAGAATCAACGGCATTGAGTTGGATGCATGCCATAAATGGTGCGTTAATTAAATGGTTCATTATCATAATGAAAATGGCAAAAGTGTTGGGCAGTATGGGTTCAAGGTGCGCTACAGCTGAAGAAAATATAGGAGTGGCTAAGAAGTAAGAGCGGATCCAGAAAAAATTTCGTGGTTGGTGGTTCAAATGTGATATAATCTTTAAAAAAAATGTTCCACTTAAAAAAAAATAATACAAATTTTGTGAACGCTGGATCCGCTTCTGTAAAGAGTCTTTTTAGGTATATCGAATATTGGTTAAGTAATTTTTCCAGATTCTTTGTCAAAATTGATTGCTCGAATTCGTTTTCTTTTTTGGAAAAAAAATTTCACAAAAAATGGCCCAAAAATTAATTAATTTAATTTATAAAAAAAAATTGGTAACAAAGCTAGCTATTACATAAAAAAAGAAACAAATTTGAAATTACGATAAATACTTTATATTTTCTCTAAGACCATTACCAAAAATAAAAATAATTAAATAAATAGCAAAACAAAGCTCCAATTTACAGCAAAGGTTTCTTGAAAATTGCTTGAAAATCGATTTATCTCGATTTTGTTAAGGAGCTATAAAGCGGGAAAGTTCCTATTCTTATATTTTACTGTGCTTACTCTTAAACGTAATACAATAACAAATTCCAAATTATAGAAAATTAATATACCGATTTCGACAAATATTGTATGGAAAAAAATATAGAATATGTATAATGTTTGTAATATGTAAGTGCACTGGTTTTAATAATTAAATTTTTTGTAGACGGGGTCTTTAGTCCAAAAAAATCTTTGAAATCTTCAACATAATTTTTTTGCAGTATTTCATTTTTGTATGTTAAAAACATGGCACTTGTTTTTTTTTGGTTCAGGGACGCCAAGAGACATTCCGCTGCGGTCTTTGTCTAATTAGCTACAACAAATTTTTCCTGAGAATAAAGAACTTTAGATCTTTTTGAACAGGTCTGAGCATAACGGTTTTTCCCAAGCCTTTTAAACCTAGAATCTAGGTCCTAGATTGAGATTGCATTATGCAAATTTTTTATCAAATCGACAAAAAAAAAATTGAAAAAAAATTCGGAACAAACCTAAAAAAAAATTTAGTGACTAATCAAAACTAAATGCATACTTATTTTTTAATAAATATTTATTTTTAAAGTATGTATTTCAAACGGCCCAAATGCAAAATTCGGATATTACATAAATACATACGGATACATACCTGTAGGTAAAACTGCTTCCCCAAGACTAAAAGTAGCGCCTAAGAGCTTTCAGTTGGCCGAACCAACTAATTTTCTATGGATATTATGTATGTCGGTAATTTTTTTCTTGCCAGAGCATAGTAAATTGCCCAAAAGGATCCAAGCGGAAGCTGTGCAGGTTTTGCTTTATTGTTGCCGTGCACATTGTTGTTGACTTTTTTTGGGCAACATGTTGCAGCAACACTTGTTGCCTTAGTTCCTTTGTTAAACTGTGCGTTGCTCGTTGCGGTTTTAAGGCCCATAGCGTTCCTTGAACAAAATCAGGAGCGGATCTAAAACAATTTTTGGAAAGGTACAAAACACCTATTCGCTAGTGCAGGACAAGAGATCTTTGGTAAGAAAGCTTAATAAGCTAAATGCTATTTTGATAATTTAAATCTTTTTGATAATATTTTTTTTAATTTAATTTTTATCACTATTTTATAAAAATGTATTTTTAAGTTTAAGTTGTAGTTATTATCGCCTTCTTAGCTACTTAATTTTTTGCCGCTAGGTGGAGTGACAAAATGCTGCAGTTGCGTTTGCCAATGTTTGTTGCTAGATGGCGCAAGCAAGTTATTGCATAATAATATTCCTCGCCTTGCTACGAAATCTTTAAAAATTTTAATTTAATAACTTTTGAATATATTTTTTAAGTATACAAGTTAGAAATATTTTTCGATCATGGAAGACCTTTATGTGTTAACAACCAGTAGAAATCGTCGTACATTTTTTTTTGTTTTTATACAATTTTGGTTATCCATCGATTTACATAAAACTATATATGGATTTTTTTCACTTTCATGGCGTCGTCTTAGAATATTTATGATCAAATGTCACAAAATTCGATTTTAAGCAAATACAAATTTAAGTTTTTCTTAAAAACGTCTTGAAATTTTCATAGAATTCTAGAACGTAAAATTGTCTCTCAGATCGATCTTCACCAGAGTTTTAAAGACAACACTTCTTGAAAGCGCGAAAATGACATGGACTTTATTATGTAAAGTGTCTATTGTAACAGAAATTAATGTAGACTTTGATACTTTGTTAGCCGCCTGGACATCGATTAACTTAACCGCTGGATCCGCTACTGGCACATCGACTTCCCAAGATCCATAATGAGCGATAACTGCAGTTTAGTTTTTGCTGCTGCAGCATTGCGTTTGTCCTGAGATTAAGTTGGTAGGTCTTTATTTATTTAGTTTTTTTTTTGTATTTTTTGTGTATTCACATTGCTTTCATTTAAGTTACGTATCTTACGGATACTCTAAATATACGCTTATATAGCGGCATTTTTTTGTGGTCTACCGTAGCTAAATTAAACTGTTAACTTGCCTTGTTTAGCTGCCATTGTTTAGCGTATCCCGAAACATTGTTTAGCTCGTGTGTTACATATGTCTAGTATGTGGTAGCTGGTAGTATCTGTATATCTGTATCTGCCGCGGTATCGATATCGCTATCTAATCGCTTTCTAATGGTCGTCATTGTAGCCAGAGGCCACTCGCGATCTATGTTCGCTGTCAATGGCGCTTGTTGCTTTAATAGATTTTTTTTTTGTTCCAGCCGTCTTTCGAACAACATTTTTAAACATATTAATAAATTAGAAAATTTTACGTGCATTTTTTTTTTTGTTTGCAACTTGTTGAGCACCTTTAAACTTTAATGCAATGAAAATTGCATGCCAATCGTTTAGTTTGGTGGATCGCTATCGATATCGCTACTGGCCCAAATAAGCCATTGGCAACCTTCAAAATTAAGTTGTTTGCTTAGTTATTTTTAATTACTGGCAACTCTGAGCGGTCTTTAAGGCTGCCATGGTCTGTACCGGGGGTTCTGTTGTTTGTAATTAATTACCATTTGAGGTGTGATGAACTTTAAACGAACGTTGATTAAGAGCATGCAGTTCAAGATTTATGTAGACAAATTTGTATTGTTGCAGCCTAGCTTGTAAATCAATAGTTTAGAGTTAGGAGCCAAATAAGATCGTGAGAAGATACAGTGGCAAAAACATTAGATAACTAAAAGTGAGTTCTAAAAGACGTTTAAAGAGTTTGGTTAAACAATTTTAAGTGAGGTGGAATTTGTGTTTACCGAAGGCTATGCCTGGTGGGCTGCTTCAACAACAACTTATGGGTCTAAGGACCAGCTGATTCCAGGCTGTGCTCGCCGCATCAATTACGCCATTTTCGGACATGTCTTCACTCTCTCCATTGGTTATGTGTCGTTTTTATCTTCAATAATCCTTGCGTGCAAAATTATTTTATTCATTTACATAAACTTTAATGATGGTCGTAGGTAGGTCAGTTGGGTCAAAAACAGTCATCGCTTATAAAAATTATGTCTTTATTTTTTAACTGTTTCTTAATATTAAAATTGAAATGTTTACCCAGTGAGGGCGATATCAATATAAGGATGATTGTGATTTTTTTTTATGTCTTCATTGCTATCGTCAAATTGTATAAATTTTGCTGGCAATGATGGCACTTGGCAATGCCAATGTCCTAGAACAATCGCAATGACCGCTTAAAGATAGATGGTGCGTAGGTGGTTTTTAATTTTTAATAAACTTCGTAAAATTCATAAGTGCTTAGAATATGGCCTTGGAACCATGTGTCATCAAATATAATACATAACTTTTTTATCTTTCTTTGTATTCGCTTTAGAATATGACCTGTTAAAGAAATGTGTGCCTGAATATTCAGTTATCGATAATTTCACGTTAATTTCGATATTTTTTTTATAGCCAGAGGTCCAAAGTTAATCAAACAGGCCATAATAGCCTATTCACACAGAGCACATCTTAGCGGAACGCATGGGATTTTTTGAAGATGTGAAATTGGTGTTCGCACTGTCAACATCTAACATCTAACATCTTGTTGACAGGCTGACAGGTGAAATAAGCAAATTATGAAAATTTATTAAAAATGCATTTTAATATTCAAATATCAATCTTTTTATGAGTTGTTTTATAGTATCAACTATTATTAAGGTAAGGTTTTATGAATTTATGTAAAAAACATGAATTAATTGGGAGTACATATTAATAAGGAAAACGGTGCTGACTAGCACATAAACACATATGTATTTATATACACATGGCATACACACATACTTATATGCAAGAGCCACGATGTTTTGGATGTTTGTTGGTGTTGTGCTTAAGTGCTTCGAGTCCATTGGACTCGACTAAAAGCCACTCGGTTACAATTAATTGTAAATTCATTATTTAAAAAATGTTTGTATGTATATGTAGTTTTTTTTAACTATTTGTTCAATTCGATGGGTGTTACATTAAAATAAGGTCACCCGCAGTAGGAGTTATTAACCACCATAATTATTAAGTTGGTTTTTTAACAAAATTATAACTTGAGCTGCAGATTTAATTATGTCAATCATCACCGTGCTGACATAGGATGAGAAGTCAAAAAACAATATGCTGATGTTTTAATGAGCCACAATTTGCCTTCTACTTTTTTCCCTCATCAAAATAGAAGCTCCGACTGGAATGCCTGTTGGCTCACACTTTCATGGTTTAGTTAGCCATAAATTGCCGCACATTTTAAATTCTGTGCAAGTTCCATAAACATATGAGGTTTTGGCGCCTTGTTTCGAATTGAAAATTGCCAGTCTTTTTCGTTGACATTGATTACATTTTTGCAGCGAATGACAAAATTTAGAGGTGCACAGAAAAGTAATCGAGTAATTTCTCATCGGGACACAATAAGATAGGAACATTTCCACAAGATGTTGGAATGATGTAGAAATTTTCGGAACGGCCAATTCATACGTAACATCTTTGACAAAAGATGTTAGATGTTAGATGTGCTCCAGTGTGAATAGGCTATAAGTTGCTTTTGCAATGAGCTTAATCGAATCAGGTAGCGGCAGGGGTATGAGGCAGGGGTATGAGGCAGGGTCCGCCAGTGTCTGATATCATATATTGTTCCACCGCAAAAAAGGCTGTAACAGCTATCTGTGCAAAAGTTTTTGCCAAGCTAACTAAATTATAAATTAATAGTTTTAAAAAATATATGCATATGATGATATACAAATTATATAAGATTAAAGTCAGATTTGTTGTTTTAAAGTAAGGTTTGGTAAGTTCCTTGTAATTAATGGAGTAGTCCAAAATAGACGTAGGAAAGTAATCGCAAATAAAAAAGATGGCGTGCGTTAAAGTCGGACGCGGACGACTTTTGGATACCTTGTACCACCAAATTGCAAAAAGATATTTATTTGTCAAATTTGGTTACGATATTTTCATAAACAAGCGAAAAACAGACGAATTTTGCACCAAAAACGATTTTTTGACCGATCAGTCCTATGGGGGCTGTATGATACAGTCAACCAATTTTGATCAAATTTGTTACAGTGCTTGGGACCTATAAAAAACTTCTGAATGCCAAATTTGGTTTCTGTTTTTTTTGAGGTCCTCTAAACACCCCTATGGGAGCTATATAATATAACCCCGCTATCGAAACAATAAAATAAGCTTGTCTCCCGTAGAATAATAAGGGGTCTTATCTGAAAGTTTGGTTGCTCTAGCTCTTACCATCTCTGAGATCTAGACTTTAATACAGACAGAAGGACAGACGGACATGTGTATATCGACTTCTCTAGTCACCCTGATCATACTTTGGGTAATTTTGGGGGGGGTGGATTTATTTAACCATTAGACTTAATAAAAAATGACATTAACATTGGCAAATGTTATCGTTAGTTTTGACCATCGTGTGACCAGACGTGGTGAGCATTAATCGAATATAATTTTTTACACATAACTGTCATCGATAATGCTCCAAAATAGAGTTCCGAACTTGATTTCAAAATTTTAATTTAATTTTTTTTTTGTTTATATAATTATACTATAAAGTACAAATTAATTCTAGACTATAAAATGTTTATAGCCAGAGCAACATATGCCATCAGTCTGAACGAAATTTTTTTAATTTCATACATCATTTTTAAGAATTGATGGAAATGAGGCCAAATGCCACAATTTACTTGGCGCCACAGCGCTGCTTGTAAAGGAGTGTATGAGAAAACATATGGTTGCCACGTTTCGAGGACTACTAAGGATTTGTAACGATTCCCACTATTTTTTGATTCTCGACAGAGCCGAAGTCCTGAATATTTATTAGTTTCAACTTTAATTATCATTATAAAAAATAAATAAATAATTTTTGATCCTACCCTAGATGAGAGAAAATCTTATGGTAAGTTTTGCGAAAGTATCAGATACTAAAACTTTCAAAAAGCTTAATGACAAAAGTTGCCAAATTACAAAAATTTCTTCAAGTTTTAAGAATTTTACTTGGTTTATTGCTTATCCTCGTAGTTACAATCCGTCATAATATGCCACAAAGTTCATCAATAATAATTACAAACTGTAATAAATTTAACTGTTTGTAGCGCCAGTGAAACTGTTGATATCGATATCCGCATCTCTGTCGCCATCGGCATCGTCATCGACCAAGTAGATGATATCAAAAGCACAGAAGTCTCTTTCAAGCGGTAAACCGAATGTCAACAGTTTAATAAATAAAATCACTCAACACTACAACAGCCGCACTTGTTGTTGGGTCTAAGATACGGGTGCGGAACTTGTCAGAACGGTTGGCCAGGGCTAAAAGAGAGGGGCGCCACATGTGAAAAGCGCAAAGCGCAGGCGCGCGATCGCAATTAAAAGCGTAGTATGAAGCAGATGGACGATATATAACGACTATATTATACCCTGTAACCTAAATATGTACAGCAACTCCAACAGTTTCTAATCGATTTTGATAAGCTTTGAAAATAAATTATAAATTATAGCCATCAAACACATTCCACGCACAAGCAAAGGAAATCCCCTGCAAAAGAATATGGCTAAATGAGATTATTTTTTTCGTCCCGATTATTTTAGCATTTGTTACTAGTAACATTTTTGTGCACCTACCTAATATACCCCTTACCCTTGGGCTATAGGGCATAAAAAAGAGCGCAATGAAGCAAAGATCACTCACTCATACACTTACTCACACAGCCAGTCTGTCAGTTAGTCAGTCAGCGAGTCATGTGGTACGCTGCTTGATTGGATGAGGCTGGAGGTTGGGTTAGGGTTCGGGTTCGGATTGCCGCCTGTTAAATGTTGACAGCAAATGTGAGCATGTGCACGTTGCACAGATTGTCGCCAGCTTTGCAGTGAATAAGATTGTTGCAACAGATCAGAGTCGAGGAATCAGAAGTGCGCCTGAAAAATATGATCGATTTATTATGCGAGGAGGCGACATTGCCACAGCGGCCGCCAAAAGAGTGCGCCAGAGCGACGGCAGCAACTGTGCTGCAGCAACAAGAACTTGGCTAACAAACAACATGGCTAAGTGGCTGGCTGTCTTGCTGGCTGGGGCACAAAACTATGTATATACCATACGTATGTATAAGCCTTTTGGACACAGAGTATATGCGCGACATTGATTTTCGCCAAGTAATGAGGCAACTCATTAATCATTTTATAGTTGTGGCAAAAATGCATTGGGGGATTATGTTGCCATGGTCATGTTGTTGTTCTTGTTGCAGCCACCACTGACTGAGACGGAATGTTGCCAACATGTTGCGACTGGCTCTTGGCCAAAGACAGCTGCAACATTAGCCGCTTGTGGCATGGACTGACTTGGCTTTTAGCTGTCTTTTTTTTGTTGTTGCTGTAGTTGTTGCCTGATTTTGTTAACCTTTTGACCAGCCAAAGTTATTTTTGTATGCTTTACTGCCAATTTGGTGGTCATTGGCCATTCACTTGACTTGTACCTGTTGCCCGGTTATATTTGTTGTACGCTTGCTGCCTGCTGCGGTTGCTCTTTTGGCCAACACACCACAACGCACAATGTCTGACAGTTTTCAGTTGTTGTTGTTGTTGTCGCTGTCGTCGTGCGTCGCGTTCGCGGTCATCTCCCTGTGGCATGTGGCACACACTTGCTCTGTCTGCACCGCGATTGAAAGCTCTTGGTTAATGTGGTTTTGGCTGAATTTTGAGTGCGCTGTAAGTGTAGGGTCTATAAAGTCAAGTAAGTTGGGCTTGTCCAATGTTTAACCAAAAGTTACCGGCGAGATACAAATAAATAGTAAAATCTTTCAGATAAAAGCCAAATACATATTATACTTAAGCATTCCAGTAAGAAACCAGAACATACAAATTTGAAACATTTTCGGTATTCTTAATATTTTTTATCCACTAACGTAGGAAAATGTGCTTAAATATGAAAATGCAGTCCGAAAATGTAATACGGAACGGAACGGATAAAGTATCATTATCATCATTTCCAAAATCTCCCACTGGAGCATAGGGTCTAATGCAAAGGATTAATTAAGTTAAGTAGAGCTCTTGATTACGCAGCATTTTAATTCCCGAGCCAATGGAAAACTAATTTATTTATTTACGTATAAGTCATAAGCATACATAAGTCATACATACATGTATAGAAATTTTAGACTTTATTTGGGATCATAGATATTGGCAGCCCATTGTGGCCATTTTTTTTTTTGCGCCATCTTGCGAGCAATTTTTGAAATTTGCGTGGGCCCTGTTTTGTTTCCTTGTGCTCTCTGGTGAAAAATTTTTTAACTTGACGTGGCTCTTATTATGTTACCATGCGAAAAAAGAATTACGAGTATATGAAAAAAAAGAGAAAATAAAAATTAAAAAAAGGTTTTTTTCCCCGAACATTATTTATGTATTTTTTGCTTCCTCTCTATCGTTGATAATTTTGTTATTTGGTGAGACTACTATTACTTTTTGCATGATCCTTCTTGCGGAAAATATTGCAATATTGGTGTGTTTCCTTTTTTGGTCCCCCTTGCGATAAAATTGGGGCTTGGTGTGATCTCAGCGATGCAATGTTATGTATTGCTGAAAATGGTAAAAACGTGTTTACATAAAGAGTGAAGATCTCAAAAATTCAAAACAAATAGAAATAAAATTGAATAGGGCAGGTCCACGAAGGAATAACATAAGATGATGTCATCCCAAAAAGCATTGCTTTGTGATTGAGATAGATATGTTTTTGTGACTCCTACTAACATTTGAGAGATCTGTTATATTTTAAAGTTATCTTTATTTTTATTATAGTTATATAATATAATTAAGGCATTTTTCGCGCATGCAATAAGGATTTCCAGAAAAATCCAAAGTGTATTGACTTTTCGTCAACAAAACAAGACATCAAAAAAGAGACATCAAATACGGGTGACTGAGAGCGCCACACGGTGATGATTCCGGTAATTTTTTGAACAATTAGTATTAATGAAGTAGATAACATTCAACAGATTCAACATGTTCAAAAAAATAATTATTTCTTTCAGATTTTCTTCGGCTCTACGCATATCGTCATCTATGATAAAGCTGAAGAGGTTATACATGAGAGCAGCGCTGTAGTCGTCAATCTAGCAAGGCGTCAAATTTTTGAGAATCTTCTTCTTAACGTCAATCCGCACAGTGGCACTAATTTTGCGTGGATTTCGAACTAGACAATGAAGTAGATATAAGGATGATTCCTTCACGCGCTTTTATACGACAAAAAAAGTGGTCAGTATCATTTTAGTATTCGTCGTTTTTTCTGTTTGAAGTAATGTGAATATCTAAACTTGCAAGACCCAAATCAAAATAAATCTTAAGAGCAATAAAATGTCCTTAAAAATTAAGAACTCTTTGAAAGTGAGGTATACTCGAGTATCTGAAGTATGTGATCGACAAGACCAAACAAATTGCTTTAGGACAAAGTACTTTAGAGGAGCTTAGAATGAAATGATAAAAAAATCGTCACGTAACGAAATGTTGGAAAACATACATAAGGGTAGCTGAGTGGGTACAGTAAAGGGCTTAAAACTTTCAAAATCGGCTCTGGTACAGATTGGATTCTTCTTAAATAGATTTTAAGTTTCCTGCATAACTACGAAGCTTAGTGGCATCCTCAAAGTAGCTTTTTAAAGTTTTTCCTTTTAAAAAATTCTACGTAAATTAATAACTCCATAAAGTCATGGAGCTTTTGTCTTAGAAACCAAGATTAATGTTGCCATTTTGGCATTTGCTTGTAAAGTTGTTTGTTTATGTTCATGTGGCACATGGTCAGGGTGTTAGCTGCACTTGTCTGGCAGAATTGGCCAAGTGGTTTGCTCTGCCCAGTGAGTCTACAACCATTAGCCAGCACTTCAAGGCACATATAAGCGCACATAGATACAAATATGCATTAATACTAACTCACTTATTTGAGGAAACCGATTCTAACAAAAATTTCTTCATTGGTTGTTGAACTTGTTGCTTGTTTGCAGTTGTTGGCAATTATTTATAGTTTCTGATTTGTATTCAAATTTATTATGCAGTTGTAAATTTTTGGAAAGTTGCAAAATACAAATATATACGAGTACGAGTATATATATTCGTATACTCTCTATGATGCATGACTTGAACATGTTGAATGTAATAACTTCGTGGCATAATTAAGCAGCTGCATTGAAGGAATAACATTATGACTCAAGTGCAGTTGAGCCGCAAGTTTTGAAGTTCTGGTTTATTGGATTTCTAATTTTATCATACAGTGTGTTCCAAATTTTTCGGGAACACGCATTTTTTAGGAGCTGACTCTAAAAAAAATGATTAAAAATCGATCTCTTCGATTTTTCTGATTATTACAAAGAGACTATTCACACAGTATTTTTTGAAGCAAAATTTCAATAATTTATTTAGTTATCGATAACTAAATATTTAGTAGACTTTTTTTGACGATTGTCCTGTAAATTATGTAATTTATTGACATATTTTTTAAAGTTTTATTAATTTAATAAAAATATTTTGGATTTAAAAAAAAAATTTTGTGTATATTTATAAACTATATTATTCATAATTTTATAATTAAAGGTAATCTGCATATTGCTCAAGAATGAGAATGCTCACATTTTATGCATGTGGATTTGTTACAAAAAAGCGAAATATTAAAAAAATTTTAACTCCTGTAAGTTACGCTTATTTTTGTAAGGGCGTCTCCAATCGTCGATATAGTATTTAGTAAAAATAAGTTTAAAATGCTGGATTTGACAATTTATGAGCAATTTCCCAAGATGGAAGGAATATCAAGAGCGCGTCTTTATAGATTGAAGCAAAATTTAATTTTATAATCAGTGTCTTATATGTGTTCTATATAAAATTGCAAAATTCAACAGATATCCTACCTCTGATCTACTTAAGCACCCCACCTCTGATAATATCACCACAATGTTTAAGTTTTTTAATGAAATAAAAATAGACATTTAACACATGCAATGTAACTAAATATAAGTTAACAATATAAAACCCCCATTAACAATAGTCCTTCAATAACCCCGCACCAATGTTCGAGTCGATGGCCTTGTTGCTCGCACTCTTCCCATAATTATTGGATTTAGTATTATATACTTAGTCTAATGTAAATAAATAAAAAATAAATAAAATTGCAAAAATTTTAAGTCTTTTGCAAAAAAAAAAAATGTGGTACAGTCGAGGCGGTGCCCGACAGTGGAATACCCTGTACCTTTTGTCTCGCAAACAATTTTTCCTGCATATTCCTTCTACGAACTTTCCAATTGGAATTTTTTTTTTTTTGGTGAAATTCGATATTTATACCTATAAGTTCCCTTAATTTTTACACATTTTGATAAAACTCGAATGTTACAACAAAGAACTTATTTAAAGTATACGGGGTAAGTTTCAAGTTGGTATGTTGAGGGGTATGGGAGGAAACACGGTAAATAGATTGCAGGGGGTGGGGGGACCGTATCGATAAAATTTGGATGTGGATTTGTTCATTAGAGCCACATGAATGAGCTTACCAAAAATTGTGATTCTAGGTCAGTTGTAGCCATAATTGCGTAGAGTCAAATATTGACGCAGTTTATTGGCAAGGGGTGGTGAAATTTGCACATTTTTGACTATAACTTCTGTTGTATTTGTCCGATTTTGTTCATTTTTTTCACATAGATGCATGTAACTACAACGCATCGCTCTGTTAAATTTCAGGTGAAAATACTAAACGGTGTGGCTAAAAACCGCGAAACTCTACTGCGGGGGAACGGGGGAAGATATTGACATGATTCAACAAACTTCATCTGCTTAGGAAATATGCGCACCAGCTGGTAAAGTTTCGTGTCTCTAGCTCTTATAGTCTCTGAGATCTAGGCGTTCATACGGACGGACAGACGGACGGACGGACGGACGGACGGACGGACGGACGGACGGACGGACGGACGGACGGACGGACGGACGGACGGACATGGCTCAATCGCTACCCGAGGTTATGATAAGCATTTTGGTATAAAGGACTTGGGGTCTGCCACGCCTCCTTCTGTACGTTACATACATTGCACAAATCTAGTATACCCTTTGTACCTATAGGTACAGGGTATAATAATTTTGTAGCTAAAAAACACTAAAAAAATTTCGTTTTATTTTACGCCAAATGCACCTAGTCACTGCAACAATTAGGAAACTTAATGATTTTACAAGAAAAAACTATGCCAAAAAAATACAAACATTTTTTTTTTTATATTTATTTTTTTTTTTAATATAATAATTTAAAATCAAAAATAATTAGCTTTATATTCAAATTCAATAAATGAAAAAAAAAGTTTAACCAAGTTATTTATAAATCAAGCCAGAAAGCCATAATATTAAAAACCGAAATTTTTGGATAATTTTTTATTTTTGAGTTTGGAGATAAAAAATTATGTTCAACAAAAAAACCTTTTTTCGTCATCCTCGTTGCAGTTTTGTTGCTGTTTCATGCTAAGCCAGTTTAAATTTTTAAATAATTCTAATATTTTTGTAAGGCAGCAGACAAAGAGACTTTACTAAATCAACTCGGCTTTCCTTGAATCCTTCTATAGGTCACAATTTTTTTATACTTTATTTCTTTTATTAGGCTCACGTGAATCTGCGTTCTAGATGGCTCTCTCTTGAGTCTAGACCAGTGCACTGGTTTTTTTGCATAAACCTCAGAATATTGAGACCAAATTTGGTACTTATGCATATTTTGAGCCCCCAAGACGGTCCACCAAGTTTCGCCCGGTTTGCTTCAATATTTCTTATAGCTGACATATAGCCGATATATCCGATTTGCGCCAACTTTGTTGTTTTTTAAGCTATTGGGTTACACATATTTTGAGCTTCTTAGAAGACTTGCTTGAGTTATTTACATAACTCGCGAGGCTGTTGCACCAAAATCTGCCGCAGCGCAGTCGGCTCATGCACGGTCCAAGTGTGTGAAATCTCTCTCTCGTTTTTGCTCGATTGCGGTTCTTGCTCTCTCGTGCGCTTTTGCTTACTGCGCTGCTTACTCACACAAAGAAATGTTTGTTTGTATGAGTTTCGCCCACCACTTATGCTTCTAAGCGGAGAAAAGTCATGCACCTTTCCTCGTAGATCGTTCTCGACAGTTTCATAGATTTAGTCAACATACGAAAGTTCTTGTATGTTCTGCCAAAGCTACATTAGGAAACTACTACAGAAAGGCTCTTATAACCAGTTTAGTTACAACAAAAATTATTTAGACTTTTGTAAAACCCAACGAATGAGTTACACATGTCAGTTATAAGTTATCTTTGTAAAACAATCAATTCTGGTACTATCATTACCATCGATAAAGTGAAAGTGTGAAATCATATAAACCCATGTACATAGCCCTACAAATGTTCTATATGCCTATAGATAATAATTATGATATTTACATTATTAATTCAAATAAAGTAAAGTCCACTTACCTTTATTATTGCTCACAAGATTATTGTCAGGCAAATATACTAGAACCAAAGCAATTGAACTCTTTATCGCGGTTGCCTATGCTCCTAACTCTATCGCATGATTTGTATAAATATTGTAAATCCATAAAAATTCGAGACATGCGAGCGCTTACAATGCTAGATATAATAGATTGTGCCAAAATACGGCAAAGGGTGAAATTAGGAAACAGCTTATAAAAGTAACAAAATTTATGACCTTTTATCTATAGGTTTTATAGAGTTTGCTTTTCCCACCAATATTTGGTAACTATTAAAAGTAAGATTATGAAGAATGAAAGTTTTTACTTGTGAAGAATACTTGAACCAAAGCAGGGCAGCTGCTCAGTAGCTTATAAAGTGTATATGGCTCATTTGAAGATTTATCCAATCCATCCAATCGGGAAACTGCAACAATTTCCCTAGCGTGTTCAGGAAACAATATCTGACGTAAACGCGATAAAATTATATTAATCGAAGAATATATCTTCATAAGTCTTTCAAAATTTTTTTGGTGAAATTCGAAACTATTTGTGAGTTTTGTTAAAATAAAACGTTCCTATTTTTCGTTTTCGCCTTATTCTCGTTTTACTTTGTTTTCACCTTCTGCTGCATTCGTCAACAAAATTTCGTGCCTTTTAGGCATATTTTGTTTTTCTTTGCTATATTTGACTAAAATTTTTATATCATTTGAATAAATTTAATGGAAGCACGTATTAAAAGCAATTAAATTACATTTTTTGTCATTCTCCGGCACATAAGGTTCATATTAAGCAGTCACTTTTGGGTACCCTGAATCACCACCTCCAAAAACGCAGGTATATCCGTACTGCCACTTGTCGCATCCAGCTCCGATTCTCGCAACATTATATAGTGCTCATCGTTGCCTAACAGAAATTGATTGATGGTCATCCGTGTGGCGAAATCTCTTACCAAACGCTTTAAGTGTGCTGCATACTCTAGCCTGGTGTTCAGTATACCCATTGTGGCTACAACTGGACGCGTCGTTGCCGGAGAGAGCAGCCAAAATAAATACAAATTCTCCGATTGGACATTACCTTCTAAAACAGGGTTATTATACATAAGTGACTGCCAAGTAGTTTTGCAGGCCATCACCAGCACGGGCAAGTGCTGTCGGAACTGCTGAGGGCAGCTTGATAAATGCTCCTGTTCTTGACATAAGCCGCAGACACCGGGTAGTAAGCGTTTTCTGTCATCTGTAAATTCGCCCGCATAGTGCAACACTGCCAGACACTGATCTGTGTACGGAATGAGTTGCCGATACGGCAGATGCAGCATTGTACGCATACCGCTGCTGATCACTCGTTGCTGCAATGGTTTCTTCTTATTATGTGACATGAGCACATGATGCAGCAGCTCTGTAGGGGCCAACTCCACTTTGCAATTGTCTAGAGGACAAACGGTTTTGGCAGTCACTGTTGTCATATTCTTAGTTAAATATTTTTAAAAAGTGAAACAAATTTGGATATACTGAAAGTGTATAATTTATAATTTCAATGTTTATAAATTGTTTATTTTTCAAAACTCAAAAGTGAGCTACTTTGACTGGAATCTGATTACGAGCATGTTTAGTACACACGTTGTATAGTTTTTAAATAAAAGGGGGTGTTCACTATGTCGTGCATCAATATGTATATGAAACATAAACATGTAACGTCGTGAACCACCCTAACAAAGTGGCGTAAGAAGACACACAGTGGGAGAAACCGCCAATCTGGCGGCACGACATGAGAAATTACAACTCTAAAAAAATTGTTAAATTTTTTATTTAACGATAATTAATAAAAGATCACTGAAGTGATAGATAATAGCCATTAAGCTTTTTTCTTCATATTTGGTTAGCTGTGAGCTTTCAAACAAAACATATGTTTCATCAGCTGGAAAACAAAAACATTTCCGCGTTTATTATTACTGTGCAAAATATCGTGTAAAAGTTACAAAAATTTAAATTTTTGGTTTATTTTTTTTTCAGTTTTCAAGTTCAAGGTATTGACTTCTATACAGCATCATTACTTCAACTTCTGTAGAAAAAGATGGCGTACGTTAAAGTCGGGCGCGGACGACTTTAGGATACCCTGTAACCCCACATTGTAATCAAATCTGATATATTGCTTAAGAGCTCCAAAAGATATTTATTTTTGCCAAACAAACAAAAAAAGACGAATTTTGCACCAGAAACGGTTTTTTGACCGATCGGTCCTATAGGGGCTATATGATATAGTCAACCGATTTTGATCATATTTTTTTCGAGGTCTTCTGGAACACCCCCATGGGAGCAATTAATGTAACTCCGATATCAAAAAAATAAAATAAGGTCAGAGGACCTCGAAAAAAACAAAAAGTTTTAGATGGATAATTCGGTCGTTTATGAAGATATCGTAACCAAATTTGGCACTCAATAGTTTTTTAGAGTTCCCAAGCACTGTACTCAATTTGATCAAAATCGGTTTAACGATAGGAACGATCGGTCAAAAAATGATTTTTGGTTAAAAATTCGTCTGTTTTTGGTTGTTTATGAAGGTAGGTCTTTTGGTATTCTTAAGCAATTTACCGGATTTTATTGCAAGCAGTGGTACAGGGTATCCCAAAGTCGTCCGCGCCCGACTTTAACGTACGCCATCTTTTCAACTGCTGTGGATAAAAATAAGTGTTTTGAGGACGAGTTAAATGAAATTAACAGTGTTTAGAGAGATTTCCGTAAAGTGAGCGAAAAATGGAAAGAAAGCAAAAGTACCTGGGTGAACAATGTGACCTTGACTAAGGTGATTGATGGAAATATTTTTTTTTCGCTACATATTTTTATATTTTGTTCAAAAATTTTTATTATTTTAGACGGTATAAATTTCGATGTACCCATGACCGTCTGTCTGTCTGTATGAACGCCTAGATCTCAGAGATGGTAAAAGCTAGAGCAACAATACTTTTAGGTTAGATGCCTATGTCAAAGTAGACAAGTTTATTTTATTATTAGGATTTTGGGATTATAGCTTCTAACACCCCTATGTTTGAGAACATCTCAAAAAAAAAAACCACAAGCTTTAGATGGATAACTCGCTTGTGTGTGTGAAAATATTATAACTTTTGGAGGTTGCTAGGTTTTAAAGAGTTCCCAAGCATTGTAACAAATTTTGTCTAAGTCGGTTCCCTCGTAATGTGTTCTATATATTTTGGGATCGCTGAATCCAAGTTTGAGGTCAAAAAACAAATACAGCACAACTTCTCAAAAGCATAGTTTTATGGGGTTTTTGAGGTTATATCAGCACCCGGATTGAGCTGCACAAAATCCATAAGGATAGCCCAGTAACAAACAGTTCAAGGTTTTTTTAAAAATAAAATATGTAAATTTTTTTTCAAAATTATGACTTTTAAAAATTTTAACGGCAATAAGAACTTAAGGGTGCTTAACCAGCTAAGTTGTCAGGGTGTCGTGAGGTCTGCGCGGGGTTATGCAACATTCAACTGCCAACAGCAGTTTGATTGTTATTGCCAATGAATGAATGCACTTGCTGTCGTCTGTTTTGCTCCCAGTCTCTCAACGAGTAACTCTGCTCTTTGTCTGCTGCCCCAAACCCAGCGTTTTGATTATGAGTTGCGCTTTGTCGCCCCAGGGTTGGCAAACCCAACCAAGTGGCAAGTGGCTGGGCAGGCATAACAACAGTTTGCGGCATCCAGTTGCAGCTTCCGCAGCTATTGTTTGCATTTCTCTTTGGGAGGTAATACGCCTCGTACTTTTCCATGGTATCCCTTTGTTTTTGCGTAAGCTGCTTGCAACGTATTTGCCTGGGAGCGGGAAAAGGGAGTTGCCTCATGTTGTGGGTTATTTGCAACTGTGTTGGCAATGAATTTTGCAAACAGGAGCAGTTCTATGCAACTCCTTGTTGCTGACATTTTCACACTTTGTTGTCGTTGAGTTGTAAGCAGCTGTTGCCTGGCAATCATTTGCATTATCCTTGTTGTGGTCCTGTTTTATTGTTTATGATTTATTGATGTTGCCTTTGTTGGGATTATTGAAGGTTATTTGTTTGGGTGTTGTGTCAAAAGGGCAAGCTTGGTAATTAAAAGCTTCCATATGGTAAAAACTGACTGCAGCTCTTGAAACGGAATTTAAATGCAG
Source organism: Chymomyza fuscimana (assembly GCA_949987675.1). Classification (NCBI taxonomy): domain Eukaryota; kingdom Metazoa; phylum Arthropoda; class Insecta; order Diptera; family Drosophilidae; genus Chymomyza; species Chymomyza fuscimana. The sequence continues at coordinate 120,150,997 of OX465088.1, read as the reverse complement.
GAAATTAAAAGGACAACTTTGGGGATGTGATGACGCTTAGACAGTAGTAGCATCAATTATAGTATCGAATTAGCCCAGGTGCGGATACAGAATTTGGTCTTAGGGGGGGCTCTTCACTTCGAAGTGTAGAGCTGAGATCTGGCAAAAGTCTGTGAAACCATTTTTCCAACTTTGTGGAGGGTCCGAACCCGAAAACCCCCGTGAATCCGCCAGTCATTTAGCCATAGTATAGACACCTAAATCTCGAAAAATATTAAAGGAACATAAAATTATTTCTAACTGGTGCCGTGACTCCTTTTCCTAAAAGCAGAATTTTCGATCAGCATTCCAAATATAAAACTAAACCTTGTTTTATAATTTAAAAAATTTTTTGAAAATAAATATAGACGTAGATACTACTTTTTTTTAGCTTATGGTATTATTATTATTAAATTTATCTATCACAATTTGTCCCTGGAGTCTTCGTCGGCATCGCTTTTATGTTGCTGCTGTTCTCTTGTAACGCTTTCTATAGTATATCTATCCGAATTTTCATCTTCTTGATGTAGTCACATTGCTCCATTCATCGAATTTGAATTGCGGCCGATCCAGGCTTTTTCTTAAAGACTCCGATAATCTCTCCTCAAATACGTTTACATCAACTACTTTTATGCCTTTATTCTTGGACAGACACTAATCAGATAGAAGCATTGGAATGAACTCTTCAGCAACTGCGCATTTTTTCATCTGTCCAATAACGCTTACAACATCTTTGCAATTCCCATGAGGTGCAGGGGTTGGAGAGGACTGTTGACCAGCTTCTTTGTGCGGGTCTTCTTGTGATTGCTTAACTTGATCTGTCATAGTTTCTGACGCGTTATTTTTTATAGTTTATGCCTATACATTATCTTACCCAAAATTATTTTCCGTTGATGTTCCCTCAGTAGATACGTATTGTATTGGAATATGTCTTGGATTTCATTACCGATGTTCATCTTTGCAAAATTAAATGCGTAGCAGTCACCTTGTGTTTTTAAATACAAAAATTAAAGAAATTTTGTGAACTTTGAATTTTTTTTAATGTTCAAAAGATTAAAACTATAAACAATTGTTTTTAAGTGTAATTGAATTAATGAATACGTTCTGACTTTAGAAAAATTTTTGTTAAACTAATATAAAATTGAACTTAAATGCAAAGACTACTGTTCGTCTGAAACTTTTATGAGTTTTTTCCTCGGTGCAGTAGTCTAGGTGCAGTCTTTGCGATCTGCGACGTCGCTCTCCAACTTTATCGAAAAAAAATTCCCGAGACCTTATTGGGATACACTGGACCCACTTTCGACAAAAAAATAAAAAATGATTAACGAAAAATTTTGTATTTATGCATTGAGGAATGTAGACGTATTCATGAAATAGACGGGTTGATAGGGGGATTTTTGTTGAGAGTGAAGGTTACATTGTCTGTGATGGTCTCTGTGATATAGGATGGTCGGACGGATATGGCTTATTAAAGCACTTCCATGAATTGTTACAGAATGCAGACAGTAGATAAGAACACCTTGGCCCATTTCCGGGGAGGAACATCATAGCCGACCAGCAAATACCATACTGAAATACTATGCTGATACGATGTTAAAGCTTGTAGGTTCGGCTAAGTTGCTCCTACAAGCTATTCCCATAAGTAGCAAAACTCATCGATGTCAACTAACGCCTGCGTGGATCTCAAGACATAGGATTATCCCTGGGAACAAAATGGCTGATAAAAGAAAAATAAATCAAGATGAGGCTCAGACTGTATCAAAACGGCTGGGCTACGGTAGGTCAAGCTATTGCTCGGTTCCTATGCCTCGAGTAGATGCAAGAAAACCTCCCAATTAGGAGTGAATACCCTTAGGATACTGACTAGATTACTGACAGGATAAAATCGCTGTAAAAGAGCTTTTTCGAAAACTGAAAAAAAGTTACAAATTATGCAATTTTTAAAGTAGTATTATAAATGCATTCAAAAGAAAAGGGGATCACAGATCGCTTACAATAGATCATCGATTGCTGAGAATCGATTATCGATAAGTGATCTCAGAGAGCTGATAAGTGATTTAAGCTTCTGCCAATTGATCATTGTACAACAAATTAAAATATAATTGAAGTTGGTTTTAAAAAATTATGTGTTCACTTTATCTGTCATCTGTCAACCGACTAGCACCATCCCAAATAATTAAGTTTGTTTCAAGAATTCGACTAACTGAGGAACTCTACGACTTGCATTGAGCATAATAGATCCTTAGTGCACTTCAGCTGAGGTAAGATATCTGCAGCTAATTAGGCTGGATTGGCAATCACAAATAAGAAAACTGCAATTCACACAAAAATTACTTTAGAGGTTAGATGAGGTTGGGTCAAGTAGATAGTTTAATACGAACCTCAATAACCCAAAGGCGTTTCGGCTGAACAAGCTTTTATACGATTTGGTGTTTTAACTGAGTGCCCTATCCTAGACCTAGTCTAAAAAAGTAGCCCTAAAAACTTTTAAACTTGACCAATTTTAAAACTAACGTACCACAGATTCTTTTATGAACCATCATTAATAACTTAAACACCCTTTTTCAACAACTCTACCAATAACAGAAAACAATTGAATCAACTCAATAACATACACGTACTACACCAATTGTCCATTGTTCTGTTCATACAACATAACTACATAAATAAAAGGCATAAAAAAATATAAAAAAGTAAAAATAAAAGAAAACATCTGGAACACCAAAGCAGTGTCGACAGCAGGAATCGCCACTTCTTCATTTGATTTTGAAAGAGCTAACAAAAAAAAAACTTGGGCGGCCCATTGGTCAATAACAACAACAAACGGCGTGTGCTAGAAATCTTTAGACGGGTTTCTTTTAGCTACTACTTAAAACTTTTTCAAAAATCTAAGAGCTAAAAGCGTTAATGTTAGATTTCCAAATCTCTCAAAGATATTTTTGCTTGAAATAAGGTTAGAAGTCAAAATTCATTTGAAAAAGATTTCTGGAACATCACTGATAAAACACGAGACAACACCAGGCAGCCATACAATCAGCAATTGGTTTCAACAATGGAATAACTATGTAAGCGAATGGCAATGGGTTTTGGATATTGGACAATATATCGAATGAATTGGTTAACATTGTGTCCTGTGCACAAATATACTACACGAAAAAAAAAAATTTAAATTGAATCAATTTAAAACCTGTTTCGATGTCGTTGTTAACACATGTAACCAATAGTAAGACGGGCTATTTAATTGGAATACTTTTTAAAGACACTGCTGGAGCGAACTTAATGTCAGTTAAAGTAGTCTAAATCCCTAGACCCTGGGTAAGTATAGAGAAGTATAGATTTTCGAAAAATCAATAACAGACAGTGTTTTAAACCACAATTTTTTTATACAAAAAAGATGGGGTACATTAAAGTCGGGCACATTGCAATTAAATCCGGTATATTGCTTCAGAACTCTAAAAGATAGCTATTTTCCACAAACACACGAAACAAATCGAATTTTTTACTAAACAAAATTTTTTTGACCGATCGGTCCTATGGGGGCTATATGATAAAGTCAAACGATTTTGATCAAATTCGGTACAGTGCTTGGGATCTATAAAAAACTTTTTAATGTGAGGTTTGACTACGATATCTTAATAAACAAACGAAATACAACGAATTTTGTACAAAAATTGATTTATTGGCCGATCGGTCCTATTGGAGCTATATGATGTCGTCCACAGATTTTGATCAAATTTAGTACAGTGCTTGGGAACTTTAAAAAACTCGCGAATGCCAAATTTGGTTATGATATCTTTATAAACGAACGAATTATCCATCTAAAACTTTTGGTTTTTTTCGAGGTCCTCTGAAGCACCCCTATGGGAGCTATATAATGTAACCCCGATATCAAAAAAATAAAATAAACTTGTCTCCTATGGAGACAGACAGACGGACAGACGGACATCGGTATATCGACTTCTCTAGTCACTCTGGTCATACTTTAGGTAACATTGGGGGTCTCCGACGTTTCCTTCTGTATGTTATATACATTTTCGGCTTGCACAAACTTAATATACCGTTTGTACCATACGGTACAGTGTTTATTAGGATATCGATGGAGGGATTTTGTATGAAAAACGAGATATCGGAAATTTACCAAAATATGCGGAATGTCCGTATGCTGATGAAAATGTGTAGGAGTTTTATTGGCTATTTACACTGTTCGGACTCGGTTAACCCCGGAGGTGTCTCCGGGGGGTCCCAAAGATACCTGCAGTATGATCAGGGCTACTAAATCTCAGAGTTGGTAACTTTCGGATTAGAACCCATTTTATGTCACGGGTAACAAGTTTATTTTATTTTTTCGATATCGGCCTTGTACTATACTTCCAAAATCAGGACGACAAAAAACCTGATACCGAGATGTCCGTCTATCTGTGGGTCTGTTTGTCAAAACGCCTCGATCTTGGAGAGTATAAGGGCAAGGATAATCACACTTGAAATTTGAAATTTTTATATGTCTAGCCTGATCAAGTATATGTTTTTTTGTGGCTCACGACCACCCCCAGGAATAATAAAGCGCTATGTCTTCTACAATTTACAAGTTACAGCTGTAGTTTTTAAAGATTTGAAATGTGGAAAGCAAAAAACTCTTTCGAAAAAGATCAACCATCATTATATTCGGACTATAAATATAGAAGATAATCGTCATACAGTAGCTGAGTTTGCTGAAAGTAGTCCTCAAAACTTAACGTTAGATATTGAGCTGCTATTGACGATGGTTTGTATTATGTATTTCACAGATAATGCCCAGCCTTCTAGTTGTATTTCCAAATTGACAAAAGTCAAGCAAACCTGTTCTAGGTAACCACAGAAAAACAAATATTTTAAAACAGCAAGCGTTGCTTTTCTTTTAATAGTCAAAGATATATTTCTCTATAGTCTATATTTTATAAAAGGCATAATAAAATTTTTTTTCCAAAGTATAAACTGGCTCTTTTAAAAATTTCCGACATGCAAGACGTACCACTTTCCGAGCCGGATAATGCCGCAACTGGTAGCAATGACAATGTCAAGTCCAAATCGAATTCTCTAAAACGCTTGATTCAAAAGGTGAAGAAGTCGGGCAGTAATGATGCAACATCGAGCAGTGAGGCTTTTTCTGAAGTCAAAGAATCTGACAAGGAGACCCCCAAGGGCACCAAGGGTATGAGAACTATATTTTAAACTAGATCTTTAAACTATAAGACATCTTTGTAGATGGCGTTGAAGCTCCCACATGCAGTACTCAAGAAAAACCAAGTTCGCATGGAAAGCACACTTTGAAGGGCACCATTTCTACCTATTGGCGCAACATATTTAAGCGTCAACAGGCTGTCAATAAGAACGCTGGCCCAGAAGTGGTCCAGGAACAGGAAATGCCGACTGAGGACGCTTCTAAGCAGAACAAAGAAATTAACTTGCTTCCGCAGATAGCGGATGAGGTACACGTGCTAAGCATATCGGAAGACATTGAAGGACTACCACAACATCCTTCCGATGTCAAAGAGTAAAGAAAATCTTTCAAAATGTCGATTTTTCAGGGATTCCACACTTCATGCGGGATTCTTTAGAAAAATTTGAACAGAAAACCAGACACTGTTTTCACACTTACACATGAGTTGGCAGAACTTCGCAAAAACACGATACTAACACATAACAATACATACAAGATTTGGGCATTTTACAAATAAATCTCTGACACGCTTGGTTCGATTTTTGAGATTCAAGCTATTTCCCGTACCATCGTTGGTTCACATTTTTAGACGCTGTACGGGAAAAAATTCAAATAAAGTTATGAAAATTGATTGCAGCACAGAAAAGATTTTTGTTTCATTTCATTTGCCAACCATTCCCCTTGGTAAATTAATAACTGATTTTAGAAAAATTTCTACAAAACAATAAGAGAGTATACCGTGAAATTATATTTAAAGATGGTGTACGTTAAAGTCGTCCGCGGACGACTTTAACGTCCGCCATCTTTTTTTTTTTTTTCAAGAGGTGAAGCAAATGCGCTTACGCATCCACTAACAGCGTCCCGAAAGTGGAAGCCCGACTTGTACGAGCTAAATCTCCACCCCTTCTTTTGGTCCCACTCTACCCCGGAACAGCGGTAAACAATACTTCAAGGTAGGGTCCCAAGGTGTCGTTTCTCGACAGTTTTTCATGGCCAGCGTCCAGGCCTCGCTTTGATTTCTTATGCACTTCTTTTTAAAGCCCGCATGTAGGCTTTCGGCATTCGACTTGCGCCGCGACTCGGGGAAGCCGGGTATGTCAAGCCCGTGATTCGTGCCATGGAGTCCCCCTGCCTGTACCTATACAATATTGAGCTTTTAAATTATGAGAAGATGGAAGGCGACATTACAAAAGGAGCCCGAATTTCCTTGCTCTTATAATCCAAGATATAGGCGTTTGTACACTAGAGTACAATGAGAGTAGCGCCTGAAATGCGCTATACTCTCACCAAGCTCCTAGAAGGCTTTGTGAGAGTAGCCGTAAAAACGCGCCATTTACTCTCACCAACACTAGAAAAATATTACGGCTTTGTGTTATGTGCACTGATTGTGGATTAGTGTTAGTGCATAGGGATGGATATTGTAGACTATGTTGAACTCCGTCTTATGCATTAGGAAGAATGGTTAGATGCGCGTAGTGCCGTTAAGGATTTAAGCAGTTAGGTTTTGTGGGAGTTCGAAGCATTTGACGACAAACTAGGCCTATATAAGGCCAGTGCGGAGGCAGTTCTGCGCTGTCTATTTGGCAGTCTGTTTCTAAGTGAACGGAAGACTTTTGTGTAATGAAAGTACAAGAGCTTTACTGCACCGGCAACCAGTGTGTCAAATGTAGGTCCTTCGGAAAAAGACATTACCTAGGCGTGCGTTATTGTAATCGGGTTTTCTGTAGGCGGTGATTATGTGGCCTCCCCAAAGCGGGGGATTCTTTCCAGTCAGCACCTCGACCAACGCAAGGTAAAACCGTTGTGTCAGCGTTTCATTAAATACTAATAATTGTCCAAGAGGGCGAGCCTGCGGCCCTCTAAGGTTTTACAGAAATATCAAAGCCCGAAGAAGCTGGAATAAATATTATACTCGAATCAAATATGTATAAATTGGTTTTAGCAGAGCCTGGACTAGTTGACCCTTTGCTCCAAAGGTTCATTACAGTATTAAAATAAGGGAAATCCGACTTTTTCTCAAAGAATTAGAAGAGCAACAGCAAACTTCATAGCCTGAAATAATGCACTAGAAGATGACGAGCTACAATTTAATCAAACAATTGATTGCATTAGTATTAACCTCCTTTCTTCTAATAAAAATGTTATAAATTAACGAAATATTTTTTCTCTCATCTCCTCATTCAAGAGCAAAGTCAAGCCGATAATGATTTCAGAGTCAGATTCAACCAGCACTTCAGAAGATTCTCGAATTTCTTTGCTCACATTGAGTTCAAAAGTATCGCCTCTCAAGATGAACACCTTTCCCATGTTCAAGCTATGAGTCGCTCATCTTCTTACGGCACTATAGCGTAAGAAAGCATTTGAAAGAATCGTTGAAATTATTCAAGCTTCAAATTTTCGAGAAGAGATTGAGAGGTTTCGTAAGAGCGCCTTATTAATGGTTCTGAGTTTGCAGTCTCTCAATGTATACTTACAAATATAAAATGCATTTTGGTTGTTACGAGTAAGAGGCAGGCTCCTATTACATATGAGGCAAAATTTCTTTCATTTTTATCTAAACGCTGCCAATTTGATCGAAGATACGTCAGGTACCTTAACAAAACAAACTTTAATTCTGACCTTATTGAACATTTCAAAGAGCGCTTGTTCCTTCGCAACGATCACGAGGTCTGTCATCGGACAGAGCGATATTGAATCCGTTGCTATACATGCAAACCTCATCTACTGAAGCAAATCATGGAAAATTTGCCAGCAGAACAGCTCCGAGCGCTCCGCCCATTCTCAACATGTGGCGTTTATGATTTTGGCCCTATCAGCACGGTTTTTAGAATTATTTAAATGACTGTATACATCTATCGATGAATTCTTTGAGGCTATGAGTATCTATTTTGTCAAGGAGATGGCCACAGGAAGACGTGCAAAAGCTGCAATATCAGATGGCACAAGTTTTAACCCGACACGACCACATGGTACAAATCGTCGACGTCACGACGACAAGTGGACGACCACATAGACGTCCCATATTTTTCGCGGAATTGTTTTTTCTTCAAGGCTTTCAGCCCTTCAACGGGGCCGGTGTTGACGCAAATCGCTACCTTAATTTAAGTTGTTAAATATTGCGTTTTTTATGAAGTCTAGTGTAAGTGTGGTATGGCGGAGCGGGAGCCAGCTTTCGTCACTCTCTGCGAGTTCGCCTGGCTTCGCCGTGGTAGTTTAAGCTAGACTTAAGATATAAATATGATATTATTCTAGTTAGTTGTCGAATCTAATTACATGCGAGCGTACATTTTTCGCAATAAATTCTAATAATTTTTCACTTAAACGCGTTCCAATACTTTATTAAAAATAAAAAATAATCATAAAAACTCATGATTTTTCAGCTTCACAAATTAGTTATAAATTATAATAACTACATACTTATCTTAAAATTTCATATTATAAAAAAATGTATTTAACTCTTCAAAACACAAATATTTATCATTAGTAGGCGTTGCTTTTCTGTCAATAGTCAAGTATATATTTTTCTAAAGTCTATATTTTATAAAAGGCAGAAATACATTTTTTTTCTAAAATATTAACTCGCACTTTTGATAATTTCCGACATGCAAGATATAGCTCTCTCCGATGCGGATAATGCCGCAACTGGTGGCACCGACAATGTCAAACCCAAATCGAACACTCTTAAGCGTTTGCTCAAAAAGGGTAAGAAATCAAGCATTAACATTGCTGCAGAGAGCAGTGAGGGTATATCGGAAGCCGACGCACCTGGCAAAGAGTTGCCCAAGGGTGGTACACTAAGTCGCTTCTTTACACGCTTTAAGGGTAACCAGAAGTCAGGTGAGATGTCTAGCGGTTTAGGCAAATAGATGTTTCAATTATATGTTACTTTTACAGATGACATTGAAATGCCAACATGCAGCAATCATGCCGTTGATGAAGAAGACAAACCAATTACTGCTGGAAAGCCCACTTTGAAGGGCTCCATTTCTACCTATTGGCGCACACTATTTAAGCGTCATCAAGCAGCTAATAAAAATGTTGTTCCAGAAGTGATTCCGGAACATAAGGAGCAGACTGAGCCAGCTGCTGAAGCAGTTGCAGAACCAATTTCAGAAGCGATTGCCCAAGTAACTGCTGTAGTACCAAAACAAGTTGCTTTCAAGCAGGAATCTACTAAACAGAACCCAGACGTTGAATTGTTACCTCAGATTATGGGCAATGTACAAAAGTTAAGCGTATCAGAAGAGATCAAAGCTCTACCACAACCTCCATCAGATGCAGCAAACTAAAGAAAACAACAAAAAACTTAAACACAACAAATATATATATATATATACACATCTATACATACGTTTAATCGTAATACATACATACATACATAAGTAGAATTTAGGCGTTTTACAATTGTAGGTCAAACACGTTCGATTTTTAAGTTTCAAGGTATTTCCCGAACCACAATTGGTTTATACATAAACACCCCTCAACGAGACATAATCACAATAAAATTATGTAAATTAATTGCTGCAAAATGACAAAAATTTTGTTTTTATTCAATTAAAATTACCACCCTTTCTCTAGAATCTAAAATGGTTATTTGTAAGCTGAGTCCTACTTGGCTAGTATTAAGTTCATGGAGTTCAGTTAAATCAGTTGTTAAAATATCTGTTTGGTTTTCAATTTCCCCCTTTTCGGTAAAACAAGTTTGGTTTTGTCTTGGCCAAGGTTAAAAGGTGCTCTCAAAAGCCAGACGAAAAGTGTTGACAACCCTTTAAGGATTTCACTTGTTTGAAGCCCCAAAAATTCAGACGAGGGATGGTCTAGAGCTGCTAATGTTTCGTATTTATTTGTCAGATTTTATTGATTGATTCTTGCAAAATAAAATTAAAACGTAGATTACTCGTTAATTAAATTCCAAGCACCCTGCGTTTTAGTCTTCGCCTTAAAATTCTTAAATATGTATTTCATTCTAAAGCTATAATCTACCTTTTTAAATTGTTACTAGTCGCTAAATCCGAATCGCAGGTCCAAAAAACCCACGAGTTCTGAGATAACCTCCAAGGATTTTGGTTTTCAGAAAGGGTCGCTTAATCTTAAACTGGGGTCCAACATGCCCTTGCAGGTCATTCTTCCAAGATATCCTTCAAAATACCTTATGGTTTTTGGGGTTTTTGGGTTATGTCAGAATCCTGTCCTGTTGAGCTTTTTCAATAGCTTTAATATGTTTAAATTTAATATGGTAAAGAAGAATGCACCGAAATATTCACTTAGTTTTATGTTTATTTTGCCATCTTAGCTGAATTAATAATATAAGTATTTAAATTGCTTATATTATGCACAACTTGTTTTGATAATGTTGCAGGCAGCCTCGATATGCGCCTATATCGATTAACAATGTTTTATTAGTTCCGAAAAATAAGCGGCCAAGCGGACTCAAAATAGCCCTGCCATTGCGAACGATAACGAAAAACGAATTGAGTTAGACTAGGGATGCGCGATACCGATCCAATATTTCGAATATCGAAGTCGATGCTTAATATTCGATACCGATATTTCGGTTCTCGATTAATCGTCGATCCAATACCAATTTGCTTAGTATCGGTATGGAGCCAAATTTCATTTTACATTTGGCGCTTGAAATTTATTTTGCAAAAAGTTCCTTTATGGTGATTGCCCATGCCATTTTCAGGTCTGGCTGGCGCCACCTGCAAAATTTGGTACATAACAAGGACGTGTAATACACGTAAAAACTTTTGAGAAATCTTTAAAGAGGCAGTGTGTACTGCTACTTTTAGATAATAATTATTTTGTTAGTTAAATATAAGCTTTTTATGGAATTACACTAATAAACAATCAACAAAAAAAAACTATGCGAAAAAAATTTAAATAAGAAAAAGTTTATATCATTCTTAGTTTAATTTTATAACCCCTATCTCAATTTATTATGAACATTAGAAAATTTTTGTTTCTTTGTCGAGCCTCCATTTTGTTTAATTTTGTCTTTAAAATAACGTCAAAAAGTCGATGCCGATAACGTCGATATCGATTTCTTTTTTGGGAGAATCGAATCGGTATCGAGTTTTTTGAACTACTCAATACATCGTTTCGATTTTTTTTCCGATATTGAACATCCGTAACTTCGACCAATAAAAGCGCAACTAACTGTAGATCAGCGGTGGGCAAAACTACTAATGCAACTTTGTGTGCTTGTGTGCGTAAACAAAAAAAAGCTTTCGCAAAAACCGTTGTAGAATGGACAAATCATTTTTTTTTTTGGCATAGTTGTCATTAAATTTGACAATATCATCGAGTTTTATTCATTCGTGTTTTGCCATGCGGCTTTGCTTTGCGCTTCATTGTAAAACTAGCTCACACGTACGAGACGAGCTTTTACGGTAAAAAGCTCTTTTCTCGAACGTGTGAAAGCTCTTTGGCACGCGTGCCGTCTAAGTCATGGTGGAATAATATAAGGTGGTATCGTCCGTAAAAGCTATCCCTTATTGTATGTAGCGTGTGAGTGCGAATGAGAGGTCGAAAGCTTTTCTGTTAGGAAAGCTCTCTTACCATTGCTTCGTGAATGTGAAAGAGATAGATATAAATTTTGTAGATGTTTGTAAATAAATAACAAAGAACAATTCAGATATGTTTTATAGTTAATAAATATAATAAATAATTTTACATAGTTTAATTTTAACAAGTTTACAATTGCCCATAATGTTTTGCTTTTGTATTGCAAGTTTCGTGTTTGGAAAACAAAACACACACTGCTAAAAATTTCGTACGCAACCAACCTCACTCGTTCATAGCAAGTTTTGCACTGACGATAAGGGCTCTAAACGAGAGAGTGAGCGTTCGCACGACAACACCTTATTATTCCACCATGGTCTAAGTACCCACCGCTGCAGCATGGTGTAATAATATAAGGTGGTATCGTCAGTAAAAGCTATCCCTTATTGTATGTAGCGTGTGAGTGCGAGTGAGAGGTCAAAAGCCTTTCTGTTAGGAAAGCTCATGTGGCAATGCTTTGTGAATGTTAATGAGATAGATATATATTTTGTTGATGTTTGTAAATAAATAACAAAGAACAATTCAGACATGGTTTGTAGTTAATATAATTATTAATTTTATTATAGTCTAATTTTTATAAGTTTGCTATTGCCCATAATTTTTTGCTTTTGATTTTGTATTGCAAGTTTCATGTTTAGAAAACAAAACACAGACAGCTAAAACAGCTAAGACAGTTGATCAATTAGAGATGGTAAAAACTAGTATAAGACGTATGACTAAATGAATAGTTTGTTAATTGGTACAAGATATCGACAACAAAAAAATACTAAAAATTATTATGCTGCTGCTCCGAACAAACAAATTTTTTTTTTTAAATTTTGGTCTAGTTTGCTCGACGTTCACAATCATAATTTTGCTGACAAAAATTAAATTATTTAAACACTGGAAAAAGACCAGAAAATTTTATTAAGTGAAACGCAGAAATTTGCATTATATTTAAAGCGTGGTAATTAAAACATTGCATTCAAGAATTGTTTTTTTTTTCACGTACAATTTGGTTCTCTCGTTTAGTGATGTGATAGTGTGCTCGACGGCAACAACAACAAGAAAAAGAACAACAACAACGGGCAGCAGCACCACATTAAAGAAAAAAGAAAGAAAACAAAAATTGTTTGAACGCATCGTATTAAACTAAGCAAAAAAAAACGCAAATTATAAATCTTCTGTACGTGTGTGTGTGTGTGCGCGCACTTTTTTTTTTTTTCTTTTGGACCACATACTAGCAAGCTAAAAGAGCGCTAGAGAGCAAGATGTCCAGCTTACCACGTCGCATTATCAAGGAGACTCAAGTGTTGATGCAGGATCCAGTGCCTGGCATTAAAGCCATACCCGATGAGAACAATGCGCGCTATTTCCATGTCATTGTTACCGGACCAAATGATTCGCCATTCGAGGGTGGCGTTTTCAAGCTAGAGCTCTTCTTGCCCGAAGACTATCCTATGTCGGCGCCCAAGGTGCGCTTCATAACCAAGATCTATCATCCCAATATTGATCGTTTGGGCCGCATATGCCTTGATGTCTTGAAGGACAAGTGGAGTCCAGCCTTACAAATACGCACCATATTGTTGTCCATTCAGGCATTGCTCAGCGCACCCAATCCCGATGATCCACTAGCTAACGATGTTGCCGAATTGTGGAAGGTCAACGAGGCTGAGGCCATACGCAATGCACGCGAATGGACTCAAAAATATGCCGTCGAAGACTAAAGTGCTTAGCCCATATGCATCATCTACGCTGGCACCTTGGGATTAAGTGGGTCTAGGTGCGGTGGAGCGGGCTGGTACGACGTCATTGGTTTATTATTAGTACGTGGAAGAGAGCGTGGAACTGTCGGCGGTCAGATGGTGCATATAAACAGGGTGCACGCGTTTCCGTGGGCTATGGGACGTGCATAACAACAACAACAATAAACAAACAACAACAAAAATAATAACAAACAAGCAACTACATGGAAAAGCTAACACGCTAGTTTCAATCTAAAAGACATTTTTTTTAATTTGATGGGGATTTTTCAATTGAGATTCGAGCTCGGCGTTTCCAAAAACATATAGTAAATATATTCTGGCTTATGAATCTGAAAATCCATCTTTTTTTGTATGGCTGTGTTTATAGCGTAATATCAAAAAACCCGCAAAATTTTTTGTTTAGACCGGTTGTCCGCCAATGTTTTTTTATGTTTTTAGGGTCCGAAACCGAGGAAAAAACGTCACGCTTCTAAGATAACCACCAAGAAACATCGTTTCATGGTGTTTTTGAGGTTATGGTGGTGGAGTTTTTTCGACCTCGGATTCGGATTTAGCGGCACCAAATCAAACAGATTAGAGTTCACACCTTTTTTTTGAGAGCCTTAATAATACAATAACAATAACAAATCGATAATCAGTCGAGCCTAGGTGTACTATATTTCTAACCTTTTTTCATTAACACCCTCAAGACTCAAAAATAATCTCTACAGTTTTTAATAATATTGAACATATTCAATTTACTCAAAAGCTTTTTAGGCTTCGATTATATACCAGGTGATTCCGCTACTTCTCGCTTCGCTTGCCAACCACAGCCCCCGGACATCCCGTCTATACTTATACCTATGTGTACTTTCATTAATTTACAGTCGTGCCTGCACGAATTCGAATTCGCTTCCGTGATTTAGGCAACTCTGCTTTTTGCGCCGGACTCGGTCCGTTCTTGAATTATAAATGCTATACTACTTTATTTTATATAAGGTGCATAAATTTGAACGTTTTTTATTAACATCCATCTAAAGCAAATAATGAATGAAACCACGAAGTAAGATCCCTTCATTCAAAATTGGGTTTAGCCCTCTTTTCATCAACTTCATCATAAGCTTCAAAACGCGTCAAAATCGTTTATACTTTAGAATTTAAGAATAGTACAGATATACCGTAGTCAGTACGCCTGTAAGCGGTCCACTTGTTTATTTTAAAAACTAGTTTAGATAGTTAAGGGCTTTTTAAAAAATGTTTCGCAAAGATTTTATCTATCAGCCACTTTTTACGCCCGTAGCAACATGCTTGCGCATTAGTTTTGGTTGTGGCGTCAAAACAGAAAAGCTGTTGTTGCTGCTGGCGCCATCTAGCAGACTTGCTGGCGCCATCTTACGTAAAGCATCATTTTTTTTTATTTTTATATAAAATTTCTTCTGGAACTGTTGTGATTTTCGGTGCTGCTTACAGACCTTAAAAGCAAAAAAAAAGAAAACTTTGATTTTTTTAAGCTTATTCTTAATTTTCATCAATAGCAATATCCAAATCTCTCATAGTTTTGGTAATGCTCTTAAGTTAAGTTCCTTTTACGGTATTCACACCCTCCAATGATTGCATTATCTTCATTGATTCCACAAGTAGAAACAACTCTCCACATAACACAAACCTGTTGCTCCTTCGTACTTTATGTCTACAGAGCAGCTGATAAATATTTACAAACAGAACTTTCTAGCTGCGCACACTCGAACAGCAACGATGGATAAGCTATGTAAATATTTACACTGGGACAAACCAAAACAAACACTTGTTGTGCCCAAAACACGGCGGGAAACGGAAAACCGAGCAGCGCAAAAAATTCCGTATAAACAAGGGATATGCGCATGTCCCAATTGCAGCTGTTGGCTCTAGATGAGGGTATGTTCTTATCAGCAGTGCACAAAACTGGGTCAACACCCACCCACACGGGATGTGGCAAGTGAAAACTGTGTTATAAAGACAAGAAATTAAACAAAGTAAATTATAAAAATAAATATTTAAATTAAAAATTAAGTGCACATAAGTTAAGTTTTAGTGCTAGGAGCACGTTAACCATAAAGGTCTTGAAAATTGGACAGCATAGAATTGTCAAGGCGGTGCCGCCTGGCATCCAACAGATAGCAAACATTTTTTCACAGATACACACGAATTATAAGTGCGTGAAAATTTTTCACATACAGAACGCAATTTAGTTGTAGAGAATTTTCTTTGTGGTCACTGTGCGCAATAAAACCCGTAAAAAATTGCAAATTTATTGAAAAAACTAACAAATTTCGAGGTAATTTTTAAAATAACTTCAATTTAGCAACATAAGCCAACCAAGGCATGTGAAGTTTTTCATTTTTAAAGCATAATTTTGGGCGCAGCATCATTTGGGCACGCACATTACGTAATGTGTGCATTTAGATGTACCGAAAATTGTAAAGATTTGTAAAAATTTTAATAATTTTAATATTTTTAGAATGCGAAGTCCCTCGGCAGCAGCTTCGGCAATGCGAAGGATTTGTCTGATATAATGACTGGCAGCTTTAAGGTGCAACTCATCAACATGGGCACTCGTGCTGCCGCCTGTAAGTAGGCCAGAGAAGTCTCAACTTTTTCAAATTGTAATATTTGATTTTATTTATTTGTGGTATGCAGTTCAGGCGAAACTGAGAGCCCTTCATGAATACCACGTACGTCTATTGCACAATGTCTTACCCGCGCCCTCTGGCGTTGATATTGCTAACAATATCAAATACTTTTCTCAAACTCTACTAAGTAAGTCTAGCGGGGGTATATAGGTAGTACTTTGTTTTTAACAAAAACTAACTCTCTGCTTGCAGCTGTCCTTAAAGATGTGCGCACTTCGCCGCATGAACTTATACGCGATCCTCTTGAAGATCCCACTCGCATGTCAGCTTATCCTAATCTTGAATATGGTAATCTCTATAATGCTCTTACTATGCTCATTGATGTGGCACCTTGTATACAGTATGGACAAATCGGTAAGAGATTAAAGAAATAAAAAAGCTTAAGTTATATGCATGAACTTTGATCACTAGTTCAGAAAAATGGCTCATGTTAATCCTGATCAGATAAAGTGAACACATAATTTTTTAAAACCAATTTCAATTATATTTTAATTTGTTGTACAATGATCAATTGGCAGAAGCTTAAATCACTGATCAGCTCTCTGCGATCACTTATCGATAATCGATTCTCAGCAATCGATGATCTATTCTAAGCGATCTGTGATCACCTTTTCTTTTGAATGCATTTATAATACTACTTTAAAAATTGCATAATTCGTAACTTTTTTTCAGTTTTCGGAAAAGCTCTTTTACAGTGCCTGAGCTGCATCTTACCTTTTCTGGATAAAGATCTTATTGATAACTTGCCCTATCTAGTTAGCTCTACTATATCTGTACTACCACCAGCTTTACACCAAGATATTGTCAATGCATTATGCTATTATATCTTACCTTTTACTATAAGTAAGTTATACTCGTAATATAGATATACGATTTAGTACTTTACTAATCTAATCTTATCTTCCAAACTTAGCACGTCGCAGCGCAGACGAACAGGAAAGTCAGGCCTGCCAATCTGTTTCCTCGGTCATTATGATGGTGCTGCAATATTCCAACAATCCTGGTAAGTATTCGATAACGAATTTAAAATATTTTTTTAACCTTAAGAAGAACGCTTATTTTGTTAAAAAGACGCTAAGTCCAAAACTTATCCTACAATCCTATGAGACAATCCAATTTACTAGAAATTTTTAACCTAGATGGTTCTTCTTATTTATTATTATTATTATTTTTTGAACCTTTTCTTTTAACATTTTGAAATTTGTAACTTAGCCCATACTTAAGTAAATTTTAAAAATCACACACAAATTGTTCTTCGTCGAATCGACGACGAAATACCGAATATGAAAAGCACACACAAAAAAAAAAACATTGCTTTGAAAAACTGTTCGAAAGGGATTGGCTGCTAATCTTTTATTTCGAAGCAAGCTTTTTGTAAATACTTTATGAAATAGGAAAAGGTTGATGTCGTAGTCAGGTATGAATAGATTAAAAGCCGATTTAAGCACCTTGTTCCTGCTTTAAAGTTATTCAATCCAGTTCTTTTTTTGACTTTTTTTTATAAAATAAAGTTGTATCCTGTATCATCCACTATCGACAAGGTATCCATGTTATCGACGTGGTCATGAAATTAACTATTTAAAAAATAAGAACCGAATAATGTCTAAATATCCGATGTATTGAGATTAAATTTATCTTCGGAATCAAATTTTACTTGCTATTGTGAAATTATTCAATGCATTCATTACACATTTAAGAGTAGCTAGATTATAAAAAAAAATCTATTTTATAACAAAAGATATCTTTTTCTAGCGAAATTCAACTCCACGGGAAAAGGGGTCATAAAAATTTGTAAAAGACTGAGATATTTCGGGAATGTCGGGGATGATGCCTGCTTAAGAATATAAAATGCAATCGAACTTCCCTTGAACACCTACCCAATCTGCATTATAAGTTGTCAAAAATCGTTGGGGGCAGTTTTTTGTTTCTTATAAAGCTACGCCCCTATCATGATCTTTTGACGAATAATTTGAGAGGGAATAAAATGTAATAAAAAGCTCTATCGAAAATAAATTTCTCTTTTTTTTATATCTTCCATAACACACAAAGCTCATCATTGTCAGCTACTGGAATGCTTGATGACTCTGAAGCACAATGTGGTCAAGGACATACTCTGCGTAGTTGCCTACGGCACAGCTGTCTCACGAACCTCTGCAGCCAAATTGCTTTTCTACTATTGGCCCGCTTTCGATGCTAATCTCTTTGATCGCAAAGTCTTGCTCTCAAAATTAACAAGTAATTTGGTCAAACCTTAACTAAATCCTAGAAGTAATCTATTTCACAAATTATTCCAGATGACATGGTACCGTTCATTTGCCAACGCGAGCATTGTCCCAATGCTGGCAATGCTGAGGCGGCCAAAGTTTGCTATGATCATAGCATTAGCATAACCTATGCACCAGACTGTCCACCACCGCTCTATTTATGCATCGAGTGTGCCAATGAGATACATCGGGAGCATGCCAATTTGGAATTCGGTGACATATTGCATCCCATGCAACAGGTTTCCATGGTCTGCGAGAACAAGAATTGTCGCTCGAATGAGAAATCCGCTTTCTCCATATGCTTTTCCACGGAATGTGCCAGCTACAATGGTAATCATCCCATACGCTATTGTGCACAGTGTCATAGCAATCGTCATAACTCACGTCGTGGCGGTGATCATGTGGTGCATCGCAGTCTGCAGCCAGCCTGGCAAATGGATCCCGAAATGCAAATGCATATGGTTGAATGCGTAGTGAGTTTATTGCGCGAGACCAAGCCATTGAATTTTGAGCCAGGCAAGGAGGCTAGCGATTCCAAAAAGAATGGTAGCTCTGGTACAGCGGATAATATTTCAAAGGAGGAGCGTCAGATGTTGGGCCGCTATGGCATATGGCTGTTGGTGGGACGTTGCACGCCGACGGCAGACACTCCTGTTGAAATTTTGGGACGCATATTGAGCATGCTCTTTCATTGGTTTCATGTCACGGCCTATTCCTATGATGGTAAGTCGAAGTAAATATTTTAGAAAGACTATGCTTAAGTACCTACCAACTTGCAGCCGCTGGTCAAATAGAAAGCACCATAGAGAAGCTAAAAGTGGATCATGTTTGCGATTGGCTAAAGGAGATCTGTCGTATTCACTACAATGTCTTCATTTCCTGCCTGCTACCGCATCCACCGGAATACGCACGCGTTGGTGGCCACTGGGAGACCTTGGCCTCGCGCACTAGTCACCTCAAGGAGGGTCTACAACGTCTCATTTGTCTAGTACCATATGAGGTTATTACATCAGAGATCTGGGACTATGTCATGCCGCACTGGATGGAGGCCATTACCAATGATGTTGCCGAAAAGGAACTCAATGAATTGAAAATTGTGCTTAGCAAAATACTGGATCCGGAGATGTCACCCCTGGGTTTCGACGCCAAAACCATGTACAACTTTGTTGCCATACGTTTTGAAAAGACAACAGCCAAGGTGCAACAACAGGCTTTACATTGGCTGCAGATACTCACCAAGCTGGAGATACTGATACCGCTGTTGCAGCTCTTTGACATGTTTGGCAATGGCGTGAGGATCATGAAATATGGCATACAACATGAGCTAATGCGCGAGAAGGAAAAGGATGCACAGTGTCAGATTGCCAAGGCGCCCAGAACGCCCTGTAAGGAGAGCAAAGCTGAAATGGCTAATCCACCCAGGCGCAGCTCGATTTGTAAGTAATTGGACTAAAGTAAAGTTTCTACTACCAAGAACTTGCTTGCTTTTGAACAGCTCCAGTGGTGGAGGACGACTCGGGCAACACATCTGCCATATCTGACGATGAGGCACCCACGAATAGACACACCGAATTCTCCACTGATGCTGAACATAATCTTACTTGTTGCATTCTCATGCTAGACATTTTGCTTAAGCAAATGGAGCTGCAGGACGTAGAGCAGCATACGGGTATACACACTAGCGTCTGTGAGAATGTGTCCCGTTTGATCAAGTGCATGGTAACCGCAGCTCGTGTCGGTCTTAGCAGTCATGTTTGCTGCTCTTTGAAGGTAAGCCCGAGTAGGAGACACATCTCTAAAGCTGCTGATACGTAATCTTGATTTTATTTGTAGGTGGCAGAATGCGCTTATTGTGAGGCCTCTATAATGTGGCATCAACTTTCAACCAAATTGGTGCAGTTTATGGCGCCACTTAATCCCGTGCGTCCACCCGACGTAAGTTTTAACCAATTTAATAGTTTAAATGGATACTTTATTTGTTTCCTCGTGCGGTTAGTCACTCGTGATTGACTTTATATCCTTCCTTACTGACTTCGTCGAATTCTATTTTAATTAATTAAATTGGAGAAGTCTTACGTCTCACAGTTAATGCAATTGCCACCATCTAATGGCATCCTGCAAGCTGCAGGCTGTACATTAGACATGGTTTGATGAAGGTATATCCATGGGAAAGCTTGGTCAGTTTGCGGAACTCTCTTCAACCCGCTGAATCTTCATAGATGTAGTGTAGATGGACGTCTGTTTTTCATCTTTAACCTAGTGGGAAAGATGGCGTTTCCAATCCATTTTCTTTGCATTTTGCGAATAATTCTACAGCCTACTGTATAATCCTTGGGATGATTGTGTCGGTCAGTGTAAATATTCAAGAAATCCGTGCAGCTAAGAAAGTGCTGTGCTCCTTCCTTTCGACGGTAATAGACTTAGAACTATATCTGATACACAAAGACGGACTTGCGCGAACATAACTTTGGGCGTCTCAAGGTTTTTGATTCCTACCCTATCCCAAAATACGAACTGGTTCCGGTTCCTCCAAAGTTCAGGACGAGCGTCCTGGCTGGCTTTTAATTTGTGTGACAAAACGAACTAAATCTTTTTAAACAGATGGTGAGTCGGGCAGGGTACAAGCATTCATCTCTCCGAAGCAGAATCAGTGACTTAACCGATAGGTGTGTTCTCGACCAGCTAAAGCCTGGGTTCAATGCGGGCCGGTAGTGTCCCCTTCTAAGCTTACACATCTCTTGTAAGTTGTATTGCAACACGAAGGTTCTGCTAGACTTCCTGACATTTTTTAGTTTTAAGTCAGACTTTAATATAAGTTTAAAAAAAAAAACTGTAAAACCTTTCGAACCCTTTAGGTACCTATTGAAGATATTATTGAGGAGGAAAAATCCTCACGCAAATCGCCGCCAGAATCGGATAAGGAGAAATCACGTGATCGCGATGTTTCACTTTCCATGGCGCCACTACCCATACCCTTGGGTCCATTAGGCGGTTTTGCAGGTATGTTCAACACATTTCCAGTTTTTATTTCTTTATATTTATGCAATTATTTCAAACTCGATTGTAAATTTTCCAAAAGTCGTCAAAGTTCAAACCCAATCCCAAAACTTATAAATAACAAGTAAAAGTAATGCAGTCAAAAACACCAAACTTGTAGCTTAATTAGACTGTACATAAACCGATATACATAGTTAATGCAAATGCAGGCAATGGTATGACGTTTTGAGCGTCTTTTGAAATTAGTCTTAAACCAAAAACCCACAAACCGTCTATGAATTTAGTATGAATTGCACTGCTATGCCCTGTAAATTATTGGAACTTATAATACAAGTTAATAAAAAAATAAATCCATAGTAAACAAACTTGCGACTAAAGTCTAACATGGAAACGCGCTTAATTAACTTTGCAACACTTGACATAAAGCAAAAATTTAAATAAAAAACAAACTCTTTAAAAAAAAATTTGGCTAAACTTCATTGCTCATAAAAAAAAAGCATTCATAACTTTTTGTTTATAATTTTAATTTGGTAAACTTTTTCATGACTGCATATTGAACTTTAATGTCTCTCTTGCTATCACTCTCTACATATAAATGTATATCTTTCTTTCTCTCTCTATCTCTAACGCGTCTACTGTATAAAATAAAATAACAAAACAAACGCTCGCTCGCTCGCTCGCACACGCACCTTTTCGCGCGTACAAACTGTTTAACTATCTCTGTCTTACAATTTATTCACTCTGTCAATAATATCGTCTGTACTTAATGCAATTTTTGGATTAACAAATTCGACTTAATATATATATTTATATACAAAAAAAAAACAACGAAAACTCATGAATCAATATACTAAAACAACTCAAATTTAAATCTATCAATCATTATCAGATATCTTTAAGCTAGATCAATTCTTTTCAGACGATGGAAAAATTATAATAATGGCAGGTGATGCACCCACAAGAAAATTTCTCATTCGTTACAAAAAAAAATAAATAAAACCACACCACAATTATTATACTCAAAAATTACATAACATTATTTACATGGTTAATCAGTTAACACACATTTCGTTACAATTCTATAACTACTCGTATTAACTGAACTTTAAGCTCTCTCTTTGTGCACAACAACTACACAATATTTTCTAAAACACTTTTAATCTAGACACATACATGAATTCAATACAAATACAACATTCATTGCCCCACAGACAGACACAACAACTTGCAACCTTCTGACCTTAAATACAACAATTACTTTCTTAGATCGTACACATTTACTAACCAAATAGTATATACATACATACTTATACCTACGATTAGCGTTTTCTAGACACCAAATTAGTACACCTTAGCGCTTTTTATATCTAGTTGAAGTTACACCTATTATATTAACACAAGCTCCATTCTTCCCAATTTAAGATGTACTCGTTACTCCGTTGCATTTAGTTTTGAGTTTTGAGCGAAAAACTTACTTGAGTTTCCCGAGATTTAACAATTGGCTTGTTTTTCCCATTTTATACCGAATGTGATTTTTTGGTATTATTATATTGGTATTTTGGGATGATTATTTTTACTGGAACGCGTGGCTCTAAGGGGTAAGGGTTAGTCTGCAGCGAAAATGAATGTAAAGTAGAGAAGGAAACTTCGGAAACCCTCAAAAAATACTTGAAGTATTGAAGTCGATATAGACATGTGTGTCTATCTGTCTGTACTTCCATATGAGCGTCTAGATCTTAGAGATAATAGGAGCAGACTTTGGATTTAGACCCAAGCAGTGCAAGAAATTTGATCAAAACCAGTTTGCTATATCATAATGATCCCACAGGACCGTTTCCGGGGATAATTCGTTGGTTTTTCATTTGTTTATGAAATCTAAAAAAATTCGGTAAACTATAACATATAAAATTTGTTGGACTACCTAAACACAGTTACAGTGTATCTCAAGATCGGCCGCACCCGACTGTATCATTTGGTACTTCAAAAAATGGAAGTATATTTAACGAAATAACCGTCCCAAGACACTCCCAATGTATCCGAGCCTAGAACTGACTAAATTTTTTTTATATCTACTACTACACTGATATACATTTTATCCAACGTTAAGAGATCGATCGACAATACTTTAGTCAGATTTAAGAAAGGCAGAAAAGTCAAAAAGGCCGCTGATGATTATCCCTACCCGAACTACGTCGCTTCCCACGCGTCTTCTCTATTAGGTTGCGTTAATACATAGTAGCTGGAGTGCCTGGTGATCTGTACAATGGAGAAACAGTCTCTGCCGCTCTTCTTTAAAAGCCGCCTTGAGTGCCTGTCTTCCTGGACCTTTATCGTCTGCGCTCCTAGCATGAACCCTGGTTTTGGAAAAAAAAAACAGAGAACCATTTTCTTAATTACTTTTAGGTCGCCAATATATCTATTACCATTTTTCCTCCGTATTTTCATATCAATATACCAAGGTTTTGGAACTTGGGCTTGACTTTCTGGCATCTATTAATATTCCTGGTGTCGTCACACTTGTACTTCTCACTTTTAATGCCCCAAAAAATGAAGCTATTTTCGCTCCTTATCTTTCGTTAGCGCGAGATTTGAGTTCCTATGAAAGTAACATCGAGAGTCGTTGGGTCTCTTTTGTAATTTTAGATTTTGTGCATAGCACACTAAGACGTACAAATTTGACGAACCCTAACCCCTTAAGACTTGTGAGGTTTTGTAGAGATCGAGTCGAAACCTATGCCGGACGAACTCGTGAACTAAACAAATAGCTGTATACAAATTTTCTGATTATAATCGGATAAACTTACATCCCAAAAATTATTAGCCCTTAAAATATTTTATTTTACATTTAATCGGGTACATACCTTCGAAAATATAAATTTTTTTTAACAAAACCCAAGCCATACACGATGCGACTGTACAACCACTCGGCTGTTTATCGGTTGTACAATCGATTGCATCGTGTGAAGCTTCTTGTATGGTTGTACGAGCAAATATTACAACCACTGGCATCGTATATAGCTTGGGTTAAGCTTTTAAACTTCGATACAGCTCATTAAAAACTTATTTAGGAATTATTTTTCCCAAAATTGCATGAAGTTTTGTTTAGTGATTACAAAATTTCGTTATATAATAAAATTAATCGATTGTATGACACTTCTAGGATTTATATATGTACTTGGATGCATGCCTGATTAGTGAATGCTATGAGTTAATTGTTGAAAAATTGATTGACCACTTCAAAAAATTTCAGTTCTAGCAGAATGTGTTAAACATAAAATTTTTAAGATTTCTAATGAGCAGTTCAAATTCCAGGTCCCATGCCGGTGGCCGTGCCCCAGCCCGAACCCCACTCTGTGGGCGGCGTGCTTGTCCATATGCCCCACGTTTGTTCCGTATGTATTATGAACTATTTAATATAAATATTACTTTATAACTTTATAATAATTACGTTCTTTAGTTGAATACCATTTTCAATTAAATATTTTAAATGCAACACAGAATACTATAAAATACTTATTATAATAAAAAAATATTTTACGTAAAAGTAGGTATTCGAAGCAAGACACCCTCTATATGCATATAATTAATTGATTTGATAAAAATTAAACCATAATTACAGCTAAAAAAAAGTTGACAGCATTTTATTTTGTTATTTAATATTTTTGTGTTTTTTTTTTCTAATAAAGCAAATTGTTTTTTTTTTTGCAAACAATAATTCTTAAAAAATTATACAAAACTTTTTATTTTTTATATACTTTTTATAGAATAACGATAATGGCCATTCAGTTGAAAATATTGAATTGAGAAAAGTTCACGCCACAGACGAGGTACTTTGTGCATTATTGAAAAAAAGAAAAACCAAAAACATTTTTTTTAATTAATCGTTTTATAATTTTTCTAATAACAAATTCGGTATTTGTAAATTCGTTTTGGTATATTTTGTTTTTTACGTTTGTGAGGCAAATGTGCTCTACGTGTTAAATGTATATATATGTACAAAGTGTTTTCTTGTTTTTTTTTTTTAAATTAAAAAAATACTTTTTTATCATAATTTTTTTATTATAAAATTTTTAGCACTTAGTGCTATTTCTTTTAATAGCAGTATAAAGTTTTAAAAGTCTTAGGCATTCGCCGTTTACATTTGTAAAAATTTTAGCGCAGCATTAAGCTTTTCGATTTTTTTCTAGATTTAAAAAACGCAACTTAGTATTATTATTACTTAAGTAATAAGCGTTAAGCTATTTTTTAGAGATAATAGCTTACAAGTCTATATTTCTACAGCATACATTTTTCGAAATAGATTTTTTGGCTTGTAGTATGAAATATTTAAGCAAACTAATTCAAGCTGAAAAAATTAATGGCAATATCAGCAACTATTTCAGGTCTAGCGAAATTTTAGCTGTATAATACAAATCTAGCAAATTTTTTTTAAATCTTTTATTAATTTTTTATTAATTGTTTTTAATTACTGTGTCTCAAAGTATCTTGTATGTGTGTGAATATAAATTACGAAATACAATAAAAAAAAAGCAAGACGCAAAAACTACAAAACAATTGTTATAAATGTAAACTTATTTTTAAATTTATTTAATTTTAAGCATATGAATAGTAAACTTAAAACCGAACAGCGTAAATTAAAAAAAAATGCTACAAATAAATTACACTGTGCTAGTATTTTGTCCCTTTTTTTATAATAATAATGTTCTATAAATATAGTATCTTTTTTGAATTTTATTTTTTTGTATCAAGTCTTATTGTGTATAGAAAGAGAATTAAATAAACTAAATTATTTTCTTTAACTATATTAATATTTAATTATTATATGAGTTTTAAAATTTAAAATAAAACTATAATTACAAATTTTTTAAATTAAAATATAAAATTATTAAAGTTAAAAGTTAAATTAAAAAATTTTCTAAATTTATCCAACAATATATTTCTAGTTAATACCCAATTCCACCAATATCTTGTATATTACTAGTATACTATTGGTGTGACCACAGATATAGAAAATATTGTCACACTACCAAAAAAAAAAAAAAATACTAAAGAGAACATAAAAAAAAGTTTGTCCCAAAGTGTGACCAAAGATATAGAAAAAAAAAGAAGGCTAAATTTTTAAAAAAC
Organism: Chymomyza fuscimana; assembly: GCA_949987675.1. Taxonomy (NCBI): domain Eukaryota; kingdom Metazoa; phylum Arthropoda; class Insecta; order Diptera; family Drosophilidae; genus Chymomyza; species Chymomyza fuscimana. Next base: position 120,124,437 of record OX465088.1, on the reverse strand, counting down.
TTCAGACTGAATTTTTTCGTGACTAATTAGAGTCGGTTTTGAGAACTACCCATATGCATTTTCAAACATGTAAATATTACATTTATTTTTAAAGCCGTTATTAATTATTTTTTATATTAATTAACTGTTTAAGCATGCTTAATGTACAGCACAATCCAATTTTTTTTTAAATAAATTTTATACACTTAAAAAAAAAACTCGACTTTACCTAAATGCACAAAAAAATACCCAGCAGTTTATGTAATTTTACATGTGTTTTGTAATTATTTATGTAATTTTATTACTCTTAAAAAAACCTATAAAAAATGGATGTGTAAGTGTATATTATATACAATAATACATGTGTACAAAATGTGTAAAAAAATGAATTTTTTAAACACAATATATAAGGAATGTAAAATACTGTACACAAGATGTAAAATAACGTGTAAATATAAACCCAAACTTACTAGAAAATTTTGCTCTAATGCTTTATATGTTATGTCTCATGCAGATCATGACGGCCACAGTAGAAACTGTTTCAGAACAACTTGATTTGGCCTCCATATTGCCCACAGATCGAGCCATAGCACGTTCCATTACTCTATCCGATGCGGATGTGGGTAAGTAATCGCAAAAAAATTATGATTTCAAAAAGTGATCACTTGAACTCAATTATGTTATAGGCAGCGCCAATGTCAGTGTGACCAAAGCTTCAGTAATGGGTGAAAATGGCGCCAATGGCAGCACTGCTGGTGGTGAGAACGGTAGCGGCTCTGAGGAGGAGGAAGAGGAAGAAGATAGCGATGATTTTTGGCATACCTCGGTGGGCAAGTTTAAGTTCACCTTGGACCAGCTGCCTCAAACGCTGCAGTACATACATCAGCTGCTGACGGTGCCTAAGCATTAGGACGCTTATCGAATGTCATATTTATTTTAACTAATTTTGCAGGAAATCCCTACTATCAAAAAACCCGAAATTCTATACTATGTGCTGCAATGCTTGAATACCATGGCTCTGCATGGTGATGCTTTGGCCAAAGCAGCGAAGGAGCAACGCGGTTTTTTCATATGGTGTCAGGAGAACTTATTGATCAAAAAGTAAGTCATTTTGGAATGAAAATGGGCGGCCTTGACCTTTCTATCTGTATAAGAAAAATGAATCAGCCGGGGCGACGACTAAAAGTGGAATATCCTGGGCCTGATTCTTTGGCGTTTTTGCACATATAAATTCTACCAATCTACCAAAGAAACTGAACTCTATGGTTTAGAGGGAATTAAAACCTTTAATGGTTATGTTAGGTTTTGACTCAAATCCCAGCTTCATATTTTACTAAAACCAACTTTAAATCTCTTTTGTTTTTTCCAGTCTGTGGGAGCTATGCAATGCCGAGCACTCACATATATGCCAGGTGAGCGTGCCACTGCTGCTGCACTGCATCACACTACCGCTGGGCTCTGATGTCTTTTGGCGTGTGGTGCAAGAGGCCTTCCACGACACCGACTGGCGTATACGCTTCACAGCAGTGGAACGAGTAACCGTGATTACACGTTTTATGGATTCGACACCGCTGCGCACCGAGGTGGGCCTACAAACAGCGCTAGCCACTGCATTTTGTCATCTTATAGCCAGCATGGATGACATCAATGTGTATGTGGCACAGCGTGCAACGCTGTATATCGGAACCATACATGATACGGCAATACGGTCACTGCTCTTCTGCTTGGAGTCACAATTCGATTTGTTTATCGTGGACAGGCCTGTGGTGCTGCAATCGGTTTATCAGCTACACAATTCGCTCTCCGATCGCAAAATGCTCGCCTGGGAATTCTTTTTAAATCGTTTCGATACATTGTTTGTCGAAGCTCAAATCAATTTGGAGAAATGTGGCGACATTTCGTACTTGCGTGATCTGCGCAACTCGGATAATGGCAGTGAGGCGCTTTCGGCAAAGATACTCAAGGCACGCGAGGCGCTTAGTCAGTCCGATACGAGTGGCAGCATGGCCAAAACGTTAAGCGCCTCCTTTGGTACAAAATGGCCCTATAAGCGCACAATGTCTGCACCGGCTAGCATGGTGCCACGTCAGGATTCCAAGTTCGGTAAGCAGTAGAAACTCGATACTAAAATCCAGCCACAAAAGAGATCAACCACAGAATGAAAGAGAGTTAGCTAAAATATTCATAAATCTTAGTTCTAGAGATCTCAATGAATCTCGTATATGCGTCTAAGACATTTACTTCTACGACAATTCTAGGGGTGAACTTTTGCGCCGTACCGCTTATACTCATCGTGCGCTCCAGGGGGCTTTAGGGTGCAGGGGTTTTCGGCGATTACGATTCCGTAAGAAACTATAAATATAGGGTCTTAAAAAAAAGAATTTACCTATACCCGGTCCTCCTTAAGAAAACCTAACCACCCGTGGAGACCAGAGTGAAAGCTAGAAACCCTCTTCCCGAAAGAACGAGCTGTTTAATTTATGCCCTAAAGACACGAAAACTTTGATTTAAAAAAATATCTTACGACGCATACACGAGATTTGTTGAGGCCTTAAGCCCAGCTGCAAGAACACCGTAAAGAAGATTGCTTATCTTTCATTCTGAGCTTAGATTCTTATGCGATTGGGCTATATTGATATACTTAGCATTATGAACATCATCTTTGCAGTGCCCGAAAAGGAGAAAATCTATAGTCGTCAGGTGTCGGCGCCCATATTGAAAAGGAAAACCTCTCGCTTCGGATTGGGTCAGTTCCTAGGCAGTAGTAGTGGCAACCAAAATACAAATACAGCTAGTCATAGTCTTGCAACAACAAGTAACACATTGCATACACGTACTGGCCAGGCGCATGCCAAGGCTGCCTCACTTAGCCCCTGTCCCATACACTTGCCGCAGAGTTTTCCCACCACAAGCGGCACACAACACAACACTGCATTCCTTTATCAACAGCACACCCAACAACACACACATCCACATACATCACATTCACAAGCACCACACACATACCAATTTCACCACCACCATGCTGGTAGTAGTGCACAAGTAGCGTCCAGTTCAACGTTAGCCTCTGCTCATAGTCAAAGCCATCAGTATTTAGTGCATTGTGTACCGCCTAGTCAAACGCACGTTACGCATCATAGTCCAATGCCAACGCTGCAGGAGGCCGAAACGTTGCTCCGTGCGCAGGCAACGCAGCAGTCGGCGGCAGCCGCTCAGCCCGTGCCGTCACAGCATCAAACGCCACATCAGCAGTTAGCCGAGCATCTGCGTCAGCCCGCTACAACGGTAACAGCAATTGCGTCCAATCTGTCATGCTCGCCTAGCGGCGGCTCTACAGCGACTAATACCAGTCATACCTTTGCCACATCCTTTCACTCCCATTTCCAGAAACATCCCTCAGCACCGAATCTTTTTCCACCACAGTCTGCTGTGCCGGCACCTAGTCCCAGTCCCTCGGCTTTGACATTTCCAATGCATTGCACTTGTGATGCAGTACCTCATCCAAGCGTCAACACTGCTGGCGCCACAAGCAACGCAGCCCACCCAGGTAGGTTGTAGAGCATGTGTGTCAAAAAAAAAAAAAACCTAGAATCGTTGTACATACTACTATTCCAAAATGACTGTGAGCTCGACGTTTTATTGTATTTCCAACCGACTACCATCATTCATAAAGAGTATTGAACTATCCCAAATAAGCAAGAGACATTGGTCTGTACAAGAAAGCAAGCCCTTTGGAAACTGACATCTGGAAGTCGATTACAAATACAGGACGCTCTACCCTACTAAAATATGGCAAGATTTTTGGAAGCTCCTTAAGGTTTTTATCTTTTTTTCTACTTAAAAAACCCAATAGATTTTAAAACCAGGCCAACGCAAAAAAAAATCCCATCAATTGAGCCTGTATCCAACAGCTGGAAACCCTGCACCATATTTTCTCAAAAATATGTCTTTTTAAGATCCTGCAAATAAGTGATTAACTTTTCTTGTTTTGACCAAATAGTTTTTATATTATAGTTTGGGTGTAAGTCGTGAAATTCTCGTATAAAGTGAAAGGGTTCAGATAAAAGATTAACTGACATCGACACACCCCAGCTGCCTAGGTATAAGTTCATTTTTTGGGTGTTCCGCTTGACATATAGTCTTTTATACCCTAAATCTAATAGATAAAGCTTTTACTGATGTAACAAAGAGGCACTTGAAAGTCCTTAACTATCATAGTACTTGGTTAACAAGAAGCAATAGAACATCGAAACCAAAGTGAAACAGAACAAACCTGAAAGTAAAAAAAATGGAAGTAGAACCAAAGTGAACTAGAACCAAACTGAAGTAGAACATTCAAGCATAGTAGAATATTTCAAGCATAGTACAACGTTTTTGTTGTTCCACTTGTGACCTCAAATGATTTTGGTGTTGGTTTTTTTGACTACACAACAAACAAAAAAATCTGCTTGTGTCTGTGTGTGGTTTAACATTATGTCTGCTGCGCAAAAAATCAAAACATTCTAGTGCACTCGCTATGCTCGCCGAAAATTTACTTCACTCAAGCATTTTGTTTCATGTTCTAAAGTTTTGAAATTAACAAACACTGTCAAGCACTGAAGCAGTTCAAGCACTGAAGGTTTTGTTTTGAAGCAAGCAGAACATCACCTTTTTCTTGAACTTCGAACTTGAAGAGATGACTCTTTCTAATCTGTCTTTCCAACTGCTCGTCCAACTGTCTTTGCACCTACAACTCATGAATCTCGAAAAGTATAAAACCTTAGCAGAATTTCCATGTGGTTCCAATACCCAGCACATTTTTTACCTGCCTTTATATTCGGTCGATCCAGTCTCGAGGTTCCTCAGGAAATCCTCCCCTCCCTCCCCCTTGCATCGGCCTCTGATTAGGTTACAGTGTAGCCACTCTTTTGTTTCTTTGTACTTCAGAATTTAAGACAAACAAATTTTAGATGCTACTGATGATAGATGGCAATCTGTAGTAATTATAAAGTAAACGATGCTCTCTATGAATGATGTATGGCTATTTGTCGAATTTTCGGTGTTGCTTTTGTTCTTGTGTAGTCCTTTCTAATAATTCCAGATGCAGTTGGCGCATTGATGCAAATTTTCAATATGTGCTGGATTATTAGAACGGAGCTAATCATTGTATTTGTAATCTTTTAAGTTCACACTTTATTTTAAACATTTTTTTTCGTTTTGGGTGTTAGGAGTTTTTGAATCTTCTTGCCCTGATTTTAACTGACCAGTTTTTAAAGTATTTAAATTCCTAAACAGAGACTTTAACTAAATTGTAGTCTATCATTTACAACTTAATAAAAAGGAAATAGAGGCACTCTTAGCGGACTCGTTTGTGAGCTTCAATAGTTTGGAGCTGTAACATTTGAGGCGGAACGACAAACTCATACGTCCAAAAATAAAAGAAACTTTTCTTAAAATCATATTTCTTTAAGTTTATTTAGTTTGTCTATAGAAACGTAGAATAGGTCTCTAGATTTTTTTAAAGGGAATTTGATATAATTATATGCAATTATTTTACTTTCAAAATTTATTACAAAATCGGTAGTGAAAATTTTATACTTATGCTTTAAAATTCACTTGCATGATTAAATCATCGCATGATATATAGACACCATACACACAACTCATTACCAAAAAGTCATTTCCCGAATAATTTCAGATTTCACACATATCTATCGTAAATCTCTAATCATATGTTTCTGAACGTTTTTCAATGTCAATTTGTATGTACTTATATAGTACTTATATGTAAACTATCTAGCGCGTGTTATACTGTGTGACTATGCTTTCCATCCAAAACAAAATCATTTTAAGTGTACCCTTCCGAACTGGTATGTATGCTCAACATCTCTATCGTAAACTTACAAATCTGTGTCTCTCTCTCTCTATATATATATACAACTCTTAAATGTACAAACCCCAAAAAGAATCCAAAAATTAAATTCTAATTAGCTAAATCTATAATCATTTGTGTATATACATATATGGTTTCAAATCTATATGTGAAATTGGCATGTTGCTGTCCATGAAAAAAAAAAAGCTGTTTATCCCTAAATTGTACAAACACGCAGGCTTCAAGCATAATCTCTAAGTAATCAACATTTTTATTATCTAAAACTTTAAATAGATGGACATATACATTCGTTGGGTGGTCTAAATGATGACAACCTTATAGGTCTGCTCAGTCGCATTACGGAGCTAGAGGAGTCTGATCGTGAGACCATACATTTGCTGGTATTTCTGCTTATGCAATTTATGTCACGCCCGGATCAGGCATATCCCTCGGAAGATAAGCCCATGACTAGAACACAAAATATAGTTTTGAAGCATCTTTTTCTGCTACTGGGTCACAATCAAATTGATAAAACATTCCATACCACCCCGGAGGCTTTGCGGTAAGTCCTCTATATGTTTGCTTTATTACTTTATTTATCCTAAGTCTCTTTACTTACAGTGTTTCGGCCGTTTTCAATGCCTTTTTGGCCAACTTGCCACAAGTTCTGGATCAAAATCATCTTATTGGTGGCCTTATTCTACCCTCAGTCATGCAAATCGTGCTCTATGCTCCAAATCCTACCAATACTTCGGGCGATTCCTATCAAAGTTTGGTCTTTAACTATTCACTTTGGCATTTGGAGCAATACCCACGTCGAAATTGGCTATTTACCCTGCTTGTTGTGCTCTATAAGTACTCCTATACTCAGCCACCACTTAGTGGCTACGTCATCTCCGCCATACGCATGATAATGAATAGTCTGCGTGGTCATTTCCATCAGTGTCGACGCATTCCAACGACAACCATATTGGATATTCAAGGCGTTGGTGGCGCTGCACGTTCCCGCGATGTTAGTCAGCCGTCGCTGGGTACTGATCCAGATGATAAAGAAGCAAGCCCTCCGGCCAGTCCCATGTTTCCCTCTGAGGGCACAAGTGCAGCCTCCAAGAGCAAGGGTCAAAATGTGGCCTTTACGCCAAAACTGCAGCATGCTTTTCGCAAATACAACGATTCGAGCTTGGATGCCGACGAAACTGAATCCGAACTGGTGGCCATACCGGAGAGTGATCTATCGGATAGCACATTACATGGCAGTAGTGCACCGGGTTCGTTTGATGACACCGTGCACTTCGAAGATATGCTGCCTTGCAAAATTGAGTCGCTGCGAACCCGTCGCACCTTGGAATACAACGAAGATGTAAGTAGCAAAGTAACTTTAGAGTTACCGAATTCGGACGCGAATTAGAGAATTTTTAATCCTCGATCTTTTACAGAAATCCACCAAATCTCACAAATCCATGATAACAACCAAAGTTGGGGATACTTATACAACGAAAATAAAGGCAACCACCAGCGAAACTGTCAGCACCACTGTTGTTACCACTCACACACGGCACAGCCTGCAGGAGGGCGTGCGCATGATTGTCACACCGCTCGTAGGCGCAGAGACCACAGAAACGGCTATCGTTAGTCCTCCGGTAGATGTGCATCGTGCGGTGACCGTGCGCAACAAATCCCTTGAGAGCGCAGCTGCTTCCACATCAAAAATGTTTGCTGCAATAGCCACCAATCATCTAAAGGCTTTGGGCGCGCTGCAAGACTTGCCCACAGCTGGAGTTAGTAAATCCAGCGATGCCAAAGCCAGCTCCAGCAGTGGAAGTCGCTCGAATAATGGCAGCAGCTCTGGCAGCGCAGGCAAGCAGCCAGCCACTATAACGCAGCCTTCCAAGACCATTGGACGGCATAAGACGATTGTGGAGTGCAGTGCGGGCACCTCATCATCCTCCACAACCACAGACGATGCGCGTCAGAAGAAGTCGCAAACGAAATCGCTAAAACGTTCCGATAAAGCTTACGGTTCACCCGATTCGCCGCTTTCGAAAATGAACGTTATGCCCAATCCACGTGATGAGGCTGATGCCGCTTCGCTGCCAGCACCCAAGAACATAGCCACGCTGGAGATACCTACGCCAGAACGTCTGCTGCCCATAGGCACACAGGATACGGTGGCGGCGCTGGTAGAGCGCATGCGAGATGGCCTAAATTTGCCAGATATAAGCCATCTTAAGCAGGACAGCCTGGATGTGTCGGAGAGCACCAAGGATGACGTAACACCCAGTAGTCGCACCACATCACCGCGCCGTTTAATTAAACAAGTAGCGTTGGAGTCACCACCCAATCCCAATACGCCAACAAGCACGGCTAACACGCTGCATACGCCCGCGCAGCCACAAACGGATTTGCACACTTCCATATTGAAGAATGTATCACAGGACTTAAAGCAGCCTGCTCATGGCAGCTCTCATGGCCCACAGACTACTGAGCGACCACATATGGTGGGCCCAAACGCTTCTGTAGGCAGCTACAAGCGTCCACGACAGAAACTGGCACCTTTTACGGTGGACACAAATGCCATACCAGATATACGTTCGCGTTTTGCTGGCTCGTGGCCACCGCCGCCCTTCCAGCCGGTCGAGGAGCACGATGACGATGCTGATGACGTACCAGAGACAGCCAATGGGCATGCATCGCACACAGCTTCAGGTTCCCAGGCGCATCGCAGCGTAAGTTTAACACTTTAGCTTACTCTGAATTATATTTTTACAAATCCATTCCTGCAGAGCTCTCGTCGCGTAGGTGACTATGCTGTAGTAGATCGCTGCACCGATTGCGGTGCTGTTATTGAGGAATACACAGATGAAGAGATTGGCATACTCATTGTCATACTTGGTACATTTATACATCGTGAGCCGGCTATGGCGGCACCTTTTATGCCAGAAATACTGACCATGGCCTCACGGTAGGTTTACGTCTTTGCAGAATGTTTCTGGATGTGCTTCTAAGATTTTATATGGTTTTAGCATTTGTTTGAGCTGCACTCACGCTTGGCAGGGCGAGAATGGCCCACCACTGGCTAGCAGCGCCCAGGCAGTTGCTTTACAGTTCATACGTTGCGTGCTGCATCAGCTGGCGCCCAATGGCATTTTCTCCCAGGTGTTTCAAACACAAATGAAATGTAAGTATGTATAAAACTAGCTTCATGAACAACATCTGATCCCAAAACTTCTTGTAGTGAAAATTCGACGCAATCACTTCCGCAGCATTGCCAAAGCTTTGCAGGATTTTCAGGATCTAAACGCAACCAGTCCCATTTACATGGTCTGCGAGTCTCTAACATCAAAGAAAGCGCTACCCGTTGAGCAGCTGCCCGTCATCTTTCGCAACATGGCCGAGTATCTGCAATGTGTACCCGTTGAGGCTGGAGTAGGCCTAGCCGTCTGGTCACAAGCTATGCAGGCTTTGGAATCGTTGTTACGTCAAGTCATCGTTGTTATGCCCAGTCTGAGCCATCCTGAATATATGTTGGATCTGATTGCTGCCACATTACGTTTGAATTGCGTACCCAAGACACTATTGGATCCGTACTCCAAGATCATGGCTTACTGTGTCCAGCATTCTAATCTTGAATATCAGACGATATACGATCTATGCACGCTTAATACGCGCTCTTTTAGCAAGGATCGTGACAAGAATTTACTATGCCGTCAAATGATCTTTGAATTTGTGCAGGCCTTAAAGTTTAAGTCCAACATACCGGATCACAATCTATTGATGATTATTGGCTTTGTGCTGCTGGATGCAGGCGGTACCTTGCCACCGGGCGCATTGCCTGGCATACCCGATGCAGCGCCAGTGCTCACCACTAATTCGGCCGACTGTTTGCGACAGTATATAAACGACGTTATTGATTTTCTGGCTGATTTTCATACACTCAGCAAGATAAAGGTGGGTTTTTTAATTAGAAGAAGATACTAGAAGAGATGAAATCCCAAAAAAATTATCATCTCCAGGATGATGCTTTCGTTTACTTCAAAGCTTGTCGAATAAATCTCTTAATGTCTATTTCAATTCCTTTTAGAATTTCAAAAACGGCCAAACTGCCAATGGCTTGGGTGAGGACACACTTGGTGGCGTGCTCAAAGGCGCAGTGGCTCAATATTTGGCTTTGGAAATGTCTCGTGGCAACAACCGTGACAACAGAGCAGTCTCTCGATATCTGCCCTGGCTAAACAATGCCCCGTCCTCACTACAGCAGGGGTAAGCACTTTTCAGCCTATACTTATCCACAAACACTTTAATTGGGTTTTATGCTTGTTTTATGCAGTCCCAAAGAGTTTACCGAGTGCGTTGGTCACATGCGTCTGCTTTCCTGGCTGTTGCTGGGCTCACTTACTCACATGACGCTTATGCAGCGTCGTGCGGAAACACAAGCTTTGCCGCCGCAAACACCACAGGCCCAACAGCCGGGTCAACCACCGGTGGTGCATTACCAGCATCAGGGTGTCACCTATTCGCAGCCTGTGCCGCAAGAAGCTTCTTGTCATATAGCCGATCATATTCAGGTTATATTCGCTGGCTTTGCGGAGCAGTCCAAAACTTCAGTGCTGCATATGTCCTCGCTGTTCCATGCCTTTACTTTGTGCCAATTATGGACAGTGTACCTGGAGCAAATGGCGCACAATACTACTAGTAATGCGGAGGGCAGCACACTAGGCGTACTCTTTGAGTTCTGGGCCAAAGTTACTCCTTGCATATTGCAATTGGTATCACATTCCAAGCCAGCAACAAAAGATTGGCATGCGCAGTCCAGCGCTGACTTTCAAGCTCAAAACGCCAACGCCAAACTATCGGAAATGGTAAATTTGCACTTCTTAAGCTTGTTGGAGGCATTAAAGGAAACAAACTCTACAGTTTTGGGCAAGTTGTTGCCTATGTGGGGTCCGGTGCTTTCATCACAGACACAGGTAAGATTGTTTAAATTTATTCAGAGAATGCCCACAGGAATATATGTATATTTAATTGCAGCTATCGGATACACTGCACGTGCGCTTGCAAAGTGTGCGGGACTATGCGCCAGATTATGAAGAGCAGCAGACCCACAAATCGGAGGCACTTTTGAAATGGCTACAAAGACTTCAATTCAAAATGGGTCAAATTGAGTTACAGGCTTCGACAGCTACACAGTTCTACTCCATTTAAACAAAGGACTTTAAGAAGCTTCTGCGTATATTACTGAGTTAAGTCCATATACTATTTATACTTCACAAGTTAATTATATGTCTTAGCACAACTAAAAGTTGTAAACGTTAGAAACATTATGTATCAGAAATCATAAATAGATATGTTTGTTGTTCCAAAAATGAACGTGTATATTGAATACGATATATTATATTGACTACATTCAAAAGTGCATGGAATAGGACTGATTAAATAGATTGACTTTAATGTACTAAACATAATAGTTTCTAAGAAATTTAACAAATTTTGTATGCATCAAGTGGGCAGGACTCAGATAAGATACTTGCTAGCTCTTGCTAATCGGACTTCACAAACGGCCGCCCTTGCCAGAACATTGATTCTACATTAATGTATCACATAGTTGATCAGAAGCGCAGCTTCAATAATGATAAGAACCTTAATCCTATCAAACTCAATTGTAAACAGTGTAGTTGATGCCGCTGGCTACTTTATCTGTAATAGCTGGATCGTGTACTTCATTTTCCATTTCGCCAGGAGCTTGTCTGCCCTCGATTAGGTAGTTAACATTGGGATTACGATAGGTTGTAAATGAGCTTTTTGTTTTTAGTACAGATTCATCAGGTAAGCGCATTTTGGTAACAGCATCGGGCTTGGGTAAACGTTGCTCTGCCTGCTGCACACGTAGCTCCTTAATAGGTTAAAATATATTACTTTAAAAACATGCACGCTAAGATATTTCACAAAACCTACCTTAATTTTTTGCAAAAAATCAACCTGCAGACAAGCTGAGTCAGCCAAAGAAACAAATTGAACCTCCTTGTGTTGTATCAAAGGAGGTGTGGCCGCTGTGTTCTCCCAATGTTTGCCCTGTTTACGCGCACGCTCTTTATTGGGATCATGCACATTTGAGGTAGTTGTTCGAAAGGGCAAAAACTTTTCGCGCGATGGCGCTTTCACTTGCAATTCAGTCTTATCGATTAGGTACAATGCATGCTGGTCCATCTCTGTGTGTTGTTGGGCTTTGGCCAGCCTAGCTGCATCAATTTCAATAAAATCCGCCGCAATTATCGGCATAGTTTGACTTGTTGTGGTAGATTTTGAGCTTATGCTGCTTGTGTCACTTTCAGCAGCCATTGCTGAATCTGGTGTGTCTCCATTTCGTTCAAATGCTGCTATTTCTTCCAAGTCTGCTGAGGTTATAAGCGTAGCTGGAGGTGGTAGTACCTTAACTTGGCGCTCATGCATTGTGCCTTGTGCAATAATACGTAAAGGATCCATTTCCATATCGTCATCGCTGTCCAGAATGTCATCAACGTGTGCGCTATCATCGGCGGAACTACCCAATCGACCATGCCACTCCAAGTTGTTGAGTTTTGTTTTGCCCTTTGAGGCAATGTTTAGTTCAGACAACAAAGCCGTGGCAGCATCGACGTCATTGCGCCGCTTTATCTCAGCAAGAGTTTTATCGTAAGAATCACGTAGGCGCTTGCCTTTATCGGGCAGCTTTAGCAAACTTTGTCTATATAAAAATGTTCAAATATAAGTTAACTTACTAATACAGAAAATAATAAGAAACTACTTTAGTTTTAGCAAGTTGCTCTGCCGCTGCTTCATATCCAGTAGCTCTGTATAGGTAAGTAATTTTACATTCTTGGCATGTTGTTCCTTTAGTTGCACTGCACCGGGAATCTTATTTTGAGGAAAACCTACAGGTTTTTCACCCATTTTTATTGTTGTTAAAAATTGCGTCTACGCATATAAGAACTTTTGCCGCACATTCAGCACAAGGTCAGTGTGACCATATCTTTGTTGATACTTGATATCGTTATCGTTGTTCGTATTGATAAATATCAAGCAATCAAATATTTAAAAAAGTAGCTGTTCTAGTAAGCTTCAATGAAAAATTAAAAAAATAAATTTTTCAATAACATGCCGAAAGATATTGTTAAAATAAAAGGACAATATAGCATTAATAAACGTAACCGTCGGATTGAGAAATATCAGCTATACTTGTTACCCCGAAAAAATAGTCGTCTCTTAACAGCACAAAAAAAACGCACACGGCTTAGTTGGTTTAAGCTTATTGGATATTATTGTTTATTTTATGTTTGCATTATAGGCTGTACATTGTTTTATTATCACCTACTTTATAAGTTTCGTATGCCTACGACGAATCCAGCAGCGTCTAAGTGGCCAGGCTTGTCTTCGGCACCTGGTCGAGCCGGACATAAACGAAAGTACATATGTTATCATGAAGCAATAATGCAGGATATTGATCCTTTCATTGAGCAAATAGACAATTTTCTGGAACAGTTTGGGCTGGACGGAGTAACTCGCTTAAGAGAATGCAATTTGGACTCTCTATGGGGTTATGACAGTAGTGAACCTTGTGTTTTATTAAAACTGAATTTTGCGTACAACTTCACAGCTCTAACCTACGATCATGCAAAAACCTTGCCAAAAGAGGCTCCCGACGATTTGTATGATTATGTTTTAGAATTAGCGGAAGAGAATCGCATAAATCGTATTTGGATGGCTTGTACATTAAAATCAAAAGCTAAAGTTAAGCCAACATTAGTGTACGTACCTGAAAGATCCTATGATGCCGATGGATTATTTGAAAAGCAAAGTATAATATTACATTCGATATCAGAAAATTTGACGGAAGAAGAAAAAGTTGAGAATCCCACTATACGCCGTATAATTGGCGTAAAATTTCACAATTTGCCAAAAAATCAGGATATCTATGTAAGGTGTACGGCTTGGGCAAAAAATATACCCATCGAAATTGGTACAGTCGACTTTGTGCTACATCTTAAAGTAAAGCCAAAAGAGCAGAAATCATTAAAGGAGGATCCTTAGTAAATCATTCATTTATTTATAATCGAGTAGCATTTTTAACAAATGTTATACGACATTTTAACACCGAAAATTTCGTAAAATTTTAGGATGCCAAATGCTAAATAAAAAGTACCATAAAAAAGTACCATAAATAAATTCTTCATTTTGGATGAGCTTAAAAAATTTACCACGCTAACGCAGCAAGTAAACGAACTAAATTTATACGTTTCGAATAAAATTTCATATAAGTGAATTAAATGAATTTGCCCACATAATGCCGGACGAAATAATAGTTCCTAGTGGGAACTACACGGTTAGAAAACGATTTCGCAATGAAGAACAACGCCGGCAAAAAAGAGACTTGCCATGGTCAAAGAAAATTCTCGATTTGGAACAACAACAACTATGTGGACGTTCAGCTTGGGCCTGGTTTCGAATTTGTGGCTTCTATCTTGTTTTATACATCCTTATATCGATTATTATTATCTTTTGGTTGCTTATCTTCAAATTTTACATTTTGAACGAAAATTCCCCAAGGTGGTTCAAAGGTGCTCCTGGCCTCGCCATAGTGCCTGGAAATGGCAGTACAATTAAATATTACGCCAATCATCCCGATGAAACGGACCCATTTCTAATTTTAATCGACAAATTTTTAACTGCCGAAGCCGAAAAAAAATTTAGTGCTTTTAATGCTGATAAAACGTGGGGCTATCGTTCAAAATCACCGACAGTTTTTATAAAAATAAATAAAGTGCTTGGATTTAAAGTAGACGCCTACGAAACTATTCAGGAACTGCCAAAAGGCACTCCAGACTCTGTCGAGGATATAATGAAAGCATATAAGGGAAAGAATAGAATATGGCTAACATGTGAAGTTACAAGAGGACAATCGCCCAAGATGAACTTTATACCAGGCCCTTACTATGATGCAACAAGTGGGCTAGACGGTATTAATCGTATTGTTGCACTGCAACTTCAAGATATGCCACACAACACAGAAACATTTTTTATGTGCCGAATTTGGGCCAAGAATATTGAGTTCCATGAGAAGCAAAATGGAAGAGGGCATTGCAAATTCTCAATGCATGTCAAAGTACCAGAATTTTCATCACAACCGATAGCGGATACAAAAAAATCGCGTGTGAGTAGTAAAAAAAAACCGGAAAGCCAAGAGCCTCTGCCGCTTGTGTATAGTGAGAAAGAAAATTTAGAAGAGCCGGCGACAGAGCCACCCGAGTCTAATATTGATAATGAACCAGCTGATGAAACAGAGGCGCCTGACTTTAAAATATAATGAAACTCTTACTTGTTGGCAAATCTTCAACGCAATGGACGATTTTAGACATTTTAATTGTTTTTTGTGGTTTGACAACTGGTATCAACTGTTTCAAAAACTTTGCTTAAAAGGCTGATGATTCTGATAAAAATCTGTTTCACAATTAAAAATTGTTTGTTATATTAAATCTGTGTACATTTTATAAAACATATATACATATATATATATTGATATCACCAACTGTTTCTACCAAAGATCTTTCACATTATATAATCATTTTTTTTTATTTGGTAGCAAAAGTATAAAACGAACGGTAACAATTTAAAATTAGGTTCAAAATTATGTTTTAAAGTTCAATGGCTGTTGCTCTCTTTATGCAGTAAATTACTTTAATCTCCTTTGCCTATTTTGGATTCGCTTTTGCGATACTCAGCATAGTCCACATAGCCATCACCGTTCAGATCCATAGTTTTAAGCACGTAGTCTATAACATCTTCTAGGGCTTTGTCTGTATAAATGTTACCGGCCTTTGAACCACTTTCAGTTGTCTCAGCATCATTTTTTGGACTTTCCGTTTTATCCTCAACTAAAATGAAAACAAAGTGCGAATTAGCAGAATTTAATAAAATATATAAAGCTCTAATTAAATTTGAAGCTCACCGCAAACCAATTTAACGCCAGTTTTTCTATTTATTTTTGATTAAATGAATGAAAGTGTGCATAATGTTATAGATTTTAGATTTATTGGCTAAAAATTTACACTTACAAAAGAAATGCATGCGTCTCTAGTAGCCATTTCAAAAACTCTTCTCAACTAAATTTTATTTCTTTTTTAGTTTTGTACAAAACAAACGTTTGCATTTTCAGTCTGTTTTTTGCTGCTGCTTTTAATTTGCGCTTAAAAATAGGTTCATAGCGAGGAAATAACTAAAAATTATGTACGACAAAGTAAAACAAAAACAAAGCAGATTAATTGCACAGTAAACTAAGAGATTCTCTCGTGTGCTATTCGAAATTTGGAAATTTTTTGTGGAATTAAAAAAATATGTATATAACTTAGAATTTGTTCAGTTTAGTTGCCCGATTGGAATGCTGCGTATATGCTTGAAGCATGTCTAAAATGATTCAAAATTTTCACAATATGCGCTTGAAACTATTACAAGAGTATGTTTGCATGAGAAATTACGAGACATAACTATGCTTAGTCGATTGATTGATTTATGAACGGAACGAGAGAGCTACTAATGAACCGGTTGCTGTTGTTGCTGCTGCTGCTGTTGCGGTTGTTGTTGTTGTTTTTCCACCGCCTTTTGCTGAGCCTTAACAAACTCCGGATAGTCTATATAGCCATCACGTGATGTATCGTCCATTTGCAGTATAGGATCAATGAGTGCAACTAGTTCCTCATCGGAGAATACCTTCTCCTCAACTTGTGGCGTCTCGCCGTTGGGTTGCTCCTTGCTGCCTTGCTCTAACCCAGAGCAATTGCATTTTAGTATGAGTTTTAAATGCATGATGTGTTTAATTTATGAGTTGACCATGACCACAACCATAACCAGCGCATAAATCCAATAAAATTTTGTTATTTTTGTACGTGATGTATATATGTAAATAAAAGTAAAACAAAATAGACAAGTCAGTATAGCTAGCAAAAGACAAATATAGACAAAAGGCCAACTAAAAGACAAGTCCAAAAAGCTAAATTCGGTGCTCCGAAGTTTAATTACTCTCCACATACTACATTATACAAATGAATTTAAAATTTGGGGATTTAAAAATTAAGAGACTATTGCAAGTGAAGAGTAAATAAACACCAAGCTTTAAATTATATGCTTACCGTGCCAATGTATTAACGATTTAATCAATTCACAGCCATCCAATTTGTTGTTGTTATCTGAGTCGTGCATTTTAAAGTAGTGGAACTGCAACTCGGCCTCGGACATTTTGCTCGTATCGATGGGCACCTGCATGTGCTCTTGGATATGACTAGGTAGAATAAAAATAATTATTTTCAATGTGATAAGATACAGATAATAAAACATGCATTGATTTAAAACGCTTATCAGCAATAGATTTCCGGTAGTTGCTGATATCTCTACTTACGCGCGCTCATGTTGAATGTTGTCTGTATGTAGCACCTGTTGGGGTTGTCCATGGGGTGCATGATGAGCGCCTGCCTGCTGCTGTTGGTGCACTTGTTGCTGGTGTTGCGGCTGCGGTGGGTGCTGCTGCTGCTGTTGTTGCTGCTGCGGTTGATGCATTTGTTGCTGCTGCACCGGCACCTGTTGGTATTGTTGCTGCTGTTGCTGGACTGGCACCTGCTCATATTGCTTTAAAAAGAAAAAACATAAATGATACCGTAGCTTCTTCTTGGCGTCTGTCACTTACGTATTGCTGTGGCGGCACACCGGGTACATGCTGCTGTTGCTGATATTGCTGATGTTGTGGCTGCGGTGGATGATGTTGTTGCATTTGCTGGGGCACTTGTTGCTATTTGGCATTGAAAAATTGCAAAAGTTAATACACAATATTAATGACAGCTGGTTGCACAATAGCGGCATACTCACATAGTGCTGAGGATTTACACCTGGCGCAACGCGCTGTGCGCTCACGTAACCAATTAACGCCAGCAGCAGAGCTGCTCTACAATCTGGGAAATGCATCTAAATGGAAGTGTTAGTTTCTAGTGAGGATGGTAAATCCCAGACGAATTCTTTGGCACAATCACCACGTCGCAAAGTCAAATATCAAAACACACACGTACACAAATTAATGCTGCTTCTTTTTGGTTTTGTCATTCACGAACATTTCAAATCATCAGGTAAATTATCAGTGCTGACACTCATCGATAGCTAATACTGTTATCGATATGCGCAAACAATGAACGTCGTTCATAAAAACACACTCAATTGTACAGAACTAAAGACTCTTTTGACTACCTGTTTGCGTGTTTAGTTTTTTTTCTTTTAATATTTATTTATTTATTTATTGTTATTACTGCTTAAGTACAATAACATTTGTGTTTACTTTGTTCGCGTTTTAACAAAAGTTTCTTTTTCAAAATATGGTTAGTTAAATCGTAGTTATGTTTGAATTCTTTCATTTTTTTTTTCGATTTTTCGCTCTACTTTCCACTTGACTGCCCCAATTATCCAAATTTATGAATACTAATAAAAAACTTTCTTTTATAAACACAGGCGCGCTACTTTAAAGAACAGGACATTGATGGTAATATTAACAAATCCAATAGAAGTATGATATCATTGTACAAATATTTCATATTTCTTATCTTAGAGTTCCGTGAGTGTTTTTATCTATTTGCGCGTTCGGGCCAAATTACCAATTTGGATGAATTGACTGTTATTATGCGCTCTCTGGGCTTGTCGCCCACAATTCAAGAGTTAATAACATATTTAAAAAAGAAGAATGGAAAAATGAGTTTTGCTGATTTTCTTGATATTATGCATCAGCACTCCAAGGTGGAGAATTTACCCGATGAAGTTATTGCAGCATTTAAGGCCACCGATCCCAAGAATAAGGGCACTATATCAGCCAAGCAACTGCGCAACTTGTTGCAGAACTGGGGTGAGGGTTTGTCTGTGCGTGAGGTGGACAATATATTCCGAGAAGCCAATGTCAACAATAACAGCACAGTGCGGTATGCTGACTTTATAAAGATTGCTATTGCGCCTGTTCCAGACTATTACTAGCTGCAAGCACATTTGGTAACGTGGCATTTTTAAACACATTCCAGTACTTAACATTATTATGCACAATTCAATAAATACTACAAAAATGTTTTCTATAAAAGGATTTCCATTTATTTCACGTAAAAAATGTACGTAGGTACTTTTTTAGTTGGCAATGGTAACCTCAACCTCTACGCCGGGTTCGATGTTGATAGAGGTGATCTTCTTAACGATCTCAGATGGCGAATGCAAATCGATGATGCGCTTATGGATTCTCATCTAGAAGTACAAGAAAACCAAATACAATTATAGCTAATGTTACAAAAAATAAAAAGTATATGAAAAGTAATCAGTTTACTGCTGTCGAATTCGGAGAGCCAAATTGCTGTGGTTTAAAATTCAACAAAGAGGACTATGAGAACACGTTTAATCTGGGCAAATCATTTGATACTGTGCAAAGTGCTGTAGATGCACCAAAGCGCGATATCAGATCCGTCCACTAAGAATAAGTAAAATGTAGTTGGGTCATAAACCTACCTGAAAACGATCCCAGGTCTTGGAACCTTCACCACAAGGTGTCTTACGTGTGGTGATGCGTAGCACCTTGGTTGGCATGCGCACTGGGCCCTGCAAGCAAAAAAAAACCGTAAGATTATAAACCAAGAAACATAAAATATTTTAACGCTTGTTGCTTAAACCATAAAAATTCTCACACTGGTTTATATTCAATGCGAAAATGATGTCAATTTAAGCAATTTTTTCTGGCATTTATTAAAGACTAGGCTAAGCGGCATGCAGGCGCACGAAACCTCCAGGTAAATGCGCGCGTAAGCGGTTTTTGCAATTGTTGGAAAATTCTTACCTTGACACGCAAGTTTTGGTTTTTGGCACCGTTGATCAAGTCACGGCACACATTTTCCAAGGAGCGCACGTTCCTGGAAGTTAGCGTGATGCGAATGCGGTGCACAGAGGCGGCGTCTGTGCCATGGGGCTTCTCAATATCCTTGGGTGCAGCAGCCTTTAAGAAAAAATTATACCATGAAGTGCTATTGCTACTTTGTGAGGTTATGTTGTAGGCCGAAGTGTGCACACGTGCGGTGCCAAAATATATTTTATTAAAAACTCTTTTTTACACTTGGCAAACGTACACAAATTACTTTAAATCTTGCTGGGCATTATATTTACCATAATTTTAGCAAATTCTCTGGTCGAGATAGTCAAATCTTTTTATTTTGAGCAGCGCTGAACCAGTTACTTGCTGGTTAAAAAACGAAATGGGACGAGTGACAGTCACATTGCAGCCATTTTTACTTTGTTTTGCACGGCGTTGCCACCTATTATATATTGCAGTAAGTTTGCAGCGCCGATTTAATAATCGGGCGGAAATCAAAAACCATTTTCAAATATTTAGTTAACCAATGCAAAACAACAAGAGAAAGTTTGATTTGAAGTAATAGTTTGTTAAGAGAGCTTGCAATAATTTATAATTAAGACTTTTAATGTTTTTTTAAACGTTCTCTAATATGCCTCAATCGGCCATACAAAGCAAACTGTTTATATGAAATCGTAGACGTTTTTGGGTTGGGCGAATACTGAATGTGGTTACTTTCAGGCTTTGCGTATCAACCGTCTGAAGCTTGTCATTAGAGAAAGATTTAAAATCGACTTTATGATTCGAGATGGTGGCTTTCATATATAATTAATTCATAATGTCGTGCTGTGACCACATCAGTGGTCTGAGAGCGGACATGCACCTGAATGAAATTGATATCATGGTCTCATGCGTTGGATTTCGAGAGGATTCTTAGCCATCAAGAATTTGATGAAATCACTAAAGATGTTTTCGGTAAAATCAAACCGATTTTTATTTTCACTGTTGATGGGGGTCCAGATGAAAACCCGAAATACAAGAAAGTAATTCAAACAGCTATTCATCACTTCGTGAAATATGATTTGGACGCAATTTTTATCGCTTGCAACGCACCAGGTCGAAGCGCATATAATCGAGTCGAAAGGCGAATGGCTACATTGAGCAGAGAATTAGCAGGCGTGATTCTTCCACACGAAGATATTCTATTTTGACGAAAATCAGCGTCACGTAATTTATGGATGATCCATTATAATTGAAAAGCAGGAGACATTTAAGGTTTTACGATCGCTTCCCACTTACATACATATATCGAAGTGAATGTGCTCTACCGTCTCTAAACTTTATACAAAACAATTGTGAATTAGATGTTCAACCATTTTTCCCTGTAAAACCTAAACAAGCACGATTGGTATTTTAACAAAACAACATCAATCATAAGAATAGCTAAATAAATGCACCAAAGTTACCTGATTGATTCAAAAAGAATGTAATAACCACGGGAGCCAATGCCGCCATATTAATTGCATATTGTTGGTAAAAAAAATTCTCATTTCAAAATGTAAGTTCAAAACAACATACTATATTTTCAGATATTGGTTAGTTTAATTGTTCCATCTCACTTTTAAATGCGAGCATAGATACATGTTACACAAATTTTAAGTGGAATATCTCATATATTAAAATCCAAATATAATAGGAGCCATTATTATGTTATGTTAATTGTTTTTAAAATATATTTGTTGCGACACAATTATACAAGTCAGAGCACACTTTTGTATTTGTTTCTTCTATGTGTTAAATATTAAAATGTTAAGTTACAATAAGAATATATATTTTTGCATACAAAAATTTAAAACTGCACTTTCGACGAATTCTTAAAAACTAAATACGCCTCATCAAACGAAAATATGTAGCTGTGTGCGATCTATTACAAACGTTTTACAAATTATGAAGTGATTTATTAAAACTATAAAATAAAACTTAAGACAATAAGCTATAAAATGTGTGTCCAAATATATATATTGTAGATAGTCAAAAGTATAAGTCATATTTGTGAATAGTTAAGGTTGTTAAATGCAAACACGTCGCTTTGCGTGTCTGCGCTCTCAAGGACTAAATATGGTGGTTTAAAGCGTTTCTGTCTCGGTATACACATATAATCATATATAGTTAACTAATGAACATTTATAATAGATTCGCGTCCCTTGCCAACGCCCACCCAGCGCACGGGCACACTCAGCTCGCTCTCCAAAAAGCGTACATAATCTTGTGCGTTCTGAGGCAACTCCTTAAAGTTGCGTATATGCTCAGTGGAAGTCTTCCAACCCGGCAGCGTCGCATATTCGACTTCAATGGTGGCCAGCTCACCAATGGTGCCAGGGAAATGATCCAGCTTTTCACCATTGGGGCGCTTATAGCTTACGGCCACCTGGATTTCTGGCAAGGTGTCCAATATATCAAGCTTGGTTAAACAAATGCACGTATAGCCATTGACCAACGAAGTGTATTTGAGCAGCGGTATATCCAACCAGCCGCAGCGACGCTTGCGTTTCGTGGTAACGCCAACTTCAAAACCGCGCGTTTGCAACAGCTCGCCAATTTCCTGTAAATGTATATAGTCCTGCATAAGCCAACAATTATAATGTTTTTGCAGTATTCACTCACATTCAGCTGTTCAGTGGGAAACGGTCCGTCGCCCACGCGTGTCGTATACGCCTTGACAACACCAATTACTTCGCCAATGGTCTGTGGCGGCAGGCCAAGACCCGTCAAGACACCGCCTATGCTGCAATTGCTGCTGGTTACATAGGGATAGGTGCCAAAATCAATATCCAGCATGGCTGCATTTGCGCCTTCAACCAGTATGGTCTTGCCGTTGCGTAGCGCTGTGTGCAAAAAGCAAATCGTGTCCTTTACAAACGGCCGCACCTGGTCGGCATAGTTCTTATAGCGTGCCAGCTCCGCCTCGACATCAACATTTATTGATGGAAACAGACGCAAGTGTGTGTTTACAATCGCCCTGAACCTGATCAAAAATAAACGCATGTTTGAACTGATTGTAGCTTAAGCTGGTTAAATTCATTTTCACTTACTTTTCACTGAACAAATTAAAGTCGCCCAGCAGTTCACCCACACGTATGCCATTGCGTGTTGCCTTGCTGGAATATGCCGGACCAATGCCTTTTTTGGTGGTGCCTAGCGATTTACCGCCCTTTTCCGCCTCCTGCATGCCATCCACATGTTGATGGAAATCAAATACCAAATGCGCACGATCAGAGATGATCAAACGATTCTCCTCGAGCTGCAAACCCTTGGCCTCGTTCTTCAAGACCTCGTCAAACAATGAGGGCAAATGTATGACAACGCCATTTCCTGCAAAATGACCAAACAAAAGCTCGATATTAGTAAGAAGATATACTATATTAATTTTACTATCGGTAATTATCACGTGCAGCGTTCAAATGGCACGTACGCCACTTTAAAATGCACCTATAAAAATTAAAAGCTGATATTTTGAATTGTTTCCGTTGTATGACTTCATTACTTACAAACATTTGGCAAAGTACTCTTATGACAAATATATAGACTAAATAAAACATACTAAAATAAGTGTATCTAAAAAATGCGAGGGTAGCTAAAAAAGCTGTACACAGACAATGCAACAAATCAGCTTTCAAAATAAGATATTGCAACTTTTTAAATTTGTTTTACCATTTATCAACACTAGTATGTTAGGTCGTGCACATATTCTATAAAATACTGACCCCCCCGCTCACTAAATTTATTTTGCACATGTCTCTGATAAGAGAAAATTAACACTTTTTAATTACGCATGTTATCTCAAAAAGATAAAAAATTATATAAACGTACAAATATTTATATTACTTTTACAACTTGATTTATGAATTCAGATATTTTTTTAAAAAGTTTTCAACGGTTTCAAATAATTAAGAGCTTTCCAAAATAAACCTTATTTACGCATTGTATAACTATTTTAACACAATCTGTTTTAGATAAGTAGCATTATGATTCTTAGATAAACGTATACTCAATTTTAAACTTTAATTCCTAATAATCTAGCACGCGAGTCTTCAAGTTCATATCAGTGCATGAAAATTGTCAATTTGTTTGTACAGCTGAGTTGAAAATTCAAAATAATAACTTAATTGTTTGATTAGAATAATTTCCTACATTTTATATAGTATATAGTATGAGTAAATAACTTGTATTTGTGTGCTTGTTTTCAAAGCTATAAACGATATCTAAATTACAAAAGTTCGCACATTTGCACACACACACACACACACTAATGCAGTTTAAGCTCTATAAGCTACACGTGTATTTGTGCGATTGTGATTATCTCATAAATTAGTCTTGTGACAAGCGGCGATGACAGCGTACAAGATTATTATTATTACTTTTGTGCTGGTAAACAAACCCTTAAACCTACATAAAAAACATCGATTAAACTTTCTGAAAGAGTCGACGACAGCCCCTAACAAAACTTTGCATTCTTAATGAAATTTACTTTTTGGCATAACCTTGTTACTAAAAATAAATTCACTGACTGTAAACATGCACTCCAAAGTGGGCTGCTGATTTAATTATGACCATATTTTGTTTGCATACTATCAGTGGCGTAGTTTGCCCTTTTACCAATGAGAACTTACGACATTTGGGGTATTCACGCTAGCTGTTGAGTTAAGTAGTTAAAAGAGTTGAGGACTTTTGCAACAACAAAATGTATAATGCATTTTTAATTCACAAATTCACTTTTCCTTAAACTAGACACTATTCTACTTTTTAGCTGCTCAGTTAAGGAGCAATTACTGCAAATTAGTATGTTGTCTGCGCGTTTTTCAACACTACAATATTTAATCGATTTTGTGTTATAAAAAATAAAGATTTAGCGCAATTTATTTAATAAGTCGTATGCATTCTATTTACTGAATTAAGCATTTATTGTACTATATTTAAGTAACTGACCCAACACCTAAACGGTGTAGGCTCCTAGCCCGCCAAAATAAAAATTAACAATTGTAAGCCAAATCTGGAAAGAATTTGAATAAACTAACAAAAAATGCGTTCACGCTTTAAGGCCCATACGCAGCATACAAAAAGTCCGCACGAAATGTCAAAACTTCAAATAAAAAATTCCCTTTTTTGGGATATTTTTATATAAAAAGTTACCTTTTTTGGATATTTTTATATAAAAAATTCCCTTTTTGGGATATTTTTTTTATATGAAGTTTTGACATTTCGTGCGGAATTTTTGCATGCTGCGTATGGCCCTTTGCCAGTTGAGTTTTTGCACAATTTTTTCAACTCTTTACTTCAACAGCAACCGCGAATACCTCAATTTTATTAAATTTCATTAACATTTCAAAAAAAAATTTATTTTTCAATTTCGAGAAAACAAATAGAAGAATTAGTTCCATTTTTAATCAATTCTTGCCATTATTAGAAAAGTATTCGGCATTTCTTTTATATTCTTTACATTGCTCCGCAGGTGTTCAAACTAGAGAAAGTTTGTTTCAACAGTTTTATGTGTTAAAAAAATAATTACTTAACTTATACCCTTTTTTTACCAAGTAGAAAAATTGCATACAGGTCTGCATCGATATTTATAAACCCAAAAAAAAGGTTTTCAAGAATAAAAGATTAAGATCGCGGCTTCGACATTTATTCAACAATTGTTTGAATGGTCTTAATTGATTTCGAACTATGGAGAGTCCTTTTATTTTTGGGCACTTTAAAGTCGTCTTAATCATTTCCAAGCGGGGAAAAGTTATGCTACAGCTAAGGTTGACAACAGTAAAGTTGTTTTCGTATCAAATTTGTATTTATCCTCATCTACATCTTGAAATTGATTTTTGAACAAGTCTGCTATTTTTTAAGTTTTACATTACAAGAGCTTATATTTACTACATTTTTGTTATTTGCAAATCTTTCCCCCAACATTCATTCAGTTTAATAGCTTAGCAGTATTTTGAAAATTTTTACCTGGAGTATTCAGTGCTTTTTTTTATCAAATCGTTGCTATGTCCTTATTAATATTTTAAAACTCGGGAAATTGATTTTTGAACAATCCTGCTGTTTTTCAAGTTGTGTATTGCTACAAGATTACATTGAATCTACGGGAAAGTTTTGGCAATAAAAAATAGAAGAAGCTCTGTGAATTCTTCTAATTATACAAGATTACCTTAAATCTTCGGGAAAGTTTTGCCAATAAAAAATAGAAGAATTCAGAGAGCTTCTGCCCAAATTCTCTTTCGGAAAAATCTTAAATGGTTCTTAATTTAAAATAAATAATTTTGAATAGAATTTTGTGGATTGGTGTGAAGACGTTTTAAAGGGTGTTTACTCATTGAACAAAATAATTTTTCTTTAATTAGCCAATTCTCATGAGCAAAAAAAAAAACCATTTTAAACGCATATGGGTTTAAGATTTCATAAGATTTCGCCCGATTTTCATTTCCAGTCATACTAAATAAAGTTATTAACAATTTATCAAATCTACTCAAAATTTACAAAAAAAAACACCCTATGCATTTTCAAATTATTAGTAAATCCTTTTTTTTGACACTAAGACCCCCGCTTAACTACACCACTGTCAACAATATTAATTAGCTAGCCAGACGCTATTGTGTAGGTGGAACTGCTGTGTACTAAAGAATTTTTCGCTTAACTAAAATAGAAAAACCTTTATCGTGATCAAGATTCAAAGCCAAATAAACTGGCCCGAAAAGCCAATGTCAATGGTGCAATATATCTTGCCAAAATATCTCTTGAGACTTTGACGTAGAAAACAAAAACGTTAAAAAGAACACACAACATGAAAGAGAAATCTCATAAAGACAAATGTACATATATATACTAAATATATACAATATAAAATATATGCACTTTTGTATAGTTTAAATTTAAAACGTGAACAAAAAAGATAAGATACAATACACAAAAAAAAATGCTTACTTTCATTGAAAAATTTGCATTTCTTTTTTTTTTTCAATAAAATGTTCTTGCTTGTTTTTCTTGATATTTCTTAACTTATTTTCATTAGTCCTTTCAAGTTGGGACAACCTGTTGCACTTACCAATGACCGAGACACATTTCTCGTTCACCACACCGCTTGGCAATAGATGGAAATCGAATTCCGTGCCATTGGCTACAACAGTGTGTCCAGCGTTATTGCCACCCTGAAAATATAAGTAAAATTGTATATGATGAGCAAATACTTGGAAGGGGCAACATTTTATATACAAAATTAGCAAGTTTGTTTTTGTTTATCACATAGCACACAAACATCGACTATGTACGAGTAAGAAAATAAATAAATAAATAAATATACAAAATCGAACAGTCTGGTGTAGGAAAAAAAGGAAGCATTCGTTTTTATAGCTGGTCATAAGAAATCTAATACCTTAAGTGTGCCTTGGTAAGACTACAAATAGGTTTCATCTTAAAAATTTATTTATTTCATACATTTTACATAATGTGTGACTGATATATTTTTCAGTAGCTAGACGAAGAATTTATCTAGCCATTTCCAACAAAGTATGCACATTCTTCCAATAACGAGAAAGATCAAGATTTTTAATTGGAAATAGTTGTCATCATGTATAAGTGACGCATTCCATAAGCCATTTGTGTAGCTTGGACTTCTGACAGCGATGCCGCATAAAAATATACAAGTTTTTGTCAAATAAGCGTAATTTGAGCGAATATATTTTTATACCCTGTACCGTATGGTACAAAGGGTATATTAAGTTTGTGCAAGCCGAAAATGTATGTAACATATAGAGCGAGTCATCGGAGAACACCTAAGTTACCTAAGGTATGATCAGGATGACTAGAGAAGTCGATATACCGATGTCCGTCGGTCCGTCTGTCTGTCTGTCTGTCCGTATGAACGCCTGGATCTCAGAGATGGTAAGAGCTAGAGCAACCAAACTTTCAAATTAGATCCCTTATTATTCCATAGGAGACAAGTTTATTTGATTTTTTTGATATCGGGGTTACATTATATAGCTTCCATAGGGGTGTTTCAGACGGCCAAAAGTTTTAGATGGATAATTCGTTTGTTTATGAAGATGTCGTAACCAAATTTGATCAAAATCGGTTGACTATATCACATAGCTCCCATAGGACCGATCGGTCGAAAACCAGTGTTTGGTGCAAACTTCGTTCTGTTTCGTTTGTTTATGAAGATATCATTCAAATTTGGTAATTTTATAAAAATCGGTTGACCATATCATATAGCTCCCGTAGGACCGATCGTTCAAAAAAAAGTTTTTAGAGCATAACCCGGTTGTTTATAAAGATATCGAAAGGCGTTCGGAAGTCTTTTAGAGTTTCCCAGCACTGTACCAAATTTGATCAAAATCGAATGACTATATCATATAGCCCCCATAGGATCAATCGCCAAAAAAACGTGTTTGGTGAAAATTCGTTTATTTGGTTTGTTTATAAAAATATCGTAACCAAATTTGGCAAAGAAATGTCTTTTGGAGTTCGTAAGCAATATATCGGATTTGATTGCAATATGGTGGAACAGGGTATCCCAAAGTCGTCCGCGTCCTCTTAAGGCTAAAAACAAAACTTCATATACAATTTTGACAGTTTTTTTTTATATGAAGTTTTGTTTTCTTTCAGGCGGTTTTACACTACTGCGTATTAGCCTTTATTTAAAAAAATGCACCCTAAGCGTATTGAATGCCTAAAAGAAATCTACGGTGAATATTATTACCATAAATGTGAGCAACATTGTCCATTCCCCGATCATATTCTCTAATTGTTGGAATTTAAATATGCTTTATTTAAGCAAACAATCAAGGCAAATTGCTAGTAACTTCAACTTAATCATTGGAGTAATTGAAATAGCTAAAAAGGATTTCGAAAGCATCTTCAAAGTTATAAGTCATAGCAGAGCTTAAATTTCACGAGCCGTATCGTCAGCAAAGATGGAGTAAAGCAGTTAAGATATTTTACTATATTGGAAATTATTAATTCATTAGTATGTAAAGGGCCTTCGTGCCAAACGGAATCGAATGCTGCCTTTATGTCCAGAAGGAGCATGCCAGTGGACTCAGATATATTTCGAATTCTGACGAATTTGTCATAAGCAGAATTGTTGTGGAGGAAGGACATCGTTTTGTTTTTCATTAATAAACATGTCAAGCGGAACACTGAATTAGTTTCAGAGAGGATCAATCGTCTCTACAACAGATTAAAGGATTGACGTACTTATTCCGATTTCTCGCATACGTATTAAAAATTTAATATTAAGTACTAAGTTTCGTTATAGTATTAACCCTAAGCATATGTTCCTCGATTTCGTGAGCTTTTGTGAATATTTTCCTCGCCTCTCATGGCTCTAATGACTTATAATATAGTCTTAATACAATAGTTACTGGACTTCTACGGAGCTTCATTGGTATCTCTTAGGGGCTCACTTGAGCCTATTAAAGAGGAATAAGTCCGGCTGTGCCAGATCAAAAATGATGGTGGTTGGGGCAACGTGATAACAAACCTGGCGCACATCTTTCGCATGGCCAAATCTCATATAAAAAAAAAAGTCCCAAATGCGATATATAATGCGTATAGGCCTTAAACAGACAAATATTTTTTCGCCGTTCGGAGTCCAGTAGCGCCTTTATTTTGGCCACATTTTCATCAATTCTTGAAGTTGATGGTTGAACAGCGCCCTGATATGTCACTCGAACACTGTTGAGCGCCTCATGGCAGCATCCTTAATCATTCCAAGGGTCTATGTCGCGATTTTACCGAGATTGGTACAGAATTTAATCGCGTAGCGCTGCTCGTCATTTTGGTCAATACTAAATCGCGACGACACTTTTTAACAGACGCAAACGGAAATCGGTCTCATCGGAGCGCTCCTCACTACTAAGCCCAGGTGGTCCGACTGGCGTCCGCTACAGAAATTCAGTCCTTCTACTTTTGATTCTTAAAAATTTTGATCATGTTCAAGCATTTTAGTGTAGTTAGTGTTTATACTACTCAGTCAGAAATCAAAAAGTGAATAAAATTTAAAGCCTTTCCAAATTGCGTAGTGTAAACACTACAGCATAATGTCAAATGATTTTCGTTACCAGAATTCTTCTTCTACTCTCCAAATACTCTTAAAACATGAATAAATAAAAAAAAATGCAAATAACTAAGTATACACATACCTTTGTATATAAACAAACATACAGAAAATGAAATGTGCCATCAAAACATATCAAAACACACCCTACCTAAGCAAATACATAATAAAAAGAAAAGCGAAAGTCTTTTTTGTTTTCATTTTCAAAAGTATGTATCTCATGTTTGTTTTTTGGCAACTGTACAAGTTTCTAGTCATATGTTAATCTGTCATTTTATTTATTATAAAAATGCGAAATAAAAACAAGCCCACAAATATTGAAAGAATCTGGAACTAAATATATTTTGAAGGCGTGCCAAATGAAATATAAGCAATATGCCATCTTACAATCTCAGAGAGCAAAGTCGACCTAGAGCTAAAAACGAGATAATCAAAAATGTTAACGTATTGTGCTCTAAATACAAACTTTGTCATATACATATGTACATATGTATAATTGTAACACACCTAAGTAAACTTTGACGATAAGATGGACAATTTGTATGAGGAAATGGCCAAGTTGTTGTCGTCGTGGCCTTTTGCTGCGCAATATGCGGAATCTCCGGGAGGTTTGTATGTGTCTGTGTTCCCACACAGCTGCGCTGCCTACAATTGTGACTGTGACTCAGTCAGTAGAATTATCAGTTTCAAAGAGAAAATTACATAAGAGCAGCTAGATGTACATACATACATATACATATATAGGAGGCTGGTGAAATTAAATCATATGTACAAAGTACATCCATACCAGCTTGGTATAAGGGTTTCCTAGCAAAAAATCGATTTAACTAGACTTTCCAAAGTTTAAAGTTTCATTGGTTTAAAAATGTTTCCAATCGTTCATTGAACTTGAAAAAACTGCTCACGTCTGGAATCAACAAGTTGTATAGGAAAAATAGTTATACGAATTCAAGCGATTAGCATTATTAAGCGCCAATAATTGCCAAAGCCGGCTTTAAAGAGCACGCCGGAAGTTTCGCATTTACTGAAACTACGCAGTTTGTTAAGCGCATTTCAAATGTGCTGTGGGAATCACCATTATGCTTTGATTGTCTGGCTGGATTGTGTTGGGCATAGCAAACTAAGCGTCTCCGAAGCTTGCATACTCTTCATGTAGCACTATAAAAATCTCATTTGTACAACCATATCAATTTATTTTTTTCTTTTGCATCTTTAGGTTCAATAATTTTAGCTTATAAATACTTGGAAAGGTTTTGACATCCGAGCGCTATTTACTGTGCTTTGAAAAATGCATTCCGATAAAAAAAACGGAGCTGTACCGAGAGCTTCTTGGTGCAATTACTTTTTAAAATTTTCTATGTAATTTATCACAGTGCATAAATTTTCGTAATCTTCGAAAACCATAAAGTGCCGAATGGTTTTCAGAATTCCACCGTTGTCGCTATTCGATAAACAACGAGTTCATGAAGGTCTTCCAAAGACAGAAACGATCGATGCTGGGTTTTATTACTTATCGACATCTAGACAGATCTAGACTTTAGTTCCACCATAATTGCACAGTTGTTAGTCGCATTATTTGATAAAAGAAGCGAATTCAGTTTACTAATTTTCATCATAAATTTTTATTTTAAAACCAAAACCGTTTCCGAAATA
The DNA here is from genome assembly GCA_949987675.1 of Chymomyza fuscimana. Classification (NCBI taxonomy): domain Eukaryota; kingdom Metazoa; phylum Arthropoda; class Insecta; order Diptera; family Drosophilidae; genus Chymomyza; species Chymomyza fuscimana. The sequence continues at coordinate 120,092,967 of OX465088.1, read as the reverse complement.
AAACTGGTAAATTTTTTCATTTACTCCACCTAGCTTGCATTAGCTGAAAACAGACAAAAATCTTTATCCCCATTGGAGTATATATAAAGGGTCACCAATCTTGAGCCTGAGGCACATTTTTAACATCTTAAAGATCTTCCAAAGATCAGTGTATGTGATTGGTTACCGGGTCTGGAGACAACCGCCGGTGTAAAAGGAAAGTCCATAACTAACGAATATCCATACACAAGTGCCAAAAACCTCACCTTTTTAACATCAACAACGAATGGGTCTCAGCGACGACATGATCCAGGATCGGGGAATGCCTGCAGACGAATGCTGAGATCGCATACCCACACCTCAGGAGGAGCATAAGCGAGTCAGAAAAGAGGTAAACAAGGGTTTGGGAGAAGAAAATCAATCTTGAGGCTTTTTTTTCAATAAAGTTTTTTTGATATACCACGCGTGAGTACTGTCAAGTTGCCATGTGTTTTTTATTCAGTTTTCATTACCATTTCATCATGGAAAAACTTACACCCGAACAACGTTTACAAATCGTACAATTATATTACGAAAATTCGCGTTCTGTAAAGAGGGTTATTCACGCGCTTAGGCCATTTTATGGTCGCCATAATCGATCTACTGAGACCACTATTCACCATACCATCAACAAATTTGAGACCCAATATTCATTATTGGATGACACACGACCGGTGGAATCATCGGTCCATATTTCTTTAAAAATGGCGACCGTTATCGCACCACGAATTATTTGCTACCTGAAATTGAAGCCCGAGATCTCGACGACATTTCGTTTCAACAAGACGGCGCCACTTGTCACACAGCCCGTGAAACAATGGACATATTGAGGAACCAATTCGGTGAACAATTAATTTCACGCCCCGGACCGGTGAATTGGCCACCAAGATCGTGTGATATCACACCGTTAGACTTTTTCCTTTGGGGCTACGTGAAGTCTTAAGTGTTTGTGGATAATCCAGCTACGATTGAAGCATTAGAAGCCAACATTACCCGTGTTATTCACGAGATACCGCCGTTTATGCTCGAACGCGTCATCGAGCAGTTGCGGCCAACATTTGAAAGGGATTATTTTTAAAAAGTGAATGGCATAACAGTTCTTTCCATTGATAATAAAGATTTTTCGATTCATTTGAAATTTTTGTTTTTTATTTAAAAAAAAAAACCCAAGATTGATGACCCTTTCAGTAAGGCCTTTTATATTAATTTTGAGACATTACGACCATATTTTGTTCTGCACTTTCCTTAATTTCTAAGAATACTCTGTACCAACTTAGCTCAAGCAGTGCTATACCTTCTAAGAAAAGGGTTCTTAATTTCTTAAAAATTCAACTGAGTACCTAATTCTCAGCGAGATCCGGATGCCCTCGTGTGTTATTACAAATTCAGTCTGTTTGAGCCATAAGCTACCAAAATTAAGAAAAACGAAAACAATTTCTTGACAAGCCATGGTGTCGATACCACATCTTTTTCTCAAGATCTATGGAGCTTGTTTAAATGATCAGGAAAATGTCTTCAAGGGGTCCCAAATTTATAAAGCCATCTGTAAATGGACGTTGAAAATTTTGCACAGCTTGCAGGAATACAGCGTATTTTCAGTATTATGGCCCGGCTCTTCATAAGTATTTATTAGGTACAGAAAGCTTGAAAATGCATAATAGAGAAACAATAGATCTTTTGTGTACAAAATAAAAATGCTGTGTATTCAAAAAACAATATTGTCGGCCGATACTATAAGCACATGTACATATGTATGTATGCACATACTACATGGATTTGACTAGAGCGATGAGGCGCTGATAGGGGGGGGGTGCCTATAGTCACGGGTATGCTGATGGTTATGTAAACCTGGCGTTTTGCTGAGCAAGCGAGCAATGGCAAATGTGAAATAAAAATTGGGAATGGGGAGAAAACGTCAGAGAGCACGAGTGACGAACAACAAAAAAAAAAAAGAATATAGCAGCAGAATTGTTGGCAGACATACTGACTAAATATATACTAACACAAGCTCTACGCTACATCGTGTGAGCAAAAGCAGCGCTCATACACTTGAACAAATACACCAACGGGAGACACATTTACAATTCGGGTCAATAGTTTAATACACTTACGCTTTTACTATTTACTATAAAAAGGTGTAAAGTATATAGAAATCAAACGCTTAAGACGCTTTTTCGTTCGTGATTTTTTTTTTGGCTCTCAACAAATTTAGATACTCTAAGTCTATTTGAAATCCTGAATTAACTTTTTATTTGAAGTGTCTACTATATAAAATGCTATTAAAAATCGTCATAAATTGTAATTTTGTATTTGAGTTTTGATATGATGTTTAATTTTTATCTGACTTCCTTGTTTACAACTCTTTTATTGCAAGTCCTAGTGTCTGGCCAGTTCTTGATGTGAGTCGGTTAAAAAAAGTTATCGCTAAAAAGTTCACACATCGGGCTAGAGACGCGTTAGTTATATAAAATAGAACGAGGAAATAGATATAAGTTATATCAACTTAACGAAAAATCAAATAATTGTGAGAAATAGGTTGGGGTTCCCGAACAACAGAAAACTTAATTAACAATAATTTTGGTTTTCTTGTTTTTTCTTAATTCATTAATTTGACCCAAAAAGGAAAAGAAATGGGTTCTATATTTGTTAGTTCAAAAATAATACACTGTTTAAGTGAAAAGCTATACTTTTTATTTTTCTCTTTATAACTTTAATAATTTGCTACTAATCCAATTTTTGCTATTTGGTTGATTTTTTTTTTAAAATATTAATATGGCTTTTTAGGATTATCTTACTAAGAAACAGGCGGTCAATATCGTTTTATGACAATTTTTAATTCAAATCCTTAACAATACATTAGTAACTACAAGTTTCCCCGAGTGTTAACAAAATTTTTTTTTATTTTTATAAACTATTTGTTTATTTTAAAGAAGCTTCAAATCGGTCGAAAACTTATTTTGCTTTTAAATAAGATTTTTAAAATTCAAGTGTCAACAACACTTTGGGTCAGAACAGTTGATTAAAGAATTATTATTATTATTATTGTGTTGGCCTAAAAAATTGGTTTAGTTTTATTTTAAAACAGTTGAAATTTTTACAAAAAAAAAAAAACTATTCAAGTCAGAGCACATGCAACATTGGAACATAAAATTTGGAAATCCAGTTTGGGAAATGGCAAAAAAATTGCATTTAAAAAAAGTTGTTTGTTTAAAAATAGTTATTTTAAAAATTATTAAAAATAATTATTTTAGAAATAATTACATATGGGCATTTCCACAGAAATGTCAACCAGGGCCAAAAAATACAATGTTAAGAAAAGAGGGATTTTTTTCAAAATTGTAAGTCAAAAATGGGTTTTTGATAAGACATTGATTTTACAGCTTTTCTTAATGATTTGCATAAGTAATTGGCCTGAAAACTGAAGATATTTAGTTTTTTCTGGTTTTTACTACTTTTTGAGTGATTTTCAGTCTAATTTGTTAAGGTTTCTCATTTCCTTTTTTCGTTTCATAATTCTCTTGAATTATCACTTTTTGTACACAAAAACATTTACATTTTCTTATTATTAATGTAAATACAAGAATTTTTAAAAATTACTTGAAGAAATTCATAAAACTAAAGAGGTGGAAAAATATGTCGCGTACTGAATGATCAGACTTAAGCTTATAAAAAAAAAACTAGTATATACATTTTAAAAAAATAAAGTGTAAAAGAAAGCTACAATATTTCACATTAGTTAAAAATTAATTGCTTTTACATATTTTGTATTATTTCGAAGATTTTTACATTTTTGTAGATGCAGTCGCAAAACGACTTTTATTTTTGTCGCGTACTAAATCGCAGGTTTATTGTCAATATATTGGAAACGATAAAATAACAGATTCTACCTTTTGCCCTACAAAAAGAGTATCAAAAAATAAAAACAAAAAAAAAAAATTTTCTTTTACTTTTTTGCACTTTAAAGGCGTACGAATGTCGCGTACTGCGAACCTGGAAATGCCCATATTTCAAAAATATTAATTTTATAATTTTAAAAATAATTATTTTTTTTGTTGAGTTTTTGTATTTAAAATTAATTGCTTAGACAAGTAAAAAACTTTGTTATAAGCCATTTGAGAAATCCCGCATTATTTACTAAAAGACCCTTCCCTCCCTTCTCTTTAACTCACCCTATTAATCACAAGTTATTCAAATTAAATACATAAGTCAAAAAGAAATCATAGGTTATGGAAAAAATTCCCTTGGACAATGGCGCTTAGGGGTAGATTTGAAATAAAGATGATTTAAGAAAACAAAGCTTAACAAATATGTATGTACGTGTTAACGTAAAAGCTCTAGTGTTTTATTCAAGGTAAATTTGTTTTTGTTTATGGAATTTGTTGTTATCTTCATTAGTTTAGGAAATTCGCGCTTATGCGCATTAAATAAAAATGTGTGCTATTTAAGTGGCAAGGAGTGTATACCAGTCAGCCGACACACACATGTGAACGCTTTTTTTTTACTCACACGTAAAACCACGCGGACACAATTGATACATACAAATGAAAAACCAAAGCATGCGGCCGCCATAGCGCCAACAAATCCAAAATGAGAGATAATAGCTTAAAAACTAGCGACTAGTCACAAAGAGGAGCTAGAAAATGCGTTGGAGCTATTAGAAAGAGCTAAAACACACTTGAACATATGAAAAAAAAAACATGTCAACGAACTGTGTAGGCGTTTTTCGACTATGTCCTTGACACAAGGATAAATCGCTGTTATCAGCTGTTGTTTTTTTCACACTGACTGCTTTGATTTTTCACAAACTCTGTTGGATAAGATTTGGTTTTCAAGCGAAACTCACCTGACATCTGCATACAATGTCCACTTCGGTGGCCAGCATGTCGACTACCTTGCCTTTGCCCTCATCACCCCACTGGGCGCCCAAGACAACATCCACTCTAGACTTGTACATTTTGGTGCGTCCTTGATGCAATTGGTCGTAGTGATTTCCGTTAATTGCGGTTGTTGTTGACATTTCGAATTTGGAAACGCGGCACGACACAAACGAACGAACACGTTGTGATCTCGAGACTCTACACGTTCTGTCTGAGCGCAAATAGAATTGCTGCTAGAAAACAAACAAGAGTGTGGAGCTCCAAAGAACTGTGCTGTTAAGCGTTGCCAGATGCCGTCAAGTGGCCACTTGCACGTTTTTATAGCAGAAGTGTTTGGAACGTATACTTATTATGTAGCAATGAATTTAAAACTCATTATATTTGTATAAATTAAAATATTTGCTAAATGCTTTCGTTTAAGTGGCAATAAATAAAATGTGCCAGCGACATTCACATTGATTGCAATGTATTTCAACAAGCTGGCAAGGCTGTTGAAACAGCTGATTTTTAGTTACCGCGTTGTTGTGCTACAGCGCTTTTGTTTGGTTTGTTTATATTTGCATAAAAATGTCCCAGGCAGCTGAAAATTGTCAATTGTAAGTATTTTATAAAACTAAAATTAAACTTTTTTGAAAATATATTTTTATAACAGCTGCGAGGCGTCACCGTTCAAATACACTTGCCCCAAGTGCAATGCGCTTTACTGCAGCGTCGACTGCTACAAGTCTCAGGCACATATCAAGTGCTCTGAGGAATTTTACAAAGCCTGCATTCAGGATGAGCTGGCCAGTGCTACTACAGCACCAGAAAACCAGCAGGATATGCGTAAAATATATGATATATTAAAACGCATGCGAGAATCGGATGCCGGTTTTAGGCCTGAAGACTTCGATGCCGATGGTTTAGACAATCCACTGGACTCTGATGACGAAGCAGGGCCAGAGGATGATGAAGACGAGGAGCCAAATGGTATTGATGATGAGGAGGAGGAGGAGCAAAATAATGAAGAGGAGTACGAAACTGATATAGCTGCACGTTTGCAGGGCATTGACATTAACGATGCTGATGAAGTGTGGAATCGCTTGTCCACAGAGGAGCAACAGGAATTTCAAAAGCTTATTGCTAATGGTGACATAATGAAATTAGTGCCAGACTATAAGCCCTGGTGGAACAAAAACTCAAAAATTTTAGTACTAACAGATGCGCCAGATGCTTCAAAATCCACGCCAGAAATATGCAAAAATATATCTAAATTCAGTGATATATGCAAAAAAGCGCCATCGCCATGCCTGCACTACAATTTATGGAACATTTTAAGTGCCTATGCTTGCGTAACACGTTTCTTTGCTGGCGAGCAGCGCACCAATTCCAGTGAAGCTGTGGCACATTTGGTTAATCTGAGCGCTACACTTAAGTATGGTACCAATTTTGATGCGGCTGAGGATGCTATAGTCTCAGTCGAAATGGAGGCACTTACCACGGGTAATGGTCCTGCAGGCGCTGCTGCAGTTGGTGCAGCTACTTTGGGTACTAGCTTCCTGGTGGACAGTCGGGAGCAGCTGGAGCGAGACGCACGCAGTTTAATGTCCACGCGTGAAAACAAGTTGGCGGCCTTAAGCGATGTATTATACTTGTTGCAACAGAGTAAGGCGTTATCAAAACGTAGAAATCCAGAAGAAGCCGCATTTCAGAAAATCTTTGCGCTCTCTTGTGGTAGCGTGGAAATAAATCGAACTAAACTATTGCAATTGATTAAGAAAATTGAGTTTATGCTGTCGTATGCTAATCGAGAAGATATGCTCTGATATTGTTGTCAAATAAACACATAAATTATATTTTTAAGAAATATATTTTTTCGTACTACTATATTTTATTATTTGGAACAGCAAACACACAACGTAAGTTTACATATTACTTTTATTTTTCAATTGAGTCGCAAAATTTAAATATGAAAGCGCGTACTTATGCGCTGTTAACACTTCCGTTTTGTGTCCAGTGTGTGCCCAACTTTATTTTAGGATGTAACGATAATTGCTGATTAATAATGACTATCGATAGGTCGATAGTATATTTAAATTTTAAAAAGAAAATTTGGTATGTCTGTTAGTTAAAGTGTCCATATTTGCATTAAAAAATTAGTGACAATTCATTGTGATGCTTTCGTACATACACTTCGCGAGCTTTTCAATTTAATACATAATATAAACACAAGCTTGGATTTAAAATTTATGATTTACCTCTGACATCAATGCCTTTCTTACGTTAAAATATATATTTTTTTTGCCACAAAAGGTGAAAAACCAAATACGATCCTGAGACTTCTATCTAAAATTCTAAATAAATTTCTTCAACTCTAAAGGCCCCTAAAATAAACGAAACGTCATATAAAAAAAACGCTTACAAACCTTTGGTCACAAACTGTTTTTGCAGGTGGTATGTAGACCAGTGTCGCTTGTTTTTTTGTTTTTTGATGCCAGTAGTAAACCATAGATGGCGCACTCAGCAAAAACAGCTGTTCGGTTTTGGCGCCATAAACAAAACTTATGTGCAGCTATTTATTTTGGACGCGAAATTTATGGCTGGTCAACAAAATCGTTAGGGATCGTTGGGAAAGGATGAGAAAATAGCTATAATAATAAAATATGTAATTCAATTGAAATATTAATGTGCGTTAAAATGATTCTATGCATTTCGTCCACACTCAGCTCTACGCATTAAATATGGGGTCATCCAAATACTATTGCCTCCTCTCGTTGCTTTTTTTCCTCATCCAACAATTCAATTGCAATGCATGTAATTTTTTTTTTTGTATACAATTGTTTAACTTATTTATTTTTAGAAATTTAACGGCTTTACAGATATTTTTGTTTTATACTTTCAACGCACAACATTTTTTTTTATAATTATATATTGAAGCCCCAGTACTCAATACATTTGCTAACCCAAGTCAGTCTATTTGTCAGCTGTAAGCGGATTGCCAGTTTTATCGAACCAGGTTAGAACGTTGCAGCACAAAGCAGCTACATCCAGGGTACTTTGCGCGGGTATCACTCTACCAAGAAATTCCATTAATAAGGGCTGATCACGCACAGTTTGGCAATAGTCTTTTAGAGATATTACCACATCCTTGCCCTTATTAAACTTGGAAAATAATAAATCTACCATATCCTGAAATTAAATATAAAATATGTGTGTTATATACGCCTACATACATATATAAGCTAAAATTATACCTCATTTAACTCATGCCGTTCATCATCTTCTTCACAAGTAAAAAAACCATCTACGTACTGCGAGACTTGCTCGCGATCCAAAAATCCTCGATCCAAAGTATCATAGATCTAGCATTATTTAAAGCATTTGTTATAATAAAATATATTCTATAAAAAGAAACTTACGCTGAAAACAAATTTCATCTGTATTTCCACATCTTTGGAAAATATGATGGCCATAAATCGAACGAAAGCAACTGTACTGCAATGTCGGTCAGCTTGAAACGTGGGATGTGTATAGTCCGGATCTAGGTTTTTCATATGCGAAACTATAGCAGTATTAATCTTAGGATCACGTAATTCACACATAACATCTAGAAAAATGACCATCTGCTTCAAGGTCATATGATTGGCCTTGGGGCCATTTTGTAGCGCAAATTTATGATAAATCGTTACAACCGATAACAATTCGGTATGAGTAAAATGGGTTTCCTGGCGCATACGAGTGATCACATTGGCGTACAAGTAATTGAAACGCGCATTTTCCATATAATCCAAAGTTGCGTCTAGGCTCATTTTGATAAAAGTATCGTAAACAATTGCTTAAATATAAAACGAAGCCAAAGCTAAAAAATAGCTCTTAAAACCGTTAATAGAATTGTATAAAAATATAAAAACTTTTTATATATTCGATGCACAGAAAGCGATAGCATTTCGTTGAAAATGTTTGTTGTACTAATATATTTTCATACTTCATTCTTTGAAATTAAGATTTGGGCTACTTTGTTAAAAAAAACTATCTTTTCATCTTCTTTAACTGGGAGAACTTCTTTCAGGTTCAGTTGTTGTGGCTTACATAACTCTGCAAACTTAAAAATAAGAACTTTTAATACAATTTTTTAAATTTTAATTAAAATCGATCAATAGCTACGAGTAATTTTTTTTTTGTTTTTACTTACCATTTTTATTTTTGAGTAAAATGCATAAGTCATAATTTTATTTATTTTTGGATGTTCCTATATATATATATATATATATATATCATTTGCAATTATTTTATTGTTTTTTTCAAACAAATTTTGTTAAATAAAGCATATTTAGGTAATTAGTACTAAGTTTATTTATTCTGAAATAAACCAATTTTTGTAAAGGGAAAAATATGGCAAAAATAAATATTAATATAAAATAATAAGTAACAGTGCAACTCACAGGCATATAATTTATATAAATTAATTCATTTTATTTACTATTAACCCAACGACCAACGACTAAAAAAGTATTTTTTTTTGGTGTGTATTAATGCTAAATATAAGTGGTATTTTTTGTTGTAATAGTTGGCGGGTATTTTTGCATTTCAAGCATGCGGTCACACTGACTTTACCATTTCAGATTCAGACAAAGTTGTAGTGCTTTTTTACGCTATTTTATTTTTGGTACGTTTAACTAATACACTGCAGCAGCGCATTAAAACAACATTGCTATGCAGCTAATATTAATAATTAATATTAAATGTGTTAAATGCAAACGCGCAATCAACAAATAAATATAAGAAACAACAATAAGAACATACATAGAATTATTGTAAACGCGTTTGCCGTTTTGCTTTTGGGTGCGGTAGTTGAGCGGTGTGTAGCGGAATTTGAATGCGTGTATAGGTGTATAGCTCTCTAAGCTCGTGTGTGTAAGTGTATGCGAGAGTGTGAAGTGCTTCGCTGCCCCAACAACAAGAGCAACAACAACACTAATGGCCAGCAAGTGTTCTTCTTCGCTGCGCTTCACTCGCTAAATTAGTGCAAAAACAAAAAAAAAAGGAAACAGTTTTGTATGTGTGTGTGTGTGTGTGTGTAGCGCTCATTAAAATTTAAACAAATAGACAACATTAAACTGTTTAGGAAAAATTTTAGCAAAAATTAAAATTGCTTAACTTATATAAGTGCATGGATAAACGTGCAAATATTAAATAAACCAAAAAAAAAAACAACAACTACAAGGCAGCCCAGCTAGCCAAATAAAAATTGTATCTTTAAGATAAACGAGTTTCGGTTTGCTTATCTGTTTGGTATGTCGCGTGTATTAGTTACTCCGACGTGTCTTTGCGTGTGTGTGTGTGCGTCAATATGTTTGTTGTTATTTTTACTGCTGCTGCTGCCTGCTTATCTATCCCAACAAATATGCGAACTATGCGTCAACCTGTTTGTAAACTTTCTGTTTAAAATTTCTACCTCAAATCTTGGTTGCCATAGTATCTGTGAACAGCAGAGAGCTTCAACGAATTTGCAGACAATAAAATTAATAAACAACTTAAATACTTGCAAATAAAAAATCAAAGCCGTATAACGTATTCAATGCTAAATAAGTATTTATGACTGCATGTAGCTAAATTTATATATGAAACGTATGTATAAACAGCAGTGGCGTAGTTAGCTGTTTACCAGCAGGGGCTGTGTTTATTGCAGTTAAATATCTTACATTTCACTTCAATTTTTCATACTAAAATGTCTCATTGTTTAGTGTTTTATACAATATAATACTCGTCATACAAGAGAACAATGTCAGTGAGCAGCAGGGGAAGAACGAAGGGAATCCCCAGGTCCACAGTTTTCGGAAGCACCTGTAGACTTGAAAAAAAAACGTTCAAATTCTTCGACAGAAAGTTAGCCATACTTTTCTCTCGACTCCTAATGCAAATTGGAGTAATCCAAGCAGTGCCGGAAAAATATTGGTGTTTTCGATGTTTTTAACTGGAAAACATCGATGTATCGATATATCGAACATAGAATGAATATTCTGTTCCTTTCGGAATTTTCGTGTTTTTAATTTGTGATGATCGCTGTTTTCCCAGCACTGAATCCAAGATGTATCTTGTTACTTCACAGCTATTTAAATCTTGAATCAGCTTAAGCTACGATTAATACACACAATAGTTTTTTAATCAAATTTTCTCCAAATTTTGATTCATAAGCATTTAAACCATTTTGAATAATATGCTTCTTAACCAGCTAAAATTATGGTAAAGTATATCACTAGTCAGCTTCAAAGCGTACAATTGCTGATCATGTCTGATTTTGGTTTAATACTTTGACACAAAACTATAGAGATACTAGTGAGTTAGAAATCATACGCATTTGATAACGAACATTATCTTTTATTTATGAGCTTTAGTATATAATATTTGTTGACCTTGTTGATTTATAAACCTTTTGCCTAAATAATACCAGACCTGTTGACAGGTGTAAGGTACGGGGGATAGCCTCTCGGCCACAAGGTTTTTTAAAGTGCCCGTAGATTTGAAAAAAATCATTAAACATTTAAATTCTTTGGCAATATCTGGGAGGTCCGACGATAGTCATACCCGGACCCGTACTTTTCTCTCGATGGTTTTGAATAGCAAAAAAATATCGTGCTTTATGCAGAGTATTGGAGCAGCAATTTATTTATGAGAAAATCCCTAAAGTTCTGATGTGTAAGTTTTCTTTTTGCTTTGGCAAATTTGAATCAATCAGTTCTGAAAAGCGCCGAAAACCCTTCTTGGTTGCTCAATCTTCTTCAAGGCGCTTTATATAATAATGCATTTTATCAAAAAAGTACTGTTTTTACATGTTTGATCCCAATGCCAAAAGTTTCAACGATTTTTTTAAGCTTTGGAAACTATAAATCTAATTATTTCTTGCTGGAAGACGCTTGAACCTTTTTCCTTATTACTTTCGATTAAATGAAACTCGTTGGAACGAGGCAAGATAGGTGAAAGAAAGCTCTCGTATGCCTATTCAAATAAGTTTTTAATGGAAATTAAATTTTGAAGTTAAGTACTGTTCTCAAGTATTTGATCCCAATGCCAAAAGTTTCAACGATTTTTTTAAGCTTTGGAAATTCTATAAATCTAATTATTTCTTGCTGGAAGACGCTTGAAACATTTTCCTTATTACTTTCGATTGAATGAAACTCGCTGGAAAGAGGCAAGACAGGTGAAAGAAAGCTCTCGTTCAAATGAGTTTTTAATGGAAATTCAATTTTGAAGTAAATTAAGTACTGTTCTTAAATATTTGATCCCAATGCCATAAGTTTCAACGATTTTTTAAAGCTTTGAAAACTCTATTAATCCAATTATTGAAACGTTTTCATTATTACCTTCGATTGAATGAAACTCGTTGGAAAGAGGCAAGATTGTTGAAAAAAAGCTCTCGTATGTTTATTTAAATGAGTTTTTAATGGAAATTCAAATTTTATGTTAGTCTTTGTCACATCCATTACAAATAGGTAATTATCAGGTACCTGTTAAAAAGACAAAATAATTTTTATCTTTATTAAATTCTCAGCCGTCCCAGTAATTTGAGAAAGGTCTATTTTAGATAAGTTACTTTTTTGTATAAACTGCCAATCAGCTAGAAATTCACAGCAGGGGCTGCTTTTATTATCGGAAGAAGCTTCCAAAACCGATAGGGTTACTAATACCCAAAGATCCCCTACCCTACAACACTGTCACACACACACACAAGTATTTTTAATACAAAAATAAAAACCTGATGGAAATAAAATACCGTAAGCAATGCGGCGGGGTACAAAAGTTGCACTGAGCAGCGGCCAAGCCGTTATATTGGCATATCACTCACAATTGTCAGCATGTGGCAGCAAGGCGGGTATATTCATTGACTGACTATCTGGGTTGGGGTGTTTTCCCAATTGAAATGTGCTCGCCGTTTCATTCATAATGCAGCCCATTGTCCTCACAGTGGTCCCTCCCACTGATAGCATCCGTTAAATTGTGTGGCAATCAGTGCATTCATATGTGTCTTCAAGTAGCCGTAGTAGTCATCGTGGTCGTTGTTGCTATCTAGCTGACAGCACTCTCACTCAAGTCTTATAAGTTTGTATTATACGAGTAGGTACCCGTACCCAATCTGCTTTCTTATAGTATGGTATCTGTAGCTCGTATGTGTTTAGATAAGGTTCCATTTCTGTTCTCGTAAGTTGCCTCACATTTAACAGTTTATTCTGCACGCGCTATCTTTTTTGTGTTTACATAAAAATTCCATAAAGAGGTCACATTGGGTGCGCCAAGACCAAGTTGGAAATCATATTCGCCATGTCATTTTCGATTTTTAATTTGTTTTCATATCAAATTGTTAAGCTATGTTTACACTGTAGCCGTCTTATTGTATATGTAACAAAAGTTTTATATATAGTTAGTCTACTTTAAATGGAAATAAAGTTTGCAGTCGCGTTAGTTCTCGTTTTCTTTGGCAAGATGTTTCCACACTTGTTGTGACTCACAATTTCGGCAAGGTTTTCAGTTATATTTAATTAGGATATCACTTATGCTATTCATTTTTTAATTGAATCAAAATTCGATTTGGTAGATTTAAAAGCCATCAAATAAACAAACTTTAAAATCCAAAACGGATGAACGTCTACTATTGTTCTTCCAGTTTTCTAGACTGTTATAAAGATTTTGATAGTAGAACGTTTTGCATACTTTCATCTTTCGTTAGTAGCACATTCTACCAATCTTTCGCTTGCTATATACCATCTCACTAAATCTGCACTGAATGTCGTAGACCACCTCAGCTCTTGTAGATCAATCAAGTTGCTCGCAAATTACGCTTTATCTGACTAGATCATTAAGCTCTTATCCAAGAAGTTCAGTTCCAAGTTGCAATTCTATAAACTGCCCAGAAACCAAACATTATAGCCAAAAGGCTCTATGCTCCACTTTGGAGTCAAGAATATAAGTAGTAAGTAGTAAGGCCAAAATACCTTCCTCACATTCTTGACAAATTTCCCATTAACGTATTTGTTTAAGTAAATTGACCTCAAGACGTCAAGGTAAATATTAATAAATCAGTTTCTTATTTGTCTACGCCATGTTGTCCAATTAAATTCAAATTTGTAAAATATAGTAGCTGGAAGCTATTGAAATCTTTGATTGCTATGAAAGAGTATGATGAATTTGTCAAGTTAAACGACTCATTTTTGTTTGATTTTCTCAACAAATATAAATTTTGATTAAAACATGCTGTGTATATAAATATTTTAAATTCTTAATATATGACAAATCAATATGACGAACCTATGTATTTATTAATAAACTATTAATAAGAAATACTTACAATGCTTTGCTAAAGAGCTGGGAACAGGTTTCCAGGGAATTACACCAAAAAAGCGAAATTTTATGAGTTGTGCTGGTTTTAACAAAAAAAAAATATTCCTTAAGCACAGCCATTAACTTTTTAGGGTTATGATGCAGTTTGTTGGAATTGCTAAATAAGTTGCCAAAAACTATGTCAGCTGTTTGCTCTGTTATGTTCTAAAGCAAAAAAAAAAATCGACTTAACTAGGGTCTTAAACTTTTCATCGTACTTTGACGTTTATAAGTACATTTTTGAATGCGTCTTGATATGATATCACAAGATGAGCTCACTTAGAAGCATTGTATGGAATTGGTGAGCACAATCGGAAAACATGATTAACAGGAAACTTGACTTACAAAGTCGTTTATTGTTTTAAGGCCTATACGCAGCATGAAATATTTCGCACGGAATCGCAAAACTTCATATATTTATATGGTTTTGTCATTCCGTACGAAATTTTTATGCATTCTGCGTAGACCCCTTTAATCGAAAATTTTAAGCTAAAGCTCTCTGGTACAAATTGGTCTGTAGGTTTGTAAGAAGAAAATAGGAGCCACGTCTAGGAATAGAAAACCTAACCTAATATTTAAATTTTCGTTTTAGAAGCTCTGGTACAAAAAGAAAGAAAAGAATGCATTTACTCGATCAAAGTAAACTTTTGTGTTAAAAAATTGGGTCACGTACCAAAATCCAATTGGTTTGCCGTTTTGGGTTTTTCAATCGATTTCAAGAAATTAGACTGAATTTCGGAAAGTTTTGCTATCTAACAGAATGTCTTACATAATAAAACTAGTATCAACCCATGACCAAAACCGCCACTTCAATTAGATTTTGAAGCTCTGTTTAAGATTAAATGGTTAAATTCCTCCAAAGCCGACATATGATATAAATGTTACTATAATCATTGAAAATTTAACCAGATTACAAATCTATCTCTAATTCCGCAATAAGTCAACCTCAAACATTCGCGCCCTATCGTTAATATAATTTGCAGGCAATGTGTGCATGATTCAAAGTACGAGTGTTTTTTAGTGGATGTATGTACATTATAATATATTATAGATGATAAATAACGTCACAGTTTCAAGGCTGATGACGGTTGCGTTTATACATACTATTACTATTTATAAAATGTGATTAGAGCGTAGCCATGTCATAACCACAGATACCACTAGTTGATTGAATTGTAGAGAAATAACTTAGTTTGGTTTCTTTACTTTACAGGAAATGTCCCACCATAGCGATGATCAGCTTCTGCAGGCTGGAAGTGATTCCTTTTGGGAGCCTGGCAACTACAAACGCACGACAAAACGTATTGAAGATGGTTACAAGTAAGTATTGTTGATGAGGTACATGGAGTTCAATGACAGTGCGAGTGGTTTCTCAAAAATTGAGTTATTCCGACTTTAATATACCCTGTACCCTTGACTGCACTTTACGGCGATAGTTTTTATGCTACTGTAACGCACTTTGATAAATAAACTGGAAAGGTTCATTCGTTTTTAAATTGTAAAAATCGTCCAAATAGGCTCTTTGGAAACGCAACTGTGACATCGATAGGCTCTTCAAAATTAAAGAAGAATCCTCGCGACACAAACTTACTGTTTTCGACATTCTAGCTTAATGATAAAATAAAACTCCATGCTCGATGCTTCCTGCTTAGAAATATCCCAGATGATAAGTATTTTTTTGGTACTTGGAATGACTGGGAGCTTTAAGGCTTGTAGAATGAACATTAGATATTCCCCAAGAAAAATTATAAATTGGAAAAGTGGGCAAATTGCAAAATATCAATGGCGAAAAGACGTGACCAACAAGTAGGGGAGGCCTGAGTTTCGACTCAACACTGTAAATGAAGCTTAGAGCACCCCAAAATGTTTTGTTCTGAACCGCATTTGGTGGCTTAAATCAGAATCTGTGAAGGGCTACAGCATAAAATTCACCTTTTGCCAAAACTAGCTACTTTAGTCACCGAGAAATAGTCGTCCTGGACAGATAGACTAATCAATTCGTACTGTTGTAATGATCATAATACTAGGTACCCATTGTGTCAAGGATAAACTAAAGACGTAGCAGCCCTTTAGATCTTTATACAAATGCTTATCTTACCCGCAGGCCTTAGAGATCTCAGAGACCATGTGAGCAAAAAACACTGACTTTTGCTGCAGGATGCGCTTCTATACGCGTGTGAATTTAGTTTATTTATGATGATATATTGTTCCGTTCCCTTGTATGTTAGCCTAAACAAAAAAGCAACGTTGACTTTTTCACAAAAAATTTAAACTAACTTACCTACCGTCTTGACCCAATTCCCTTAAATAACCAACGTATCAATGCAAAATTTGGCGCAAATATTTACATTCTTCTAAGAGAAGTATCTGCAGCGTATTCCAATGTCAGACGGATTCATATTTTGTTCTGAATATACGCGCGGACGAACGCGTTATCTTCCACCCTTTATACTTTGGTTACAGAATGTATAGAAAAAAATAAATATAAAATAATAACCGGTTCCTCTTATTTGTTTTTATTTTGCACAGACTCTGCAATGACCTACAGCAACTGATACAGGAGCGTGCAGATATTGAGAAGGGATATGCAAAAAGTTTACGCACCTGGTCAAAAAAATGGGCTGAACTCATTGAGAAAGGTAAGCAACTTATAGAGTGCAGGCGTAAATGAGTGTGACCGTGTGTGTGTGTGTATGTGAGTACGAGAGTGTGACCGTGTTATTTGTTTACACATTCATTGAAGACTCACGGAAGAATGAGTGAGTGAAGCAACAAAAGAATCTACTCGCTGTGTCTTGGCTGTTCTTATTGCCACATTTTGTACATCATTTTTCGCATTCGTTGTTGTTGTTGCTGGGTTGTTGTTCTTATTGCTAATATTGTTGCTGTTGTTTTCGTTTGTGCGATAAGTGGCTTAAACTATTAATGGGCTTTTATTTTTATGTTGCCTCTTTTTAAATTTTTTTTGTTTAACCTGTTGTCCGAAATGAAATCGAGTACAACGTGCTCGCAAGCTCATGTCAATTTGTTGTTGTTTATGTTGTAGTTGTTGTTGTTGTTGCAGTGTTGGCGTGTCCACTTTCACAGTAACCACAACGTACGAGGCAAATACTATGGCAATAGCCACAATTACAGATATGTACAAAGCGGCTTCTGCCGATTTTGTTGGAATTTGCCTAGTTGCGTCTAGCCCCAAAGCAGCCCAAGCGTCCAAGCTGCCAAGCAACCCAACCAAGCGGGGCTCTCAGTACAGAGACCTAACGCTCGAAATGGTTTCAAAAATCAATGCTTTGTGAAAATAGAACGAGTTATTTTCTGTGCTAAGCGTCTCAATTTGTATCCATGCGTAGTTTTGAAGCTGTTTATGTGTAAGTGTGTGTGAGTGTATTGGTTCTGGTTCCCATTGAATGGCCAAGCATTTGACATAAACAAGTTTCATGCATTTTCAATTTCCAATTATGAAGAGGCATCTCATAAAATTTTTATACTCTTTTTGATTAGTGTTTAGTAGCATTAATTTGTTGAGACGTTTGTAACACCTTCAAAAAAAAAGGCCATAGCAACGATTGGTATTCTGCATAGTCAATGTTTTTAGACAGCATTGAAATCTTGCGAGCAGTCTTCTTGCCACAGAAAAATGCACTTTAATATTGAACTTCTTCGAAGATAACAAATTTCTTGTATTGATTTGATTTGATCATCGTTGAAGATAACGATTTTTTTGTATTGATTAAGTGAATGAATTCCGCCCTATTCTCCGAATAGGAGCGATACGTTGTCTCCAATGTATCAAGGAATAAATATAAGTGAATGAATCAATAATTAGTAATGATATGATTACTCAGCTTTAGATTCTGGCTCTGAAATCTTGCAAGCAGTCTTCTTGGCTGAGTCTAATTTTCAATCAGCTTCAGATTAAGGTTCTAAATTCTTTCAAGCAGTTTTCTTAAAGGATTAATTCAGCAAATTTATTTTAATTTGAGAGAGAGAGAGACTTTATGACACAATAATACTCTTTTCTGTGCTACATTAACACATAGTATCGCTTTAATAAAACTAAGGACGAACTGGTTATTCAACTTCACACTCAGGCTCTGAAATCTTGCAGTCATCTCTGCTGAGTCCAACAAAAAGTCCGCACTTTAACTAAAAAATCTTAAAAAAAAACTTTTTTTATTGATTGATCCATTCATTTCTAATAGATTTGCTTAGCGTTGCATAAATTTGTTGATAGGGTTGCAATGTCTTAAGAAAGAATAAATATTGGTATTCTGCATCTTCAAAGCACGCATCTTGGCTCAACTACACAAAAGTCACACTTTAATTCAAACTTCCCAAAACATAATTTTTTTCAATTTATTAATTCATGCTAAGTTTCTTCTTTACATTTTTTTTTTTTTTTTAACAAAAACCTGTGTTGCCAAAATAATAATAGTATAGTTATTTATTATCTTCGCTAATGACCAGCCAAAAATACCGAAACATTTCGTATATTAAAAATGGTCACACCTAATCAAAATTATAATATAATAAAATTGACCAAAATAAGCATTTACAACGACGCGACTTTCTTATACACTTACCTTAGTAAGGTATATCTGGTGACAAGCTATAAAATAGGCAAGGTATTATTTCACAATATTTAGAGTTTTTCTCCAAAGATGTGAAATTTTTCCTTGCTGTGCCGAACAGGTTCGATTGATCTAGTATTTGTTTGCAAGAACTGCTTGCAAATCGAGTGCTTTGTCAGTCACTCCTATAATTAATGCGACCGGCAACTTTTGATCAGCAGTGTAGACAAGTAGGTTGTACTGCTTGGCCATTTTGTAGTGGTTAGTGGTGGTTTTTTGGAGAGTAGTAAAAGACTTGAATTTAAAAGGCTTATAGAGAATATGAAAGGAATAGAGGAGTAGGACCCAATACTAAGGGGCAAGCACGAAAGTTATCTAACCACAGAGCCACCGTGGTACTAGTAATTTTGGCCTTTTTCCCTTTTTTTGATCCTAATTCAAAACAGCGCCTTCAAAGTTTACTGCTTCTGTTTTTTATTCCTTAGATGACGGATTTCAAATTTAAGCTTGAATTTGCTCAACTTCTTTTCATTCATACAGTTTTTTAAGAGTATGCGATCTGCACCATTTTAAAGCTAAAAAATCGTTTCACATTTTTTTTGAATACAATCGGTTCTTTGTATTCATGCCACAAGCATGCCAAAAATGTTCAACCCACACATACATTAACCCAATCACATAATAAGTTAACTGCGCTCACATACATAGACTGCGGGCCACTATTATGATTAGATAAAGGCCAAGTGCGCCACTTAAGGCCGCCCAGCTGATGTATGATGACATCATGCACCGTCTACAGCTTATAAATCTTTTAATAATAGCTAAAAAACTTTTGTAAATTGAATTGTTGCGGGTATCTAATCACAGGCTCGACTAATTTGGCAATGTTCAACGATATATTAACATTGTTTGCGCCTGCTTATCGTTAAAAAAAATTCTGTTAAAATATGCCTTTTTTTCTTAAATCATTATAGGTCCCGAATATGGCACATCTGAGGCAGCCTGGAAGGGTGTGCTTACCGAGTCTGAACGCTTGTCGGATGTTCATATGAAAATAAAGGATAACCTATGCAATGATGTTAACAGTCAAATTAAAACTTGGCAAAAGGATAATTATCATCACACACTTATGCAAATTAAAGAGCGCAAAGATCTAGAGGATCTATTTAAAAAAGCGCAAAAGCCATGGGCCAAGCTTTTGGCCAAGGTGGAGAAAGCCAAATCAGATTATCATGCAGCATGTAAAACGGAGCGTAGCGCAACTAATCAAGAACGTAATGCCACCGCGGACAGTTCACTTTCCCCCGATCAGGTACACGTACATGTCATTTACATAGTTTACTATAAATTATTAATATATGTATTTATTATTATGCTTTGACAGGTGAAGAAAATGCACGATCGCGTGCAAAAGACCAAAGATCAAGTGCAGAAGTGCCGCGAGAAATACGAGCAAGCCATTGCCGAAATAACCAAATATAATTCGGTTTATATAGAGGATATGACTTCAGTTTTCGACAAGTGCCAAAATATGGAAAAAACGCGTTTGCAATTTTTTAAAGAAATATTATTCAGTGTGCACTCTTGTCTGGACCCGACAAAAGTGCAGAGGTGCGTATTAAGTCAAGTATTTCGAAGGTTTAGAGTAGTTTTATATAAAGTACGATACTTAGCAATACATGAAACACAAAGATAATCACTATTTTTATTTATGTAAAAACCAAAATAGAAAGTACTTAATCGATAAATAAAAAAAAGCTATGTTAATATATTCACTTTTTATCAGATGTGCTATCCATGTTTAACTCTTCAACTCAAATTTTTTTGGCATTTTGTTAGAGATTACTTTGAAAAATTATGTTTATGTACCTTGGGTATAAGTTATTGAGTTATTTCAAAAATTTGTTGTGTGCAACCAATAGAAGGAAACACATAAAAATCAAAACATGGCTTTCCTCTCAAATATGCAAAGAGCTAGGAACATTAAGTTTCGCAACAAGTTTCTTCAAATTCTAAACATTTTAATTATTGCCAAATGCTTACGTATTTAAGTGTTGATTCAATAAAAATTTTTTCAAACCTAAGAAAACATCACATTTTCCAACACTAAGACACTAAGTACTATAACAATTACCATTTATAAGATTACCTCTCTAACATTTAAATTCTTGCTTTCTTGCAGCATGCCGCAAATCTATGAAGAGTTTTACCATACCATCAACAATGCGGACCAACAAAAAGATTTAAAGTGGTGGTCAAATAATCATGGTATTAATATGGCTATGAATTGGCCATCCTTTGTGGTAAGTAAAGCCACTCACCCAAGATTAGTTTTATGTTTAACTACGTGTAAACTTTCAGGAATACACGGAAGAGTTCCGCGACATAGCCAAGGGTAACAAATCAAAGGAAGCACTACCAGCAGCGCCCATAACGCTCATCAATCAGCGGCCCGTTGCCGAGGATCTGCACGTAAGCCAAGTTTTGCTGCAAATTGTCATTGTGTTTGCTTTAATTAATTACATATGGCATCTTTATGCACAGGAATATTCTACAACAAATAGTCTAAAGAAGAATGTTAGCGCCAGCAGCAAGACGAGCGGTAAGAGCGCCCAACAGGAACAAGCAATAACGCAAACCTCTGCCACAACAGTTGAAGCTAAAACGACGGCAGCAGCGGCGGCGGCAAGCGCCACAACAGCGGCAGCGGCGGCGGCATCAAATCGCAATTCGAGCGTAACGTAAGTTGAAACAATTTGTATTGTTTTGGATTACACTCGAGCGGGCACATAAGCACATACATATAATAATGGACGACAAAAAAATCATCACGTATTTCGCGGGTTTATGCGAGAGATAGTTTAGAATTTGATATATCATGATTTGCGGTGGTCACGCTAAACATAGATTTTTTGTAGGCTTAGTTTTGTACTATGGTGATTTCAGCTTTAGTCAATCTAGACATTTAACGCTGATCAATAATTTTGGAATATTTTGCTTATGGAATAATTCCTAATGTAGCAGAAAGTGCTGGATGAGTATAGTAAATCTCGAAAAGAATTTTTCATTCCTAGGCCCAATTTTGTCTTACGGTCCTTATTAGAGTTTTTCTTAGGTGGAACGTTCTAAGTAGTTCCTAAATAATAGGAATTTGTTGTTTTAGAACTTATGATTATTTTTTTAGTTTTAATTTAAATAAAGAATTAAATAATCGAAATTATGTCCCTGTAGGTATAGTATTTATTTATTATAAGGATTTTTTTTTTTTAATTTTACTGTTCAACTCGCTTTAACTTGAATTAAGTATGACCAAAAATATAAATCTAAAAACTTGCTTCTTCATGTATATGATATAGAAACGTCTTAAAGATCGTGATTATATAGCCTAGTCTAAGCATGGTTTAAGGTATACAGACCGTAAATTTGTTGCGATAGAAATCAATTTTATCGGATTTTTTCAGGAACAGTTCTAACTAAATCCTGGGCTCCGGCTCAGCTATTTTTTTGTTAGATCGTTTGTTAGTCGAGATGCTTATTTTTATTTAAATATTAATTATGATAATAATAATACTGATAACACAGTCGGGAAACGAGTAACTAATCCTTAAATGACCCTATCGTACGTAGCTGTTAAAAAATCGTCCGTTCTTAAAAAGCATAGACATAGCCTTGACGTTGGTTTTGTTTACAATACCTATTAGAGAACATAATGGGCAAATGTCAACTAAGTGGGCTAAGACCCGCCCGCAGTGTTGGCACGTTGGACGTAGATTGCCAGAAAGGATACGTACGATCTTTGTATTAAAGGCCTTGCATTTGGATATTCAAAAAAATTGATTACAAAAGATAAGTTAGCTAATTTGGGCATATATCAATTATATCCCACAACATTGCAAAAGAGAATTATTTCAAAATTTTACAAATATAAGGAATTTTAAGAAATCCCATATATTTATAAAAAAAAATAAACAAATACGCATTTTGCAACAATTTTGTTATTCGCAAATTATCAAAAATTTCAAAATTCGTACGCACAAACTAGTTAACACATAAGCACTCTTTTTCATTGAACTAATTGATTTCAATTTGCATATATGTATTCATAGCAATGGCAATGGCAAAGTCGAAGCAAATCCATTCGATGAAGAAGAGGAATGGGATGAGGCCGACAACGTGCTGGTCGACAATGGAGAACCGGGCGTGCCAGTGAAGGCATTATACGACTACGAAGGCGCTGAAAGCGACGAGCTCACATTTAAACAAGGTGCGTAGAGTACAACAACACATCAAGCAGCAATTATCATCAGCAATTGTATCTTTAATTTGTATGTTTTGTGTTTTAAATTGCTTGCAGGTGATGTGTTTGAGAAACTCGAGGATGAGGATGAACAAGGCTGGTGCAAGGGGCGCATGAATGGGCGTGTGGGCTTATATCCGGCAAATTATGTTGAACTGTCTCACTCATAAGCAAGTTTTAAGTGGTCGGCAGCGGGGCGGGGGAATTTTAGTAGTTGAAGTCGTTAAAGTAATGTCAAATACAGATACAGATTTAAGCATATGTACGCTGGAGTATATTGCGCTATATAGTAACGGACGGCATCTGCGTACAATAAACAGTCGTTTATAAAATAATTATGAAATGTATTAGAATTTTGTTATGAGCATGAGTATATGCTATATGTATATAGTATAGCATAAAAAATAAATTATATTATATACATACAGTTTATGTGTAAAATGCGAATATCGAAAGAATTTATGGTTAATCCCATGTATTAGGCGTTGAATTTGTATTTAAAGCAGATGCAGAACAAGGTCGTCAGAAAATATTTAAAACAATTTAACAAGCAACCAACCAACAAATCAAGTAACAAAACTCACCACAGTAGTTGCTGCATTTACCGAGCATAGAAATCTTAAAACTGAAAGTAGTAAACTTAGCAAAAATGTCATCAGAACAATAAGCATAAAGTGAAGAATGAATAACAAAACATAATATAATATAACAATACTATTATGTATTATGATTAAAACTAAATGAGAGAAAAAAACAAAAAACAACAAAAAAAAAATCGTCTAATCTTGTTTTATTATTATGGCACAGCTCATTATCACGGCTGTGTTATTTGTAATAATGCAATCGAGATGACGTGTTTTTCAAGATATACGCGTTTCTACTGTATCGTACTGGCCGTTTTGAGGTCAATTCGATTGGCTTTGCCTGTGCTATGGCGGTCAGAGCCTTTAAAAAATAAAAGAAGAGAAATTTAATATGTATGTACTATTTGTAATGCGTATCATAAACATTTTATTATTTATGAAGTTTTGTGTATACTTATGTTATAAAAAGTATACGTATATTATTGTATATGTACATTTTTAAATGACTTAAATTATTGAAACATGAAATAAAAACAAAAAGAAACAAAGCAATCTAGGCTGTACCAATACCATTGTCTGTTTATGTATCTAGTTTTATGCAACGGAAGCTTCTGTCTAGCCAAGGACATCTATTGTAATGTTCATGTATTGACCATTTTACAGCCGGATGACAAGATGCTGTTCAACTACATGCGTTGTAAATGCCGGGATAATTATTAGATTTTCTTTTTGTACCCTTCCTGTTATTTATAATGTAAAAGAGCATACTTTCATATTTGTAAATTTATATTTTTTAAATAATAGTATAATATATCACTAGTAAGCAGCTCACGTTGTTAGTCGGGCATCAGAGTTCGTTAAAGTTATGTTTCGATTAAGACATTTCATACAAACTATAGTTATAATGTGAAAAATGGAAAAGAAAAGGCCTCTTTTTGTTGGGACTTTACTACCTACGCATATATATAAGGAGTTCTTTTATAATCACCAAAATCTGAAACGTCATGCAGACGAAAAGACATGTCCGTATCAATTTCTTTTGTCCGGAAACATAAATGGCAGCCATCGTTGCATAAATACAAGGAAAGCTTCCGGCTAGTCAAGGACATCTGTTGTAAAACCAACAAATCGACCATGCTAATGCGATACTAATGTTACCAGATGCCATCTGACACTTCCATTGGAAAGTTTCATACTTTTAGTATAAACGTACTCGCAAAGTTTTGACTCACGAGCTCTTTTTGCTTTTTCGTAAAAGGCTTGCAAATTTTGTCTCATCCAAAAAATGAATTGAAATTGAACCTGCCATGATCTATCACACCTATCAACCACCGACGAACTTTGTGAAGGGCATCTAATTCGGGCGTAATTGCAGATGTGATCGATAAACATATGGTGAGATTGAGACATCCCTGGGCATTAGTTACATCATGTGAGCGTAAAAAATTTTTTTTTTCACGTTGGATTACGCATAACTTAACCAATGCTCAAAAGAAGACTCTTGTCGCTTAGTGCAAAGAAAAGTTAGAGAAATCCAACCGCAGATTTATACCTATAGGCCTAATACTAAACAGCAATCAACAGAATGGATCTTCCAGACGAGCCAAATCTATCAAAAGTTCTTGGCGGACGAAACACTTTGGAAACGAAAAACGAACCGTCAAGACGAATCATTCTCCATCGCATGAAAAAATTTATTAGCTTCATGGAAAAATAGTAAAGGTGTTTCTCAATTTAAATAACTACATATATTTCCATTGTTAGGCCCAAAATAGAGAGAGGGAGAACGATGGACGCTTTATTTGCATGAATAGCCGATTCAATACAGACATAGGGTTCATCGGTATGCCCTTGTAAACGGTGATATCACGGAGACCATAAGAGATCAAATCAAATCATCAAATCAAAGGAACATACATATATATATATATCACCAAAAAATACCCATAATCCATATAATCCTGCTGGTAAATCTTTTGACCAGAAGCTAATTAAGAAAGACACCAAGAGATTTAAAAAAAAAATATTTTTCTTGCGTCTTTAAACTACAGGGTCTCAATTTTAAATTTAAATTGAAAGCCTTATGTGCAAGATACGATTAAATTTTCTCGGCTTAGCTATCCGGACTTGACCCTGAGATTTAATTTTGCAAGTCAGTTAAATTCGGGCCGTTCTTGTTTTTGAGAATTTATGGCTAAAGGTCGCCGGCTGACCAAAATCCATACAAAATAAAAGAAATCTTTGGATTACTCCCTTCCCAAATGCGACAATACTGCTTTTTCACAAAATTGGTTATGCAGAAATGCATTTCAGACATACAAAATTGTGCAAACTTCGAGAACCACTTTGCTGTCTTAAAAGATTTTCGTACCTAAGTTTTCCCCTTCGTTTTCTTCTAAAATAATGAAAGTTCCTATTGATTTGAAAGTCCGAAATACTCTGTTAAATCGCATTTTATTGTTTGGGTCCGAAGTCTTAACGAAGATCTTTTTAAAGTAAGTAATGAGAAGAATTCTCTTCAAAGCAAGATCACCTACCAGGTGTCTTCTTTAATTCCTTCTTAGTGCTTCAACATAAAGTTGTGTTACGTCAGTCCTTCACTCAAGCAACGGAGGAGTGTAGGTTAAGAAACCCTGCATATTAATTAAGTACAAGTTTAAAACACCATTATGCACTAATTATTATGATAAGATAAGCTACAATGTATTAAGTGACACAAAAAAATATTTTAATAACCTTTGAATTATAACGCCATAGCAAATAAGTTAAAGGTAACTATTGAAATAAACCCGATACCCAGAATACTTGAAGATTAACCCAAAACTGTGTAAAGATAATTAGATAAGAAAGCACATAACATTTTAGGAACAAAATATAAGGTGAGATAAATCTTATTCAAAATAAATGTGAATATGAATATTTTCGAAGTGAATTCCTCCAATTCGTTTGTCGATATAGTTTATCGGAAATCCGAATATCGAAAAACCTGTGCTGATCTAATTTTAAATATCTCACTGGGTTTTTTTTTTTTTGTTTTAATTTTTTTTTTATATTTGACAGTATTATTTAATTACTGGTATTGTTCACTGGCCGATAAGATTTGAGATTTAGATCTTTTAAGAGGAAGCGATTTCGAACTCGTGCAAGTAAAGCATTGTCTTTCGGATCAACGCTTTGGAAATTATGGTAATGATGGACGGATGGTACTTTAATCGCAATTTCCTAATGTAAATAAGACGGGGTTTAGTGAGCGAAGCGAGCAGGGGGTGGAGCGCTCACTTTTTGAAACAAAAATTCAAAATTCGTATATTTTGTACACTTTTATTCTTTAATGTACCTATGTCAGCAGTTTTAAAAATGTATTGCCTCTAGAAAAGGCTTATATTATTTAAATTATTAAAAAAAAAAAAAAAGAATATGGGTATCCAATTGCACTATCCACCATATGGGTCCCCATTTAAACCACCCATGAGTTAATTGATGCGGTGGCGCTGATCCTCATGTCCTGGGCCATTATGCGCATAACACGAAATGAAGCAAAGCATTGGGGGTGGGTTGTACAGTGGGTAGTGGCGGTCTGCTGGAAAGTTACTTTCTGCACCCACGACCTAGTGCGCAGTACTGAAGAGCATTTCCGTACAATAACAAAATCTGATCTATACGAATAAGGAGCCAAAACAAAATTAGCAACAAGGCAGCCAACAACAACTTTATAGCTTAGAGCCGTATCAAAGACGACGCTCTTTTTTCTTCCATACTCTTTGCACACACGCTTACAAAATCTCAGTTGTGACGATGACGTCACAGCATTAATCACTCTTGTTTTATTTTATTCTCTTTGCTGTAATATGTTCTCGCTACTGTTGTGCCTGTTAATGTCTCCAATTTCAAAAATTTAAAGGGCCTCTAAAAGCTGCTGATTCAGCCGTTGGTTGGTTTTATAAATTGCGCAGCTTGGCCTTTACTACTCAAAACAATAGTAGATTGTTAAATTCTCTACAAAATCGGTCTACAGCAAGATTTCCTTTACAAGATATAGCTTCTTTGGGAAGCTATAAGATTTTTTTGCTGAACAATTGGTTAAGTTAAAATGGTTAAAAACGTAGTTTAAATTTTCATTGAAAAAAAAGGTTGAAACAGCTCTACCTAAATTTTGCAAGAAAAAATCACATAGGTGACAAAAAGATTTTTATTTTCGCATAATGCATTTGCTAATTTCTCTCTTATGAATAACCATCCGATATGACACCATAATCACACGATTTAAGAGAGTTCATTCACCTTTATGCGCAAGAGAGTGCGTGATGCAATCAATTTTACAAGGTGCTGCAAAGAAGGTAGCGTATTTAGCTGCGCAGAAAAACCTTTGCAAAAGTGACGTCACTGATTCAACTTTGGGTTCATTTATATGCAAGCATTTTTAAACTTTCTTTTAATTGTTTAAATTAATTTTCAATTTCGTAGTAGTCTACACATTTTGCCAAGTTTCACCAAAATCGAACCATTATTTTATGTAACTTCGATGCACTACCTATTTCCCCTGTAGACCAATTTTTCTAGCATAATGGTGATTTTCCTGGTCACGGCTTTAACGTCTGAAAAAGTTATCTCCTTGTTGCTCATCGACCGTCCACAGGAGATTTCTTAAATAGGTTGCATTCTTTAGAGAATTTTAGAGAGATTTACAACACTCCTTATTCTACCTTCAAAAGTCTACAGAAGAGTTTTTAAATAGGCCAACCATACAGCAATATATGATCAATCTGTTTCCGATTCAGACAGTCGTCTCGTGAAGACTGAATTTTCCAATAAGGAAGGCACTAGTGCGTCTTGTCTCTTTGAACACATTTTGCGCCGCATTGATCAAGCCGTGAATAATCTGCTCTTAATGCGGAGAGTTCTTTTGATGTCGAAACGATTGTGAAGTCTTCTGCAAATCTTCCTTCGAACTCCCGGCATTCCAAATAACAGCTCTAGTTTCACCGTCGGCAGCTCTGCAACAGCATCTGTGCCATTTCCATAGATTTTCTGTGAGAGCAGTAACTGAAGAGATCTTTTCTTTATTAAGGTTCCGAACACTCCTAAGTTTTTTAACTATAGAGGTTACCTTTCCAAAATCCGTTAATCTGTAAAACGGTGGCACTGCGGACAAACATAATTTGAGTGCATAGGGGTATTCACGGCACATACTATCTCACTATAACACCGCACTTAATTCCGAGTAGCTAATCAGGCTTTAATGGTTAGCGTCAGAACCAGTTAATATCTATGAAATGAACAAAAGAGTGAAATATTGTCTGATACCACTCGTGGCATTGATCATTTGGACAGAAAGACTACATGCACCAATCAGACACAAAAGAGTTCAAGCCCCAAATATACCCGATAAGATGCAATGTGAACTGAATGCATGCATTTTCAAGAAGTATCGACCAAGTAACAAAAAAACTTGGCTGTTTCTTTTAATAAATCGTAATTGTATTTCATATAATGATAATGTTTGGCCATAAAAAATAATTAAACCGTTTACGATAAAGCGAAAAAATTTGCTCAGCAGAAAATATAAAACTCTCGTAATGTGATAACAGTTCCGTTCCCGAACCAAACAAATGCCGAGTAAATGGGGGCGACAATGGGAAGTGTTTGATAATTATGTCCAACGACAAACTAGTAGCAAATAGAAGTGCAATGCGATCGGATCGTTCAGAGGCTCACAGCGTAAACGCGAATTAGTCAAAAAAAAAAACAAAAAAACATTATTAATTTAAGAAAAAAAACATTATAATAATTATGACGAAAATACGATATCAGCTTATAGACAAGCAAATCGATGCGGAAGTGGAAGTGCTTGGAATTAGCGAAGAAACTGCTTTTCAGAGGGTGCTTCGAGTATTTTTGGCTTGTGCTGTTGTGTTGCTAATTGTGTGCTATAATTGGCCCATCAATATGAATGTCAGTTACGAGGAACTACAAAACCAGGCACAGCTGATAAATAACTATACCGAAATAAGTGTAACTGAGGGCTTACGTAGTGCCGAGGTCGATGAATTTTTTTATATCAGTAGCACAAGTGAGCCAATAACTCAAGTGGTTGATGACTTTAAAAGCTCCGAAAATTCCATAACAAATGCGGCTTCAACTGAAAGCCTAATCAGTTCCAAGACCTTGAGTACAACAAATTTTCCAATAACTCAAGGATTAGAAGTTTTTACTAGTACGAAAACGCATAGAAGTTCCTCGGAAAGCGCAACAACTCAAAGAAGCTTTGAACTTACTACCGTAAGGATTAATGCAACAACTGGTAATACGGGAACTCTATATCCTACTACGATTGATTTACAACAGAAAAGTATTTTACAGCAAAAGTTCCACAAATTGATCCAAAAATATTGGACAAATATTTTGTGTACTCCACGGGTTGTCATATGCCTGCTTTGAATCCCTTTGCAAAGGATGCTATGAAGATATCCAAAAAGTGGCCCTTTAAGATATGTGACAAAAACAAGGATATGATAACTGTGAATTACGATGTCAAGGAACGACTTTATCGGTTACACATAAACGATGAAAATTCGCGCTGTTGTTATAAGCCCGTAGTGCGCGCCGGAAGTGGTGCTCAGGCGGATAACAAGTACAAGTGAGTGACACAAAATATGAGAAACTAAAGCTATCAGTATCTAGGAAGTTGTTTTTTTGTTTTTTTGTTTCTGACAAACAACAAATTTTTTAAATATAAGAAGATTGACAGAATTGATTGTGCTCCATGTTAAACAAGTCGATTTAGAAGGTAGAAGACATGAAATCTTTTCAGACGTCTAAGCTTCATACTGAGTTTTAATGTTAGTAAGTTTACATTGGGTATCTTCAAGATATTTCGCTTGTTTCTTTTTTAACATAAGTAAAATTTTAGACTATTTGAATTTTTTCTACTTCATATCAAGCAGCTTCTGCAGTGTCTTCCCAGTAAGCCACTAAACAAATTTATTGCGAGGTATTTTACCATTTCAATTTGGAGTATGATGGAGGAAGGGTATGAGATTTAAGTAGAGTCACCGAAAGTAAATTGGAATTGTTCTCTCGAGCCTCATTATATGGTGAGGTGCAACATGTCCTTTTATTTGAGACCCCTGTAGCTTCGCTTTGAGTTCATGTTGTTCGAACACTCCCAAATATCAGAATTTCTTACAAACTATAACTAAGATGTGTGCTACACAGAAATCAAACTTAGTATAAAGTTTGGAACCCTTACTTATGAGTCATATAAAATTGCGCCATTTTGTTTTTCTATTATCATCTGTTTTTTTTTTTTTTTTGTTGAAAAAAGATTGAAGACCGCATTAAGCTTGTCTAGAGCGCTAAAAAATGTTTAAAGATATTGTCAACAAATTGGAAACCTTACTGGCAATTTTTCAATATGCTCTTCTAGTTATATAGGGTGGTCCAATTCAGGCACAGAAAAGTAAACGCGAAATAAAACAAGAAAAATTTATATAATATTCAAGTTGGGCACTTTATTTTGAAGTTTCATTGATGACGTTTATTTCTAAAAAATGATATGGGACAAATAATCACCAGCCGATAATAACCACCCTATGGTCAAAATATTCGATGATAGTTGGCAATTAACGTCTCTATGAGTCGAGATTTATCAAGTTTCGACGAATTTTTGCAGTTCATCCAAATTGATACGTGAAATAAACCTCATCCACGTCAATTCCATACAATTGAGAAAAAATATTCAGTTAACTCCGAATAGTATCAGTTCGAATTCATGCTAACTGTATCGCCAGCGTCTCTCGAAAAAAAGGCACGATAATGACTTTTGCAGTCACTTTTTGAGGTTGTTCACGAGGATTCTCTGGTAGGCACAGACGCTTTAAATTGGTTTGTTGGCCGTCCCGTTCAAAGTGAAAAGAGCTTCATTGCTGAAGTTGATTTTTGTCCAAGCTCGTGGATCAATTTGACAATTTTTTTTACCAGCCTTGTTGTAGTGCTCTTGGATAATTTTAATGCGGTCTTCAATCGAATATGACTTTAACATGATAAATATCAGACTTTCAAGCATGGGGGATCGAACTTGTTTTTCTCCATAAACTGTATTGAACAAATTTATTATTTAAACGAAAACCGTACCATGGGGGGATTGATCCTAAATCCTAAAATTGATCGTAAAATAAAAGATGATAAAAAACCAAGATGACGTACTTTCAAAAAAGACTGTTACTTTTCTGCGCCTCTACAATAAGCATCCGGTCCAGCAATGTTTCCTGCTTTATTTCATTAGGAACCACTCCTACTCATTAAGTTCACCACATTCTATTACTACCGATCTCTTTTGAGCGCTGCCAAATCTACTGCTTTGAGGAAAGCTGCTGTCTGCCTTTCCAACTTAGTATGCATAATTTTGTTAGTTATCATCTAAATTTTCTGTTGGAATTATGTATCCCAAATATTTATTAAAACCATTTGCCTTAAATATAACACTAAATATATGACCTTCGCTGTACTTTTTTTTCTTCCATGACCAGTTTTGTCGAAAAACGATTTCGTTTTTTAACATATTTCAACCGAATTTGTTAAAAAATATTGAAGAACGATTTCTTTTTTTAGCATATTTCAACCGATTTTTTTAAAAATCCTTATAAGTCTGAACCAATTAGTAGCCTAAAATCATGTGGCTCACATTACACTAGTTAAGAAATTTAAAAACATTTTGATATCCTCAACATGTTTTAGTCATTACCGCTGTAAAATGGCACGCTAAAACCGAAAATGAAGTTCAAAAATTTTTTTTATGGTACAGATTTCGAGATATTTCTTTTTTTTTTATATTTATTTTTTTTTATTGGCAATCAACGGATACAATTTGGTTATAATCCAATATTGATGGCAAAATTATTCGCTACACAAGAAATAAAATTTAGTGTGTGATAGGGCTTAAATTACTATATACATATTTACAGATTAAGATATTTCTAAAAAACCATTTCTCAAAATTAAAAATAAATGTCTTTACTTAAAAGCAAATATCTCTGGTTGTACTTAACTGATATTTAGATATGTAGATATTTGAATTAGCTGTCGATTATTCTTGGAACATATTTTTGTGAAATTTTTCGTAATTTTAAGCAAAGTTTTAAAAAAAATTCTATATCGAACGTAAATTTAAAAATGTAAAAAAATTCTTTCATACATTTTTTTTTATGGTTCGTAAAGTTTGATCGATTACGAAAAAAATGAGTTGCTTATCAAAATCAGAGAAAAAATGTGGAAATAACAGGAATTTTTGTAAAAGTTGAATAATGTAAATTTGTTTTAAAAACCAAAAGTTTTAGATGAATTATTCGTTTATTTATAAAGTTATCAAAATCGGTTGACTATATCATATAGCATCCATAGGATCAATAGTTCAAAAAAAAAGTGTTTGGTGCCAAATTTGGTTACGGTGTCTTTATCAACAAACGAAATATGCATCTAAAACTTTAGGTTTTGAGAAAAATTGACTTTTTGTACATTTTACAGAAATTCCGTTTAATTCCATAATTTTTTTCGATTTTGATAAACAACCACTCATTTTCTTCGTAATCGATCGAACTTTACAAGCCATGAATAAAACTGTAAAAAAAAAATTTTTTTAATTTTTAAATTTACGCTCGTTCTAACATTTTTTCAAAAATTTACTGAAAATCACGAAAATTTTCATTTGAATGGAAAAATAACGAACAAACCGTAAATTTAAATAACAAAAATATGTTCCAAATATAATCGATAGGTAATTCAATTATCTGCAGTTTGGTAAAAAAATAATCAAAATCAGTTTAGTACAACCAGAGATATTTGCTTTTAAGCAGACACACTTTTTTTTTATACCCTGTACCGTATGGTACAAAGGGTATATTGTGTTTGTGCAAGCCGAAAATGTATGTAACGTACAGAAGGAGAAGTCGGAGACCCCCCAAAGTTACCTAAAGTATGATCAGAGTGACTAGAGAAGTCGATATACCCATGTCCGTCTGTCCGTCTGTCCGTATGAACGCCTAGATCTCAGAGATGGTAAGAGCTAGAGCAACCAAACTTTCAGATAAGATCCGTTATTTATCCATAGGAGACAAGTTTATTTTATTTTTTTGATATCGGGACTACATTATATAGCTCCCATAGGGGTGTTTCAGAGGACCTCGAAAAAAAGCAAAAGTTTTAGATGGATAATTCGTTTGCTTATGAAGATATCATAACCAAATTTGGCAATCGGAAGTTTTTTAGAAACCCCCAGCACTGTACCAAATTTTATCAAAATCGGTTGACTATATCATATAGCTCCCATAGGACCAATCGGTCGAAAATTTGTTTTATGTACAAAATTCGTTGTGTTTCGTTTGTTTGTGAAGATATTGTAACCAAATTTGGCGTTAAGGAGTTTTTTAGAGTTCCCAAGCACTGTAGCAAATTTGATCAAAATCGGTTGACTATATCATATAGCTCCCATAGGACCAATCGGTCAAAAAATCCTTTTTTGTACAAAATTCGTTGCGTTTCGTTTGTTTGTAAAGATATTATAACCAAATTTGGCATTTATCAGTTTTTAAGAGTTCCCAAGCACTGTACCAAATTTGATCAAAATCGGTTGACTATATCATATAGCTCCCATAGGACCAATCGGTCAAAAAATCGTGTTTTGTACAAAATTCGTTGTGTTTCGTTTATTTGTGAAGATACCGTAACCACATTTGGCATTAAGAAGTTTTTTAGAGATCCCAAGCACTGTAGCAAATTTGATCAAAATCGGTTGATTATATCATATAGCTCCCATAGGACCAATCGGTCAAAAAATCATGTTTTGTACAAAATTCGTTGTGTTTCGTTTATTTGTGAAGATACCGTAACCACATTTGGCATTAAGAAGTTTTTTAGAGTTCCCAAGCACTGTACCAAATTTGATCAAAATCGGTTGACTATATCATATAGCTCCCAGATCGGTCGAAAAAAAAGTTTTTGATTAAAAATTCGTCTTTTTTTGGTTGTTTATGAAGGTATCATAATCTAATTTGGCAATCAAATGTCTTTTGGTGTTCTTAAGCAATTTACCGGATTTGATTGCAAGCAGTGGTACTGGGTATCCCAAAGTCGTCCGCGCCCGACTTTAACGTACGCCATCTTTTAATTTCGAAAAGTGTTTTTTTTTTAAATATCTCGAAATCCGTTGCATGACAAAATTTTTTTTTTTTACTCCGGAAACGAGTAAAACATGTTGAGGATACATTTTTCTGTAAACTAGTGCTATCAGTCGCAATAACAAGAAAAACTACTTTTGTTTTAAGCTAAAAATTTAAATTTAAAAATTTTAACTAGTACCATTTCAAATAATTGACAAAGCAACACATCAGATTTTTACAAATTTTCCTATAGAAAGTATATTATATTGTATAAGAGCAATGCGATTGGTTTAGTTAGAGGTTCAAAGAAAATATTATGCCGAAAATACGATATCAGCTGGTTGAAAATCAAGTCGATGCGGAAGTGCCTCGGTTTAGAGAAGAAACTGTTTTCCAGAGATTATTGAAAATATTTTGTGCCTTTGCAGTTTTGTGCCTAATTGTGTGCTATACTTGGCCCAACCATATGAATGCCAGTTACCAAGTACTAAAAAACCAGAAGCAATTTATAAATAATTACTCCGAAACAACTGTAACTGCAAAAGTTAATGAACTTTTTTATGTCAGTAGAACAAATGAGCCAATAACTCATTTGGCTTATGGTGTTGTAAATACGAAAGATGTCTTTGCAAAGTCAAGTTTAATTGAGACTCTTCACAGTTCTAGTAAAACTTTAGAAGTTACTAACAAAATTTCGAATGCAATCAACGGAAGTTATATCAGTGCAACAAATGAACCAATAACTCAAGCGCTTGAGGTTTTTACAGCCCCAAAAACAATTAGTGCTCGTGCTTTGGGCAGTAAGTCAACTTTGGTGACATCCAGTCCACCTACAAGTTCCATGGAATGCGAAACAACTAAGAAAGTTATTAGTTCTATCACAAATTTAGGAGTTACTACCGAAGCGCTTAATGCAACAACTGGTAATATGCAGACTCTGTATCTTACTACAATTGATTTACAACCGAAAGGTATTTTACAGCAAAAGTTCCACAAATTGATCCAAAAATACTGGACAAATATTATGTGTACTCCACGGGTTGTCATATGCCTGCTTTGAATCCCTTTGCATCTGATGCAATGACGTTGTTCAAAAAGTGGCCCTTTAGGAAATGTGATAAAAACAAGGATATGATAACTATGAACTTTGATGTCAAGGAACGACTTTATCGGTTACACATAAACGACGAAAACTCGATTTGTTGTTATAGACCCGTAGTGCGTGCGGGATGGGGTATTCAGCCGGATAACAATGTTTAGTAAGTGTCGGAAATTTGGATTAGTCATTTTACAGTGATATGTATTCGATAGGTTGAGCTTTCATGAAAAAAATCTAGTGTTTATACCCTGTACCGTATGGTACAAAGGGTATATTGTGTTTGTGCAAGCCGAAAATGTATGTAACGTAGAGAAGGAGAAGTCGGAGATCCCCCAAAGTTACCTAAAGTATGATCAGAGTGACTAGAGAAGTCGATATACCCATGTCCGTCTGTCCGTCTGTCCGTATGAACGCCTAGATCTCAGAGATGGTAAGAGCTAGAGCAACCAAACTTTCAGATAAGATCCCTTATTAATCCATAGGAGACAAGTTTATTTAATTTTTTTGATATCGGGACTACATTATATAGCTCCCATAGGGGTGTTTCAGAGGACCTCGAAAAAAAGCAAAAGTTTTAGATGGATAATTCGTTTGTTTATGTAGATATCATAACCAAATTTGGCAATCGGTAGTTTTTAGAAACCCTTAGCACTTTACCAAATTTTATCAAAATCGGTTGACTATATCATATAGGTCCCATAGGATCGATCGGTCGAAAATTTGTTTTTTGTACAAAATTCGTTGTGTTTCGTTTGTTTGTGAAGATATTGTCACCAAATTTGGCATTAAGAAGTTTTTTAGAGTTCCCAAACACTATACCAAATTTGATCTAAATCGGTTGACTATATCATATAGATCCCAGAGGACCAATCTGTCAAAAAATCGTGTTTTGTACAAAATTCGTTGTGTTTCGTTTATTTGTAAAGATATTGTAACCAAATATGGCATTCAGAAGTTTTTTGGAGATGTTCAACACTGTACCAAATTTGATCAAAATCGGTTGACTATATTATATAGCTCCCATAGGGGGGCCAATCGGTCAAAAAAACGCTTTTTGTGCAAAATTTGTTGTGTTTCGTTTGTTTGTGAAGATATTGTAACCAAATTTGGCATTCAGAAGTTTTTTAGAGATTTTCAACACTGTACCAAATTTTATCAAAATCGGTTGACTATATCATATAGCTTCCATAGGGCCAATCGGTCAAAAAAACGTTTTTTGCACAAAATTCGTTGTGTTTGGTTTGTTTGTGAAGATATTGTAACCAAATTTGGCATTCAGAAGTTTTTTCGAGATCTTCAACACTGTACCAAATTTGATCAACATCGGTTAACTATATCATATAGCTCCCATAGGACTAATCGGTCAAAAAAACGCTTTTTGTACAAAATTTGTTGTGTTTCGTTTGTTTGAGAAGATATTGTGACCAAATTTGGCATTAAGAAGTTTTTTAGAGTTCCCAAGCACTATACCAAATTTGATCAAAATCGGTTGACTATATCATATAGCTCCCATAGGACCAATCGGTCAAAAAATCGTGTTTTGTACAAAATTCGTTGTGTTTCGTTTGTTTGTGAAGATATTGTAACCAAATTTGGCATTCAGAAGTTTTTTCGAGATCTTCAACACTGTACCAAATTTGATCAACATCGGTTAACTATATCATATAGCTCCCATAGGACTAATCGGTCAAAAAAACGCTTTTTGTACAAAATTTGTTGTGTTTCGTTTGTTTGTAAAGATATTGTAACCAAATTTGACATTCAAATGTGTTTTAGAGATTTTCAACACTGTACCAAATTTTATCAAAATCGGTTGACTATATCATATAGCTCCCATAGGGCCGATCGGTCGAAAAAAAGTTGTTGATTAAAAATTCGTCTTTTTTTGGTTGTTTATGAAGGTATCATAATCTAATTTGGCAATCAAATGTCTTTTGGTGTTCTTAAGCAATTTACCGGATTTTATTGCAAGCAGGGTATCCGATTTTAACGTACGCCATCTTTTTGGTATAAAGAACTTAGGGCCCGGCACACTTCCTTCTGTCTGTTAAATGCGTTGTACAGTATACTATACCCTACCCTACCTATGGGTACAGGCTATAATAAGCATTTTAATAAACTATTTTTTCTTTTTAAGGTGCTTTAATGATCTTTTATTCAAAACAAACCCTATTTTCGGCAAAACCGAACATCCAACAACTTCAAGCCCGCTAACTAATCCTCATACAAAAATTGGTCAAAATATATTCATGAGGACAGTATCTTTAATATACATCCAAGTTCCTTGATGTAGATCTGTCTTACGGTGTAGGTGCCTTAAGATGCTTTGCTATCCGCAAAAATTCTTTTTTTTTCATTGAAATCTACAGATACCAGTCTGCTCTTAAGGCCTATACGCAGTTCGAAATATTTCGCACGGAATGACTAAACTTCATATAAAAAAAAAATCCCATTTGGGACTATAGGCCTTTAAAGATAAGTTCGTCATATCTTTGTTGGTAGTTCTTGATTTTACTAACAGAATCGACTTTTTATTTTTTTTTACGAAATTTCTTACCCTTCTGTTGGCACTTTTTTGCAGCAAAATTTTAAGAGTGTTTCAGAAGATACAGGACTTAGGGACTTAGGTAATAACTAGTCTGATTTTCTAATTCGACCGCTAAGCCGAAGTCCCGCACATCATAGAGCTTAAGACTTTTCTAGGCCAAAGCAGCTCTTAATTTCTGAACTTTATCATCATAATTTTCCATTATTCTTGCAGCTTGCTCTCTTGCAGTAATTTTCATCAGGATTTTGTCGTGCCACAACACGTGGATGCAGTCATTACCGAGTGTAAAAATGCCACAAGCTCAAAGGTGTTACAAACTGATGCATTTGCCTTTATCCAAGGATCGCTTGGGAATCTTACTACCGATGCAAAAAAGCCCAGTGTCTTACTTTGGGGCATAGATTCTTTATCGCGTATGAACTTTCAGCGTACCATGCCGTTGATGCATAAATATCTAGAGGAACAGCATTGGTATGAGCTACGGGGATATAATAAGGTAAGAAAAAGCTACAGAAATAAAATTTTATGTGTTGAGATAAAGTAGAGTCTCTAAGATGACATATTTTCGCGATTTGTACAAAAATTATTTTTTTATTTGAAGCGCATACTTTAGGGTGTGTGCATACTTTTTATAGCCTCCACTCCCATAAGCAGGCAATATAGTATATAATATGATCGCAGCAATTTTCCATAAAATTTTATTTTTTTATACCCTGTACTTTATGGTACAAAGGGTATATTAAGTTTGTGCAAGCCGATTGAAGGAGATTAGATGCCTTATTATCCTACGGGAGAAAAGTTTATTTTATTTTGTTGATATCGGGCTTATATTATATAGCTTCCCTAGGGGTGTTTCAGAGGACCTCGAAGAAAACCCCAAAGTTTTAGATGGATAATTCGTTTGTTTATAAAGATATCGTAACCAAATTTGGCAATCTGAAGTTATTAAGAGTGCCCAAGCACTGTGACAAATTTTATTAAAATCAGTGGACTATATCATACAGCCGACATAGGACCCAATTGGTCAAAAAAAAAAACAGCAATATTTCAGTTTTATTTAAATTTTTTTATTTTTAAATTTAACGCGTTACGGCTTAATTTAAAAAAATGTGTTTTTCGTTTTTAATCAATTAAGACTAAGCTACTGAATATTTTTGAACCGATTTTTATACCCTGTACCTATAGGTACAAAGGGTATACTAGATTTGTGCAATGTATGTAACGGACAGAAGGAGGCGTGGCAGACCCCAAGTCCTTTATACCAAAATGCTTATCATAACCTCGGGTAGCGATTGAGCCATGTCCGTCCGTCCGACCGTCCGTCTGTCCGTCCGTATGAACGCCTAGATAAGAGCTAGAGACACGAAACTTTACCAGCTGGTGCGCATATTTCCTGAGAAGATGAAGTTTGTTGAATTTTTTTTCAATTAAGCCGTAACGCGTTAAGTTTAAACTGAAATTTTGAGAAAAAATTTTTTTTTTGCCATATGCATCAAACATTATTATTAGTTTCAAAAAACTCTGGGGGAAGTTTCCAGTACCTTATCCAGCTAGACCCTTACTCAAATCTCATCGAATTCTTTGATCGAAAAGGTCAGTTTGTTTAGAAGATCTTTACTTACATTTTTTAAGAAAGCTCTCTAAGTTTTTATCAGGGTTAAAGGTTATACGTACTTTATAAGGAAATCACTAGGGTAGTTAATTTTCTTTGAACTAGATTCTTCTTCTTTAACATTTTTCAAATATAGCTACCTTTACTTAGTCCCAAGTTTTTACCATTCCAAAATTTTGAATTTTTCTTCTTTCTTTTTTTTAGATGGGCGACAATACCTATCCCAATCTAATGGCCATACTTACCGGTTATAACAGCACCAGATCTTACAAAGCTTGTCGACCAACTATGGTAGGCGGTTTGGATGCATGTGAATTTCTTTGGAAAAACTATAAAGAACATGGTTATGTGACAGCCTATGCCGAGGATTGGGCCAAATTTAGCACATTTAACTATATAAAAAAGGGTTTTAAGAACCAGCCCACGGACTACTATCTGAGACCTTTGGTGCTTGCGCTGGAAAAGGAGCTAAAAATGGAAAAAATATCAAATATGCCTTTTTGCATTGGCCGTCGGCATTATGCCGAGTACATCTATGACTATGCCTTGGAATTTACCAAAAGATACAAAAATCAAGCAAATTTTGGCATGTTTTGGACCAACTCTTTTAGTCATAATGTTTTCTCTTTGCCCAGCAGCATGGATGCACGCATGGTGCAATACATGCGCACTTTGGATAGCAATGGCATTATGGAGAACTCTATAATCATATTCTTTAGCGATCATGGCATGCGTTATGGACCTTTACGCAAGCTCGAGAGCGGTTTTGTGGAGGAACGTCTGCCCATGTTCTATATGCGTTTGCCCAAATGGTTACGCACAAAATATCCACAATTTGTGCGCGCTTTGGAACGTAATCGCAATAGACTAACCTCGCCCTATGACATATATGCGACCCTAAAGCATATACTAGAACTGGATACGCCGCAGCAAGAATTACCCAAAGCTGAAGGCTGCGCTGACTGTCATAGTGTATTCTTTGATATGTCCGATACCAGGGATTGCGAAGCTGCGGGCATAGAAGAGCATTGGTGCACCTGCAGCATATTCAATAAGATAGCAACTACTGATGCTACAGTCAAGCAGATTACACAGCAGCTAGTCGATGCTACAAATATCTATCTGGCAGATAAAAATATGACCAAACTGTGCAGTAAGCTGAAGATACACAAAATTGCTTCAGCACAACTTAAGGAACAATTGGATCAGAGCAGTCACTTGCATTCCTATCTCATTAAGTACGAGGTACTGCCCAAGAAGGCGGTTTTCGAGGCAACCGCCGTTTGGAACAATTCCACGCGGCGCATAACCATTGATGTAGATGACATCAGTCGACTGAATAAATACGAAAATGACTCGAAATGTATATCGGATAAGAATGCCAAAAAGTACTGCATCTGCAGCAAGTAAGTGTCTAGGCTCGGCTCATCAACCCCCAGAAGAGACAACAGCTGGATTGCACCACAATCCACAATAATTTTGCGGTGCCAAAGATGCATATACATCCGTATCTCGTGCGTATTGTTCCGTACTAAATGGCTTGCCTATCGCGAATGAAGATCTTATACATTTCGTTCTCTTGTTGACAGTTGCAAACTGTTTCCGCAACTCTAGGGCTGTTTGTTGGCTGTTGTTGTTGTTGTTGTGCTAATTTGTGGAACATGTTTGTACAAACAATAATAGGTAAAGCAAATTAGTTGACAATTACATGATAATTGTGAATCTCAGATAAATTAAGAGCGCAATTTGCTAGGTAGATACTATTTGTTGCCAGCCACTCAGCTACAAGCTAATTGTACCATAAATGGGTTATATATGTACCTACTTAGCGATAATGTCTAACTTCTATTATTATCAAATAAAAATAAATCAAAAAAAAAAATGTCCATTTAAAAAATTTGATTTAATCTTAAGACATTGAGTTGCTGTCAAAGAGACTTGGTTCAAGTGGCGCAACAATTTAACTGGTTCTTGAATTTTGGAACTTGAACACTGGCGGCAGGATGATGGCATCGATTTATAAAGTATATGGTATAATAAAAACCTACGCCACTTGTTCGAAGAGCACTAAAGGCATTCCCCTTTTAATGAATTCTTCATAAATAAAATGTCATAAATTCAGGGAACGAAAAAAAAAAAACTTTTTATAACTAGGGTAGGTAATGGACGATTACAATATACCCTGTAATTTCTGCAATATACACAGCGTCGGGCGCCATGTGGCTAACCCTATCGTGGTCAAAGGGCTGATTTAACCCGCGTCCGGAGATGAGACATTAAGCATTTCAATACTTCGAGAAAAAGAATGAGGGGCCCGATGATACTCAACACCGGGCTCATAGATTTCTTTCGACGGCCCTGCTGGGGGCTGGTATCCCTTAATATATATAAATCATTCGCTATTTAGCGACTTAGAATTGCACAAATTTTGTTCATCATACAAACAATGAATATCTATGCTCTTAAATATTACAAAATTTTTTTATAATTTTTAACGCATTTTATCAAAAAAATAAAAATTTCTTTTTTATAACATTTTTTAGGTAACATCGAA
The DNA here is from genome assembly GCA_949987675.1 of Chymomyza fuscimana. Classification (NCBI taxonomy): domain Eukaryota; kingdom Metazoa; phylum Arthropoda; class Insecta; order Diptera; family Drosophilidae; genus Chymomyza; species Chymomyza fuscimana. Next base: position 120,050,303 of record OX465088.1, on the reverse strand, counting down.
AAATGGTTGTTTTATTTTTTGAACATTGTTGTCGATTTGATAAATATTTACACTATATAAAAATGCTTAAAAAAAATAAAATTAAAAATTTTAGTGGTTAGTGGTTTAAAAATAATCAGTTTTTAGTCACAATTAATTGAAATCCCCATGCTCCGTCCAGGGGCGACTGACGAAATAGTCAGTCAGGGAATTATAAAATATAATATTGAAACACACTTTTTTTATAAATAAAGCTGAAACGCGTTAATTTCATAAACTGCTGACGGCAGTTTTCAGCACCTTATCCAGCTAGACCCTTTAAGGAACATACTTAAAAGATGGCGTACTTTAAAGTCGGGCGTGGACGACTTCGGGATACCCTGTACCACCACATTGCAATCAAATCCGATATATTGCTTACGAACTCCAAAATATATTTTTCTGTCAAATTTGGTAACGATATTTTTATAAACGAACCAAAAAAAAATAATGGAATTTTGCACCAAACTCGTTTTTTTGACCGATTGGTCCTATGGGGGCTATATGATATAGTCAACCGATTTTGATAAAATTTGGTAGAGGGATGGGTTTTAAAAGTTTTCAGAATGCCAAATTTTGTTACGATATCTTTACAAACAGCCGAGTTATGCCCTAAAACTTTTTTTAATCGATCGGTCCTACGGGAGCTATATGATATAGTCAACCCATCGTAAAAAAAATTTTCTACGATACTGGGGAACTCTAAAAAACTTCAAAGTACCAAATTTGGTTACGATATCTTCGTAAACAAACGAAACAAAACGAAGTTTGCACCAAACACGGTTTGTTGACCGATCGCTCCTATGGGAGCTATATGATTTTGATCAAATTTGGTACAATGCCAAATTTGGTTACGATATCTTTTTTTCGAGATTCTCTGAAACACCCCTATGGGAGCTATATAATGTAACCCCGATATCAGATTAACGGACAGACGGACATCGGTATGTCGACTCTCTAGTCACCCTGATCATACTTTAGGTAACTTTGGGGGTCTCCGACGACTCCTTCCATATGTTACATACATTTTCGGCTTGCACAAACTTAATATACCCTTTGTACAATACGGCACAGGGTATAAAAATTAACATTGCTCAACGAAAGATTTTTTAATTATTTGGATTAAATGCTGGTTTCCCAGTAAAAATGAATCAAACATTTTTTTAGATGTTACTTAAAGAAATAATTTTTTAGAAGGGTCCCAGCCCGTATTATGTTTTGTTTTCAAAAAAAGTACTAGATGATTGTTAAATATGCATAAAACAATCGGCCGTGCTCCGGAAAACGAATCCGAATATTTTATTCAGATATTTTATACGGATTCCTTTTGAAAACACTTGTTTGGTACTTCCAATTTCACCAAAGTGAATTTACTATAACTACTTTGTGGCAAGAGGAATTTAAACGAATTGTTCTAATAGTTTCAATAGTGTACGCAATGTAAGCTGAAATAATTTTTCTAAATATTCTTTGATATTCTTAGATTATATTTATGCCGATTTCAAGTTAGATATTTTTTAATCGAAAGGTTTTGAGCTGTGTTAGCAAAAAGTAAATGAAATATGAGTGGATAGTGATAGTAAAAAATGCGGATTTGGGAGCATGCAAAAACGAAAACGAACAAAATTTATTTGTTTTGTTTTTTCGGAGTCTTCTTCTATACATTAACAGAGGTAATCTGCTAATATGTCATATCTCGGTAAGACGAATTTAAGCACAGTCACTAAAAAAATATTGCTCACACATTATTTTATTATGCAAATTCAATACTAAGGTTTAATTCAAAAAGTTAAAATAGAGTACAGGCCTGAAAGTCTGCGAAATTGAGTTTTGTACTTTATGCCTTTTAAGTGGGTTCCTAAGATCCAAAAGATGGCGTACGTTAAAGTCGGGCGCGGACGACTTTGGGATACCCTGTACCACTGTTTGCAATAAAATCCGATAAATTGCTTAAGAACACCAAAAGACATTTGATTGCCAAATTAGATTATGATACCTTCATAAACAACCAAAAACAGACGAATTTTTAATCAAAAACTTTTTTTCGACCGATCGGTCCTATGGGAGCTATGAGATATAGTCAACCGATTTTGATAAAATTTGGTACAGTGTTGAAGATCTCGAAAAAACTTCTTAATGCCAAATTTGGTTACAATATCTTCTCAAACAAACGAAACACAACGAATTTTGTACAAAAAACAAATTTTCGACCGATCGATCCTATGGGACCTATATGATATAGTCAACCGATCTTGATAAAATTTGGTACAGTGCTGGGGGTTTCTAAAAAACTTCCGATTGCCAAATTTGGTTATGATATCTTCATAAGCAAACGAATTATCCATCTAAAACTTTTGCTTTTTTTCGAGGTCCTCTGAAACACCCCTATGGGAGCTATATAATGTAGTCCCGATATCAAAAAAATAAAATAAACTTGTCTCCTATGGATTAATAAGGGATCTAATCTGAAAGTTTTGTTGCTCTAGCTCTTACCATCTCTGAGATCTAGGCGTTCATACGGACAGACGGACATGGGTATATCGACTTCTCTAGTCACTCTGATCATACTTTAGGTAACTTTGGGGGGTCTCCGACTTCTCCTTCTGTACGTTACATACATTTTCGGCTTGCACAAACACAATATACCCTTTGTACCATACGGTACAGGGTATAACAATGTAGTTATATTAAAATACATTTTTTATTACAGTTGGACAAAAACCCTTATATTTTATATTCTTCAATTTTTAATGCTCAAAATTAGATAGATAATGGTAAGACTTAATGAACTCGTTCTATTGCTATATGTTCACCTTACTACTACCAAAGTTACGTGCACTTAGAGTTAATCGGATTAAAAAAAGTACAGAGTGCAAAGTACTTTAATCTAACTGCTAAGTTAAATTACTTAAACTTAAATACGAGTACCATATACAATGTATATTTTATATACAATGTTGCCGCGTAAGTAGTTCCTAGAACTAATTCGAATTTTGTCGAATTTTATTATACCTCAATTTAATCTATGAAATGCTCCAAAATTATCAAACACATCAATAGTCAAATAATCAAGATATTACGGTTGGTTTATTTTCCAATGGAGCCTTAGTGAGACTGCATCGCAATCGGATAATAATTCCTAATCCTAAACGGTGAGAATTTATTCACCAAGAGTGTGAAGAATTTTGATTTGTTGGAATCAATCTTTGAAGAACCAGTTAGAGAACCCTGAAGATCTGCATGCGAGGCCAGTATGGTTTTTATATCCTGTCTCGAGGATACAAAAATATAATAAGTGTACAAGAGGAAAGAGGCGTAAGTATAAAAAAAAATATTTTAGAGGCTATAAGAGGCAGACTTGATGCTTCTCTTAGAAGACAAATTGCAATACGTTGTCAAGATAGGAAAAAGTAATATTTTATGCAGCTAAAAGTGGGTCAATTATTTTAATTTTTGTAAAGTCTATTTGAGACCATAAAGCTACCGTAGTCTGTACACTCTGTTGCTGCATAAGAGACCTTACTACTGACTAGTGTGTTTCCACACATAAATGTGTCCCCGTAGGTCTAAAGTTTTCATATAATATATATTGCAGTTTCCACTGGAAATAGCCAGCAGAAGGTTAAATGAAACACAAATCATGTGAAACGCTTACTCTTCATAGTTATAAAGATGGCGTACGTTAAAGTCGGGCGCGGACGACTTTGGGATACCCTGTACCACCACACTGCATTTAAGTCCGGTATATTGCTTAAGAATTCCAAAAGAATTCTGATTGTAAAATTTGGTTACGTTGTTCTCATAAACAAACGAAACGCAACGAATTTTGTGCACAACCCCTTTTTTGCCCGATCGGCCCTATGGCAGCTATATGATATAGTCAACCGATTTTGATCAAATTTGGTACAGTGCTGGGTAACCTGGTTACGATATCTTCATCTTTATAAACAAACGAAGCATAACAAATTTTGTACAAAAATTATTTTTTTGGCCGCTTGGTCCTATGGCAGCTATATGATATAGTCAACCGATTATGATCAAGTTTGGGACCTATAAAAAACTTCCGAGTGCCAAATTTGGTTACGATATCTTTATAAACAAACGAAACGTAACAAATTTTGTACAAAAATTGATTTTTTGGCCGATTGGTCCTATGGGAGCTATATGATATACTCAACCGATTTTGGTCAAATTCGGTACAGTTTTGAAGATCTCTAAAAAAACTTTCGAATGCAAAATTTGGTTACGACAAACGAATTATCCATCTAAAGCTTTTGGTTTTTTTCGAGGTCCTCTGAAACACCCCCATTGGAGTTATATAATGTAACCCCGATATCGAAAAATAAAATAAACTTGTCTGCTATGGAATAATAAGGGATCTTATCTGAAAGTTTGGTTGCTCTAGCTCTTAACATCTCTGAGATCTAGGCGTTCATACGGACAGACTGACAGACGGACATGGGTATATCGACTTTTCTAGTCATCTTCGATGTTTCCTTCTGTATGTTACATACATTTTCGGCTTGCATAAACTTAATATACCCTTTGTACCATACGGTACAGGGTATAAAAATGAGTTTGCTTTAAGTCTTCTATACAATAAAAGAGCTAGTAGAAGCCTCATGCGATGTCACACACAAGATCTCCCTGATAGAAGTTAAGTATTCATCCTGCTAAACTTTTTTTACCCCAAAAATGTAGTTTTTTATTTATAGCTCAACGACAGTTGATAACCACTCAATTCTGTTATGTATTAACTTTTTGGTTACATGTTTTAATATAAAACATTCGTTTTCGATTAAAAAAAAAGTTGAAGAATTTGATAGTAACCAAAATTACTTAGGGTGTTCTCTTTGTTAGGCATAAATGCATAAAAGTGTCAAAGAACAGCTTACTCTAAAAAAATTGTGCATTTCTGCCCGACCAAGACACTTGACGACGAAAAGAAGGGCATTTCTGCCCAAAACTATGATGTGTAGAAAAATAACTATATAACTATTGGAAAATATAAAAATTTTTATCAACAAAAAAATATATTTTTTTAAATAATTGATAAGTAAATATATCTTATATATTGTAAATATTCAACATGCTATATTTTATTTTGTACTAATTGTACATATACTAAACTGAAACAATTAAATGGCATTTTGATCACAAATAATTTTCTTAACAAACACAAAGCACGCCATATGAAAACGTTTGTTGTTGCTCACGTTGTTAGTCAGGCACTTTTGCATTTCTGCACTGTTGTTAGGGTTGGCTAACCTTTTCATTTCCGCTAATAATAATAATATCATATCCGAACTTTCACAATTTCATGGTTAAATTTAAAAATAGCTAATTATAATAATTATAATTATAATATGGACTTCGGATGGATCACTCCAAAAAGAGTCTCAGACTTCGGTGCCTTAATGTTAGCCTCTTGTCACACTTATCTAGGTGCTTCGCCTTTGTTTTGGTTTATTATCTGCTGAACATTTTAATTACTATAGCACATTATTATCTTTATGGAGTAGCGTATAAACGTTTTATCAACCATAATATTTTTAATTGCAATTGGTTCAAGTGTTAGGGGAAATAAAAAGTATAAACTCTTAAGCTGTTTCCTTTTTTCACAGAAATGATGCCTTACCCAATACTATTTGCAAAATCTTATCAAATTATAAATAAAGCTAAATTTATGGTTATAATAAAACCAAACTTGACATGGAATTAAAAAACATTCTATATCTATTTGCTTATATAAATGGAAACAGTCGTTATCAGTAAATTTTATAAGAGTTAGCTATAAAACTACAAAATTTTCAAGAGCTTCCGATAAAGTGCGTACTGATAACGGTAACTAACATAAATGCCCAACTGATTCAGCCCGAGGGAATCACCTTCCGGTGAATCAATTAATAGTGTAATAGATACTTTCCAAGCCCCTTGCACAAATGCAACTGTTATGAAAACAAAATTACAAGTCAATCAAAACATATTAAAATATGAGACTCAACTTGTTTTCCCATCGAGTTCATCGCGGGGTAAGGGCTGCAACAACCCCATATGTTTAGCAAAAAAGAACAAAGTACATACAAATCCATTTAAAGATACAATATTCAAATGTATCTGTAGGCTACAATTGCGGTTAGTTGGCTTACCTTTTGGTTGGCCCAGCCAGAACCGGCTTCCAATTTCAATTACATGCATTGTCTAATCTCTTAACTGATAAGGGTTTGTATAGCGCTACCTGATAAGTCCGGTAGGCTGCGCCCTAAAGATGGCTAACGCCTCAATGAGCACAAATGGGATTTGCTGAATGAACTACTGCATAAGGTAAACCGAGCGGGATGGCCATACGCTTGCTGTCTCGCAGCACAAAATGGCGTGCTCTGGTTTCGCACTGGACCTGACCTTAAATACCGCCAGGATATGCGAATATCTAAACAGTAGCAAACTCATCTTCAAAGCGTCAGGATCATCAACATGAGCGACTTTAGCATAGATTTTATTTTGAACCGTGCGGGCGACAGATATATTGGAACCAATGCCTCTGTGGGCATACTACAGCGTCTCAGAGTTAGTCCGCTTTATCATCCTTATGGAAACATGCCGAAGTTTGTGGCAAAAACGCCGCGATCGATCTCGCCTTCACAGCCCGCAGCACAATACGATGATAGCCAACAACGCAACTACGACTGGCTGCAATATACGCGCTATCATCCGCCCAAGTTGCCACGTGCACTGCGCCAAGGTGCCTCAAAACGTACGCCGGGACGTCTACCACGCATACCCTTTACACCCGTGCAACTGCAGTCGCTGGAACGTGCCTACAAAGAGTCCAACTATTTAAGCGCCGAGGATGCAAATAAGTTGGCCGAAACCTTGGAGTTAACCAATACGCGTGTTAAGATTTGGTTTCAAAATCGTCGTGCTCGGGAACGACGCGAAAAACGCGAAAAGGACGAGAGCTGTGATTCTACCTTCTCCTCAAATACTTCCAGTCCGGAACCGGAAATGATTGTTGTCACTTAGAGAAGCGGAAGGAGCCGGAGAGTGAAATACATAAGTCTGTTGTAATTGTGATGAAGTCTTGTATATACGGGCATTTGTGTAAATATGTAGTTAAAGTTATATTTAAAAGCTAAGGCTAATACGACAATATAAGCTTAATTAATATAAGAAAAAATAAATAATTAAAAAAAAAATTAAGTGCAAAGTTTTTAACTTAATTTTAGTTTTGGTTTCACTGTGTAGTAATAAACGATTATTAAGGGGTTATATAAACTTTTTCGCAAAGCCGAACTATTAAAAGTAGGAAAAAACACCGTTTTACGGGTACATAACCTCAAATATCTAACCTACTAGCCAATTCTAACCCCGGATGCGGATTCTACGCAGCAAATTACTTCGGAAATGACCCTTAGCTTTCCAACAACCAAACCATGTTGGCCTGTGTTATTAATTGTTTATTTAATTTTTCAATAATGGATGCCTACAATCGGCGGGTAATATGGTCGTCGTGTTTAAGCACGGAGTTTGGAGATTGCTTCATCTAAAATCAATAAAAAAAACTTTATATTTCACTTACATTCTGAAACAGTTTGTAAGCAAAGGTTACAAATTTAGACGCAAGTGGTGAGGATTTTTTTAAAATCATATTTTGAAGGTCTTAGAAGTCGGTTTTTTGAGTCCTAAAAAAATTTGGTTCCAAATAAAATTTAAAATAAATGAAATTGCTTCGTACACAAACAAGATTTCGAGATTATAAAATTAAAAATAATAATTATTTTTTTATTTAAAATTAAGTGACTTAAGTGACTGTACCTCCGTGGCGTAGATAACTTTCTTTCGATGCGGGATCGAATTCATTTTGTTTTATAAATATTGGAAAATTTTATTTTTCAAAAAACCCTAACTCCCGAGGATTCTGGGGTAACCGTAACAAGTCCCATGAATCAGAGTTTTTTGGAGGCGCCTCTCTGCTTTTTGGTGTTGATCGCCTTGATTAATTTTCTATTTACGCTTTTGGAGATATTCGCGTTTAAAGTAATGAACTGTGTCGTCCAATTAGAGGTGTATAAGTAGTACGCAGGTCTTTATAAAATTATGATCAAAAAATCACAAGCTTGTAAATTTACAATTGATACAATAAGTAGGTGAACCACCATACAGACTAAAACCTCCCGAGGCGCTTGAATATCACAATTAAACTAAAGACTACTCAGGTCCACAAAAAAAAAAGTGGTTTGATATGGATATTTAGCCGCTGAACTCGTATCCGGGATCCAAATAACCCCAACATCCAAGGGTTCTGGGCAGGGCCGTAGAGAGAAAAACCTGGACCAGCCTCTCTATTACACCCTTAGCTTGAATCATTGTGTTCTGTAAGTACGACGAACTTTTTTACTCAAAAAAGAATTTGCGTCGGGAGCAGTCCATCTAAAAAAAAAAAATTTCAGAAAATTTTACTATGACAGTAATTACACCAGGCCCCTGAGAAAATTCCGGGCCCGGGGGGAATCCTCCCTTTTCCTCACCTCTCGACGGACCTGGTTCTGGGATAGCTTCAAAAAAACAACATAAAACTGTGTTTTTCGGAGGTTATCTCAAAAAAGCACGGGTTTTTTTTTACCTCGAAAAAAACTGGAAAACTGGTCTCGAAAAAAAATGTTGTAGTGATTGCACAGAAAAAACAAAAAAAAATATTTATTCATATTTACTCTTGATTTTTGGGTTCGCTGAATCCGAAGCCAGAAGTTCAGGTTTCTAACGTAACCTCAAAAACCCCTCCAAAAAAATGAATGAAGTTCACATAGATTTTTTTTTTTTTTTGATACTATGTTATTTGTCTAGCTATGGGATTTGGTATTGGTAAAATGTGACTTTTTATTTACTTTTCTCAAAATAAATAAAATATTTCACGGTTTGTTATAAGATTTAAGTTTATTTCACTTTTTCTGTCTTGTGCTTGTCGGCGCCATTTTGTGATACCAAGGCATCGAAGAACCTTCGTTGCCTGGACTTGCCATCGCAGAGATGTGCGTCCGTGTGTTATTTTTTGCTCGAATACGGACAACGTAATTGTATGCGCCTGACTCATTATTATTATTATAGCTCATTCAGCTCATCGGAAGTCACCATCCACATGTCTCTAAAATACGACATATGAATGACATAAACTAGAGCAAGTCCAACATTTAAAATCTCCCCGATATGCCAGGAGCAGCCGTTCGTGCTTCCAAAGGGGTCCCATCATCTAAGGCATCAAAACTGATAAATTAAATTGCTTCGAGATCACAAAAGTGTAAAATGTTTGACGTTTTTGATTCCAAAAGTGATTTGTTCGAAGAATTTGTATACCCTGTATCCCCATTGAATAAAGGGTATGTTAGATTTTTGAAATGCATACATATGCAGTTACATAACTGGGAGAAGAAGGCGTGGTGGAACATAAGTTCTCTTTACCAATATGCTTGTTATAAACTCGAGTAGAGATTCAGTCATGTCCGTATAAACACTTAGATCTCAGAGATTATAAAAGCTAGAGACACCAAAGCAGCTGAAGTTTGTTGATCAAGTCGATAACTTGCAAAAAAATTATGATCAAAGAAATCTAGAGCCACTAAAATCGGTATGTATGCGCAAGTGAGCCTAATAAACAATGAAACGCTGTCTTTTTGAACATTTTGTGAGCTCATAATTATGACACTATAAATTTATAAATGATTTAATAATAATTTTTAAAAACATGCTCGTCGGGCACCGGCGCGTCCAATTCCTACTGCTCCATTTTAAGAATTCTCCGTTTAATATAACCAAAGTTTTTGAGTTTTTAAAGTTCAGAAATACCTATTGAAAGACATTTTTTGAAGTTAGACCCACAAAATTTGTTATGGTATAGATTGTGCGCATTTAATAAAAATATTGTATAGAGGCAAGTGGGACGAATTTGGATGAATTTATTCGTATATTTTTTGGAATGACAAAAAAATTTTTCTTTTAAAAATTGAAAGTTGTGTCGTTCAGGGCATTGAATTAGCTCCATTGTGTCAAAATTTCAGATCGATACGAAGATTTTTGTCAGGTAGATAGATTGATCTTCGAGCAGAAAATGACAAAATCGTGATTTTCGATTTTTTTGGGACTAATCCGGAATAGTCCAAAAACGATAAAAACTGCCATAAAATTTTATCGCAAACATTTTATTTCTTTATATTTAGTAAAAAAAAGATTGAATTAATGAAATGAATGAATGTGGAAAAAAAAAAATTGTTGCCTAGTGAAATGGCATGAAATATTTTTTTTTTAAAAACCGAGGGAAATCGTATGAAAGCGCTTTTTTTCTTTTTTTTTTTTGATTTTCACTGCCTTCAGCATTTCCAAAAAATCATCAGAGCTCGGAACCGGTTTAGGGTAATTTGTTTCGCTTTTTTTGTAAGTTCTCGGAATTTTGACACAAAAACGGTTGAAATCCGTGCTGAAATTATCTTTAAAATAATTATTTGTCTCATTTAGGCACTTCCGAATTCACCGTAAATCCAGCTTCCGGATTTACCCCAAATCGACTTTTTCGAAACGGAGTAGCGTCATTCTGGTGGCTTGCAAAAATCGAAACAAATCCTTTTGCATTTTTGAAGTATAGAGTATAAATAATATTATGGATATACTTACATTTCATTTTTACTCGAGAAAATGTTAAAATTGTAGCGACACGAAAACTTAAAATAAAACTTTCAAAGTAGAAATTTTTTTAGCAAAATTATACTGAACAGAAAAACACTTTTACTCGGATCGGAGTATTATCAAAAACTAGCGTCGGTCACGACGTTTATTTGATACCTGGTTTTATTCTCAAATGTCAACTCAAAAATACGTTAGGGTGCGTTTTCGGATTCAACCCACTTCCGAATTCACCTAACTTGCCTCTACTAAACTTTTTTTTGGGTTTCCGTCTGTCGGGCCCTGCCTCATACTTTCAAAGTGCAAACCACTTTAATAGGTTCTTTGCATATAATAGTAGCTAAAAATGTTTTTATTATTATTATTAGATTATTCCGAAGAAAAGAGCTGATTAGCGAGCTGTATTTCTCAAGTCTATTGGTATTCTTAATCTTAAGATACTTTCATTAATTTATACAAATCCTATAATAACTATATAATATGATAATATTGTAGCAGGTAACGAGTGTACAAATAACTACAAAATCTCTAAGCTTCATTATCATTCGGATTAATGTCGTTTCTTGCTTATGTATATGCATATGTATGTGCATATAATCACACGTCACATATATTACATATATGTAGGTAGGTATGTACATACATATATGTACATATATGCAAAAGGACAGTCTGGCTGACGCCTCGCTAATCCAAATACAACTCTGCTTACCGCAATCTGCGCAAAAATGGGAATTACGTTGATCCGCCCATGTCTGGCCCGTGCTGACCCACTTTGTATTCTTTAAGTGCGCCTCTGGGCTTTGTTTCCTTTGGAATAAGATCATGAGCTCATTTCCAGGCCAGAAGCGGCGCATGGCTGTGTTATTCTACGCCATTAGAATAAATATTGCCGCATTGTTTGTCAAACAGGACTAGATTAGTAACATAAACATTCGTTCATTGAAAGCAAATCATAAGCCGATTTCGCAAATTTACACGAATTATCTACAACTAATGAGAAGGGATTAAGAGCATTGAAGGCGTCCCACAAAGGAACGGACGGATTCCTTGTCTTCTAGCTTGATGCGAGAGTCTGCAATGAAGCTTGGAGCTGGATGAGTGTAGTAAATGGAAAGAAAGTTTTTAGATATTTTATATCTCAGGCACTCATTTTGTTAGCTAGCAGTCTAAAAAGTCTTCAGTGTTTCATTAAATACAGAACTCATAATTATATTTTAATAAAAATTAAAGTTTTTTTTTGTTACGATACGATAATTTATTATTCACATTTTTTAATTATTATTAAATAAAATTGGAAACATTTATTTCACATTTGTAATTATCAAATCAAAAATGAATGAAAATTAAAAGTTTTTGCTTAAAAAATAAAGTATTTCGTTGAGATTTTTCCTTGTTACAATAATGTTTTCAAATAAAAATATGAGATTATTGTAAGGTATCTTAAGTTTTAAGTTTCGAAAAATCTTATTTTTTTGAAGGAAAAAACAAAAGATTTTAGAAGCAGCCTCAATTCTTCTAATTCTTCAAAATTATTGTAATTTAAAAAAAATAAAATAAAAATATTAATATTTAAAGTTAAGTTTTTTTATTAAAGTTTGCTGTGAACCAAATATCATTTGCTTACAGGGCAAAAAAAAAATCTCAGAAAGTGAAGCAGTTATAAAGGTTCGAAAATGCTTAAAAATTACTAATAAAACTTTTTTTTTACTTTAAAAGCGTTTTTAAATGAAATTTAATGAAGTTTTGATCATTTAATCTAATAACGTATTATTCTGAAAAAATTATTCACTATTCATTATTATTCAAGAGGGGAAATGCCTGAGCAAATATTCATCAAATTATTTTATATCTTGGCATTTGATCCCTTTTTTGGGGATTAAAGAATACAGGGGAAACCATTTTGAAAAAAACCATGCTTCAATTCCGATACCTCAATGGTGTTGAAAAAACGAAGATAGATTTTAATACTTTGCACCTCCCCGCCGAAGCAGAGTCGGGTGCTAACGTGTGAAATGCGAAGCCCCCTAGAATGTAACAAAATGTTACATCTGTACTTGATAAGCTGACCTCTCAATACTTAAATAAAAGTTACTGATGAAGCCTTAATTTTTAAAAGCTTGGCTTGAAAGACGTTGCCATGAAGACAAGAACAGCTCATATCGGAGACAAATCTCTTGCGAGTTGATTAGGGTGTGTGGATAGTTTAATGTCGTATATCCTATTTTATGTACTTACCCTTCTTTGAAAGTTAGCACATTCAGATCTCTCAATATATTTTCTAAACGTACCAGTGTTGATTCTCAGGATCTTTGATTAAATTTTAACGTTTCTTGCTTTCAGCCATAGCTGAAATCTATTAGTCCAGATCGTGTGTAGATCGGAGCTGTAGAGTTGTAAAGTGGGCTCTTCTATTCCAAATTCAGTGAATACCGCGTAGAGGCTATTAATTTTAGATGTGTCACCTCCAAATGAAGACTTCTGCCAAGGTAGAGACCAAGATGTGTAACTTCATTTGCTTATGGAAGAAACGTATTGTTCATGGTTAGTGGTGGACAATAATACAAGAATCGTAATAATTAATTATTTTTTTTTAACTTTTTTATTAAAATTGAAAAATAAGTCTTATATTAAGTCAAATGTTTCCGACGTTTTTTCGCTTCACTTCGACGATGAAATTTAGACAGTTTGGAATATCCGATTTAGGTCAAATATGCCACGTTTTGTTTGATAACTTTTTTCATTTAGAAAACAATTTCATAATTCCCCGATTGAAAAAGTCATCGTCCCTATCAGTAATTAACCTGATCAACTAATTTTCACAAGACTCTCTTGAGGCCAATTTCTTACCATCAGGAAAATTTTGCAAATGCTGAAATAAGTGATAGTCGCTTAGTGCCAGGTCTGAACTATATGGTGGGTGCGATAGAACATCCCATCCCAACTCTCGGAGCTTCTGACGCGTCATTAAAGATGTGTGCGAACTGGCGTTGTCTTGATGAAACAAAACAACCTTCCTTTTGGCCCATTCTGGCCGCTTCTGGTCGATAACTTGCTTCAATCAGTCCGAATTGAGTGTTTGGTCCTATGGGGGTAGTTCATAGTGGATCCCACCAAACACACAAAACTTTCTTGGCAAAACGATCGCTTAAGCCGTTTCCCCGCGATTGGACCACGTTTTTTTTCGGCTGTTGTACTCGTATGTAAAGCTGCCTTCGATAGCCCGATAAGGGATTGCCTTTACACCATCATGTCTGAGTTCGGTATTCCGGCGAAGCTGATTCGCCTGTGTAGGATGACGTTGAGCAGCACCATCAGCTCCGTCAAGGTAGGAACGAACCTCTCCGAACCTTTTAATACCGTGCGAGGTTTCAGACAAGGCGACCCTCTATCGTGCGACCTTTTCAATCTTGTGATTGAAGGGGTGCTGCGAAAGGCCGGTGTTCATCGTAATGGCACTATTTTCTACAAAATTGTCCAGCTCCTTGCATACGCTGATGATATTGATATTGTGGGACATTGCAAGCGAGATGTCACTGCTGCATTTTCAGCAATCGAAAAGGAATCAGCAAAAGTGGGTTTGGCGGTGAATGAGGGCAAGACGAAGTATATGCTGGTTACGCACAAGGAAACGCGGCGCCTAGGATCCCACGTTATAGCGGACCAATATACTTTTGAAGTTGTCAAGGAATTTATATACCTTGGCACCGCCGTCAACATCGAAAATGAAATCAGCCTGGAGATTAAGCGAAGGATCACACTTGCCAATAGGTGTTACTTTGGGCTCAGTAAGCAAATGTGTAGCAGAGCCCTCTCTCGACAGATAAAACTTACACTCTACAAGACGCTCATCTTACCCGTGCTTCTTTACGGCGCAGAAGCATGGGTTGTGTCGCAGACGGATGCAGCAGCGCTTGGAGTGTTCGAGAGGAAAATTCTTCGCAAAATCTTCGGTCCCGTCCGTATTGGGAGCGACTATCGTATAAGAATGAACCACGAACTGTATGAGCTCTACGGCGACATCGATGTCTTACAGCGCATAACAATACAACGTTTGCACTGGCTCGGACATGTCGTTCGTATGGACGAAGAAGCTCCAGCGAAAAAGGTGTCAACGACGGACGACGAAGAGGGAGACCGCGTCTCCGATGGTAGGACCAAGTGGAGGAGAACCTGTCTACACTAGGTGTAATAAATTGGAGAAGACGCGCTAGAAGCAGAGGCTCCTGGCGAGAGCTCTTGAGGTCGGCTGTAACTCGGTAACGGGTTGTGAAGGCCACCTAAGTTAGTAAGTAAGTACTCGTATATCATGCATTTCTCATTGCCAGCCACAATTCGCTTCAAAAACGGGTCAATTTTGTTACGTCAATTTGTCCAAAAGGTTTTTTTTTGCGATTGTTCGTGTGCGACCCATACATCGTGCTTCTTCTTAAGACCAGCCTTATGCAAATGGCTCCAAATGGTTTTCTAGCTAGTCTAAAGTTCCTAGATAATAGCATAAGTGCTCATGTGCCGGGTCGACTCGATGATTTCCATCATTTTATCAACTTTTGCGACGATGGGACTGCCAGACCGTGGCCTATTTTCGTCATCCACATTACCAGAACTGAATCATTGGAACCACAACTTTGCTGTTGGATTCGATATGTATTAGCTCCATGAACAGCACAAATTTTATTGGCCGCCTGCTCTGCCTTTTAAACTTGTTCGTAGTGGTACTGAAGAACGTATCGAATTTTCTCTTTTTTTACCTGCATTTTGAAAATGTTTTAGCTAAAACTGGCTTCACCACACCAAAATTGACCCAGACCATTTTTCAAGCATAGCGTTTTAAAGAGCGTTATGGTATATCCAATGAAAAAATGAAAATTTTCATAAATAGTTCAATATAATTTTTTATTTATTAGGTGTACAACTTTGCTTCCGCCGATTTTTCCCAATTTTCTCTTTTTTTACCTCCATTTTGAAAATGTTTTAGCTAAAACTGGCTTCACCACACAAAAATTGACACAGACCATTTTTTTAAGCGTAACGTCACCTTTAAAGTGCGTTATGGTATACCCAAAGAAAAAAAATTTAAATTAAAATTTTCATAAATGGTTGAATATAATTTATTATTTATTAGTTGTACAACTTTGCTAGCGCCGTTTTTTCGAAATTCGTTAGTGGCTACATTTACCCATTTTTCCGGTAGTTACCGGATATCATCTCGAAAAATTTATGACTCTTTTGAGGCGATCCACAAATCGATTCTTTCTCTGAATTTTTCATACGAGTGGAAATTCTGGTCAGCTAGACTGTGTGCCATGGATCGAAACAAATGGTAATCCGAAGGAGCAATATCTGGAGAGTACAGCGAGTGAGGTGGTACATCCCATTTAACGTGTCCAGGTATGTTTTGACCGATGTGGCGACATGTGGCCGAGCATTGCTATGCTAAACGATGACTTTATCGTGTCTCTCTTGATACTGTGGTTTTTCCTTCATTGATCGGCCTTTACCTTTGATACCGAACCCCTGTGATGGATTCACCCTGTTTCAAAAGCTCATAGTACTGCACCGGGCTGATCCCACCAAATACCGAGCATACCCTTAGCGCCGTGAATATTCGTTCTGGCCGTTGACATGGAGGCATGTCCAGGCATTCTCCATGATTGTTTGCGCTTGGGATTATCGTAGTGGACCCATTTTTCGTCACCGGTCATAGTTCGATATAAAAACCCTTTCCGAATTAGTCTTTGAAGTACTTGTTCACAAGTGAAGAAAGGACGCTCAACATCTCTCTGCTTCATCTCGTACGGAACCTAATATCCTTGTGTCTGAAACATTCCGATGGCTTAAAGGCGTTTCGAAATTGGACATCTAATAAAATCGCGAAATAATTTTAATTGTAATTGTAAAAATAAAAATTTATCACTAATTTTTGTTTTGTTAATTTAAAATAATTCCCAATGCAAGTAAACTTCACCTGTGTAATGTAAAATTTTTGTGCCTCATTCAAGGATATCATCATACAATGCTGTTCCCATCATAGGTCTCAGTTTCACATACACCGCCGCATCAGAATCCACAAGTTATGACAATCCAAGCGTGTTACCCAAATAATAACATATGTGGGAAAGTTTTATAAAAAAAACCAAAATTCAATGAAAAGGAGTCAATTCGCGTGCCGGTAAAACAGCAAAGAACGCCGACGATTGTTGCGGAAACCCAGAGTCTTACCATTAGGATGTACCTAAGCCGATAACGCAATTGTTGCCATTTTCTTGGTCAAGTTTAATTTGTTTTTCCGCTGCCTTTTGTTTGCAAACAAGCCAAAATATCGTATTACAAGAAAGAATTTTCCTCAGTGAAATGTTTTTTTTTTAGGATTTTTTTGCATAGCGGCAACCTCTGACAAATGAGTTTACGCAAATCCCGATGATGTCTGCACCTAATCCAAGTCTAATCCGATCATGCAAGTGAAGGAGGAGCTGAAAACTGCAGCGAAGTGGACAATGAGCTGAGCGTCGCATGCGCCATTTGTCTATCTTAAATGAACATCGGCGGCTCGGAACGGAAGTGCGGATGTAAATACATATAAATACATATACCTATGTTTTGATATGTCCAGCCACTCAAAGGCCATGATGTATCAAATGACGATTGGATTCTCAATGCAGCTGTTATAAAGTATATATTACATTTATTACTATGAAAAGGTGGTAAATATTGCTTGCCATATATTGCGGCTAATTGAGGGGCGGATAAGTTTATTTGCATTTTGGTTCAACTATTAAGACAGCTCATATGTGTCATGATTGGGAATAAACAATGAGTACATCATACGAGTTACTTTGTGAAGAAGCTATTTATCATTTCAAGAAATTTGTTTAAAAGTTCCACTTTAGGCGCGAATCCAGGATTTGGTCTCGGGGCGGGTCAATTTGTATGGGGCCGAAAAAACCTTATGGGGCTCACTCGGATTTTGATTCTTTGGATAATTCTAAGCAAATTTGCTCAAGAAACTATGGGTCTAAAATGAATTTCGAGTCGCCCACTTTTTCAAAATAGGTTTTTTTCGACATATTCAAAAATCGACTTAGAAATTCATTGAAAAGGCCTAAAATCGATATTTTTTCTCTAGCCAAATGTGAATTTGGGGGTTTTGGGGTCGAGGAATTCATTATTGACATCTATTTTTAATTTTGGGTGCCGCCAGAGGGCGCTTTAGTGTTGGTTTTTGATTTTTTTCGGTTTTTTTTCTTGAAAATTTTGAAAAAGTGGGCGACTCGAAATTCATTTTAGACCCATAGTTTCTTGGGCAAATTTGCTTAGAATTACCCAAAGAATCAAAATCCGAGTGAGCCCTTATACCGAAAAAATTGACCCACCCTAATGCATATATATCAGAACAACTGATAACAGCTACGATAGGGTGGGCCATCTTTTGGTTTGTTTGTTAATTGCATTTTATTCGTATATTTTCCAACAAAATTGGGCAAATGTATTTAGGGCAAGTGGGGTGGACTCGAAATTTATTATTTCTGAGTTGACATTTGAGTATGAAACCAAGTGTCAAATAAACGTCATGACCGACGCTAGCTATGATTTTTCTAAAAAAAATTGCTACCTTCAAAGTTTTATTTTAAGTTTTTGAGTCGCTAAAATTTCAACATTTTCTCGAGTAAACTCAAATGTAAGTATATTTTATTTTATTATTTAGACTCTATACTTCAAAAATGGTAAAGAATTCGTTTCGATTTTTGCAAGCCACCAGCATGACGATGAAATAGTCGATTTCGGGTGAATTCAAAGGTGTAGAAATGAGCCAAATAATTATTTTGAAGATAATTTCAGCACGGATTTCAACTGTTTCTGTGTCAAAATTCCGTGAACTTACAAAAAAAAGCGAAACAAATCCCCATAAGCCGGTTCCAAGTTCTGATGATTTTTTGGAAGTGCTGAAGGCAGTGAAAATCGACAAAAGGAGTGCTCTTTCAGACGGTTTCCCTCTTTTTTATTAATGCCATTTCACTAGGCAACAATTATTTATTTTCCACATTCATTTATTTCAATGTATTATTCAATCTTTTTTTTTTTACAAAAAGTAAAGGATTCCAATGTTTTGTCATTTTTTAACACTTTCGGATACATCCCAAAAAATAACGTATTTGGCATTTTTTGCTCGAAGAACAATCTACGTGACAAAAAAATCTTCGTATCGATCTGAAATTTTGACACAATGCATGGGCCCAGATTCTCATATTTTGGCCAAAACCCTGGCATTTCCATAATAATTTTTTTAGAGAGATGAAATTTTACACACGTGTTTGTAAAGGATTGAGCTATTTTTTATGATTTAAGTTTGAGCCTCTTCAGATTTTTTTAAGATATAGATAATCTAAACCAAAATTGGAAAAAATTAAAAAAAATTTTTAACCTAATTAAAAAAAAAAACTGTTAATTGGAATTGGACCATATTTCATACAGAGGTAGATATGTGCTCCTCATACATTGAAAAAATAGCCTATACCCAAAATATTGAATGGTTTTGAAGTTATAGCCCCAAATAGTTTCAGCTTTCCAAGCAAATTACGAAAAGACGACATCACTAATCCATATGTTTTTTAACTGTTTTAATTTTTTTTTTGCATGCTCTCCGTTTTTACGTTTACGTTTTTTCTTCAAAATTCATCAATTTTACAATTTTTGATTTGCGCCTTTGTAAGTATGCTATAAAATTTTCAAATTGTACATTTTTCTTACATTTAAGTACAACTTTTGGAATGAAAAAAATTAAAGCATACTTTTAGGCAGCTAAGAAATTAAAAAAATAGTACAATTCCCTGGATGTCAATATTTAATATTCAACTTTTAGATACAAAATTCAATTTCCGAAAATCGGGAGGAATTACATTTTGTTGTAAAACATGTGAAGAAATTTATAAAAAATTTTTCGATCAAATATCGAGTGGTAGTCGGAGGCACCCTTAAAGCAAAGTAGTTAAATGATGAAAAACCTATAAAATCTTTATAACTACTCGAATATATTTAAAACCAAAAAGTTTTTCAGCTCAATTTTATTTTTTCTCTGAAGTAACATTTATAAATAATAAAGTGAATGAAGATTTCTTAGCTACATGTATCATGTTAAATGCAGGTTTTTTTTTTCTGTAAATTATCGTAAAAGTAAAAAAATACAAAATGTCATCTTTGATGGCTAATAACTTAAGAACCAGTAATTAATATTTAATATTTCTTTTTTGCATAGGATACATTAATATGTATAAAATTATATTATATTGTCATTGTGTCCAAATTTTGAATTTCGTCTGAAGGGCTTTTGGCCAAAATCAGGCCACGCGGGCCCATTGTGCAATGTAGCTTATTCAATGTCCTGAACGACACAACTTTCAATTTTTTTTTTTTTTTTTTTTTTTTATTTATTTATTTATTGCAAAAACTCAAAAATTCATGTATTTTTATATATTGCATTTATCATATGTTTTATTCTCGCCAATCCAGGATGCAGCTGGAGCCATCATTGGGCATGAACTGCCTTAAGGCCAAATCAGGCCGTTAAAACAATGTTGGAAATGTTGTTAGGGGAATAAATTTATCAACGATCGCCTTTTTAATCTTGTTATTGGGTTTTCATTCAGTAAGTTTTTCGCCAACCTGTTTGTGTGTCTGGTTAGACGCTCATTGTATCGGCTAACGTGCTTGTTAATTTGGATTTCCACGGTATCCAGATTGAGGTCGTGGTGCAGGGTCGAATTTCTTACGTACCAATCGCAACCAGTAATAAGCCGCAATGCCTTATTTTGGAACGTCTGTATACGTAAGCGATTCGAGCGAGCCGCCATACCCCAGATCTGGATAGCGTACCTCCAAGTAGGTGCCACTATTGTGTTATAAAGCGCTCTTTTACATCGTAGAGGAAGAGGACTTTTTTTATTTAGCAGCCAATACATTTTGGTCATTTTAAAGCGACAACTTTTGATCGTTTGGTTAATGTGTGATCGAAATGTTAGCCGCTTGTCGAGTATCACCCCAAGATATTTCGCTTCACTTTGAATGATGAGGGGCTGGCCATCTAGCCATGCTGCGGGTGGAGTCTTCCTTTTTAAAGTATATAAAACCGACTGACATTTGGCCGGATTTAAGGTAACATTCCACCTGCGAGCCCAGCTCTCAAGCAGGTGGATGTATTCTTGTATCCCGTCAGCTGCTTCATACTCGCAGGATGAACTTTCAATTTTGAAAAAAAAATTTGAACCAACTCATTTATGCATGAAAAATAATATCGCCAAAATGGCCGCCGCGCCCTTAAAAAAACGCCAAAGAAAATAGTCCAACGGGGACAACAATAAAAGTAGCCCCATCTTGCTGGAACCATAGCTTATTTGCAACCATACCATCAATTTTGGGCTATAAAAAGTTGGTTATCATGGCTTTGTAGCGATCTGAGTTGAAGGTAAACGCCTGGCCGGCCTTATTTTCAAGGAAGTACAGCACATTGATTCCGCCTGCCCATAATACGCACCAAAAAGCGGTATTTTGTGGATGAAGTGGATTCACGTGATACTCCTTTGGATTTTCAGCTTCCCTTATGCTTATGTTTTGCTTGCTGAAGATGATTTTTGACGAAAACTCATCTGGCTGTTCTCCCATCCAATGAACAAATAAGCGACGCTGTGGTCCGTGGGCTTCAATTGTTGCGTGATTTCAATATCGTAAGTGTGTAAATGCAAATCCGCATGCAAAACTCGACGGAAAGTGGTCCTAGCAAGGTGCAACTCTTGCGAACGATGGCGCGTTGATGTTCCCGGTGACTTGTCGACTCTGGCCTCATTTATATTTTTTTTCACTCTGTACCACTTTTAAGAATTGTTCGGTTGCTAAACGATCCATGACTAAAATTGTGTAGTTTTGAACTGGACATACGTATGTCGAAGAGCATCCACTTTGGACAGGTATGTTCGAATTATGATTGTTTAGCAACCAAACCAACAAATGGCCCACCCTGTAAGAAAACAACTTTGAACTTCACTTTTGGGGGGAGTCCGGACCCGAAAACACCCTTGTGCATCCGCCACTATTCTAGAAGGAACGAGTAAGGCCCCACAGTTTTTATACAAAGATACGGCCAAGGACATTCTTGGGGGCGCCTAATTCTCGGAGATACAGACCATGCGCCCTTTTCAGAAGCGGCATCTTAAGCTTTAGTTCTTCACTAATAGAATTACGACTTTTTTCTGGTTACAATCTTGAAACTTGATACAGGTCATAACAATCGGTTAGGAGTGCATCAGCTGGAGTCCGCCTTAATTTCGGCTTGTGAACAATATTTACCCAGATCGAGAGATTTATATGCATAGACAGAGAGGCGGGCAAGGATATGCCGATACTAAAATGCTATTATTTTTATGTTTGTAGTCTTGTTTTTGTAATACGTGTTTGTGATACTCGGCCGTGTTCCGGAAAACGAATCCGCAAATTTTTTTAGGATTCGTTTTAAAACGAATTTTTTATGTGGTTTGAAATAGAATGTATTGTTGCAAGAGGAATTCGGCTAAAATTTCGACTGCAGCCGTCTACGAGAATGCACTACACGATACTAAATTTCTCTTGCGATAGTAGCGCCATCGGCACTGAGGCTAAGTACTTATCGGACCACCCTCGTATCTAAGCCAATTTCAAGTTAGTGATTGAGAAATATTTTTAATTATTTTTTTTCTGAATCAACCCAAAAAATAGAATGCACAGCTCAAACCGAAAAATGTTCATGTCTTGCATAACAAAATTTCCCTTGTAACAGGAATAGCATAGTCGTGGATAATTTCCCTTGAAAGGTGTAAAGTTGTGCTAACAATGAGCAAGGGAAATATGAGTAGATGGCGACAACAAAAAATTCGGATTTGGGTGCTAGCAAAAACGAATTCGAATAATCTTGTTCGTTTTGTTTTTTTTCGTTTTCTGGAGCTCTGCCGATTATCTTCATTGCTTAAATAGTTACGATGTGTTTTGCAGAACATTGACAAAGCCTTACCCGTCTCTACAATCAAAAAAAATATGTGATCAAAAATAGTCGATAGACAGTTTTGGACCTTACTGAAGTTGTTGGAATATCCAAAGAATCAGTCAAGACAATTTTAAAAGACAACTTGACTCTTAACCCTTTGTTTTATTTATATGAAGTTTGGTTTTGTTTCGTCGCCTTTTTCGTTGCTGCGTACTGGCCTTGAGAAAAGTCAAACCTTGTTTGGTTCCAAACATTTTTTGAAAAAAAATGGCGTCGCATTAATGTAACCGTTTAAAATGGAAGTCATTTCCAGTAAAGAACTTCTGCCCATTCCAGGCCAATTTAATCGCATAAGTCCGGTGTATTGGGATATATAGAGCATTGCATTGGTTTCCCTTTTCTGTGTTAGTCATAATAATCGATTTATTACAAACATACCTTTAATTACTAAGGGTCAATATTGCAGCTATAAAGATATTTAGCCGTATCTTATCTCTATATAATAAAAATAAGTACTAGCTTTGATTGATTGATTTTTTTGATAAAAATTAAAAATTAATGATTAGCCCTAATACGGGTAGTCCTTTCAAAAATATGATACGCTGCGGCTTGCACTTTCATCCAAAGCTCTTTTTCGCTTTGATTTTTTTCAACCCCATAAATAAAAATTATTGAATCATAGTTAAATAAATAAATAAACGAAATAAATATTCAAATATAACAATAAACGCTCGCTTGGCAGCACTGCCACTTTATACTGTGTTTAGTTGGCAACGCGAGCATGGAATTTACAGCGCCACCTGCCGTTAAAACTGCAGACCACAATTTAACTTTTTGTATTTCACTCGCGTTTTCAGTTGTTTTATTGGACAACAAAAAACTTGGAAACATAAATTATTTAAACAATTTACTAACAATGCTACGTGCAAATATTTAGCTATAAATAACAATTTGACTCAAATTCAAAAACCACATTCAAATTAAATACTTTACCGCCAAGATGGGCAGCACTGTCAATGCACATTTCTTACACTTGGCAACGCCGTGACACTACATTACAGCGCCACCTGGAGCTTAGCATGCACATAAGTTGGCAGCGCCACAATTGATGCAACCCTGCCTCGCCATCTTTCTTTTTCGGTAGATCCGCATACAAGTGACAAGGTGAGCAAATAGTTTTTGCTTTAAAATATATTAAATGCAGTGCATAAAATATTAAAACATATTAAATAAATAGTAAAAGTGTTGCTGCTTATAGTGCGCACAAAATGTCTGCAGCAGCTTATTGCTAAATAGTAAATTCCAGTGCACAAAGTGTCACACGTGTTTCCCTAGCAGAGGCTTGCCGAAGAAGCAGACAGAATAAATAAATTAATACAATTTACTTGTTTTGGGTAATTGCAGAGCACATCAACATGCAGCTTTTCGTACGTGGTTTTGAAACTATTGAGGCCCTTGAGGTCGCCCAAGATGCCACCATTGCTGGTATCAAGGTATGTACTACAATAGCGCCAACAACAACAAATTTGTCGCGCGTATTGCGTTTCGCCTTAACCTAATTTTAATTTGTTATTTATTTGGTGCACAATGCAGAATCAAATTGCCCAGCTGCATGGCTTTAATGCTGAGGAAATCAGCCTCAACTGCGAGGGTGCTACCTTGACCAATGAAACACCCGTCACAGCGTTGAGCTCCTTCGAGTTGGATATTACCATTCCCATGTTGGGTGGTAAAGTGCACGGCTCTTTGGCGCGTGCCGGTAAAGTCAAGGGTCAGACGCCCAAGGTTGAGAAGCAGGAGAAGCACAAGAAGAAGACCGGTCGCGCTAAGCGCAGGATTCAGTACAATCGCCGCTTCATCAATGTTGTGCAAGGATTCGGCCGTCGTCGTGGCCCCAACGCCAACTCAGCTTAGAGAGTGTATATTTATGATTGTAAATGAACGATGAACAGCAGCGCTCTTTTTTTATTGTAAAATGTTCGCGTAGAAATTTCCAAAAGTTAAATACAACTTATTTTACAAACAAATTATGCTGTAAAAGAAAATTTGATGAAAGTGTTGTACTAATATACTCTTGTAAGGTGCTTGTATAGTTTTTTGTGACATTTGTAGTAGTTTTTATTGTTTTGTTAAGAACAAATTTGTAAATAGTCATTAAGTCAAGTCTGTCTGTCTGTACTTGCCCATCTAGACTATGTGCTCTTTGCGAAAGATGAAACTTTTTAGTTTCAAAGTTGTATCTTAGCTGAAGTATTACTAGTACTACTTATATTCTTGACTCCTAAGTGGAGCCATATATCCTCATTGTTGCGTACATGTATGTAACGTGAAATTAGTACCTCCAAATCCTCTGTGCTGGCTGCCGTAGCAGAGGGATTGACCAATAATTGTTGGGTACCCCTTGGAGACATTGTTTCCATTTTTTTTTTTGTTCTATGTTATTCTGGCATATTTTATGATGGGCTCAAAGATCTTTAGCTAAAAGCCGCCCCTGACATGGAGGGAAAAAAAGGCATCAGGATTTGTTGTGGACTGCTGTTTGCTTCAGGACTTTAGCTATGCTACCGCTGGCATCGCTCTTAGATTCATCGCCACTAATGATCCCCCTCACCACGACAAGGTCCGACAATCCACGAGGAGTACCTGAAGTATACTAGCACACAATCGAGTTTTTAAGCAAATTAACTATTAGTGTACCCGATTTTTTTCTTAACCAAATGGGAACACAGAACTCTTATCATTTGATACGATTTTTTTATTTTTAAGGACTTAAAATTACAAGGAGTGACATTTTTTAAAAAATTATAAACTAGCTTAGGATTTAAAGCGGTGGCTGCGATGATGATGCTAGTCTAGATGTTCAAGTGTTTTTGAAATAATTAAGTCAAATCGTTGTTGATTTTTTAGATTTCAGCTATGTGATTTATATGTGTAGGGATTTCAATTGGATTTCCATTGCCAAACTTCCTGAAGTAGACATCAAATTATTTATTTAGCTTATCAATAAATCTAAGAACTAGCTTAGTGCAGTGCTGGCTATCGCAGGCTCGTCTGCCATCTTTAAATTTTAAGTGAGATGGTATATATTTGTTGATCTAATTAGTGTTTGAATAGTTTAAGCTCTTAGGTTGCCAGGATGCCCATAGCATTAATGTTTTTAAAGTGTTGTTTGCGAAAGTGTCGGAGAGTAGGGAATGGATATTGCCTTTGGCGTGCTTACATACGGCGCATGCGTTGGGTATTGTTTTAATGATGAGGTGTAGGTGGGTTAAATGGGTGTTCCACATACTTACTCTGGTAAACTTAATTTAGCCAGTTCCAGCAAATAAAGTGGTTTTTAAGAAGTCATGAAGTTATTTTGGATTTGTAGATTGGTACCAGTTGTATATTGTAATGATTTTTGGAAAGGAAGCGTTTGATAGACGTTTTGGTTTTGTTTTAGGAAACGTGTATTTTTGGGTGACATTTGTGCTGCTGTATTTGCAAGTTTGTCGCTTTTGATGCCGGAGTGCCCAGAAATGCACATTATTTTGAATTTTAGATTTTTTTTTATTAGAAGGCTACGAGCGCTGGAAGGGCAGTAGTCTGTGCTATTGATATTGCAAGGGCCGGAAAATATTAAATATTTGACAAGTTTATTTTTGTGTAAGTTGAGTGCAAATGTAATTGCAATAAATTCGGATGACAGTACAAATGAATACATAGGAGTCCAACTTTTGTTATTAGATTTTCGGTTGTAAAAGCAAATGTAGTGCCTTGTATAGCAATTGCGAAAATGGGTTGATAATAGGGAAACAAGTTGAGATAGTCGCTAAATTTTTTGTGATATACTTAAGGATGCGATCTTTACTGATGGTTCGAAGACGGATGAAGGCACAGGAGCGGGCGTCTACTCGGAAGAGCTTGCAACACGTCTTTCATTCCGTTTTCCAAATAGGTGCAGTGTGTTTCAGGCCGAGATATACGCGGTCTGGCAAGCGGCAAAACTGATACAAACTTTGGATGATAGTCTGAAAACCGCGTCTATTTTTGTCGACAGCCAAGCTGCTATCAAGGCTCTGTCATCGCACACGATAAAGAGTAAACTTATTCGTAACACCGTGCTACTTGGAAACCAGGGGGCAGACGAGTGCGCTAGTAAAGGAACAGCGCTACCTCATCTGTTACGGTTATAGTAAGACCCCTGCAATATGTAGTTTCGGAGATTACGATTATGATTAGTCAGATCCGAGGCAGAACGAAACTGCCATTAGCGGCCCATTAATATACGAAGCACGACGAGGACGAGTCCCACGGAAATAGTATTTGCGACAAAGATTTTGGCTGAGGTAGGCATGGTATGGAATAAATGCAATATATGGGACTTGTGTTACCTCACCTACTCTCCGTTTACCTTTCAAGGTACCAGCGCTAAATATTACTTCACGCGGGGGAAGAAGGCGTGAAGAACTCAGCTTGTTTCTCGTCTATAATTTAAATTGTTGGGCTGGCGCTCAGCGCGGCACAACGATTCGATTATACATATCTGCTGCATGTATCAAAAATTGTTCATATGTGTATAAAATATAATCTGAGTGGCTGGCATTTGATTTTTTGTGAGGTTTAGAATAATTGAAGACCACAGGTATACTACCTTGATCAAAAATTTACCGGAATCATCACCGTGTGGCGCTTTCAGTCACCCGATTTCATGTCTCTTTTTTTCTTAAATTGCCACACTCTATTCTTATGTCAGCGCTTGATCCAATTCTCGAAACATTTTTTATAATCGGTTTGCGGTATGGCCATCAGAGCCATCTTCGATTTTTGCATGACCTCATCTCGGGTGCTGTAACGCGTTCCACGGAGCGGTTTCCTGAGTCGGCCGAATTTTTGAGCAAGGTAGTATATGGGTAATATAATCTGTTCGATAGTGGACTTGTATTTATTTTTTTTTCGAGGCTTGTAGTTTTAATTACACTAACAATTGGCGAATTTAGCTGCCTTCAAAGAGTCTATTATTTATTGGTTTGGTTCTAAACGCTCCGAGGGAAAGCCTTCTAGCAGTGTTTAGGGAATGAATTGAATCTACATAGAGTAGATTAATTCTCCAAATTGAGCATTACTTTTCGAGTTATTAAGCGGAATTCGTGCATACGATTTTTTTGTGTAAAAGGATTAGGAAAGTTAGGGTGTTAACTAAAGATCAGAAACAGCATTTTATTTATTCTCAAAATTGATTATGCAAAAGAAGGGATGTCTAAGTGTAAACCTAAGGCCTAAGGTTATCCTGAGCCATTGTTGTAGTTAAAAGCTATCTTGACCAAATTATTATTATTCTGCAAAACGATGTTAAATTTAGCGGACATTTTGTAGCTTATAAATTTTTGGCCTCTTGGGTCTATATTTTAAAGATACATCGGTTTAGATGAAGTTTTCTACAATGTATGTCCATCCATAGCTTTAGTTTCCTAGGATCTTCATGCTTTTAATTAGCAAATGCATTGCGCTTCCGTTGCTGTGCCTGCACATGCAGCCGATAATACCAAAACTCAATGAAGGCCACAAAGAGCGCAATTAAGAAACCAAAGAGCAACACCAAGAAGCAACCTTGCATATCATCCAGGTTAACCTTATGGTTCGTAATCTGGCGAAATACATTTTTGCCATTGCATTTAGCCATGGAGGGCAGATTAATCTTGTGCCAGCGTTCAATGAAGCCCATGCGAAACATGCGATCAATTTGTTTATTTATAAGATGTAGATAGGCGCTGCTCGTGGGCACAATCAATGCAATTTGCTCGTCCACAAAGTCCTCTTTGCCCAGTGCAAACTTGCATTCCTTATCGCGCTCGAAGTGCTGCTGAACAATTAGCTGCAGATTGATGCGCCAATCAATATTGATGCGTCGTCCAAGCTTGACGGCAGCTACATCTTCATCCTGTACGTTGCCGTAAACAATGGCACGTTCCATATAGCGGTGGAAGTCCTGTCGCGTGGTTGCCTGTGAGTACTTTTCAAAAAAGGTGCCATTGCGTATACCGAACTGCACTATCTCATTGTGACGATATAGTTGGTTTAAAAAGTCTAGGCCTGGCTGGAACTTGGGAAATGTAAGAAAGGCAACCAAATTTCCGCAGTAAGTGGTAACCAGCACTATGACTACAATCCACCAGAAGCCAACCACCAGGCGACCGCTGTCTGCCTTGGGTAGGTACATGCCACCTGTATCAAAGATAACAAACGTAGACGGGATTACGTTTAAATGGGAGCACTGCATGAATGATCAAGTTGGCGATGCCACTTCTCTGCACTACTGCTTGCTCTTCTACTCTTATAGTCGGAATTTAAAGTTGAAAAAATAAAAAAATTTCCCTTGGGTCTAAAAACTTACCCTGCTGCAACAAGGCGCCATAAATATACCAGTAACAGTTCTTGACAGTCATCAGTCCACTGATTTGCAACTCCTGTAGCGGCACGAGACGATTGATGACGTACAGCATTGGTGCAGTGACTGTCACAATACCGGCCAGACAGGCCCAAGTTTCCAAGGTAAATGGCGCTGTAAACAAATAGATGCGACTCACCTCATCCGGTTGTCTAGATATAAAGGAATACTTTTGTACGCTCACGGGCTGAGTGTAATTGAAGAGCTTCTTCTGCGGCTCATCGACAGTTGCCGCCACGGCGGCCATGAAATACTGTAAGGCATATAGAATTAGTGAAAATCCTGGTAGGTGAGAAAGGTAGGGACTTGTGTGCTTTTGGCTGAGAGTTTTTAATCGGGAAACAATCAAATGATATATGTTAGCTTTAGAAATCATTTGAACAATATTTTTTCGTTGGGGGCGCGAACTCATTTTTCAACATACATTTTATTGAAAATTTTTATTTTTTATACGAATATAATCCCAGGGGGTATTGATCCCCCATTAAAGGAGGATCACAACTATTTTCCCAAAAATATATGACATTTCTTCAAGTTTATTCAAAAAAAAAACAAAAACAAATAGCTCCAGAATGGAATGGAGGGAATGGAATATTAAAATATGTTTTAACTTGTATTATTATAGAGCAATATTCAAAAGTTACAAAATTAAAGAATTTGAAACTTTCCTCACAAGCTTGTAAAATGTCGAAAAATCTACCTACAAAGGCTAAAAGTTCAAGTTTTAGTAAGATTAACATATTTTTTAAAGCATATTTTTTTTATAATATTTTATCATTATATCATTACTTTTTGAGAAAATGAAATATGGCGAAAATAAGTGAAGGACGCCACTTTTTTGGTAGATATCTTCGATTTTGATGATTTTTACATATGTTATAGAGCTACTAGAGAAAAGTAAGCACGTAAATTTTTATTAAAAAAATAAATTTTTATCGATTTATCGATAACTGAATATTGCATTTTTCATTTTTAGACTTTTCTTTGACAACCCATATCTTCTAAACGAATAAAGATATCGACAAAAAATTTTTTTCGTGAAATATAAAATTTTCAATTTGATATATGTATTTCTTAACAATTTATTAATTTATTGTAAAATTCAAAAGAAATCAGCCACTTTAAAAAAAGGGTATAAAAAAGCTATTAAAAAAAATTTGAGTAAAGTTACAAAATATTTTAAAAAATTTTCCTTTTTTTGTGTCATATTTTGTCGTGCCCATATGTCAAAAGATTTTCGACGATTTTCAACTTTCGACGGTTTTAACGTTTTTTTTTCTAAAGAGAAAGATGTTTAAAAAGCTAGAATGACTAAAATTTGAACTTTATCTGGATTTTAATTTTTAGTGCGAATTTCAGATGCTCTAAGAAGGCAAAAAGAAAAGTGTCATGTGAATAGACAACATAATTAGTTAGATTTTCGAATTTCAAAGAAACTTACCAGAATAATATTAAAAATACAAACAATAAGTTTAACCTCAACTTGAAGTAAAATTCTGTTGGAATTGGGGAGAGATAACAACTAAATTTTTCTACATTTTTAGTTTTTGAGAGAAGACAAAAACTTTGTAGACAATTTTATTAACTAGATCTTGACGGGACACTTTTTAAGACAAAAATAACCAATTTTCAGGTCGTGAGATATATTTGAGACACATCTTACATATTAAACTTACCCGGTCGCCCTGCACAAGTTCCACCACCTTAAAGGGTATGCGATATGTCATAGAGCCCACCAGTTCATCCTAGAAAATAAAATGTTTAAGGACAATTCTAGGATAGCCAGTTTTTATACTTACACTCTCATTAGAACTCAGACTATAGGCATAGTCATCCTCCCAGGTATTGGCTTCTGTCAGGATATATGTAAAGTTCAGAGCTCTACTTAATTCTTTCAATATTTCCATGACAATACCAGTGTGCTGCACTATGGCGCCTCCTTTATCTCTAGTAAGTATTTGCCAAGGTGGATTCTTTGAGCAATTTGAACCAATATATATTATTAAGTTTATATTCCTGATTCAAAGACTCACATGCACGGTTACCACATTCATAGTAATGTTACGGAAATGATGCTCCATATGTGGAAAGGTCAGCTCTCCACAAACAAAGCCCAATAATGGACTCCAATAGCCAATGTTGAGGAACTCAAAGTTTTTGTTTTTATTCATACGCGTGGGAGCTAATATACATATGTGTCCTTACAATGAAGTTGCGTCTCTAAAATTAAGTGTTACTTACCCTGGCGGTACTTGCTATTTTCCTGACTCTTGCCCCAAGTTATGGCTGTCTCTATGTGCCATTTTGCGCAGCTGGCGCACTTGCTATTGGCTTTGAGGTAATCCTTAATAATAAGAACAAAATATTATTAACAAAATATAACAAAAATTGAATTTTTAGGACATACCTTCATGTGGCTCAATATTATGTCCTGCTTCTCTCGCTTGGTAAAACGTATGGCCTCCCATTCTTCATCGGATATTTCATCGTGTATGGATTGCTCCTTATGCTTCATGGTCAAAATTGAGTTAACAAAGGCCATGCATACCTCCGTAATGGTACAGTTTAAGGTATCCTCGCAGTCCGATTGAGTTCCGTTCAAAGCAAATGCTATATTAGCACCCTCCTCCAGATTAAGAGTCACTGTATTGGCATCAAAATTTCCACGCTGTTCCTCCAACACAAAGAACATCCATTGATTGTTCACATGAAACATGCCTAAGCTCTCCGCAATCTCAATTATCTCCTCATGGAATTTGGAGATGATTAGAAACTGCTGTTGTTTAAGTTCATGCCTTGAAGGAGCAAACTGATGTAGAATCTGCCGCAAGGCGCCGCGTTTTTTTTGACCAAGCAAGGAATCATTGATTTTATTGAGCATCAGCGATATAGGTGATATATGATTGATGGTACTTTCGTGTACTATGGACTTGACCAACATGGCGTTGTCATCAACTGTAGATAAACCATAGAATTTGCATGACTGTTTACACTTACTTTGCAGGTGCCTGAGATTTGGAACGTCTTAACTGTGGACTCACTTTTTGCTTAGAAATTTTAAAAGATTTAAATAAGTTCTGCATAAAAATTATGCGATCATACGTGTACAATTTATAACCGAGGAACCAAAAAGTAATCGAAAGCATAAATAAGTAATCCCAACTAGAACTCTTTGGTAGAGACCTCTGAATTACAAATTCAGCAGTAAACTGTCTAATGCACTAAAGTGATGTTCTTAGTTGAAAAATTCAGACTATGTATTCTAAAAGTAGTAAATATGTTTTTTAACTTGATTGACCGTACCCAAACTACGTGACCGAATTTTTGCACTTTTTAACACCCCCCTTTCTCCCCCTCGGTAACCAACCGTAGTATATAGAAACCCCTCTGTAGTTGTCACGTAGTCAGTCATTCGTAAGTATGATTTAATATAATATTAATAATAATAATATTATTATATTTAATAATAATTTTTTTGTTCGAAGCAATAAGTAAAAAAAAAAAAAGTCCACATTTCCCTAGAAAATTTGGACTATTTGTGGTACCAATAAGTAACAAAAAGTGGACTATTTCTATACAGAATATTATTGTCTACGTGACATACGCGCTTTTTTCGAATAATTTTCTCTCTAATAAAGACTACTGACCAAAATACATAATTTTTTCAAAGCATTCCTGGTCTCAAAAGCAAAATGGGTATTGTCCCGAAGAAGATGCTTGGGAGTATGAACACGCCGACGGAATTCAAGGGTATTTCCGAAGAAGATACTCTATACTCAGATTCTTGTGAGTACGAAGCCGCCGATGGAATTGAGGAGTATCTCCACGAATTTGAGAATTGGACCAACCGTTGGAATAATAGCTTCAATAGAAGCAAATCTGTCAATGTTGAGCCCATGTCGCTGGGAACGTCAGCCAGTCTGGACTAGCACTTCATCAAAACTGTTGCGATGTGCTATAGCAAAAGGGAACGACTCCTCCGCTGGATTCGAAATAAACATAGCATATAAACTTGTGGGAAGGGTTCCAGTATGAAGACTAAAAGGAGATGCCTCTGACAACTTTCTGGCAAAAAGTGACTAATCAAAAAATACCCTCCCCACGGGATTACTCACAATTACTTGACCTCGGCGTAAGATGACACAAATTGGCAACATTAGATGAGACATTGAAAAACTTGAAAAATGGGTAACCCTGAAGAGGTAGATCCCCTACGCAATTATCTTCCTTGTTAGCAACTTACACTGATACATTTTTCGTTTTGATTCCTTGGCTGTAATGTCTTTAAATTACACAGCCACACAAAAAAAAGTGCCGTGGTCTCGGGGCAAGGTATATGTTTTCTTAAGTATTTCGACACCCTGAATCCGAATCTGCTAAGAGGATTGGAGCAATGGTTCTAGGTTCTATCCCAAACTCAAAAAACCCCAAAAACACTTTTTTCGAGACCGGTTGTCCGGCGATGTGTTTTTTATCTCTTTGGGGGGAATCCGTTGAATCCGAGTCTGAACAACCCCAGCATGTTAGCTAACCTCCAAAATAGCTATTTTTATGTGTTTTTTCGAGGTTATGTCAGAGCTTGAAAATCGATTTTTTTGTGTGGCATAACCTCGAAGGACTGTTTAGCCTATATGTGACTCCCCCAGGGGTGAACCGGTACAACCTAACCTAACCTGGAAATACTGCATAAAGAATCTTTTTAGAGTCCTGATGTTCGACGATATTTTCTAAATGTTTTAGGGTCGCTGATACCGAATCTGAGGTAAAAAAAAACTCAGCGCCTTATAGATCTAAGATAACCACCATAATAACTCGTTTTAAGGTGTTTTGTGAGGTTATGTCAGAATCCTGACGTTCTGGTGTTTTTTGCGGACTTAAAATCGATTTTTTTCGTGCGGCGGTGTTATTACATAATCTCAAAACGCCCCATAAAGAATTTTTTAGAGTCCTGAAGTCCACGATATTTTCTTAATGTTTTTAATGTCGCTGAATCCGATCAAAAAAACTCTGCGCCTTATAGTTATAGGATAACCACTATAATAATTCGTTTTATGGTGTTTTTTTTTAGATTATGTTACAACCCTGGTGTTCTTGAATTTTTTGGAAAATTGATTTATTTTGTACAACATGTCTTACTCGTTTCCGTAGCAAAATAACAATTTTTTCATGGAAAGGATTTCGAGATATTTCGAAAAAAAACACTTTTCGAAAATAAAAAGATAGTAGTAGTAGTTCTGAGACAGTGAAAACAAAGCTTAAAGGCCCATACGCAGTTCGAAAAATTTCGCACGGAATGACAAAACATCATATAAAAAATAATAACATTTTATATGAAGTTTTGCCATTCCGTGCGAAAATTTTCGAACTACGTATGAACCTTAAGGAAAATGTAATATATATTTACGTATGGATTGATCCAACAGCACTATTGCCGACTTCCATTTTAAAATCGATTGAACCTTGGCGTCGAGCACAATCTGTGGCAGTTCATCACCGTGATCCACCATGGGAATCTTTATTTGTTGGATATGACAAGTTAAAAAGCCTTTTTAAAGCGATTTAGATAGACCTTAGCTTACCATTAGTGCGCGATCTACGGGTAGACGTGGACAATCTGAATCGGTTATGGCTATTAAAAGCACCGCGGTCTCCTGTGTATTCATATAAAATCTCCAGGTGTTCTCGCAATCGGTAATGGTTATTGCCGCCAGAAAATCTTACCAAATACAAACGCTTTCAAACAGTGGTTTGTTGTTGAAGGACGCCGCAAAACTTACCCTTCTTAAGACGCACCGAGTTCCAGGTAAAGTAATCCACATTAATGCTAGTTTCGCCCAGTTTTTCACGCTTAATATCTTCGAGTATCTTTCTAAAGTGTGCCATTATATTTTGGCCATGTACTTGCATATAATCATGATCCACAACGACAGCTGAAAATTGTGTTTGAATGATATGGATTTCTCATTATTGTTAGCAATTTACCCAAAGATGCATTGGAGGTAAGGAATGAAGAAAAGTCATTGCCCGCCACAGTGGAAAAGTGCAGCAGACAAAAAAACGCGATTAGAAACGTAAACCTCATATCGCTTGTGGCGTTGAAAACCGACTAAAGCTGAAAGACACTCAAAGGATACCAAGTGGATTTTGTTTGGTAGCATTGTTTTGCTTGCCTGCCGAAAAACCAATTAAAATCTAGAAATTGGCGTGTTCGAAGCCTAGAAGCATTGCGGCTAATGAAAAATTCAAGAACTGTTGGGAAAGCTGAAAACGAAAGTGGAAAACCGCTGCGGTTATGCATTGATTGACATATTGCGGTTAGACGTTGAAATCCTCGCTCCAAAATGTCAGGCAATGTGGTGAAATATTGCTGCAGGTGTTTTTTGTTGTGTATTCGGGATATTTATAGTAAATCGTAAATCGTAAATCGTAAATAGTAATTAAGTTGTTAGTCTTTCGGTTTGTTTTTTTTTTTTTTAACAATTTTATTTAGTTGTTTTTATGAAATTGTTCATTAAATTGCCTGTAACTTTTACAATCTTATACTTAGTGTGTGTGGTAGGGGAGGCTTTTAGGGGTTATTCATTTTTATTTATTTCTTGTCTAAACTAAGTAGAGTTATGCTTAGGTTAAGGTTACTTGCTAATTCCATAAATACGGTAAGACAAAAATTTGTTATGTTTTGTTGTTGTTGTTTTTGTTATTGTGTAAATTGTGCCATATACCGCTATATGATTTGTTTTATATATATATATAAGAAATATATATTTATATATAGTATATATATACTATATTATTAGCTACAATTACAACTATAGTACAATTCCCAAAAATGTTTGTCAAATATAAATGCATACGATTTCGTTTTGTTATATGTTAATATGTATAAGTTTATATGTGTCTATGTATCTATGTACTTATGTTTGGGTTATTAATTATTGTGTATAAAGTATATACTAGCTGCTTATTGTTGCGAAAAGTGTACATATGTATATAAAATTATATATCATATTATATACGCTTTTCTTTCGTTTTATACAGCTCAGAAATATGCCAAAATATATTAGTATTTATGATTCTACAGTATTTTATTTGTTTGTATATAGCCGAAAATTTTTGAGCTCTTTTCCTGACTAACAGACCTGTTCCGGTTCTCACTTTCGTTAAGATTTTGCAGCAAATGATTTTGTCTACTATTTTATTTGGTACGCGATTTTGCGGTTTGAATTCACTTTCACTTTGAGCAAGTGAATTTAATTCTAATAATTTTTGATTATTTTAAATATAATTAAGCATGATACAAACAAATTTTTTTTATTCCCTAAAATTTTTATAAACAATTTTACTTTATTGTTACTAGCTTTCTGGAACTCGACAACTCACAATCATTACCTTAGCCAGTTTGCGAACTCTTTAAGAAAAGTGTTTATATCTTAACCGACTTGTAAAAGTAGAAGATTATACCAGGGGCGTATATAAAATTTTGCAGTGAGTGGTCTGATCCGGATTCCATGGGCCTTTTTCCTACTTCCATATAAGATTTCAAACAGAAATTCATTTAAGTTCCTCCCAGAATATTGCTTCTAACCGGCTTAAGCCAGGGGCGGACTCAAAAATTTTAAGGCATATATGGGGGTTAGGTTTTAGATTTGCTTAGTCACTATAAGAGTTTTAGAGATTCGTTAAATCATACACCTAGGTCCTCTCCCTGAATATTGATTGGCAAGTCAATTACTTTTTATAAGTTTATACCAGAGGCGGATCCAAAAATGTTGAGAAAAAGCTGGGGGTTAGGTTCAAGTTTCTTTTATAGTGTGATTTCTAAGTTTCGGTACAGTGATTTTAAACAATATATTTTTAAGATAATTGGATCCAAACACCCAGGTCCCTGCCCCAAAATCCATTCCTTCCATGGGCGATTTGTAGACTTGTTATCCCAAAATCTCTATTAATTCAAAGCACCGCCGTTCCAATTCGGC
Source organism: Chymomyza fuscimana (assembly GCA_949987675.1). Lineage (NCBI taxonomy): Eukaryota > Metazoa > Arthropoda > Insecta > Diptera > Drosophilidae > Chymomyza > Chymomyza fuscimana. The sequence continues at coordinate 120,013,204 of OX465088.1, read as the reverse complement.
TATAAACTGTAGGTCCCTGTTCTCTTCGAACATGCTCCGCCAAATGGCGACTGACAAAATAGTCAGCCAGGGAAATTATTTTTAAGTCAATTGAAGAGAAATTCTTTTAAATCGTACGCCTAGGCTTTCTCACTAAATATTGATGCTCATCATCGGCTTATACCAGTGGCAGATCTAAAAATTTCAAGAGAGGGGTAGGGGACAGGTTTAAATTTCTTAATATTGTGATTTCGGGCTGAGTTTTATAAAAATTACAGGGATTTATAGTAATATTTTTTTCCAAATATTTTGATCCGGATTCCCAGGGCCCTCCCCCTAAATCCACTCTTGAAATATTTGGTTTGTAGTCTCGCTGAGATTAATTGCTTATGAAATTAAAGAAAAGCCCATTTTTCTTAGGCCTAGGCCTCTTCCAGGGGTTAATCAATAAATTGTAAGCAATTGCTTGGGAAGGCTTTAATCTCATTTACAATGTGATTTTTGGCTTATTTTTAAACTAAAGGGATTTTTAGCCATACTTTTTTAAAAAATATTTTGGGACAATACGGATTTCCAGGGTCTTTTCCTCTGAATCCAGTCCTGCCATGGACGATTTGTAGACTCGCTAATACATTGATTAGGCAATTTAAGAGTCCTTTGTTTGAGTTTCGTTAAATCGTACCCCTAGGGCCCTTTTACTGAATATTGCTTAGACAATTGTTTGCCATAAGCTTGTTCTAGGGTCGGTATAAAAAATTTGTATTGTTGGGGGTTTTGTAAAATTTTTAGTCACAGAGCAATTTTTGACTCAGTTTTATATAAACTAATGCAACTTTTTAGAAATTCAGAAACTTTGCGGGTGGCCCGGCTCTCAAAGGCACTTCCCCAAATGCAGTCCCACCATAGACGGCTTACTATCTGGCTCAGATAAATGCTTATGAGTGATCATTTTGAGTTTCGTAAAAGCGTACCCCAAGGACCTGCTTGCTGAACGTTGTTAGGACTATAGCTTGTCTTATATCAAGGGCGGATCTAGATAAAAATGTCGTCGATTTCTAATACCATTGACAGTGTGATTTCTGACTAGGTTTTATAAAAACTAAATTGACTTTGTTAAAAAATCAAATTCTTTGGAACCGGCCCTGAATCCACTTCTGTCTCAGAAGGCTGATAGTCTCGCTTAGATGAATGCTTGGAATATTTTAGTGAAATTCTTTAAAATTTCGTTAAATTTTTGTGTCTTCAAAATCGCATTAATAAAAGTGAGCACTGGAACAGGCCTGCATGTTTTATACGCAACTCCAACTTCTTCGCTGTCTTGTATATTATATAAATATGTAGTTATATATTGCACGTTTGTTGTTGACGTTGTTTCTTCGATTTTTGCATTTTTGTTGGTACATTATCCAAAGTATTCGCCATCTAGTCTTACTTAAACCCATTCATCCCGGGTTTATGACTTTTCTCATTCATTCAGTATGGCACTTAAACGCTCCTCGACGGCTACTTTGCGTGACTTCCAAACAAACTCGCAGACAGCTATGACACAGGCTACGCCCATGCCGCCCATTAGTACCACAAACACGCCTCCCACATTGGCCAGACCCAGCTCATTGGCAGCCGATGATGATTTGGAGGTTTCTACGCGACATTTGCCACCGCCGCGTTTCTCTTTCCACCATTTTGTTTTCAGTATGTGCAACTTGCCCTCCTCCTGCAGCTTGAGTATAACACTATTGATGGCAGTGCGATAGGGGGAGTCTACAATTTGAGGTCATTAGTTTGTTATAATAAAAATTATAATACTGGTTGGGACTTACTCGGTGGTGTAGCTATGCCATAGCTTTTAGTGTCTAACATGCCACCGACTTGTGTCAGTTCACAATTACGTTCGGTAACATATTCAATGGAGGTAGATTCCATAAGAAATGCATAGGAACCTTAAAGTTTGCCAAGCGATTAAATTGGAAAACTTGAAAAATTTCCAAACTTGATCTTACCTTTGCCTTTGGCTACGCGCTCCACGCCCTCGCCATTGCTGGATGTAAAAACAGAGGGGCGTGCCGATTCCATAAAGGACCACATGCGTTGATATGTTGAGATTTTGGAGTCCTGAAAACAGAAGAGCAAATTATTGATTTGAGGCTAAAAATCATTTCTTTCCGGCGGTTCCGGAAATTTTTGCTGCTTGTAAACTGACAGTATGTATTATGGTAAATAGATTTAAAACCCACCCTAAAGAAGGCTGCTGTGCTGCCGCCTTTTAACGCTCCGTACTTAATGCGCGTTTGCTTGGCCAGATCTTCGGCGCTTTCGATGGGCGAGTCCATGCGCTCCACTGTCAAAAAGGCAGCCAAGTTGGCAGTGTATGAGGAGATCATAATAAGCGTAAAAAACCACCACATGCCTGCTACCAATCTTGTGGATAAGGCTCTGTCGAAAAGATAGAGGCATTATAGGGCTTCAAAGAAGTCTAAAAGGAACACCTACTTGGGCAGGAAGTCACAGCCCTGCTGCATGAGCGAGCCAATTGCAAACCACATACAGTTCATCAAAGTAAACTGACTCTCAACTTTTTCACCATGAGCATCTACGTAATTGGGCCACTCATAGGGTGTAAATCTGAAAGATAACAAAATTTAAATACATAGATACTGGACTTCTGAATGGAGGCACTCACTTGGCTAGTATAAAGAGCAAGACGGAGACGCCCAGATAAGCCGTAGCCATGTAGATCCAAACATCCAGCGAGAGCGGTGACAGAAAGGAGAACAAATTGGGCGGCTGTTTGATGGGCTTGCGATAGAGTATTGAAACGCCCAGATTCATAAAGGGCGTGGTAAAGTCTACGGCCTGCTCGCGCTCGAAGGTAATTGTAAGATCCGCTATGGCCAGATCAGCGCGTTGTTCCAATAGTTCGCGTATCATGCCATTCCACTCGCTAGAAGAGTTGGGAAGTATCTTTTAATAGAAGAAAGCTCCAAAACTAGTTTTTAACACTAACCCCGTCATTTTGTTAAGACTGCCATAGCTGCCATCAGGTACCAGTTGAATTTTGTAGTTGAAACCAAGTGATTTGGAGATCTCGTGTATAAGATCTACAGCATAACCCTCGAACTGATCATTGCCCGAAAGTGGCACGGCTGATTCCTTGCGCATGCAGTAAGGATTGCTCTATAAAATTCGAAATTTTTATAGTTGCTTAAGTCTCAATAAATGCTTATACAGTATATCTATTACCAATATGGTGGTCACCACCAATGTCTTGTTCTTCAAGTTGGCCTCAATCTCTTGTTGCTTCTGACTAAATGTGCGCGTAAAGTTTATGCCCTCAGGCAGCGTAGAGTTCCAGGTGCCAATCTTGCGTATGCCAGCCGGCGTAAGTTCCACAATATCCAGCACAAAGTCTGTGCGAAAACCCTGATGATCAAATTTTATTACATTGGTTAGACCCTTCATTTCTACTATCTTCATATAGTTGATTAAACTAAAGCCATGTTGCCAAGTGCTCTGACCATCACAGCTTATTGGATGTATATCAATCTGCTGAGAGGTATCCAAATCGTGTAGCGCTTTGGCAAACAGATGCACTGCATCATACATGAGCGCTGTCTCCGAACGCACAGTAGTCAGATTAGCCGAACGCAGCATGCCCTTCTCATCGATGCTCCAGGAACGCACCACATCAGAGACTGTCTTATCGTTGATTAGACGAAATCCTGTAATGTTGGTGCCGCCATAGCGAAACTCATCCAGGTTGACTGTATGCAAATCCAGGGATGTGACCAAATAACTGTGATAGTCACTCATCATGCCAATTTGCTGCGCTTGCTTGAGCACCTCGTGTATTTTTTCCGTGGAGCAGTCCAGAACAATGTGTGCCTCAGCAGAGTTCTTAATCTGCTTCAGCAATGGTCTGTAAAGGGAATAGAAGAAAAGCAGTTTGACTTTAGTAAGGAGTCTTATAAGCACTTCAATGAAAGTCTGGAAAAAGTTAGGCTAGGTTTCTGGGAGACCCAGATCATGCAGCACTAGTACAATAACGGCCAGCATTTGATCGAAATCTGTCAGGAGTGAATAAAAACGCGTAAAATTTTTGATTTTTAAGCATGGGTCGCATACAAGTTGGTATTTTATTATCAAGTCGAACTAGCGCTCGGTTTTTAGGCGGAGATCTACGCAATCCGCTGGAGTTGTTACACATTCTTGGCAGTACTGCTCGAACATTGTGCCAAGAGATCAGCAATGGCTTAAGGAAAGAGGAAATTACTTGTGTATAAACGAATATCTCTAAACTTCATAATTTAATTAATCTGACTTGGATTCCTCACAGGTCATGCTGACATAATGGTCGTTATAAACATAAGAAGTTCCACTTCTTAAGATTGCTAAGATTTGATTTAAGATTGAGTCCGATGTGAGGTTCAGCAAAAGTTATTCTTCAAGTTAAGAACCCTAGAACAAAATTATGATATGCTCCAGTAGACAATCGCGGCGTCTTGATTCTCAAATGACTGCAGGCAGCTATAAGTTCGAGTCTGTCAAGGAATTTGTTTAGTTTGGCTAAGCGATAACGAACAATAATATTGTCAGCCTGAAGGTTAGTGAAGAATAACTCTTAAAAACAGGTGCTACTTTGGGCTCGGCTGACAAGTGAACAATAGAGCCCTCCTCTATAGGACATTCATTCTTCCAGTTCTCTGGATAGTAAAGCAAACGTATACAGCTACTCTTGGGGTGTTCGGGATAAAGGTTCTTCGGAAGATCTTCGGTCCCGTCTATGTTGGTGATAATTGTCATACTCGATGGGACGTCCCTTGCTCAGTCATGTAGTGCCTATGGTTGTGGAAACTCCAGCACGTAAGGTGTTTGATCCGGTAGATGGCGATCAGCGGAGAAGAGGAAGACCATGGCTGCAATGGCAGCAGCAAGTGACTGAAGCTCTGTCAGCCCTTGGCGAGGCTGACAAGACAAGACAAATGTTGCACCAGGTCGAGACCTGCTAGGGTTGTATAGCCCAGTAAGAACTCAACACCGCGGACGATTGAGAAAATAAAATGCAGGCAGAGAATGGGACCTCTGAAAAACTGGGGTATCTTCAACTCGACGATGAATTTTTCAATGTTTTATTTCGCAAATAGATTATTAAAGACAGTTGGCTTTGAGCTTTTTGCTTTCATTCCCATAACCCATTTTGCAGCCCTGGTTAAGACAACTTACCTATAGTCTCCGCTGTCGCTGAGCTGGCGTACAGTAATGGGAAATGGTGTCATGCCATGAGCCTTGAGCAGCTCCTGAAGTCGCACAATACCATCATTGTTCTCATAGATTATGGTAAACGTCTTCCAGCCCCAGTGTCGTACAATATCCACATAAGCCTAAAGTTAAATATACAAACACATACAGTAAATACAAACAACAAACAAAGAGACACACTCAGGAGTTAGCATTAGCTGTTGCACATATGTTGGTATGTTTCTTATGTACCTTTGCAAGCGTATTAGGATGCGGATAAAGATTTACAAGGCAACTTTCGCGTCTCAGTCTGTAGTCCCAGCGATTCTCCAAATGGGGTATCTAAAACAGCAAACAACCAAAAATATAAAAAAACATAAAACATTGCATATTAAAGGATTTTATTAACACTCGAGCGCACCAGCGGCAAAAGAGATGACATGTCGCTTGTTTATAGTCTTGGAGCGTTCAATGTTTGACTGCAGCAGGCAGCTGCTGTGGCTTGTGGCATGTATGTAGTAGTGGCATATAGCATGTGGCACTTACCTCCATGTTGTCACAAATGCTCTGCACATGGCTGGCTGTGTGTGAGGATTGTGGCCCAAAAATTGCAGCAACGCCAATGTTTAACAAACCGCAAACTGTAAAACAGAAATGCACATGTCACACACAGATACATATACATATATACATATAAACACAGGGTTTTGGTATTATATAATTGGGCTCAACTACTCAAAATGTAACCAGTTGAGAACAGGTTCAAAAAAGAACAGTCACGACATAGCATGAACTGGTTAGGGAGAGCGCTTATTAGAAAAATTAGTTTTTTAAATTCTATTACCAAAATAGTTTTATAAAAATGTGGCAAAAAATTAAGTTGAGTTAATGACGTATTTTCGATTTTTAGTATATATACGACTAGTAGTAGTACTATAAGTAGCAGTAGTACAATATAACATATACCATATATTAGTTTATCTGTGTGAGTCATAAAGGTTATACATGTTTGGTAAAAAAAATTTTTATAAGTGGTACAAGCTATACCTATAGGTCCGAGAAGATGCCAATAAGTAATCTCACTCTGGACGCACCTACACGTCAACAACTGATGAAATCGTTGAAGAAGTTAAGAAGTGGTAATGGAAAGTCGTCAAATCACCATTAGAGAAGTTTCTAGTGACGTCATCTCAGTTGGCTCTTACCATCTAATTTGCAAGGTTGTTTAGGGCATGAAAAATGTGTTGGTGAAGTTTGTTCCGAAACTGCTTCATCGTTCATGAGTAGTTGAATGAAGTCAATGATGATCCTGATTTGCTTAAAAGGGACATAACTGGTGACGAATGATGGGCTAGGACGTCCAAACAAAAGTGCAAATTCATGTGCAATCCTAAATAAAGACCAGAAGAGCTAAGACCGTAAGCTCTATCAAATGTCAAAGTTTTGCTCACTTTTTTCTTAGATAACCGCGGCTCAGTACATAAGTTTATATGATTTTTAATCAAATAACAACATAATCATGCCTGAGTCACCACAATCAACGAATTTCGTTTCCAAAACAGAAGAGATCCATGAAAAAACGGACATTTGCAAAGATTGGAGAGACGAAAACTGCATCACTGGAAGAGCTTAAGGCTTTATCAAATAGTGCGGATCAGAACTGACATCATATATGTGCGAGATTACTTTAAAGGGGACAACATGAAATATTGATGATGAAAAAGAAAAGTTTAATATAAAAATATTATGTCACCTAATTTTTTGAGCACTCCTCGCCTACACTCATATTTGAAATACGTTTTTATTAGAACAAAAACAAAAAATTTTTTTTTGAATTCGAAAGGGCCACACTTAACAGTTCATAATCATAACCCAATAAAAATCTCAAACTGTCTTGAGTTTTTTTAGTTTAATTTGTTTTTGTCCTCTAAATAGTAATATTTGTTCATATAATTTGTTCGTTTTAATACTATCTAAGCAGAAAAGGTTAGAAGATAAACTCTTTATTTTATGGCATATTAGATTTAGATTTTAGCAATTTATATTATCTAAATTTTTGAGAACAAATAAAATTAAATAATAAATAAAACAAGTGGTCTCGCCTGTCAATCAAACACAGATATGACAAAAAACCATTTATTGTAAATCTGTCTTAATCTTCCAATCTTCCAATTATGAAATAAAAGTTTTACAAGTCGGATTCCTAAAGACATCCTTGTCATATCTTACGAAGAAAATATTAAAACAATAATAACCTTTCTAAAAGACTCAAAATTATAAAACCTTATCGAAAAAAATTAACACTACTATGCTTTTGCTTTTACAAAGCCTTAAAAAAAAAAAAGAATTACTAACCTAACATATTAATATAAAAAAAAAATTAATTACTAAATGAAAAATAACAGTAATTTAAGTTGTATAAACTTTTTTTTATATTTATTAAATAAATTAGATAGATTTTTATTTTAAGATATATAATGTAAAACTTTTTAAAAATGATTATGTAAATATTATATTAACCATAACAATATAAACTAGTCCAATTTGTGGACGTTATGCACTAGTTTGCTACTAGTACGAAAGACAATATATAAAAACATACAACATTTCCGACACACTAGTTATTCGACTGGAGTAGTTGTGAACCAGTTCAGAACCAAAATCTGTTGTTGCAGGTGGCACACACATATATTTAGGTATCTCGTAATATTTTTGGCTGTAAAGCTGTAAAGTCAGTGCATAACTTTTGCAATGACTCTTAAGCTTTGGTGCAGATTTAATATTATTATTATATTTTATTTTTTGGTGGTTCTTTACTTATTGTACATTGAGTGAAATATAAATCCCAAATGCATCTGCCATGCGCCCCCAAGAACGCCCCAATCTCAAATTGATTTAAACGTAATGTGCAGTCCTGCTTCTGCTTTCTTTTTACAACTCTTTGGTTTACACACAATAACATCTGTAGTTTGTAGATACTCTTAATCTGTGCACTGAAACCAAAGATCTGTGGTTGAACAAGTTTAAGTAGCACTGTAATATACTTAGCAACAGTAATGCTTGGATAGTCATGACAGACTAGAGTAACTTGTTGGTGTGTATCTATGTGAGTATCTATGTGTGTGTGTGTGTGTGTGTGTGTGTGTGCCGGTTCACATTCTCATATTTAAAATGCACTTGAGAATGGCATAATTCCATTTGGCCTTTTGGCATATTACGTTTAATGTTGGTTAGTCGGTATGTCTTATGTTTCATCAAGAGTTTGTCTATGTCTATGTGCACTCAGGTATGCTCAGGTAATAAGGTAATAATGCATTTTTGCCCACAACTCCCGCATCATCAACAACTATTCCCTAACTCGTTACCACCTTTCAACTTGGCTTTTGTGTGAAATACCGCTGAAAGTTATTTTGCTGTAAGCTTTTGATGTCTTTGCTGTAGTATCATTTATTAGCACGTTTGACAGTTGACCAAATGGCACAAAAGAAGGTGTTTCAGTGACTGGCACATAAAATTCTAAAGTTATGGGTTAAGTATGATAAATATACACCTAAAAGGGTGCTATAAGTTTGTTACCCAATTGAAAAAGAACATAAAGTCTAAAGTGAATTTATCAATGTCCTCGAGACGTTGTTATTGTTTCTACAAATTATCTATTTGGTTGCTTTTTTTTTTTGTGCAATCTTCAGGTAAAGCTCAAGAATGTCTTTGGTGTTATTAATACGAAATAATAAAAATAAATAAACAAAAAAAAAAAAAAAAAAAAAATACGAATTTCAAGTAACTTTCAGTAAAATTTAATTGCAACTCGATTAATATAATGGGGCAGTCAGTCACAACATAAAAATGGTAATGGTGCTAAAAAAGCCTTCAGCAAATATTTTGTCGATATTTCAAAATAAAGATAATGAATTCCGGAGAGGGTAACTTATTTCCACAATCGGAAAACACGCACTTTCGATCAAATGTTCCACGTAGTTGTTTAACGTTCTTCAATTCTTTCTTATAGTCATTAAGACTATTTGCAGACTCGGCCATAATATTTAAAAATTGTTATAACTTCTTTAATTATTAAATTTATTTTGATTAATTGAATTTGACTTTTTTTTCTTAGTGAATGTCAATTATTTTTTATGAAAATATAGGGTGGGCCATCGAGTTTGGGCGATATTATTTTTCATACATAAATGAGTAGTTTCAAACTTGCATTTAGTATATTTATAATTACCCAATTTTGTTGGAAAATATACAAATAAATTGAAATAAACAAACAAACCTACAGATGGCCCACCCTATATGTTGATTAAAAGAAATACGAATTTTTATTTAGAGAGCCCAATTGACGACTCTGACTAAAAAAAAAATTGGCTCAAAAATGTTCAGTTGCTTAGTAACATTTAAATAAAAATTTAAAAACATGATTTTTGAAATTAAGCTATACGTGTTAAGTTTAATAACTGAAATAGTTTTTTGGCCTATTGACACACATCTGTACCATTATTTTTTAAAAATCGAGTTTTAAATAAAATATAAAACAAGGTAAAAATTTGTCGAATATTAAACGGGCGAGATATCCCATACCTTCACAAAAACCAAATATATAAGATAAATATTGTTTGCTAAATTCGGTTACGATCGATCGAAACGAAAACGTTTCGACCGATCGATCCAATAGGGTAGCCCCGATTTTGATTTTTGGGAGTAGTAAGAAAAACTTTCGAATACCATGGTAATTTGGTTACTACTTCTTTATAAGCGAACGAAAATAAAACGAATTATGACCTAAAAAGGTTTTTTTTTGAACGATCAGTCCTTTGGGTGTTCTATGATATAGTAAGCCTTAAAGTTCGGTTTAAAAAACTTACTTATCCTCAATTTGATTACGATATCTCAATTATTATAAAAGAGCTACGCCCTTAAGTCTATTAAATTTTTTTTTACTATGCTATATAATGGAAGAAATATGATGCAACTCCGATATCGAAAAAATAAACTTGTTTGATTGCTCTAGCGCTTCATCATCATCATCTCAGAGGACGAATAGACGATCATGTCTATATCCACTTTTGTGATAATATATTAGATCATTTTTGGGGTCTCCGACAATTTACTTCAAAAAATAATGGGCATGGGCAGCGCTAAAATAATTCAGGGTGACCATATTTTTACACTGTTTTTGTAAGTCGGGCATTGAAGTGGCAGCACTGCTTATTTTCATACTGGGTAGGGCATTTTTAACTTTTTGCCTTATTGCTAGGGTGGCTCACTTCATTAATTGAGCATTCTTGCCGTTAGACAAAGCAGACAAAGTGAACACCACCAATCTTTTGTGCATAATGATCCAAAAAACTAATTGTTTTGACTATGCAAACATACCGCCAGTTTGACAAGATTAGTTTAAGTAACTTTCGGCATGAATTTTTTAGCCTTTGGCATCTTTTTATTTTGACTGAATTTTCTTTAAGCTCAAAAATTATGCAGCCCTTATTACTTACATATGTAAATATTTTGGCTGCTTTCTGGGACTTTGTTTTATATTTACTTCTCATTAGCTTAGATGCCATTTTAAAAATAATATTATATAAAAAAGTAATCAAAGTAATTTCCCATTTGGCGTACTAATCCAACATTAGTTAGTTAAATATTCATAAAAGATTTCTCTCAGCATCAGATGTCTACTTTGTTTCAAAGTAACATTTACAATTTACCCCCATAAAAGACTTACGAATAAGACCCCAAAACTCTACTGTTCCCTTTTCTAAGTAAGTGCGACAGTAATATATAACCACAAAAACCCCCTCCAGTAACAATTCACAATATTTTATTGTTCACAAATGCCAAATGCAGCAAAACAAAAGCTCCCAAACCGCAGAACGCAACAAAATAAACAAACTAAAACTGAGAGATTTATGATTGTTGCACAAGTGAAACTTGCAACAATTGCAACAATTGCTGCCATTAAGTGCGTCAAACGTGCCACAAGCAAAACAAAAACACAATCGAATAGTATGCAAATTTGCAAGAAAGTGCCAAATAAAAGCAATGCGAATTCCACAATTTGAACAACACCATATGGGACCGAGCTGATGTGAATTTAGTTGATGCAATTTAAAACATCGACTGAAAATTAGATAACATAAAATTTCATCACGTCAAAAACAAGCGGTCAATCAGTCATGGAAATGCTTGAATGAATGGCAACAAATTGCTGCAGCTTTAATCAAATCAAATTGAATGCAATTCAATTTGACAAAAACAAAAAACACATTTTGTCTGTGTGGTCAGGTGCAAAGAAAACAAGTTCGTTTTTGCACTAGTATTGAGCAAGCTACACTGAGAGAAATGGCTGAGTACGTGTCTTTTGCTGTTAGAGCTGTGCAAAAAAAAAATATCTTTAGAATCTTTTAAGCTTGTTTAAGTTTCTAGATTGCTTGCATCTACTGAAGCAGTATTTTTTAAATTTAGTATGCAATAAAAATTAAACTTAATAAATAAAATGTTTTTTTTTTATCTTAATTTAAAACTGAAAAAGCTAATGAAGCAGCTCGATTTATAAGTATATTAAAAAATTTTTTTTTTTTGTTGTCTAAAGATATTATGTACATATATTCAACGTGGAACGAAAAATAATAAAAAAAATTAAAACAATACTTGTTTTATTAAAGAAAAATATTTCAAATTTGATAAATTAAAGATTTTTAAATTGTACGATGCCCAGAAATGTGGCTAAAAAACTACAGGTTTTTTTTTATTCGTTTTGCTTTTTGCTAGAACTATTTTCTTGTTTATATTATTGATTGATTTTCGACTTCAGTTAAATAATTAAAAAAAATTTTAATGCAAATTTATGTAACATCACGCCATGTAGAGCTTTGTGGCAGATGCTAAAGCTAATAGTACAAAACTGGTATTGTTATATTAATATAAATTTTTAATTTTGCATACTTTAAAAAGTTGTAACTAAATGCCTTGCCCAATTTTCAGAAATATTGGATTTAGTAATCCAAGACAAAACAAAATTATATTGTTTTGTAACGTCACGCTAAGCATACCTTTAATCTTTTAATCGGTAACGCTAATTGTTGTCAAATTTTTTTTACGAAATAAGGTGGATACTAAATAAAGTAGCTACATAAGTATACAAACTTTTATAAATTTTTTGCTTTTTTTTATATTTTTTTATATTTTTTTGTCGTACAAACGAAACAACACGCCCATATTATTAATAAAAATTTTATTGCTCAAGAAATTTAAAAAAAGATAACTGACGTATTTTAGGAACATACTTTAAAAAAAATTTTTGTTTTTGATCAAAAACAACATTTTTTTCTAAGCCTTGTTGACAACACTAGTTTACAAATTTCAAACATTTTTGGTATCGTCAACATGTTTTAGTCATTTCATTGCTTTTAAGTAAAGACACTTTTTTTTTAATTTCGAAAAATGGATTTTTCAAATATCTCGAAATCCTTTCCATAAAAAAATTTTTGGATTTCATGTTTGGTTTTAGCGTGCCATTTTACTACGAAAACGAGTAAAACATGTTGAGGATACATTTGGCTGTAAACTAGTGTAATTTAAAAAATTGGTTTAAAAATATTTAGAAGCTTATAATTAAGAAATAAATTCAAATTCATTAAAAACTAAAATTATCAGAAGTTTAAAAATGCATCGAACCGCATTATTAATTTTTAAAAATCATTGGCATGCAATTTTTGTGTAAATTAGTAAGTATATTTTGTTCATTAAAAAAATTAAATGTTAAATATTTTTTTTTTTTAGTAAATCACCAATTTTTTTTTAATAACTTTGGCCTTTTTTAGATAGGAAGAGTTTATTGAGTTGATCATATTGTTTGAAAAATAATTCAGAATAATTTTACTTTTTTACTCGATTTCGAGACATAAATAATAACTGATATATTGATGAAGTTTTTTTGAAACAATAACTTTCTATGGTGCGCTAGTGTGGTCGGAAATAATCAAATATCATTGAAACATATTGCAAATCAGACAAAATAAATTATGAAAAATGATTTTAAATCAACTTGATAACACTCTTCATCTTCATAGTGGAACCAGTATCGTAATGGTAACTACTAGAACGTTGTGCTTATTAGAACATTTTTATTTAAAATGTTACCATTAAATATAGAGTGGGCCACTTGTTGGTTTGGTTGTTTTAGTCATGGAGCGTTTAACAACCAAACAACGCGTAAAAGTGGTATAGGCGTGTTAGGGAAATGGTCGTTCTGTGAAAAATGTCGACGAGAACATCGACGCGCCATCGTTTGCAAGAGTTATACCTTGCTAGGAGAACTTTGCCTCGAATTTTTATAAAATTATAATTACGCAACAATTGAAGCCCACGGACCATTATCAGCGTCGTTTATTCGTTCAATTGATGGGAGAACAGCCAGATGAGTTTTCGTTAAAAAAAAGTCATCGAAAATTACGACGTACGTCGAGCTAACCGCGGCGGGCATTTTTGCAATATTATTTTTCATACATAAGCGAGTAGTTTCAAACTTGCATTGGGTATATACATTTGCCCAATTTTGTTGGAAAATATACGAATAAAATGCAATTAGCAAAAGAACCATCAGATGGCCCACCCTATACATACGTAAATGATCAGCAAATTTCACCTAGCCTTAGCTTTAAGTTAATTTTTTGCATTCATTGGGGTTTTTCATAATTTTGCCCACTACTATTAATGTTTGCATTAAAGGCCTATACGCAGTACGAAATATTTTCGCACGGAATCGCAAAACTTCATATAAAAAAAAAATCCCATTTGGGATAGACCCCTTAAAGTCCAAGTAGAAAAGGCATATACATTTGCAGGGCCGTAAAGAGAAAATCCGGGCCCGGGGGGAAAATGTACCGGCACCCTATTACACTTTTAGCTTGAATCACGACAGTACGACAAAACTCCGGGGCCGGGGGGAATCCCTCCTTTCCACCCTCTCGAAGGGCATTAATATTTAAGGTTAAGCACTTAATTTGTGTCTATAAATCTGTCTGTATGCAGATATGTAAAGGGTCATCAATCTTGAGGTTTTTTTTCAATAGGGTTTTTTTGATAAACCAAGCGGGAGTACTGTCAAGTTGCCATCTGTTTTTTATTCAGTTTTCATTGCCATTTCATCATGGAAAAACTCGTACAATTATATTACGAAAATTCGCTTAGGCCATTTTATGGTTGCTATAATCGATCTACTAAGACCACTTATTCGCAATACCATCAAAAAATTTTAGACCCTATATTTATTATTGGATGACACTCGACCGAATAGAACTCGTCCAGCGCGTTGTTTATAGCCCGTTGGAATCATCGGTCCATATTTCTTTCAAAATTACGCTGGTCGACCGTAACCGTCAATGGCGACCGTTATCGCACCATGATAGCGAATTATTTGCTACCTGAAATTGAAGCCCGAGATCACGACGACAATTGGTTTCAACAAGACGGCGCTGCTTGCCACACAGCCCGTGAAACAATGGACATATTGAGGAACCAATTCGGTGAACAATTAATGTCACTCTCCGGTCCAGTGAATATCACACCGTCAGACTTTTTCCTTTGCGGCTACGTCCAAATTGTTTGTGGATAATCCAGCTACGATTGAAGCATTAGAGGCCAACATTACCCGTGTTATTCGCGAGATACCGCCGATTATGCTCGAACGCGTCATCGAAAATTGGAAGCTCCGCTTGGACGAGCTATGGCGCAGTTGCGGCCAACATTTGAAAGGGATTATTTTTGAAAAGTAAATGGCAAGAACGGTTCTTTCTATTGATAATAAAGATTTTCCGATTCATTAGACATTTTTGTTTTTTTTTTATTTAAAAAAAAAACTTCAAGATTGATGACCCTTTAAAAAAAATAAATCCAACTATTCTGAAAAAAATGGTCGGCATTTAAAATTTGTAACCCATTTGCATTTTCAGTTGAATAAAATTTCAGCTTAGACATGATTTTGGGTTCTTTAGCTCTATTTATTTCTCTCAGTGTCGCTGTGCTCCTGTTACTCTAAGCACTTCCTCGTTGTCTACTTACCCCGTTTTCCTGCATGAAAACTATCAAATGGCGAGATGCGCTCGATTTGAGCCACTAGCTTGGAGCGGGGCAATATTGAACGATCCGCATTAATGCGATCGACAGCCTGTCTAAAGGCTAGCTCCTGATGGTCGTCAGAGGGATGGAATAGGCCTCCTGCAAAGATTCATAAAATGCCAAAACATGAGCGTACACTAAACAACTAGATAAACAATGCAAATAAAAACAAATAAAATTGTATCTAAAATAATATAAAGGTGTATTTGTGCGCTAACAGCATGAAAACAAACAATAACCAGGCACTCACACTAACTAGCGTACACACACACATATGCACACACTCATACAAACACGCGCTTTTTATTTTGACGTGAAAAAAATCGATATGCGTAAATACGATGCGATACTATCGTATGTTGACTATGGGCAAAAACATAATAAACGCCTTAAATTAACTTAAAACAAAAGATATTTTACTAAAATTTGCATTTGTTGAAATTGTGCAACACTTAACTTCTACAGACTTACCAATTTTTATACTATCTGGCAGTGCTTGAGCTGTACGGAAATTTCCTATCAATTGGCAGAGCAGCACCAAATTTAGCAGGCACAGCCAGCCACAGCCATGGATGCTGTGGCTCATTTTTTATTGGCGTATTTTCAAGACTTTGTCGACTAACTTAGGAAATATTTTTGCAACTTTTAGATAGAACCTTTTACTGTGATACTATTAATGTGACTTTTTATGTTTTAGTCGCACTTGTGCATTGTTTGGTCGGCTTTTAGCTAGATTTATGTACCGCGTCACTATTGTTTCTCTGGCAGGACGAAAATCCACTGAGCATACGCCGCTGACATGCGCTCATTTATATACGCTAGTGTCCTGTTGCAGGAATGCGGCTTGTGCGCCAGGGTTGTCAGAAGCAAACGGGACGCAGCATCCAAAAGCCGCCGGTGACAGTTGGAACAGCTGCGCAGTGCTTCAAGGGATGCTGCATGGCTTTTAAGGGTTGCCAACTGCACGCAGTGTTTGAAAAAAAGCTTGCTCGAGTTTATAAAGCTTTGCAGTGGTACTGCTTTATCGGCATGGCTTTTAGCTGAGCTTTGTTGAGTTTTGAAACGAGTCTATTGGAATTTATTGAAGTAAATTGCATCCAATGGTGTGTCAAAAATCTCTTTACACTGAATATCAACCGGTATTTATCGTCGGTATTTATTTTCTGGTAAGACTATCTCCGTTTGGGTTAGTTTGTTTTTAGCTTACAGAAAAGTAAAATCCCTGGCAAACAGGTTTGACGAATATCCCATATTCAATGAACTATAAGGCGCTGCTCATTCAATTTTTAAGCCCAACGAATTTTGAAGCCACTAACGATGGTGATTATAAAATTATCTTGTGGCACTAGAATGAGATTCCGAAAAACAAAAACAGAAGCTTCGTTAAACATATTTTACTTTGAAATAAACAAAACAAACTGTGCGACAAATAAATGTTCTATGAGTTTACTCCCAAAAGCAGCGATAAAAGCGCATTCCAATAAGAACAGCACCAAAATCATCTTATGATAAAGTTCTTATCTTTGCTTTAGATCTAAGGGACCGCGTTTACACAGAGCAAAACTGAACACCGGAAGCGCACAGTGGTCCATAGCAGAGAGCACGCACAATGATTCTGCTTGAGTGTAGCTGAGGTGTTCGGTTATCAGCTAAAGAGTAGTGAAGTGTAGTGTATGAATCATCTGTGCCGAAGCCTTTCGCAAGGGCAGTTTGATAAGTTAAAGACTTTTTAAATGAAAGGTATTTTTCGGCAAATAAGCTAATTCTTGAACATAGTCTTCTTTTAGCTCTTTATATTTACTTCAACTTTTTTAAAATTCTCATATCTTCCAAAAATTAAAGAACTTGGAAAATATTAACATATCACGATATCTTCGCACTCAACATCGGCTTATTAAAGATAAATTAAAAAAAGTAAAAATTTGAAAATTTTGCAAAATCTTGCAACTAATGAAAAATTTGCACAGTCGGAGTGGAAGTGTAGAATTCTTCCTAAGGCCTGTACGCAGCTTCGAGGAAACGTGTCAGGACAAAAACCACAAGTCATTTTGCGAGCAGATAAAAGACGAACAGAAAGTACTCTTTTTTGGTAATTGTTATTTTTGTAGTGTCTTTTTCGTTTTTGTGGTATTTGTTGCGGTATTTCGGGTTGAACAGACACAGTCAGAATAGAATCAGCTGGTGTTTGTTTTCCAACGTCTGCTACTTGTATTATTTTCTGTAAATAAAGAAATTTTGGCAACATACATTACTATGAAAATATTAGCTGTCAAGTCATGAAAATTTTCATATGACCGTGAATAATAATTATTGTAAACGTTTCTTTTATTGTAGCGCCAATAAAAGTCCCTTAGCGTCTCGCAATAAATAGCAAGCAGCTTGCTATAAAAATATCTAGCTGCGTACCAGAAAAAACTACTTGGCGCTAAAACTTTTGCTAGGGTTTTTATACCCTATACCATATGGTACAAAGAGTATATTAACTTTATGCAAGCCGAAAATGTAACATACAGAAAAAGTCGTCGGAGACCCCCCTAAGTTACCTAAAGTATAATCAGGTAGACTAGAGAAGTCGATATACCCATGTCCATCTGTCCGTCTGTCTGCCTACATCTCGGAGATGGTAAGAGCTAGAGCAACCAAACTTTCAGATTAGATCCCTTTTTATTCCATAGGACACAAGTTTATTTTATTTTTATGATATCGGGGTTACATTGTATAGCTCCCATAGGCTTGTTCCAGAGGACCTCGAAAATAACCAAAAGTTTTAGATGAATAATTCGTGAAGATATCGTAACCAAATTTTGTGGTTGGTAGTTTTTTAGAGTTCCGCACTACTGTATTTGATCAAAATTGGTTGACTATATCATATAGCCCCCAAGGGACCGATCCGTCAAAAAAAGTCTTTGGTGCAAAATTTGTCTGTTTTTGGTTTGTTTATAAAAATATCGTAACCAAAGGCAAACAAATATCTTTCGGAGTTCTTAAGCAATATATCAGATATGATTGCAATGTGGGGGTACAGGGTATCCCAAAGTCGTCTGCGCCCGACTTTAACGTACGCCATCTTTTTATTAGGTTTTGCTTTGTCTCGACGTTTTTTGCGATGCTGCGTATTGGGCGTTACAAAAATCCGAATTGGACTTAACTTGGATCTGCCTTAGCTGGCTCAGTGCACATTTTGGTGGTCTCTTCATCTCTGTAATCGCATAAAATTTTCAAAATTAATTATATCACCGGATATTTTGCTACGACACAAGCAGTCTGGTCTTCAGTTTGCAAAGAACCATTAATTTACAGATTAAGAAATACAAATTTATTTGAAGCTTAGTGTGTTTGATAATATTTGTTGAAAAGGTTATTTTTTCCGACTAGAAAAAGAGAAATCTTAATGGGCTAATTGGATTTCTTTACTACTAAAGCGATTTGCGCAAAGAAAGAGAAATTTTTTCAAGTGCAATTTCGGTGTGGGGTTTTAATGGTGTGGGGAGCATGTACTTCGGAAGTCAAAATTAAATTGCTGGAAATGATATTTTGTCGAGCAAAATAAGGAGATGCCAGTTATCTACAATTATTTTAGGAGATAACGTTCCAATCTATGTAGGCAATGAAACAACTCAACTATTAACAGATTATTAAACTATGGACGGATCGGCTTGCTTTTCCGAATTAAACCCAATAGAAAATATTTGGAGCATATAAGTAAGACAAGCAGTTGCCGATAAACACCAACTTAGTAATCTTTAAGAGAGCTAAATTCGGGACTACATGATTAACGAGATTATCTGGGAAATTTGAAAAAATTATATTATTTAATAAAAAAGATGGCTCGGACGACTTTAAGATACCCTAAACCAACAAATTGGTATCAAATTCTTTATATTGCTTTAGTTATCTAAAAATTTTTGATTTCTTTTGGTTACGATATTTTCATAAAAAACTAATTATTCACTGAACACGATTTTTTAACCGATCGGTGAAAAATAAATTTTGGAACAACTGAATATAGGTTTTTAAATAATTATTTTTAATTGATATAGGTGAAAATTTCAGATTAACATTGACAAAACGCAAGCCCTTGGGAAGTAAAGGTTCGCTACCTAAGAGCAGTTGTAGATACAAAGCTAGACTTTAAGAATCTTGTAGGTACCACAATTGATAAATTCAACTCCCTAGAATCCTATTTAGCTTCAAAAAAGTAACTCACGGTTGTCCATTAAAAATAAGTTATATGGAGTAATTTTTTTTGGAGGCCCAGTGTGGTCTGATGTTAAAAAACTTAAACTTCCCTTAACAAATTTTTGAAAATGATTTTCAAGCTTCTCAGATCTATACCATAAGGCCAATGTCCAAATGATACCAGACAAATTAAACCGCCGCTGCAGATACTCACAACCTTCAACAACATAAATCAAAGAAAATGGGGTTTTTTTTTTTTCTAAATTTTTCACTAAAATTATTAGTAGGCACTATAATATAAAGCAACAATCTTATCCATACATATAAAAAAAACTAGAAAAAGGCCACTAGGTGTGAAATTTTAACAACTATTTTTTTAAATATATATTAACTCATATATAGTGTTTTCCAACTCTATTTAAATACTTATATCTTCACCAAAAAATTTAAAAATATAACATTTCACTAAAATGTGCCCATTTAATTTAGTGAACATTATTGAATTTTTAAAAACAAATGAAACCTTTCATACGAATGACAAGCAGCGCGTGTCCTTTCAAGTAGTCTTTGACCTTTAAAGCTTTTGTGGCAAGTAGCCATGTGTCCGCAGTGTGTCCCGGCACTTAATGTAGATTTCGTAGTTACCAGACACATGCTCTCATATGGTTTGTGGCAAGTGTAAATGTTTAAAGGACACAAAAAGAGCGAGCAAAAGTATATAACGAGAGCAAACAAATAAAACACAGAAAAAAAAGGCTCATTATGCCGCTGACCGCTATGAGTTTAAAGTGCAGCAACCAAAAGGGCAACGAAAAGGAAAATGGCTGGAAATGGTGAAAAACGAAAGAAGGAAATTCGAAAAACGGGCAGCACGACAATGTGAGAGCATTAAATTTTAAAAACAAAACCCATTAATAACAAAGTGATGTGTAAATGGAGATACCGCATATATATATATATATATAGTATAGTATATAGATGTACATTAAGTTGGTAGCTGTGTTTATGGCCATCATAAATACCGAATGTCCTTTTGGCAGTTTCAAGAGGAAAACCGCTGAAAATTCAAGCGCCATTTTCACTCAGCCGCAAACAAATGAGAGGCGAGGCGCAGTCGTCGCACTTATAACTGCATGAGTGTATGTGTGTGCGTATCTGTGTGTAAATTTATTAATAAATGTGCCTGTATGTGTACATGTAAGTGTGTAATCATGCATATCATGTATCTTACTCAGTGCGTTTACGTCTGTGTGTATTTGTGTGTGTTATTTACATTGGCCGGAAGCTGCTGGTTGTGCTCGTTTCCGCTTATATATGTGTGTGTGTGTGTGTGTGTGAGTGTGTGTGCCAAAATGTGGCCATAAACCAGAGCGTCAAGTCTTGTTGCAAGTGGCTCGCTGTTAAACGTGGCAATCTAGTAGAGCAATGGTCTGGCTCATTAATTTCAACACAAGTCGCTGGCATTCTCACACAGAAGCATATAATTTTGCACACCGTTACACAGATACACACTCACACACCACAAACATGCATGATTTGCTGCGTAGTTTTTGCTAGCTTAAAATGGTAATTATTTTACATTAAAGTTGAAAGCATTTTCACGCAGCCCCCAAAAAGTATGCAACACATTTTAAAATAACACCTGAGGTTCGCCCAAGCTCATTTATAAATGAACATCGGCTCTCTTCGTGGCTTTTTTAATACTCTGCCAGAGGTTATATTTTGTTTTTTGTTTATATGTTTGCATTTCTCTTGTTGCATAAAATCGACAATTCAGGCCTGGCAGCTGAAGCCAAGGAAATTAACCTGTTTCAAGACCAAGTTTTGACCCTCTTCTAAATCGGTTTTCTTATGGATACTAAACGAAAAGAGATGACTACAAACAGCATTAATGCAACCCATGCACTAAAGTAGTTTTATTTTTGAAATAAACTAATTTTGTGAAAAATCATAATTTTTTTGGTTCATAAGGCTCACAGAAGGGTACAGTTCAAAGTTTGTAGCTCTGAAAGATTTCAACCGATATAGAATTTTTTTTAGTTAACCAAAGTTGGAATTTATTTTGATGTATACTAGTATTAAGTTTTACTATAATAAGTTATAGAATATAAAAAATAATTCTTACTCTGCTAATCGCTTTTTGGCGCTTAAGGATTTCATTGGCTTTTTACTTATTTTCAAAACGAACTTATTTGTCGGAGTTTAGAGTGAAATGAAATAGAAGACTCGTCTCGTAACGAAAATATGTATGGACTTAATATAGTATATATATATAATAAATATTTGCTTTATGTATTTTTTTTTAATTTCAATTTTGTAAATAATTTTTAATTTTTTTTTATTTAATTTGAAAAATTTATTTAACTCCCGCTGAGCTTGAGTTTCATAATTTTTTATATACTATTTTTGTTATTAGTATATAACAACAATTTGTAAATAATTTTTTTTACTAAAAATTTATTTTTATGTAATATTAATAATTTACTTTTTTATATATAATTTTTAGTGAATCAGCCATGCTTCGAATTTTACAAATCGAAAACGTATAAATTTTATGTGTTTTCGTTATGGCGTGCTCCCAATTTCACATTTTTTGTTGTTGATAACTTCTGGGTATGCCAAAAATTCGTTTTGATTTGTGCATTCTATTTTCCGGGTTAAATCGGAAAAAGAATAATTAATAAATAATTTACTTATTATTATTACAAAATTATTTCAGTTTAAAAAACGCACACTTTTGTAACTATTTTACCAATTCGTTTTGATTTATTTATCTTGCAGAAAAGCAGTCGGTTTCAAATCACATAAAAAGTTTGTTTTGGTGAAATTAAGAGTACCCCACATGCAAAATGAAAACGAATCCGAATATTTCATACGTTTTCGTTTTTCGTGGCACGGCTGAATATTTTGTTTATATTTTTGAATAAATAAATATTTTTTATAAATATAATTAAACTGAACTTACATTTTTATTTTGCAAATAAAAATACAATAAAAAAAATATATATTTTGTATATAATTTTTATACAGTGTATTTTTCTACTAAGCATCCAAAAATGAATCAATTTTCACTTAATTTTCGACCAACCTATAAAAGGTTACATTGCGTATACGTTATTTTATAGACAAGTCTCATAAATTTGAATTTGACGCTCAAAATTTTGAAAACCAATTTGGTGGGGGGCGGCGGCACCTGCATGCTTTTATCGCTAATGCAGCCAGGTCTTTGGTGAGGAGGTGCTAAGTATTAAAATTTATCTTCGTTTCTTCTCCAGCATTTAGGTAGGGGATTCGGTGCAATTTTTTTTTTATAATGAGTGAGGCATGTGCCAAGTTTTAGTTTGAAAAAAAAAATTCCTCCGCCTCGGAGTTGTAAAAAAAACTTGTAGCATATATTTAAAATTTTTTTTTATTCCACTCTCACATTTTTTTTAAGGGTATATTTTGATTACCCTCAAGTTGGTTGTGTTTTTTTTTTCGATTTCTCGCTTTGAACCATTTTGTATTATTTTGCAATTTTGTGTGTATGTAGGAGTCCGTGTGTATAAATCTGTCTTGTCTAGGCTTGGTGCTCTTCTGAGCAAAGTGCACTTTGATTTTGTTTGTTCTGCACACACACACTGAGGCACACGCTGTATCAGAGACACACATACATAGATGTGCTTACGAAGGGACTTTCTGTTGTTGGCTGTCTACCACGAACTACCGTCTAGAGCTCATCATTATCCTTTGTTAGTCTCAGTTTATGTGCGGGCTGTTCTCAAGACAGTCGACATACAGAGAGACAGACCTTTAGGGTCTAATAAAGGCTATAATACAAACATATACACACACACTCATGTAGGTGCTACTTGATACACGTATCAAGGTTAAATTAGGTCAGCGTGTTGGTGTGGAAAACGTTAAGCCCTTTGCCTGTTGCAGCTCATGAATGACCAAGTGGGTACCATGAAAATCCGCTTCGATTTAGTTATATAAACTTTAGTGCTTAACGCTTTATATATGTATAGTATATAGGTACAAACATAAAATTTGTTTGCCAAAAAGGCTTTAAGTATAACAAAATTTGTGGCGTTTGCGAAATAGTTTGCCATTAATGGTAACGAGGGAGCCATCTTCGAGGTTAGTAGTGTCTCTAATAATTATGCACAAGCATAAAGAAAGCAAAAAGCAACAGCAGAAAACAGTTGGGGTTGTGCCTAAAATCGCTTTCAATCCAATTTCAGCACAAGATTAATCCACCTGTTGTGATACGAAACTAAACCAAAAACATTTTGTCGAAATGATGAAGACAAATCTTTAGACGAGATCAGAACGACCAGACGATAAAGATATCCAGGCTTGTGGACAGAGGGGGCGAAAGGGTAAGAAATCGAGAGAGAGAGAGGGAGAGAGAGTGGATCAGGGGATCCTCCGATCCCGAAGATTTGAAAATACATTCCTGGATATCCAGTGCTCTCGACAGTGGGGTTGAACGAGGGAGAGATAGAGTGCTGAGAGAGGGAGAGACGAGGGAGAGAAAGGGCATCAGGCGAAAATACATTACTTTTTTTTTGTAATTACACTTAAAGAACTACGAAGTTTTCTCTCGACGGCCTTGGGGATGTCCACCAAGATTTGTTTTCCTTGTTAAATGGAATAAAACATCGTTTCAGCTATTATTGAGTTACAGCCCAGTTTTAGTTTATTTAAAAAATAATCTAAACTTTACAAAAAACCATCTAAAGATTTCTGGCACAACCCCAAGTAACCGCAACTGAGGCAATGGCAAACAGCTTAACAAGGTCAACTTTTGGTAAGCTGATCGGGCATAATTAAAAAGCATTGCATTTGCCCTGTGCATTTTTATTTCTCCTTTTATTTTTAGCCCTGTTTGCATTTTGCATTTTGCATCTGCCATTTTCAACTTTAAATATAATTTGTTTGTTGTACTTTTAATTAATTAGCAGTTTGAACATTCAACAATGTTCTTTGCACAAAAATTTTCCAATTAAAAGCAGAAAACGGCAAAGGTCAAAGTTGATGTTGATGTGTAGCAAAAATGATAGCGCTAAAAAAAATAGTTATATTTTTAGCAAAATAGTTTTTGTGAGCTTTTGGTGCATTTTTATAGATGAGGAAGAGCTGGGGAATTTGACAAAAGTTTCAGAACAAGCTTTAATTATATACAGAAGTCGGCGGGAAAAGTGTAGATTGCGGAAGTAGTGGAAAAAATATTAAGTCTTGCTATGATGGATTGGGCTTAGCTATGTATAAAACAAATGTTTGTTAATTTAATCGCTAATGATACATAAGCCCGGCAAAGCGGAGTACGATGCCGAATACTATTGTCCAACCAGTCTTCTTACCACACTATCCAAAATCCGAGAGAGACTCATTGTGAAACGGCTCGCAGAAGAAATACATGGACAAACTCGTGGATCACCAATTTGGATGCAGGCCAGGACATGGCATCATTGATCGAATCATAGCACTGCTTTGGAGTCTTCGTGGATGCCAAACAGGCAGTTGATAGTGTCTGAATTGACGGTCTTCTTCAGAGAGAGACTAATTGTGAATCAGCTCGAAGAACATATACATTGACATACTCCCGGATCTCCAATTTGAAAGGGAAGGATATGTAAAACAGGCCTTAAAACCCTTCTTTCAGCAGCATACTTAACCTTGCTTGGATCCCATTTAAATGGTCGTAGCTTTCAGGTAAATATAAAAATGAGTTATCCGCTGCAAGGAAATTGAGAGCTTGGATTCCACTGAGCAGTGTCCTTACATCGTACCTGTACAACATCTACACGGCAGATATCCCCACCACTAGTGAGTTGGCTGATGTCGTAGAGTGCTGCCAACGATTTCGCCGTCTTTGTGATGGTTTTAACCCAAGGTACGCCATCCGGATTTGGAGTATGGAGGCCTGCCCAAATAGCTTGCGTATCCAGAAGCTGCAAAGAGAGAGAGAGCCTTGTGCCTTGTTACTGGATGGATGCGAATGGTACGTAAGAAATTCGACCTTGCAAAGATACCTCATACAGGAAAAGTCTCCTTTAGATTAATAAGCACACCAGTTGCTACAATTAACGATTGTGGAGGTTTGCGAAAGGTTTTGGGATGCTAATCCGAAAGTCAGCAGAAGAGAAGATGAAGAGAAAACCTATTATAATCTGCGATAAACTGAAATCAAGAAGATCAAAAAAGAAAAAGGCTACAACTTCGACAAGTGCCTGACAGGGACACATCGATCGATTCTCCTATCCAAACAGGCTGGTTCGGCGATACCAACTACGAAACTTGCAACTCATAAAAATAATTGTGCTTTTGATAAATTGCGTAAATACAAAATTAAATTGCAAAACAAGATTGAACGTTTTGAAAAAATATAATAGGCAGTGCTGGAAAAAAATCGATGTTTTCGATGCTTTTAACTGGAAGACATCAATGTATCGATATATCGAAGTTTACATATCGAAGTTTAGGTATCGAAGTTTATATATTTAGGAAGATTTTATTATAGAATACAATAGATACACAACAACATTCAAAACATATACAAATTTTTTGGTAAAAATATTGGATATTGGTCGGCTGATTGCCTTACAAAAAAGAAGTATTCTTCTAACAAAAAAAAATTAATTAAATCGATTGTATTTTTTATTTTTGAAATAATTGTTAAAAATTAAGTATGTACATAGCTTAATTTGTTCGATTCGAAAAAGGATTACTTATAATTGTAAGTACATAACCGTCACTCTAGTTACAAAAAAAAAACACAAATATTATTAGCATCATACAAGAAGAAGACTCTCATTTAGCTTAAAACCATAATTATTTTTTATTTTTTTGTACGAGGAAGTGTCTTAGAAGAATCATTAGCTAAAAAACATGTGCTCACAACTATTACTGATTTAACAAAGTATTTATTCAATTTGAACAATATTATGTGGTTCTCAGAAACTAAACCGAATACAATAATAATGTTATGTACTTTTTTACAATATCTTTGAATTTGAACCTTAAGCACATGATCTAAAGAAGCAGCTGATAGCCGCTGCATACATCGATTGATATGAATTCAATATCGCGTCGTTAACTTAAATCGATCGTCTTCACCCTCTACTTTTCATATAATTTAAATTCGATGTACATTCTATGGTTTACAGCATTACATTTTTTTCTGGCCAAAATTATGCAGCGTCTTAATACAGTATATATGTATATTATGCATACATATGTATATACTTATACTGTCCCTGCCCTTGTCAATTAAATGGCGCACAAACACATGCACAAAAAGCCACTCAGTCAGCTTTTAGTGAGTGCTTTTAATGTTATTCCATTTTTTTTGCTTTCCCTTTTTTTTTGGCCGCTTCTCTTTCTCTCTTCTCTTATTCTCATCAGCCCGTCTGCTCTTTTATTTCTCTTTTTTTATATTTAGTGCAAGCGACAGGAAACGTCATGCAGCTGACACTGATAGAGACGAGTGCAGACAGCAAATGACAGGCACTCTCTCTCACACACACACACTCACGCACGCTCATTTATGCTAAGTTTACACTGGTCCACACTGTGACACTGTGGCAATCGTCAAAGTGCCTTAACAATGGCATCACAAAAAAAGCTAACCATATGTATCAAGATGCTGTGTAAACAGCATACACAAATAAATTAAATTGAAATAAATAAAAACAAATGAATAAAAAGAAATGATAAAAACAATGAATCAACTCATTATTTATTGAAGGGGTTTAAAAAAAAATGTTAAAATAAAGGAGTATACAAAAATAGGTAGCTATAAACTAATATTCGAGCCCATGGGTGAATTTTTTTAAAAATATGCATTATTTATTATAAAGGCATTTTTTTATACAATACATACTATGGTGCAACGAAAATAAATAAATAAGAAGATTGCAAAAATAAACCAAAACCTATAGTGAAAAAAATTATTAAGAATATACGATACGTACGATAAATCACTAGGGGTCACACTGCTCGCTTCTTTCCCAATCAGTGCCCTCAACCAACAGTTCTTCAAATTGTAAATTATTGGCATTATATTGAAGAAATGCTTTTCATTCGTAAGTGCTTAACATTAAATTATCATGAAATATGGAACTGAACCCTATAAATTTAATTTTTTTGTTTTAAAGGAAGGAGTAGAAAATAAATATTTAACGATTCCAATATGTTTCTGATACAATAATTTTTTAATTGAGTATAAAATTTGTTTGGAAAAAACAGTCTTTTATCTGTGACAAAATGGTTTTTGTAAGTGGTATACATTTTTTCAAAAGTCAGAGAATGACAAAACTCATATGTTTTTCTTGTAATCACAGTTATATAAATCTTTTTAATTTTATTTTAGAAAATTTTTTTTTTTTTGTGTTTTAGAAAATCAAATATAGTATTTAATACTAAACTTAATTTTAATTTAACGTGCACTAGATACTGGGGACTTGGGCTTTATAATTATAATTGTAATATTATAATTAATATGCATTTTTTTAATTATATGTTTTTTTAAGGAGTCCTGTCAATCAGGAGGCCATCATTTGGTCCGCTTTTCTGTTGGTCTTCTTTTCGTTTTCTTTCAGTTCGGCGCTTGTTGGAGCAGATTTTTAAAACTTCTTTTTTTAAGCCTTTTTATAGGATTTTCATTTGGGAGCCCTTTTGCCAGCCTATTACGATGTCTTTTTAGCCTTTCGTTGTAGCGGCTTGTGTGCTTATTTATCTGGAGTTCGACGGTCTCCAGTCTGAGGTCGTGGTGCAAGGTCGAATTCCTTACATACCATTCACACCCAGTAATAAGGCGTAAGGCCCTGTTCTGGAGTGTCTGAATACGTGAGCGACTCGAGCGAGCCGCCATACCCCAGATCTGGATAGCGTATCTCCAGGTTGGAACCACTACCATTTTATATAAGGCTCTTTTGCATCGGAGAGGAAGACGGCTGCGGTGGTTCATGAGCCAGTTCATTAATTATATGTTATTTAGAGTTTTTGTTGAATTTCTAAGACGCTTGTTTTTCTGTTATTATTAAGTTTTCAGCTTATTTCCTACATTTTTTTTATTTAAAATGCTTTTAGCCTTTAAATTTTTAGAGCAACGATTTTTTTTGAGAAACAAAATTTTAAGTTTTTTTATATAAATAATGGACACGACAAAAAACCTTTTTGCATTATGGAGAGAAAATAAAACGTATAAAAATGGCCTAAAGACTCAAAAAAAAATAAATATAATAATTGCCTCATATTAAATTGCAATAAATAATATCGCGAATAAAAAAAAAGGCTCGCATATAAAAAAAATTGGTACACAAACAACAATTACCCCGTCGAAATACCCGAAATATTTCTTGAAAACGAGGAGTTTATTTGTTTTTGGGTTTTGTCAACTTCCTCCTACGTAAAATTAATAATAATAGAGAAGCTGCAGCTGACAATCAGTTTGTGGCAAAAGTAAAAATATATTTTTTATTTAAGTCTAGGAGAGTGTTAAAACTGATTTGGATGATTGTTAATTTTTTACTAACAGATTAAAATCTTTGCCAAAGTGGTTTGGCCTTTGGGAACTTTTTGAGTACAACAAACTTCTCAAGAGTTTGAATGAATGAAGTTTTGAATAAATCTATAGCCGGTTCGAAATAACTAAATGGATGTGAAGAAATAGAGTATAAGTATAATTACAATTTTATATGTAGTATACTACGTTTTTACTTAAACTTCAAAAAAAGAGGTGCCCCAGAAAGACAAATATAGCTAAACTTATTTCGTTTTTCAGCCGTAGCATGATGGAATATACTTTTCGTGGACTTCATTATTTTCACAGTAAATATGCCACATCTGGCTCAAAAATCGATTTATTTCACCATTTATTTATTTCTGCATCGTTTTGTACTGTGACACTGTGAAGTTAAGCTGTGCCGTTCTGTGCCGCAGTGTAAACTGGAGCTGTTTTTTTTTTTTCAAGGCTACGTAGCCACTGTGGCTTATCGAGGCGTCTCTGCATATGCAAAGGCAAAATATTTTTAATACAAATTCCGCCGCCGGCTGCAGTAAGAGTGACACTCAACAGTTACGTCCAAGCGCCAGTTGAGAGAAGCTTCTAACTGAATTTACATACCCACACGCACACACATACATATACAGTATATACTTAATTTATGTATATGTATGCATCTGTGAGTGTGTTTGTGTGTGTGCCTGTCTTCCTGCCATTTTATGGACAGCCTCAATCCACTTGCTAAGCCATTCTCTGGCCATAAAAACGAATGAAGCGGCGTGTTTTGTTATTCAGCTGCTAATAACAAATTGAATTTAAATAAATGAAGTTCAATGTAGACCCATAAAAATAAAGCAAAAGTAATATATGAAATTTGTTGCAGCCAGCCAAATAGAACAGAAGAGAACAGATTCCCGGCACACGTTCTTCCATAATGATGCGATTTGTTTGGGCAGGGCCCATTTAATATGCAATACTTCTTGAGAGCAAAAAAAAAAAAAGGTAATTCAATCGAAGCACTGCTGGACAGTGGGATACCCTGTAACTATTTTCAATCAAAAAAGAAAGTTAATATAATATTTTTGTTTAGAAAACAATTTACAAAAGGTATATGAAATTAATACATTATTGAATTAATTGTTAAAAAGAAGCAGAATGATCATCATTCTTTACATTTTTTAAAATAATTGTGAACAATTTAAATGGTAAGGAATTTTTCGAAAATATTCAAATTAATTTGAATTTACTGTGACTCCAAATTAAACAGAATATCGAAGTATATTAATGATTTTTAATGTCTACAGTATAGGACCTGTGCCAGACAGTCCCACCCGAAAGTCTGATGGCATACCGTAGCTAGACGACATACTGGACTCAACCATCCAAGCCAACAAGACACTTTGAAGCACTTACACGTGCTCTTTTGAAATTTGAAAGCCTCAGCTTCGTGATCGGCCATCCCGAAAACCCATGTTTGCATACCTAAACCGTGTCATAGTCACAAAAATGATTTCGGCATTACAAAATTTTGAAAAATTAATAAGCATAGAAGTATCTGAATAACATATAAGAGTGGTTTTAATAATGTTTTCCTGATAATA
Organism: Chymomyza fuscimana; assembly: GCA_949987675.1. NCBI lineage: Eukaryota > Metazoa > Arthropoda > Insecta > Diptera > Drosophilidae > Chymomyza > Chymomyza fuscimana. The sequence continues at coordinate 119,982,598 of OX465088.1, read as the reverse complement.
AGATTAAAAATATAGGTTATATTGTCTAGTTAGTTTGCTTTGGCGGTCATTGTAGCTCCGCCATTTTAAAATATCAAAAATCCTGATACGGTTTGAAAAAGTAGACGAGCTGAGGAAAATAAAAAGCCTTAAAACGTTGGATAGCTAATTTGACAAAGAATAACCCGTTTATACATACACATTTCCATAATCCATTATAATATCTATTTTTGCCTTGTCAATGCAAAATGCATACTTTTATATACACTCACTAATTTTATTCAAAAATTGATCCGAGGATAAACATGAAAACATATGTTTTAATCTGAACCTTCCTAAAAAAGTGTTTTTTAGGATAATTTGGGGTCGAGAAAAACGAAAATGGCAACCTTTTTTTTTTAAGCACCGTTTTCGAGATGTTTTCGAAAAACATGTTTTTGGGCACTTTTTTCAGTTATTCCTTCATATATCGTGAACAAAATTTTGTATCGACATAAAAGATGATTAGATCGAAAGGTATTGATGTGCTCTTTTCAGTGATATATAATATGTACAGATTAAGTAAAAAATTATCGAAGTTACAGGCAACCAAAAGCGAAAAAAGGATAATTTTCGACCATTATTCAAAATTACAAATTTTCGGTGTGCATTTTATTAACGTGAACGTTTTTGAAAATTATGTTAAGCTTTAGGCTGAAAGTAAATTCTTTTACGAACATTTCGAGTCTAAGGTCTTCCAAATCGGATAGGAACTGTAGATGTTATGGAACCAGGAACGAAAAATCAACACTAATGCTGCATACAAATTCGTGAAGACGTGAAGATTTGTGCAATGTATGTAACGGACAGAAGGAGTCGTGGCAGACCCCAAGTCATTTATACCAAAATGCTTATCATAACCTCGGGTAGCGATTGAGTCATGTCCGTCCGTCCGTCCGTATGAACGCCTAGATCTCGGAGACTATAAGAGCTAGAGACACGAAACTTTACCAGCTGGTGTGCATATTTCCTAAGAAGATGAAGTTTGTTGAATCATGTCAATATCTTTCCCCGTTCCCCCGCAGTAGAGTTTCGGTTTTTAGCCACACCGTTTAGTATTTTCATCTGAAATTTAACAGAGCGATGCGTTTTAGTTACATGCATCTATGTGTAATAAATGAACAAAATCGGACAAATACAACAGAAGTTATAGTCAAAAATGTGCAAATTTCACCTCCCCTTGCCAATAAACTGCGTCAATATTTGACTCTACGCAATTATGGCTACAAGTGACCTAGAATCACAATTTTTGATAAGCTCATTCATGTGGCTCTAATGAACAAATCCACATCCAAATTTTATCGATGCGGTCCCCCCACCCCCCGCAATCCATTTACCGTGTTTTCTCCCACACCCCTCAGCATACCAATTTGAAACTTACCCCGTATACTTTAAATAAATTTTTTTGGTGTAACATTCGAGTTTCATCAAAATGGGTAAAAATTCAGGGAACTTATAGGTATAAATATCGATTTTCACCAAAAAAAAATAAATTCCAACTGGAAAGTTCTTAAATGGAATATGCAGGAAAAATTTGTTTGACACAAAAGGTACAGGGTATTCCACTGTCGGGCACCGCCTCGACTGTACCACATTTTTTTACTTAATCTGTACATATTATATATCATTAGAAAATGGTGCTTAAGAAAAAAAAAGTTGCCATTTTCGTGTTTCTCGACCCCAAATTACCCTAAAAAACACTTTTTTAGCAAGGTTCACTCGATGACCCTTAAATTTGTAAACTAGTGTTATTCGTAAGGAAATATTTTCGAAATTTTATGTAATTTTGAAAACCTGAACTGATGTAAGGAAAAAAAAAATTAAATAGCTGTAGTCTATGTTTGGCCTGGAGCTTATTTTATTTGCTGATGTAAACTCATAAAATTGTAAAAGAATTCTTAACAATTTTTCAAAATATTACAAAAAAAGGAAAAAAAGGGCAAAATTACTGTTAGAAATAAAAAGAATCAAAATTTTGTTAAGAATTTAATTTCCTTATGCTATACAAGCAAACCAAAACTGCAAAATTTTTTTTATATTTACAAATATGACAAATATCCTTAAAGCTCAGCTGGAGTTTGAATTTGACACATTCATAATGTGCTTGTCTCTTTTGTTAGAGTGTAGTGTAAATAAGAGAAACAAGCATAATCATCATCATAATCATTATTATTCTGCGCTCAGCGGGGCAGCTGAATTGCTTTGTAATAAATCTTTGAAAAAAATTGCAGCAAAAACAAAAAATAAAAAAAAAAAAAATGAAAGAAATCTAAATTGTTTTAATTTATTCATGCCACGCGCGTGGCAGCTTTGAGCCCTGGCTTCAGATCGTTTACTTTGCCTTCATTATGCCTGCTTGGGACTTGAGGTCTTAAGCAGGTTGGCGTAGAAAATCGCATCGAAGCAATAACGATTGATTAAAAATGCAAAGCACTGCAGCAACTTGTTTGTGCAGCACACTTTTATGCATTAATATTGCCACATTCTGTTGAAAGTAGCTCGAAGTAGGGAGTGCAACAGTTTTGCTTGCCTTCAATTATTCAGCCACTCATTTGCAGTCATTTTTCAGAAAGCCCTGCTCCAAGGAGACCACGTTTATGCTATTATGTAAATGAGTCGAATTTGTTGACACAGCTGGCATTCAGTCAGTCATTCATTCAGTCAGTCAGTCAGACAATACGGCTTTGATGTTAATGCGCTTCAATTTAACTTGAACTACTTTATTTTTAATATCGCACTTGTGCCTTTTATTAATTAAACTCCAGCTAATAGATAGTTTGGCAGCTAATAACAAACATTCCCAACAAATTGGCAGCTTGTTTGTGCCATGTGGGATAGATTTGGGCCAATTAGTAGCATACTTTTGTGGCAATCCTTTAGCTTATTTGCACAATAGTCCTGCTACTTCTCTTCTTACTGCCATTTGTTGTTGTTGTTGTTGTTGTTCTTCATGGTGGTTCATTCATTTAAAAAGCTTCCAGTTTTTACAGCTTCGAAGTTTTAAATGCGTGCTCTGAAGCATGCCGTCTCGTACAGTACTCGACACATAAAAACTGTCACAGCTGTAGCACACTGGTACACAGAGAGAAAAAATCGAATTTGTTGTGCTTGAAACGGGTATTTATGTTTATAAAATAATGTTAGTATTGAATTTAAAATAATGAAATATTATAATAGAATTAATGCCATCGAGTATTGAAACAAATGTGAACAACAATATTGAAATAATGTCAAGTAAATTCTTGTTCAAGGGTTGCTATTACTGCCGTTGCTATTTCCCCTTTCATGATACATTTTTGTTATTGGTTTTTGAGCTAAATATAAAAACACGTGTGGTTTCGTTGGCAGTGCAAATAAAAGTAGATGGTAAATTACTGTATGCATGCACATTATTAGATCAGTGCGCCAACAACAACAACATAGTACATACATGCAGATGTATGTAAAGCATAAAGCAAAAGAATAAGCTGATGCAATAAGCACAGTAAGCGTCGACAGTAATCGCACGCTTAACAATTTTAATGTTACGTATGTGTTTTCACCTGCATAATTTTAACGTATCTGGTGAAAATTACATTGTGCACACCGTATGAGCTGTGGCTATCACATAGTGTAAGTTTCACCTCGATATGTTCACGCATATGAACACAATCGGTACCACACTGAATTTTGTTGATATATAAAGTATTTCAATGCTAATTTAGACTCATATATTTTGCACAATCAATCCTGCCATTATTATTTTATTTTTAAAATTTGCTGATTTTCTCATATTTGTATATATATACCAATATATTTTTTGCAGGACCTACAATGAATATAGGCTAAAATAAGTAAAGTGGATTACTTTTTAAATTAATTTCGATTGTGATAATTTTTACATATGTGATACTTGAACAAGAGCTATACCCCCATACAGTGGTACAGTGCTATGGAACTCTAAAAACCATCCCAACAACAAATTTGGTTAAGGTATCTACCTAATTTAATTGCAATGTGATGGTGCAGGGCATCTGAAAGTCATCCGCGTCCCACTTAAACTAACGCCATTCTTTTAATCTTAATAATTAGCTTCACTTTGTCTTGCAGAAATTCAGAAGTGCCCGCCTTACGTCGATGCAGAAATGCGCAAGTGGCAGACTAACACTAATAAGCTTTTAACAACTGCACAAGCAAAAATCTTTTTATTTTTGAATACACTTTTTTCTCTCCGTGCATATATGTATGAGAATGTGTGTAATTGTTCAAATTTAAGCTGTTTTAATTTCACATCACAAGTGTTGACAATGTCTGGAAAGTCCATTAGAAAAATGTTAGCTCAGTTTATATTTTACAAATTTCTAAAGACGTTTGTGAAAAAATTTAAGATGACTTTTCAGCTTAATGTTGTCTTCAATGCACAAACTAATTGGATGCAATTGACAATGATTAGCTCGTAAAACTTTTATTATATATGCATATAAGTTCGTAAGTACACATATGTAGCGCATACAACCATTATATAGTCTTAAAGCGCTGTTCATACCAAAGCACTTAAACCAGTGCAATAAAATACAACTAAAGAAGTTAGATTTTTAACTTTCTTTGCTATCTCTCAAATTGCATTGATGGCATGTTTTTATTTGAAATAGTTTTTTTTCAACACTTCAAGGCCCCTACGGAGACACGAAAACATCAAAAAGACAGACTTATTTTGGTCACGAAAGGAACAGTGTATCTCTAGTAACAAAATGTGCATTTTATCGGAATTATTATCGATAATCAGCTGCTTTTTGTTTACAAATAGCTAATTTTTAAAAGGCGCGAAATAAAACATAAAAACATGAATTATCGTCAGCGTTTATAACTTTTGGTATTGTGTGTAAATAATAATGACATGCACATTGCAATTCAATTGTTGGATGAGGAAAAAAAGCGACGAGAGGAGGCAATACACAGGAGAAGGCGGAATGTTTGGGTGAATGTTTAATGCGCAGAACTGAGTGTGGATGAATTGCATAGACGTATTTTAACGCACATTAATGTTACAAATGAATTATTTTATTATTATAACTATTTTCTCATCCTTTCCCAACGATCCGCAACGATTTTGTCGACCAACCATAAAATTCGCGTGCAAAATAAATAGCTGCACCTAAGTTTTGTTTATGGCGCCAAAACCGAACAGCTGTTTTTGCCGAGTGCGCCATGTATGGTTTGTTACTGGCATTAACAAACAAAAAAAAACGAGCAACACTGGTCTAAATACCACCAGCAAGAACAGTTTGTGAGCGTTTTTTAATATGAAGTTTTGTTTATTTTTCGTGTCTGCGTAGGGGCCTTTAAAGAAGATGAAAAGATATTTTTTTTTTAACAAAGTAGCCCAAATCTTTATTTCAAAGAATGAAGTAGGAAAATATATTAGTACAACAAACATTTTCAACGAAATGCTATCGCTTTCTGTGCATCGAATACATAAAAAGTTTTTATATTTTTATACAATTCTATTAACGGTTTTAAGAGCTATTTTTTAGCTTTGGCTTCGTTTTATATTTAAGCAATTGTTTACGATACTTTTATCAAAATGAGCCTTGACGCAACTTTGGATTATATGGAAAATGCGCGTTTCAATTACTTGTACGCCAATGTGATCACTCGTATGCGCCAGGAAACCCATTTTACTCAAACCGAATTGTTATCGGTTGTAACGATTTATCATAAATTTGCGCTACAAAATGGCCCCAAGGCCAATCATATGACCTTGAAGCAGATGGTCGTTTTTCTAGATGTTATGTGTGAATTACGTGATCCTAAGATTAATACTGCTATAGTTTCGCATATGAAAAACCTAGATCCGGACTATACACATCCCACGTTTCAAGCTGACCGACATTGCAGTACAGTTGCTTTCGTTCGATTTATGGCCATCATATTTTCCAAAGATGTGGAAATACAGATGAAATTTGTCTTCAGCGTAAGTTTCTTTTTATAGAATATATTTTATTATAACAAATGCTTTAAATAATGCTAGATCTATGATACTTTGGATCGAGGATTTTTGGATCGCGAGCAAGTCTCGCAGTACGTAGATGGTTTTTTTACTTGTGAAGAAGATGATGAACGGCATGAGTTAAATGAGGTATAATTTTAGCTTATATATGTATGTAGGCGTATATAACACACATATTTTAATATTAAATTTCAGGATATGGTAGATTTGTTATTTTCCAAGTTTAATAAGGGCAAGGATGTGGTAATATCTCTAAAAGACTATTGCCAAACTGTGCGTGATCAGCCCTTATTAATGGAATTTCTTGGTAGAGTGATACCCGCGCAAAGTACCTTGGATGTAGCTGCTTTGTGCTGCAACGTTCTAACCTGGTTCGATAAAACTGGCAATCCGCTTACAGCTGACAAATAGACTGACTTGGGTTAGCAAATGTATTGAGTACTGCGGCTTCAATATACAATTATAAAAAAAAGTGTTGTGCGTTGAAAGTATAAAACAAAAAAAATCTGTTAAGCCGATAAATTTCTAAAAAACAATAAGTTAAACAATTGTATGCAAAAAACAAAAAATTACATGCATTGCAATTGAATTGTTGGATGAGGAAAAAAAGCAACGAGAGGAGGCAATACACAGGAAAAGGCAGAGTATTTGGATGACCCCATATTTAATGCTTAGAGCTGAGTGTGGACGAAATGCATAGAATCATTTTAACGCACATAAATATTTCAATTGAATTATTTTATTATTATAGCTATTTTCTCATCCTTTCCCAACGATCCCCAACGATTTTGTTGACCAGCCATAAAATTCGTGTGCAAAATAAATAGCTGCACATAAGTTTTGTTTATCGCGCCAAAACCGAACAGCTGTTTTTGCTGAGTGCGCCATCTATGGTTTTTTACTGGCAAAAAAAAAAAAAAAAAACGAGCAACACTGGTCTAAATACCACCAGCAAGAACAGTTGGTGACCAAACGTTTGTGAGCGTTTTTTTTATATGAAGTTTTGTTTATTTTTCGTGTCTGCGTAGGGGCCTTTAAAGAAGATGAAAAGATATTTTTTTTTAACAAAGTAGCCCAAATCTTAATTTCAAAGAATGAAGTATGAAAATATATTAGTACAACAAACATTTTCAACGAAATGCTATCGCTTTCTGTGCATCGAATACATAAAAAGTTTTTATATTTTTATACAATTCTATTAACGGTTTTAAGAGCTATTTTTTTAGCTTTGGCTTCGTTTTATATTTAAGCTATTGTTTACGATACTTTTATCAAAATGAGCCTAGACGCAACTTTGAATTATATGGAAAATGCGCGTTTCAACTACTTGTACGCCAATGTGATCACTCGTATGCGCCAGGAAACCCATTTTACTCAAACCGAATTGTTATCGGTTGTAACGATTTATCATAAATTTGCGCTACAAAATGGCCCCAAGGCCAATCATATGACCTTGAAGCAGATGGTCATTTTTCTAGATGTTATGTGTGAATTACGTGATCCTAAGATTAATACTGCTATAGTTTCGCATATGAAAAACCTAGATCCGGACTATACACATCCCACGTTTCAAGCTGACCGACATTGCAGTACAGTTGCTTTCGTTCGATTTATGGCCATCATATTTTCCAAAGATGTGGAAATACAGATGAAATTTGTCTTCAGCGTAAGTTTCTTTTTATAGAATATATTTTATTATAACAAATGCTTTAAATAATGCTAGATCTATGATACTTTGGATCGAGGATTTTTGGATCGCGAGCAAGTCTCGCAGTACGTAGATGGTTTTTTTACTTGTGAAGAAGATGATGAACGGCATGAGTTAAATGAGGTATAATTTTAGCTTATATATGTATGTAGGCGTATATAACACACATATTTTCATATTTCATTTCAGGATATGGTAGATTTGTTATTTTCCAAGTTTAATAAGGGCAAGGATGTGGTAATATCTCTAAAAGACTATTGCCAAACTGTGCGTGATCAGCCCTTATTAATGGAATTTCTTGGTAGAGTGATACCCGCGCAAAGTACCCTGGATGTAGCTGCTTTGTGCTGCAACGTTCTAACCTGGTTCGACAAAACTGGCAATCCGCTTACAGCTGAAAAATAGACTGACTTGGGTTAGCAAATGTATTGAGTACTGGGGCTTCAATATATAATTATAAAAAAAAGTGTTGTGCGTTGAAAGTATAAAACAAAAAAAATCTGTTAAGCCGATAAATTTCTAAAAATAAATAAGTTAAACAATTGTATGCAAAAAAAAAAAAAATTACATGCATTGCAATTGAATTGTTGGATGAGGAAAAAAAGCAACGAGAGGAGGCAATACACAGGAAAAGGCAGAGTATTTGGATGACCCCATATTTAATGCGTAGAGCTGAGTGTGGACGAAATGCATAGAATCATTTTAACGCACATTAATATTTCAATTGAATTATTTTATTATTATAGCTATTTTTTCATCCTTTCCCAACGATCCCCAACGATTTTGTTGACCAGCCATAAAATTCGTGTGCAAAATAAATAGCTGCACATAAGTTTTGTTTATGGCGCCAAAACCGAACAGCTGTTTTTGCTGAGTGCGCCATCTATGGTTTGTTACTGGCAAAAAAAAAACAAAAAAAACGAGCATCACTGGTCTAAATACCATCTGCAAGAACAGTTTGTGACCAAACGTTGGTGAGCGTTTTTTTTATATGAAGTTTTGTTTATTTTTCGTGTCTGCGTAGGGGCCTTAAAAATAAAATACTGAAATGATAAAATCTTTTTAATTAAAACCTGACACATGCCTTAATAAATAAATAATCTTTTGAAATCTGCTTAAATGATTATATAATCTTCAAAACATAGATTTTCTCTCTTTTTCCGCTCTTCTATAAATAAATCACCAATTAAAAATAATAGATTGAGTGATTGAAAAATTTTTGTTGAAAAAGTACAGTCACGTAAGCCATATGAAAAGTTCAACATGTGGAAGCGAGAAGTAACTAATGTCAACTGCTTTAAAGGCGTCAAATAAGCAGTGCGTGTTGGCGCAAATCGCTATTTTTAATTTAAGTAACTAAATATTGTCTTTTTTATGAAGTCTAGTGTAAAATAAAATAGGGCGAATCGTGAGCCAATAAAGCTTTTGTCGCTCCCTGAGAGTCGCACTAATGTAAGCTAGACATAAGAGATTAAATTGAAATTAGCCTAAGTCAGTTGCCGAATCATTTTACATGCGAGCGCACATACATCTTTTCGCTATCGTTCTTTTTCTTATCGCAATAAATTATAATAATTTTTCACTTAACCGCCAATACTTTATTAAAAATAATCTCAGTGCGCCGCTTGGTTTTCAGTGAATCTGTTTTTGTTACACTTGAGCTCAAGTTGGCTTTCCATTTAGTGTCATTTAAAAAGTGTTATTTGATATAACTTGAGATCTCAGAACATTAAACATAAGCAAGTTTCTATTCATAGTGTTTGCATCAATAATTTTAATTTGTACTGTGCTTAAAAAAAATTACTTTAAGCGTCAAATATTAAGTTTAAGAAAACATTATTTTTTTTTTATTTTCCTAAACATTGCTTATCAACTAACATAATGAACGATAACAGCCAGACGGAAGCATTTCCGGCAAATTTGGATGTGGCCAATTTAACTGATGCTTTTAGCCAAGACCAGTTGGACAAGTTGAAGCGGCTTGGCATTACCAACTTGAATCAAATGCTGAAAATACCCTTTGGTGAGCTAATGGCAGTGGGCTTAAATCTAATCGAAATCGATGATTTACAGCAGCAGGTGGATATAGTAATCAAGAAGAAAAAAATGGAGATAAAGTGAGTAGTAATCTTCTAAGATATAAGTATTAGCCATATCATTCAGTACTCAATGAATAAGCTCATGAACTTTTCTCGCTTTATAACTGTAGGCACAGCGATAAACTCAGTTCTACGAAAGTGACACAGGCTTCGTTTACCAATTCGGATTTCTTTGACAAAGGCTTCATTAAGTTGGACTGCACACAAAATCTAAAGGATTACCAGCTCAATTTTGATAGCAATGATTCATGTAAGTATCATGTTGATCAGGGGCGGATCCGCAACCAATTTCCGGGCATCTTGGGCGTTTAATTTTCATTCTTAATGTGAATTTGGACCCAATATGTTGTATATGATAAATTTGTTGGGAAACACATTTATTATGGGAGTATGTAACTCCAATACCCTTCTACTGGATCTGCCTCTGGTAATAACTGCTTGAAGTATTTGTTTTTAGTCAACATAATTTGTCTACAGTTAATGATGAAGTGGAGCCAAGGCTGGTTATAGATGATAAAATTAAGACGCCAAAGCACTCAATTTTTGATCTGCCACCGGATATTCCTTTGACCTCAATTTATGATATAACCCCGCCTAAAAAAAACAAAACCACGACAGATTTGAGTAGCAGTTCCATAACCACAAGCACAGCGCCTAGTGCAACAATCGCTACGTGCTCGCAGGAATTGAAAAAATCCGGTTCCGGGAGTAAAGTATCGAACAAACGTACACATCCTTCAGCTTCTGACCGCAGAGCGGCAAAAAAGAAAGCAGCAGAACCAGTCAGTACTACCGAAGACATCAACATGACAGAGAAGTCGGAGAACAAAACGGCTTCCAGTGCAGAATTGGCTCATATGAATTTTAGACAGCTGCTCCTTGAGGACATACCACCTGATATATGGGACATATTTTATCGTGACATTGGCACGACAGCCACTAGCATAGCGTCTAGTGCAACAAACGGGTTTTCTGCACAGCGGAATCTTTCTGCCCAAGAACTGAATAAACCCATTTACGGTAGCACACAAGTAAGCAAAGCATCACATCCATATAGAGTTGGATGTTCTGCTGCAGCAGGCAAACCCAGTACTCAACGATCCGTCACAACAACTAGAAGGTCGGAAAATAAAACAAATTCAAGTTTAGATCCGGCATACATAAATTTTCGGAAGCTGCTTCTTGGGGCCAAACTACCTTCTGCACAGGTACGCGCTAGTTTTTATCATGAAATCAGCGACGATGCGAAGGACGAAAATGCAAAAAGTGGCGGCGAGGGTATCCTTCATACGACCGCCACTACTGTGCCTGAGACCCCACAAAAAGAATCTGAGAACAAGAGCTTGGCTGCACGACCAGCGGAATACAACAATACACAAGATCCTCCCAAGCTTAAGTGTGGTAATAGCAAATCTTCGCTTAAATCAGTATTAACAACGCCATCGGTTCGAAATGACATGTCTACTTCAATGCCTCCACCGACATCAGTGACCAATGCCACATCTACAGCAAAGCCTCCGCCGAAATCAGAGAGCAACGTCATGTCCTCTTCAAAGCCGAAATCAGAACGCAAAGCCAAGTCTACATCAATTGGTCCACCACCGACATCAGTGACCAATGCCACATCTACAGCAAAGCCTCCGCCGAAATCAGAGAGCAACGCCACGTCTACATTAATGGGCCCACCACCATCTGTGCGCAATGCACTTTCTACATCAATATTTCCACCGACATCAGTGACCAATGCCACATCTACAGCAAAGCCTTCGCCGAAATCAGAGAGCAACGTCATGTCTTCTTCAAAGCCGAAATCAAAACGCAAAGCCAAGTCTACATCTATGGGCCCACCACCATCTGTGCACAATGCACCTTCTACATCAATGTCTCCACCGACATCAGTGCCCAATGCCACATCTACAGCAAAGCCTCCGCCGAAATCAGAGAGCAACGCCATGGCTTCTTCAAAGCCGAAATCAAAACGCAAAGCCAAGTCTACATCTATGGGCCCACCACCATCTCTGCACAATGCACCGTCTACATCGAAGCCTCCACCGGCACCAGTACGCAAGGTCACATATACATCAGAACCTCCGCCGAAATCAGAGAGCAACGACATGTCTACTTCAAAGCCGCTATCAGAACGCAGTGCCGCGTCTACATCAATGGGTCCACCACCATCAATACGCATTGCACCGTCTACATCAATGTTTCCACCGACATCAGTGCCCAATGCCACATCTACAGCAAAGCCTTCGCCGAAATCAGAGAGCAACGTCATGTCTTCTTCAAAGCCGAAATCAAAACGCAAAGCCAAGACTACATCTATGGGTCCACCACCATCTGTGCACAATGCACTTTCTACATCAATGTTTCCCCCGACATCAGTGCCCAATGCCACATCTACAGCAAAGCCTCCGCCGAAATCAGTGAGCAACGCCATGTCTACTTCAAAGCCACTATCAGAACGCAATGCCACGTCTACATCAATGGGTCCACCACTATCAATGCGCAATGCACCGTCTACATCGAAGCCTCCACCGAAATCAGAGCGCAGTGCCATGTCTACTGCAAAGCCGCTATCAGAGCGCAATGCCACGTCTATATCAATGGGTCCACCACCAGCATTACTACTAAAGGCACCTTCCAGAAAAGTGCAACCGCATAGGCGTATGTCCACCACTAAAGAACTTTTTTCCTCGACAGGAGTGCGCTCCGACTTGCAATATGATCCACGGCGAGCAGCCAATCCCACCACAGGTGTTGGTGTAAATTCGCTGAAAAATTGTGCAGGCCAAGCAAAATTCTCGGAGATACGTAACCTGCTGATAGCTTCCGACTGGTACAGCAACCTGGGATGTAAAAATAAGCTGCCTATCAACTGTGAGCTTTTGACGGTCAGAGATGAGCTAATAAAATTCCATCAGTTTAAACAGTCAAGAAAATTTGATGCGGGCTTTATAAAATCGAATGACACGCTAAATCTAATTTTTGGCAAACTACATATAAACATCGATGAGAATGGTCAGGTGGTGCAGCTGCCAGGAGACGGGCCAGCTGTATGCAGTGGCAGCTCCGACGTGGGTGGAAAGCAACACCTCAAACTACCCGATATGTCGCAGCCGCCACCAAATTTACGCGTTCCCATGGTGTTGGGGCCGTTTAATAAGCCGCCGTCTGAAAGAAATCGACGTTTTACGGTGTGCAAGTAGAAAATCTATTTGTCTTTAATTATATATAATGTACATGTTATTTCGATTACCAACACTAAATTATATCGCCAGATATTTGCAACACTACTTTTTATTTTAATACTTTTCAAACAATTATGTTAGATTCTCTTTGGCTGTTGGATAAGCTCGGTCCCGATCTTCTTACTGAACTTTTGGTTTAATTCCTTTAACTCCTTGAGAAGCATAGGCCACGGCAAAGCATCTAAATCGTATTCGATTTTGTGTCAATTGCTTCACTTCGTTCCAGGAGCGTCCTGATTCTTCAGCTTCTTTCAAAACAGTTGGGTCTCCCTCTTTTTCGGTTGCCTTGCGGGTTCTCATCAATGGCCTGACGACAAACTTTGTGTAGTGGCTTTCGCAAACTGTGCCCATTCCATCCCCATTTGCACCTAGCAATTATGTAGGATATTGGCTTTATATTGCATCGTTGCAACAGCTCAGTGTTGCTGATCGTGTTTGGCCACCAGTTTTTCAGAATGCATCGAAGACCTCTGCCAACAAAGGCTTGTAGTTTGCTAAGAATAGCTTGTGTGATTAGCCAAGACTTACTCCCATAAAGCATGTACATATATAGTACATCTGGATTTTCGTGTTCCAAGAGTGACCAATAGCTGGCTCTTGCAAGGATATTACCTCTACCACTATGACGAGTTTTGCAACTGCCGCATTGATCATCTTTCTTGGCGAAGCTGGTAGACGGTTTCCTTGTCAACATTAAAGATTAAGTTTTTAATCGCAATCTGATCCTCTGTGAGGAACGCCCGTTAGTAAAAAGCAAATTTATTCGTCTTGTTCTGATTTAGCACCAGACTTATAAGATTACTTATAAGATTCACCTTCGGCAGGACAAAATTGTGGAAGTCTCAGAAGCGGAAGCATAGCTTTATCTAAAGCTTCAAAAAGTAACAAAGGTTATCCAAAGATATAGTTTTTCCAAGATCTGATGTAGTATTAATACATGATTTATGGGGAGTTTGACAGGAAAGAAGAACGCTAAGGTCCGATTACATAAAAGAAAGCAAACTTCTTTCGTCGAGAGAATTGTAGGGGCCTGGTGTTGACTATCGTGGATTCCTAAGCGCTCAATTTTTTCCGAAGAATTTTGGGCACGGGGTTTCCGCCGTCGACAGGCCTTTATAGATGCACACAACTATAATGCGATAGAAAGAAGTCTGGTTGCAGTATATTGACTTTCTATCGTACGATAGTTGGACTATGTTGCGGGGACACACTTCTATCCATCATTTTAAAAATATTTGGCGCCTTTATCCTAGCAACTTATTGCTGCGAACATCAAGGTAATTTACATATCCTACAGAAACAAATTACAAAATTATAGAGTTGCCAGATGGGTCAACTTTAAATGCCTATCCTGTATATATATATGCATATTAGCTTGTACAGCATTTCGCTATATATCGATTCAATTTATCGATAGGTGCATTTTCAAGATACTTCCCTACATGGTTCAAAAATCAACGCCTTACACGAAGTCAAATTTTACCCAAAAATATTTTTCTCTAGGTGTAAATGTAAATGTGTATGTGCGTATCCTATGTAAGTCCTTTAAATTTCACTTTACGACTGCTGACAATGTCTGGCAAGTCCATTAGAAAAATGTTAGCTCAGTTTGGTTTTTACAAATTTGTAAAGAGATTTGTGCAAAAGTTTAAGATGACTTTCTAATCTGATGCTGTCATCAATGCAAATACTACTTACATGCAATTGACAATGATAAGCTGGTAAAGCTCTAAATATGTGTATCTAAGTAGATATATATACATTGTACATATATGTACACATGTAGAGCATACAAACATTATATAGCCTTAAGGCGCCATTCAGACCAAAGCACTTAAACCAATGAAATATAGTAAAACCAAAGAAGTTCGTTTTCTGACATTCTTTGCCATCTCTCTTATGCAACAAGAGGTGTGTTTGTCTAAGTAGCTCTCAGTTTCACTACCTAGCTCTATTTTTATTCCTCTTTCCTTTTTTATATGGTGTTTGCACGGAACAGATAATTGCGTTTTTAAATTTCAACAATCTTTTAAGATTTTTGTAGTCTTTCAAATTGATTAGAAATATGGAATTCTTTAATAGGGGCGTCTGCTTAAATTAAAAGACAAGCTCAATTTTTTTACTCTTTTAAATTGAAGCTTAGCGTCCTAAGAAATATGGCCCTTGTGGATTTTGAGTTACTTAATCTGAGTTCGAAAGTAGCTGTTCGTCTAAGATAAATGTTATTTTAAAAATTTACATTTCGCTATAAGGATATCCCAAGTATACGCTGCAATTATTTTTATTTTTATCGACGGGCCTGCGCATGAGAAAATAATATCGGAGTTCGCTTCCATTCGAGCGATTGAAGAATTATGTGGCGTCCAAAGCAGTGTAGCCATTTAAGCTTGTTTATAGCCAGATATAGCATATTTCAAAACTAAATAGCTTAATGTTACTAAGTACCTCACCTTTTAACCAATCTTGATGGAATGAAGTCCCCAAAAAAGAATCTGATTTCAATGGCTGTCAAACTAAATATTGCTGATTATTTAAAACTTTTGAGGAGTCTATTAAAAGACGTTATTAAAAGAGGAGCAGTGTTTCATTCTCGATTTGTACGCTGAATATAAAAAAGTCACAGACTTAAAATCGTAACGAGTTCCTAAGCTATTGTTTGAGAAATGTATAATTTCTTTTGCTGATGCTTATAATTTACATTTACTTTAAGCAAGCTATTAGTGTAATCAAAAAAATTAGATTTTTTTTTTCTGCTTACAATTCATAATATATTTAAGCAGTGAGTGCGTTAAGACGCAACTTTTTTATAGAAATAATTTGTAAAAGTAGTCAACGATTTTATTTTGTTTGTTTATGTTTATAATTGATGTGTATTGATCTTCTGCAGCACATGTCGTTGTATTGCCACCAAGTCCCTGAACTTTGACGGCAAAAAGCGACAAAATGCTGTGGTTCACGGCTTATAAATCCTGATAAAATATATTGTTTTTCTCTTAGGAAAATTTTTTTCGGAATGTATGTTATCAATATGGTTTGCAAATTGCTTATTTCCAATACAACAGTTATGTCTACGAGAATAAATTGCTTATTCTCTTCCAATTTTGAAAAATTTAAGTTACATAGCGGGCACACATTTTTTTCATTAAGCATCTCTGCTAAAAATGTAGTCATATATTGCTTGAGTTGGGCGCCATCTTTTAAAAAACCGTCTACTTCTATGACTGTCAAGTCAATCTGCTGGTTGGGACTGCATTTAGGGCATGTGTCCCGTTTGACAGCACTAGGGAAACTGAAGAGTAATTTTTTCAACAACGAACGTACACGTCGATTCGAAACAGTCCATGATATTTTTACTAATTTGAAAAAATCCACGAAGTATCTCAGCGCGTTTTCGGTACAGAGCAGGATTGATGTCTCCGTTCGCATACTGCCTCACGAAGGAAAAGAGTGGCAGTTGATCATTCGAATCAATAAACTGCTTGAAGTTCAAATAATTGAAATATGCGTTAGTAACTATTTCCAAACAAGAATCGAACGAACATGTATTGTACAGCTGAACGCGATCATACGACATTTTTACTAACTCACATTTGGAGCCATTACGTAAAATATCATCTTTGCATTTTAAATGAGGTTTATTATAAATCAATTCAATATCTGGACAATCTCGCAAATATTTTCCTCTAAGAGTCACAATTTCCTTCGCAATCGATTTATTATGTGGAATGTCAATGATTTCAATAATGGCTGGTTCGTGGGTTTTGTTGGTGGTTTCTGTGAGTGTAGATGATACAATATACCCGAATTCATCCTCCGATTCAATTTCATTTTGCTCTGTCAAAGCATACATTGGAGACGAGATACTTCGTTCGTTGCCATAGATTTTTTCCCTTTGCTCCTCTGTGTGGCCATTATCTTCATCGCTTAGGGTATCCCCATGCTGAAGATTTTTTTTTTTCCTACCACAAACAGCCGAATTTTGACCATACCAATCTTCCTCGTACCCCAAAAAATCTTCTTCATCTAAAGCTATTTGACTTTTTCGTTTGGTTCTTTTGTTTTTTTCAGACTGCAACTATAAATCGGCTTCGTCCCTCATACGTTTTTTTTTAGCAGCTTCCAATTTCGAAATACTTTCGATAGATCTCACATGGTTAACAACGAACTTGTCAACTCGAAGCAGCTTATAATTTGGTCGCAAATCCGAGTATTTCAAATCTTTGAAATAGGCCTCGCGTCTAGCCGATGAAGATGCCTTTCGAGCTTTAGGGAAATACTGTCTCATAACGTTCGTCCACAAAGGAAAATGTGTTCCTAGTTTCACTAAATGGGAAACGATTTTGGGACAATAAAAAGCATTCAAGTTTTCGACACATTGGTCTTCCTTTTGAAAAATCTCTGATGTTTGTTCTCCATTTCCGTTTTCTTTAGCTTTCTCAAGAATATTTTCTATGTAGATGACCAATTCTTCGTTCTGGATTTCATCTTCTAAATAATTGTATGTACGTTCGTCATAATCTTCATTTTCTTCATTTATTGTAAAAGTCTTCAATGCGTCAAGTAATAATGAATGTTTCTGATAGCAAATATCACCTTTCTGGCCACTGTCTTTGCTTGAGTGTTCGCTCAAGGCAACAACAAAAACTGAATGCAGTAACTGTTCGAAATCGTGTTTTTTTTCGCAGGTTGACATGAGACCAACGCACCTCACAAAAAAATACTTCACTTTAGACAATTTTCCTTCAAAAGCTTTTTTTTTACATACTATTTTTATCAAGTGCGCAATGTCGACCCGAATAAAGCATTTTAGAGGGTTTTGCAGAATCACGTGGTTTAGCGAATAAAAGCAGTTCAGAATGTATGATTTTAAATTTCTTTCATTAAATGCCAAACACGTAGCATTCAGAAGTGCCAGCGAATAATCGCAATCAATTCCTGAAGGAACCGGAGCTCCATCTCTCAAAATTTCTTTCAACGAAAATGAAATGAAATTGGCGTCATGTTTTGAAGATAAAATCTGAAAAACTGGTTGGATACCATTTTCACCTTTAATAATCATTTGGTAGAGATATATTGGGTACTTTTCTCCTATTAAATTTGCGATTGGTGCCAAATCCTTTTTTTAAAAAATCCTTGAATAATGCCATTTGCATAGGTGACCAATAAAAGCAAAAAAATCGATCAATTCCAATTTCTTTTATGTACCCCGCGTACTTATCTTTGTGCTTCAATTCAACCAGCGATTGTATAGGGTCAACATTCGCCTTGATATTTAAATGTGAATTGATTTTTTGCTCTTTTATTTTTTGCAAAGTTTCCAGACGTGGGAGATACGGAGGTTCTGAATCCCCAAAAGATAAATCTTCAACCGCGTTTAATCGCCACGTGCGTGCTTTTTGATTTAGAAGCTCTGCGCCGATTTCTTCTCGGAGCACTCCTCTGATTGCTCGTTTTTTACTGTGAGGTAAGCCGCTCGTATCGAATGTGTGGATTTGTAAGACAATCCCATTTCCAGGAACAGGTTCGTTCAAACAGTGTACATTGATGCTAGAGCCACATTCCTTGCAAATACCGTGGAATTTAAAGAAAACTTCTTGAAAACTTTACTATGTTTGAAAGTGTAAGCACAGGGTACTTTGCTTCTTAAAAAACAAGCTTTTGCAATAACGTCTGTCCATCCATCGTCAAGTTTTTTGTAACACTTACGCTCATCAAAAGTGTTATAACTTACTTTTTTTATTCGTATTTTCACATAAAGCTGCAGCGATCTATTGTTAATTTAAATTATTAATTGTTGAAAATGATGCTGTTTGTTGGCCGTTTGTGAAGGTTGTTATATCTCAGTGTAGGCAGAACGAAGTCAACACGTGCCCACTGCTGTTACAATCGCGAAAGCAATTTTCGAGAAGGGCAATATAACTCCACAGTGTGTGTTTTTTTTTTTGGTAAATGTCTCAACGATCTTTTTATGCGCCTTTCTGATCAGAGTCCACCGCTGCTTAGCTGTAACATATGTTGGCAGAGTCAAAAATAACGGATTGAGCGGCTTAGCTGCTTCTTACCAATGTAAAATTTGCAACACAAGCGCGAGACGAGCTCAAACAATAAAATTATTGATATTTTAAAACCATCAACAAATAAAATAAGGCAACACCAATGTCCGGAGCAGAACTAAAAACGCGTATTATTAATTGTTAATGCTATTACGGCTCTTGTTTGTCCTGCCTAAATTGTTTTTATATTGTAACTATAAACATAGTTCACAATAGCACCTGAACATATGTTATGTTCACTATTTCTAATGCAACGAACTTTTATTTTTAATTGAAGGAATTGTTTTTTGTTTTAATTTTTTTTATTTGCTTATAATTTTGTGTTTATTAATAGTAATAAAACTCATAAATAAAATATTAAAAAAATAATACTTCTTTTTTTAAATGAGTTTAAGTTTTTATTAAGTTTGTTAAGGATGGACAAACGATAAAAAAGATATTGGACAAATGAGGACTAACCTTGGACAAACAAATAGTTAACTCTAATGACTGATTTCGGAAAATCTCTATTTTTGGTAACAAATCTAGTAAATTTTTGGATTTAAGCATAACTTTTTTTCAAAAAGTGGGCAAACGAAAAAAATGCCTGGGCAAACATGGGTTAACCTTGGACAAACGAACAAGGCTTATTTCGACAAAAAATTCGAACATGGGGGTGCCAACTTCACGCAAATTTTTTTGATTTAGGCATAACTTTATTTTCAAAAAGTGGGCAAACGAAAAAAATGCCTTGGCAAACATGGGCTAACCTTGGACAAACGAACAAGCCTTATTTCGACAAAAAATTCGAACATGGGTGTGCCAACTTCACAGAGCCCGCAATGTGCACCTTCTTGGGAAGGTGTTTTCATTGTATGAACTTTTTTCCTCTTCTTTTTTGTTTTTATTTATAATAGAATTAGTAAAATGTCTGCTTCGATTTGCTGCTGAGCCCTATTATATGCGGCTATGCGACGATTTGCATCGTCAATCTCCTCAGCACTATAATTCAATGTACAAAATTCTATTATAGACTGAAGAAAAAATTTTTAATACATTTTTCTGTTGCATGAGGCTACGCCAGCAAAGAAAACGAAACGGCAACGTACAACAACGTTTTTCAGATTTCGTTTTCGTCAACTAAAACTGTGTATACGAATTCCCGGCTTTAGTTTCAACATTTCATAGCCTATTTGCAATTGACCGGAGATGCCAAACCGATAGCTGAGAGCATGGTATAATAATAAGGTAGCGTCACGCTCCGACGTATGCATGTCAAAGGGGAATGAAGAATAAGTGAGAGAGAGTGATGTAGCATGAGGGCAGGCAAATCATATGAAAATGTCTTTGTTTATTGTTGCTATGTATATTATGCGTTTGTTCATTGTTTTTCTGTTAAAAAGAAATAAAAGGACTATTTGATTTAAAAATAAAAGGCATTTATTTTTATTTGCCGACGGCATTTCGACAAAAAGCAGCTGCACAACCTCTCAACACAAAGTAACTTTCATACTGAACTGAAATAAGCATGTCAACCGCGAGAGCGCCGTCTCAACGTTCGCTAGTGTGAAAAACTAGCTCTCAAGATTGAACTTGAACATTCCCAATATGATCGGAATTGGAACAGACAATGCAAGGGTCATGACAGGATCGAAGAACAACGTTTACACGGAGCTCAAAAAATGTGTACCATCCCTTGTACTAATACGACTCAATTCAATTGGCCGTAAATCAGTTTTGTAAAAGTGGTTTTCCAGACGATTTGAAGTTTCTCACTTCTAATACTTATTCGTGGTTCTCTAAAAGTTCTGCACGGCAAATAAGCTATAAAAAACTATATGAATGTTTAAACATTTTAATATGTACTAATAATATATAATATACGTAATGAATTGTTTATACGTAATGAATTTCATGGGGCTTACTCATCTATCACATTCAGGCACCATTTAAAATCCCAAGAGCCTGCGTGACAAGATCTCTATCGAACTCGCTGTGTCCAAAATTGTGGATCACTGGAGCTTCAGCTTTATTTTGTGTTAGTTGCAAGCGTTGAAAATTGCTACAAAGTCAAAATTTTTCATGGGCTTTACAGCGATGAAATAAATTTATTATATTTTTTATTTTTAGAACCGCTGCTAAGAGATATTTAATTTTATTTATTTATTTTAAAGTGGTACAACAAAGTACATTATAAGAAAAATGATAGATACGAACTAATCCACGTCACTAGCTCGGTGGGTGAACTTTTTTGCGATATGCACCGACTCACATGAAAAACTGGCCAGAGACTAGAATTTACAATAACCATGTTGAAAAAAGGAAGTTCAAATAAAAAAATTAAACATTAAAGGTATTAGAAAAACCAAAACCAAAAGAGCTTCGTTGACCAAATAGGTGCCCCATAATACAGGATTGGTCATGGATGCTCGAAGAGGCAAGTCTTAGGATAGAAGACGTGATAGAAAGAATAGACCGTTCGAAAGAGAGGAAATTAAAAGACACGAAAAGGATCATGCGGAGCAAAATTTGATCTACAAAGTTGCAAGGCTAAGGCTCGAAAATTACGAGTTACTCGCGTAGGTACGACAAAAGTAACTTTATTAAGAAGTCCAGTGGAATCAATAAGGCCGAGTAATAGCTTATGCAAGAAAAGTACTCCGTGGCATTTTGAAATTCTGCAAAAAATTAGTGTGTTTCCAGTGGCTAACGTGTTGCGTGCGGACTGCGGTTGATGAAATCAGTAGTAATTTAATATAATAAAAATATTTAAGTACAAAACACGAAAAATTTTCGTTTTTGGGAGCATTTCAATTTAGCTTTTTTTTTAGCAGATTTATTTTGATTTTTAGCTTATTTCGATTATTTTGTCTCTCAATTTCTGGCATCACTGATCCAAAGCGAACTTCACGGGCACATATATAGGGTGTTTTCTTTTTCATTTCATCATTCATTCAGCCAAAAATGTATAGTTTTTTTTTTTAAAATGGTTTTTTTGACATCTGCCAGCTATGATATGTACTGTAAAATACATTGAAATTCAGGCAATGTTAAATACATTTTAGAGTATCGTAATTTTTGTACTAAAACTCATTTCAAAGCACCCTATATTATATGCAATATTAAACTGGGGTACCTAATGTGCAGGTAGGTATCAATGTCTTAGCTTGCAAAATAAAAATCCCATACAATAATGTATCTCAGAAGATGGCTATCTCAGAAACCTGACGTGCTGTTTTTTTTTCACCCATGGATTCTGATGCAGCGAGACCAAAAACATAAAAAAAAAATTCGTTGCAAATCATTGCCCGAGAGAACAGTGTATGGGCTTTTAGAAGTTATCACAGAACCCTTGGGTGCTCTGGTTTTTTGGACCAAATTCAAAGGTTCAGCGGCTCAAATTTCATAACATGCTAAGATCAGACCACTTTGTTGTTGTTCGAAATAAATTGTTCAAGAAGTTGTCTACCATCTAAATATTGCTTTTGCTTCGACATCAGTTCGGCGTAAAATTGATGCAAAAAAATTACTTTAAAAAAAAAGGGCTCAACTCGCGAACATCTTTCGCCACTGACGGAAACTTCCGAAGCTTACGTTTTCAAGATAATTGAAAGGTATGGCGTATAAACTAGTTGTTTAAGTCGGTCCTGATGTCTCTTATACAATGTGTGCTGTTTGTCAGTAGCCTTAAGGCAGTTAACATTTTAAATGCCATGCAGACGACGTCCAGGCGCCGGGTGTTGTCATTGCAAGTATAAAATACATACACACCCACAGATATGCAGACTCTCACAGATACACGCACACACACACTGGTAACTTTAGTAAGGTGTAGCCATGAAGCACTCACTTCAGTGGCACCACTTACAGACAGAAAAAAGTTTACACTCTGGAAAATGTGTGAGTGTCTGTGTGTTTTTGTGTTGATAAAGCGAGAGCATCATCATTAAGTCATGCATATAAGCCTGGTATAACCAAGTGTTTAAACTTAACCCATCAACTTTTTTGTTTGTTCTTCATTCTGCACTACAATCGATAAACGTTGCCTGCTGCTCTGTAGTCGATAAGCTAGTAGTTAACTCTGTTTATTGAAATTGCTGCAACTTTTATTAATTTCTCTATTGTTTATAAATTATTAACAATTTCTTAAGCAAACAAAACAAGTTATGCAAAATATTTATGCAATTTAATCGATGCACCTTAAAGTATGCTAGGCAAAATGCTTCAACTCATTTTTAGCAGCGTGTTTTCAAACTTTCAGCAAGTTTGTTGTCAGACATTGTTGAAATGAGTTTGACTTTAAAGTGTTGTTGTCTTGTAGTAGGCGTTGGCATATAAAATCTAAAACTTTAGCTGAAGTTTCTGATTGTCTGCCCAAATGAAAAGCAACAGCAATGTGTAACTAAAAGTTGCAACGTTTGGGAAGTAATTACGATGCAAGTGCTAAGGTGTCAGAATCTCGTTGTGTAGGTGTAAACTAGCTTGACACGTTTTGTATATGTGTGTGCGTAGATTGTTTTATACCATTTGTGTGCCCGTCTGTGTATGTGTGCTTGCTCATCAGCGCTATCAGCAGTCCCATCTAACTTTTGTTGTTAAGACTGTCCTCTACCAAAGCTTACACTGAGAGAAAAAAAACTATAAATAATTTCTCATTTAATCTCATCTTATCTCATCTTATCTCATCTTATCTCATCTTATCTCATCTTATCTCATCTTATCTCATCTTATCTCATCTTATCTCATCTTATCTCATCTTATCTCATCTTATCTCATCTTATCTCATCTTATCTCATCTTATCTCATCTTATCTCATCTTATCTCATCTTATCTCATCTTATCTCATCTTATCTCATCTTATCTCATCTTATCTCATCTTATCTCATCTTATCTCATCTTATCTCATCTTACCTCATCTTATCTCATCTTATCTCATCTTATCTCATCTTATCTCATCTTATCTCATCTTATCTCATCTTATCTCATCTTATCTCATCTTATCTCATCTTATCTCATCCTATCTCATCCTATCTCATCTTATTCCATCTTATTCCATCTTATTCCATCTTATCTCATCTTATCTCATCTTATATCATCATATCTCATCATATCTCATCTTATCTCATCTTATCTCATCTTACCTCATCTTATCTTATCTCTTCGTCAAATCTCATCGTATTCTAACATATACCGTCTTAACTTATACTATACTAATCTAATCTTTTTTCTTATTTTCTGGACCAATTTTGTTTAATTTTTCGAGAGAGGTTTTTTGCAGTTTTATATCTAGGGCTAATCATCTTTGGGTTCGCTGCTGTTGTTTTCTGAAATTAAAGTGGAACAATTTTATGGTGGCTATGCAGGCAATAACTGGAAAGCACTTAGCACTTTTTGGTGACTCGATTTCAACACATGTATATACATTTTTCTTCAGTGCATTTCCACACACTCTCATCAACCACAAAAAGACAACAACTCAAAGCCGTCTGTCTGTCTCTGTTGTTTACTGCTGTGTCAACTTGTTGTGTTCCTTTCCTGCTGCTGGCAATTTGTTTAATTAAATTTTTGCTTGTCTATGCGACGCATAGACGCACAATTTCAAGTGCAGCGCAATTAAAAATAAATTTCATAATGACAATCAACGTGATTATCTCTTCTTAATTCTTGTGATTTTTTTTTTCAATTAACATTACTGTTAATTACCAGTCGGCGCTAATTTAGTCTCTGCTGCAGCTGCAGGGCAACCCTGACTCAATTTAATGGCTGACATTTTTGTGGAAGTACATTTAACGCTACAAATGCAAAGAGCTCTTTCCGGCCTGTAATGTCATGTAAATCTTTTAAGCAACATACAGCGTAAGCTGGGACAGGAATTGACAGTTTACCAGTGTCATTAGTTTTGGGAAAGCGCGCATGGCAATGCCGATTGGTTTGGGGGCTGAAACCAAAGGGAAATCTTTTGGAAATGGGCCAATGTTAAAGACAACAGAGTGGCAACAGAAAAAAGAATTGGGTACATTAATGTCGCGCTTGACCGATTCCGAATACCCGTCCGCTCGTCGACTGTGGAATACCCTACACAATTTTCTCATAAAAAAGTTAAATTCTTCACAGTACTTATGGGTTTATATATACAATCCAAAAAGCAAGAGAAAGTACAAAATATTGCCGCAGCACGGCTTAGTAAAAATTTTTTCGCTCTACAACACTGTTGAGTTTTGAAATTGCTCTTAAAGCAATAATAAAATTCTTTTCCAAAACTACAATTTTCGTAACTTTGACTTGAATAGAGTGAAAAAAGTCCATAACTTTAATGACAACTTTTAAAACTGCTCTTAAAATTTTAAAACTTACATTAAAAAGCAACTTTCAGCTTTTTATTTCTCAAGTCTTAAGTGTCTTTTTGCCTGAAAATGGGAAAAGCATATAAAATAAGCGTCAAAAATTATGAAAATAGTTATCGACTAACTTTATCTGATAAGGAATATAAACTTTTTTGGTGGAATATAAGTGCAGCGTATTCTACTGTCGAATATCGTACCGAATCATCCAAATTTTTTTTTTATAAACAGTATATTTGTGTGTGCGTGCTTGTGTATACATATGTGTAAATATATTTATGTTATAGCATTTATGCCATACACTCCATAGAGGATGATTATCATGTGAAAATGTGCACACAAAATAAAATCAGCATTTTTGCTGTTTATCTGTCAAGTATTTTGACTCCGTCACCACCGCCTCTTTATCTGGCTTTTCCTTTTTGTATATGTAAGTCTGCGTGCTCATAAATGAAATATCCTTCTGTTAAAACACAAGTTTTTGTGGGCTATTAAAGGGAATCTGCCCGCATATGACATGTTCATAAACTTTAGTACCCCATTATCCTATCAAAATATAGCATAGAAAAGTCTTTTTAAACAAACAACTCTTTAATTGTATGGCCAAAAATTTATATCTACCATAAGTAGCAAAACTTGTGTAATGTTTGAAAAAATCCTGCTGAAACACAAATCCTTTAGGTTTACATCTTGAAAGCTTTGACTTAGCAGTTTATAAAATTCTAGAAGTATTGGGCACTTGGTAAGATTATCAAAGTTTTCCAAGAAGCACTTAAATAGCTTTTTTCAAAATTTGCACATTTTTGTTTTTATACACGTACCAAACTTAATGACAATTCCTTATATTAGAGTTTTTTGCATACGCTACCTTTGAGTATATTACAGGCAAGGCTACTTTGGCTTGCAAAAATCGATTGTATCTAGAAGCGTAAAGGTTAAAACAGCGGTCTGACAGAGATTCTGTGATTTCTGATTATGATTTTAAATAACTCCAGCAATGAAATTTCGGACTAGGACGCAAATTACGAAAAAGTATCTTCAAAAATTTTAAAAAATCAAACATTGTTATGGAAGACACCATAAATATATCCTTTTTTTTTTTAAATAAACGAGGTTACAATATTTATCACCCAGAAGATCGCTATGATTTTTGAACAAACAAGTTTCGCCTTAAGTTTTTTTTCTTAAAGGACTTTCAATACTTGGAAAAAAAGTCTTACAAAGATGATAATATGATATGATTCATATCTGATGACGACGAGTTTTTAAGGATTTCTTTAAAAATATAAAATTCTTAAAAAGAAGCAGTAAAATATATTTTTTTACTGTCTACTAATTTTTTGACTCTTTTTAACCTCTCATGAATTGTTTCTATAATCAAAATATGCCTTATTTGAACATTATGAACCATTGCAAAATGTTGATCTTAAAATATGAAAATATTGACATTTTTAAAATTGACAAAAAATCATAATAAAATAAAAAAATATATATTTTTTTTTTTTTGATATTTTTTTAAATATTCTTTTGAGAAATAAAAAAATTAAAATGGAGGTTTTGGTTAGTAAATTTTTGGGTTTTTTCAAGCCATTACTAGTATTTTTGGAAAATAAATAGGTTTGTTCAAATAATTAAGATCTTTCAATAAAAAAATTTAAATTCAATAAAAAAAAGAGATTTAAAAAAAAATATATTTTTTTTTTTTTTGATATTTATATTTTTTTATTGGCAATCAACGGATACAATTTGGTTATAAAAAAATATAAAAAATTAAAAAAATATATTAAAAAAAATTTTTTTTTAAAATATTCTTTTGAGAAATAAAAAAATTAAAATGGAGGTTTTGGTTAGTAAATTTTTGGGTTTTTTCAAGCCATTACTAGTATTTTTTGAAAATAAATAGGTTTGTTCAAATAATTAAGATTTTTAAATAAAAAAATTTAAATTCAATAAAAAAAAGAGATTTAAAAATAAAAAAAAAAAAAATAAAAAAATATCTTAAAAATTTAGTAAAAAAATATTTCCCAATTTTTATTTGAAAGATCGAGGTTATCTCGAAACCCTTGGGTCAGGTGCGGATCCAGAATTTAGTCTTGGGGTGGCTTTTCACGTCGAAGTGTATATGTATCAGAGCTCGCAAAAAATTATCAACCCATTTTTCCTACTTTTGGGAGCGCTCCAAACCCGAAAACCCACCGTGGACCGCCACTGCATTGGATGTTGATATTTTTTGAAGCTGTGATTTTTTTTATCCCAAATATGCTATTTGAGACCCCTAGTAGTTATAGCTAGATGATATCTTTTGCTCCGTATTTATTCGAGGTCAATAAAACAATTCGAGCAGTTCTGAAAACTGTGTGATGTAGTTCTTTGGGAATTCGGTTAACGAAAATAAAAAGCTTTATTCTAATTTCGCCGATCTCTATAAAAGTTAAGGTATCTAAAATTTGCTGAGCAGAGATAGCTCTAGATGCTCTTAGTTGTAGCGCCTTTTATCAAACAACGCATACACACGTGTGAAAATTCAATTTCGTTTGTTTATATATGTGTGAGTGTGTGTATGTTACGCGAATTCAAATGCAAAGATAAGGCACAGCACCTTAGACCTTAGATACTAGAGATATACTTATAGATACTTCAGCACGCTTTGGCACCCTTAAGCGTGTTGATAAAGTTTTCGCATACCTGTAAAAGAAATGAGAAAAAACAGAAAAGTTTGCCATTTACAGCCCATAATATTGGATACATTTTGCCTGGGCCTTTTGTTTTGTCTTGCTTACTTGAGCCAAGCCTACCTCCTGCTGTGTGTGTGTCCTGAATTCATCTGGACCCGCGAACCCCCTTTGTTCCACAGTTTGACAAAAGTTTATGCGCTTTTTACAATATGTATCCTTTTTTCATGTCGGCTTATGGCTGTCGCATTTATTGCAAGTGTATCTCTGCTTTAAGTTTACCCTTTGATGAGTTTGACAAGCACACATACATACGCTAAAATACACAGATACACACACACACATACACTCACACACAGAGACGCATACTTTAGAAAGCTGTTGTGAAAAGTTTTAAGCTCAAAGCGCGCATTTCAAGTATCTCAGCCTATTTAATGTGTTTGCGTATCTGTGTGAGTGACATGTGCGTCTCGGTCGGTCGTCCTGGCCGTCCATTTTGTTAGGCTTTTTCAAAGCTATGTCCAAAACGAGTCAACTTCTGCTTAACTTTCAGTCGCAAAAGACAGTGAATTTCAATTATCTTCAACGCCCGCAGAAACCCCTCCATTACTGCATTGCGGTAGGTAAACGACGTCCGTGGAGTAACCGGTTGACAAAGACCCTTCTGCAGTCTCTTAGAGGCTGACTGTGCGGGTTTTGCGGCTGGTCACATTTGTTGAAATTGATTCTTGGTACAGTTATGAATGCAGACCAAAAAGGCTGCCAGACATACATACAAATACACTCAGAAATATGCTCCCAAACACACACGCACATATTACGTATACGTTTCAATGGGCTGTCGGCCATGTTGTAAAAAATTGCGTGTAAGGCCCCAGAGGCTTAGTCAGACAGCGGTATGTAAGTGAGCCATGGTATGTATGAGTCACTGGCGTATATGTATTTTTTCTAGAGGGGTTAACATGATTGTATTAAGTCTAGAGTTGCAAAAGGTTCCATATATTGTAATATAGAGTAGAAATTAATTTTACATTATAAATGGCTTAAAGTCAAAGCAACATAGGCCTTCAGGTTGGTTTCCGTATATAAAATCTTAAATTTTTCTAAAATCGTCGCATTTTTAATTTTTTTATCTGCTCATGAATTAATCCCCAAAGTCCCTAGACTACCTACGCCACTGGAATGCGTAATGGCATAGGTATGTGTATGCGTGTGTGTGTACACATATATTTCTTTGTATGTATTGCAGAATCAGCAGGCTGAGCTTAAAGCAGCGACATCCAAAAATTGTGCAGCAATTTATTTCCTGAACCTTTTGGGGACATTCTGCCATTTTCTCGTGTTTGCCATTTTGCACTTTATTTAGTTGTCTGCTGTCTCTATTCGCATATATGTGTGTTAATGTAAATATATGCTTATATGTATACAATATATATATTGGTTTGTGTATATCGAGGTTTGATTTCTATTTCAGCCTCTCAATGTTGTCTTTTGTCATATAATTTACGCTGCTACGAATACATAGAAATACATATATATATACGAGTATAAATTATTTATTATTTTTATAGAAAGGGACCCTATTGTTATGTAGTCATTATTACTACAATTGGCACATTGTCTAAAACCTTAATACATATCGCTTGCAGCTTGTCTGTAATTTTAAGGATTTGTTTTTTGCACTTTGGGCTAATATTTTACACATGTTCTTATCATTATTATTATTATTTTTCATAGCGCTAATGTCCACAAAAAGTAACCAGGGAATCCACATCATCTGCATCAACTTAACAAAGAATCGTGAGACAGTCTGGGGCGCATATTGAAGAGTTCATCCTATCGCAAAGATGTTCTGCGCAAAACGAACACAATCCGTATTTGGTATCTAAGCTACTATATAAGTATCGCGTTGTGCCCTCTATATTAATGCTTACAGCATGATGGTGATATTTGGTAACTCCTTCTGTTTTATTGTTTTTATTATTAAGCAAAAAATTGTTATTCTGGCAAATAAATCGAATTGTTAAAATAAAATAAAAACCAAGTAGGGGAAAGACTTGTAAGTTGACACAGCTTGTAAGATGGCATACCTGGTCGATTTTTAAAAAAGTAGGAAAATAAAAAATATTTAGGGTATTCACGCTTTGTGTTGACTTGAGGACTTTTACAAAAACAAAATGTATGGCCAAATACAACCCTGTGTTTCAACTCTCAACTCAACTTTTCCTCAACGCAGACCCTAGTCTACTTTTTGCTGTTGACTTGTTGAGAAAGTGTTGCACAATATTGTAATTCGCTGCCTTTTCAGCACTGCTCGCATTTGTAATTTTTAAGCCATTTCATTATATGAAAAGGAACGAGTTACCTTATACTCGCTAAAAAAAGAAGAGCGCCAAATTTAAAATAATCAAATTGTATTAGCGCTAGTAAAAAAGGTTGCGGCTTTTTTATGCGAAATTAAGTTAACGCAAGTAAAATAGTAAAAATAGATTCGAATTGGAAAATGCTGGGGCTGTACTACGCTTAATATATGCTGGAACTGTTGCGGGGTTACCCTCAGCATTTAAACAAATCGGTTTTTAGACAAATTTTTTCAATGCATTCCAAAATGGCTTTTGGCTTCTAAGTTGTCATACATCTTCATTTTTTTACATTGCTATGTTATTTATATGACTGTTTTATTGAGTTGAATTATTATTGAAACTAATTTGAATTGTTTTTAGTGCATTTTCCTGCCATCTTCGGATATATTACTTTTCAATATTTTCCGTAACAATTAATTTTTAGTACGTCGACCAAGAAAAACCGATCACAAAAAAACACAATTTTGACTTCTCTGGAAAGTTAAATTTTTCTTGTTTTTTTAAATTCAATTTAATGCTCAGTTAAATTCAAAATCAATAAATTTTCATAAATTTCATGCGTTTTTATTTCAGGTTTTCTCAAATTTTTTTTTGTGGTCGTTCTCAAGCTCTTTTGAAAATTGTCTGTGAAATGCTTTTTCTTTTTTATAAATTTCAAATGATTTGCTTATTTTGGATTATGGCACTTTCTCTGAAAACCGAAAATGCATTCAATAATTTTTTCATGAAACGGGCCTCGAGATATTTTGAAAAAATTAGAAAAAAAAATGTGCCTCTACTTAACAGCAAATATCTCTGGTTATACTAAACTGATTTCGATCAATTTTTTACTTAACTTTAGATCAGTGGTCGGCACGGCCTATGCACGCGAGCATAGGGATTAACGACGTCGACACACGTCATGTGTTATACACAAAATGCATGCATGTGTGCGTGCTTTTTGTACTGAAATTTTCTCTGCCGCAGTGACGTATTGCGACGCTGACGTTGGTAAGCAACAGACACGAAGTTGATGGTGTGTGGCTTCGGCTCTTGTTGCTCTGATATTGTTTTCTCTCCTGCAGTGGCAGTAAAGCAGAGCAACAAGAGCCGAAGCAACGCACCATCAACTTCGTGTATGTTGCTTACCAACGTCAGCATCGCAATACGTCACTACGGCAGAGAAAACTTCAATACATACGCAAGAAAAAAATGTGAGTGTATTTTGTGCCGACCACTGCTTTAAAGCAAAAAAAATTAAATAATTAACAAATTTAAAATGTTTTCTAAGCATTTCTAAGAAAATCAACTTCAAATTTTCGGTTCAAATCTGAAGCATGTAGGTTTAAGAAAAAGCGTTCAAGATCGAAAAATTTTTAGCGAAACAACTTATTTCGAAAAAGTATGGAATTTTTGATGTTATGCATTATATGTTTTTTTCCACTAATTTGGCTTTTAAGTATTTATACTTACCTACTTATACTTACTTAATTAGTTAATTTTGTAGCATGTTGTATGGAACGTTTTGAAGTGCTCTCATTTTCCAGGCGCAGTTTTCATTATTTTTTGCTCTGTGTCTCTCGATTGTCACAGTACAAACTTCTCTCTCTCTTTCTCTGTCTTTATTTGGTCATTCAGGATGATAGTCGATGATAGTTGTGTTACAGCGACTTGACTTTTGTAAAAGGCACAATAGGTACGTCCTAGAGACGTAACGTTATGTTTTCTGTGATTTTTGAGATATTTTTTGTAGTTTTATAATAGCTTTATTTGTTTATGTTATTTTTTCAGTACCTGAGCATCTAGACAAAGGCATAGGTACGTCCTAAAGACGTAACGTTATGTTTTGTGTGATTTTTGAGATATTTTTTGTAGTTTTATAATAGTTTTAGTCAAACTTACGGTTTTGGTCGCTATTTATGCATTCATATGAACAGTTTTTATGACCTTTGACCTATTTTAGGGACCATCGAATACATTCGGATCGCCTTTAAATTTTACAGGCGCTATATGCGGGTAAAAAGGAAACTTTTTAGGGGGTAGAGTTTTTAAAATCTTGAGATGTTGAAAAAATGGCCACCCTAATGTGTATTCAATGTCGAAATATAGCTAAAAAAGCTATGGTGTGTCAATTTACAAGCCTTTCCCCTACATGAAATTTAGAATACCTTTGCAAACTATATCGGGCACATGACTCTTAAACCGTTTGCGAATAATAAGCAGTCAATGATAAGAAATATAAATATATATATATATATATACTTATATAATAATTATATGTATTATTATGGCAAATAAATAAAAATGTTAAAATTAAATCTACTTAAAATTTAGAACATTGCAAACTATTTAGGGCATTTAGGGCGCTTAAACCGGTTGCGAATCACAAGCACTCAATGAGAAAAAAATATAGCTATGCTGATTTCTTAGGAAAAATGTATTAATAGAAGAAGCTAAGCTAGATTACCAACAAAACTTTAACACTTAAAGATGCTTGGAGTCCCCTGGCTCCCCAATTGTCTGCCTTCTAGCGTAGAGAATGTATTTTTTTTGCAACGCCCGTTTCCAAAGATACAACAAAGAGAGCGAGCATAAGAAGTTAAAGATATCCGCAAATTAAAATGGTACTAGGAAGTTGTCCCAAAGGACTAAAGTTTAAATGCGGTGGCATGTAGCTGCAGAGATAGAGTGTACAGGAGTTTATGACTTATTATCGTAATGAAGACTGGATTACTATCAAGCAGCTCAAGATGAAGAAAGCTACCAGTACTAATATTGGAGTGGTGGTTTGCAGATTTTTAGTTAAAGCAACAGTCTGGTTAGTTATAGTAGGCTTTGTACGAATTGTCATTCTAAAACCATTTATAGTAGAATTTGCTAAAATTTGTTGTTACCCAGATCTTTTCTAAAAATGCCAACTTCGAATATATTACGTTGTCCAAAAAAAGCAAATACTCTTAACTCCACAAAAACTATCGTAAAATGCCTTCAGCAAGCTCAACCGATTATTAAGAACCCTTCACTCAAAGAAAATGATGTGAATGAGTTGAAGGACAACAACAATAGGAAAAATAATTTCATTACATTCTATCGGTCCTATAAGCTCAGACATCCTCAGATTGATCCTCGCGAGGTGGCACAATATGCGGCACGCTCTTGGCACCGCATTTCGAAGCGCAAAAAGAAGATTGTAAGTAATACAAGTTTAATGAATTAATCTTTTTAGAAATCTTTTTAATATCTTTGATAGATAATGCTGCGATCCAAAAGCCAGATAATAGATAATACGCAACATGTTCAAGAGACATCTACACTGGCGGAGATTCCAGAACCAAGACACTAGATATAAAGTGGCATAGTGAATGCATGATAAGTCGTGTTTAGAAATAGGATTTTGTGCTTATTTATTAAAAAATTTTTATACATTTCGAAAATTTAAATACGCTGGTCTTTTTACAAAAATTGTATGTTAATTATTTTCAATTTTGTTATCATTTTAAGAATTCTTCTTGAACATAATGCATAAATGCTTAAATGATGGAAAAATTTTGAAAATCGCATCGAAGTTTTTGTGAATAGAATAAAGTTTAGTTCGGTGTTTTTTTACCAAAATGTGCATAAGGTAACTGACCCTGATGATTGTGGAATGGTTTGGACTTATGTGGTTCTTCCTCAAAGCTGCTACAAACTCCATTTGTGATGCTTTCAAAATGTTTCCCAATTTCTTTCCTTTTTTACTTCATAATTAGCTGTTGTGAAAATTAACTTATTTTTGTGGATTTTATTTTCCGATTTTTACCTAATTATTTCATTTACAACGGCGTTGCCTTTTATATTTGCGGCCTTGGCTATTTTTAGTGTGACCAGGTGTGTAACCAACTACTCTCAAAAATAATGACATTATTTAGCAAAAACTTATTCACAACTTTCTCTTCTTAGAGAGCTTTTCTTAATGTCTATCGACATGCCTGAAAGAATTCTCTCAACTACCCCGACTTTGCAGCTAATGACATATTTTTTTTCCAACTCCCAAGAACGAATTGCGATGTCAACGTTTTTTGACGCCAGAAGACGCTGCTTTTAGCTAGCTTTGGATAAAAAAGTAGAAGAAGATATTAATGCAGAAAATTTTAGTGTTTGCTCCTATGTTATAAAGACGGTAATATAAAAGTCAATTCTCGTAAAATAAGCAGGTATACATACATATTACTATAAACTGACAAAACTTTATTGTATTATAAAAGACTCTCACTCTGCAGAAGCTGCTTTAGCAAAAACTTCGACAACTGCAGTAATTAATATATAATGTTAAAAGGATAAATAATGGTAAGACTTATTAAGAAACAAGGCAAAACTTAATGTGACAGTTACTTATTAAATGTCTAGGATATTCAGAGCGGAAAAACTCTACTGACTTAACCCGTCAACGACCCTTTTTGTAAGTTTATGAGCTAAGTTGTTGGGTTTGTGCTTCTGCTTTTCTAAATTTATTTTAATTTGCTTTAATAATTTCTAAATTATATAAATTTAGTAATCGAAATCCAAAAATTTAAGTACCTTGCAACAATTTTTTCTTCTCTCAACAGCTAGAAACTTGAATAGGGTCTGTGTTGAGGAAACCATGAGTTGAGGGTTGAAATTCAGCGCTGCGCATTTTGCTGTTGCAAAAGTCCTCAACTTTCTAAGCTGCTAAACATAATAGCTGCCGTGAATACCCTTAATATTTTATGCTTTTGCTGGTGTGCCAAAAAGCTTTTCTGTCTGTATTTCAGGTTAAAAGCAATCCGTCGCTAGGAATAGAATACTCTTTTGGGTATTTTGAAATTTCTGATATTTTGTGGCTTTTGGTACAATTTTTCTTTGCAACTAAAAGTTTGGTTACAAGTAAGAAGAAAAAATGAAATTTAAAAAGCAGAAAATCACGCTTTACGAACTAGGACAAAAAGTGGATTGGTTGCAATTTTTAAATATAATATAATATATAGAATTCGAAAATTGACTGCATTTTGACAAATTTTTCTGTAGATATGTAGCCATTAAATAATTTCACTTGTTGACATTTTGTTCACTATATCGCTGTATGATTTTCGAGTATGTTTCTTTCATATCCTTTAAGATTAGTCAAATGAGATATTGCAAAAAATTAATTATTCACCAAAGCCATAATTTAATTTCACAAAGAAGGATCGAAACGTCTTCTTTTCATTTTCTCTCTATAAATTGCACAACAATATTGAATTTTTAATAAACAGAAACTAAATTTAAAATCTATTAAAAACAGTCGATTTGTCTTAAGATATTAATAGCTTTGGTATTTATCGATTGTCTTTTGTTATATATCAGTTTCTGCGCATTTTAATTTACGAAAAATAAATATTTCATCGCAGCTTATTATTTAATTTTTTTAATTTTTAACTGCACCCAACGATTTTTAATAAGTAATGATGCTGATCGATTTATAGGTAGAAGGTATATTGAACAAAGTATATAAAATGTTACTTTATAGACATTGAGGTTTTGAAGGTTATCTCTAAAAACTGACGTGCTAGAGCTTTCATCGGCTCAAAATCCATAGGCAGCCCTATCACATGTAAAGTTGATATCACTTTTTATTTGTAGACCTGTGTAATAATGGCTTGAACTATTTGGCATTGATTAGAAGGTAATTAAAATATTACTTTATTGGAATTGCTAATCATCATGACAGCTCAGAAGATTTTTTTTGTGTACTCGGAACAATGCGCTGCACAATTGTTCTTTGGTAAGATATGGAACTTAAGTTGTACCGAACAATCTCTAAAGCCATTAAAAAGTCATGTTAACATAGAATACACAGAATGTTATTAAAATAAGCTTATAAAAGCTTAATCCAAGCCTGCATAAAGCTCTCTTTCAATTGAATTGAATCAAAAAAGGTAAAGGGCATTACACTATCGGGTACCGCATCGACTGTTTTAAATTTTTTTTCTTCTGAATCCGTTCTCTGGCACATAGTTAGTTAGAAAGAGACGCCAGGCAAAAGAGGAGCAGTCGCTATTGCTACAGAAGAGGGACAGCGACCTCTAGATGTGATCTTAGATTGTGATTCAGAGAAATTGCCATTTCCACCTTTTATGCCGTGAGAGCTACATCATTTCAGCAGAATTAAGAAAATCTTTGTTGCAATAAACTGATAAGATTTGCTTCAGTTTGTTACTAATTAGTACAATACATCAAAATTTTTCAGTATAAATACAAGCCCAATGTTATCAATTTAGTCATTATTGAATTTGATCCGTCTTAAATCGAATAAATTGTAATGAACTCAATAATGGCTTGGTAACTATTATTATTATTTTTTATTAAACTATATACCTTATTTTTATTCCTTATAGCATCCTACTTTTGGCAATTTGTTGCCTTTTTTTAAGTAGTAACGCCAGAATCATCTCAGCGAATGCAGCTCCATATTACTTGGAAGTACCACAGACCACAACTCCTCCTAGGCCACTTTTTTCATTGACCACCTTTGGCGATTATAAAATTACTGAGAGATTGTATATTATTTGATTTTTGAGTTTGATAGCTAAATGAAAGTGTTTGTGTGATGAAATTTATAAAAATGGAATAAGCATTTACTCGAACATTGCATTCCACTCTGATTTCTGCAATCTTAAAAAAGATATGCATATTGAATATGAGCGACCCGGCCTGAAGTTTGATATGACTGTACATATGGAAAAATTAAGGATAAGATTGGTTTTTTAACATAAAAATTCCAACAAGTTTTGTTTTTCATCAATTCTTTTTTTGGTTGAAGATTTGTCTGAACGAAAAAAAGAAAATATATTTCAAACTTAACTTCTTTTTAAAACCAGGGGGCTCAGCACCCTGCATGCTTTATACGCTAAACACCGTATGGCCGTTTGTATTCATTTGAAGACATCCCAATCATACGATTATAATTCACATTTTTAACATACTATTTGGGCATAGTATTATGGAAAAGTCTTTCCGAAAGAAAATAAAAGATATGTGTCATGTTTTTAAAATTCACTTAAAAAAAGTGAGAAGGGGACCAGATTTAGTTTTTAAAGGAATTTTTTTCTTCAAGTTGTTTTACCAAATATGTATATGTATAGTATGGGCATATATGTATAGTAGTGGTAAGAGTAGTTCTCTTCGATTAGAATTGCCAATATTTGCTATAACCAACACTTTGTTTTAATATATCGATAATCAACAGAGTTGTACAATCAGTCGCATCGTGTATTGCTTGGGCAAGCCGCAAAATTTCTCTTACGACAATGTCGTAATTAACGACCATTTAATAGACCTCAGATAAGATGAAAAAAATGTATATAGTCCTAGTTGGATGGTTATAATTTTAGAAAAGATTCTGGTATGCTTTTTGTAAATATATTATTTTTTTTAAATATAATATCAATATTATTACCCTTTACAGGGCACTATGGGCCCAGATTCTCATATTTTGGCCAAAACCCTGGCATTTCCGTAATAATTTTTTTAGAGTGATGAAATTTTACATACGTGTTCGTAAAGGATTGAGCTATTTTTTTTATTGAAGTTTGAGCCTCCTCAGATTTTTTTGAGATATAGATAATCCAGACCAAAATTGGAAAAAATTAAAAAAAAATTTTAACTTAATTTAAAAAAAAAACTGTTTATTGGAATTGGACCATATTTCATACAGTGGTAGATATGAGCTCCTCATACATTGAAAAAATAGCCTTTATCCAATATATTGAACGGTTTTGGAGTTATAGCACCAAATAGTTTCAGCTTTCCAAGCAAATTACAAAAAGACGACATCACCAATCCATATGCTTTTTGACTGTTATAATTTTTTTTTGCATGCTCTTTTAATTTCCGAAAAAAAATTTCAAAAATCAATATTTACATTTTTACGTTTTTTCTTAAAAATTGATCAATTTTACAATTTCTGATTTGCGCCTTTGTAAGTTGTAAAACATGTGAAGAAATTTATAAAATTTATTTCGATCAAATATCGAGTGGTAGTCGGAGGCACCCTTAAAGCAAAGTAGACAAATGTTAAATGTGTTAAATCATATTACATTGTCATATTTTCCAAATTTTGAATTTCGTCTGGAGGGCTTTTGGCCAAAATCTAGCCACGCGGGCCCATTGTGCAGGGTATGAAAAATGGGACTAAAGCTAAGAAATTTTTAATTAAGTTCCAAGAAAAAAAATATATTTACTGCTGATTACATAGTGAATTGAAACCTCCTAGTTTCCATTATCAATGCAAAAATTTGTTATTGTGGGACTGTTCAGAGAAGGTGAAATATATATGAATCTTAATTTTAATTAATATAATTTTAATGGGAATAAAGTGCTTATCACTTATTATGATTACTGATTTGTAATTAATTATTATAAATACAAGTAAAGCCAAATGTTATCGTTTCAGTCATTATTTGATCTTACATTTTTCAAGTCGTTTATACTGCAATGCGCTCTCTAATCTTCTTAAGGTAGGTGCAAATTTTAGAATCTTAAATACATTAAAATATTTTATTTCCCATAGCGGCCTACTTTGTTTCCTTGTTGTAGTAAATAGTGCGCAATATTTTGGTCGCCGCTCACCTAATTATAATGGAGATCAGTACATAGACTACTGATATCACGAAATTTCTTGTCAAACATGGTGGATACAGTATAACCTTACTGTTTGGTTGGCAAAAATCCTATAGCTGAACCCTCCACGAGGGTGCCGACTGGTAATGGTACTACAGTGTCCTTTATGGACGGTACCAGCTAAGATTTGGAGCTAGCTGCTTGCAACCTAGCTCCTCTATAGCTTGGTGGCTTGTTTGTCACTCCTTTATCATGGCTATGAGGTAAAAAGGGCTGGATCAAGGTGTCAGGCGACCCGTGCCGATGATCAACCTGGCTGGGGGCCCTTTCTAAAAATAGCCCAGTCGCAAACGGAGCATCCGGATACCTGGCGCCCTCCGGATTAACTAGCCTTACCTGCGTATTGCGGATCTCTGCGCAGGTGGACCACCCTTTCTCCGCAACTCGTGGGACTTATTATGTCTAAATTAATAAATAAAAATCAAAAACAAAAAGAGTCCGGAACTCTTAAAAAACCGGTAGGGACCGAAGGTCCTACTTTGGGGGATAACGAAGTGGTCACTGGACCTAGCGTTACCCCTACACACAACACTCCAATGATGGGCTTGAAGACAGAGGTCACTGGACCTGTAGTCAGCTCTACACCGGCGAAGAAGCAGGCAACTGTGCCCGATCGCCCCTTGGCCAAGAGCAAAGTGGAGGGCACTTCGAATGCCCCTGTCACCCTGAGTAGTCAGCAAGGTGCTACCACAAGCACAGCTGGCTCTCAGTCGGGTGCGGGGGAGCTAGAGAAGCCCTCTATGAGCAAGGCCAAAATGGACAGGTTTGCGGACCGAAAGAACGCTGCCCAGATCCTGAAGCGTCAAGCAACCACAAATATTAAGACCCCATCGGCCGATTGGCTGCGAAAGGTAGAGTGGGCCAAATCTGTGTTGCCAAATTTTGTTCTCGAGAGACCGCAGAAGGACTCGAAACACTCACAGCCAAAACGCCAACGCTCCCAGGACGCCTTGGTTCCCAATGCTCCCAAGAGGGCAAAGGCGAACGCACAAGTGGTGGCAAATAGGAGCTTTGCGGAAATGGCGAAGGACAAAGTTCTTCTGGGGGTCTTGGACCAGGGTAATCCAGACGGCAGGATCCCCAGAAACCAGTGGAAGTGGATAGAGGCAGCACTGGCTGTTCACTGCTTTGAGGCTCTGGAGGCAGATCCAGGCCCACCACCAGTCTGCAAAGACGCTGGGTGGTATCAGGGCAATGTAAAGGTGATTGCCTGCGAAGGAGTTAGATCGGCTGAGCTCTACAAAGCGGCCGTTTCGAAAGTGGGCGAGGTTTACCCGGGCGCCAATCTAGTCGCTGTAGACTGGAAGGACGTACCGAGTAGACCGCGCGCCATAATGTGGATCCCGGCATCCTTCAAGGAACCGGAGAAGATCCTATCAATGTTGCAAAGATGCAATCCACACCTTCCATCCTCGGATTGGAAGGTCGTGAAGGTGGAGGATACGCAGACCCCCATGAGGAGGATCCTGCTGATCCTCAATAAAGAGTCGCTGGCGCCGATAGAGGAGAAGCACGGAGAGCTGAACTTCGGTTTTAGCTCGGTGCAGATCCGAATCTACAAATCGGACGCCAGGCAGACTGAATGCCACCAAGAAATGGAGGTTGCTCTGGCCTCTGAGATAGAGGAACCAGAAAAGGACCCCGAGGTCGACGACGACGGTGAGTCGGTGATGTCCGACGGGTCCCTGTTACGGGGGCTTAGCGAGCTATGTCGGGAGAGTGCTGACTCCGCTGATGACAGCGACGACATGGACGCCAACCAAACGGTGATGGAGGTTAAACCGCAAGATGTCTCTGAGAATCTTGCAGATAAACCTCCATCATTGTAAAGCAGCAACCGCTGCCCTAATACTTCGCCTGTCTGGGGGCGAAGTCGACCTGGTGCTGATCCAGGAACCTTGGATTGTATCCAACAGGGTGTCCGGGCTCAGCACACCGAATTATAGGCTGCTTGCAGTCCAAGAAGAAGGTAAACCCCGAACCTGCATTTTGGCGAAAAATCACCTTAGCGTATTTTTGCTCTATAATTATAGCGATGGCGATACTACATCGGT
The DNA here is from genome assembly GCA_949987675.1 of Chymomyza fuscimana. Taxonomy (NCBI): domain Eukaryota; kingdom Metazoa; phylum Arthropoda; class Insecta; order Diptera; family Drosophilidae; genus Chymomyza; species Chymomyza fuscimana. Next base: position 119,941,434 of record OX465088.1, on the reverse strand, counting down.
TACTCTGGAGCTCCAGAAAAAACCGATGCGGATGGCGTCTGCCTATATGGCTTATGACGTCTTGGACCCACTTCCGGGTCATAAGCTCCAGAAGCTGATTAAGGATAGCGACGATTTGGGCACTGGCCTACTGATCGGCTGCGATGCAAATGCCCACCATGGACTATGGGGGAGCTCAGGTACAAACGAAAGGGGTGAGTTACTCTTTGAATATCTTCTCACCACTAACTTAGTAATTTGTAACCGGAGAAATGACCCCACCTTTATAATCAGAGATAGAGAAGAGGTCATCGACCTAACCCTAGTCTCACATTTTCTATTTGACCAAGTCATTAATTGGGAAGTCTCGAGAGAGCACTCCTTCTCTGACTACAGATACATTGAGACACAACTATCTGTCTCTACTCCAGCCCCAGTAAAGTTCAAAAACCCTCGTAGAACAAACTGGAAATCTTATAAAACAAAACTGGCGAAAGCCCTCCCAACCCCCCCTGAGATGACTCCTCCTGCAAAGGACGAACTTGAGTATCTCGTTAAAACTTTCACTGAAATGTGTAACAAGTCTTTTAAATCATCTTGTCCAACAAGCAAGCCGAGAGGCAAAAGGAGACCACCTTGGTGGAAACCTGAAATGGATGCTCTTAGGTCGAGCTGTCGGACACTCTTCAACAAAACAAAAAGACTAAGCTGTGACCAAAGTTGGTCAGACTACAAACAAAGTTTAGCTCGCTATAAAAAACTAATCAGGAGAGCAAAGCGAGATGAGTGGAGGAGATTCTGCTCGGAAATCGAATCCTCATCAGAAGCTGCAAGACTCCGCAAAATACTTTCAAAATCGCCCACTAATCTAGGCTACCTCAAAAAACCAGATGGCTCCTGGACAAACTCTAGCGAGGAGTCTTTAAAATTACTCCTGGATACGCACTTTCCGGGCAATACTACAGTTGCTCCTCAGAATAACTCTTCTTACCTTCCGGTAAAAGTATTGGAGGATGTAATGACAGAGTCCAACATAAAATGGGCTATAAACAGCTTTGACCCGTACAAATCTCCAGGTCCCGACGGGCTTATACCAGCCCAGTTGCAGCACGGGGGGGACCTGGCAGTTTCGTGGATAAAAGTCATTTTCACTAATATCATTGCGTTAGGCCAAATTCCATCTTCTTGGCTTACGTCTAAAGTGGTCTTTATACCCAAGGCGGGTAAAGCATCACATACAGTCCCAAAAGACCTCAGACCCATAAGCTTGTCGTCGTTCCTGTTAAAGACTTTGGAAAGGTTGATCGGTCTATACCTAAGAACGTCGATCGATCCAGGGTTATTATCAGAGTCGCAACACGCTTACTGCAAGGGCAAATCGACGGAAACCGCACTTCATTGCGTCACATCTAATATAGAAAAATCTTTGCATAACAAGGAATACACTATTGCTGCCTTCTTGGACATAGAAGGTGCTTTCAACAATATCGACCCCAAGGCAATAACCAATGCACTTCTGTACCTACAAGTAGATGACCGGCTAGTGAGACTAATCAGCCAGCTGCTACTGAGCAGAACGGTGATGTCCTCACTTGGTACATCTTCTCTATGTAGGTACGTAAGTAGGGGTACTCCTCAAGGGGGTGTGCTTTCGCCTCTTCTATGGAACGTAGCTGTCAACATGCTGCTACGTCGCATAGAAGGAGGTGGCTGTAAAGTTGTTGCCTATGCGGACGATGTTGTTATTATGCTGAACGGAAAATTCCCACAATCCCTTTGCGACCGCATGACTGTAAAACTTAGGGAAATGTCACTCTGGGCACTTGAGAATGGTCTAAGTGTTAACCCGGAAAAAACTGAACTTATACTCTTTTCGAGAAAGTATAAGATTCCAAATCTTTCCCCCCCCAGAATAAACGATTCCATCTTATCTTTTAGTAATAGTGCAAGATACTTGGGGATTGTACTAGATAAGAAATTGAGCTGGAATCTCAATATCGCAGAGAGAGTGCAAAAAGCGAACACAGCGCTTTTTGCCTGTAAGAGGACCATAGGACTCAAATGGGGTATGTCCCCTCAAGTAGTTAGATGGATTTACACAGCCATAGTAAGACCAATACTTTTATACGGGGTATCTACCTGGTGGCCAGCCCTAAACTTTAAATCTAAACTTAAGGTACTAAACAAAGTACAAAGAACGGCACAACTTTGCATTACAGGTGCCCTAAGAACTACATCTAGTGAAGCGCTCAATGCCATCACTAATATATATCCCATCCTTTTAACGGCAAAAGAAATTGCCACCTTAACAGCCAGGCGCCTCAAGGATGCCAATTGCTGGGGTGTTTCAAGATATGGGCACTCGTCCATCATAAACGAGGACACAAACGTGTCAGGTACAGATTATTGTATACCTTTAGAGTATTCCTCTACGCATTTTACCACCATCATCCCCTCTAAGGAATCGTGGTCGGAAAACCAACCAGGTCAAAGCGACCGCATAAATTTCTTTACAGATGGCTCCAAACTCAACAACCAGGTTGGGGGCGGGGTCTTCTCGGAACAATTGAACGTCCGGCAGTCTTTTCGACTACCGGACCACTGCAGCGTTTTTCAGGCGGAGATCCTAGCCATAAATGAGGCTTTAATCTGCTTACGCAACACCGGCCTGGAAACCGGCGAGATAAATATATATTCCGATAGCCAGGCAGCTATAAAGTCATTGAGAGCGTTGTCTTCAAACTCGCTGACAGTCAACAACTGCCGCCAATCTATCCAAGAGATGGCACAGCAGTTTGTTATAAGCCTCATTTGGGTGCCAGGGCACCAAAATATAACAGGCAACGAAATAGCCGATGAATTAGCCAGACATGGCACGACCATTACCCTCCTCCCGGATAAGGAGGATATCCGTATGCCAATGGCTACTTTTAAGCTGTATACAAGGGAAAAATTTAGTTCCCAAGCTCAAAGGATGTGGAACAACACATCCCACTGTAGAATCAGTCGTCAAATATGGCCTAGAATAGACCCCAAACGTTCTGCCAGACTCTGTGAACTTAACCGGTCACAGTGTTCGGCTGTTGTTAGGGCGATCACGGGTCACTGGCTTGTTGGAGCACATGCGACCAGAATGAATGCCCCGAGCAATGACTTCTGCAGAAGTTGCAGAGACGAGGAAGAGGTAGAATCAGTAGAGCACTTCTTCTGCTCCTGTGAAGCTCTATGTAGACGCAGGAAAAAATATCTGGGAAATTATTTCCTCCACAACCTAGAGGAGCTAGGTCCTATTTGTCCGAGAATGATTGCAAGCTATATTACAGCAAGAGGCTGGGACTCCCTTTAAGAATATTTTCTGGAGACGGGTTTTTAATTAGAGATTCGCGCGGTATCACAACGGGCCAGTGTAGGCCTAAGTGTGCTGGCTTGTTAAGCCAGCTACCGCTATAACCTAACCTACTGTTTGGTCAAACTAATATGCCTTCACCATATCATTCAACCACTGTAGTTAAAGCTCTAATTTGCACTCATTTGTCAAATATCAAAATACGATCTTAAGATGTTATCACACAATGTTAATGCACTCAATGCAAGTTGCGCTTTATACTCTCTTTAAAGCTTTTATGTTAAGCCAAGCATCCACCTAGTTCTAAGTTATGTTAAGTTCCATAGAGTCAGTTGTGCATAGAACCTAAAACGAGTAAGAAGTGCGCTTGTCTTGTCGGCGATCTCAAATAATTCTTATTACATAACCTTAACGTACCACCCAGACTGAACTTTCATGTCTATACAAAAAACGCTTTGTATATCCAACACTTACCATCTGCATCCGAGGAAATGCTATTGCAAAGAAAGCCAAATGTTGGCAGCAAGTCTGGTGGCTAAAGTCGACACATCGACACCAGAATCGCAAAGGTAGGCTGATAACCTGCTAATCTTAAATACCATCTCATCAAAGAAACCGCAGCAAATAAGCCTCGTATAAATCAAACCCCCTCGAAGTTGACGACCTTTTGCATGAAGAACAGGACTAGATTGGGAACATGTAACGTTCGAACGCTTTTGGAAGCGTCACAACTAGCCCAAGTGAGCAAAGAGTTTGTAAGCTACAATTTGCTTTTCTTAGGCCTAAGCGAAACCAGATGGCCTGACTCTGGAGCAGCAACAACAGAAGATGGTTTGACCTTTGTGTATTCCGGTAAGCCCAGCGGCCAACCACGGTCGAGTGGGGTTGGGTTTTTGCTATCTAAGCGAGTACGTGCAGCTCTAATCGAGTGGATTCCATACTCCGATCGAATCATAGTGGCCCGTTTTCGATCCCGCGTCAGAAACATCACCTGTATCCAATGTTATGCACCAACGGAGGTTACTCCCTACCTCAAAAAAGAGGCATATAGTCTTTTATCAAGGGTATCATCAAACACACAAGAGTCTAAGTTTGCAGCAAAAAGCTGCATTTATAATAAAGTTTATATTGATAATAGTCTGCTAAAAAAATGATTATTGTCATTCTACCTATGGTTTTCGTCCAATCTGCGCAGTAGTATGATGTGGAATTTTCCGTCAATCTAAATTTAATCTAGATAATTTCGTTATATTTCGTATATTCAGAACATAAATTGACGTGAACAGTTTAAATAAAATGTATTTAACAATTTGAAGGGGTAAGTTTCTTTGTGTATCTTTGAACCATACTTGCAATACTTTACCTTCTTGTCATTTCAAAATACTACTTTGAAGTCGAGACCTTGCATAAAATATTTTTTACACATCATTTAATGGATTGCTTTATTTTGGGTCCCGCTTTTGCAAACAATTTCGTTGAATTTATTTTCATAAAATATTTCATTCATGCACAACCTCACAAAAATTCTGTGCGCTACATTTGGCGGTTTTTGTTTTACGCTCTTTAAATAACACACTTTCATTTGGTGAGCGATGACGGACCGTTCCATGATTTACCAGCGGGTGGCAGCAGGTGGACAAGGTAATAATATTTGCACGCACTGTTGCCCAAAAGTATGCAAGCAATTCCCAAGCTTATCGATTTTCAGAACACAGCAGCATCAGCTTACAAAAATGTTTATTGTCTGTCGGTGAATCGAGTCGAGACGAGCTAGCAAGTGTCCCTGCAAATGATTATGAGCGTTGTGCTGATAAAAATAATAAAAATAAAAAGGATGATGAAGATGACGAGCAAGATGATGAAGTTAACGAGGAAGTTGATGCAGATGATGAAGTTGAAAAGCAAGATGATGCAGATGACGAGAAAGATGATGAAGTTGACGAGAAAGATAATGATGATTATAATGCCTACGCGTTTGTCTGTTGATAGCTCTGTGCGTATGTATTGACGCTTTCATTGTCAGCTGCATCAACGCGACAAGATGAAAAATAACAATGGCTGCAACGGCAGCATTTTACAAATACATGTATAACAACAACAACAGCTAAAACTACAACCAACAAATACGTTGATGAGGTTGTAATTACGGCTTCGACCTTGTAGCTGATAATACAAACACAGACTCCACTCACACATGCACATAAACAAAAATATATATGTATGTGTATATATGTCAGTAACAGTCACACCCACACACAACCCCATCCAGATGTAGTGACATGCATAATAATCATTGTTGTATTTGTTATTTCAGTTTACATTGATGTGTCTCCGCATAAACCGCACTAATCACAAACCAACTGTGACCAAATGGCAGCTGACATCAGCAAATCTAACCAGGCTTTGTGTACATAAATCCATACATGGTAATGGTATATACTTATTACATGCTGTGCTGATAGGATAATTGGTGCTCTATGCTTTTGGGCGCACGGAGTATGGAATATACGGAGAAGGAAGAAGATAAAAATACGGATAGGGAGTGAATTCCCTTTTTTTCACGCCTCTCAATAGACTAGGTTGCGACGAAAACTACATTAAGCCAATCGATCAAAGTTTATTTTTGAAACTTCAAGAGAGTGAAAGGATATGAATTTTGTCTGTTTATATAAATTGACATCGGATCAACTTGTCCGATATTGCAAATTAAAGCTAACGCTTTGCCACAACTTTCTACAACTACTGATTTCTTCTGACCATTATTCATTTTTGTCGTCATTTTCAAAAATGGTGGGGTAAACCCGACCGCCTATTTTTTGGCTGATTTAGCACAGATACGATCTAAATTTGATTGTCTAATCTAAACACTAGACCATCTATTAATAAAATAATTCAATTATAGTAAAAAAAAGCGTGGGGTGCTTGATATTAAATGTTACAATTTTTTCAGTAGTAGCTATTTATAAAATTAAAGTCATTATGAAAATATAGTAAACTGCGCCCTTTTTATACCCTGTACCGTATGGTACAAAGGGTATATTGTGTTTGTGCAAGCCGAAAATGTATGTAACTTACAGAAGGAGAAGTCGGAGACCCCCAAAGCTACCTAAAGTATGATCAGAGTGACTAGAGAAGTCGATATACCCATGTCCGTCTGTCCGTCTGTCCGTATGAACGCCTAGATCTCAGAGATGGTAAGAGCTAGAGCAACCAAACTTTCAGATAAGATACCTTATTAATCCATAGGAGACAAGTTTATTTTATTTTTTTGATATCGGGACTACATTATATAGCTCCCCCCATAGGGGTGTTTCAGAGGACCTCGAAAAAAAACAAAAGTTTTAGATGGATAATTAGTTTGTTTATGAAGATATCATAACCAAATTTAGCAATCGGTAGTTTTTTAGAAACCCCCAGCACTGTACCAAATTTTATCAAAATCGGTTGACTATATCATATGGGTCCCATAGGATCGATCGGTCGAAAATTTGTTTTTTGTACAAAATTCGTTGTGTTTCGTTTGTTTGTGAAGATATTGTAACCAAATTTGGCATTAAGAAGGCTTTTAAAGTTCCCAAACACTATACCAAATTTGATCTAAATCGGTTGACTATATCATATAGCTCCCATAGGACCAATCGGTCAAAAAAACGCTTTTTGTACAAAATTTGATGTGTTTCGTTTGTTTGTGAAGATATTGTAACCAAATTTGGCATTCAGAAGTTTTTTAGAGATTTTCAACACTGTACCAAATTTTATCAAAATCGGTTGACTATATCATATAGCTCCCATAGGGCCGATCGGTCGAAAAAAAGTTTTTGATTAAAAATTCGTCTGTTTTTGGTTGTTTATGAAGGTATCATAATCTAATTTGGCAATCAAGTGTCTTTTGGTGTTCGTAAGCAATTTACCGGATTTTATTGCAAGCAGTGGTACAGGGTATCCCAAAGTCGTCCGCGGCCGACTTTAACGTACGCCATCTTTTTAATATGATTGAATTATTTTATTAATAATTTAATTTCTAATTTAATATTATTCCAAAATAATAAGTCGTAATTGATTGTCGGAATTTTCTATTGCCGCAATACAAACTCTTGATAATTCAAAATTATTTTTTACTTTTTAGTTCGGTTTGCTATTAAAGCGTGTTTTTTTAGGTTTTTTAAACTATAATTTTTTATTTTTAAGACTAAAAATTAGTATATATAACTTTAAACTAGCAACTTAAAGTATGCTACTGAATTTTTTTTATTATTTTGAAAAACTGTTGCATACTTTTATTGCTAAGTTTTTGTACATTTTATTTTTTTAACCCTGAAGATCCTAGTTATTTAATAATTGTATTGTCATCAATACTTCACCCGTGTGCAAATTTTCAAGACGATCAGACTTCTTGGAATTGGTGAAAATTACGCTGAAAGATTTCGTTACATACATATATACAGGTCAAGCTAATATACGCGTGTTATACCATTTACATGTCGGATTTGCCCCACTGTGTCATTTTTCATCACGAAGCGATTAAAAAAAATTATACGAAATTTTCTTGCTACTTACCGTTTTTTTTGATAACTTTATTTAACAAGAAAAAATGTTTAATCAAATATTCACAAAAATTAAATAGAAAATCGTAAAAATATACTTCATGTCGTTTGAGCATCCAAATATGCACTGACAGACAACTCTCTTGCTGACATTTTGGTTATTTTTTATGGACAACACTAATATAAGCTCGCTCAGTATTGCCGTTTTTGAGAAACAGTGGGATGTCGCGTTTAACCACACTGTCGGGTTTGCCCCACCTTACACTACTTTCTGCCTACCACTATTGTTGGCCCAAATGATCACCAAATCAGCTAATTTACGCACTATCTCTTGAAATTTAGATGCTATGACAATTTAAAAGTGAGAGACAAAACTTGCCCTCGATTGGCTTAATATTTCTTTTATCTATAACTTTAATTTGTGCCAGTGATTATGAATTACGCTTATTTTGGCTCTTAATTTAGAAGTTATGATCATTTTAAGATGAGACATTAAACTTTATGCTATCAATCAAGCAATGTTCTGGCTTAATATTATTCATATCTATCACCGTTCTGGGTGCCAGTGATTTCTAATGAAGTTTATTTTTATTTGTTTATTTCTTTACTAATTTGGAAGTTATGTTTATTTATAGTTAAAACAATAAACTCTGATTGATTGGCTTCATATTTGAACATGGATCTTGACGCCACTGGCCTAAACCTGGGCTTATTTTCGCTACATCTAGATACCGTCAGTAGTAACATCATCTGTTTTGTTTTAGCAAGGGCAGAGTACATCCAACTATTACGCACCTTCCCCACAACTATCACTTATTTCATTTGTTATTGTTTTTGCACTTGCAACACATTTACTATTTATAAACAAACAGCTAATTTTCACATTGATTTTTTTTTTTTAGAGCTGAAACAAAAAATGTGTTGTTACTGCTGGCGCCATCTAGCATAAACTGTTGGGGCCATCTAATTGTCCGTGAAAACGTGTTCTGCTGTTCGAAAACCTCAACTATAATTAATTTTTAACTCTTTTGTGTACTTAATCTAGGCGTTGTATTACAAAACATCTGACATTTATAGATATTATTGTATTTGTCTCCATTTTAAATTTCCTAATTTTTCGAACTTGGAAAGCCCTTAGAAGTGTCATTATCAAAACTCTGAAGGCAAGTAGAGAATGGGACTAAAAGGCGTAATGCTTTAATTTCTTTTGGTTTATACGGACGTAATGAGATTTTTAGGACTGGGTCAAACGTTAAAATCTGCAAGACTTTATGTACCTCATTACAATTAAAATCCATATATAAAGCGCTAACATTTATTAACTATGCACTCATATACATCGTTAAGCTGTTTGATAACAACAACAAAAACTCACACATATAGACACACACATAAAGTATGTGTATATAAACAAACATACAAACCAACAACAACTCAAACGGGTTAGCAAAAGTCAACATAAATGTCACATTAATGCACATTACGTTCATAATCATAGCGCATCCTGTCCAAAGAGTGTAACGATGCGGGAAAAAAGAAGAATGATTGAGAGTGTGGAAGATGAGAGACAGAGAAAGTGAAAGAGAGCGTCAACACAATCAACATTCATGTGAGCAGCAGCTGACACCAACAACGAAGACCATATGGGAAATACCATGGTTGCACTTTGGCATTTGGGCGTCGCACAGTGGGACAATTGTTAATTAAAATAAAATTTTAAGATTTAAAATTTTTGTTTTCTACGCATTTAAAGTGAGGGTATTCGTAAAAACTGGAACTGGATTTTTGTATGATAATTTTTAATGTCACTATATAACAACAATTAATCTTTTTAAGTTTTGATCCAAGCCAAACCATCCCTCGGTTCCTTTAACTTGAATGTGCTCAAGAAATTAAGCAAGAATTCCCTAAGCTTGCTGAATTGGTTATTGTAGACTCAGGATTCGGGAATCGGAAAACATGTAACTTTTGTTAATCTTAGGAGGACCTCCGAATACATATTTGCAGAGTTTGCCTATCTAGCCAGGAGAAGCATATCCCTTTTTGGCTAGAACCAGTACAAATAATTAAGTTCGTCTCAGATATTGAACTAGTTGTGAAACTATAGGGCTGCAGAGGCCTAAGGGTCACAGTACTGCTTTTTAAACTGTTTATTTAAATACTTCCTTACTATAGAGGATGGGCTGCGAACTATAGATAGATATAGTCTGTGGCTAGTTTTATAGACGTCTTTACGGACAACTTACTATTCGGCAGCACCGTCCAAAATTAAGATGTTCTGTCAAAGTTGTAACTGCAGCCCACACAAAACTGCTAATTTCTAGGTGTTCTTTGAATACCTTTGATCTCACTCGGGATAAAGAATTATTTAGAATATTAAGAAAAATCCCCCAAACTTACCGTACAGAAATACGTGGAAAATAAGAAAAAACATTTTTTTCTAGACCAATTCACCAAAAAAAATGCATATTAGTGATATAAAAAATAAATATCTAAATTAAAAAAATTTTAAATAAATCCAAGTTTCTTTGAAAATTCAAAGTTTGAAAAATATTTTTTGGATAGCGTGATGAGTAACCGAAATTTGAGTTTTAATATTTTATTGGGAAAATCGTTATGAAAGGTGCAGTGGAAAGTTTTTTCAAAGTCGGGGCATAAATTGGCTATTGTCAAGCAGTTCATGGTTACAGTGCAACACCGGATAACAATTTTTGGAAATTTTTTTTAGTCTATGGATAAGTGTAATTTTGAATAGTAGTACATACTATAGCGTCCACAAAAGGAATTTGAGTTCAGGGACAAACCTGTTTTTTTTAGGAACTACAAAAAGTCTCCTTGTCAGAAGGCAAAATCCTTGTACGGATGTTGTCTACTCACTGAGTACTAGCACCCAAAATAGAATGTATTTGTAGCTTTATCGGTAGATTGCGAGAGCTCTGGTAAGCTCTTTAAATAACTGATGATCCCTCGCTTGTAGAGAGTTAAAGTCGTGATTTAGCTGGAACTTCCTTGGGGTACTTCAGAACTCTGGGAGATACCTATGCCAAAGTTTTTGATTTTTAACTCATATAGCTCTAAGTCACTAGAATAAATAACAAAAATCGATCATTTCTGACCTATCTAAATTAAGCGACACATTTTGATTAATTTTTCACACTGTGCGACGCACAAAAGTATGCTATAGATTTTTAGTACGCGTACGTATACGCAATATATAACCATTTTTTATCATTTTGTGTGTGACCAATATCATAAATTGTGTACTTAAAATAATTTAATGTTGCGAACTTTTAATGAGTTTGATGCCAAAGAGTCTGCAAAAATTTAATTGGCCCAGTAAGTCAATGTATAAAATGTGACTTGGCATTTATTTGCCGCTTGGCTGACATTGGCATAAAGCCAAACTAATTAGCGACAAATTTACATAAATGTTATGAAAATCTCCCGTAGGATTGCCCAAAACTGCCAAACTGGCAACTGGTGGCATCGGGCATTATTTCATGTGATTTTCCGCTACTCGGCACATGATGCTCCTTCTAATTGGGCCAACTTTAATACCAGTTGAAAGTATGCGCAAGTGTGTGCTTTCCATGGCAGTAGGTATACTTTGTAGCAGCCACCATCCTCAAGGCAACATAAAATGTTCATCAGACGCTTTTGCCGGCGCGTCGATGATAATTCATTTTGCAAGCATGATGAACAAATTAAAAAGTTTGTTGCACAGCCAAAGGACCTCCAAGTAGCGCTACAAAATTTTTCCCCTATGTTCTCCGTTGATTTTACCCGCAGCGCGTGAAAACTTTTCCATTTTATGCGCTTGCTTTTCAATTTTTATGCGCTGAATACAAAATAATAATAAAAATAAGTGAAGAAAAAAAAAAACAAACTTGTAATTTATGTCTGAGATATCAGAGAGATACGAACAGCTTTTAAAGACCTTGTTCGTTTTTGATTGAACCGGATTTGAGCAAGTCTCAAAGCCCAAACAGTTACTGCTAAGTAGGTGCAAAGCAAAATACGTCCAAGATTTATTGTTTTCATGCTCGTAAAACATTTTTCTTGACGTAAACTTAGAATTTAAGTTTATTGCCTTTGAGCTTTGTTTAATATATATTTACGGCTTTGTGTGTTGCATACTTATAGAGCAGCGGGGAGGGTGCAAAAAACAATAGCTGTTCAATTTATGACTCTTGTTGCAAACTTTTCCATAGCTGCCACTGTTGCACCATTTGGATTTTCAACTTTTGTTGGAAAAATGGTATCGAAACTATTGTACAAGTTTTGGGTGCTACGATTGAGTAGTGTACGCTCAACATTATTCCGGACAGTCGCTTGGCTTGCGTGACACACAAGATTTGAACCCTCGGTTTTATTGGTTTCACCTCGGGCTGACAACAATATGTTGGTTTTGTCTGTGTAACAACGTATATATATATATATATATATACAGATGTATATGTACTATATGTATGTTTTATGTTTATGCCACGGCTATATCATAAAGTGGTGTTGCAAAGTTTCACTTTTTATAAAGTTATGGATTGGGGATTGGAAGTCATGCAAACAGCGTTTGCTATCGACTGACTTAGTAAGTACAACACAAGGATCATTCTTTAAAAAACCAAACGGATATAGGAAAGAAAATGCGCACATTTTGAAATTTTTTTACTTTCGTATATAGGAAATAAGTTTTTGGGAGGTTTGGGCACTTGAAAGAAAATGTCTGAATTTGAGTTATTTTTTTAATATTTTTTTTAAATGTTTTAAAAATATATACCAAGCTTCTTTTTTTTAAATTTTATTTTATAGAACATTAGCTTTAATATGATAATATGATATATAATGGAAAATAACAATTTGGTTGCGGCATCTAGCGCCAACAACTTACCTGCGCCGTCTTACGACCACACTACACAAAAAATAGAATTACGAAGTAAAAACATTTTTTATTTATAGGCCCGTACGCAGCATCGCAAAAAGCGTCGAGATAAAATACTGCAATTTATTTTGTTTGTAAGCAAACAGTGCTGCCCATTTTTTTGGGAATTGACAGCTAGATGCCGCCAGCAGTAACAACAAATTATAAATGTGATACAAGTGTAAAAAATGAAAACGTAAAAAAACGAATTTCCAACAAAGTATACTTGCGATTTATTTTGCAAAACAATGCCATTTAATGATATGACTAAAATATGAAGCTACCATCGCTTTTTAGTTTTCTTCAAACTTAGTCCCACGCCGTTTTATTTACCCTTGAGTGATAATGGTAGTTGTAGGTGAGACACGAAATAATTGTGTGGCCCACCTTTATTAGAGCTTTCTTTAGTAGAGGGTTTTTTGTACTTCTGTAAAGTTTGTGTATCTACTTTGCCTGTCCGACACTGTTATTACTTTATTTGTTTTTGGTGGTGGTAAAACAGTACAGCTCAAGTTACTGCTGGCGCCATCTAGATGTCACTTACCAAGAAAATGGGCAGCGCTGTTGCTCATAAAGCTGCGTATCAAGAGAGCAAAAAACTTGTCGCTAAGAATTTTGCTAGCGTTTTTGTAATACATATAAAATTTGGTTGTGCTTTGGCACTTTTTGCGATACTGCGTACTGGTTGATGCAAAACAATGACAATAACTATACAATTATGAATGTATTGCCATAAAATAATATTATAATACTTAGTTCTTTTTTTATAAAAAAAAAATTCCTCATTAAATTGAAAAAAAAAAAAATCTATTGATTTAATTTTTTTTACTAACTATAATTTTATTTATAAAATGAAGGGAGTGTACTGAATAATTATTTGTTATTGAAATATAAACGCTTCTTTTAAATTTAAAAATATAACAAAATTATGCCTTACTGAATTTGATAAGGTTTACTTATCGATTATTAATTATAAAATGTTGAAATATGAATTTGCATTTTAGATATATTATTTATTTAAATTTCATTTTGCTAAAGAGTCAATTTTTTACTCAATTAATGCACTTTGTTTGTGTCCCCGAAACAAAGCGAATTCCATATTGGGCGAAGCATTTAGATTTTTTGACTATTTTAAGACGTACCTTAAAATATTTCTAATAAACTTTTGAACTTAGTTGTAATTGATAATAACATGATTTGCTCAGGTTGTTGCCATGTACAAGGTGGCGCAAAAGAAATCACCCTATTGGAAGATGCTCTCATTTTTGTAAATGGCCGCCAATATCAAATCTGTTTTGACATTTGTGGACTAGACAGATACAGAATACAAGTGAATAAGCCATGGAGCGATACACTCCCCAAGAACGCGGAATAATTGTGTCTATTTTCCGTCGCCGATTTCCCGGCCGTCCGACACCAACTGCGCAAACACTGCGCCGTTTAGCCACTAATCTTGAAGAGTATGGGACCACACGAGACGTTGCCAAGAGTGGCCGGCCCCGGAGCGCCCGTTCTGCCGAAAATATCGCCGCTGTAGCCGAGGACGTCGAAGTGAGCCCCGAAACATCGACCAGACGACGTGCCACGCAATTGGGCCTCAGCCGGCGGTCCCTGCAACGAATTTTGGTGAAAGATTTGAACATGTTCCCCTACAAAGTTCAGTCCGTGCATCAGCTGCTGCCTGCCGACCGCCAAACGCGCGTAACTTATGCCCAAGCTATCCTCAATCTCGATACCGAAGTGGACGATTTTTCGACCAAAATCATAATGAGCGATGAGGCTCATTTTCACCTCAGCGGGTACGTGAACAAGCAAAATTATCGCTTCTGGGGAACCGAAAATCCGCGAGTGATGCACGAGGAGCCATTACACCCGCTCAAAGTGACTGCGTGGTGCGCTGTTCACGCTGGAGGAGTCATCGGGCCATTTTTTTTCGAGAACGCCGCGGGTCAAACGACAACAGTGGACAATACGCGCTATAGGGCAATGTTGACCGAGCTTTTTCTGCCCGAACTGGACGAATTAGGACTGGTGGACATGTGGTTCCAACAGGACGGAGCAACAGCACACACTGCACGAGCCACAACCGACATTCTGAAGGCCGCGTTTCCGGATCGCTTAATTTCGCGTTTTGGCGATTTGCACTGGCCCGCCAGATCGCCCGATTTAACGGTCCCGGACTTCTTTTTATGGGGTTTTTTGAAGTCCCGTGTTTACATCAACAAGCCTGAGACCTTGAAAGCCCTCAAGGAAAATATCCGACACGAATGCGAGAATTTATCGCCCGAAACTCTCGCCGAAGTGATGGAAAATGCCATAAAACGAGCCCGTATGGCAATCAATTGTGACGGCGCCCATTTGTCCGATATCATTTTCTCAACTTAACACAATTAATTCTAAAAGTCTAAATAAACATAATCAAAAAACAGAATCGAAGTTTTTCATTTAGAAATGAAATGATGACTTCTTTTGCGCCACCTTGTATATCATTTATTGGGTGTTTATTCTAGTGCTGACGTCACAAAGTTCGACTGCTGTGGGCAAACTCAATATAAAGTATCCCTAAGGCCAGTCAGGACACGTTAATTGTATATTAAGGCAAGCTTTTTTTTGAAAAGCTATGAGAAGAATTTTCACAAAGTAACTTCTAAAAATAGCTGCTTAGCAATCTAAGAAGATACTGATTGCCGCTACTTTCGAACTTTCGTTAAATATAAGGAGACACTTCTATAGTATTCTAGTACCATCGCCATACTCTGTTATTACTTAGCCCCCAGAATGTCATGTTCGGCCGTGCACCGGAAAACGAGACCGAACATTTTATTCGGATTCGTTTTGAAACCGAATGCTTGGTGTTCCCAAATTCACCCAACCGAATTTTTCATGTGGTTTGAACCGAATGTTTTGTGGCAAGAGGAATTAAACGAATCTGCAAAATTGGTTTAAAAAATCACATTTTATACTAAAATAATTTTTTAAATATTCTTTGATTATATTTATGCTAATGTACCAATTTATTGACAATTATTTTTAATTATTTTTTTTGCGACTTAACCCAATGCACAGCCAAAACGAACTTTTTTTGTGTTCGTGTACACATCACTCACAGTAGCTAGGATCTACATCGTTTTCAGGTGCAAAATTTTTGTACCCCCTTCTAAGAATAGTAAGCTGCGAAAATAAACTTTAAAGATCCCTTGAAAATATCATTCTCAGGCATTATCGTTTAACAAAAACTGTTCATGCCAAAACGGCATGAGTGGGTTAAGCCTAGCTCCATGCTTAGCTTCGCTCAAAGAGCGTAAGCTGCGCAAGAGATGGTCCCGAACCCGCTCAGCTTATGCTGTTCTAAGCTGAGCGCAATAGAATTAGTTCTCAATAACAATTTAATGTAAGCACACCCGTGCACGCGCATTCCCCGACTTGCCATTTCTCTACATTAAACATACACTCACATAAACATACATTCTACAAATAAAGACAATGCAACACATTCAACAACACCAACATTTCATTACTGGGCAAGGGTCACACAAACGGAACACTAAGAAGACAACTACATCCATACAAGAACCATCCAGGAATCCATACATCTTAACAAAAACTACTCGTAAAGAATTAAATATAGCCAAATGAAGTACAGGGTATAAACCAAGTTATGGCTAACTCAGTGTGTTTGTTTTTGTAGAAATGTGGCTAGATCGACATTTCACAAAATCAAAGTTTTATTCTGTTGTATTGTGGTGCAAATGTAATAGATTTTTATTGCTGGCAGCGGTTCCAGCCCTGCACTTGCCCCAAGAACCAACAACAATGAAAACAAAAACAACCAAGCGAAAGCGAATTGGAATTGGATTGAAATGGCAGGCAGTGAGTTCTTGACTTTCTAGCTATTTACTTCGTACAAAAGTTTGCCATTTGGTACGAAAATGTTTTTAATTTTGGCAACAAAGTTGTCCAAAACTTGTCAACAGTCTGCTGTTGCACGTATACTGTGTGGTACTAGTTGCCACAATATCCAGTTTTCAATTTCCAAGTTTTAATGTGCAGCGCGCGTGCATTGAGCGCCATAAATTTGGTCTAAGGAATTTAAGTTGTCCTTGAATCTAGAAGTTGAAGTTTTCCAACTTGCCTTATACATACATGTACTACACAATGGTAGCTAAACTCATACAAAAATCCAATTTATTTTCGTATGTTTGCTTTAACAATACGAAACCAAAAAAACAACTAAACAAGTTTTTCACGGCCAACTCGGAGAAGTATGCAACAGCAAATAAAATGCAGGACTTTCGAAATGAGCAAAAGTAAATAAAATGAAATGAAATTGAACTTGAGGCACTTGCTAAAGTGAATAAAAATATTTATTTTCAAAGGAAATCAAAGTGTTGCGTCTCCTGAGAAAATTTGTTGCAAACTACGAAGCACTTCAAAGTCCGCCGTATCTGAGCTTGACAGCGACGCATTAAAGGAATTCCATTTTGTTGTAGCCTTTGCACTTTAAAAAGATTTCTTAACTTTTGAGTACATTTTGGAACAATAAAGATGGCGTACGTTAAAGTCGGGCGCGGACGACTTTGGGATACCCTGTACCACTGCTTGCAATAAAATCCGGTAAATTGCTTAAGAACACCAAAAGACATTCGATTGCCAAATTAGATTATGATACCTTCATAAACAACCAAAAACAGACGAATTTTTAATCAAAAACTTTTTTTCGACCGATCGGCCCTATGGGAGCTATGAGATAAAGTCAACCGATTTTGATAAAATTTGGTACAGTGTTGAAGATCTCGGAAAAATGCCAAATTTGGTTACAATATCTGCACAAACAAACGAAACACAACGAATTTTGTGCAAAAAACGTTTTTTTGACCGATTGGCCCTATGGGAGCTATATAATATAGTCAACTGATTTTGATCAAATTTGGTATAGTGCTTGGGAACTCTAAAAAACTTCTTAATGCCAAATGTGGTTACAATATCTTCACTAACAAACGAAACACAACGAATTTTGTACAAAAAACCAATTTACGACCGATCGATCCTATGGGACCTATATGATATAGTCAACCGATTTTGATAAAATTTGGTACAGTGCTGGGGGTTTCTAAAAAACTTGCGATTGCCAAAATTGGTTATGATATCTTCATAAGCAAACGAATTATCCATCTAAAACTTTTGCTTTTTTTCGAGGTCCTCTGAAACACCCCTATGGGAGCTATATAATGTAGTCCCGATATCAAAAAAATAAAATAAACTTGTCTCCTATGGATTAATAAGGGATCTTATCTGAAAGTTTGGTTGCTCTAGCTCTTACCATCTCTGAGATCTAGGCGTTCATACGGACAGACGGACAGACGGTCAGACGGACCGACGGACATGGGTATATCGACTTCTCTAGTCACTCTGATCATACTTTAGGTAACTTTGGGGGGTCTCCGACTTCTCCTTCTGTACGTTACATACATTTTCGGCTTGCACAAACACAATATACCCTTTGTACCATACGGTACAGGGTATAAAAATTGTTTAAAAGGTGATTGAAATTGATTTAGCACAAAAAGGCTTACAAATTTTTAATTGTTGTAAAAATATTTGATTTTATTATGCAAAGCATCTAGCTGAATAAGGTACCAAAAAGCGTCACCAACGATTTAAAAAAACTATTGAGAGAAATCGACTCATTTTCTCAAAAGAGAAGGAGACATCGGAGGCCTTCAAAGATATGGTCAGAAGTAGAAAAGAAATTGATCTAGAATCATAATTCAGTGAAATTTGTTTATTTTTTACCCGACTAAAAAATAAAAATAAGGCTTATATTTTCGAACTTCACGTATATTATGTATGTATGTTCATCTGTTCCCTCGTAACTTTTAAACAGCTTATCATAAGGTATCAAATAAGGTACCATTGAAAGCGTCTTGAACGTAAGCTGGTTATAGGCTATGTGACGTCACATTAATTAGAACATGGCGAACTCGAGAGAAAATAAAGTCAAGAAAAAATAAAGAAGGCAGCCGTGGTCATATTAAGCAGTGAAAACCCAAAGTCATACATTGAATAATTGAGAATAATTCAAGATTTGAAAAGATAAAACGGGATATAAAAAAATAAGACACTTTTTAGTAGTAGTCTTAAAAATGTTGTGTAGTAATTAATTCTTCTTTATCATTCACCTGTCTCTTTTATACATAACTTTTAAATCAATTTAAAAAGGATACATTTTTGAAATTTTGTATTACATAATAAACACGTCAAAATTGTTCACAACTTTAAATTTGTAATATTTTGATTATTCGTTAAATTATTCAGCAGTGCTACGGAAAACGAAAAAACCAAACCGAACCATTTTATTCGGATTCGTTTTTACGTGCTCCGGAAAACGAATTTTTTTTTATCAATATTTCCCTTTTTATTTTCGATAAATTCATATATTTTTCTTAACTTTACGAAAAAATTCTAATGTTGTGTTGGCGCGAAATTATTTTTGTTTGAAACAAAACAGCTGACATGATTGCCGCAGCTCTGCACCTTTTTATTACTATATGTTATTTACATTTAATTTTCATTAAAACATTGCTAGTTCTTTATTATTCTATTTTAAAGAAGATTGCACAAAAATATTACTTTAGTAACAATAAACAAGGGAAATTTTCTTTGTGTAACGTGGGAACCCTGTATGATCTCTGCATATACACGAACACAAAATCAAAAATCGTTTTGGCTGTGAATACTATTTTTTGGGATAACTCAGAAAAAACATAATTAAAAATAATTGTCAAAAAATATATAGCTTTAAGTTGACAATTATTTTTAATTATGTTTTTTCAAATAAATAACTTTAAGTTGGTATAAATATAATTTAAGAATATCAAAGAATATTTAAAAACTTATTATTTTAGTCAAAAATGCGTATTTTTTTAAACCCATTTTTCCGATTCGTTTTAATTCCTCTTGCAACAAAACATTCGGTTTCAAATCACATAAAAATTCCTCTTTGGTGAAATTTGGAGCACCAAACATTCGGTTTCAAAACGAATGCGAAAACGGATACGTTTTCCGAAGCACGGCTGATTATTTTTTTAAATTATTTCTAATCTACACAAATTTTTATTTCTGTTATAAAAGGTCAAAAGCAACTTTTATACCAAGTTTGAAATTATTATCTTTCCAAGAAGTTATGCTTGTTTGTCATTATTCGAGATGCTATAATGAGAGTTATCGAGTTTTTATTTTTTGAAGTCAATTTACGCTCATAAAATGGCATTTATACCGTTTTAAGGAAAGTCGGATATCAAATTTTTTAAAACAGTACAAATTTTTTTTTTTATTTTCAAGCTTTAAAATCAAAATTCAAATTCCAAAATTTTGTTTTTTAATTCCAAAATTGTATATTTCATTGAAAAAAAAAATTGTGCACATATCATTATTCGTTTAGACAATGCAATATTCAGCTATCGATAATTCGATAAATAATAATAGAATATTTACATGGTTACTATTGGATAGTGGCTCTATCACATATATGTGAAAATCTTCTAAATCGAAGATGTCGATATGAAAAGTGCGATATGTAAATAATCAGTTTCCTATATAACATATATTCGATTTATTATAATGTTGTTTCGCAGAGTCAGACGCACCTGTCACGTTCGATATATATTTTTTGACTTAAGGGCTGGCGTTCCCAGCCACACCTAATAACTTTTTATATACCTTTTAACCAAAAATATTGTAGCTAACATATTTGTGGTTTACTTTACTTGTATATACAATCGATTACTCTGCCTACATTCAAAGAATTCTGAACCCATCTTGCAAAGAAACATGAAAGCAAATATTATTAAATTTAATTACAATTTCGAACGAATATTATGCGGTTGGTCAAACAACAAAGGATATTTACATTGGCTGCAATAAAACAACCTTTAATCCTGTTCGCTCCTGTTAGCTCCTTGGAGGCGCCACTTCATTAGTCCCGATGTCTTGGCAACAAAACTTGCCTTAAATAGATTTAAAGCCTTAATTTAAAACCGAATCCGGTTTAATTAAAAACTTTATAATGCTGCCTGTGGCAAATATGCCAAACGTACAAATCACAAGAATTTCTATTAAAACCAATAAAAATTAATTAGCAGCCATAGCGGTTGAGATAGCTATGCCAATTATTATGTAGCCGGAAGTGGATCGTATGCGGGGAATGCCACAGTTTGGCCTAAATAGGCGCCAAGAAAAAAAATCAATAAGCCGTTGGTAAGGGCAGGAGCTGGATGTGGGGAGTACGCGTTATTTTTAAGTGCTTTGGGCAATAAAACGTTTTCATGTTGGCCAAACTCATAGAAAATATTGTACTGCCGCAAAGAGGATTTGGCTTTAAAGCTGGGTCTTGGCCAGCAGCTGGCCATAACATTTAATTATGCGCTGGATAAGCAGCTTAACATGCCAGTTTTGCTTTGTATTGAAAGTTATTCTTAAATTCATTTATTGATTAAGTTATTACAGCTAAGAAATATATATACACAAAGGTAAGCACAGGTGAATAACGAGCAGGTAAATCACTTTCTTATAGCATGGCTGTCCAGTTTGCTTACTTGACTTAAGCTGGTCGAGATTTATGGCTGTATGTATTGTGGCCTTGGAACAGTTCCAGAGGTTTAACTGTGCTGCTAAGTAAGTGCCTCTGGTTTTGAGCAAAATGAATAACAAAAAAAAAAAAATGCCTACGTAAAGTCGAGCAAGAACGACTCTGGCTTAGTCCATATTGGTCAAGGAGGGCTCCCAGAATGGAATACACTGCATACTTTTTTCGCAAAAAGTAAAAACTTTAGTACTTACGTCTAATTAGGTACATTCTAGTTAAGCTGGAAACATATTTCATCTTGTTATATAGCAGTTCGTAACCAAAAAGTATCTTTTAAAACTTTATATTTCAAATTTAATGTTGTTGCTCATGTGGAATGTGTGCGCACTCCCGGCAAATTGATTAAGCAAAAAGTCAACTTACTTTTGTTTATTAGTCTCACATATGGCATACCAAATTTGGTGACTCAAGCTTGTATGTAAAGATTATTTGGAATAACCGGTATACTGCGGTAAGAGTATTTAACGATAAGGTTATTTCGCCTTCAGTAATTCGTTTTCCAGGATCCCATTCAGAGATGCCGTCAGCACCCTTCGGCTGTCTAATACGGAGCTGTATCGGCTTACCTTGTGGTCCCGCTTGAGTCGAGGATAGAGAAAAGATAGCGTACGTTAAAGTCGGGCGCGGACGACTTTGGGATACCCTGTACCACTGCTTGCAATAAAGTCCAGTAAATTGCTTAAGAACACCAAAAGACATTCGATTGCCAAATTAGTTTACGATACCTTCATAAACAACCAAAAACAGACAATTTTTAACCAAAAATGTTTTTTTGACCGATCGTTCCTATGGGAGGTATATGGTATAGTCAACAGATTTTGATCAAACTTGCTGCAATGCTTGGGTACTCTAAAAAACTTCTGAATTTCAAATTTGGTTACAATATCTTCACAAACAAACGAAACACAACGAATTTTGTAGAAAAAAGGTTTTTTTGACCGATTGGTCCTATGGGAGCTATATGATATAGTCAACCGATTTTAATAAAATTTGGTACAGTGCTTGGGAACTCTAAAAAACGATTGAGTGCAAAATTTGGTTACGATATCTTCATAAACAAACGAATTATCCATCTAAAACTTTTGCTTTTTTTCGAGGTCCTCTGAAACACCCCTATGGGAGCTATATAATGTAGTCCCGATTTCAAAAAAATAAAATAAACTTGTCTCCTATGGATTAATTAGGGATCTTATGAAAGTTTGGTTGCTCTAGCTCTTACCATCTCTGAGATCTAGGCGTTCATACGGACAGACGGACATGGGTATATCGACTTCTCTAGTCACTCTGATCATACTTTAGGTAACTTTGGGGGGTCTCCGACTTCTCCTTCTGTACGTTACATACATTTTCGGCTTGCACAAACACAATATACCCTTTGTACCATACGGTACAGGGTATAAAAAGTCTGGAGGTGGTATATCTGGATTTTAGGGAGGATGGGGCAACGTGGCAATCCGACTCACTTATTGTTCATCACTCTGGACTCTTGGCACAAACGTGGCGCACACCTTTCGCATAGCCAAATCTTCGGAAATTTTTTTTTTGGACGGCTCATAGCAGCATCCCTATAGGTGTCCGAAATCATTGGAGGGCTTCCGTCGCTTTCGACTCAGAATTTAATGCCGTAGCGCTGCTCGAAATTTTTGACCATCTTGGGTTCGACGACACTTCGAACAGAGTCTCACGGAAATTAACGTACTTACTCTTCGCTTGTCCGCAGGCGACTGGAAAAAATATCGGTCTCATTGGAAGACCCCAGTACCACGTCCAGGTAGTCCGGCAGTACCATTCGCGCAACTGAAATTTTTGATTCTGTCCGGTACATACAACTTTGTAAAACATATCTCCAGCTACACAAGCTGGATTGCCCACACCAGATTTAACTTTTTCCCAACTTTCTGGAATAACTTGAATAGTGTTGCGATAAAACTGTTCGTTTTTTAATGCTACCCACAATTCAAGCCATTTTGGGATGTCTTTATAAGAGCGGAGCTGCTGATCAGCCAGACCGAGTCTCCTCGAAAAGAAGAAGTAAGATTGGATGGCGCAGTATCAAGTTGAATATGGCGGATGGGGTAGGAACTCCCATTTTAGCGTATCCAAGTAGGTTCCAAAGGGTTGGGGGATGGGACGCCGAGGGTTGTCACTTTTTCGTGCCTCTGCTCGTGTTATGTTTCGCGTAGTGCTCTACGTAATCCCATCAATTGAAATCGATGAAGCTCCACAGCATGGGTTTCTTTTGATTTCAACAGCTTATAAAAGATAACTCCGAACTGATGTCACCAAATACACGGCATAAGCTTCGCAGCTTAGAAGCCTTACCGGATATTCCCTATGAGTATCTTTTCTTTGGGTTGCTGTAATAAATCTCTATTTTTTTTTCTTCCGTCACGATAGTTTGAAAAAACCCCATTTCTTTTTTTGCCGCGGGAACAGGCGATGCTCAACTCATAAGGAACCCAAATTTCTGCTTTTGAATCATTTTTAAATCATGCAATCGCTTGGAAATGGAACCTAATGACGAAGAAAATTCTTCTTGCGTTTGATACTTATCCTCAACGAACAATGCCTCCAATTTAGCCACTTCGAAATCTGACATTTTTTAACAATCAAAAGCATATGACCCAAAACAAGATCATTAGTGCGCCATATTGGTTTGTTTATCATATGTCTAAATCAGTGATGGGCAGTCTCTCAATTTACATAACTCGCGAGGCTATTGCACCAAAATCTGCCGCAGCGCAGTCGGCTCATGTACGGTCCAAGTGTGTGAAATCTCCCGCTCGTTTTTGCTTAATTGCGGTTCTTGCTCTCTCGTGCGCTTTTGCTTACTGCGCTGTTTACTCATACAAAGAAATGTTTGTTGGTATGAGTTTTGCCCATCACTGGTCTAAATTAACCAATACTTATTGCTAGAGCCATCTATTGTCAAAAAGCGGAAACTTGAACTAGAAGGGTTTTAGGTGCGTCTGCTAAAATAAGATATCAGTAAGATGTTATATGCTTTTTATTTGTTCCTCATCCACAACTATGGAAGAAAAATTTCTCTTTTTTCAAAGAGCTGCAGCTTGCAATCTTACCCTCAAACCGGGCCCAATTGCACAAACTTCTTTTTGTCCCGTTGTTGTTGCCGGTGATCTAAGAGTTCGTAAACACTTAGACTGTCCCTCCTGCTTCTGTCTGCAACATACATTCCTGAAATCCTGAATACCTTTGCTGCCATCTACAGGGCATCTATAGCCACCACTCTTAGTGCCAGACAATTCACAAAAATGCGGTTGGCAACACGGCCAAACAATTAAAATTCAAAAGTTGCTGCCATTTATGCATTAATAAATTAGCTGAATAGGCACTTGGCTCCATTTGCTTGAGCTCTTGTTCTTCTTCTTGCGGAAAAACCATTTAAACGTCGTAAAAATTCCAAAATATAATTGAAGTTTTACATTAAAGCAAACTGTGCAACAAACGTGGCCAAGGTCGCAGTCTATTGTTTTGGCCAAGTTTCAATTGAGGCTATTTTCAACTTGGCCATCAAGTTGTCGGCAATGGCATTAACAGCCCCTCCGGCAGCCTCCTCTGTTTGCATTGTTAATGAATGTGTTTGCTGTATTTGCTTACATTTTTCTTATAGCCTGTTTACACTGGCTGAATGGTGTTTTCAATTAGGGAATGAGCAGAATAACTTTAGCGGTGTTATGAGTTCAGTTGGAACTTAAGGATTTGAACAAACAAAAGGCAAACTTGGCTTTTTGCGTATGTTGTAATAAATTGTTTTTATTTAGGACTAATGTTACTTGGAAGAAATTTGACCAAAATTAATTTTTCTTATTGATTCGGAACTATTAAAATTGCGTACACAATGATGTTATTTATACTCTGAATATTTAAACAAAAACAAATAAATTTTCTTCGTTGTCATAACATCTAAAATTTCCCCAACTTTTTCCAACCCCATAGAATTTTATTAATTTTCAAGTCGACATTTTAAATCTTCAAATGTTAGCTATATGGGTTTTCAAAATTTAATATATATAGAGAATTTCGGGAGTTATACTAAATTATATCCACATACATATTGTTGTATGGCGTTTTATGTGTGAGGCGATGTTCCCGGCGATTCGTCGACTCTGGCCTCAAATATGTTTTGTTTACATAGCGACCATTTTCATAGTACGCTTGTACAACTTTTAAGAATTGTTCGGTTGTTAAACGATCCATGACTAAAATTGAGTAGTTTTGAACTTGACAAACTTCATGCACGAAGAGTATCCACTTTGGACGGGTAGCTTCCGAATTATAAGTGTTTAACAACCGAATCAACAGATGGCCTATCCTATATTTGGTAATTTTTTGGCATAACATCCATGGATGAGTAAGAAAGGTTTTAAAGCAATGGGTAAAAGAACTGTTGCGGGCAGGATGGTATCCCCTCAAAGTTAAAAGTGCTTTTATATTTTAGTCCACATGAGTCTCCTTCGCGAAAAGTTTTGCAAACGGTTTGATTTAAGCGCAGTTTATTGCGGAGAGTGTCTAAAAAAATCATATTTTAACCTATATATTTTGAGCTTTCTCTTTTTCTTCAAATTGCCGGGAACTGTTGCACACCTTAAGGAGTAGAAGATAGCCCCAGCAGTAGGGCTTGGTAGCCATTTTTGGGAGATCCATCTGGGGTCATCTTGGATAAGAGGCTTGTCTTTAGATCACATCTTGATAAAACCGTGAGAAGTTGCAGGTTCAATACACCGGCAATAAACTAGCTCCTAAACCAATGCAGTCCTCTCCCACTTAGATGCAAAGGAACTATCGTAAATATTGTGTTGGCACCTACATGGAGGTTCGCCATCCAGAACTGGGATAGGACTCGATAGAATCGCTTACGTATCCAGAGGTTACAGAATATGGTACTTGACCTAATAACTGTTTGCAACTGGAGTTGCAACGAGACCTCAAAATGGACAACCTCTTTCTCCAGACCATTCAATACAGCAATGTCGATCGGAGCAATGGGCTAATGATATATTTAGAAACGTGTAATCTATTAAAACATATGTGTTTTTGAAAAAATTTCATTAAAAAAATGATTATAAAAAAAAAGATTAATAAACAAATCTGCGTTAAATTTCTGACAGTGTATCCTTACCAAAAAAAAAAGTAATATGTTTCAATGGTTATTATGGTTATGTCATAAAATAAAAGTGTGCAGCAAGTCCTGCACATTCCATATAAACTTTACTATTGCAAAGACTACCAACTATTGTGAATGATTTACGAAGAAAATGACGTTGCAATAAAAATGGGCTACTAAAGAAAATGCTGACAGAAAATTTCAAACTTATAGCCAGTGCAGATAAAATGCACTCCATACATTTGTGATAAGAACAAATCGCTTTGGTTCTAATAAAATTCCAAAGCACAATGGAAATGCGAAACAATTGAAATCTAAGAAGCTCAATCTGCTTATCGATTCAAATGTTATATGTCATAAAAAGGAGCTATAAAAAGAAAAAATATATGTGTGGGTGGGTGGTTGGTTGTTGTGTGGATAAGCGGGGTGTGCCCAAGGTGCTCAACTCTTTTTCATGAAACTGCTCCAAAGCATGAGTGAAATTGCAAGAGTTGTCTTTTGTGAGTGTTTGAGGGCAGACAAAGTTTTTACTTACAGGGGTACATAAAATCCGGGCACACATACACGCAAACACTCCTTCATATTGTTCGACCTGCAAGAGACCGCTGAAGCGGAAGCACGTCCATTCATGTCCAGGCATGTCCATGTGACACAATTGTTCTGCTCCTTGGCAATTTCAGACGCACAAAGCGCCAGGCATAACGGAAACCTATTACATTTTTTATACTTAATGTGAGCCATTTAAAAATATAAAAAAAAACGGAGCGAAGGCGACTACAACAACAACAACAACCGCATTTATAAGTCAAAGCCTGTCTGGCTAAAGTGAAAGGATATTTGAAGGTCGCACGCATGGAGCGAGCAACGCACTGACCCCGCGTGGAGGCTGCGCGATAAACAGACGGCAAGTTATCGATTACCCACAACAACAACAACAACAATAGCAACCCACAACTAGACACCACAACAGCTTGGACTTTGTCGCCACGTGATAATTGAATAATTTTTGGACCAACTTGCGCCATATATTTCATTTTAATAAACTCATAAATATGCGCAGGCTCATAATGCATAATATAATGTTGATGATGATATTTATCGGCGGCAGCCGCCGGAGTCATATTCCCAGGAGAAAAGTATCATCATAAATGCATGCTCAGGTTGTGTATGGCCAAAAAAAGAAAAACCAAGCACGGAAATTTCCCAAAACTCGCTGGGAATATTGCCAAAAAAAAAAAATAAATAACTAGAGCCGGAAAGCGTTAAAAATGAACACGACGAGCACGACGTGGCGCTCTAAGGACGAGTTCAACCCAACCAAGTACGCCGGCAGCACATTAAATGATTTATTGGCACATGTTTCGACTTGTGCGGTTCTTAAATTTCATAAAATTTGCCCACTTTGTTGTATATTTGCTCAGCACTGAAACAAGAAAGTCAATAAATACCGTGTAACTAGTATATATTGGGTTCCGCACTTTCTTGTTGGTTTTGGCTCATTTCTCTTGAGTCAAGTGAGTCGACAAATTTTCGTTGGAATCCTTTCTACCCCAACTACTTTTATGAGCAAAAGGAGTTTAGCTCATAATAATTTTACGCAGTATACAGAAAATTCTTGGTACCCTATAAAAAGTGCTTCAAATCCGGTATTTACTGAACCGATTCAAATATGAATTCTCCGATTTTTTGTGATTTGGCTGCTTTGATTAACTACTGCAGATGATGTTGCAGATAACTTTCGGCTTGGGCACAACCACAACATTATTCTTGTTTTTTTTTTTTACCAATTTCGCTGTCCCGCAGCATTTTACTTGATTTCCGTTTCAGTTTTTGCACTTTAAACTTTATTAAAAACGCAAATCGGACAATATTCTTTCGTTGTCTCTTCAAAAAAGTTTCGCTGAATTATTTGTTATATTTAAACTACAATAAATCGTCTATTAAAGCTCAAGCTCGAGCGTTTACATAGTAAATAGTAAGTTACAGGTTTGTTCACTTTGTCGGGCAGAAAGGCAGAAATGCAAAAGGGTCACACAACGACTTGCACTTTACTTACTTTCTGCCGTACTCAGACAAAGAACACCAAATGACATATGTGAACGTGTGATTATTCTTGCTCACGGAGTTTGTTGTGCACTTCTGCATTTTTGCATTTCAGCCCAACAAAATAAAAAATAGGGTGGCCGCAACTGGTATGACAAATTTTAAAGCGTCGTTATCAATAACGTTAGGTTCCTTTTTACCTGGCTTTAAAATTCAAAGACGATCCGAAACTCTTGCTTTAGTCCCATTAAAGGCCAAAGATCATATTTTTGTTTTACATAAACTTAAACATAAACATAAACATATTTCTTGTAAATACAATTTTTATTAAAATAGTTTCCTTCTTATCTAAATAAACTATATGAACTATAAAAAGCTGATTTGAGCCGATAATGTCCTGCGAAATACTTTCGGATCATTTTTGATTTTTAGTGTTTAGGCAATGACGATATTGACATAGTGAGAGCTATTGATGGCGAAAATTAGATTTGGTAATTTTTGGTCTGAATAAAATCCCAAACAAGTAAAACGACTACAACTGGGACATCTCAAAAACTAATACGGGGGACTTGGGGCTGTAACCGGATGGTGAATAGTAGAGAAAGGCCTAAAAAATGTGTATTTGAGTCAAAATGCTTTTTTAATGATTTTTCAAAAAGAAAGAAACTTGTCCAGTCATTGGGCAGACGATCAAACTTTTTATTCTTAATAATCATCACGTTACATTTAATACTAAAAAAAAAAAAACCATTTCTTTATTATGATCATAGTCATCGCTATAAAGAGACTAAAATTTCAAGACACTTTGATACCGGTCTATTCTATTCTTCATACCTTCTATTGGGTATATTGATCTTAAAATTTTGTATTTTTTCTTTCTTTTGTATAGTCAAGATTTTAGCAGCGCCTTTATGATCATCGCCATTTTTGGGTTTAGTGTGGCCGTATGTGGCACTTTATTTTTCGCCGCTAGGTGAAAAATCACACTAAGTGACAAGATGGTTATTATGTTTGTCGCTAGGTGGCGCAAGCAAGAATATTTATATATGTTTTCAAAATTGTATGTATTTTTTTTAAGAATAATTAAAATTATTATTTTACATAACAAAATTAAAAACAAATTTTATTTTATTTTAAATAATACATTTTTTTGGATACATAAAATATTTATAAAAATAAATTTTTTTTGCGTATATTATGGTAGACATTTGTTTTCAAAATAATATTTATATACTTAAAGTCATTGTTTTATATGACAAAATTAAATAGAAAATTTTAATATTTTATACAATGATTTTTTTGTATAAATAAAATATCTGACAAAATATAATTTTTATTTTAATATGATGTATGTTTGTTTTAAAACAATATTTCTATAAATAAAGCATAAGTAAAGTTATTTTATATGAAAAAATTAAATAAAAAATATTAGTTTGTTATACAATACATTTTTGTTTATAAATAAAATATATGGAAAAATATAAATATTGAAAAATAATTATTTTTTCATTAATACATATACTACATATAGATATTTAAACAAAAACAGTCAGAGGCAGAAGTTTGTAAGCCAAAATTTTATTAAAATTTTTAGATACCTATTTTACAATTCGCGTTAAAGGGTAACATTTGGTCGAAAGAACTCATCTTTATTGTCTTCAAAATTGCGCTCTCGATAACTTTCAGTTGCAAAAACTCATGATTTCTTTGCTATTTCTATTTTCTTGTACTTTTCTTTCTCTTTGTTTTATTGCTCACGTTTTCTACGACAATTTATTGGCGAACAAATGCAAATTGCTGTGAAATCAAACATCAAAGCAAACTTTAAAGTGAATTTCTTTTATTTCTATCAATTTTACGCCATTTTGTTTCGTTGAACAAAAAAAGTGCCATGGCTAAAAGTAGCTAAAAGCGTGCACGTAACGTATACTTAATTTGAAATTATGTAAAATATTTTGGAATTTATATATTTGATAGCCAAATTCGTGCAAGTAAATGTAGTAACATAATAGGAAAATATTTAAATTTAACATTTTGCCAACCCCGTTTTAATTATTGGGGATTCTCACCCCAGGCTGCCTAGCATATAATATTAGATTTCAATTTAAAATGGTAGAAATTCATTTTCCGTCTTTTTTTTCTGCCAATAATTGAAAGTGTGTTTGAGAGTGTGTCATTTATTTGCATGGAAAATGGAATTTTAATTACATTATGGGACAGTTGATTCGAAAAATCGCAACGTGTTCGAGATAAACGAATGCAATTTGTGGGAAATGGAAGCAATTGTACATTGAGGAAAACTGCCAAACTCAATGTCAAAGTCAAACATGCTAAAAATTCGTTACAATATTTATTGTTAATTTTTGTGGAAATGCAAGTGAATCGATAAAAGTACGCCTTGGAGCAAAGCAAATTGAAATGCAAGCCAAGTGGAAAGCAAACTTAAACAGGAGATAAAAAAGGATATCAAGATGCTATTCACTTGAAAGTATTACAATGTCTGCCAGCAGCAGTAGCAGCTGGGACAACATCTAGACTACACTGTGTGTGTCCTTTTCGGATGTATTACAAAAGTTATGTGCTCTTATCCAGTTAGTTACCATGGCCTGGGCAACTGCTCTAAAGCTTTTCAAGTTAACAAGTTCGTTTCGTTTTGTATTTTGATTCTTTTTTAAGTTGTCGAGGGTATATTAAATTTATACAAAGTTTCCAGATACTCCTTTTATTGCTTACAAAATGTTGCACAAGTGTTTATTACGTTTCATATGACCCAGATTCGATTAGCTCTGTGACAGAGAATTTGTTGAAATTCAAGCAAACAATTGCAGTGGGATTTATGGAGAACTTTTGAGCTACCTAATTCTAACAGACGAAGCCAAACAATGAAAAACTTTTGATTATAAATTGACCCTCTCTAATGTATAACAATTTCATAGTTCAGCTAGTCTGAGTCATTGCTTAATTCTGTTCTTAAGAGATCCCCGAAGCCAAAATTTTGGTAATCAATATCATATTGTAATATTTTATAGTAAAAGTATTTTGTTAGTTTAAAAATGAAAACATATACAAAAAAAAAATGTTCGACTTTTACTTTGTCGGGCACAAATGCAGAAGTGCCCAACTAGAAGTTACACTAAGAAGTTTTGCCCGACCCAAAACCCTGACTACGAAAAGTTCAGTATAAAAAGTATGTGTACACACTGATCGAATTTTTGGCGCTTTCTATAATACTACACAATTTTTGGGCAGAAGTGCCCAACTAGAAGTTACACTAAGAAGTTTTGCCCGACCCAAAACCCTGACTACGAAAAGTTGGGCACTTCTGCCCAAAAATTGTGTAGTATTATAGAAAGCGCCAAAAATTCGATCAGTGTGTACACATACTTTTTATACTGCGCAACTGTTTGTAAACTACATAAAGTAAGTAGTTCTTTTTTTTAAACATAATTCTATCTCCCAAAAACTTTTCGTAACAAAAATAAAACACACTATATGACAATTGTAAACAGCTTATTGTGATTGCTGGTGTCGCTTGTCGGGCACTTTTGCATTTCTGCCGAACAAAGTGAACAACTTTTATAAAACAGCAAAAATATCACTTATTTTGGGTAGAAAGCTTATTGCTTTCTTTTAACCAAAAATTTTTAAATAAATAATAATTTTATGAAAATAGTTTGCCCCAAATGATTTAAATTTTTATTAATTTTTTTTTTAGTTTTTAAAAAAAAAACTGCATTTAAAAAAAATATAAAAAATTTTATACTGCTTAAAAATATTAAAACCCAAAAATATTCTTAGATCTGGGCGTTTCGTCTATGTCGTCGTACTCAAGCTGCCGAGCATAAAAATTCGTAATCTTAAATTTAATTAATTTTAGAAGAAAGGCGAGATGCTAAATAAATTTGGAAATTTTAAAGAACGTTATAATATTTATGTAAAAACTTTTAAAAAGGACCCCCGATTTTAGGCTTTTATGCTACAAATTTGTTTGTCGAATTCGCAATGGGATTATCCTTGTAATATTGTAGTCGTTTAATTTAATTTAAATTCCCAATTCTTATCCAAGTACGCTACATATACTTTACCAAACCAAATTCAATAAACGCAAGTCTAGATTAAAGCCAAATCTTGATAAGTCTAAAACAAAAGCAAACAAATTGGCAATAAAAATTCTGTTTGATTTTGTAAGTATGTGAAACTAATTTAATATATGTGTTTCTCGGTAGTAGTTTAAATTATATTAATGAGAGTCCTTAGATGCTATCTAAAGCCAAACACACACTTAATGAATGTTTTGCACGCCCCCTTATGCCACGCCTTATCGCCCTACGATCTTCCATGTGTCTCGCTTGTTATGCCAAAGCTAAATAAATTGTCTTACTTATTTTTATGGTCACGTTCCTAAGGCATTAAAATACTAAATTCCAAATCAAATTTAAGAACATAAAACGTACAACAACCGCAACAAATACGAACCAAAAATACGGTGAACGATTGAGTCGGGCGAAGACGAATTTGGAATACCCTATATTATGACGTCATAAGGCATATTTATTTTGCATGCATATACGAATAAATACGTGTTCAGAAGTCGGGGGTTTTACCTTTAGAGTTACTTCTTAGCTCCCTTCTCGGTTTTGTACTCACAAGAATCTGAGCAGCTACAGGTGGTGATGCTCATATTGAGTATAGGCACAGGAATATCGGTGCCACACAGAAGTTTGTGCGAGGACACTCCACTGGGGCACTCCATATCGTTAAGGGTACAAAAAATTGTAGGATTGATTTAAATTTTTTATAAAAGAAATCCTTCGGAATCCCCAAATAATGCGTGTACGCATTCTGGAACTCGCTTTCCGTGATTCCCTTCAGATATTCCAAATATTTGTGTGCCTGTCCAGGAGCGCTTTCACTTTGGCCACATTTTCATCAATCCTTGAAGTTTATAGGTGACCGGCACGTTTGTCGTCTTCGACGTCTCCACTGGCTTTGGGTTGGCCTACAAAATGAAGTTCAAAATATCACTTCAATGGAGCTCAACAAACTTAGCTCTCTTAAGTTCAAATTGGGAGTGTCTATGGCAGGAAAACTTTCCAGGGGTAAATCTACTACCACAAGTGGTCGGAAAGCCTACAGAGCTTGTTCTATGCTGACCATTGGGTACGGCCCCTCGGGGAGATTCGTGGTGGCTGTGGTTTACTACCCAGATGTAGATGAGGCTTCGACTTGGCTTGGGGTTGCGACAAATACAACTGGGTGCCGTGACCTAAAACACGGTAGATGTTTTGGGTAGATCCCGACCCTTAGCAAGGACAAATAAGTCTACTAAAAAAGATTGTTCTTCTGTCGTCTAGTCGTCTAACAAATCCTAGTGCATGGGAATCGTGGGCAGAAATTTCACATCCACGTTAAATAAGTCCTGGAATAGATATAGTTTCTTTTGGTCGTTTTCGACGAGCTGCTCCTCCCGGAATAAAGTATGTATAATACAAATAATGTGCTGTCCTCCAGAATAGAGCTCAGAAGGTTTTAAATGTTTGAAAGCAGCACTGTCTTCATCTTTTCCAGTATTCCGGGTTGCCGGACTGTATTGAATGTTTGTTGAGATTCTAGAAAAAGTCAGTATTGTACGATGCAGCTGCTAAATGGTACTGTGGCCAGTGCGAATGCCAAACTGATGGGCGGGGATAAATTTTCCACGGTCCATTCACTAAACAGGATTATAATTAAGCAGTCTTTGCTAAATGTTGTAGATTGATTGTTCCCAGGGATAAAACTCATAGTGGGCCTGGCTGCCTTTCAAACAAGCTTTGCCATTTCAGAATATTTTATTATAATTTTATAATATAACGTGGTCTGTCTGCACATATAGGCTTCCAAGCATCAAGTTTGGTGATCATAACTATCATAATCTGCAAGAGCAAGGCGTTCATACATAAATACATACAGATATACATTCATACATACCGATATAACTATATTAATATTTCGTCGTCCTGACTATTGAAGTCCTGACCGGCGTCTCCTTCTCTACATAACTTAATATACTCCTTACTCAAAATTGCAGTGTATAAAAAAAGTGACTTTAATTTAAGTCAGTGGCAGCTGTCAGTAGGGCGTTGTTTAGGGGTGTGGCACGCAATGTAAAGTTCGCGTTGCTCATACGCAGTGTTTGCTGGAGCCATTTTGTTTAGCTAAATGCCGCTGGCCATATATGTGTTTGTGTGTGTGTGTGTGTGTGTGTGTGTGTGTGTGTGTGCGTGAATGTGTGTTAGTGTGTTAGTGTGTTTTTTTTGGGTGCTGTGATTTATATTCATTTGC
Organism: Chymomyza fuscimana; assembly: GCA_949987675.1. NCBI lineage: Eukaryota > Metazoa > Arthropoda > Insecta > Diptera > Drosophilidae > Chymomyza > Chymomyza fuscimana. The sequence goes on along the minus strand of OX465088.1, from coordinate 119,906,514 downwards.
CTGCCTCAAAATATCGTTAAAGCAGCATTGTACATTTCTTGTGACAAATTCTAAATTTATGTGCTTTACGATATAATTTGTGGAATTTGCGCTTTCTATATGGGACTGTTTACTTAAGTGTGTGTGTTGTGCTTTTGCCTGCTCAGTGCGTCCTTTTTAATTTGCTTTGATTTTTCCTGAAAACTTCATGCCAATTGGCAGTTAACCCAAACACTCGGTTTAGGTAGCGTAACCCCCACCCGAGAAGCCGATTCATTTACTGCATCCAATTTAAGCTAATTTGGTTAGGGGTTAACCATTTTTGCTTCACTGGCACTGCCTTTTTGTTGTTCTTTTTCGTTTTTTTTTTTGTGCGTTTTTATAAGAACGACGAGTTTAAACGCATTACGCATCCGCTTCCGTTTCCTTTGCCGCCATTTTCTTTTCGTATGGTTTTTGATTTGTCGACATTTGTTGTTTTTTTTGGTGTTCTTGTGTGTGTGTTTCTGTGTGTGCGGCATTTATGCGTATTTACTTTGGCTCTCGTTTTGGTTGGGTTTTTCATCCTCTGGCAGCCATTTTAAATTGTGGGCTGCATAAATTTTCCTCGAAATTTCATTCGCTTAAAAGCCAAAAATAAAGCATAATAACAACAGAAGCCAAAGGCTTAAACTGGCTTACAAACGTAAAATGTTCATTTAAATGTGACCTTCTTGTTCCAAGATTCTCTCTGCATTCTCCCTTTCTGCTCTCCTTCAGGCATTTAGCATTGTTGCAAAGTTTTTAATACCTCTTGAAGTTTTGTCGCTGGAAGCCATTGAAATTATTAATGAAGTTATGTGCACTAAAAGCTAATCAATAATTTAACCCATGCTCCCAATGGTTATGTGGCACGTGCATGTGTATGTAAGTGTGATCCCTTCAGTACGCAAAGTGGGTACTGTGTTTAAGGGGGTCAATCGACACCATTGCATTCCATTTTCTGCAGTGATCCGTTAATATGATAAAGCTGATTACATTTTACGGACAGGACTCACAGTACGTCTCCATATTTTGCCATCCTGGGTGTAAATAAACACCTAAATCTAATAACGTTTGTGGATATGTAAGTAACATTAGTGGGCAAGATTATTATCCAATTATATTTTATAAACTGTGATACAAGTTAAATAATATAACTTCAATTTGTACAATGCCTCATAGATTAAATCCATGAGAAATCATTAGTCAAAAAAGAACATCCTTTTATTTTGTTTCCTATTTTCCTTCATGCGAACTTCCTAATAGGGAGCAACATATAAGTCTACATGGTAGGGATCGAAAATTTTCATATGGTAGGGATCGAAAATTAATGACTTTTAGATTGAACTTTGCTCTTTAATGTTAACCCTCTAAGAAAAGAAGAATTTCTGTCTGAAAAAAGTGCCCAAAAACATGTTTTTCGAAAATATCTCGAAAACGGTGCTTAAAAAATAAAAAGGTTGCCATTTTCGTGTTTCTCGACCCTAAATTAACCTAAAAAACACTTTTTTAGGAAGGTTCACTCGATGACCCTTAAATTTGTAAACTAGACCAAAGTTGGAAAAAATTTAAAAGAAACCAAAAACCTTAAAGCAAATTCGCCAAATGATAAAAAAGCCAATAAGTTTTTAGGCTCAATTTTATTTTTTTTCTGAAGTAATAATTATAAATAATAAAGTAAATGAAGATTTCGTAGCTACATGTATCATGGTAAGCAGGTTTTTTTTTGCTGTAAATTATCGCGAAAGCTCATCAAATACAAAATGTCAGCTTTGATTGCCAATAACTTAAAAACCACTAATTATAATTTAATAATTTGTTTTCACAGAATACATTAATATGTCTAAAATCATATTAAATTGTCATTTTGTCTAAATTTTGACTTTCTTCTGGGGGACTTTTGGCCAAAATCTGGCTACGCGAGATGTACTCAGCTATCTCATTGAAGGACTGTGGATCGGCTGTCGTTTACGTAGTTCATTGGGATCAGATACGATATGCGTTGTTTTTGGATAGGGAGAAAAGTAGTTCATTCGTGTCTGATGGACTAGTCAGCGGTACTGCAAAACTCGTGCCGTGTATACTTACGTGAATGTGTATGTGTATCCGTGTGAGTGTCGCTTGCAGCTAATCGAATTTATTATAGCAGCCATTTGTTAGAGACTTAACAAAGTGCACGACTTTCTCTCTTCCGGCGGGCACTCCCCCCCCGATCTGCCTCTTTCTTTGTAACAGCCAACAATCATTTCATAACAACGCCCGTGGGTGTGTGTATATAAGTGTAAGTGTGTGCGTGTGCTCATTTATATAAAGAATACAAGAAACTACGTATAATAATGGATGCGATATCAACATCGTTTGCTTGTCGTCTGTGCCAATATTTATGTCCTTGCGGCGCTTGTTAACGGCCTGGCTTCCATTTCCAATGTGACCATATCTCATCAACATCATTATCAGCTTCGTCAACTTGCTCATAATCAACATGACAGTCCCGTCTTGTGCTTTTCACATGATTAACTGCAACAATTGAAATATGTGCTACTTTATAGAAATGTCTTTCTTATTGTTTCTATAGAAATCCAACATTTATTTTTTTTTTTCTTGCTACACTATTTATAAAGTGAAGAGTGTTATGCATATTTTTTATAATGTTTGTAACCGCCTAGAGTGTTCGATATTGAAGATAGAATTTAGACTCTAGTGGGAGATACAGAAAATAATGATGATGAACTAGCAGGAAGAATGGACTTGTCTGCTTTGTAATGAACACGATACAAGTGTGACCAGACTTTGGCCATAAAACTGCCAAAAAAATGACTAAATATGCACCAAATGACTGTTGGGTATGATTTAAGACATATTTAGGTATCCTGTCAAAGAATTATTATATTATATTTTATTATATCATATTTTTATTACATTATTATATAATTGGACTTTTTGTATTTATTTGGGAGTTGTAATAATTAGAAGAAACAAATGTCTTGCATAACTTACAATGGAAATCTAAATCTTTTACATCTATATTCGAATACCACTAGATATTTAATTACAAAAAATTTCAAAAATTCTTTTTTTACGAAAATAGAATTTTCTATTTAAAAGTTTTATTTTTAAAATTTAAAATTGCAATTTCAAAAAAATGTGAGGCGGTACAAATTTACTAAAAATAAAATTCAAACATCAAATTCAAAAATTTCTTATTCCCAAAAATGCTAATATAGAAATGTCAGATTTTTTAACTAAATCACAATAATCTAAGCCCACTGTGCAATGGCGGTTTTTACGAAATTCGATTGATATGTTTAATGTATAAAATGGTAGAAGAATTCGAGTAATAAACAAATTAGAGTACACTCATTAAAAATAAGGACTTAACTTATCATCTGACTTTTTAAACTTGCATTTTAGATATCTTTTATATCTTTAACTTGTATTAAAGAGCATTAAGAATAAGGCATAAGTCAAGTTAAAGGTTCTGTTTCTTTTTTTTGATGCATTGTTTTATTATGTGAGCGGTGAGTTTTTAGTCCTTCAAATTGAAAAATAAATTGTCACAAATGACGGACACTCAGGAACACACATGCAGACATTTTTTCACATAAATGAAGCTATTGACAAAGAACTGAAGAATTGAAGCGTTACAAGTGACGTACAGGTAGAGAGACACAGAAGTCCTGCCGCATGAATACCCATATCAGTACTATAGGTTGCGTCTATATGTGTGTGTGTGGGTGCGTGTGTGTGGATGCCAGTTTTGTCATCTTATCCCGGAGCTTTGTGATTTTTATGCTGCCCACTTGAAGGCTATCAAAGGAACAACAAAAGAACAGGACAATAAAGCTAAAAGCACGTGGCAATTTCATTATTTAAATACTGAAATACTGATATCTTGGTGTGTTTGACAGCATGAACAATTGAGCGTCTATCAATGGATAGACAAACAGACAGACAGACTAGAATGAGAAATACTTAGAATAACAATTGAGGGCCCCTATTTCTTTTATTGTGCCTTGTTTATTTGCACTTGAATTAATTGCCTTCGACACACCTTGATATCAGCCATCCATTAGATAGGTAATTACAGAAGGTCGCATGGACTAGACCACTTGGACAGCTCCTAGCACTTGCATTTGTCTGGATTTTTCTAGATTTTTAGCAAATATCTTGCATTTATTTTGTCAGCTTCTCTATTTTGTGGCTCATTAAATAGAAACTTTGGCTTGTTTATTGTTATTGTGCTTTTTTTTTGTACCTTTATTGACTTGGCCATTTAAACGACTGGAAGCGTTTAATTTAATTTATTTCAATGACTTTTGATTATTTAAGTAGTTGAATTTATGACCAAACATAAATAAGAACAAAGATTTTGGCTTTTATTAGCTGTGAAAACGCTTTTAATTTGAACTTAACAACCTCATATAGAACCAATTAACACATAACTAAAATAGAGTATCAACTTGGGCACTTGTTAATGATTTATAGCGTCTTCTGCTAAAACAGCTCAAATTGTGTTTATGAATGTCATTGTTGTCTTTATTTATGGTGTGTTTGTGGAAACTGAAAATGGGGTGGACCAAAACATCTATGGCTATAGCCATTCAGAGGCGAAAAGAAAAACGTACGGCCAGGTGTTGACTAACGAGATGTTCTAAATGTACTTATATATACCTATATAGTAATCCATTTTAATTCCTGGAGGAACATAGGGCTGTTACAAAAAGTTTCCATTGAACCCTGTCTAGGGCTAGGTGCTTGATTTCACTAACGTCTGCTTTTCTAGATCGTTTGCCGGTTTCCGCAGAGTATGGCCTAACCATTTATATGTACTTAATTGCTTTAAATTTATTTAAAAAATTAAAAAAAAAAAAACAGACCAATCGAACAAAGTGAGTAAAGACCGAATATTCACATGAGTAAAAATGAAACGAGCGGTATCCAACACTAACAAATATTTTTAGCGTGGAAATGTTCATTGAATGATCGCTTGTGGATTGCCTCAATGTCCCAATTTATTACCTGACCATCTTGCTTCATCATTTCTGCGATTGGGACCGATTTTTGACGATATTCGCGAAATTCGATGGTGGGTGATAATCGCCATGAACCAAAGCTTGACAGTGGTTTTATATGATGCCTGATCAATAAAAATTGATTGAATTGAATGAGTGCAACGATCAACACTTTTGTAGTGCATAATAAGTCGCAACACGAAAATGTTTAAGGTTCAATTCCATTTTCTGACTGAGAAAAACTGACTTCTCGCTCAAAATGTTGTAAGTACGTTTATAATAAAAAATGTCAAAATTTTCAACGAAAGTGTCGCATTACATCTGGCAACATTAGCATTGCCAAGTGGCAAAATATAGAGAGCCGCGTATCGATTGTTCTAAACATCCAAAGGTATCGAACTATTCGTATTATTGCGTCTCAACTCAACTCAATTTTCGAAAAAAAAAATGTATGAAAAATAATTGATTTTTTAAGTCAACAGGTACGTTTAGAGAACTTCGGAGTAGGAAGGGAGGAATCGCTACTTTACCACCTTCCCCAGGACTGCAGCCATAACCGAACCTCACAAGCTTGGGCAGCTTAAAGAATGCAGATTGAAACTGCTTCAGATTTTCCCAATTGGAAGACAAAATTAAATCGAAATCCTTTGTTTAGTTTGGGTATTCAATAGAAAGAGTTGCTCGGAGCTAGACATTTTAATCATGTTAATTGCAGAGCAGTGCGATTGCAGCTGTTCCTGATTTAAATCTTCTGCTTCTTACACTCAGAAAAATTGATTTGTAAAGGCAAAAACTTCTATGTTCCTTATGATGTGTGGAAGGTTCTTAGCATAGTTTTGTTAAATTCCGGTAGTGCTCATGGTGCATTTGAAAGGTTTTGTAGATCTACATATAGAACAGGTGACAGAACATCAAGGCTGCTAGTCAGTGCAATTCATCAGAGTGGGAAGAGAAAACGTCACCGAATGAGCTCGTTTTTATTAACATTGTAATGGGATTAGCCCCGATGAGAATTTGGCCCAACAAGCCGTATTTTTGAACAAGGTACAGTCAGCTACTTCTGACCTAAAATAGACAAATTTTTTTTTTACTTTTCGGCGATATCTTCACTCACTCCCCTGCAGCGGATGAATACTATGGAAATTAAAGAAGCTGTAGGCTATTTATATAATAATGTATCTATACATTGTCTTGACTTGATTTTAATTTTTTTATTTTGAGTTTTATTCAGATTTACAAACAGCTGGTTGTTAGTGGTTCATTGAACGGTTTTATTTTTATTTTCCCTGAATTCGAATCCATTAAAGTGAAATTTTTCCAGTATGAAGAAAATTAATGTAGGTAAAGAATTAGGGCATAAGACGACCCTTTTAACAAAATGACAAACAGGTAAATTTTTCAAATTTTTTTTTGGTATTTAAATATAATATGTAGGGTGCTGTTTATTTGCATCTAGACTTAACTCCGAAAATTGTTTTTGCTACATCATTTTGATAAAAATGTCGATTCACCCACAGCTGTAGCATGCAAAATAAATTGGTTTCTTAACCCAAAGATGCTTTTGCGGTTAAGCAAACTCAAATAGTTTCATTTAGGACAAGCCAGCAATTTACTTGGTCATTTGAAGAAAATCAATATTAAAATAAAAAAATGTTTACCATGTCAAATAGGGTACACCGAATATAATGTTGCAGCTATTAACAAGTAACCCTTGAAGCTAAGGATTAATTAAAATCGCTTGATTAGCGGAAATTAATTGGTTGACGCAAGCAGCCGTAGCGGAAGCTATAAGCCCATGGAAATTATCTATAAATCGCAAGTGGCGCCCAAATGGGGGCGCGCTGATAATGACGCCTTTGCGTGTCAGCAAGTTTTTAGAAGCAGCTGCTTAGAGTTCAGTTTGATACTTGGTTTGTTCAATTTGTAACTAATAGTATTGTCACTGTTATTAGACACATTTGTGGTCATCAAGCCATTAGTCACTTGCGTGACAAGTTCGGATAGTAGGACAGCTATGCTATGCTTAATGTAAAAGCTTCTTCCTTTGGCCATAATTTGTGTAAACAATTGTAATATGTGACAAGCGAATTTGTCACTTGGCTTGTTTGTTTGTTTGGAACCAAAAGCAAAGCAACTCTGTTAACAGAACGTATTCCTATGAATAAATATTACAGAACGGCTTATTATGGGGGTAAAAGAAATGTGCGGTTACAGAAAGACGTCCAAAAAGCTGAATGTTCTAAAAGCAGAGCATTTGAGTGCAAACGGAAATGTACTCATTATGAGAGCGACCACAAAGGCATTTCCGCTTTGTGGCACACAATAAAGCCATAACATTTGCATGTGGAACTGTGGGAGTGAGGGAGGGGTGGTGAGGTATGTGGTGAGTGGTGAGAGAGGATGGTTTTGTGTGCAATCAGAATGATTTTGTTGAGTGCATAAAGCATACAAATTTTAGTGGGAGTCTCTCTCCACAACAATCAAAAACATTTGAAATTTTTCATTCCATGTTGCATTGAAGTTTAAGCTCAGCACGCAAAGTATTCGAATATTCGGTTTGTTTGTGTAAGAAAATCCAAAACGTTCATAATCTTTAGCTTTTGAGGATATAAATTAAAAAATATACTTTTTAAATTCGAAATTTTAGGGGCAAGCTCTCGCTGTTTTTAAGGCTCCACACATTTTTTTTTTTTTGTCTTACTTTTAGTTTTACTAATCGTAACTTAAAATCGACCATTTATGAAGGAAACAAAGGAAAGAAGAAGCACCTAGCTTAAAAATCAAAAACCAAATTTTTGGTATAAAATCATTTTTTCATTTCAAAGTACTTTTAACTTTTTGATTATATTTCTTTTTATTTGGGCGAAGAAAGGGTCCTAAAATAATCACCAGTATGGGAACACGACCCTTTCTTTCAAAAGAATTTACATTCTGCCGTTTTATTTTCAATCAAATCTTTTAATGCAATTGAAATAGAAATAACTGGGGATTCTATGTACCAAGATGGAATTTGACAATAAATATTATGGGCACATATACAAGATGGTTCCAGCCGAATATATCTTTTTTATTGCCCATTAAATCCGCCCCGGAGCTTATGTTTGTAAATTTTTATTTTTATATGCAATTAATCAAAGAGTTGTGCATTTTTAAGTATGCAACTTTTACTGGAAAATTTGAAAACAATTACACAACAATTAATTATTATTGAAATATTGTGCTTCCATAATTCAATCAAGATGATATTATTTTCTTTTCGTATGAAAATTTAAAATGATTTATGTGAAAACAGCAAATTTATTAACTTATAAAAATATTATATTATTCACTGCACAGATAAAATATTCAGTTTTTTTGTAGAATATAAATGATGAGATATGTGCGTTTAATAATTTTTCAATATTGGATGTATTCCATGGCGTTTATTTTTGTAATATATTCTGATTCAGTTATCAGTTGTGAAAAACAAAATTTTTTTTTCTACGGGTCAATAAATTTTAATTTTAAGTGGATTAATTTAAATTAATCTCATTTAATCATGGTAATTGTCGTATTAAGTGTTGTGTGTATTTGAGCACATCAAACCAACCATTTATAACAAGTATGTATTACAAAACTTTTGTATTTTATTTTGAAAATTTTTTATTTAGAATAAGTTGGCAATAATCCAGTGTCAAGTTACTTTATAAAGAACCCAGCGAGTAAAAGGTTCATAAAAGTAACATCTAAGCGTTAAGGTTCTGTTTCGTGCTGCCTCAATTTAAAAAAACCTGCTCTTTGTCTTCATAAATTATCTATTTGATCCGCCCAACTCTTTACTTCTTAGAAAAACGCATTATTTAAGTGTATTTGGTCCGTCAAATTATATATTCCATAGAAGCTATATAGCATACTCGTTAAATGTATTGAATATAATTCCAAAATATATTTCGGTTTATGGCTTACATATCAAGTTATATTTAAAAACAAAAATTAAATCTAAATTAACTTTCAGTATTTTAAATTATCTATTTTTGTTCTCAAGTGTACATAAGAAAATAAGATAATCAGGCGTGCTCCGGAATCAGAAAAATTCAATCCGAACAATTTTATTCGGATTCGGTTTTGCGTGCTCCGGAATCAGAATTTTTTGTCGATAATTTCCGATAATAGCCGAGAATTCGGTTTGGCTTGTATATGCTATTTTTGGGTTGTGTCAGGAAAAAAATTATTAAAAATAGTTAGCAGATAATATGCAAATTAAAGTTAGCATAAATAGAATCTAAGAATATCAAGGCATATATAAAAAATGATTTCAATATAAATTTTAATACTATTTTGACGATTCGTTTTAATTCCACTTGCAACAAAGCAGTCGGTTTCAAAGCACATAAAAAATTCGGATTTGTGGAAATGGGAGCACCAAACATTCGGATTCAAAACGAATCCGCACAAATTATTCTGATTCGGATTCCGGAGCACGCCTGAATATGAATCTTTAAGGCAGCTTTTGGTATAATTTTTTAGGTTTTATTTTAGCTATTTATCCCTGGTTGTTTTGATTCTCATTGCCACGGAATATGGCTTCACCCGCAGCTTGGCCAGCTTGGTTACCAAAACCTTCTACCACACCCTGGAGTCCACTAGATATGAATGATCCTGCTTTGCCGAACCATCCGCCACCACCGAAAGCCTGAGCATTGTATCCTCCGTCTTGTTCAAAGCCACCATATGCGCCTTGACCGCCATAGCCATCGTAGTACTGAGCATTGATGCTACAAATCAGGCAACCGAGTACCAGAAGAACGCAGCTAATAAAAAAAAATTAATTTATATAAGGATATTCGGGTTGAAAAATAGTTTAGGGCTTACCTAGTAGCAATTATGGTACGCATTTTGGTAATTTGTGAGGCTTGAGTTATGTCAAACTGAGTTATGATGAAGCTGATGGCATATGGCGGGTATTTATACTCTGCTTCAGATTATAATCCCACATATGACACAATTTTTGATAAACTTTGCGTAGCAAAATTATTCAGAAAACATTAATGCTGTCATAATATGTGGGACTATATACCAAATTTTATAACTTCCTCTATTTTGTACTCATATTGATAACCCCAACTATTTTGTGTTTGTCTCATTTTGTCCATTATAGAAACACAGATACATACCAAGACGATACAGATAAAGAAATTTAACAGCGCGAAATTTTAAAATATTCTAAAAAATTTGTTTATTAAAATCATCATGAATGATAGAGTTAATCAATTTAACTTGAATAATGAGGCCTCACAATGTCCAAGCGTTATCAATATGATGAATAATTCTGAGAATCTCCACTTTTATGGTGGGGCTTTCCTACGTTTTCGGAACAGACTGCGTTGATTGAATAAATAAGCACTGATTACAGTTAGCCTTTTATAGTAGACTATGTATTCTATAATTAGACAGACAACAATTAATTCCGCTAATTAATTAACATTAGGTGCTTGATTTAAACGATTAAACATTTTAAATTAATTTTACCAACTTATAATGATAATAATAAATTCGTACAGATAGACATACGGACATGAGTATATCGACTTCTCTAATCACCCTGATCTTACTTTAGGTAACTTTGGAGGGCTCCGACGTCTCCGTCTGTATATTGCATGCATACATTGTTTTCGTGCACAAACTTAATTTACCCTTTTTATCATAAGGTACATGATAAGCACATTAGTGTCTTAAAAGAACAAGATAGTGCACGTCTTAGCCGCCTTTGGAATGTGGTGAAAATCTTAATATCAGAGGATGATTTGAGAAAACTCTAATTTCGGCTTTTTTGACATATTTTGGAATGTCTTGTTGCACGATTGACCAGACTTTGAAGCACATCTACGAGGGCTTTACCAGAAATAACCGACCTAACAACTTTTTATTTATTTCTTAACGATTTTTTTTTTAAACAATACAGAGTTCAATAGTTTCAAAACGCTTTGCAATAAAATTGCGTGAAGCTCCTCAAGAAATTCATTAAGCTGTACCTCCTCATTGTTAACAAATCTTTTTCCCACAGTAAGTTTGGATGAGAAAATAACATGGAAATTATTAGATTTTTATTCGGATTTTGGACCTTGCGATAGCGGATGCGTCATATGAAGTGCTCTTTGTGAGCTTTGCCCTGCTAAACAATATGCCTCCATGTTGCTCGGTCGGTTGTAGTCTCCTTGCAGTTTTTCAGCTTGAGTCGTTGTAGATCTCCCTTAGCTTCGTCAATCCATCTCGATCTTGGTCTTCCTCTTGCTTTGTTGGAGTATGCTTTTGCCTCCAGTACCTTCCTTTGCGCTCTTGAACTGTCCATTCTCATAACGTGGCCTAACCATTTTATGCGTTGGGCTTTGATGTATCGTAAAACATTTTCTCCCTTGATTAGTTGTTCCACTTCATCATTCCATCTTATGCGCCATTCATCTTGTGTAAGTCTGACTGCGCCAAATGTTTTTCAAAGTATTTTTCTTTAAAAAGTTTGTAATTTTGTCTAGTCATTTTCATTCAGTGTCCATGTTTCAGCTCCGTAGCACAAAACAGGCCGGACTACTGTCTTATATAATGCCAACTTGCAGGGTCTGTTAAGAAGTTATGATCTAAACGCATATGATCTATCTATTAGCTGCTTGAATTCTTTCGCCTATTGTAATGCTTGTTTAAAATCAATGAAAAGCATATGCAAATCAATCATTGATTGTTTGAGGGCGAAAATTTGGTCAGAAGTTGAGCGGCCAGGTCGAAAGCCACATTGATATTCTGGTAATACTTTCTCTGCATATTTTATAAGTCTATAAGAGATATACCTCGGTAGTTCTTACAGTTCGCTTTTTCACTATTTTTATGGATTGGTATTATAAGCGCTACATTTCAGTCTTTGGGCAATGTTTCTTGTTCCGATATAAGCGCTGTTAAATGCTTTATTCTTTCAATGAACATGCTGCTTGCATTCTTCAAAAGTTCGGCTGTAATGCTATCTTCGCCTTCAATTTCTTCAAGTGTTGGTGTTAGTTGCTCTTGCGGTTCTTCAGAAATATCGCTGCTATATGCTAATGAAGCCATTATTTGGATGTCTCTTTCCGTACTTTCATAATAGAGGAGTTCCTTGAAATGTTCAACCCATCTTTCTACAATTTTTTGCTGGTCCGTGAGTATTTCGCCGTTCTTAGATTTGCAGATATTTACCCGAGGTTGGAATCCTCGCTTTTCTGCTTAGATTTGACTGTAAAACTTTCGGTTGTTATTGGAGATAAAATCTTTGCAGATATTCTCCAAATTCTTCTTCATGGCTTCCCGTTTCTTTTTTGGACAGATTTTTGTAGCCATTCGGTTTTTTTTTGATGTAAATCTCTTCAATTGCACGGGTTTTTGTAGCTAACCAGTTCTTCCTCGCTTGGTTTTTTACTGTTATCGCGTTCATGCAATCTTCATCAAACCATTCAGAGTTCTTCTTTTGCACTGCGCTTCCTATAATGGTTGATGCTGCGGTTGTAATGGCATCGTTCAATATTTCCCATTCTTTCTCAATGCTGTTTGAAGTCCCATTTTTGTTTATTTTTTTGTCCATTTCTTTTTGAAAGTCTAGTTTTACTTTCTCGTCTGACAACTTTTCAGAGTTCCATTTTTTCCTATTCGTTCCTTTGGTTTTGGCCATGTTAGAGAGTTTTTGACGGAGACTCGCTCTTACCAGGAATTGGTCACTGTCACAATCCGGACCTCGCAGGCTTCGTACATCTGTAATACTGCTCTTCCTTCTATTGCATATGAGGACGTGATCAATTTGATTTGATGAGTTACTTCCAGGAATCCTCCAAGTACCTTTAAGTATGTTTTTGTGTGGGAAGGCGGTACTCACGATGAAAGTTGATGTTGCGCTTGCAAAATTTCACAGTCGTACTCCATTTCCAGATGTTGTCTCATGGAGAGAGTATTTGCCGGCTATTTTCTTTACAAAACCTTCAGCGCCTATTTTTGCATTAAAGTCACCTAAGACGATAATTATGTAAAATTTATTTATTTTCGAGTATACTTCCTTAAGCGTTGTGTAAAATAGTTCTTTTTCTTCATCCTCTACAACCTCTGTTGGTGCGTACGCTGATATTAGTGTCATATTGTGAAATGCTCCTTTTACCCTTATCTTACATATTCTGTCATTAATAGGTTCAAAACCCAATATTTTTTCTTTTTTTTTCGCCTAACCAGAAGCCTGTGCCGTTTCTACCTGCTTTCCCTTGATTACCACTGTAGTAAAGAAAGTAGTCTCTTTTTCTAATTTCTCCGAATTCTTTCCAGCGCAGTTCCTGTAGGGCTACAATATCCATATCATATTTTTTGAGTTCTGCTGCAATTTCATTCATTTTTCCTTCTTGAACCATCGTTCTGATATTCCAAGGCCCAAGTTTCCAATCTTTTTTCCTTTTTGGTTTCCTGGGGTCATCAACGTTATCGAGTATCATCCGAGGCTTTAGTTCTGCTCTCGTGACAATTTATTTCAACGAGTGGATTGTCGGCCCAACGTCGTCTAGGCTGATTTTTCCTACAGTCTCGGACAGTCTGCTATTCCCCAAGTGGATTAATTTAAATTAATCTCATTTAATCATGGCAATAGTCGTATTAAGTGTTGGCGCTAAGGTTATATTTCTTGATGATCCAATTTTTCAAAAACCTGCTCTTTATCCTCATAAATTTTATATATGATCCGCTCATACTTATATTCTATAAAAGGTCTCTAGCAACTCGGTAAAAGTATTTTAATTTTAAATTTATTAATGTCTTAAAAAATTTGTATAACTCGTCTTAGAAATAAATAAATACAAGTCTTTGAGTCATTTTTATATATACAGCAATCTCGCCGCTGATTATCCTTGGTTGTTTGGGTCTTGATTACCGTGGAACACAGCTTCACCTGCAGCTTGGCCTGCTTGGTTTCCAAAACCTTCGACCATACCCTGGAGTCCTTTGTATATAAATGTTCCTGCTGGTTTCAAAGCTTTGCCAACCCATGTTCCAACACCTTGCGCCTGCGCGTGTTGTCCTGGGTTGTAATTATAGTCCTGATATCCGCCTTGGCCTCCGTAGCCACCATCGTAGCCACCTCCGTAGCCACCTCCATAGCCACCTCCGTAGCCACCATCGTAGCCACCATCGTAGCCACCTCCGTAGCCACCTCCATAGCCACCACCGTAGCCACCATCGTAGCCACCTGAATAGCCTCCTCCATAGCCACCTCCGTACTGGGCACTGCTGCTTGCAATTAGGCAACAAAATGCCACAAACACACAGCTACAAAGATTTAAATATGTTAGGTAGGTATTCGTAATAAATCGTCTCTTAAGACTTACCTAAAAACAATTAAAGAGCGCATTTTAGAAATTCGTGTGTTTTGAGAAGTGTTAAGCTTAATAATGTTTGGGCTGATGGTATATGGCTGATATTTATATTAAAATCTGTGACGTACGCACAATAGCAACGCCTCTTATCTCATTATTTTTTGGTTTTTTTCTGAACGACAAGAACTTAGCGTTAAACAGAATTTTTTATATGATTATACCAAAATTTTGTAGAATTGAGCTATGAACTTGATAATACTATTTTTTTTTTCTTAGTTCCACAATTTATTGCAGTTCTACTTGGGTTGTTATGCTTTCGGGCAGATATTTTTTACTGTAGTCTATTGTTAAATATGTATTAGAAAATGTAGTTGTACTTAAATTTTTTTTTTTATAATTGTTTGTTTGTAATCTGTCCAATGGACTTTCAACAAATTTTATAACATCTTACAAAAATATTCACATGATTGGATTAAGTCTAGCGTGTATGCGAAGAGGACAAACAAAAGAAACCGTATTACAGTGGCAGTCAGAAAAGCGTGTCGAGTAAAAAATTAAATCATTTAAGAAAAGATTGTAAAGCTCAAATAAAGTATTTTAAATGTAATGAGAACGGCCATATCGCCAAAATGTATTCAAAAGCTGCAGCAAATATTCAAGTTATAAAAGATGCGTCGCGAATGAAATTGATTAAGTTGAACAATATTGAAATTGAATGTCTTGTTGACACTGGCGCGGATATCACATTAGTGAAAGAGACAGTGAGCCGAAAATTTGAAAACATCGATCTTCCAAAATGCCATACAGTGTTGCGTGGCTTTGGCAATAGCAGAGAAAAGCCAATGGGTATATTTGTGGGCACCGTCCACGTAGACGACGCAGAGATTCAACAGCAGTTCGTAGTTGTGTCCGATGACAAGATCGAATATGATGCGTTGCTCGGACATGATTTTAAATCGAAGTTTCATCACACGTCGGACGAGAACGGATATCGATACACACCGCGGTCAGCGCAGCCAAGTAGCGCTGAAACAAATCAGATAAGTATTTGATATGAAGAAAACGCCGAGACTGATTTGGATATTCCCCAGCAGTTTAAGCCGTTGATTCAAGCCTTGATAGACGACTACAAATTAGCCAAGATAACTACCGAGTGCCCAGTGCAGCTAAAGAAAACGGCAAAGAAGCGAATGTAGCTGTTCACGAAGCAGCGTGAATATTTGGAGCAGTCGTATGAGGAACGACTCCTTAGGGGGAGCGTCACCGGTGAGGAATCTGATGCAGCTGAAGACAAACATGAAGAAATGCAGCTAAATGAGAGCAATGATGAAAAAACCAACGGAACGCATCGGTGATGTTGATGCTGAAGCTTACAACGATAGTGCAGGAGCTGAGAAATCAAAGAGCAAGAAGAAGAAAAAGAAGAAGAAGAATAAACTCAAAGGACAATCAAATGATGTCGCCAAGAACAAGTCAAATCAAGTCCAGAAGCAGCAGCAACATCAGCTCCAACTAAACAATAACATGATCAGGAGCAGAGTTATAGCCTTGCTTGAGCAAGAGATAATTGAAGAGTTTGACAATGAGAGAAAGAAAATGCCTGATGAGGCTAAAGTTCAAATTCAACAGGATCAAAAAGTATACAACGAGCAATATGACAAAAAGCTTAAAAATCAAGCCGTATACTAAAAGAAGGAGACTTAGTCGCAATAAAACGTACGTAGTTCGTCGCTGGCAAGTAATTTTCTTGGCCCGTACGAAGTTACAAAAGTGAAGCTCAACGACCGATACGATGTGAGAAAAGCAGCTCAAGTAGAAGGTCCAAGGGTATCATCAACAAGCGCAGACTTTATGAAATATTTGGATTTGAATGAAGAGTTGCAGTCGGTTGGAACAGTCGACGAGGATCAGAATGGCCGAATGGTAAGATGGTTAGCAGGAGTTGGCAGCACGGACAACAGCAGGAGTTGGCTGCACGGATGAGAAAGAAGAAGCAGCAAGTAGCAGTCAGCAGCCGATAATGAAGAGTAGTAAAAGAGCAGTCGAAAGAATAAGTTGTCAAAGCGGTAGTCAATAGCAGTCGAGCGAATTAAAGTTGTAAAAGTTGTTAAAGTCGTTTAAAGTTGTAAAGTCGCTAAATCTGTTAAAGTCGTACTAGCTTTAAGACACTGTTTTATACACTAAACTATATTAAATAAACTCGGGATAAACGTCAATCCTACATGTATCTACGATTAAGAGATTCCAAATGTTGGTTATATTTAGCCAAAATTGGAAAACTTCGTTGATAACTTTATCCGTCGTCTGACTAACTACTGTAAGCCAGTAAGAATTGGCTTTGGATTCCTAATATTGATCCTTTAAGGACATGAAGGGCGTCGATGGAAAGCTGTTAGCCGGTGCATTCAATATTTACCTTGTAGGTTCTTTTATACTGATCCTTCAAGCACATTTTAGGCATCGATGGAAAGGTGTTGAAGTGTGCATCCCAAAAATATGTCAATTATTGTAATACACATCTTGATTCAAAGGATATTTAAATGGCTGAATAAATTTATAAAATTATTTATTGGCCAATTTTTTTTTAATTTTCGATTTATGTCGAAATGTTCTTCTTTTTATGTGATTTTTTTTCCGATGTTTTATGAGTTACTCTGTTAACCAGTGCGGAGACGATTCCAACAAACCATAGATCATCAAAATCGGCCCAGCCGACTTTAACTTACTTGATAAATGGTGTAAGTAACGTAACTTTCTTTGATATATATTGAATATATATTATAGAAAAAAAGGCGAACTGTTATCAGTGCTTATTTATTCAACCTCCCATTACAGCGGTCATGGTCATCAACGCAGTCTGTCCCACCATAAAAGTTGAATTATTGATTACATTGTGAGGCCTCATTATTAAAGTTCAATTGATTAACTCTATCATTCAGGTTATTTCAATTATAAACTAGATGATTTTAATAAACAAATTTTTTAGAATATTTTAAAATTTCGCGCTGTTAAATTTCTTTATCTGTATCGTCTTGGAATGCATCTGGGTTTCTATAATGGACAAAATGAGGCAAACACAAAAAAGTGGAGGTTATCAATATGAGTACCAAATAGAGGAAGCTATAAAATTTGGTATATAGACCCACATTTTATGACAGCATTAATTTTTTCCGAATAATTTTGATGCTCAAAGTTTATCCGAAATTGTGCCAGAGTATAAATACCTGCCATATGCTATCAGCTTCATCATAGCTCAGTTTCACATAACTCAAGCCTCACAAATTACCAAAATGCGTTCCATAATTGCTATTAGGTAAGTCCTAAAATATTTTTCAACCCGAATATCCTTATATAAATTAATTTTTTTTATTAGCTGCGTCCTTATGCTACTCAGTTGCCTAATTTGGAGCATCAATGCTCAGTACATCAATGGCGACGGTGGTCAAGACCGTAATGGTGGCATTAAACAAGAAGAAGGATTCATTTCTAAGATTTTGGATAAAAAGATTAATTGTTTGCAAAAAATCAAAAAGATATATTACATCCATTTTGATTAAATCGAGCTGAACTTGGACATCCCGGAGCTTTAATTGGTGATGACTAAAATAATGTAATTGTAACAGCTCATGCTTTTAATATAATTTTTTTGTAATACCTATTGTTTTGAGGAGATATTCTGTGCCACCTTTGGCCAAACTTTAAGAAAGAGAAAAAGAATGTAAGAAACAAAAGCTCCCGCTTGACGGAGTTCGAACCATGGTGGAAGAATATAAGGTGGTATCGTCCGTAAAAGCTGTCCCTTATTGTATGTAGCGTGTGAGTGCAAGTGAGAGGTCAAAAGCCTTTTTGTGGGAAAGCTCTCTTCATGAATGTGAATGAGATAGATATATATTTCTTTGATGTTTGTAAATAAATGACAAAGAACCATTCAGATATCTTTTATATTTAATATAATAATATAGCCTAATTTTAACAAGTTAACTATTGCCCATCATTTTTGGTTTTGTATTGCAAGTTTCGAGTTTAAGGGATCTACGCAGAATGCAAAAAAATTTCGCACGGAATGACAAAACCATATAAAAAAAAAATCCCATTTGGGGATTTCCGTGCGAAATATTTCATGCTGCGTATAGGCCTTTAGAAAACAAAGTACACACTGCTAAAAAATTTCGTCCGCAACCAACATTACTCGTTCACAGCAAATTTTGCACTGACGATAAGGGCTCTAAACGAGAGAGTGAGCGTTCTCACGACATCACCTTATTATTCCACCATGTTTCGAACGCAGTAGACCAGATACATTATTATTATTATTACACCATGGGGGTGTCCAAAGGTTGCTTATGGAAGAGCAAATACCAATACATATGAAAGAAAAACACAGCAAACCGTTTTTGCATGTTGTTATGTACACTGACAAAAATAGTATATATATAATATATACTCATATAATCGTTTTGTTTTTCGTTGTAACTCTTTTTTCTTTGCAAGCTATGCCTTATTACTAACATTTAACTCATGGTGTACAAAAATTTCGTGTCCGCGATCAATCCTACACCCTTTTTTTTTAAGTGCAAGAGTTCAGAGAGCACAAACGAAAAACAACAACAAAATTACAGTGAAAATCAGTAGGCCAACAACAAATATACACAAGGGTTGTTTCTGTGCTCATGAGCTCAGAGATCAAAGAGAGTAAGGGAGAGAACTCACGAAATTGTTTTTGTAATTTGCATTGGCATTGAGTGATTTACAGTTTGGGCCATGGTGTAATAATACTAATAATAATTATTACACCATGGTTTGGGCCGTGCATGTACACGCGCATTGCTGCCTATGCCTAAGAGCCATTAAAAACAAAAAGAGCCAGATGAGCAATGGGCCTGGACATCCCTGCAGTAGACCAAGGCGAAGAGCGTGGTTAAAGAAGAATGTGCAACAAGTGCATTCACATACATATGTGCTGAATGTGTTTAGTTATTATACCCTGTACCTATAGGTACAAAGGGTATACTAGGTTTGTGCAATGTATGTAACGGACAGAAGGAGGCGTGGCAGACCCCAAGTCCTTTATACCAAAATGCTTATCATAACCTCGGGTAGCGATTGAGCCATGTCCGTCCGTCCGTCCGTCCGTATGAACGCCTAGATCTCAGAGACTATAAGAGCTACAGACACGAAACTTTACCAGCTGGTGCGCATATTTCCTAAGCAGATGAAGTTTGTTGAATCATGTCAATATCTTCCCCCGTTCCCCCGCAGTAGAGTTTCGCGGTTTTTAGCCACACCGTTAAGTATTTTCACCTGAAATTTAACAGAGCGATGCGTTGTAGTTGCATGCATCTATGTGTAAAAAATGAACAAAATCGGACAAATACAACAGAAGTTATAGTAAAAAATGTGCAAATTTCACCACCCCTTGCCAATAAACTGCGTCAATATTTGACTCTACGCAATTATGGCTACAACTGACCTAGAATCACAATTTTTGGTAAGCTCATTCATGTGGCTCTAATGAACAAATCCACATCCAAATTTTATCGATGCGGTCCCCCCACCCCCCGCAATCCATTTACCGTGTTTTCTCCCACACCCCTCAACATACCAACTTGAAACTTACCCCGTATACTTTTAATAAATTCTTTGTTGTAACATTCGAGTTTCATCAAAATGGGTAAAAATTTAGGGAACTTATAGGTATAAATATCGATTTTCACCAAAAAAAAAAAAAAATCCAATTGGAAAGTTCTTAGATGGAATATGAAGGAAAAATTTGTTTGACACAAAAGGTACAGGGTATTCCACTGTCGGGCACCGCCTCGACTGTACCACATTTTTTTTATGTTACATATGTGTTGTTATTGTTATGTAATGTATTAGTTATTGTAATGTTATGCGTTTGTTATGTTCTGCTCCTGACACCTATTATAATTGGAGGATTTGGAAATTGATTAGTACCTTTAATATTAGGGGCTCCTGATAAAGCTTTTTCTCGAATAAATAATATAAGATTTTGACTTCTCCCACCAGCTCTTACTTTACTATTACTGAGTAGTATAGTTGGAAACGGAACAGGTACAAGATGATCTGTATAACCTCCTTTCTTCTGGTATTGCCCATGGAGGAGCTTCAGTTGATTTAGCTATTTTTTCCTGACATTTATCTGGAATTTCTTAAATTTTAGGAGCTGTAAATTTTATCACCACAGTAACTAATAGACGATCTACTGGTATTGCATTAGACCGAATACCATTATTTGTATGATCAGTTGTAATTACAGCTCTTTTATTTCTTTTATCTTTACCAGTTCTTGCTGGAGCTATTACAATACTATTAACTGACCGAAATTTAAACACTTCATTTTTTGATCCAGCTGGAGAAGGAGACCCAATTTTATACCATTTTTTTTTTTTATTTTTTGGACATCCAAAAGTTTATATTTTAATTTTACCTGGATTTTGAATAATTTCTCATATTATTAGTCAAAAATCAGGAAAAAAGAAACATTTGGATCTTTAGGTGTAATTTATGCTATATTAGCAATTGGATTATTAGGTTTACTGTTGGAATAGACTTTGATACTCGAGCTTATTTTACAACAGCAACAATAATTATTGCTGTACCAACTGGAATTAAAATTTTTAGTTGGTTAGCTACTTTACACGGAGCACAATTATCATATTCTCCTGCTATCCTTTGAGCAATTGGATTTGTATTCTTATTTACTGTAGGAGGATTAACAGGAGTTGTTTTAGCTAATTCTTCAGTTGATATTATTTTACATGATACATATTATGTAGTAGCTCATTTTCATTATGTTTTATCAATAGGAGGTGTATTTGCTATTAAAGCAGGATTTATTCATTGATATCCTTTATTTGCTGGATTGACAATAAATACAAAATGATTTAAAAGTCAATTTGTTATTATATTTATTGGAGTCAATTTAACATTTTTTCCCCAACATTTTTTAGGATTTGGTATAGCACGATGATATTCAGACTATCCTGATGCTTATACATCATCATGAAATATTATTTCAACAATTGGATCTTCAATTTCTCTTTTAGGAAAATTTTTTTTTTTTAGATTATTTGAGAAAGTTTAGTTTCACAACGTCAAGTAATTTATGCAGTTCAATTAATTTCATCAATTGATTGATAACAAAATACACCTCCAGTTGAACATAGTTATTCTGAACTACCAATTTTAACTAATTAATTACTAATATGGCAGATTAGTGTAATGGATTTAAGCTCCATATATAAAGTATTTTACTTTTATTAGAATAATGTCTACATGAGCTAATTTAGGTTTACAAGATAGAGCCACTCCATTAATAGAACAATTAACAATTAACGCTTTAATAATTTTAGTTGTTATTTAATATTTATATTATTTTTCAATTCATATATTAATCGATTTTTATTACATGGTCAATTAATTGAAATAATTTGAAATATTTTACCAGCTATTATTTTATTATTTATTGCATTTCCGTCTCTTCGATTATTATATTTACTTGATGAAATTAATGTACCTTCAAGTTAGGTTAGGTTAGGGCGGCAGTTGGGACTGACGTCCCAACTCACATAGGCCAAGAATAGGCCCGTTGTGATACCGCTACGGTGGACTATTTCCCCTCTTCCCCACTCAAGAGGTCCCCTGTATAAGATGAGTCCGCCATCCGGCGGCCATGAACCTTAGAAGGCATTTTGGACTCTGTTCGGAGAGCTGAGATAAATCATCAAGGAAGTGTGACTTTAGAAAGCGAACCTTCAAGTTATGAATATTCAGATTTTAATAATATTGAATTTGATTCTTATATAATCCCAACAAATGAATTATCAACAGAAGGATTTCGATTATTAGTAACAGCTGCTGATGTAATTCATTCATGAACAATTCCCGGCTTAGGAGTTAAAGTTGATGGAACTCTTGGTCGATTAAATCAAACTAATTTTGTTATTAACCGACCAGGATTATTTGATGGACAGTGTTCAGAAATTTGTGGAGCTAATCATAGATTTATACCTATTGTTATTGAAAGAGTTCCTGTAAATTTTTTTATTAAATAAAAGCAAGTATTGGTCCTTTAATAGTAAATTTGCACTTACTTCTAATGAAAAAAAATTTGTTAAATTCATAGCATTAGTATGTCAAAATAAATTTATTAAATTATTAATATTTTTTCCACAAATAGCACCTCTAAGATGATTTTTATTATTTATTATTTTTTCTTTTGCTTTCATTATATTTTGTTTATTAAATTATTATTCAAACATACCATCTTTACCTTAATCCAAAAGATTAAACAATTTTAATCAAAATTCAATAAATTGAAAATGATAACAAATTTATTTTCAGTATTTGACCCTTCAGGAATTTTTTATCTTTCATTAAATTGAATAAGAATATTTTTTGGATTATTAATAATTCCTTCTATTTATTGATTAATACCATCTTGATTTAATATTTTCTGAAATTCAATTTTAACAACTTTACATAAAGAATTTAAAACACTTTTGGGATCTTCTGGACATAATGGTTCATCATTTATTTTTATTTCATTATTTTCTATAATTTTATTTAATAATTTTATAGGATTATTTCCATACATTTTTACAAGAACAAGTCATTTAACTTTAACATTAACACTTGCTCTTCCCCTTTGTTTATCATTTATACTTTATGGATGAATTAATCACACACAACATATATTTGCTCATTTAGTTCCTCAAGGAACTCCAGCTATTTTAATACCATTTATAGTTGTAATTGAAACAATTAGAAATGTTTTAGCTTCAGGAGTTACTGTAACTTGACCCCACCATAGTTTAATAGAAAATAATCATTCTCAAACTACACAAGGTTTATTTTTTACTTTAATTTTAGGAATTTATTTTACAATTTTACAAGCTTATGAATATATTGAAGCACCATTTACAATTGCAGATTCAGTTTATGGATCAACCTTTTATATAGCAACAGGATTCCATGGAGTTCATGTTTTAACTGGAACAACATTTCTATTAATTTGTTTACTTCGTCATTTAAATAATCATTTTTCAAAAAAATCATCACTTTAATATTTTGTTTATATTGTATGATTATTTCTTTATGTATCATTTTACTGATAAGGAGGTTAATTATAATTATCTATATAGTATAAATATATATTTGACTTCCAATCATAAGGTCTATTAATAATAGTATAGATAATTTTTTAACAGAGCGATGCGTTGAGGTTACATGCATCTATGTGTAAAAAATGAACAAATTTCACCACCCCTTGCCAATAAACTGCGTCAATATTTGACTCTACGTAATTATGGTTACAAGTGACCTAGAATCACAATTTTTGGTAAGTGGCTGTACCCAAATTACGTGACCCAAATTTTGCACTTTTTATTTTTAAATTTTCAAATATATTAATTTGATGAATTAATTCAATTATATTTATGTTAATTTTATTGATTGGATTATATCATGAATATAATCAAGGTATATTAAATTGATCAAACTAATAAGGGTTGTAGTTAATTATAACATTTGATTTGCATTCAAAAAGTATTGAATTTCAATCCACCTTGTGAATTTTAAGAATATGAAGCGATTTATTGGACCAATCTATAGTCAATCGATTTTAATCAAATTTGGTACCGTGCTGGAGAACTCTAAAAAATTATCAAATACCAAATCAAAGGAAACATAACGAATTTTGCACCGAACACGTTATTTTGGCCGATCGGTCCTATGGGTACTATTTGAAATAGTCAAATAAACTAAAATGATAAAATTTGGTTAAGAGCTCGAGAACTCTAAAAAACATGAAAAAATTTTTCGACTGCAGTTTCGGTTTTAGCATGACATATAACTTATGTTGAGGATACCAAAATTTTTTAAAATTTGTAAACAATTCAATGGCGTGCGACTCGAGATTTTACTTCATCTTGGATCTCGGCGACGCTTTGTAAAGAGGCTCACGGAAGTTGACGTGCGTACTCTCCACTCACCCGCAGGCGACTGGATAAAATGGTCGGTCCCTTTTGAATGCTACCCCAGAGAAATTTAGTCTCTCGACACGGTCTATGGTCTTCATATTCAGAGTTGCTGTAGACAGTTGAGATTTAAAGATCACTGAAAGACACTAATCTGCTTATCCTGTACCTTATGGTACAAAGGATATATTAAGTTTGTGCCTGCCGAAAATGTATGTAACATACAGAAGAAGACTCCCCAAAGTTACCTAAAGTATGATCAGGGTAGAGAAGTCGATATACTCATGTCCGTATGTCTGTCTGTCTGTCTGTCTGTCCGTCCGCATGAACGCCTCGATCTCAGACATGGTGAGAGCTGTAGCAACTAAGCTTTCAGATTAGATCTCTTACTATTCCAGAGGAGACAAGTTTATTGAAAATATTGTAACTAAATTTGGTAAACAAATTTCTTTCGAGTTCTTAAGCAATATACCAGATTTGATCGCTATAGATTGATACAGGGTATCCCAAAGTCATCCGCGCCCGACTTTAACATACGCCATCTTTTTATTATCTGTATTACTTGGAAAACAAATCAAGAGTGTTACTGTGCGGCAATTGATTATAGATCCTAAATTTATTATTATTACTATAAATTAGTTAGAATTAGTAGAATTAATTGCTGTAGGTATAATTATAGAATCTATAGTCTACTATAAAAGGCGAACTGTTATCAGTGCTCATTTATTCAACCTCCCATGGCAGCGGTCTTATCACCGCAGTCTGTTCCGAAAACGTAGGAAAGCCCCACCATAAAAATTAAGATTCTCAGAATTATTCATAATATTGATAACGCTTGGACATTGTGAGGCCTCATTATTAAAGTTCAATAGATTAACTCTATCATTCAGGTTATTTCAATTATAAACTAGATGATTTTAATAAACAAATTTTTTAGAATGTTTTAAAATTTCGCGCTGTTAAATTTCTTTATCTGTATCGTCTTGGTATGTATCTGTGTTTCTATAATGGACAAAATGAGACAAACACAAAATAGTTGAGGTTATCAATATGAGTACAAAATAGAGGAAGTTATAGAATTTGGTATATAGTCCCACATATTATGACAGCATTAATGTGTTCTGAATAATTTTGCTACGCAAAGTTTATCAAAAATTGTGTCATATGTGGGATTATAATCTGAAGCAGAGTATAAATACCCGCCATATGCCATCAGCTTCATCATAACTCAGTTTGACACAACTCAAGCCTCACAAATTACCAAAATGCGTTCCATAATTGCTACTAGGTAAGTCCTAAAATATTTTTTAACCCGAATTCTTATAAAAATTAATTTTTTTTATTAGCTGCGTCCTTATGGTACTCGGTTGCCTAATTTGGAGCATCAATGCTCAGTACTACGATGGCTACGGTGGTCAAGGCGCATATGGTGGCTTTGAACAAGACGGTGGATACAATGCTCAGGCTTTCGGTGGTGGCGGATGGTTCGGCAAAGCAGGACCATTTATATCTAGTGGACTCCAGGGTGTGGTAGAAGGTTTTGGTAACCAAGCTGGCCAAGCTGCGGGTGAAGCCGTATTCCGTGGCAATGAGAATCCGAACTACCATGGATAGCTAAAATTAAACCGAAGAAAGTATACCAAAAACTGCCTTAAAGATTCATATTCAGGCGTGCTCCGGAATCAGAAAAATTCAATCCGAACAATTTTATTCGGATTCGGTTTTGCGTGCTCCGGAATCAGAATTTTTTGTCGATAATTTCCTTTTTTATTCTCGATAAATGCGTAAATTTCCCTCATTTTTTCGATAAATTGACATATGGTGTGGTGTAACCAGCTGACTGCCTTTTGTTAAGAATTTGTACACATTGCAAAAATGTAATTTACCTTTTTATTAGTTGTTGTTTAGATTTAATTTTCATTAATATATTGCTAGTTCTTTATTATTTCATTTTTTTTAAATAAAATTACACAAAAATATTAATTTAGCAACAATGTTTATTAAATTTAAACACGATTTAACTATTTTTGTTACAAGGGAAATTTTTGCATGTTTGATACACACTCATGCACCAACAAAACGAAAATTCGGTTTGGCTTGTATATGCTATTTTTGGGTTGTGTCAGGAAAAAAATTATTAAAAATAGTTAGCAGATAATATGCAAATTAAAGTTAGCATAAATAGAATCTAAGAATATCAAGGCATATATAAAAATTGACTTCAATATAAAATTTGTGGTTTTTTAATACTATTTTGACGATTCGTTTTAATTCCACTTGCAACAAAGCAGTCGGTTTCAAAGTACATAAAAAATTCGGATTGGTGGAAATGGGAGCACCAAACATTCGGATTCAAAACGAATCCGCATAAATTATTCTGATTCGGATTCCGGAGCACGCCTGATTATCTTATTTTCTTATGAACACTTGAGAGCAAAAATAGATAATTTAAAATACTGATATAAATTTAAATATAATATAATTTTCGTTTTTAAATTTATCTTGATATGTAAGCCATCAACCGAAATATATTTTGAAATTTTATTCAATAACTTTTCAAAAATCATTAAAAAATACGATCTTATTTCTTTGTATACGTATATTACGCACATTTGAATTTGAAATTTATACACAAACATGGGTTTATATCTTGCATGAATGGTTTATGTCTTGCATAAAATAAATTTCCCTTGTAATAAGAATACCTTAGTCGTGGTGGATTTCAATCGGAAGTTGTACAGTTGTGCTAACAAAGAGCAAGGGAAATATGAGAATATATCGACAGCAAAAAATGTTGAATTGGGAGCACGCAAAAAAAAAGAACAAATTTATTCGTTTTTCCGAATATGTGCAAAAAAAATAAGCCCATTTTACTTACAGATTCTATTTATCAGAAAAAAGTACCGCATAGTTAAGTACTACTTTGATTTGTATCCCCAACCTTTTTCGCTCGTATCTATTCGAGTGCTTTACGCCTAAAAAACAAGCCACGATGAAAACAGGTAACAACGAATAAGTGTTGCGAAAATTCAAAAGAATTTTATCGATTATAATTGCTTCGAACCAACGATGCAAATCGACTTATAAATCAAAATAAACCAAAACTAAAAAAAAAAGACTCAAATCAAACGCCGTTGGAAGAGTGGAGGAAGTGGCGGGCCAAAGTTTGCTGAATCCATATTAGCACTGAACGTGGAGTACGAAGCATGCAAGGGGTGGATCCCCTTAGTTATGGTAAAAGGAAAGAGATCCCCACCTACCAAAAGGTGATGAATGTTCTAAGATATATTCATATGTGTTTACCAGGGCTGGTACCAGGTTTATATTATCCTCTTCATATAAGTACTGTTTCAATAGGGACCTTTTACTTTCCACGAAATTCTGCTGAAGAAAAAATTTAGATTGGACCTAATAGAAACTTCGGTAGGATTAAAAGCATTCAGTCGGCAGTCACCTTTCTAACTTGGTCATTTAGAATTTTCAGCTGCATGACATCAGAAAAAATATGATTAAGTGGTCAGTCCGATATCAAAGCCATACATAAGCTAAGTATCTTTCGATTTGCACCTATCCGGAAATTAGTCTAGCAAGTAATCTCATTTAAAAAAAATTTATTGCCGCCGTTCATTGACGGATCGTTGTCAAGAAAAAATCTGAATTTATTAAAAAATTATTTGAAACTATCATTTTATTTTAAATCAAAATTTACCCAAGTAAAGAAACTTTGTTTTACTTAAGTGTTAAATTTATTATAATTTGTGGATTAGGATTCGGATTAGGATTATAATTAATATGAAGCTCTAAAGCATTAGAAGTAAAAATAAGTCATCACATAACTTAAGGGTATGTGACACCAAAATATATGATAAACATTCTATATTCTATATTTTAGAGGGCATTACCTTTGGATGAAAGGGCAAAAAGTTCTCGCAGGCCATCAACAGGTATCAAACATAAAATTAATTTTTAAGCTTATCAACATTTTTAAAATTATCAAAACACGCATTATCAAAATCAAAGAACATTTAATGACTGCGTTGGTGTTTTCGGAATAATTTGGGTGGACAGAGTATATAAAAAATGGTATCATATATGTGATTATATGTAATAATATATATAGCAGAGTATAAATTCCAGCCATCAGCTTCATCATTATTCAGTTTTGAGACTTCTCAAGCCACACGAATTACTATAATGCGTTCCATAATTGCTATTAGGTAAGTGCTTACGGATTTCTCAAACCGAATATCCTTATATAAATTCATATTTTTTATTAGCTGTGTCCTTATGGTACTCGGTTGCCAAATATCGAGCAGCTTTGCTCAGTACTCCGATCCTTATTACAACGGCGGTGGCTACGGTGGTCAAGACGGATATCAGGACTATAATTACTACCCAGAAAATCCCGCTTACGCTCAAGGTGTTGGCACATGGGTTGGCAAAGCTTTGAAACCAGCAAGCACATTTCTATACAAAGGGCTTCAGGGTATGGTAGAAGGATTTGGTAACCAAGCTGGCCAAGCTGCAGGTGAAGCTGTGTTCCGCGGCAATCAGGATCAGAACAACCAGGGATAAATGGCTCACAAATTATACCAAAAGCTGCCATAAAGATTAATATTATGCCATATTATTACATATGGAAAAAATACATTATTTGAAGTAATTGAATAAATTTTAATATACATTTTGTTTTTAAATTTAGATTCTACGAAATAAAATTTTTAATATTCTTTAATAAAAAATGCTTTGTTCGGTGAAATGGTAACTTCTTAAGAATCATTCAAAAATTAGATTTTTTACTCTTTTTATATGCAAATACTGCGCAAAAGTACAATACTTGACGATTTTTTGAACATTCTCAATAAACGACATTTTGAAACATTTTTAAAATGACTAAATAACTAAATCGGACGTCCTCCGGTAAAAGAATCCGAATATTTTATTCGGATTCGCTTTGAAATCACAGATTTGGTGCTCCCAACAAAGAGTAAGTCAAATATGAGTATATATCGACAGCAAAAAACTAACAAAATTTATTCGTTTTCGTTTTTCGTTTTGCAGAGCTAGTGCAAAAAAATTCTAAATTTTTTTAAAAATCTTGATGGGTTAAAAAGGGTACCGAATAATTAAGTACGATTTTGTTTTGGATCCCCAACAATTTTCGCACATATTTATTAGAGTGTTTTATGCTTTACGACGAAACCAGGACACAATGGAAAAAGCAATCTTATCGGTCGGAGCTTATAAATGCTTTCAGAGATTTTGAAAACCAATTATGCTAATCGACTTATTGGTCAAAAAAATACAAACTTTACCAAAAAAATAACAACTTTTGAAATAAGAGCATAATTGCAAGAGCAGGTGTTCTATTTCTCTATTCGCTATAAAGCCTATATATATATATATATATATATAATTAATATTTTAATAATAAAATATTGTATTCGAAATAAAATATTCGGCTTTGTTTTCCGGAGCACGGCCGATTTAGTTATTTTAGTCCATTTAAATGTTTTTTATTAACAATAGTCAAAAAAAAAATCAAATTTTTGAATAATTCTTAAAAAGTTACCATTTCACCGAACAAAGCATTTTTGAAGTAATGCGGCGTTATGCATTTTTGGATTTGTTGGGCATTTTTCTATGGGAGTAACTTTGAAATTTTGTTAACCCAAAAAACGTTAGCTGCTTTTGATGTTCTCATTCGCATTGCGACGTGGTCATGAGTCATGACTTCGTTTCTTGTTGAGAGAGCAAACTTTTTAGGCGGCATTGTGACTTTTCGTAGGGAGTAAATTTGAAATTTTGTAAAGTTAGCTAAAGCACGCAGCACATGTGTATGTGTGTAAACGAAAGAATTGTTTTTGTATGCATTGCGTGAATACAACACAGCGCCATACATACATACAAGCCAGTGTTTGCCATTAGCTTGTGTGCGAGCTCAAGGTATACTTATTTAAGGTAGAGTAATGCTGCCGGCGTCGTCACCAATTTTACTGAGAGCAAGAAAAATAGAGAGAGAACGCAAACACATTAAAATAATATGCGTGAAAACAACTCTACTCACGCGCAGTCGCAACGAAACTAAAAATTGGTAACTTTATGCTACTACCTTAAATAAGTATACCTTGGTGCCAGCTCGTATTTTTGCTTGCTTCTCTCTCTCTCTCACTTTTTGTTACTCTCACGGCAATGCCGTGGCCTTGGTGCGTTTGTTTTGATTTTCTCTTTCGAATTGATGAATTGACGCTGACGTTGTGTTGGTGGTCATGACTTCGGCTCTTGTTGAGAACGCGAGCCGTGGTTATGGTATAGAGAGCAGAGAGAAGCGGCCGCTGCTGGTCAGCTAAAGCAAGTACGCCATGGAATATTTGGTATATTAAAATTTTCATCGAAAAATCAGTAAATCAAACCTCGGTAATTTTTTTGGTGTTTGGTGAATTCTAGCCATTGGTTTTCATTAGCAACGAAAATTAGTGCTTTGCAATTTGCATATAGCATACGAAACATAGCATTGTATTTTCCATAGCGTACTTTTTGAGTCAAAATTTTGTATTACAATGCTTCTTCACATATTAATCTACTACTGGCATGGACATTTTTGAAGTTTTAAGTACAGCTCCTATCAGATTTCGCTGATCTAGAGTTGTTAAAATCTTTGGCAATGCAGGTTTTTTTATGAATTTGCAAACAACTGTAAACTCTACTCCAGTCTCCGTACTAACATACCCTTGACATTTGATTGAACAAATTTAAAGGTAGCACCAAATAACACCAAAGGAATTGAAGATTGACCCCCAGGAGACCAATAGATCCTTAAAAAATATGAGGCATCGCTTGAAAGCCGTTATAAAACCCAAAGGCAAGGCATTAAAGTAAAGAAACAAAAAACAACAATAAACAAACAATAACTTGTAATTTTGTAACGTAATTTAGACAATTTATCTTTGTTACCTTTTGTCGGGAGCAGCAGCTTCCCAATAAAAGCAGGTCAAACATATTATAACATAACATAACATAAACAAACAAAAGCTCTTAAATTGTGCAACTAATTACTCTTAACTAGCATTATGCATAACTGTTTATCTCATTGGTTACTGCAATATAATAGTTATCAATTTAATTACATTTATTAATGTATTATAATATGTACGATTCTTGGCAGCGCTGCGGCCCTTGCATTGCCGTCAGCGTTCCAAGATCAAATTAGTTTTTGCTAAACATACGGTTGTTAGGTTCTGTGCCGTCGCTGTAACCTAACTTACACGATTGCGTGACAACAACAATCCAATAAAATGTATAACGTTTATAAATACGTTCGTTTCATTTCGTTTATATAAAAACAATTAACTAAAAAATATTAGTTAATCCAACACCTTTAATATACAACTGTAAAAATGCTACATCAGAAAAAATAAAATATGCATAGAAATTATAATTTGACGTGTTCTATCTTTTTGCTATACATTTAACAAAAATTGACATCACATACATATATCAGATATCTCTCTGGAACGAGAATTCCTTCACTTTCATTATTATTATAATACATAATTGATTGTTAAGACACCGTTTGAACTCCAAAGTAATGTTAAGACGGCTAAACTAAAGAAAAAAAAAAACAGCGTAGAGTTTTACTTCTAACGCGTGCTTGTACTGCACGTGAATTTTTTATTTTTATTAAAGAATATTAAAAAAAAACCATATGTAATAATATGGCATAATATTAATCTTTATGGCAGCTTTTAGTATAATTTGTGAGCAATTTATCCCTGGTTGTTCTGATCCTGATTTCCGCGGAACACAGCTTCACCTCCAGCTTGGCCAGCTTGGTTACCAAATCCTTCTACCATACCCTGAAGCCCTTTGAATAGAAATGTTCCTGCTGGTTTCAAAGCTTTGCCAACCCATGTGCAAACACCTTGAGCGTAAGCGGGATTTTCTGGGTTGTAATTATAGTCCTGATAAGTTTAAAAATTGTATTTCCTGTTTGATACGTGTTGATGGCCTGCGAGAACTTTTTTTCCTTTCACTATTGAAACAGTACTTATACGAAGAGGATAATATAAACCTAGTAGCGGCCCTGGTAAACACATATGAATATATCTTAGAACATTCATGTGGGACGTATCCGGTTCACCTGGTTGTATAATATAATATAACCAAAAAATTAATTTTTTTAAACGCTGTATTTTTATTTATTTTTTCAAATTTATTTATTCAGACTATATAACTGATATGAACAGTTTTTAAAAAAAGGCTATAAGTTTAATTTGCAATTTAAAAATTGTGTCACAGGAGACCCCTTAGGTTAAGTAAGCAAGTAGGTTGTTAAAGTTTCTCCTTTTTTAAAGGCGTATTAAAAACTCAGCCTACCAGGTTCCACGTACAAAGTACACCTTCTCTTCCAACGGCGTTTGATTTGAGAGTCTGTTTCTTTAAGTTTTTGTTCCAAGCAATTATAAGCTCTTATCGATAAAATTCTTTTGAATTTTCGCAACACTTATCAGTTGTTTCCTGATTTTATCGTGGTTTGTGTTTTAGGCGAAAAGCATTCGAATAGATACGAGCGAAAAAGGTTGGGGCTCCAAATCAAAGTAGTACTTAACAATGCGGTACATTTTTTCTGATAAATAGAATCTTTTAGAATTCTTTGCATATATTTGGAAAAACGAAAACGAATAAATTTTTTTTTTTTTTTGCGTGCTCCCATTTTTTGCTGTCGATATATTCTCATATTTCCCTTGCTCTTTGTTAGCATAACTGTACAACTTCCGATTGAAATCCACCACGACTAAGGTATTCTTATTACAAGGGAAATTTATTTTATGCAAGACATAAACCATTCATGCAAGATATAAACCCATGTTTGTGTATAAATTTCAAATTCAAATGTGCGTAATATACGTATACAAAGAAATAAGATCGTATTTTTTAATGATTTTTGAAAAGTTATTGAATAAAATTTCAAAATATATTTCGGTTGATGGCTTACATATCAAGATAAATTTAAAAACGAAAATTATATTATATTTAAATTTATATCAGTATTTTAAATTATCTATTTTTGCTCTCAAGTGTTCATAAGAAAATAAGATAATATGAATCTTTAAGGCAGTTTTTGGTATACTTTCTTCGGTTTAATTTTAGCTATTTATCCATGGTAGTTCGGATTCTCATTGCCACGGAATACAGCTTCACCCGCAGCTTGCCCTGCTTGGTTACCAAAACCTTCTACCACACCCTGGAGTCCACTAGATATGAATGATCCTGCTTTGCCGAACCATCCGCCACCACCGAAAGCCTGAGCATTGTATCCTCCGTCTTGTTCAAAGCCACCATATGCGCCTTGACCACCGTAGCCATCGTAGTACTGAGCATTGATGCTCCAAATTAGGCAACCGAGTACCATAAGGACGCAGCTAATAAAAAAAATTAATTTTTATAAGAATTCGGGTTAAAAAATATTTTAGGACTTACCTAGTAGCAATTATGGAACGCATTTTGGTAATTTGTGAGGCTTGAGTTGTGTCAAACTGAGTTATGATGAAGCTGATGGCATATGGCGGGTATTTATACTCTGCTTCAGATTATAATCCCACATATGACACAATTTTTGATAAACTTTGCGTAGCAAAATTATTCAGAACACATTAATGCTGTCATAATATGTGGGACTATATACCAAATTTTATAACTTCCTCTATTTCGTTCTCATATTGATAACCTCAACTATTTTGTGTTTGTCTCATTTTGTCCATTATAGAAACACAGATACATACCAAGACGATACAGATAAAGAAATTTAACAGCGCGAAATTTTAAAATATTCTAAAAAATTTGTTTATTAAAATCATCTAGTTTATAATTGAAATAACCTGAATGATAGAGTTAATCTATTGAACTTTAATAATGAGGCCTCACAATGTCCAAGCGTTATCAATATTATGAATAATTCTGAGAATCTTAATTTTTATGGTGGGGCTTTCCTACGTTTTCGGAACAGACTGCGGTGATAAGACCGCTGCCATGGGAGGTTGAATAAATGAGCACTGATAACAGTTCGCCTTTTATAGTAGACTATAGATTCTATAATTATACCTACAGCAATTAATTCTACTAATTCTAACTAATTTATAGTAATAATAATAAATTTAGGATCTATAATCAATTGCCGCACAGTAACACTCTTGATTTGTTTTCCAAGTAATACAGATAATAAAAAGATGGCGTATGTTAAAGTCGGGCGCGGATGACTTTGGGATACCCTGTATCAATCTATAGCGATCAAATCTGGTATATTGCTTAAGAACTCGAAAGAAATTTGTTTACCAAATTTAGTTACAATATTTTCAATAACAAAAAAAAAACAGAGAGATTTTTCACCAAATACGTTTATTTGACCGATCGGTCCTATGGGGGCTATTTGAAATAGTCAACCGATCTTTTATAAATTTCGTCGGGAACAAAAAAAACTTTTTTATAAAGAAACGAATTATCCATCTTAAATTTTTGGTTTTTTTTAGAAAACACCCCTATGGGAGCTATAAAATATATCCCCGATATCAAGAAAATAAAATAAACTTGTCTCCTCTGGAATAGTAAGAGATCTAATCTGAAAGCTTAGTTGCTCCAGCTCTCACCATGTCTGAGATCGAGGCGTTCATGCGGACGGACAGACAGACAGACATACGGACATGAGTATATCGACTTCTCTACCCTGATCATACTTTAGGTAACTTTGGGGAGTCTTCTTCTGTATGTTACATACATTTTCGACTTACACAAACTTAAAATATCGACAAAAATATTGGACTACCTACAAAAGACACCTAAAGGAAATTCACAAAATTTGTGCTAAGAACTCAAAATACTTTTACAAATTTTCTATTCGCATAGTCTCTAATTTTTATACACAGTGTACCAAAGACCTTCTATGGCATCATTGTTGATGCCAGAGACCCCTACCTTCTGTCCGTCGCACCCAAAACCTTTTTTTTATTTCAAAATACAAAAAACTTCAATAGTGATGTCATAAGTTTTGCGTTTTAATTAAAGTATGTCTTCTCTACAGAGCTCGTCAAAAAGGTCGACCGTTTTGCGTTGTCCAAAAATAACTCTTATTTACTGAGTTTTTGAGCAATGTCTCAGAGAGCAACCGTTCACATTGCTCTTTTAATAAATCGGTCTGCGCTCAACGAATAACCGATATTTTGTTTTACCTTTGCTCTGGTTATTCGCCAACCGTTTGGTCGCGAGAGAAAAAATAAAGGTCTTTTGCGTTTGTATGCGTGTATGTGAGTGAGGCGTCTGTTTGGGCTTGTTAGTAACATATGTTTTTCAAGGCATGGGCAGACTTTAAAGCGTTACAACTTGGAAACTACTAGAGACACTTACACGATTTAAAAACCAGTCTTGTGTACTTTTTTGAGATCTACAATATTTTGATACACACCAAAAGCGAAAAATGGCAAGGGGGTGGGTAAAAATACGGAAAACTGCGTTGTTTTAAATTTGGCGCCATCTACTGCTGAAAATATGAACTTCTGGGTATACCTTCCAATACAAATAAAACTCAAAATTCAATTTTCATAATTTTTTGTCTTGAAAGTTTTTTTGTATGACTTATAGAATTCGAGATAAATGGACCGACACAAAAAGTGCAGCATTCTCAACAAAGCAAATTAAAACGTAAAAGACCGTTTGCGCTGACATTTATTTTTTCGGTTGGTCTGCTGATGCTTATGTGCGAGCGCTCAATCAGTTCGCTCTCAATAAGATGTTATTGAAAGAGCGTAACAAGAATTGCTCAACTGTTAACACTCAGCTGAAAACCGAAATCATGGTATAATAAGTAAGGTAGAGTAATAGAGAGTTTATTAAGATCATAAATTTTGTGAGAGTAAGAAAAGTGAGAGAGAGAGAGAGAAGCAAGCAAAAATACTATGTTGTATTTACACATAGCATACACGTGCATGTGTATGCTTGCAAATGCTGCAAATAAAAATATTCACGCAATAAATAAAACAACAAATTTTGTGTTTGCACACATACACATGTACTGCGTGCTTTAGCTGAAAAAGAAATCATGCGCATCGCCAACCTACCACATCAACAGTCGCAACAAGACTGAAAAATATGATCTTCCTGTGAGCAGCGCACTCTCTATTACTCTACCATGTTAATTATACCATGAACCGAAATAAAGCGAAGCGAAGTGTTATGCTCAGAGAGAGAGCAAGCGTGCATGGTTTTTTCGGTTATGGTTGCGAGTAGACCGCAAAGGAAAAAACGGTCGACCGTTATTTACGAGCTCTGCTTCTCTATGCCAAAAAAATTTAATAAAATGCTTAAAAATTCAAAAATTTATGTGGAGTACAACATACTCGTTTAGAACTTTCAGTCAGACCCCAATAACTGAAGCATACGCACACACACACACATCCCAAGAAAAAAAGGCGAAACAAATTATGGCAGCACATTTTGTGGGTTTTGGTAGGAGTTCTGACCCATATATGGCAGAGGGTCCAGGGTCAAAGCAGCTGTTGTTTCGGTGGTAAAATGCTGCTGGAAGGTATGGTATGCTCATGAGTGCGATTTCCTTTAATTTATTTTTATATCCACTTTTTATGGCGTCACAAACATTTGCGTTAATTTCACGCACACACACACTCACACACACACCCATACAGATATGCTTATGTACAAGCACATAATCATTGCACGTACCACTCAAACACAACACACACACTCACTCATACATACACTCATTCACATTCACTCACAAACACAGCCTCATTCAAACACACACACACACACACACACACACATACGCAAGTGCGCCATATTTATTTTTATATGCCAAAGGCTCGTATCATTCATTATACAAAGCAAACGGTATTTACTATTAACCGTTAGTTTTAAAGGCTTAAACGTGCGCAACGAACATGCCAAATATCCTGAGAAACTATGGTTTATATATGTGTGTGTGTCTAGAACATCATAAAATAAAAGTTCGGCAACAAAAATAAAAAAAAACTCTACAACTAGTATAATATATTGTACTAGTAGATTGCCGCTCCACTCTTTATTTTGTTTCTTTAAATATATTCTTAAATTTCGAATACTCGATGTAGCTTATACGGGAGCGAAGCAGCGCTATATATCACATTATTTTTTTAAATTAAGATTGAATAATATTTAAATAACCAATTTTTTCCCATTTTTAAACACTATGGGTAAGATGTATGTATATTATAAACAATATTTAGGTTAAGCGAAAAAAAGTTAATGCCAAATTAATCATGGCGATAAAACAAATTTATTTCGCTAGGTCTCTCTGTCTGTTTACATTGCCGGATTATTGTTTCAGCTTCTTTCCATGGTTTACATTTAGTTTGTGATATTTTCAAGTTTCAAATTTTCTCATTTCCAATTAATGGCTATACATTTCACCTAAGAACTTTGAAAGTCAAAGACAAAAGCACCAAATTATGCTAATGGGATCACTTCCGCTCTATAGCTCTTACTTTAAGCCACCAACATGAACAATTTTTTTTTAAAGTTTTGAAACTTAAATATTTCTACAGAATAAATTTATGAAAAAAATAAATAATAACTAAGAATAAAGTTCAATAAGTTGCAGCGCCCATACAGGGCGTATTATAGACTTATTGATTAATTTCATCTTAAGAGCTTGTGATGTAGTTGTTATTTGTTGTTTATTAAAAAATGCATTAACTAATTTAAATAATTTAATTTAATATTTTTCTAGCTTTTTCATAATCAGGGGCGTGACAGACCATTTGTTCTACGGCATTAATTCTGCATATAAGTAAAAATAATTGCGCGCGATTTGTTTAGAGCAGCGATTATCAACGATCGCAGCTTAGTGCCGAGCACAATCGGCTGACCATAAAGACACAGCCGAACGCATGCCGAAGTAGCGGCCTGATGCATGCTGAAAGAGAAAAAATTTGCTTAGTCGTCAACACGCTTTCATCGAAGAATGTTCACTTCGCATATTTTGCAAACAAACACAACAAGAACACTAATAAAGTGAAAAGTAAATTCTCTTGCTGATGAACCCTGGTCTAGTTCTTTAGAGCTCAAAAATCTAAAATTGAAATTCAGACACAATTTTGATACCTTCAACTTGGATGCATTTATCCATTACTAAGAGACTGTGCATAGAATACCCAAAAAAAAAAATAAAATTATGCAACCGTGCTCCGAAAAACGAAAAAACCAAACCGAAAAATTTTATTCGGATTCGTTTTTCCAGACGAAATTCAAAATTTGGACAAAATGACAAGTTAATATGATTTTACACACATTAAGGTATCCTGTGCAAAAAAAAATTATTTAATTTTAATTAGTGGTTTTTAAGTTATTAGCCATCAAAGTTGACATACTGTATTTTTTCGCGATAATTTACAGAAAAAAAAGATGGCGTACGTTAAAGTCGGGTGCAGACGACTTTGGGATACCCTGTACCACCGCACTGCATTTAAGTCCGGTATATTGCTTAAGAATTCCAAAAGACATCTGATTGCAAAAATTGCAAACAAACGAAACGCAACGAATTTTTTGCACAACATGTATTTTGCCCGATCGGCCCTATGGCAGCTATATGATATAGTCAACCGATTTTGATCAAATTTGGTACAGTGCTTGGGAACTCTAAAAAACTTCTTAATGCCAAATGTGGTTATGGTATCTTCACAAATAAACGAAACACAACGAATTTTGTACAAAACACGATTTTTTGACCGATTGGTCCTATGGGAGCTATATGATATAGTCAACCGATTTTGATCAAATTTGGTACAGTGCTTGGAAACTCTAAAACACTTCTTAATGCCAAATTTGGTTACAATATCTTCACAAACAAACGAAACACAAGGAATTTTGTACAAAAAACAAATTTTCGACCGATCGATCCTATGGGACCTATATGATATAGTCAACCGATTTTGATAAAATTTGGTACAGTGCTGGGGGTTTCTAAAAAACTTCCGATTGCCAAATTTGGTTATGATATCTTCATAAACAAACGAATTATCCATCTAAAACTTTTGCTTTTTTTCGAGGTCCTCTGAAACACCCCTATGGGAGCTATATAATGTAGTCCCGATATCAAAAAAATAAAATAAACTTGTCTCCTATGGATTAATAAGGGATCTTATCTGAAAGTTTGGTTGCTCTAGCTCTTACCATCTCTGAGATCTAGGCGTTCATACGGACAGACGGTCAGACGGACATGGGTATATCGACTTCTCTAGTCACTCTGGTCATACTTTAGGTAACTTTGGGGGGTCTCCGACTTCTCCTTGTGTACGTTACATACATTTTCGGCTTGCACAAACACAATATACCCTTTGTACCATACGGTACAGGGTATAATAAACAATTACCATGATACATGTAGCTAAGAAAGCTTTATTCACTTTATTATTTATGAGTATTATTCAGAACAAAAATAAAACTGAACTTAAAAACTTTTCGGTTTTAAATATAGTCGAGTAGTTATAAAGATTTTGTTGGTTTTTTTATCATTTGGCTACTTTGGGTTCCCCCGACTACTACTCGATATTTGATCGAAAAAAATGTTATAATTTTCTTCACATGTTATTGAGTCGCCGAGCTTTTTCGGCAACTATAATTTAAGCAAACGTTTTTTAATTGTTTTTAAAATGTTTTAAATTTTTATTTCGATAGTATGTTTAGTGTATAGTATATTTGTTTATGTATGTTGTAATATATGTCAAGACGCGAACGACTTGACAACGAGAGTTGGTTTTTAACACTAACTTGAGTGAGTTAGCAGATCAAGCTACTGACCTCTAAGCATAAGAACGATATTCTCAGAGAGCGGCTGAGTGCGAACAAAGCATAAAAACGATAATCGATAATAGAGTTAATATAAACGCACTCTTGCTACGCAGAGCAATGCCGCTTATTAAGAGAATTAAAGGGATTTATGCTAATGTTGATCTGTGACAAGTGTCTCTGTTAACAGAGTCTAATTTCTCCCGATTTTCGGAAATTGAATTTTTTATCGAAAAGTTGAATTCTAAAAATTTACCCCCAGGAAAGTTAACTATGTTTTTAGTTTCTTAGCTACCTAAAAGTATGCTTTAATAGCCATTTTTTCAAAAGTTGTGCTAAAATGTAAAAAAAATGTACAACTTGAAAATTTTATAGCATACTTACAAAGAAGCAAATCAAAAAATGGAAAAATGATCAAATTTGACGAAAAAGCGAAAAAATTTAAATATGGTTTTTCAAATTTTTTTTCGGAAATTAATGGAGCATGCAAAAAATAGTTTTAATAATTAAAAACCATATGGATTGGTGATGTCGTCTTTTTGTAATTTGCTTGGAAAGCTAAAACTATTTGGGGCTATAACTCCAAAACCATTCAATATTTTGGGTATAGGCTATTTTTTCAATGTATGAGGAGCTCATCTCTACCTCTGTATGAAATATCGTCCAATTCCAATTAACAGTTTTTTTTTTTAATTAAGTTAAAAATTTTTTATTGTTTTTTTTCCAATTTGGTCTGGATTATCTATATCTCAAAAAAATTTTAGGTGGCTCAAACATCCCAGAAAAATAGTT
Source organism: Chymomyza fuscimana (assembly GCA_949987675.1). NCBI lineage: Eukaryota > Metazoa > Arthropoda > Insecta > Diptera > Drosophilidae > Chymomyza > Chymomyza fuscimana. The sequence continues at coordinate 119,865,540 of OX465088.1, read as the reverse complement.
CAATCCTTTCTTTCATCACTCTAAAAAAATTATTATGGAAATGACAGGTTTTTGCCAAAATATGAAGATCTGGGCCCACAGTGCATTGGAACGAACTTATTATTCTTTTGTACATTCGGTAAAGGGTTTAAATTCTATCCATTTTTTTCGGAACTATGGTTTTTAGTACGAAATTCCAATTTTGACTATGTTGTTCAATTATTTCTATTTAGCATTGCAACTTTATCCAAAATGGCAACATAAAGACTCTATCAAGGTAATCAATTCAGCTTATCTATCTCTCTATTTGTCAAACTGCACTTTTAAGCATACCTCACTCATTTGGTTACTCCTTTGATGCACCTGTCCTGACACGTGAACAAATACGAGTCATTCTTTTTGAATGAATGAGTGAATGAATGAATAAATGAACTGCTTGCTTTCATTGTTGTCAACTCTTTGACGATTTCTTTTTTGTTTCGGTGAGTGTTTGAATGTGAAGAGAGAGAATTGAGAAAAAAAACAAGCTCGCATTGTAAATGTTGCTCAGTTTTTGCTTACTCGCTTTGCGGTTGCGTTTATTGTTGTCCTTTTTGTTTTTTTGTTGGCTTTGTCATAACAAACGAAAGCTGCTTACTGCGAAACAAAAGGCTAAAGGCACTTAGTCAAATGTGTGTGTGCGTGCATATGTATGTGTGGGTGCGTATGTGTGTGTTGGAGAGAATGGCTGTGTGTGCGTGTGTGTATCGCGTTTAGTTTGTTTTGTCTGTTGGCTTTGCCCGAACAAAAAGCCTTAGAAATTAAAAAAAATAATTTGTACATATACATTAAAATAAGACCTGACCGACTTAAATATAGTCGATAGTTTTCCAGAGCTTTTTAGCCGATCGTTCCTATGGCAGCTACACTTTGAAAAAAATTCTATAATTTCGCCTTTTGTGTTAAAAGTAAGTTTACAAAGAGCAATTTTTGTATTAATGAGAGCTAAATTCTTATTCCAAGAGCGATTATTTGTAGAAAGAAATTTAGAATGTTTAGTATTATTTTAAGACCAAAAACCAAAAAAGATCATCTCGTACCCATTTTAAGAATTTTTTGTCTTGATGGTGAGATTACGAGTATTTTATGCTTAATTTAAGAATAATAGACCATGGATAAGGCTAACAAAATCTAGATTGAAACAATATTGATTTGAGCAAATTCGAACTTAAATTTATGCGTATGCCAACTTTTTTCCAATACCCTTTTATTATTTTTATTCATATCAGGTCAGCGCACCCTAACTTTATAAAAAATCGTTCAAAGTTTAACTACTGTGTAGAATGGTCCTACATAGAGACCTTAGTGTCCGTACGTTATCTTAAGATTTAAGCAGATTATGCTTTACTGCAATTCAAAACAGACAATCTGAGGGCCTGCCAATTTTCTCAGTACTAATATTATTACTTGACCAGCTAAATAAAGAGCTAGCCATCTTTCTGTCTATATCTGCTCATAGATTGTATGAAATCTTATGGGATATAGAACTGGCATATTATTCGTAAAGTTAAGGTAATTTTTGCAAAATCTCTAAAATTCATTGAATTCAATTACGATCAAAAAAGTGAGAACTGGAACAGCACTTTTGATATAAATATTTATCGCTATGTTGGATCGAATCTTTAAAAAAATAGATAAATAACGGTGTGACTTAAATTTGAATACTGTAAAATCAAGATTCTGGAAGTAATCTAATTTTTTTTATTATAGACTCGTCATAATCTTAACAAATAATAAAAAATTGACTTTAAATTGGCGTAAATAGAATGTAAGATTATCAAAGAATATTAACAAAAATTATTTCAGTTTAAATTACGTGAACTTTTTTGAACCTATTTCGAATATTCGAATAAAATATTCGCATTGCTTTCAGGTGAGGCATTTAGATCATTATTAAAATGTTTCTTTTTAAAAAAAATTTCAAATTCAAATGTGTATAATACTTGTGTACATAGAAAAAAAGATCGTATTTTTAAATGATATTTAAAAATTTATTGAATAAAATTCCAAAATATATTTCGGTTTATGGCTTACATATCAAGATAAATTTAAAAACGAAAATTATATTATATTTAAATTTATATCAGTATTTTAAATTATCTATTTTTGCTCTCAAGTGTTCATAAGAAAATAAGATAATATGAATCTTTAAGGCAGCTTTTGGTATAATTTTTTAGGTTTTATTTTAGCTATTTATCCCTGGTTGTTCTGATTCTCATGGCCACGGAATAAGGCTTCACCCGCAGCTTGGCCAGCTTGGTTACCCAAACCTTCTACCGCACCCTGGAGTCCCTTAGATATAAATGTTCCTGCTCTACTGAACCATGCGCCACCACCGAAAGCCTGAGCATTGTATCCTCCGTCTTGTTCAAAGCCACCATATGCGCCTTGACCACCGTAGCCATCGTAGTACTGAGCATTGATGCTCCAAATTAGGCAACCCAGTACCATAAGGACGCAGCTAATAAAAAAATTAATTTATATAAGGATATTCGGGTTGAAAAATAGCTTAGGACTTACCTAGTAGCAATTATGGAACGCATTTTGGTAATTTGTGAGGCTTGAGTTATGTCAAACTGAGTTATGATGAAGCTGATGGCATATGGCGGGTATTTATACTCTGCTTCAGATTATAATCCCACATATGACACAATTGTTGATAAACTTGGCGCATCAAAATTATTCAGAAAATATGAATGCTGTCATAAAATGTGGAACTATGTACCAAATTTTATAAGTTCCTCTATTTCGTTCTCATATTGATAACCTCAACTATTTTGTGTTTGCCTTATTTTGTCCATTATAGAAACCCAGATGCATTCCAAGACGATACAGATAAAGAAATTTAACAGCGCGAAATTTTAAAATATTCTCAAAAATTTGTTTATCATCTAGTTTATAATTGAAATTACCTCAATGAAATTGACAATATGTATTTTTGCTTTATTCTACAATAGAGTTAATCAATTGAACTTTATTAAGGAGGCAATGTCCATGCGTTATCAACATTATGAATAATTCTGAGAATCTCAACTTTTATGGTGGGGCTTTCCTACGTTTTCGTGACAGACTGCGTTGATAAGACCGCTGCCATGGGAGGGTGAATAAATGAGCACTGATAACAGTTCGCCTTTTATAGTAGACTATAGATTCTATAATTAGACCTACAGCAATTAATTCCGCTAATTAATTAATGTTAATGACTAGCACTAGGTGCTTGATTTAAACGATTAAACAATTTAAATGAATTTTACCAACTTATAATAATAATAATAAACTTAGAATCTATAATCAATTGCCGCGCAGTAACACTCTTGATTTGTTTTCCAAGTAATACAGATAATAAAAAGATGGCGTACGTTAAAGTCGGGCACAGACGACTTTGGGATACCCTGTACCACCACATTGCAATTAAATGCGGTATATTGCTTCAGAACTCTAAAAGATAGTTATTTACCTTTGGTTACAATATCTTCATAAAAACACGAAAAAAATCGAATTTTGCACTAAACAAATTTTTTTGACCGATCGGTCCTATTGGCGCTCTATGTATATAGTCAACCGATTTTGATCAAATTTGGTACAGTGCTTGGGACACCTTGAAGTTTTATGTTCAATTGTAAATATCTTTTTTTGTGGAGTTGGTCCACCAGAGCTTTTTGCCACAATAACTGTCTATTATTGGACCTTTCGATGTACCGTTAGACCTTTGCATTATTGCTATTGTTATTCATTGGCATGTGTCCTATAGTTTTGGAAAGCACTGTATAAAATAAATATCCAGTCAGTGTGCGCCAATGTTGTCCTTGGTTATTAGTACTCTCCAAGAACCCCAAATATCAGTTACTTAGATGTAAATTTCCGTTAACACAAATTGCCGCTATGAACAATTTGGAAACCATTTTGTTAGCCGCCAATTTCAAGAAAACATTGCAACCGTGATATGACCAAACTCCTGCTTGTCTGGCTGCCATCTTCATAAAAAGTTTTCAGAATGTGAATAAAAAAAACCAACTATGCCCCACAGTGTTGCCATTGTTTGTGCTAGAACGTGATTTTTTTCGTTTTTGCCTTTTTTTTTGCGCTGGCAGCTCTCCAAGTTGCAGCAACATGGCTGCCAACTGCTTTTGTTAACAAATTAAGTAGTTTTCCAGTTTTCCACGCTTGATTAGATTAAACGCTGACAAAAACAAATCGAGAAATAAGAGGTTTCTTTTCTCAAAAATAAAAAATGTCATTTCAATTGCGGCCGTTTGTTTTTGACAGTCGATTTGTCCAAAGAATTAAATTTGTACGAGGGAGAGGATAAAAAAAAAACCAAGCAGAAAATGAAAAACGAATCTATTTTTATAGGAAGGAGACTGCCAAAAAAAAAGGACCACAAAAAGAGTATAGCAAAGAAAGCCAAAAAAAAGACAAGCAGTAACGTAAATAAATTGAACATAAAATTATGTAAATGTAAGCTGAGATTTTTCAAAACACAAAACAACAGCAGTGCCCATAAATAGTGCATAGATATGAAAATATTTTAAATTGTTTGTGAAAATTTAGATATGAAGATATGCAAAAAATTCACTTATATAAGTAGAAAATTTATGACTTGTCTGCATGCAAAAAAGTTTTTGCAGCCTAATAAGCTCATATTTTTGTCTTTTATATGATCTGATAATGGTATAGGGGGCAAGCACATTTTTGCCAAGTGAATAAAAACGAAAGATATGCAATCTACATGAAATTGCGTCTTGACCTTGCGTGTTTTAATTTTAATGAGAAATTAAAAAAAAATTTAAAAAATGGAAGGAAAAAAAAAGCATTAAATAAAATGTTCTTGTTCTGAAAGAGCAATTGATCTAACTTTATGTTTAAGTGAATGCTTGTTTGTTTCTCCATAACCCCAAAAAGGGAAAGTACCTTACTTTGACAGCTTAAGTTTACAGGTTGGTGTTATTATATTATGTAGTTTGTTTTTGGTCGCTATTACTAGAGAACGTTCTCAATGACATTGCCAACATGAAAAAAAATTGTTCATCTTTATGTGATGCTGTACTTTCATTTGAAAGGTCTTAAAACTAGGTCGATTGAGCTGACAAGATGAAAATCGCAGTAATTGCTCAAAATAGGTGGCCACTTTGGAAATGGTGAAAAAATTGGTATTCAATAACTAAAAGTGAGCTAGCTAAATAAGATAGGGGAACAAAAACAGCGTCCTGAGGATGTTTCCGTCTATAAGCCTATAGTAAAATCCTTTTTTTTGCGGCTGTCTTATAATATAACTTCAAAAAGACCTCACAAAGTATCAATGGTACGATCTTTTTTCGAGCGTTTCAAAGGACCTCGAAAAAAAACAAAAATGTTAGATGGATAATTCATTTCTTTACAAAGATATCGAAACCGAATTTTGGCATACAGAAGTTTTTTAGAGTTCCCGCTCACTGTACCAAACTTTATGAAGATCGGTTGATCGGTCAAAAAAACGTATTTGGTGAAAAATCTCTGTTTTTTTTTTTTGTTTTGTTTGTTATGGAAAATATTGTAACTTAATTTGGTAAACAAATTTATTTTGGAGTTCTTAAGCAATATACCAGATTTTATCGCTATAGAGTGGCACAGGGTATCCCAAAGTCGTTCGCGATAGACTTTAACGTAGGTCATCTTTTTATACTGTATTACTTGGAAAACAAATTAAGAGTGTTACTGCGCGGCAATTGATTGTAGATCGTAAATTAATTGTTATTATTATTTATTTATTTATTTTATTTCAGGGGTACAACTAAGTTCAGTTGACCTTATATTACAAAAAAAGTATGATTTATCTAGCCCGATGGGTGAACTTTCTAATGATATGCACCAACTCACATCAAGAACTGGCCAGACACTTGGATTTACAATATAAAAGTTGAAACAAGGAAGCAAGATAAAAATTAAACATTATATCACAAAAAGAGGCAATGGATCACCGTTGACCAAGTGGGTGACTCTTAATATAGGATTGGTCAAGGATGCTCAAAGTGGCAAGTCAAGGTGACTTAAGATAGAAGAAGTGATAGATTGAATAGACCGTTCGAAAGAGAGGAAATTGTAAAAGTTATTATAGTTAGAGCATAAGAAACGGAAAGGATCGTGCAAAGCATAATTAGATCTACAAAATTGTAAGGCTAAGGGTCGAAAATTACGAGTTACTCTGGATGGTATGACAAAAGTAACTTTGCTAAGAAGTACATTGGAATCGATAAGACCGAGTAACAGTTTATGCAAGAATAAAACGACGTGGCATGTTCTGCGATGATTTAAACAAAACACCAAGGTCAGACACACTCTCGATGCGTTCTAAGGTAGAAGATTCTAAAGAGTAAGTAGCCAAATAAGGAGCAGAACGATAAAATGTCATAACGTTACATTTTGTCTTGTTGAGAAAGAGTTGGTTGATATTGCACCAAGATTGCATATTATCAAAATCATGCATCATTATTGTCGGAGTAGGACATACAGAGTTTAACATCATCCGCATACATAAGAATTTGTGAAGATGAGATTACTTGAGGGAGATCATTTAAAAATACGTTAAAAAGAAGAGGGTCTAGATGGCTACCTGTAGATTCGCAACCTTTAAAAACTACCTTCTGGACTCGGTTGGATAAATAGGACGATATCCAATTTAAAAGACAAGAAGGAAACCCCAGACGAGACAGTTTAACAAGGAGAAGACTATGGTTTACCGAGTCAAATGCTTTGCTAAAGTCAGTATAAATCACACCAGTTTGCTTTTTTTCTGTAAAACCATGATTAATAAGATATGAAAGTTCTAAAAGGTTAGTAGAAGTGGACCGAAGTTTTACAAACCCATGTTGGGAATCCGACATTAAAGAACGACAGTAGTGTTGCAATTGTGAAGTGACAATCCTTTCAAAAACTTTTGGAATTGATGAAAGCTTGGCAATACCGCGGTAGTTCTCAATGTTGGACTTGGAACCTTTTTTTTGAATAGGGATAATGAAGGATTCATTCCAGATGGCCGGAAGATAAGAATATTTTAATGAAGTGCGGAAAAGATCAGATAATGGCGTAGAAAGAGAGTCAGCACAATGCTTTAAGACGCAACTAGGAAGAAATCGGGGCCAGGGGAGAAGGATAATTTAATGGACAGCAGTATAAGTTGGTAATATTCATTTAAAATGTTTAATCGTTTAAATCAAGCACCTAGTGTTAGTCATTAACATTAATTAATTAGCGGAATTAATTGCTGTAGGTCTAATTAGGGAAATTGTATAGTCTACTATAAAAGGCGAACTGGTATCAGTGTTTATATATTCAACCTCCCATGGCAGCGGTCTTATCAACGCAGTCTGTTCCGAAAACGTAGGAAAGCCCCACCATAAAAGTTGAGATTCTCAGAATTATTCATAATGTTGATAGCGCATGGACATTGCCTCCTTAATAAAGTTCAATTGATTAACTCTATTGTAGAATAAAGCAAAATATAAATACATATTGTCAATTTCATTGAGGTAATTTCAATTATAAACTAGATGATTTTCATAAACAAATTTTGTAGAATATTTTAAAATTTCGCGCTGTTAAATTTCTTTATCTGTATCGTCTTGGAATGCATCTGGGTTTCTATAATGGACAAAATGAGACAAACACAAAATAGTTGAGGTTATCAATATGAGAACGAAATAGAGGAACTTATAAAATTTGGTACATAGTTCCACATTTTATGACAGCATTCATATTTTCTGAATAATTTTGATGCGCAAAGTTTATCAAAAATTGTGTCATATGTAGGATTAGAATCTGAAGCAGAGTATAAATACCCGCCATATGCCATCAGCTTCATCATAACTCAGTTTGACACAACTCAAGCCTCACAAATTACCAAAATGCGTTCCATAATTGCTACTAGGTAAGTCCTAAACTATTTTTCAACCCGAATTCTTATATAAATTAATTTTTTTTAGTAGCTGCGTCCTTATGGTACTCGGTTGCCTGATTTGGAGCATCAATGCTCAGTACTACGATGGCTACGGTGGTCAAGGCGCATATGGTGGCTTTGAACAAGACGGAGGATACAATGCTCAGGCTTTCGGTGGTGGCGCATGGTTCAGTAGAGCAGGAACATTTATATCTAAGGGACTCCAGGGTGCGGTAGAAGGTTTGGGTAACCAAGCTGGCCAAGCTGCGGGTGAAGCCTTATTCCGTGGCCATGAGAATCAGAACAACCAGGGATAAATAGCTAAAATAAAACCTAGGAAATTATACTAAAAGCTGCCTTAAAGATTCATATTATCTTATTTCCTTATGTACATTTGAGACCAAAAATACCTAATTTAAAATACTGAAATAAATTTAAATATAATTTTCGTTTTTAAATTTAACTTGATATGTAAGCCATAAACCGAAATATATTTTGGAATTTGATTCAATAAATTTTTAAAAATCATTTAAAAATACGATCTTTTTTTCTATGTATACAAATATTATACACATTTGAATTTGAGAATTCATTGACTGTTTTGAGTAAAAAGAAACCTTTTAAAAATGACCAAAATGACTCAATCGGACATACTCCTGACAGCAATGCGAATATTTTATTCGACTATACAATATTATTCGGATTCCTTTTCAAATTTGGATTCCAAATTTTTAGTTCTTCCAATTTCATCAAATTGATTTTTTATGTGGTTGGAACAAAACAACTTTGTTAGGATCAAAAAAAAAAAGTTCACTTAATTTAAACTGAAATAATTTTTTTTGTATTCTTTAATAATCTTACATTCTATTTACGCCAATTTAAAGTCAAATATTTACTATGATTATTTTTTTCTGAATCAACCCAAAAAATTGCTTGTATAAATCAAAACGAATTCGCATACACAAACATGGTTTATATCTTGCATGAATGGTTCATGTCTTGCATAAAATAAATTTCCCTTGTAATAGGAATACCTTAGACGTGGTGGATTTCAATCGGAAGTTGTACAGTTATGCTAACAAAGAGCAAGGGAAATATGAGTATATATCGACAGCAAAAAATGTGGAATTGGGGGCACGCAAAAACGAAAACGTTTTCGTTGTTCGTTTTCCAGAGCACGGCCGAATATTGGAGCCTATTTCATTTAAAAATTTTAATTTTCTAAAAAAGTGTACCGAATAGTTAAGTACTTCTTTGTTTTGGATCCCCAACCTTTTTCGCTCGTATCTATTCGAGTGCTTTACGCCTAAAAAACAAGCCACGATGAAATCAGGTAGTGTTCGAATAAGTGTTGCGAAAATTCAAAAGAATTTTATCGATTATAATTGCTTCGAACCAATGATGCAAATCGACTTATAAATCAAAATAAACCAAAACTTAAAAAAAAAGACTCAAATCAAACGCCGTTGGAAGAGAAGGTGTAATTCGTACGTGGAACCTGGTAAAAAGGAGGAACTTTAACAACCTACTTGCTCACTTAACCTAAGGGGTCTCCTATGACACAATTTTTATATTGAAAATTATACTTAACGCTTTTTTTAAATACTGCTTTTATCAGTTATAAGGGCTGAATAAATAAATTTGAAAAAAATAGATAAAAATACTGCATATTAAGAAATAAATTTATTGGTAACATTCTATTATACAACTAGGTGAACAGGATAATTCCCACACACTAATTGTTTTACTATACACTAATACTTATTTCCTAAGTGGAGGAAGTGGCGGGCCAAAGTTTGCTGAATCCATATTAATACTTATCATGCAGTACGAAGCATGCAAGGGGTGGATCCCCTTAGTTATGGTAAAAGGAAAGAGATCTCCACCTACCAAAAGGTGATGAATGTTCTAAGATATATTCATATGTTTTTACCAGGGCTGGTACCAGGTTTATATTATCCTCTTCATATAAGTACTGTTTCAATAGGGACCTTTTACTTTCCACGAAATTCTGCTGAAGAAAAAATTTAGATTGGACCTAATAGAAACTTCGGTAGGATTAAAAGCATTCAGTCGGCAGTCACCTTTCTAACTTGGTCATTTAGAATTTTCAGCTGCATGACATCAGAAAAAATATGATTAAGTGGTCAGTACGATATCAAAGCCATACATAAGCTAAGTATCTTTCGATTTGCACCTATCCGGAAATTAGTCTAGTCATCTCACTTAAAAAAATTTATTGCCGCCGTTCATTGACGGATCGTTGTCAAGAAAAAATCTGAATTTATTATAATTTGTGGATTAGGATTCGGAATAGGATTATAATTAATATAAAGCTCTAAAGCATTAGAAGTAAAAATAAGTCACCACATAGCTTAAGGGTATGTGACACCAAAATATATGATAAACATTCTATATTCTATATTTTAGAGGGCATTACCTTTGGATGAAAAGAAAAAAAGGTCTCGCAGGCCATCAACACGTATCAAACATAAAATTAATTTTTAAACTTATCAACATTTTTAAAATTATCAAAGCACGCATTATCAAAATCAAAGAACATTTAATGACTGCGTTGGTGTTTTCGGAAAAATTGGGGGGACAGAGTATATAAAAAATGGTATCATATATGTGATTATATGTAATACTATATATAGCAGAGTATAAATACCAGCCATCAGCTTCATGATTATTCAGTTTTGAGACTTCTCAAGCCACACGAATTACTATAATGCGTTCCATAATTGCTATTAGGTAAGTGCTTACAGATTTCTCAAACCGAATATCCTTATATAAATTCATATTTTTTATTAGCTGTGTCCTTATGGTACTCGGTTGCCAAATATGGAGCAGCTGTGCTCAGTACTCCGATCCTTATTACAACGGCGGTGGCTACGGTGGTCAAGACGGATATCAGGACTATAATTACAACCCAGAAAATCCCGCTTACGCTCAAGGTGTTGGCACATGGGTTGGCAAAGCTTTGAAACCAGCAGGAACATTTCTATACAAAGGGCTTCAGGGTATGGTAGAAGGATTTGGAAACCAAGCTGGCCAAGCTGCAGGTGAAGCTGTGTTCCGCGGCAATCAGGATCAGAACAACCAGGGATAAATGGCTCACAAATTATACCAAAAGCTGTCATAAAGATTTATATTATGCCATATTATTACATATGGATTTGAACCCAAAAATACATTATTTGAAGTAATTGAATAAATTTTAATATACATTTTGTTTTTAAATTTAGATTCAACGAAATAAAATTTTTAATATTCTTTAATAAAAAATGCTTTGTTCGGTGAAATGGTAACTTTTTAAGAATCATTCAGAAATTAGATTTTTTACTTTTTTTTATATGCAAATACTGCGCAAAAGTACAATACTTGACGATTTTTTGACATTCTCAATAAACGACATTTTGAAAAATTTGTAAAATGACTAAATAACTAAATTGGCCGTGCTCCGGTAAAAGAATCCGAATATTTTATTCGAATTCGCTTTGAAATCACAGATTTCGTGCTCCCAACACGACAGCAAAAAACTAACAAAATTTATTCGTTTTCGTTTTTCGTTTTGCAGAGCTAGTGCAAAAAAATTCTAAATTTTTTTTAAAAATCTTGATGGGTTAAAAAGGGTACCGAATAATTAAGTACGATTTGGTTTTGGATCCCCAACAATTTTCGCACATATTTATTAGAGTGTTTTATGCTTTACAAACAGACGACGACTAAACCAGGACACAATGGAAAAAGCAATCTGATCGATCGGAACTTATAAATGCTTTCAGAGATTTTGAAAACCAATTATGCTAATCGACTTATTGGTCAAAAAAATACAAACTTTACCAAAAAAATAACATCTTTTGAAATAAGAGCATAATTGACCTGGTATCGTTGCAAGAGCAGGTGTTCTATTTCTCTATTCGCTATAAAAAGGTTGGCAGCTTCAATTATTATTGGTAGTTCCCAAAATGGGGCATTTTGAAAACCTTTTGCCGGTCCCCTCGCAACTGACGCAATGTCGGCAAGAACAGCAACCTAAACTACAGGCAACTGAGGTGCTAGAGGAAACATATTAAAGCTACATACATATGTTTTTTTTATTGCTCATATATTTTTTATATAAGTCCAATGAACTTGAAAAATTATATTATTATTATTTATTATTGTAACTTAGAAATTAATTCTAGGGAACAAAGTAATTAAAGCCAGAGCAACTCAGGCCTTCAGGCTAAAAAATTATATTTATAGCCTCTGCTCTTATCATTAATAAAGATTAATTTTTTTAATTACATAAAACGCAAAAATACGTTATACTTTAAAAAATGAGTTTTGTTAGTATTTTTTTATTTTTTACAGCTCAAATGCGGTTAAGATATTTTTCTTCCATGATATTAAATAAAAATATGAACCAATATGAACACATCAATTTTTCAAGCTATATAGAATTATTTTTAAGAACAACTTATACATAATATATATATGACTCAAATAAATTGAATTGAATTAACTCTATTAATGTATGGTAGTATATTTGAGCAGTCAGTAAACATTTTTTTTAGGGCTCCATTTTTCTTCAAAAGTTAAAAACCTTTATTTTTTTAAGTATGCTTCTTAAAGTTTTTTTTACACTTTATTTAGCGCAAAAACAAAATCAAAAATGGCGCGAGAAAAGGAAACTCCAAACTCAGTAAAATGATGTGGCGAATAAAAAGAAGTTTTTGAACTTTGGGCATTACCATTGGTAATTACTACATTCTTTTACTTGAAAGACATTTAGAAGTTTTTTCCAGAGGTGTATTTTAATTTGGAAAAATGTATTTATTTATTATAATATAATGATTATAAGGCAGAAATTAATTTTATATTTTAAAAGTTTTGTAGGCAGAGCAATATAGGATGTTCAAAAAATTTTTTATTCCGCTTGGAGGGAAATTCCATGGCATCTATGTTTAAAAAACATAACGTTACATAGCGCCATCTATCAGTCCAATTTTTATCCACTATTTCAGGAAATACTTAAATTATTTTTAATATTTTTCTTTTATATTTTTCCTTTATATTTATTTTTTTTGAAGCTGCATTGACCCGCTCATCAAACTTAAAAATCATGTATGCAATAGTCTGATCAATAAGCATTCTGTCGGAATGGTCACTCTTGACATTGAGGCTGCTTTCGATACTGTTTGGCATGGTGGACTAATCTACAAACTTAAACTTATTCAAACGCCAATATATCTTATTAAAATCATAAAAAGTTTTCTTTCTCAGCGATTCTTTTATGTTGAACTAGATGCCATTAGGTCCACGGAACGTCTTATTTGCGCCGGAGTTCCTCAGGGATCGGTGCTTGCGCCCATCCTATACAATGTTTATACATTTGATATACCTAAACCAGTACGTTGCACCCTCTCAATGTTTGCTGACGACACCGCAATCTATTGTTCTGATTTAAGTCTAAGGAATATAGAACAATCATTACAAGACTCGCTAAATGATCTCGAAAAATTTTATCATAAATGGAAAATAAAAGTAAACACAACCAAAACAAATGCTATTTATTTCTCTAGAAGAAGAAAACCCTGTCATTTGCCTATAAGCCCTCTTATGTTCAATAATTTCCCAATACAGTGGGTTGACAATGTTAGATACTTAGGAATAAACTTTGACAGAAAATTGACTTTTAGCCATCATATCTCATTAACCATTAATAAAGTTAATAAAACAATTTGCATGCTCTACCCACTTATTAACCGGAAATCAAAATTATCAGCTAAAAACAAACTCATTTTGATTAAAACTATTTTTCTACCCATTATGCTGTACGGATCATCAATATGGAAAAACTGCGCGGAAACCCATATAAAAAAACTTCAAAGATGTCAAAATAAATTATTAAAACTTGTCTTAAATCTTCCTTTTTATACAAACACAAAATTTATCCATGCTCTTGTGGACTTTGATACAATTAAGGAAAAATTAAACATATGTTCTAACATGCGTGATTAAGCTTTTGTGAATATTTTTTTTTTTTTTTTTTTTTTTTTTTTTTCATTTATTTAACTAGTCTTAAGTAGTTTTGGTATTAAGGTTTTTTTTACTCCCATTTTCCTTATTATACCCTTTTTATATATTACAACACTAAAACGTATCATGTAAAACGACATATATTAATTTCTCAGATGAAAAGCGATAGCTCAACACTGTAAATAATATTGTTCATATACTAGCTTAAGAAAATTTGTATATTAAGGGAATTAAGCAATAAATAAATAAAAAAAAAAAAAATTTTTTTTGAAGAGTTTTGATGCGTCAGTGGACAGTTGCAATTCTCACGATCTTACCTTGAATTAAAAAATTGAGCTTAGACATAATGAAGCTTCGATAGAGTCAAAAGCAATTACTCGGTTGCCACCTGTTCCACTTATCATCCCATACTTTTAATCTACATGACATCCGAAAGAATATGCTTAAGAGGTTAGTCCGAAATCAAAAATGAATAGTCGAGTTATAAAAAACAATATAAAAATCATTTTAAGAAACCATTATGTTTTCTAACCTTTTTGGTAGGCATAGTAAAAAAAAAAGGTAAAATAATGGGGCGATGTCCGATAGTGAGATACCCTTTACCCACTTTTTTAAAAAATGCATTCATCTGCGACAAACTTTGCATTAATTCATTAATAAATGTTGACGGTTAAATGGGGTATACTGGCGTGTTTTGTGGTTACGTTAACGTGTTTTTTTATTAGGCTCACATACCGAATTTGGTGATTGATGAAATGGTGCAGTAGGGAACATTCTAACCAATATCTTTAAAGCTTACATCCGATTCGAATAATTTTTGCAGTATGCTATTCTAAATAGAGTTGCTGTAAAATTCTTTAACGGCAGAACGGTTTAAGATATTGACAAAATCGATAACCTTTGAGCAGCTGTCCGGAAGACCAAATTGCCAAATTGAACAAAAAATAGTATGTCCTGTTCCTCATCCCCGATCGTAGTACTTATTAAAATGGAACAAACTCACTAAATATTTTGACCAACAGGCTCTACTAAAATAAAGTATAATCGAAGGTTTTTACAACCCCAGAAGAAATGCAATTATTTGTGGGACCAGGAGAGATCACATGGCTTATTGCAAATCAGAAATACATTATCAAGTTCAAAGCTCAATTCTGAAAAATTTTGGTACTATCATATAAAAAATTCTGTTTAACGCTAAATTCTTATCACACAGAAAAATCCAAAAAACAATGAGATAAGAAGCGTTGCTATTGTGCATAAGTCCAAGATTTGAATATAAATATTAGCCATGTACCATCAGCCTAATCATTATTAAGTTTGACACTTCTCCAGACACACAAATTTCTAAAATGCGCTCTCTAATTGTTTTAAGGTAAGTCTTAAGAGACAATTTATTATGAATACCCTGACATATTTAAATCCTTGTAGCTGTGCGCTTTTGGCATTCTGTTGCCTAATTGCAAGCAGCAGTGCCCAGTACGGAGGTGAATATGGAGGAGGCTATGGAGGAGGCTACGATGGTGGCTACGGAGGTGGTTATGGAGGTGGCTACGATGGTGGCTACGGAGGTGGCTATGGAGGTGGCTACGATGGTGGCTACGGAGGTCAAGGCGGATATCAGGACTATAATTACAACCCAGGACAACACGCCCAGGCCCAAGGTGTTGGAACATGGGCTGGCAAAGCTTTAAGACCAGCAGGAACATTTCTATATAAAGGACTCCAGGGTATGGTAGAAGGTTTTGGAAACCAAGCTGGCCAAGCTGCAGGTGAAGCTGTGTTCCACGGTAACCAGTACCCAAACAACCAAGGATAATCAGCAATCTCGCCCAATATTCCAACTTTGTATATATAAAAATGACTCAAAGATTTGTATTTATTTATTTCTAAGACGAGTTATAAAAATTTTTCAAATAATTAATAAAACAAAATTCAAAATTAAAATACATTTGACGAGTGTGCAGGGACCTTCGATGGAATATATAATTTGCCGGACCAAATAAATTTAAATATAGCTTTATTTTAAGAGGTAAAGAGTTGGGCGGATCATATATAAAATTTATGAAGACAAGGATAAGGTTTTTTTTTTTAAATATTAGCACCACGAAACAGAACTTTAGCGCATAGATCTCACTTTTTTGGACCCTTTACTCGATAGGTTTTTCACAAAGTAACTTCGCACTGGATTATTTCCAACGTTCCAAGAACTTGCTGATTGGCTCAAAATGATAGGGAAATCTCATATGTTGAGATTAATTAACGTACATTTCCATTAATTACATTAAAAGCGTTTCCTTAAAGGCCTACACAACGTTTTCTACTAATTTAATCCTTGCTCAATCCGAAAGTTACTATGATTAACTCAGGTTAATTCAAATTAATCAAATTAAAATTAAAATTTATCTATCCGTAGAAAAAAAAAAATTGTTTTCCACAACTGACAACTGAAACAGGATGTATTACAAAAATATACACCATTGACTACATCCAACGCTGACAAATTATTTAACGTCATTTCTCATCATACAAAAAATCAGAATTTTTTATCTGTACAATGAATAAAATTTGTATAAGTTTATAAATTTTTTCTATTGACATTAATAATTAAAAATTATTATACGGAAAAATTTCTCTTTACTTATATCATTTTGATTGAATTACGGAAGTACAATATTTAACACTAGTTTACAGCAAAATGTATCCTCAACATGTTTTACTCGTTCCCCTAGTAAAATGGCATGCTAAATCCGAAAATGAAGTCCAAACATTTTTTCATGGAACGGATTTCGAAAAAACCACTTTTCGAAATAAAAAAAGAAAGTGTGTCTACTCAAAAGCAAATATCTGTGGTTGTGCTTAACTGATTTTAATTATATTTTTTCCAAACTGTAGATAATTGAATTACCTATCGATTATGCTTGGAACATATTTTTGTCAATATTACGGTTTGGTCGTTATTAATCCATTCAAATAAAATTTTTCGTCATTTCCAGCAAATTTTTGAAAAAATTCTATTTCAAACGTAAATTTAAAAATTTAAAAAAAAAATGTTCATACAGATTTATTTATGGTTCGTAATGTTTGATCGTTTACGAAGAAAATGAGTGGTTTTTTATCAAAATCGGAAAAAAATTATGGAATTAACGGGGATTTTTAAAAAATTGTCAAAACCAGTATGGTAGAACCAGAGATATTTGCTATTTGATATTTAAGTAAAGCCACTTTTTTTTTTTAATTTCAAAAAATGAAATTTTTGAAATATCTCGAAAACTGTTCCATGAAAATATTTTTGAACTTCATTTTCGGATTTAGCGTGCCATTTTACTACGGAAATGACTAAAACATGTTTACGATACAAAATTTTTTTTAAATTTGTAAACTAGTAAAAACGTATTTTTTTGTCCAAAACTTCCCTTTTTATTTTCGATAAATTCGTATATTTCCCTAATTTTTGCGATAAATTCTTCTGTTGTTTTAATGAGAAATTATTTATGTTTGATACAAAAAAAAAAACAGCAGATATGGTTGCCGCAGCTCTGCACATTTTTATTTTTACTATATGTTGTTTACATTTAATTTTCAATAAACTATTGCTAGTTCTTTATTATTCTATCTTTTAAATAAAATTACACAAAAAATTTTACTTTAGCAACAATATTTATTAAAATTAAACACTACTCAGCTATTTTTGTTACAAGGGAAGTTTTCTTTGTGGGAACCCTGTCGCACTTATTATTGTTCATATATGAACACAAAAAAATTAATTAAAAATAATTGTCAATGAATATCTATTTTAAAGTTGGCATAAATATAATAAAGGAATATTAAAGGATATTTGAGAAATTATTTTATTAAAAAATAAATACTTTTTTAAACCTTTTTTAATTCCTCTTGCAAGAAAACATTCGGTTTCAAAACGAATCTAACTTGTCTAAAATGTTCGGAGCACGGCCGAATAATTAATTGTTTTAATTTTTTCGAAACTTCAAGAAAAAGCTGCAAACTTAAAAAAGCATGAGACTTTGATTAAATGCATATAAAATTTAAATAATCTCAAACATAAACTCAGGAGTAGTGGGTAAAAATGTCTATTACCATCTTAAAACATTAGTTTTATCGAGGAAGTAACATATGAGAAGTATCATATTCATCTGGATCTACACCCAAATGGTTAGACCCATCATACTATATGGGGCATTGTTATGGTGGGAGAAAACCAAAAAAACCACAGCTATATTAAAACTGAGCAAATTGCAGAGGCTAGCGTGCCTAAGCATCATAGGGACCATGAGAACTACCCCAACTGCTGGCATGGAAGTACTGCTAAATTTACCACCGCTACAACTAGCAATACAGGAAGAGGCTGCAATGCAAGCACTCTTAATCCACTTGAAAGAAAAATTCAAACCAGGAAACCTTACTGGCCACCTACAAATCCTTAACAGGGTCAGAAATGCAACATATATGACCCAGGAAAACGACCACACAGATCTAGTACTCAACTTCACCAAGAGGTACAAAGTCATTTTTCCATCGAGAGAGGAATGGAATGCTAACCCATGATGACTCGCAAAAATGGTATACAGATGGATCCAAAACGCTTCACGGTGTAGGAGCA
Organism: Chymomyza fuscimana; assembly: GCA_949987675.1. NCBI lineage: Eukaryota > Metazoa > Arthropoda > Insecta > Diptera > Drosophilidae > Chymomyza > Chymomyza fuscimana. Next base: position 119,846,965 of record OX465088.1, on the reverse strand, counting down.
GGAATAGTGGGCCCCAGAGCACACAAATCAATAATACTAAGCACTGATACCACAATTTTCCATGCGGAACTGTACTCTATAATCCTATCCAAAAGAGGACTCAAGAGAGTTAAGATCAAAATACTCTCAGAGAGCCAATAAGTCCTCAAAGCATTAAAGAGCTATACATTTACTTCTAAGTTTCCTTGATTTGGGTGCCGGGACACGAAGGCAATGAAAAGGCGGACCTTTACGCCAAAAAGGGGGCGGAAAAGCCAATCATAGGCCCTACTCCCTTTTTCGGCTTCAACAGTATAAAACATGAGACCATGAAATGGACTCAACAAAAAATCACGGAATATTGGAATGGCATTGACGGCCTCAATCATTCCAAAAAATTCCTGAATTTCAACGCCAAAAGAGCGAACACTACTCTTACTCTAGTCTCTGAAGTCTGAAGACACTCTCTAGAGCACTAACAGGCCACTTTGCCTGCAAAAAACTCCTACACAGAATAGGTATATCAGATTCGAACACATGCAGATTCTGCTGTGAAGAATCCATGGAACACCTGATCACAAACTGTGAGGCACTAGGCCACAGGAGACACAAAATTTTAGGTGCATTTCTACTAGAAGATGAAGACCTACAAAAGCTCCCTGTGAAAGAGCTGGTCAGTTTTCTCGACATACTAAACGTCTAAATATAAAGGGGCTCACAATAGATCAAACTGGTTACATTAAATCATATTCATCTAGAATTTACCAGAGTGAAAAAACTGGTTACTTGTTCATTGTGTCATATGGTTTGGTTTGGTTTTGTTAAGACTAACTTTTTCAATATATATTTGCTTATCTTGTGCTTGTACTTTAGGTGATTACTTTTTTACCACAATACGAGCACTAAAAAATACCAAAAGAAATATAAAAATGTGTACACACTGGTGGATATACGCGGTTTGTACAAGAGAGTTTGAATCCGCACTGTATTTTAAGTATACATATACCCGTTTTTTAATGCCTGCAATATCCAGTGTTGGTAAGTGCTAATTAGGCGATAATAAAACACAGCTCTCGCAAGCAAAAAACCTAAACTAACACTTTAGCTTTATAGCCAAAAGAGCTAGATTTCATTAAAAAAGAAACATAAAAAATTTTTTATATCCACTCTTTAAAAGCGAAAATCCAGCACGTAGTTTATACCAAGTGAAAAAAATCATTTAAAATGTGATTCAAGTTGTTGGTGCAAAAATGTGTAAACTTTTGCTAATATTACGTAGTTTCTCTCTGTTTTCCTTTTCCTTTTTCTTTTGCTTTTGCTCTTTTTTTCATGTTTTTAATTTGCTTTTATAATCTGCTTTCACATACGCCTAGCATCTAGAACTGTAAACAGACAACGCCGTTATATAAATAGAACGTTAGGTAGATACCGCTACGCACACGCTGCGCTCTTGGCTTTTCAATTAAAAAGTTTTTAATGGCAATTAATGCGGGGCGATATGACGAAAAAACGAATGAAAAAAATATATGTATGTGTATATACATATGTACATATATAAAAAGGAATTAAGCTCATCATATTAGAAAGACACCGCACAAACGCCAAGCATATAGCTATATACATATACATATATACTACTAACATACTACATATTTTTGAGTGCATATAAGCGCTTAATTAAATACATAAAATGGCGGCTTGACTGCCACAAAAACCTCTCCTACAATTTTATACACTAATTTCGCCAACTTAGGCACTTCGCACCGAAAAGTATGCTACACATTTTCACAAGGGTGCACAAAATTTTAGGGGTGCGTAGAGAAGTTTGATAATATGTAGGTAAAACAACAATGGCGGCGCAATTGCCATTTTCGTTGCTCGAATGACATAAACTTAATTTTGAAGTTGAGCTCAAAGGGTCGACTTGTCAGCATGTTAGAAATTTTACGAGTATTTATGAATTAATAAGGCAAAGCAGGCAACTTAGGGCAAAAAGGATCTTTCGCCTGACTACCGGCTATTCATTAGATTGGCACAAGGTGAAATTCATTTGGAAGCTTGCTGAAATTAATTGAAACTGACAGCGTGTCACAAGCAGTCTGTACCTTTTTTTTTCTCTGCTCGCTCTCTCTCGTGCTGTATATCTGCTTAGTACAATATTTTGGCGTCATCTACGTTTCTTATGTCTTTCACACTGAGAGAAAATATGGGTTGCTGTCAAAAACCATTGTAGCAGATTAGGTTTAAAATGTTTGAAATTATGATATCTTCAAATCAATTCAACTTTTAGCCTCTTTCGTTTGGTATTAAATATGTGAGATCCTAAGATTCTTAATAATGTATAAACTAAGTACCTCCATATTCGAACTTAGAAATATTTGTGAAAATAATTTTGAGGAAAAAATTGTTTTTCATTTGGCGAATGAAAAAAAATATATGGGTCATTCTGTGTCAAATTAGCCACCCCCTCCCCACACTTAAATTTTTAAGATAAATCAACTTTTTTGGGCTTAAAAATTTCGTCTTCTCGTCTAATTTTTATAGCCGTATGGTGATTTTCGATAATTCAAAATGTCGGAGTTACAATGGCCGCCAAAGCAAAGTAACTCCATAATTTAATCACTATTTTTAGCCTTATTCTCAGAAAAACATTATTGCAACACCTTTTATATGCTATTCAGACACTTTTGTGCTAGCTGATTATAAGTACCTTATTAGTTTTTCAAAATTTCAAAATGGCGGACCTAAGATGTGTTTTTCATTTGTGTGTTGAAAGTTCAAGTGGGGTATGCAAATATGGGTTTTCGGGGTCGCTAATCAGGAATCTGGGGTTAGAATTTCAAAATTACAAAATGGCGGACCTAAGAATGATTTTTTAGGTTTTCGGCAGCCATGTGCTGGAGGTGCCATTTATATGAATTTTTTTAAGAATTTATAAATACATCGAGCGCTTTTTTATCTTTCATTTGTGTATAGTGAGTTTTCAACCATAAATATATTAAAACATAAAAAAAATAAGTATTCGCTTGTAAAAATTATTTTACTTTTTTTTTTAAATATATTATAATAAAAATATTAACAGTTCGGGGTTATGTTAGATATATTTCAATTAAAACCGCCCACCTTATTTTAATTTACCATACTTCTTGACATAGGAACATTTGAAGTATTTTCAAGACCATATATTTCGTTTAAGTAATTAATCCTATTTAAACCTTCTCATATCGCACTCATAATGAGTTAATAACTCTGCTCACTATTTCCATAAACGCTTGTACTCAATTTTCGCGCAATGCCCTTGACTATTTCTCTCAGTGCACGTCTACTTGCCATGGTCATTACTGTTGATGTTGCGCGTCAAAAGCAGCACACGTTAATCACATCCAGAGATCTGCCTTCTTTACGTCATGGAGGAGACCTTGGAGTTTTGGCGTCTGGTGAAATCAAATCAAGGTAATTTAGCGTAAAAGACAAAAAGCCATCATTTTCATACTGACTCGGCCTGATGTCTTCTGTTTGCGAGTGTGTGTGTGTGTATCTGTGTGTGTTCTTAGACAAGGCACATTTCTGGCTAGTCATGGCGTTCATTTAAAGTCAAATGTTGTAGGCGTGTTGTGGCCTGTCACTCGCCCAAAGACAGCTAAAGTTTCTAACAAGTTAATAACGTCCATAGTGGGTTCATTTATATACCACAGTAGCGGATATAATGAGGGACACTGTAGGGATAGCCAGCAGCGCGTAGTTGGTCTTTAACAGAATCAACCGCAAATTTGAAAGATGCAGTGAACCAGAATAGAAAAGTTGCTCCGTGAATTTACCAGAGTTGCCAAGCACTAAAAATGAACTTAATTTAAGTTTAGGGACATATACAGACTGGGAAACCGTAGTATGTGTGAAAATTTTTTTCTTTTCAAACCAGCTTAAATGCTTTGCAAACCCCAAAGCCGCAAAAAGCTGTTTTGCTGTGGTAGTTCTATCATTTTATTTAAAAAATGTTTTATAGATTGTAGAACGTATTTTATCATCGAAATTGAGCAACTACAAAAATATAATGAATTTGTGGTGAATTTTACGTCTTAAAATATTTTGTTAGTTTTCCAAAAATTGATAAAGCATAGGAAAACTTTTAACAGCTAAAACCAATTTTTGTGATCTTTGACCTTTAATATTCAGGGACGCTGTCATGGTGTTCATTGTTACTTTAAAAGCTACCATAAAAGTTATCATATTTCTATTTCGAGGAGTTATGTTTATTTGTCACCATTAAAAAGTGATACCTACCAATTCGACCATTGAAGGTAACCTTCATCTTCAATTCTTCAATTAGAGGAGTTACCGATTTTTAAACTTACGAGCATAAGATGAGTTCCTTCTTTTTGTTTTAGCTAAGCGGATAAATCTTTTGAATTTTAAATTAACCCATTCGTGGCCACTGTACCTGTTTGGGTATAAGGAATCTCTCATATTCGAATCGCTTTATTTTCAAGTATTAAAAAAAGCTTTTAAAATTTTATTCCGCAGATTTATCATACACAATGTGCTTAATATAAGGATTAGAAGAATCCGATTTTTTTTTTGATTTACTGCTTCCATGAACATGCATGTGAATCACGTCGATCGTAAAAATCAAAGAAGTTCGGTTAAATTGCATACATTTTTTTTTAATTTGAAAGAGTTTTATTGAATAAAAAATATTTTGAGCTTACCAAGTTCACTCGCTTGGGTACTACGGCTTCATAGGGGTACATATTTTCTAAAATCAACTAAGTTAAAAAAAATATTCAATTGGAAAGCTGCGCCCTAACACTACAAAGCTGGTAAAAAATTGCTTTAAACTTTAAAATCTCTCAGACAGGCTTCTATAAATTTATTTTTGTTTTTTAAATCCAAAATTTTATTATATTATGTTGAACAAATATTATTCAAAGATCCTTATTCGTTTACGAGGTGTGTCAAAGACTTGTCTATCAAAATAAATAATCTGAATATTGCAAAAAACTATTTTTTAAGTTAATATTGTCTGATGTCACGAATGTACAAAATCACCAAAATCGAAGGGATCGATTCGAAAAAAAGGCCCGCTAGTTAGTTATTACTAGTTAGTTATACAAAAAAAAAAAAATCCCAAAAAAGGGAATTTTATATGAAGTTTTGACATTTCGTGCGAAATTTTTGCATGCTGCGTATGGGCCTTTAACTGAAATAATTCTTTTGTATAGCTCAAGCCATATCAGTTTTTACATTAAAGAACTTTGTTTACTTTTGATTTGGACCTTAAATTCAGATTTTGTGTCAAAAGATATACATATAGAGCTAGGTCTTTTCGCAGCTGCCAACAAATGTTGGACAAAAAATATATGTAGGGGCTTCTTGGCATGGGATCAAAGGAAATGTGGGCATAGTTTTGGCAACAACTAAAGAAATGGAATGTCGGTTCGATGAATTTTGTAACCAAGCGTAATTGTAAATTTTGCAGTCGAATGCTCCATGTCGTGACGGCATTAAGCTCTCCCTACACAATGGAAGATCGCTTGATCCAGAAACCCGGTCAGAAGAAGAGCGACACAGAATCCTACTAGCACACCAGGCTTATCCCTCACTATAGTCTGGGTCAGACTGATGGTTCATAGAATGTCCGAGCACAGCCACTTTCTGCCTGATCTCAAATGTGAAACAGAGGAAATGGAGTGAAACCCATATACTAAAATCATTTGATTAAAAGGATAACTTGCTTGGAGTAGTAGTTGATGCCAAACAGGCGTTTAAAAGAGTTTGGCAAGACGGTCTTCTGGCTAAAATCTATCAGTCCCTGCTCTGTGTTTCAACTTAGGGCGGAAGCTTCCATATTAAAAATAAAAACTCTCTTTCCTCGTCAAGATCAATAAGGGTAAGGAAACGCATCGGCACTACTTCTCTACAATCTATAAATGGCGCATATTTCAACCGCTTAGGAGCTAATCCATGTTCTAGATAATGAAAATATATTAATAGCCAATTGCTCTGATGATCTACCAATCTGCCACTTTGCAGCGGGTGAGTATAAAGCAGCTTATAGAATTCAGAAATACACCTAATTCTTTTTTTAAAAAATCGTGTAAAAAAAACCGAGTAATAAGACTTTAAGTAAGTGAAAGTAAGTTCAAAGTAAGTTAAATTTAAAATTTCAATTAAATAGCTTTTATTAATCGTGCTAAATCGAATGAAATAGTCAAAAAAAATTTCTTCTATACCGTGTTATTTTAGAACCACGGAATGTTACCCCAAACCCATACAAATGTCAAGCAGTGTTCTGCACCCTCAGAAAAATGAAGCAATCTGCCTTATCCATTATTTAAAAAAATAAAAACAAAAAAAAATCTATTTTATAAAATGGTATTATTTCCATCTTCAAATTTACATTTGACAAAAAGCATATTGTTAAACATAACACTAATGGCTCTATACTAATCCCAAGCTCTAAAGCTATCATAACTAAATTTTTAGCAAATTTAAAACTAAAAGGTTTTTAGTCTTAATCCCAAACTCATCAAAAATGAAATATTTTTGCTCTTTCAACATCTAAATTTTCTCGTATTTGCAAATTCAAATTTTTGTTATTCTATTTACTTTTTAGCGCCTGAAGCTTTTAGAATTGAAAAAAATTAAAAAATCAAAAATGTTGAATGTTGAATGTCTGACGGACTATGCAAATCCTTTATGTTCCGTATACCGTATGTGAGGCTGTGTGTCCGTCAGCTCTGTCTGTTTTTGTCAGACATCAGTTTTTCCAGCGCTTTGTGCTCTTTGTTATGCTCTATGTTTCATGGAAACTAAATAAAAATGGAATGAAAAATATAAATGGAAAGACAAAAAAAGAAAAAAAAATGTGGTACAGTCGAGGCGGTGCCCGACAGTGGAATACCCTGTACCTTTTGTGTCAAAAAAATTTTTCCTGCATATTCCATCTAAGAACTTTCCAGTTGGAATTTATTTTTTTTTTGGTGCAAAACGATATTTATACCTATAAGTTCCCTAAATTTGTACCGATTTTGATGAAAATCGAAAGTTACGTCAAAGAAGCTATTTTAATTATATTGGGTAAGTTTAAAGTTGATATGTTGAGGGGTGTGGGAGAAAACACGGTAAATCGATTTCGGGGGGTGGGGGGACCGCATCGATAAAATTTGGATCTGGATTTGTTCTTTAGAGCCACATGAATGAGCTTACCAAAAATTGTGATTCTAGGTCACTTGTAGCCATAATTGCGTAGAGTCAAATATTGACGCAGTTTATAGGCAAGGGGAGGTGAAATTTGCACATTTTTGACTATAACTTCTGTTGTATTTGTCCGATTTTGTTCATTTTTTACACATAGATGCATGTATCTACAACGCATCGCTCTGTTAAATTTCAAATGAAAATATTAAACGGTGTGGCTAAAAACCGCGAAACTCTACTGCGGGGGAACGGGGGAACGGGGGAAGATATTGACATGATTCAACAATCTTCATCTGCTTAGGAAATATGCGCACCAGCTGGTAAAGTTTTGTGTCTCTAGCTCTTATAGTCTCCGAGATCTAGGCGTTCATACGGACGGACAGACGGACGGACGGACGGACGGACGGACATGTCTCAATCGCTACCCGAGGTTATGATAAGCATTTTGGTATAAAGGACTTGGGGTCTGCCACGCCTCCTTCTGTCCGTTACATACATTGCACAAATCTAGTATACCCTTTGTACCTATAGGTACAGGGTATAAAAACCGACAGGTAATTTCATTATTCTGATACAGAAATGTATAGCTGTGTGTGTTTGACAGACTGAACAAGTGAGAGATATGGGCTCCATAGCTGGAACTGTATGAGTGACAGCTGCCAGCTGTCCAGTCATTCCTGTTTTTTTTTTTTTTTCCTTTAAGATCCTTATTTGCTTGCACTTGAATTAATTGTTCAACCACACCTATCAGGATATTAATTTGATTGTTAGTAATTGTACTCGATGGTCATAGAGTAGCTAACGCTCCTAAAACGCATGCAGTTTGATTCGTCCTCGTTTGGTGCTCAATTAAAGGAGAATTTCATTTATTTTCAGAGTTTAGTGGCATAACAAATAAACATTATTTTTTATAGTTTCAGTTTTCTTAAGTTTTTATTGGGGCAATATTTTGATGCAATTTAGTCTTTTATCGTTTTCAAAAAAAACACCATTTCGATTGTTTTATACCAAACGGTCCAGTGGATTTTTGATTTTTGAAGTGTTTAAGGCAGCAGTAACTTAAAAAGAATATTAGTTCCATTTGACACCCCAAATATTTTGCCTCATTTGTGCATCATAATAATATTATTGGTGAATGCTGCACTTCCACACTAAGGACGTATCGTGTTCATGAGAATATCCTTTTTGTATATTTTTTAGGTCTATGAGCCTTAGGAATTTTCAATTAAATTTTAATAATGAACTGCTTGGTTCTAGCAAAAAAATTTCTTGCTGATAATTAATTTAATATCTTCAGGTCAGGTTCTCTGGGGGTATTTTTCACTTCGAAGTCAGCCCATTTTTCCGACTTTTCGGTGGTCCGGACCCGAACATCCCCGTGGATCCGCAACTGCTACAGGTATAGCATCAACAGCTCATTCTGACAATCTCATTTTAAAATCAAAAAACCAAATAGAGGATGATTTTTTTGCTATTTGGTTTTTGAACCTGATTGTTCTGACAATCACGCGTGATTCGGGATCCTCTTGAAGCTATCTCGTGAGACAAAAACAAAAGACAAAAACTCTGACAAACGTTATTAAAAATATATAAAAAAATCGTAATAAAATATAAATGTGAAAAATTTGTGTTCAATATTGCGTATACGTACCGTGTAAATAAAAACAATCGAAGCTCAATGTTGGCAATTGGCCTAATTTCAGTGGTAACGAACTGGGATACAACAACCACGAAATTGATGTCAGGTCACACTTGTGACCACACCGCATTCTAAAAAAATTACTAACTTTGTGGGACTGTGAAAGTAACTTAATATTGGATATTGTTGTATGTGTCTGTTCCTCCATCGAAAGGGTTCGTTGTCTACAATGCGGGGGTAAGGTGCGCGAAATAAGTAAGTGGTACACCTTATTTTGTTTCGTAGCCAAGTAGAAATAAATTATTTATGTTCAAATTAATTTTTTATTTAAACTTCTTAACAAAACAAATAACAATAAAAAAAAAATTTGAAAATCCTTTCATAGGAATTTATAAAAATTAAATAAAAATCCTTCAGAGCGAAATAAGTAAGTGGAAAATTGTGTCACAAAAACTGTTAAATATGGCCTCCTTTGTTATTAAGGACTTTTAAAATCCGGTTTGGCATTGAGTTTATTAAATTTTGAAGCAGGGATTTGTCTATCTTGACCCAATCAGTCATTATAGAGTCTTTTAAATCCTTCAGGGTATTAAATTGCCTCCCATTTCTGTACACCCCTTGGGAAAGTATGCCCCAAAGGTTTTCAATCGAATTAAGATCCGGACTTTTTGCTGGCCACGACAATATTGGTATGTTTCGAGTGTCAAAAAACTCTTTGGTCTCACGGGGAACATGTATTGGTGCGATATCCTGTTGAAAAACGCAGGAGTCACCAACATTTTGCTCACCAAATTCTATAAGAACATCGTCTAGTAGATAGATATAGTCCTTAGAGTTCATTTTACTGGTCACAAAGCATATTGGACTCTTTTCAACGAAGCCAAAAGCAGCCCATACCATCAGTGACCCTCCTTGAAAATTCCGAGATACCTTTACTTGTTTTTCTGTTCTTATGTCATGATAATAATACAAGTAACTATCAGGACCATCAAGATTAAATTTTTTTTCGTCACTAAAAATGATATTTTGCCACTCTATGTCCCAAAATTTGTGCATCTCAGCAAAATGCAAACGTGCTGCCTTATGGCGTGGAAGAAGCTGACATTTGCGAAGTTTTTTTTCATATGAGACGAATTCATTGGCCTTCAAAATTTGTTGCACACGTCTCTTTGAAATAGGAAGATCCAATTCTGAACAAATTTGGGATGAACTTTTGTTGTCCTTGATCGCTAGATTTTTTATTCTCCGTCCATGATTTTCGGGATCATTTAGAAACTTTTGTATAGTAGTCTTGCTCCTTTGTATTTTACGAGCAATTTTACGTACGGACATACACATTTCATTGCACACGGATATTGTTATCCGCTCCTCATCGGTAAGAAAGTGGTTTCGAGACATTTTTATAATATAACGCTTTAAGAAACAATTTTTTTTTTTTAAATTTCTTCAAAACTTATTTGTTATTAATAAATTAACGAAAAAATCTGCTAACTACGCAATTTAAATTATGCGTATCACTGCAACACGTGTTTGTTGTCGCAAAAACTAAACTGTACCACTTACTTATTTCGCTCTACAAGCCAATGTGTTGAAGCTTTTAACAAAAGTAACGGGACATAAAAGCTCACAGAGCAATAAGTTCTTGATCAATGTTAGGCTAAAGAAAGCTTTGAAATATAAATGAAAGTTGGACATCATAGGATGTATAGAAAAGCTTTAACAGGCCCTAAAGAAAGTGTACCACTTATTTATTTCGCGCACCTTATTTGGCCCATTCGCGTTGACATCTGACCCTGTTTCAACGTTACTAATAATATTATGCTGAATGATCAAAATCGAAAGAAACCTTCAAAATCTATGAGATTTCCGATTTCGTACACCCTCTCCAACGCAATAAATCATTAAAATTTGTACTTTCCCAAGCCGAGATACAAAAACCACCAACACTTGAGGGCACTGAAAAACCTCAAGATACGCAATTAAACGAGGTATTTTGGAGATCTGATGTGCTGGGGATTTTTTGACCTCAGATTCGGATTCAGCAACACCAAAAACATATAAAAAATAAGTTAAGTTATTAAGCAGCATTTCGTACACTTCAAAGACGAAACTGTGTGTGAAAGAGGAAGCAAAAAAAGAAAGGGACAGCTGAGGTGGGCACATAGCTTTAGCCTGTAATAAATTAACTGCTTTAAGGATTTCCTTGCTTAAGGCTTTGAAGTTTTGTGTTGGTTCCACGAATACTTTTGATGAGATGCGGATGAAGAAACTCTAATGGCAACTGAGTTTCATTTATGAGTGACTAGCTGTGTGTGTGCGTGAGTGTGTTTGTGTAAATAGGTGTATTATGATGTATATGTACAAAGTATAATAATATCATAAAAGCAATAAATAAGTAGCAAAAGTTTTTGTTTCGTGAAGTGAACTGAAGTAGAGCTTTAATTTGGAATTATATTAATTAGCTTTTTTCTCGTTGCTATGGTTCTACTGGTAAAAATTTGACTGACAGTTTTTTTTTTCAAAAAAACTTTTTGCAAAAGTGTCATTTGATTGTTTGCTGGCAGTTCTGACATTAAATAGTTAAAGTTTTGCATTTATCCTAAAGAAAGCTAATTATGAATGAATTTTCTTTTATAAATATTTATTTTTATCAATTGCATATCTATTATTTAATAAAATTGAAAAAAAAATTCGACGGGTCACTGGAGGTAACCCATCTCAAGGCCGAATTTTTTGCCTCTTCTAAATGCATCAAAACTATCGTTACATTTTATTTAAAAAGTCGATGAGTGAAAAAAAAATTTCATAAAATAAATATTTTGACATTACGAAAAATTGGATCTAAATACAATTTGTTGCATTATTTTGTAGGCTGTGTTATCAGAAGTCATCCTTGCATTATTTTTTCGAAAATGAGGCTCAAAGAGCAGTTTTGGTCTATGATCCTTACCGAAACGGTCAGCGCTTTTGGGAAAATTCGGATTCCGAAAAGTAGTCTTTGCAGACTGGATTGTAAAGCAATTTACTTGCGGCAACAGAAGCGTATCAAAAAATATAGAATTTTTTCATTATATCGAAAAGAATATACATTAAAATACCTCAAGCCAAAAAACGTTAACTCTTGTGTAGTATTATATTTTTTATTTTTATTTTATTTTATTTATGCCAAAAATTTTGAGACTTAAGAAAAAATATTACGTATACGCCATGAAGCCTTATGTGAGCTGTTAAGGCAGTCGTGTTCGGTTTAATTAAAATTGTAGTACTGATATCATGCGTGTTATTAACATAAAATGCATTGGAGAACCTGATCTCGATTATCTTCAGGCTTATTGCCTATCGCAACAGCTTCGCAAGGAGACTTAGAAGAACGGTCCCAGTAATAAGACGGAAGAAGAGATACTCGAACTATCTCCTGCTTGTACAATATTTCAACCTTAGTTTAGATTAGGTTATATCGGCAGCTGGAACTTGGCGTCCCAATTTACTTAGGCCACGAATTGGCCCATTGTGTTACCACCCTTCCCCCACTCAGGAGGTATCCTATATGATTTAAAAGTCACATCCATCCTCGAGAACCTTTTTGGACTCTTTTCAGAGAGCTCCGATAAGTCAGTAAATAAGTATGACTTTAAAAAGCGCTACCTTATTCTGCACAGTCCAGGGCAGTAGCAGAAAAGGTGCTCCACGGTCTCTGGCTCCTACTCATCACCGCAGCTTCTGCTGAAATCATAATTTGGAGCATGTCCAGTAATAGCTCGGATTACAGTCGAGCATTGAGCTCTATTAAGACAACACAGTTTCGTTGTTCCTTTCTTGCAAAAAGTCGGTCATTTTTACTGTTATATCCTGCATGTGTTCGATGGCCAATTCCACATAAGGTTTGCTGTAAGGGCAAAGTGGTTTCGTACCCTCAGTCCACAGCTAGCCATAGGTATACCCAGGCTCTCCATTTTCTGAAGGAGGATGCTGGTAGTTCCTTGTCTAGCCAGTTCATCCGCGATACAATTTCGCTCGATATCCCTATGTCCTCGGACCCAAATGAGGTTGATTGAAAACTGCTGGGCCATCTCCTCAAGAGGCGAGCGAAAGTTTTAAACTGACTTAATGTAAACTTAATCAACCTTAATTTAAAATGAATTTTGAAATAAAAAAAATTAAGAAAATACCATTGCAATCTACAATTTTGAGACTTATAATTAAAGTTACGTATACGAAATGTAGCCTTATATCATCAAATCAAACTATGATTTTTTTTTTCAAAAAGCTGCCAATATAGGTTGGAGACCCCAGCGCAAAACCTATCATCATTTTGTTGACCAGACTCCCAAAATTTGAGTTAGATGAAGATTGTAAATTACCGATTTCCATTCTGCTTTGTTTTTTTGGTGGAAGCAGCAAAACTCTGGACTAGAAACTTACTGCGGTATTCTACTGCAAATAGAATTGACACTATTGGCATCTTATGAAACGGAACAAGCTCTATTTTTGCTGCAAACCGGCGAAGGCTCCAAATCATACAAAATAAGGAGCTCCGCCTTATTTCTTGATGCAAATGTTACGTCAGTAAAAACAATTATGCCTTTAAAGAAAGTCTAACAATATTGACGACCTCATTCGGGTTTTCAGTAACAACATTCAATTTGGCATTTTATAATCTGGACTCTGCTGCTAGGATTCACGATTGTTTAAGTGTTTCCTTCAAGCCCCAGTAGCTAAGATCAATATAAATCAAATAAATTAAAGCTGCTGTTTCGTGGTTTGCTTTACTATGCCTTCAAGCAAAAGTATGCTACATTTATATAAATCAATTGAATTAAATCGTTTCGCCATAAAAATCAGTTAACATGTCTTGCCCGAATATTGTATGTAAATAAATCTCTTTCGAATCAATAACCAAAGGCACATATTATTGCCGGAATGTCATAATGCGCAGTTGGCGCCCAAATTGGGGCGCAGCAATGAATGCCACTAAGCGGATATTTCTCATGCTAGTAGTTTGTAGGTGTTAATGACGCCTTTGCGTGCTTGAAGATTTTAAGCTTGTTTTAGTTAGAATAAGTTAGTAGCTGCCAGCATATAGTTAGTCGTTCATAAATAATAACATACTCACTCTTTTTTTAAGACATATTTGTGTACATCATGTCATTATTCATTTCGGATAGCATGATTCCCTTAATGTATAACTTCCGTAATTTGTGTAAGCAATTGTGATTTGTGACAAGCGAATTTGTCAGTTGGCTTGTTTGTTTACTGTGAGGACGATATAGACAACAAAAAAAACAACTCAGTTAACAAAGAGTGCACAGTCCGGACAATTAAGGGGTACACAATGGCTTATTATGACGTAGTAGAAATAGAAATAAAAAATAGCACGCAACAGAAAACGTTAAAAGTAATAGAGGCGAACTTTTTAGTATGGCACACAGTGCGAGCGGAAATGCTTTCATTATGAGCGACCACAAAAGCATTTCCGCTTTGTGACACAATTACAAAAACAAGTGCAACAGTGAGTGAATGTGTTTGGGTGTGTGAATGTGACTTTTTAGTTGAGATCTGCTTTCTGTGCACTTAATATTTTTTATAAAAAGTCGTTCTTCCATTTTGCAGAGCTTTAGCGTCTGGGCGTAAAGTTTTCTTTTTCAATAAAAACAAAACCTGAAAAATTTTTTTTTCATAATCTTTTACTAAAAGTTCCAAATGTTTTTTTTTTGTTTTTCTACAAATCATTCAATAAGTAAATTTTTACAAAATAATTAAAGGCTTGTATGATCTTCCTACAGTGTTAATATATATAATGAGCATTGTAAAAATAAATATACCTAATTATACAATATATGTGCGAAAATAAGTGAAGCTGACCATTTTTTAAGTCGATCTTTTCGATTAGTAAATATTTATATTGTTTTTAAAATTCCGATTGTTTATCGAGTTATCCATAGCTTAAGCTAAGGTACGCTTTTCTTTGAAAACCACATATCTCAAGGGAATAAAGTTGTCTAAAAATATATTTTTTCCAATAAAATATTAGGGATTTACTTTAAATAAAATATTGTGTTTTTTCAAATTGAATTTATTATTTTATTTATTATTATTTTTGAGAAAACTTGTAACGTGTAAATTTAAAAATTAAAAACTAAAATTGTTTTTTAGGACTTTTTTATTTTTTTATTTAAAATTTAGAATAATCTGAAAATAAGAATGATCATACATATGTTGATTTTCAAAATGTTTGAAAGTATCACTTGTATTATAATCTCTTCTAATACAAAAGTAAATGGAAAAAGTAGGAAGCCGGTTATTATTATCCCTTCAGTCGGTCAGTATAGCTAAGTAGATAGCATTTTGTGGTTACATACTTCATTTTTAATACTTCAAGAATCATGGCGAGTAGCCTCTGATTTCGTATTCTAGTTATTAAGAAAGCAATTAATTTTATGTATTCGTTATAGTGCCCAAGTATATAAATGTGCCGTTTATATAATATTTAGAACTCTTTCGATGGAAATATAAGCTCAGACTTATAGCTGGGATAACCAAACTTGACTTTCAAACTTCTTATGTGAAGAGCCAGAACAAAATGTTGTTCCTTCTTCCTTTCGTTCTCCCCCAAATAATTTGAAATTACTATATTCTCTAACATTTGACATTTTGCAATTTTAAATTTTCAGAACTAAAAAATTCTTTTAATTGATACCAAATATCATTATATTCTGACCATAAATATTGGAGATAATCGCAATATAGTATAGTAGAGATCAAGGAAGTTCGCATCGCCTGGCAAAATCATATAAAAGGCTAGCTGAGTTGGTAGAGCGGTGGTTTCAAAACTGAACGGCCCAACGTCTAGAGACCAAGGTTCGATTCCCAGTAGAGTCAAAAATTTATTTTTTTAATTTGGATTTAAATTTTTTTTATAGTTTCCTTCTCTTGCATGCATATTCATTACAAATGCAGATACTAAATTGCCTTACTAGCGGTCGTCTACGCTCGACTTAAATGTTCGCCATTTTTTAAAATGGTTAAAAAAAATTAAGAAAGAAAACTGAAATATTTTTGAGTATAACAGTTTTTAGCGCCATTTGAAATTCCAATATGGCGTCCTTGAATAAAAGTAGGACTAACTCTTTGTCATTTATGAACTAATGAAACTAAAAAAATTTCAACTTTTTTCTAAGTAAGAGCTCTTAACTGAATGTAAGATAACATTTTATTTTTTTTTATCTTATACAGCTTGTATTTCAAACCTGGGCCATATATACAAACTTTGTGAATAGGAACGCCAACACAGCTGTGATAAATATATATTTAATATGCTTTTATGGAAATTTTCGAATTTAGCATGAGATAAGATAATTAAAAATTGATTAAGTTACAACGGAGCTGCATTTTACTCTACTGAAATCAAGGAATTAGCAATGTAGTTTATAATTACATTTATCAATTAATTAATGGGCCCAATTAGTTAATGGTTTTCTTAGTATAGAATATGTCGCGCTATGAAATCTGAACTGTTGTCAGGGCTCATTTATTTGCCTTCCTCATTGCTCTTATGTTAAGCACCAATATTTTAGTTGACATTTATTAACAATATTGATAAGAATTGGACATTGGACGATTAGTTTTATTTTTGGAACTATTCTTAAATTATAGTGAATATTCAATACAGTGCACAATGGGCTAAATTGCCAAATATTATGAGAAAAGTATAGAGCTGAAAATTAAAGAGCTGCAAATAAGAGGATTTGATAATAATAGTAAGCATAACATTTGCACTAAATTGTAATATAGGGCTCAAGTGACATAACATTGCGTATACGTAACTCTATTAAAGTGTCATTATTTTTAATTGCTTTTTTCGTTTATTTTTTTTTATTTATTTAAACAATAATATGAAACCTGTTTTCAACTACCTAGAGCAGGCAAAAATAAGCTTATTTTTTTCTAAAACATATGTATTTATATATATAGTATATGATTGCTCTAGAACATTTTTCTCAATACAAACGACTTTTGTGTGCTTTTTAAAAGCGGTTTTCTTATTCCTCGACGAAATCGCGTATTTTTGTTGAGAGTGTTGAAAGTTTTTAAAAATTCGTTTGCTTAGAAAAAACACATTTCTTTACTCCCTTGAATCTCTCAAATAAACTTTGTTGTTAGCGTTTGAAAATCGACTAAAATCTCGCCGAAAATGAATAACGCAACCCAAGAGGTTTGCATGAAACAACAATTCCCTGGAATCCTGTGCTGATGAATTGATTTTTTGTTTGCATGAACTGAGAATAGGCTCCTTGTATCTCTCGGTTATGAATAAATTTTCTTACTTCCAATCCCCCGAGTCAAACTTCAGCAATCATCCAAGTTACTGTTACAACAACATCTCATAAAGTTTTTACCAAAACCAGCATTGCCTGGCAGCCTGGAAAACCAATATACAGGAACCTCTATTACATGGATCTGCAGCATACTCCACTAAACCCTAGAGTAATACAATTATTTATGCTTTAATTCATTTTATTGCGATTATTCATTTGGAGATTACATAAAATAACACATCTTTGTGAACTTCCTTGAGCTTGGCATTATCTGCGCTTTCTTTTTGCACTTTTGTTTTGCTCCTTGGTAAAATCAAATCAAGGTAATTTAGCGTAAAAGACAAAAAGCCATTATTTTCATTTGCATGCTGCGTGTAAGGACCGGCTGACTAACTCCGACTGCCTGCTCCTGATGGCTCCTGTTTCTGAGGACTCGCGTATGTACCTGTGTGTGTTTGTATGTGTGTGCAAGTATGCGTGTCTTTTCGCATTTTTCGGCAAGTCATTTTGCTCATTTAAAGTCAAATGATGTTGGCGTGTTCAACTTGTCATTGGCTGTCAAGAAAAAGTGTCTAATACATATTTATAAAGTAATATTTTTACTATGCATAAGAACCACTCTACCTTGACTTTACCTGGCTTAACTTTTAGGCTTGCATATTATGTATTTGGTGTATATATATGCATATTATGTATATTGAGTCTATAGTCAATAAACGACAGGCCAAAACAAAAATTGCTTAAGTTAAAGTCGGGCGTGACTGACTTTGATGTGTCTGTTAATCCGACAGTGGTATACCCTGAATTCCTTTTCTCCCAAATAAACATAAAGCCCCCCACACAGTAAAGTAGGAATTGGCTTAATGTAGCCCGAATCGAAAAAATCTGATAATCAGTTCGCAATTGGAAATTTTTAGCAATCACGATTATCGAAAAGTAATCATCGTCTTTTTCATTAGGCTCACATCACCTCTAATAGTAATTATATATTCATAAATATTCCTACATAGATAAAAAAAGAATCGGAACCAAGGCGAGAGATGAGCTGTAGGAAAATAGGCGATAATGACGTGATTTTTGTATCATCCCAAACATTAAGAGAGGACCAAAAAAGTCAGCAAACTGTAAGCTAGCAAAAATCGTTAAAGGAACTTCTTATTTAATTTGTGACTAAATTTCTTTTTTTTTTTAATCCAAGTTGTCAATAGGGCTCTTTAAAAAAAACATTTTTTTTAACTAATACATGTTCTTAAAAAAAATAAATTTTTCTTATATTTTTAAGTATGTTTCTACAAAAATTGTTATTGACATATAATACAATCATAACTTGTTTTTTTTTAATATATTCCCATTTATATTTACAATTAAGTAATATACTTAAGAAAAAATAATTTCATTTTATATAATTATTAATTCATTTTTTTTTTAACTGTATGAATAATTCTTTTAATTAATTTTTGTTAGTAAAGACACATTTTAAAATATATGTCAACCCACTTAGTCACTGTTATAATTTTTAGTATTGGTTGGATCTTAGATCAATTTTGTATTAGAAAAAAATAAATCAATTTGAAATATGTCAACCCTGCCTACCTTAAATAATATATTTGGTATTTGCTGAAATTTGAACCAATTGTGTGTCTGAAGTAATAAAAAAAATATGATTGTGTTTATTGCCAGTGAATTGAAAAGTTTTTAAACCGTTTTTTTTTTAATTATTATTATTTTATTGATTTTTTGTTTAGCTTATAAATCTAACATTAACGTAACCATTATGTGTGCATTTTTTATTTGTTTAGTTATTCTATTTACAACAACAACAAAAATACAATAAAATAAGACAACATATGAAGGCACCAAAATAAACGAGAAATAGTTTGCCACTAAATTCGACAAGCTTAATCTTCTAGAAACTATGCTCAAACTTGGTAACCCTAGTACATGCACTCACGCAAATCTCAACATTTATCAGCTATTCATGCTGTTCAATAGTATCGAACATGCTGCCTTCTTCTTGTCACATACATTAGGACAAACCAAATATAACTCTTTACACCAAGAGTATAGCGCATAAAAGGGAAGAGGAAAAAAATACGTGAGACGCGTGAGCAAGCAGAAACAGCCCCAAACTGCAGGTGAGAGCGCCACCTAGCGTCACAAGTTCAAAGTGCCGCATTGTTTTTTCTTTTTGTTGTGTGTATTTTGTGTAGTGTGCTTCTGGGCGCTGCATTATGTTTGCTTTTACTTTCTCTTTTATTCACGTTTCGCTTTTACTGTGTACACTTTAGCACGCACACTTACACGAACATACACATACATACAATTAAGAGAAAGGGAGCAAAACAAAATGTGCAAAAAAAAGTTTTCTTTCTTTTTTTTTGCCTTTTAATTTGAACAATTTGTTTTTGTGTATTTTCGCGCGACTTGTTTTAATGACATTTGGCTTTAAAATGCGAGCTCACTCTCTTGCTCTTTCCGCTTACTCTTTATCACACTCTCTTTCGCTTTGTCTATGTGTGTGTGTTTGTGAGCTTAAATTACTGTTGGCCGTTTGAATTTAAATAAATATGCGGAGAATTTCTTCAAGTCTTTAAATGCCTCTGCCAAGCTCTTAACCTTATCATTATGTACGCCCGTCCCTATTGCCCGCCCCACTTCTTGTATATTCAAGACATTTCGCAGCCAACTTTACTCAATTTGCCATTGCTCATATATTGTGACGCCTCGCACAGTGGGCGAAAGTTCATATTTAGCTAAACTTTGTTCATAATTGTAATATAGTAGTTATGTCTTAAAGTTCGGTACGTGTTGGCAACTTTAAGCAAAGTTCTAAGATTTATGTATGTGAAACTTAATACATAATAAAAATATTCATATTTTGAAAAAAATAAACATTTTGTTGTTTATTAGGCTCACATATGCGACATACCAAATTTAATGGCTCTGTCTTATATGTGTTTGGTCATTAAAAAATAACATTAGATAAAAAGCCACAATATTTTAAAGAAGAGGGAGTTTGAAATTACTACATATTTGTTTATATCTTTTATATATATATGTATTATAGTTATTTGTTCCGAATCAAGAGCGCTTGGTTTTGTAGTGTATCGAAGTTATATTATGTTGGGAACAGGTACTTTTGTCAGCTTGAATCAACAAATAACTCACATATTTTTTATGTTCCTAGATTTCATGGACTTCGATACCTACGTTATCATTAGTATGGACGGTTAACCCGAAGTGGGTCAAACTTTATCAATGCATACATCCGTGATACCCATCCCATGGGTAAAAAAATTCAGTTCTTCTTTGGATGTCTATTTCAAGAAAAAAATTAAGTTTCAAATTTTCGATTTTCAAACAAGAACCCTATGTTGTGAGTATCAAAGTTTTTAGGACCCAATTCAATAGTCGATGTTTTAGTAATGAAAGCTGGATTAGAGCATGGTTCAACAAGCACACAGGGTTCAGAGGATCAGGAAATTGTACCCAAAATTTCGTTTTTCTTTTCTTTCTACCTGGCCTAAAAAGTCAAATTTAAAAAAAAAATACAATTAAAACAATTTTTTCTAAATTGTATATTATTATTTTTGCCGCTTTATTTATTTGTAAATATTGGACTTAAAAAAAAATTTAATTTTAAATGCAAAAAAAATAAATTCATTTTTTTTTAAATGCAAAAATTTTAAATTGTGTTTTAACTAAAAAAAAAAATATTTAATTGTAAATGTTTTTTTTTTAATTGTAACTACATTAATTTTATTATTCATAATTTTACTATTTTTTTAATTGTTAAAAAAAAAATAAAAATTTTAATTGTAAACTGTAAACACATTTTTTTTTTTTAATTTTCTTTATTTATTCATCCTTTGTCCCATTGTTACAGTCGTTTTATTAGACTGCATTAACTCCTTGCTTGAAAATTCGTATAAAAAAAAAAAAAGATTCCTACGGCTTTGCAGGAACCTGTTGTCAAATGTATTTTTAATGAATTTACGATTGTGTTTGTTTTAGTCAAGTTTTTTGTTGTTATTGCTGTCAATTTAAATGAGTTAGGCGGCCCAAGTTCATAAATTTCATAGGCCACAAAAACAGCAACAATGTATTTGGTAGTCAGCAAGCAAGTCAATGAATAAATGAAATGTCATAAATAATTAAGGCTAATATAAATTCACTTGGCCTTAGATAAGAGAGCAGAGACGTAGATAGGGGGGAGAGATTACTAGAAATAAGGAATCTTTTTTATTTTTTTGTTTTAGTAATATGTGAATTTTTGGTAAACATATTTAATAAATAACGAACTATTGGACTTTCAAATTTAATTTAAATGTTCCCATTCAAAGAAACCGGAAATAATTTGCTCTACCGTACTTTAGATGTTGACCAAAACATAGCAAAATAGAATCCGATGACAACAAGCCTGTAAAGTGAAATATTATAAAATTTTTTTGGAGAAGAGCTGTTGAATTGATGTATAGATTATAAAATTTAAAAAAACTTTGATACAGATAGGTCTTATAGTCTCAGAGATGTAGGTATTCATTCGGAAATGCTGAACGGAACTGATCATTCTTCTTTTGCATTTATAATAACATTAATTTTTAAAATGTATAGTCCATATAAACTTGGACCTTGTGCTTCCGTTGGACTTCAATTTCATAATCATATATGCTGTATAGCCATTAAAAGGTTTCTCTCATACATATATTAAGCGTTGATCTATTGATCTAAGCCCATGCATTTGAAGTTCTTGAAACTTTATTTATCATGACGGTGATAGTCAGTACAAAAGCAACTGATTGTTTTTGGATTTTCTGACAGATTTCTTGAAAATTGCGGTCCCTAAACAACCTGCACAGAACATGCAACTTCGGGATGTCAATCAAAAGGTTGAAAAAAAGCTTTACAAACCTGGTATACTATACGATTCACTAAAGGGACCCCAAAGACGTAATAAATAAAAAATATACTTTTTTTTTATATTTTATTTTCGAAGTAATCAAAAATAAATTTATTTTTATGAATTACACTGCTCTAGTAGGTAGCATCGCTTATACAGCACGGGCAGTCATATTTGAAAGCTGGGAGAAAACTTATCTCAAGGCCAATTCTTGGCCCTCTTCAAGAAAGGACTCCTCGTACGAATTATGGTGAGTTATGCTTTTAAGCTTCTTCTTTTAAGCCTCTCGATTAATCCTATTTCGGTGTCTTAGTAGCCGTTTATTATATTTATTATAGTATGTTTGTTTATTTGAAGGTCTACGGCCTCCATTTTGAGATCATGGGGCAAGGTCGATTTTCTAAGGTATCATTCGCAACAAGGGAAACAAGGGAAGCACCTGCATACGTAATTGATTTGTGCTAGCCACCATGCCCTACATCTGGTAGGCGTATCTCCCAGGTAGCGTTGTGCGACCTGACTGCATTTGTTTAGGAGCCAGTAGGTACATTTTAACCATTTGTAGCCGGCAGCTTTTTGATTTTTGTCTATATGTGGTCTGAAAGTAAGCCGTCTATCTAGCATGACCCCAATGTGTTTGGCTTCCTTTTGCAGCATGAGAGGCTGGCTGCCCAACCATACAATGCCCAGCACCTAGATTGGTTCAGAGCAATATTCCATTTGCGAGACCAGCTCTCAAGAATGTGGGTGAATCCCTACACTTCCTCTGCTGAGAAAAAAAATTAACATGCTACGATTTGATTTTTTTGCATTAACTCAAGTTCAGAACTATTTATTCAACTAACCTTCTTAATGAAGTTGGTTTTTTTTCGCGACCTCCAAAAGAATTTTTGTATCAAATTTTTCTTTGCATGATTCATTGCCTATCTTTGGTCAAACTACAGAAATTAATTTGGGTATTCACGCTGATTTCAGGAGTTGAGGACTATTGCAACAACAAAATGCACAGAGTTAAGCTAAGGAGAAAATGTTGTAAAATACGTTGTTTGCGGCTTTTCTTAAACTTGTGTTTTTTAGACATTATGTGGTATAAAAAGAGGTAAAATAAAATAAACAGTTTAATACCAAACAGGCAATTAAACAAATAAATTTTTTACATAAAGTAAAACCGCAAAATCGTAGAGTGTGAACAAAATAAGGAAAGAAGAAGCACAGAATTGTGATAAACTAACAAAAAGGGCGTTCACGCCTTAGCAAGTTGAGTTTTTGTGCAACCATCCAACTCCCAAACTTAACATTAAGCGTAAGTACCCTAAATAAAATTTCCTCTCTTTCAAAACGTCTTTGAATTCTATAATTTTAATGTTTTTATTATTGTTGTTATTATTAAAATATTTTTAGTCATCTGGATTTTTTTTTTGTAAATCATTTTCTCTGGCGTTGATGTGTGTCGCTGCATGGCGTCAAAAGTTCAACCAGACTCGCATTAGTTCATAGACGTTTTTAGTTAATATATTAATTATCTTAAACTCTACAGTCATCTTAAATAAATAAAAAAAGTTATATTTGCCTTGTTTTTCATACAATAAAAAAAATTGTATGCTGGAAAATAAACAAAAGTAATATTTAATCTAATCCCCCATTACAAAAACAATCTATGCTACTGTACAAAAAAACACAGATTAAGCTGATGAGCAAAAGAAAGCTTTAGGGGATGTACCCAGGAATCACAAGACATTAGTATGCTGCGTCCGGAAATGGACAACTTACCTTCATATTTGGCATACTAAATGCTTTTCTCCAGCTTTACGCTTTTCGCTGTCTTTTCTCTCTCTCCTGATAAATGCATGTCAAATAAATTAAATAAAGCTGACCAAAAGCGGCTTGGCCTTAAAGACCGGGCTTTAATAAATATGACAATTATTATTAGTAGCTTGTTTGCTTCATTTATTATTTCAAGTATATTCATTTTTTTTTTTTTTATATTTTTACATATACATAATTTATTTTTTTGACGTATTTGATAGGCTCTTTCAGCTTTTGCTTTAAATACATAATACATTTTTTTTTTGTTCGTTTTAGTTAAGTTTAAGTTAATTTTATTAATACTTAATACATTTTGAACGTTACTCGTTCCATTTATTTGCTTTAATTAATACTAGAACATTTATAGATACTGCAATATCGACAATTTCTTTAAATATATGCGGCTTAGTAGGCCCTTTTGGTATATTATATATTATTAGTTTTTCATGTTTTTTCATAAAATAGAGTTTTAATAGTTTATGCTTCCATGGAACCATGCATGTTCCAAAAATTTTTACTATGCCTTAATTAAACAATTTAATTACACATTTTATAGTATTTACTTTTCATTTAGCACAAAAACAACATTTTCCAGCGAGTTTTTCACGCTTGGAAAACTCTATGAACATAGGATAAAAACAACAAACTACTAATGTCTATATGAACAGAACGTGTTGGGAAATTTGATATGAATTTAGTTCGTGCAATTTTTTTTTTATATTCAGTAAAGTTCAGCAATTAATTTTTTTTTTTTTGTAAGTTTTGTTTGAACTTAAAAACAACTAAACCAAATGGAAGTATTTATTTGGCCATTTCAGTGTTAAAAGTCTTAAAAGTGTTGGAAAAGAGGTTTGGCTAGTTGCTGCTTAGGTGACATGTTAGCAACAGCAGCAGCTTGAGATCGGGGGGGCTCATAGTCTTGGGCTCAGGATGTTGTTGAAACCAAGGACTAGCTAAAAGTTCTTATGCAAGTTGGCAGCACCAAGTGTATTAAATTTTGTATTGCGTCCAAACTTGTTTAGCTTTGTTTTCTTTTCAGATTTTTTAAGATATCAATAACTGTCAAGCAAAAGTGTTGCTAACATGTTGCACGTAAGATTCAACAAATTTTGTGGTATTTTCTAATGGAAAAACTTTTCTTTTTTAACAAACCCACACAAACATACCCAAAGAAAACACACACACATACATATAAACATGCATCTTTCAAAAAAAAAAGGCCTTGACTGACAGCATCATATACATTTATGAGCAAACATATGACAGTTTGGAACACTCTAAGCTTTTGTTCGCTGACGATAATAAATATGTTGTTAATATTGATTGCTACTGTGTGATTTTTTATATGTGGGTCAAAATATGTGAAGCGGCATACTTTTTTAAATCGAAGTCTACGATTTTGTTAATTTTAAAGTAGTGGATGGAGTTAGTAGCATATGTTCACATTGTAATAGAGTTTGCGCAAAATCACGATTATTCAGCGAGTTATCGATAACTGAGTATATTGTAGACTTTTCTTTGACTAGTCATAGCTCGAAAAAGAATAAGAACATTTAAATAATGTCATTTAAAAAAGTTATGGTATTTTTGAATAATTAAGAAAAAAGAACTTGAAAACTTAAAAAATTAAAAAATTTGGAAAATTTAAATATATAAAAATTTAAAACACTAAAAAAGTTAAAAAATGTGGAAAAATTAAAAAAAATTTAAATAATTTAAAAAAATTTAAAAATTTAAAAATATTGAAAAATTGTAATATTCTATATTCAATAAAATGGTCTTAGCTTGTTATCTTTCCATGTCTATATATGCTAAGTTTTATGTAACCCGATAAAATATGTGAATTTTATAAAAAAATTTCTTTCGATAACTCGATAAATAATCATAGTTCTGTAAAAAAAAAATTAACAGGTTAATATTAGCCAGTACCTCTGTCACAAATTATCAAAATCGAAGAGAACGATTTTAAACGAATATGCCCAGCTTCACTTATTCTTGCCCATTTATTTTTGGGTCTGTCTGCGTGTGTGGTTTTGTATAAACTAAAATCTTTATGTTTGGTTTTTATTGGCTGCATTTTGGGCAACAATTTTTTTGACAGCATTTTTTTCGGCTCTCAAAGCATGCCAGATGTTACCCAAGCTGATTTATTTTAGCGCTCCTTTTCTTAGTTTTTTTTTTCTTCTTTATAATTTAGGCGCTTTAGTTTTTTAAGAGTTTTACTATTTTTTTTTTCGATAATATTTTTGGACTTTTTTTTTTTGCTACTGCAGCTAGTTATGTTTTACATAAATGCTCTACAAAGCACAAAAATTGCATTTATTTGTTTCAGATTTAGTATTTTTATTTTTTTTTTTTTTTGTCATCTGTTTAAGTATTTTGTAACCCGTATTTAAATTCTGTTTAGTACTTTAAATTTTTTGCTGTTGCTGTGATTGATTTGCTTTACAAATATAAGTTGCACATAGTTTGACTATATCATTTTTTTTTTGCTATAATTTTTTTATATATATACCATACCATATATCGAATTTACGTATTTGTCTATTATGTTGGTTTTGTGTTTGTTTGTTCTGTTTTGTTTCAAGCCGTTTTTTTTTATATTTGTGTATCTAGCCCATGAAATATGTTTGCATATTTGCTCTGTAACTCAATTCCAGAGCTATAAAATCTACAAAATATACATGAAAGATACAAAGGGGCAAAATTACATTTGGCTGCTCGTAAATCCATTGCTCATTCATCAAGAGCATCACGTATTTGTTTTTGTTATTTTTTTCTAAAACTTTTATTATACAATACTGTCTGTAGTATCTGCTTTTGGTTTTTGGCTTTAAATCGTTTGCACAAATTGTTTTGTTTAATTGTTTTTGCTAAATTGGGCAATTTGGGTGCTTTAAGAAACCTTTGGAAATTAATTTCAAACAATTTAAATGAAATTATTTTGCATTTAATTAAGCTAAGTTGTTGTTGTAGTAGTATTTAATGTGTTCCCATTGTAAGTAATTGGTGGGTAGGTATTAGTTAAGAAGAGGTCTAAGAACTCGAACCTACTAAAGAGACTAGTTTAATGATGGTCCAACAATGCTTTTTGGTAAGCCAGTGAAATAATGATTTAAAGTTTTAACAATTTTTGATGTTTGTTTTTCAAAAAGCAAAGAAACGACTTTAATTATGAAAGTTATTTGTAAATAACTTGCTAAACATAGTTAACTATTTAAGTGTTTTGCATATAATTTTAACCAAGACTGCAAAGGCGTAACTGGGTTGTCAGAACAATTTGCTGTAACCCTAGATGTTTCTGTTCTTAAACTTCGTTGAATCGAAATCTCTCGATTTTAAAATAAATCGAATAACTTTGTCTCATGAGTATGCTCATTTTATATTAATACAAGAGGCACAAAGGTTAATTTTGTGCTTAACGAACCCGCTCTTTCTACTTGTGCCTCGTTGTAGCTGTGACGTCACAACGCTTGAATGTCGCAAAAATCTCCCACATATTACATTGCTTATCAAATTTATTTTTAGGCTATTAAAGGAAATTTAATTCCGCAAACCATTAGAAATGCTTAAAAATGTTGGAATGGAGCCCTCAAACATTTTGGCTGATTAGATTTATAAATAACATTTTTGTAAAGAAAATATATATTTTAAGCAAATTATTAATACATTTTGTGAATACTGAAGGCGAATGTCTTAAACATGACTTCAGACATTAAAATGTTTTTCAATTAAGAAATAAGTTCTCTTAATCGAATAAAAAAAATCTATTGAAAGACTTTTTATTGAAATACAAGGCAGGTGTATAATTTTGGCTACTGTCTCCATAAACATATATGTATTTATTGACCTAAGCACCTTTGCTGTAGTATTAGAGAGGTCCACAAAAAATAATTTTTGTGAATCCGTCTCCGAGCTCCAAAAAACATCAAACCCAAAAGTTCTGAGATATTCTGCAAAAATCCCCTAAAACGAGGTATTTTGGAGGCTATCTAAGAAACCTAGTGTGCTTGCATTTTTTGAACTTGTTATTATCTTAGTTCGAAATTTTTGTTTTCGAAAGAAAAACACGAAAAGTCGCTCCATTTTTATTTTAGCTGTGACACTGTCATGCCGAATATTTATGTTAGTCTTTTGTTTCATTTGCTTTATAAATCTTATGAAAAAGATTTCCATAAAACACACTATATTTTCTTCAGTGCAAAATTTTTCTAGTCTACAGTTTAAAGTAAATCAAATAAAAT
Source organism: Chymomyza fuscimana (assembly GCA_949987675.1). Taxonomy (NCBI): domain Eukaryota; kingdom Metazoa; phylum Arthropoda; class Insecta; order Diptera; family Drosophilidae; genus Chymomyza; species Chymomyza fuscimana. The sequence goes on along the minus strand of OX465088.1, from coordinate 119,818,885 downwards.
TTACATTTTTCTGTGAAAGATTTTCCAAGTAAAAGAAAAAAAATTCCACGATGTAATTAAAGTTGAAGCTTTCTTAGTATGCTTAAACTCAGAGAAATTTAGAGTATATAGTGTCGAAAAAATATAATCTCAACAAAGTTCTATTTATATTTGTAAACACATCTTGCTAAAGTTTTTTTTAAAAGATTTTTCAAGTTCTTAAAGATATTTCTTTCACATTGCTTTTAAGGTAACACTGTGGTTGTAAAAGATATTTGGCACTTTGGTAAATTTTCGTTTGTGAAAAATTCGTTTAAAAGAGATTTCTGAGAATCCTTGAATAAGGAGATTTAATCAGAACATTTTTTTTTTAAATGTATATTAATTTTTTGCCGCAACCAGAAATCTACGAAATGAAAAACTTAAATTACAATTTTGTGTTTTTATGGTTAGTCTTGGAAGAATGTAATGAAGCATCAAAAAATATTTGAAGCTTATTAGTTATCTTTTTTCGACAGATTTCAATTGAAAGCAGTTTATGTAAGTTCCTGAGATACCTTTAAAGCAGTTGGGAGTGTACCAACCTTTAACTTTTTATCGCAGCTGTGTTGCGGCAGAAAAGAGTAAAAGAGCATTGTGACGCACTATGAATTTATATTATTTTGGATTTTTTTTTTTATATTATGCAAGTTTTCCAACCATTTTTTGACCAAAAATATCATATATTAATCATTAAATGTACCTTCTCTGCTTTTATTTCCCTGTTGCATATAAATACAAATTTGGGCATTTCTCAAAAAACTAGCATATTTCTAAGATTATAAGTATAAAGCTGCAAAAAATTGCAGCAGTTAGACGAGCTGCTTTAAGGATAAGGCCACAAATTATGTAAAAAAGTCCAAAAATTTAGAAGCGATGAAAAACAACAATCTAGGGTTCAAATTGCATAATCTCCAATTTATGGCAGCAAGAAAAATATGTTTGTACTTTCTTGATTTTTTCTTTAAAATATTTAAGCTACAAATAAAGACATGCAGCCCAAGTGTCTTCGAAGCTGCTCAACAGACTCTTTTAATCAGCGTCTTAGTAATCCCATGCCTTAAGTTATTCTCAATAAAATATTCTACAACATTTGCAGTCTTGGTCTTAACTGTATGCATATACTTTGAAACATTTAACACCTAGCTACGTTGTAATCCAACTTGACTTTCAGCACATGTAATTTAATTTTCATCCTTTTGGCTTTAGCAAGGATATCAGTTGTAATCCATTGCTGAGCCTGCCAGCATGTGCAAAGTAAGTTGTTGCTTTGATCTGTCACAATGTGAGGATTTGGGTTGTTTTCTTTGGTTGCCCATATACGAGACAGAGAGATATGTACCAGAGCTGTCCATTACTGCCAAAGGCGTGTGTGTGGGTGTGTGTGACTCACACGAGTCTTTTGCGTGCATACATAATAAATATCTCATTAAAAGTCAATATCCTGGATACAAGTACAGACGTAATAGCTACAAGTCAATGTCTTGAAACAAAAAAGGCGCCCAAAATATTGGCAGGCAGAGCAATTTCGAGGCTAAGATGAATGTGAGCATAAAATGTAGCTGTGTGTGGGTGTGCGGGTCTGTAAGTGTATTAGTGAGGCAATCTTGCTAACAAGACAAGAGACAGTACTACGGCATAAAAGCTTGACAGTGGGGCAAGTCAACAGGATGTTTGCCAGCTGCGGCTCTTAGCTCTCGGCTGTTTTTGTCTTGTATATCCTGAAGCATATAAAAAATACATGAGCGGTGTGTTACTGTCTGTGTGTATGTGTGTGTATATAATGTATAGTATATGTCTTTAAATCAACATAGCCGGCACAGTTACAAAACAAATTTTGTAAAAGTATTGCGGGGCGCACAGCTGCCCCATCTAGTCCCTAATAAAGACAAACTCATTGTAGTGATTCCAACGATTCTCCTCCGCATCCACGCCGGGTTTGGGCTCTGCAGCCGAACCAGCTGTGCCGGAGCCACAGCTGCCAGCCATGCGATAGCCCTGCTCGTGCAGATTATCAAAGGCCTGCTCTATAAAGCAATGCTTCAGAAAGAAGCGTGATGTATAACGATCCGGCAAGCCATGATCCGGATCTCGTGATTCGTTTAGCGTATCCCCAAATACCTCACGACACTGCGCCACACGTCCGCAGACCAGAATGCGTGACAGCTTGCGAAACTTGACATCGGCCAGACCATCCTTGCCAAATTGAAAACTGCCGCGATAGCCTATGGTTATGCAGCCCGGCGGACGTGCATCCCTATCATTGCGTATGCACTCCAACATGGCGCTGAGCTTAAAGTGCTCCGCCTCACGCTGCAGTCGCTGTTTCTCACGAAAACCCTCCGGCAAGTGCAGCGCTTTGTCACGCAAAAAGTCCAATATATAGCGAAACAGCACACCGTCGCGATCTAGAAAATAACGTCCTTTGCTATCCTTGGCCAGGGACTCGCGACTGCCGGCGGCAAACAGCTCGTGCAACAGCGTGGACTTATCCTGCAACAAGGTGGTCAGCGTGGTCGTGTAGTGCACGCCGCCAACATTTAGCTCCACAATTTCGGCCATGTTGGCTTGGGGCTAGCTTCGCGGTGGCTGTAATTGGTTTAGGCGCTAGTTTTTTTTTTTTGCTTTTTTTTTTTTCCTTTTTTTGGCTTTTAGCTGCAAAGTTGCTCAGTACATATGGCTAACACGCATACACAAATACACACAGACGCACTTAGTTTTTGGGGTCGTTGGCTTTTTGCCTTTCTATGCACTACGCACTGCGCGCTTTTTCTTTTGGTTTTTTTTTTCTTCTTGTTTTGTTTGCCCTTTTTGCTTTTGGGTATCTGTATCTATACTGACAAAAATTTAACGAGAATATCTTTGGCCGTGCTTTAAGTTTGGCACACTTTGGTTGTCTTTGTGCCGTCGTCTTATGCTTTAAGCATAAGTATATAGTTTGATATTTGTTGTTGTATACTTTTGGGCTTTTCAACACTGTATCTCACGGTTTGTTTGGCGTTTGTTGTTTTCTACGTGTTCGCCGCGTTTATCTTTTGCTTTGTCCGCTTGCGCGTCCGCACTCGTTGAGCTCTCGTTTTGAACTGTTGGTACTGTGGCTGCTGGCCTGGCCTCGCTGCTGTTATGTCTACTCGTTACTTTCGAGAGAGAGGCAGCGCGTGCGTGAGAGCAAGCGTATGTTGGTGTACAATTTTATGTATGCATTGTAGAAACTCTCAACTACTACTCTCTGCTACTATTTGTTTTCAAAAGAGCGCACTGTTTGTGTGCTGAGAGCGAGGAAGAGCAGCTGCATGCAATTTGTTTTGAAATAGGATATTTTTTGTTTAACAAGTGGTTAAATTTAAAAATGCGTGTTTCTATTAAGTGACAGCATGCGTATACGCAATATTCTCAAATCGAATTTGTTGCAACTGTTGAAACATTGACGTACGTCGGGACACTTTGTGTGCATATACTTAATATTTGGATAATTATGGGCACACTGCTTTTGAGCTTTAAGAAGTGGGCCGAAATTTGTATGGGAAGCAGGTCCAAGGCGTATGCGTAATATAGGGTGTTTTTATTTTTATTTCAATATAAGAACACGTTTATGCCTATACGCGTTGCGGACAGATGTTGAAGTGTTTTTTTACAATAATGAGTAAACATTATTAAATTGATTCTTAAATTTGCAAACAAAATTGACAAAAAATATTGGAGTTACCGCCTTCGTTAGGTATAACTATTCACTATTTTGCACTTTATTTCTCTGCTACGTCTTAAATAAAAATAGTGAAAAAATTATATTTTTTATTAAATGTTAAAATGTTTCCATTGTATTTTTAGTTTGGATTAAATAGGAATCCTTTTTTTTTGAGCATTTAATTTCCCTCAATTTTCGTTTACATGTTTTGGAATAATGAATTTAATTAGGCGGTTTTGAAACTAAAAATAAGAAGAAAAAGCTGTAAGCAGAAAATCGAAATATTTTGGCCTAAGTAGTTACGTCACTTGCCATCACGGCAGGCCTGCAACTCTAAGCTTGTTGTGTATGTGTAATATTTAATGACATATTTTAACGCTTTATATCAATTTTCGTATTTTGTGCGAATTTTATTTCTTTTATTATAAAGTTAAAATAATTTGATTTGGATTTTGTAAATCTTTCACTAGGAAAACAAGTTTTCAAACATGCTAAAACTATTGTTTCTCTTCAGCTAAAACGAATTAAATTAAACAAACTAATGTGTTAACGAAGCTCTTGCGCAATTTTTAAAAGTTCTCAAATAATGTATTTCTTTTAAGCTTAAAACAAATGCTTAAATTCCAGTTTTGTATGTTTCCTAATATTCATAAAGCCGCTTTAACTCCAAACATATTGTAAGTAGTTTCTAAGGAAATTCCATGCTTATCAGCTCAAAACTTTTATCAACTTTTTTCCTGCATTTAAAAGTGATATAGTTGTGAAAAAAAATATTTTATGTCAAATGTTTGGCGTATGCGTAATAATTTTTAGTATATAAAAGATGAATTATAGTATATGGTGTTTTAAGTCCATTAAGTGAAGTTTTATTTAAGCTGATTTAATTTAATTTGCGTAAACGTAATGAGCTGAAAGCTGGTGGGAAATAAAATAAAAAAAAATTTAATTTTTTCCGGTTATTTACGTATGCGTTATATTTTTGTATACACGGGATGTCTTTAGTCCTGCCCGTAATAATTTTAAATAATAACAATAATGGTATTTTCAAAAGTAATACATAAATATTGTACTTATTTAATATTTCAATAGATATTAAACGTAAGTCATTTACAAGCGTATAGAAAACTTTCTGAAGACGTTAAGCTTTATATCTGTTACTAACAAATATTATCCCAAAAGCGTTCCACCGATTTGACACAGGTATCTTTAAAATAATTGTAAAACTATCTTTAAATGGTGAACAAAATATTTTTTGAAAGATTTTAATTGAAACAGAAGAAAATCGTTTCGAGAATTGAAACACAATACAAATTGTCTTTTAATATTTAATATTTAGCAAGGTTTACTTAATAATTATAAAATGTATGAAAGTATAATATATAACCAAAAAAAGTATTTTAAACCTACGCATTTTACGCATTAAATGACTTACATTTTGTAAACTAATCTAGCTCAAGCATATAAATATTACCAGCTTATCCATGACAGCTTTTTATGAGCCTTTGTTATGGCAATAATTGAATATTTCAAAATTCGTGCATTAACAAAAACTGTCAATTCTATACAGAAACCTTGTTCATGTATATGTTATACAAGTATATAAAAGCTCATGTATTTGAAATTCTAATTTAATTTAATTACAATTCAAATTTTCTCAGGCACAATCTATGTGTTTTACTTTTTTATGCTTTCATTCATTCTATACAATTTCTATGCAATTATGCTGCGTATAATTTAAAGGCATATTTAACAACTTAGCTTTTATTCAAACATTTGATAAGACTTTACGTCATGTGATAAAGCTGTTGCAATAAAACCGCAGCTTGCAACTAGGCCGCGTACACGTTACATTTAATAGTGCATATGCGCAATATTAAAAGTGCGTATACGTAATATTTGATTGGCTTTTGCAATTGGCGAAATTTTTGCTTTTATTTCAAAATTGTGTCTCCAGAATTGTATTGTATTTTGTTTTATTTGTTTATTGTTAATTAGCTCTTCCAAATAACGCTATAATCCAATACGTTGTCTACAGAAAACTTAATTGCTACACTCTATACATTTTGTAGTGTGTGATATGGCTATTCTAATTAATTTATTAATTTTAATTTTAATCTTCGCCTTGGCCTATGTTCCAGCAGAGCTCAGGCTGACTATGCAAATAAATATATTAGTTGGTTAAACATTTACATTCAATCCGATGCGCATACTTATTTGTATTGGTCAATGTCACTCTAACTTATTTCATGTTACGCTTCAATACACGCACTTTAAGCCAGCTACATTTAATCTAAATTCTAAATTGTCAAGTTGTTACAAAAGTCCGCCAATCAAGGTCCAAAGACTGTCACAAAAACACATTCCACACACTTATTGCATACTTTTAGGCTGTGCCATTAAATATTGCATGCTTGCAGGCTGGACCTTGGCGCCACAATTTAGGCAACAGTCCTGCAATGTGCTGACAGTTTGACACCATGACAGTGACATTTACATGCCACCAGTGCCCCGTATGCAACTGGTTGGCCAACTGTCGTTTTGGCCAACTGTCGCTTTGGCTTTCTGGCCCAAAACTGGCTTCATGCCAAATAGACACTGTAGGGCCTACTGTTGTCACCTTGCGCGCTCACCTGTGCGAGCAGCGTTAACAATTCATGGGCTTGTTGACAAACACAAACAAGCCAGCAGACACACTCACTAACACACTCTAACACACACACACACACACTGAGACACCCAGACAGCCAAACGGCCATGCGTTAGCCATTACGCTAAAAGACTCGTTGCACAATGTAAGTGTCTGCGAGTCTGTATGTGTATGTGTGAATTTAAATATCAAAATGGCTATGCTCGATTTTGCCTGCGCTTACGCTCTCACCCACTTTCTCTCACTCTCTTTCTTACGCTCGCTCTTTCGCTCGTCGTTGTGCTCTCAACAGCATCAGCTTTGACGTAATAAATGCGTTTACGCTTGAAACTTCACTCGCAAACATTTTTTGGGCAATGCCTTGACAGGCTTATTGCAATAAAAGCTTTTCGCCACAGAGCCAATCAACCCACTCGGTGAAAGTTTTGCTTGGTTCTGGAGTGCCTGCTTAGTGCGTTCAACCCGCTCAAACCCACTATGGCTACCCCACTTCCCGCAAGTTTGTATGCCCTGCCCCACCTAGCTGTCTGTCTTGTTTTCCTCTTAGCTTACTCTGTTGGTTTCCGCTTCCGGTGCGAATGCGGCAACAGCGGTGGTAGCGACTGGCACCTATACCAAAATTTCTTATATTAAAGTAGGGCCTTACCGACTACCTTACACTGGATAGATGTTGGTGCATATTCTTGCTAACATTAAATTTGGAACTAAAGTAATTACTTAAAAAAACTATTTTTAGGCTAATTAGAATTTATTAAAAAAAGTAAGTTCAAATAACTAAAACCCAACTACTGAAACTGCAAAATATTTGCATCTGATATTGTTATGTACAAACTATTCAATATTCAGCGTATATTAAGAACTAAAAGCTGTTTACTAATATGAAAGCATTTTTATGTATTGATTATATATTTATATTGATGTTCAGCATCAATTAAATAAAATTTTTTTTTTATTTGTCCTTTTGACCAAGCTTTTGTGTTCACTTTACTTTTGCTTTACAACGACAATACACTTACAGTATTTATTCATACTATACCAAATGTTTATGTTCCAGTTGATATGTTTATTTATCTAACTCTAAAAATTTTAGTGAGAAGCCATATACAATTTACGATACTTATGTTACCTTGCCTATAACCAGCGAACGAGCAAGACGCTTCTAACAATACCTCATTTATCAAATTATAAAAGGCCGTTCAGAAGCTATATGGGAACAGATGTACATATGTATTCTTATAACATTATGATATCAGGCATGTTCTAGATTCGAGCTCAGCCGAAATTATGAAAACCAAACATCGGAATAGTCTCGTTTCAAAACTAGTCGGAATCTAGAATAAATTTCGATAAATAATCGAAATTTTGAAAAAAAAAATATACGTAGTGAATATTGGCATTAACACCTATCACAGGTATAAAAAAATCATTAAGATCTAAGATATCGATTTAACTTGTTGTTTAAATTGCGCATATATAGGGTGATTTTTTTTCTGACATTTGTCAATAAACGCCTAGTTTATATAGCCATTTAATAGCTGAAGCTGGGACTTTAGTAGAAAAAAAGCTATCGCTGTTCTTACCGACTGTGGAATCACTGGCCAGTACTTCGTCAAAGATGATAATGAGATGACGTTGCTCTCATTTGTCATTACTATTTTTTAAAGTCAAACATGAAAGGTGTTTTTAAAGCAATGGGTTAAAGATGTCGTTACTGCCTTACCACTATCGTTTTAAAATTTTGAATTTTTATTTTTCCAACATGTTCGAACTGAGCCTGGATGACATCAGAACAATACACCAATTGCTCGACGGCTTCGTTAAGAAAATTATCTTAAGTTTCGCCTTGCGATAAAACCCCTTCAGACTATTTTCTTTAGGAGAGGTACCGAGGGTTAGCACAATGTCACATCTTATAAGCGGAATTGCTGAAAAAGTGGTTCAAAAATAGATTTTTCGCTTGGAAAACGTATTCGTGTTTAACACTTATATAAAATATTCTAAAAATAATAAATAGTGTCAAGCAAACAAATATGACTATGAAAATAAAAACTTTTCGAAAAATTTTTTGTAATGAAAAACATTTAAAAAAAACAGCTCTTTATAAATCACCCGATATATTTGTTGGCCAAAAATTATTTTTTGCGAAGGCTTAAAAGGGGAGCAGATATGCTTTGGAGCTATGCGTATAATTTTTTATAACCTTGTATCTTCTATATGAGGTACACAGATATTCAGATGGTCCATATCAACTCAGCTTATCTATCCGCTCTATTTGATATATACTACATATAGTCGAACATCGTTGCCTGTTACATACATGGGTCTAAGCTTAGTATACCCTTCTATTTCTATAAGTAACAGGTATAAGACCACAACTACACCTACACTTGCACACACCCACATACAGAGAGTAACCGCTTGTTAGCAGCGCTGTCGCTTATCAAACTGTTGTTTGGCTTTTGCGTCGGCAGAGGGATCCTGAATTTGCGGTTTTTCGGCACGCATTAAGACAGCAACAACAATTTACGCGTACCCCTACTTAAGCACGCTTATGCCCAGATCGGAGTGTGTGTGCGTGTTCGTATCTGTGTGTGAGTGTATCTGTACATGTCTGGCACTATATATTGCTGGCTGCCTGCCCGGCGCAGTTATTCGGCGGGCTTTCAAATTGAATTTGTCGCGACTTAACTGTGTATCTGTGTGCGCGTGTGTGTGTGTATCTGTGTGCATTTGTATCTACATGTGTGTGTGTGTGTATGGGCCCGCACTTTGTTTTGACAACGTTCCAAATTGTCGCTTTAGTTGCAAAAAGCTGCTTATTCTTGCTGCCCTTGTTTACCGTGTTGCCATTCCCTTTTTTTTGGGGGGTCCTAAGAGTTTTTGGTTAGCAGCGCTTTTAAATGTTCCTTTGAGATTGTGACACAAAGTCAACTCCCTGACAATGCTATTTATAGCTTGGCAGCCCATGTGGAATTGACTTTAAAACAATCTTATCTTTAAAGTGCCAACAAGCTGCTAAAAAATTTCATAAAAATTTAACATTGCGCATACGCACTGTTGCACACTTGTGTATACTAGTTTAGGCTTAAGAAACTAATAAATTAGCTTATAAAGCCAACTTTGGGCTTTGATGTTTGTACGTGTATTGAATATTTTAACCAACTACGTATTAGGTTTAGCTTATTACCAAGTTTGTGCTATATAATGCTGTTTACATAAGCTCTGTCTACATTAAGTGGCAATATTCATTATGCTTTTGACGCAAGTTGAAATATTTTTTGAAGAGGGTTAATCTGATAGATTTTGCAAATAATACTTATTCGTTTAAAGTACAAACAAAATTGTAATTTAAGTGGACCGAATTTGCAGTAAAGGAGTTGTAGAAAATTTTTAGAAATTTATGCCCAGTTAAGATTCTTAAATATTCATACGAAAACCATAAAAAGCTTAACAGCTCTATACAAAAAAAAATTAGTTGTACTTCGATCATTCTATTTTTTTAATCTTTGCTTTTATTTCTACTCTAAGTTATTTATTACTTATGATTGACCTGAGATTACACAAAAGAAAGTAGGCGTGTTACCTTCTCAAAGTAAAGTCCTCCTTCTTTTTATTGACGTTTGTTGCTTATTAAAATAAATAAATAAAGGCCTCTAACGCATTGATTTGCATATCTTCAACTCTTCGGCCATTTTTTTTGCACTACGATTTTGAAAAGGGTCAGCAATCTGGTATTAAGACCCTTTTTTGTTTCCTTAAAAAACAATATTATTTTGTAGTTGACGCCAATCGAATTATAAAATATAACATAAAACATAGTGCCTTAAGAGAGCACGTCTTTAAATTTTACTTACATTATTTATTTAAAGTACATTTTTCCTGTTGGCTATTTGCATATATTTATCAGACCCTTGTCACTTTTATTAATAGTATTACCTTTAATAAAGGCCCTCCATTATAAATGACAAAAGTACGCAACAAAAGTTCAAAAAATGCATAATTAAATTATGCAAATGTACAAGTTATTAAAGAAAAGAGCACAAAAATTATAATGTACTTAAATAATAGGGTCTCACCTAACTTAAACTTATGTATAATTTTTATACAGTAAACTTAAGTGCTACAAAATTAGAATTCGCAAATTCCAATTCCATAAACATTTTATTTGTTTTAAACTCGAAATACAAATTTAAGCACATCTGAGGCAATTTATAAACAATAAATCTGCTGTCATAGACCAAGGTCATGGCTGTCATTGGAATTTATTTGAATTTTGTAGCATATTAAAATGATTTTCAAATTAATGTTGGCATTGCAAATGGAAGCACTTGCAAAAATTCACGCAATCAAGAACAAATAAAAACAAATCTAAACTGGAACACTTATAAATATAAGCAGAATAAATCTTAAGAAACTATATATAAACACTGTACTTTATTTATGTAGTTATGGATTAGGCTATTTGTTAGCTCTAGATTTTCATTTTTATCTAACGTCATCTGTTGCTAAGCTTCGAAAAATCTTCTATTATACCTTGAACTCATTGTCTATAGAGCGTTCTTCTTCCGTATACCATATTTTTTTAATTAAAACGATTTTTTTGTACAATTTATATTCTATTCTTGTCGTTATTGTTTAGTGATAAAGTCTAAGAGACGTAATCTTTCCCTTTTTTACTAACGCTTTTTAGCGACGAGTAGCATAATGTTATGTTTTCAAATCCCTAAACATTTTAAATAGTTCTATTGGAAAAAAGAATAAAAATAAATAAAAGTGTCATTAAAACAATAATGAAGTATTTCTTGGGACAAACATGCAAAAACTTAAAAATACTTACTTAATTAAAACGCCTTTAAAAATCTCAAATTTTTCCAACTTTCGATAAGCCGTCCCAGAATTAGCCAACCTAACACAATAGTGTTGTTAAATGTTAAAAAAAAATTAAAACTGAAAGCTTAAGTTTAAAGTTTGATGTTTTTATATTGGGTAGTTCTCTCAGTAAATTGGCCAAGAAGCAAAACAATACCTCCTCTAGGCAGAAAATTTTGAGATTTAAGGTTTGCGATTCCGCGCGAAATATTTCTTGCTGCGTATAGGACTTTCCAAAGAATTTTTCTTTTTTTTTTTTGCTTTTTACTCTTTTTTTTTAATCAACATAAGCTAAAAAATTCATAAAATGTAAATTGTTGAGATGTATTACATTTTGCAAGAAGTATTGGAGAAATAATCCCAATTGTGCATGATTGTGTCCGATTCATAAAGTAAATCCCTAGCAGCATTTTGTGTTCTCAGGCCAAGGTTTTTTTTGTATATGCTTCTAGTATTTTTTTGAGGTAGTCTTCTATTTTTTGGTCACACATCCCATGTTTATCAACAAGATATCGCATGGAAAGGCCTAAACGACTGTTATCCCATTTTTAAGTAAAAAATTTAGGTATAATAAATTTTAAAAATTTTTTGGAAAGGGGAGAGAATAAATGAAAATATAATCATAATCTGGCACTTAAAATCTTCAAGATCTGGGCGTTGATAAAGTCATAATAACGGACGAACATGCCTATAGTCAATTGCGTTTGGAAATAACACAAAGGCATCTCCGTCATCTCCTTTTATATGTTGCATGCTTAAGCAGAATCCTGACATTGTAGTAATAATTATAAATATTTTCAAATTTTTTTTCTAATTAAATTTTAAATTAAAAAAATTTTCAAAATTATTTAAGCTTATTATTTTTTTTTTAAAAGTTGACAAAAATTATGGAAAGCGAAAAACTTTTGATCGCAACGAATGCATATGACTTGGCTGCACCATATGAGTACGATTCAAAGTATGGGGTTTAGGAATACATCCACCATCTTTAGAGCTGAAGGCAACCCCTGTGGCCACCTCCGGTGGCAGCAATAGTTCACGGATGGTTTCAAGACGGAACAGGGTGTAGCTGCTTGTTGGACCCCACAGCACAATCTCTTTTGCAATGGGTATCTGGCCCAGTGTCTTTCAAGCAGAGGTTCACGCCTTAGAGGTCTGCGCCAACAGTATCCTCCTTAAAGGAACTAGGGGTGCTAACTTTTACATGTCCTCCCGTAACAGAGTCACACTCTGTTGGGTTCCTGGACCTTCAGGAGAGGAAGGTAATTCGATAGCTGATGAGCTCGCGAGATTGGGTTCCTCTTCGCCCACAACTTGCCAATAATCAAAACTATGATCAACAAATGGGCTTTAGGTGAACATAGGAGATATTGGTTCTCTTAACCGAAATTAAGACAAGCTAAAGACAGTTGCACGAGAGCCTTACACAACATAGTGGAGCTGCCTACCTGGAGGTACGCTAACTAGATCTGGAGTATGACAGTTGATCTCCAGATAAATAAAAACACACCAGCCGCTATAAAAACAGCGTAAAGATCTTCCGTTGGCGCTTACTAATAACGTTCCAATCAAATGGCTGAAAAAAATAAGCTATAAAAACCAGATGAACCAACGACGCAAATAAAAAAACAACGTGAGGAGTTCATTGAAGAAGTTGGCGAAATCTTGGTCTTGGCCAAAAATAAAAACAGCCTCACATGCTGGATTTGCGATTTGTTAAATAAGAAAACTGCAGTCCATACAGATAAATGTATTTTTGAAAATTCGCACAAACAAAAAAAGTTTGTTTAACATAATGGTAATAATTTTAAATTTTTGCAATAATATTTTGGTCGTGTACATCGGATAGGTGTGAACAAAGTTATAGACAAAAATAAAGGGCCACATAAGAGCAGCACTTAAAAAGTAAAAAAAAAAAATTGTACCCCGGAACGTATTCAAGTGCCACTGTCAGCCAGCTTTGGAATCTTCCCGGGTCCAGAAAATTTATCCAAAATCTAGGACAGATAACCACATGAATCGCCAAACTTTAGCTAAGTAAGGATAACGTTAACACTTTGGTGAAACAAACAAGAACTCGTTACATTATTTTTTTTCTTTCTATAATAAACCTATATACTGCCTCGATTCCTTCTGTCATTTACATATATTAAACAAATGTACTCTAACGTATGCTTGTGGTACAAAATGTGATACGAATCAATGAAAACAAAAAAAAAATATATTCAAACACATATGTGAAGTGAGTTGCACGCTTCATAGCTTAGTGTCCCCAACTGGGTTATCAAATATTGGCACAACTAATGTTCTACGAATTACAACCGATGCAATGTGCCAATAAAAAGGAAATGGCAATTGTTGAAGCCGCTCTTTGCAGCAGAGACATAGTGAGAGCATGAGAGTGGAGACAAAGAGAGGCAACATACTATTTTGTTGACAAATTGTTGGTAAACGGCAGCTGACGCGCTCTGCTTGAAACTGGCAAATAAAATGAGTTCAAACACACACAAATAAACGTATTTATTGTGTATACAACGCTGTGTGCTGTGCATGCATAAGTGTATGCGTGTGTTATGTTTGTATCTGTGTGTTAGCATCTGTGCAGATGTGTGTGTGTGTGATGCAAACATTGCTCAAGTGGATTTACAAATGGCTTTTACTAATTGCCTGTGGCGCAATCAGACAACACAACGTAAATTTGTTGGATATTTTTGGATCGATGTTTAACTCCTAAATGCACTTATGCAAATGTGCATGCATGTGTGTTAGTGCATAGTCACGAGTGTGTGATTGTATTTGCATAATGGCAGACAGCGGTGTGGGTAGCTAATTATGGTATGGAAGGGATGTAAGTTACAGACCCTTTCCGGTTTTCACTTCTTTTCATTATAAGCGAATTCACCGGATTTTAGTGAATTTGTCTGTGTGTACTTACAATTTTGTCAAATATTGGTTTTATTTTGTGAAGCATTTGAACTTCCCAAAAATTTGTATCTGTTGAAATTTCACAACACTGAATCTGACTGTCGACGACAGCAAAATTTACAGAGGACCGTATTTTCTTTACTTTTCGTTGTCTTGGTTGGCAATATCGCTATTTTAGAGTGACCAGATAGCAATAATAGGGTTTCCTGTCTTTAAGTAGTTGTCAAAGTTATCAAAGACAAAAAACCCTGCGAGAGTACCAAAGAAGATACGATGAATTGGGCTTCAACGAGGGTCAACTCCGCTTATTTGTGGTGACCCAAGGATTAAAGCCTGATAATATAAAAAGCTGTAAGATCCTTTATTGGGGGCACGAGATGTTCGTCAAAGATCTGAATTCGGGCCAGCTGGGTGGGTTGCCCAATACTCGACTGAGATTTAACAATCCTTTCCATAGAAAATTGATTTTTATTAACAAAAAAATATGCCTTTGATTAAATATACTTTCTTAAGAAGAGTATAAATTTTTAAAATTTTCGCAAATATTCATAATCATTGTGGTACTTAATTTTTTTTTTTGAGGTTTCTCATTTTTGTGAATTTTTTTAAAATTTAAGTAATTTTTATTCGAAAAATAATCAATAAATAAATTTTTATGCGACAAATAACAAATTAATAAATTTTATTCTTTTTCATTTTTGTGTGTTCCGAAAACTGTGAAATTTTTTATTGGCAATAACTTCTCATATTTTCCGTATTCTTTTTGATAAATTCACATATTGTCCTGCAACATTGTTTCCACAGCTCAGCAATTTTCGATTATTTAATTTCGTTTATTTAGCTATTTTTATTACAAGGGAATTTTTTTTGGTCAACACATTATCCCTGTAGCACCCATCAGTTATCGATATACCAGTTTATTTGTGTATGAAACGGAAAAAATAATGAAGCATAACTATCAATAAATATCTAACTTGAAATATCTAACTTTAGAAAACCATAAATTCGTGTTCTTCAGCTCAAAGTTTGGTGAACCAAATGGCTCTTCCAATAAAACCCATACGGATTGAAGAAATTAAAAACATAATTAAAAAGCTCCCAAAGGCCAAGGCTCCAGGCCATGACAGAATATGCCATGCTACACTGAGAGCCATGCCAACTAAAGCTCTTCTTTTTATAACATTGATATTCAATGCTATATTAAGGACGCAACATTTCCCTGCCCAATGGAAGATTGCATGGATAACTATGATTCGCAAACCCGGCAAAGCGGAGAGTGACCCGGAATCTTACAGACCAATCAGTCTCCTCCCCACACTGTCTAAAGTATGGGAAAGACTGATTGCTAAAAGGATATCCGAAAACTTCGACACACTTCCTGATCATCAATTTGGATTCAGGGAAGGACATGGCACAATAGAGCAGATACACCGAGACACGAACCACATCCTTCAGGCGTTTGACGACAAGGAATACTGCTACGGAGTATATGTAGACGTCAAACAAGCATTTGACAGAGTTTGGATAGTTGGTCTTCTGTCTAAAATTAAAAAAATACTTCCTGCTCCATTTTTTCATCTATTAAAAACCTACCTAGAAGACCGAAAATTTTATGTTAAAATAAAAGAATCTATATCTACGGAAAGGAAAATGAGAGCTGGCGTACCACAGGGAAGCGTCCTGGCCCCTCTTTTATACAAATTTTTAAAACTAATGATAGCTACATACGCAGATGACTTGGCAATTTTTCACTCTGCCTCCTGTGAGTACGAAGCAGCAGATGGAATTCAAGAGTACCTATACCTACTTGAGAGATGGGCTTACAGGTGGAACATCTCCATGAATCCAACTAAGTGCCAGGCAGTTCTATATACCCTAAGAAAAAAATCATCACCTGCTGTCTGGTTAGACAATCAACCACTAAAACTACAAAAACAAGCTAAATACTTAGGAGTTACCCTTGATAGCAGACTGACTTTCAGACAACATATAGAAAGCACAGTCAAAAACTGCCGGCTAAAGATGTCTAAAATGAACTGGCTCATGAACCACCGCAGCCGTCTTCCTCTCCGATGCAAAAGAGCCTTATATAAAATGGTAGTGGTTCCAACCTGGAGATACGCTATCCAGATCTGGGGTATGGCGGCTCGCTCGAGTCGCTCACGTATTCAGACACTCCAGAACAGGGCCTTACGCCTTATTACTGGGTGTGAATGGTATGTAGGGAATTCGACCTTGCACCACGACCTCAGACTGGAGACCGTCGAACTCCAGATAAATAAGCACACAAGCCGCTACAACGAAAGGCTTAAAGGACATCGTAATAGGCTGGCAAAAGGGCTCCCAAATGAAAATCCTATAAAAAGGCTTAAAAAAAGAAGTTTTAAAAATGTGCTCCAACAAGCGCCGAACTGAAAGAAAACGAAAAGAAGACCGACAGAAAAGCGGACCAAGTGATGGCCTCCTGATTGACAGGACTCCTTAACACTCCTAAGACATCTCTAACTAAACAAGCTGGATTGGCGATCATAAAATAAGAAACCTGCAATTCATAAAAATATATGTATTTTTGATAATTTTGCAAAATAAATACAACAAAAAAAAAAACAAAAAAAAAAAAAAAAAAAAAAAGTTTGGTGAAGTCAGAATAGTAGGTAGGATCAACATTTTCGCGAGGCACCTCATATTTATCCATCTTATGGGATCGACGTGAATTATAAAATTTATTATAGGTATTACTTTTTATGATTAGCCATATGAATTTAATTAGTTTAGACAAATGTGAACCGAACTATATTATACTACTCAAGTAAATTCACATCACAAAATATTTGCGAAATTTAATGCTGACCCTCAATAAATTTTAAGTAAAGAAAGAGCACTGAAAAGCCTAAGACAGCAACAATATTATTTTATTGATCCCCTCAATCCCTTTCGTATCTACGCCACTGACGTCAGCGATTTGCCAGGCAATATATATTTTAAGCCTGGAGCAAGCTGCTGCTGCTATTGCTGCGTGCCAAGGCATGCAATGTGTATCCGTAAGATACTTTGACGCCTGCACATGCCAGTGCACACAGTGCCAACAGATTTTGTGTCAACATGTGTATGTGAGTATCTGTGAGTAAAGCGAAAGCAAATGCAAATGCTTGCTGCTGGGCAATTTAACGCCATGCTGCTGTGAGAGCGCCGGAGAGAGTGCCAGAGTGAGAGTCAGGGGTATAGAAGGTGCGAATGCAGCGCAAAGCATGCGAAAGATTTAATGGCACTGTGGCATGCAACGTGGCATGTAAATAAAGAGCGCATAAGTATGCAAACTGCAACTAAAAAATAAAAACAAAAATGAGAGAAGAAACATATGAAACAAAAGATGGCAATGCCTGGCAGCCTTAATTTATAAGCAAAACTTTTGCCACTCAGCGGGATGCGGCAGTATTCTGAGGCAAGGCACAGTGGTCGAAATGATCCATTTTGCTGGAATAAATTTCGATTTTAAAATATGTGCGTTTCAAAATGGTTTTTTCCATTATGCTAGGAAACCTTAAAAGAAATAGAAAAAGATTTCACATCTGAGGAAAAAATTAAATTTTTATTAAAAAACAAATTAATCAGGCTTAAGCTAAAATATTTATTGAAATTAAACACGACTAAGCTATTTATGAAACAAGGGAAACAGTTTTTTTGTCTAACGCGGAAACACTATCGCACTTATCGTCATCTGTTCGTGTATAATACGAGCACATACCCAAACACAAAACAATTCGTTTTGGATTGTATGCTATTTTTGATATTATTATTTATTAGTTCAGTATAAAATGCTTACTTTTTTAAACCTATTTCGGCTATTCCTTTTAATTCATCTTGAACCAAAACATTCGGCTTCAAACCACATGAAAAAATTTGTTTTGGTGAAATTGGGAGCACCAAACATTCGGTTTCAAAACGAATCCGAATAAAATGTTCGAATTCGATTTTCGGAGCACAACCGAATAAAAACTTAAAAAAAAATTTTTTCATAATTAAAAATTTTGTTGTTTATTTTAGTTAATTTAAAATTTTTGATGCTAAAAATTATATTTAAACAAAATCTCTATACAAAAACTATGGTACCGTCATTGGTCGTCTAGAATGGATTTCCTTTTGCATTATTTTTCAAGAAAAATTATTTAAACTTGATTTAATATTTAAGAAGTCGAAATTATTCATTAAAATTTTTATATAAAATAATTAATGATAAAAAAATAATGAATAAAAAATTTTTTTGAAGTTCCATTTAATATTATATGAAGTATATTTATTTTCTAAAAGTCGTGTACTAAATGGTAATTTAAAAAAATATATATTTAAAAAATATAATATAATATAATAAAAAATATATTATACTTTTAAAAAATTTGTCTCTACTAAGAATTGAGCCGACTTTAAAAATGTCGTCTCTCTACCAGCTCAGCTACCTTACTTACCCTACGTGATGATTTTTCTATCATTGCAGTCGAAGCCCTATAAAAAAAACTTAATTTTACGAAAAAATTTTAAATTTTTATAAAATTTTAATTTTCTTATAAACTATTTTTAATTTTTGTAATACCTACTACTAATTAAATGCTGCTCGATCGAGTATTACGACCACTGTACAATGGCAGGATCCGGGGCAAAATCATAAGCAAAAGCAAGGCACGTGCAGTGTTGTACTCAGTGTGTACTCAGTCAGTTCTCGGGCTGCCAACATTTTTGGTGAATGTTTTTTAGTGACATTGACGTTGATTTTATTTACTGCTAGCAGCAACAGTTTGCCCCTGGCTTGGTAGCAGTTATCCCCCTCAACAGCTCCACCACGCATTTGAAGCCTCCCCTTTACGCTTCAGCTAAGCATGGTGCTTTTGTGAATGATGGCTGCAATGTCATTGTACAAGAATTTATGTATATGTGTTTGTGTGTGTGGTCTGTAAGCTGTGAAGGACATGCCCGAAAGTATGCTATAGAAACTGGAGCGTTCAGTTTTCTATCCATGAGTGTGTGTGTTCTTGGTCTGCCATTGTCTTTTTTTGCTGGAGGAAACGTAATCATTATTTAAAATAAGATATACCCTCTGCACTTGCTTTTAAATGGATTATTCAAAACCCTGGTTCAAATGTGCGTTGGCTTTGGCCCATAAATCGTCAGCCTTCAAATGCACACCCAGTACATAAAGCCTAGCACATACAAAACATTTCCTGCAGCACCGGAAGCGCGCATGGAAAAAACATTGCGCTGGTGGCAGCCATTTTGTTAAAAAATGAAACATTGGTCGACCTTTATGCGCTGCCTAGAAAAACAACAGTTGCAATCAAAACAAAAATACCAGCGAAAATTGCTAAAAAAAAAAGGTGCTATATACGGTATGCCGATGGTTTTATACTCTTTTTCATATAAATAAATAATAAAATAATAATTAAATTTTGCGAAACTCTATGAAAAATTATATTTATATTTTTTTTTATAATCCAAGTGATAAACTTGAACAAACCGACGTGCTCCGGAAAACGAATCTGAATATTTTATTCGGATTCGTTTTGATACCGAATGGTGCTCCCAATTTCACCAAAACCAATTTTAATGTGGTTTGAAACCAAATGCTTTGTTGCAAGATGAATTGAAACGAAGTTTTAGAGCTGCGGCAACCATGTCAGCTGTTTTGTATCAAACAAAAATAACTTCGCGGCAACAATTTATCGGAAAAATAAGGTAAAAATACGAATTTATCCAAAGAAAAAGTGAAATATCAACAAAAAAAATTCATTTCCCGGAGCACGTGAAAACGAATCAGAATAAAATTGTTCGATTTGGTTCTTTTGTTTTCCGGAGCACGGCTGATAGCCTTTACTTCAGATTACTACATTATTGTGAAAAAAAAAACTTTTTCAAAAACCTAATTTCATACTTGTTTAGGAGTCATACTTTGCAACATGCTAGGCTTAATACTTTAAAAAATTGTAAAATGCAATCGAACTTCCCACAGTGGAAATTCAAAGGAGATTAAAAAGGCGGTGTACAAAGTGCTAATGTGAAAAAATTCATCGTTAAAGAGTTTGTTATAGAGAAGCTGGACTGTCTTCTCAATCTATTAATTTGGGATGCTCTTTTGAAAAATTATTCGTCAACCTGGCTATCTGGCTGTTTTAGCTGTTATCAATATATCTATATCGACTTCTCTAGTCACATTGATCATAATTTAGGTAACTTTGAAGGGTGTCCGAGGACTCCCCCTTTATATGCTATACATTTTCAACCAGCACAAACTTAATATACCCTTTATGACATATGGTACAATGTATAAAAACGATGCACAAATGCATTTATAGCCATTGCGGCTATTAGTATAGGGTGGGTCTCCTGTTGGTTTGTTTGTTAGTTGCGTTTTATTCGTATATTTTCCAACAAAATTGGGCAAATATATATGCCAAATGCCAGCTTGAAACTACGGTTGTTAAACGGTCCATGACTAAAATTTAATAGTTTCGAACTTGACATATTTCGAAGAGCATCAACTATGGACGGGTATGTTCCGAATTATGAGTGTTTAATAACCAAACCAACAGATGGCCCACCCTATATAACGTTTCTGTCTCTCCCACTGCCAAAATACTCTCTTGTTTTTACTTGTAACTCTCAGTCTCTGTCTCTCTTTGCCAGCTGCAATGTGTTTTTTGCGTTTGACAGCCACAAAGGCCACAAGTAAAACAAATTTGGAGAAGCTGATTTGGATCTTCTTCCCTCACTCTTTCACGCTCTCGCTATTTTTATGCGCTTTAGTTACATGCCCGTACTTTCTCCCCTTATACTCTTATCCCGCTCTTAGTCTTTAGCTTTGCTTCGCTCTGGTTTTGTTTGCACGTGAATGGCAGCCATTGCTCGCACAATTAGCTGGCCATTACGGATTTGATGCCGTGCACGTTTCTTGGAGCTTGCAGATGTTGCCGGCTCCGGGATTTGTTTTCAAGTTTTCGCTTTTTGGGCGCTTCTGTTTGAGGACGCTGTGCAGCATTAAATTGGTATTAAAGAGATGAGCTGGCTAATAAGATTTAGAATTTGCTAAAATGTTCGACCATGAAGGCTAACTCATTGGTAATAATGAAACGTGATGTGTCTAGCTTAAGTTGTGGGAAATTTTTTTACGTGATTCGAAAGTTTTTTTGTGTAGTAGGGAACAAATGAAGCTGTTGGGCAAGGGAATGGTTACAATGGATGAATTTTCAAGCCGAAATAACTTTAAGAGCAAGGTTGTGAGCAGTAATGTAAAGCAATTTTTTGTCAGCCTTACGTTGAACTTCTAGAAAAGATTTTGTTTTTTGGTTTCAATCTGAAAAATTTCAGTGGTTTTTTGAAACTTTTCTAGCTTTGTGGTTGAATAATTTAAATCTTTGAAAGATCACTCGATTAAATTTAAAGTAAGTCCAGCCTTCGAAAGTTTAAATATCAATATTATCAATTTTGGGACTATAAATAATCTTAATATTGCGTATTCCTTCTTCTGCCTGTTACAATTCAAAAATGTATAATACCCTTGTACCAATAAAAATTTATGTGGTTGTAATGAGTTATCGATTGTGTAGAGTATACAATAGTCGTTATTTGACTGTCTCAATGAAGAAAGCATTCAATCTACTTCAAAATTTGAAATTCAAGATTACTTTTGTAAATTATTTTCAAATGCTCTTGACTTTAGAGAACGTTTCTGATTTACGATGCTTTTATGTTTGCTTAATATGTGCGAGCTATTGCAAGTAAATAAACCAATTTTATCTCTAAACTAAAGTGCGAAAATAAATAGAAACTAGTTCGTAAAAGTTTTATTGCAAAACAAAAAGCAAAACACGTGACAATTACATAGTGCATATATACTATATAAAAACATATTGCGGCGAATTAGACACAGCTGCCTGAATACGCCGTAGTTTTTTGCTCTGATCCACATGGTACAACTCAGTACCAGTCCTACGCGAAAATTGTCAAGTGCTAAATTGGCGACAGTATAAAAATAAAAATTTTAAATAAAAATAAATATAAATATATAAATTTTTATTGTGGCATGCAATTAAACAGCAGTAGCAACCAAAACAATTTGCATATGCAAAACGTGCCCAAGTGATTTAAAACCAAAACTTTTATGCATTTTGGGAAAAATAAAAATAAAAAAATAAAATTCCAAAGTAAATAAGAATGCGGCAGCAATTGCGAGGCCTTTGGGGCCTTGGGGCCATTTGTTTGATTTCTCTCTGTGCCTTGGCAAATTTTATCGGTTCCACTCGGGCGGAGCGCACAAATGTGGGTAAGTGGGTTGCTATGGGGGCATGTCTCGGGATCGTAACACTCTGCGCGCAGTAAAAACTTTGCCATAAAGCTTTTAATGGTCCAAATTGTTACGTAAAAGAGCTGCCTAGTCAAAGAACTGCCAGACAGACTAATTTGCATGAAAGATACATGCAAAATAAGTGCATATAAAATTTATTTATATATAAGTGGTTGTATTTGTGTGCGCATGAGTGTATCTGTATGTTTCTTATCGGCATGTATTTTCATGCCATTTGCATCGAGCATGCAAAAAAGCAAAAAAAAAAAAAAACATTTGCATCAGCTGCAGCAAATTTTTGCTTTAGTTTTTATTCATTCACATTTCTTCTTTTCTTTTTTTTTGGCACTACGGCGAATTGGTAGATACTGTTTGCTTTGAACGGAATTTTCGTTTGGCTACAGTTTTTGCTCGCGATTGTTTGGGTTTCTGAAAAATCAAATAAACAAAAACAAGAATTTCTCAAATATCTCTGTTTTCACTTTTTTTGCCGCTCTCTCTTTGACGAATTGGCAAGTTTTCGTATGAAATGAGAATGTTGAAATATGGTAATGCAAGGGAATTTCGCAACGATTGTAATTTTTTTAAATACAAAACATGAGGTAGCAAATATTTATTTGTATTTAATTGAAAATCAACTCGTATTTTTCTGACAAAAAATAATAATAATGATTAAATATAAATATTTATTTAGAAACCAGGAAACCTTTTTTTTTATCACCTTTACCTGTAAGGTATAAAGAGTAAAATCAGTATGTGCAAGGAAACATACGATCGCTCAAAAAAAGTTGTTAGGGCATAATTCGTTTGTTTATGAAGATATGTTTACCAAATTTTGCAATGAAAACTTTTTTGGAGTAACTGAGCAAGATAACGAATTTGATTTACTGGTATAGTGTTTCTCAAAGTTGTCCGTGCCCTACTTTACTGAATGCAATTTTACACATGTTTTTAGGGTGGTTGAATCTGAATATTCCTAGCATATCATGATTCAGGGATAACTTACGAAATATCTATGTAGTTTAATAGAGTCTTTGAGGCTATGAAGGAACCCTGACTTGCTGAGGTTTTTAAACCTCATAATAACCTGTATAACCTGTGTTATGACATAACTTTTAAAATCCATAAAAGTTTTTTTTTTGTTTTTGGGTACGCTATATACCCTTATTTAATAGTGGTTATGTCAGAGCCCTGGCGTGTTGGAGCTCAGATACGAATTCAGTGACTCAAAATGCATAAGGGTAGCCCTGTAAACTTCACACCACTTTTTTTTGGTCCTTGATTGTTTTAAAATAGTTTTTATACCAGAATTAGTAAATTTTTTTGGAAAGTTAATATTTTAGACTAAACTAAAAAGACCAAAAAGTGAATCCAACGTTAATTCGTTTGACAAACTTGGCTTACCACATAATTATGAACCGAATCACATCCGAACGAAAATCCACATGTTATCCATAAACTTCCACGAAAAAGTCACGGTTTAGTGCGATTAAACGGACGATGGCATTATCCGTCCAATCTTTTCTAAGGCGCCGAAATTTTTTTCCCAAAAATGCTTAGAAATTACCTAAATGACTATTGGGTACCTAAAGGCCCGTGCCCCATATCATGGGATTTATAGAAGAATAAGCTCATTGAAAACAATAACTCCAAAATTTGTCTGTACCCTGGCCATCAAGGTCGTTTAAATTGATGTCTCCACTTTATTTTTCTGGTGTTATTTGAAGGTGAATCGAATATTTCTTATGGACACAACAAAGAACGTACTAAAAAAAAAAACTAGAACGTACCATTGAAATATTGAAAATAGAGCTCGAAAATTTTTAATTAGACGCTTAAATAAAAAATTTGCTTATAAATCGACATATCTTGGCTGTTCATAGTAAGAAGTCAAAATGCACTGGAGCTGAAATATTGCGATTCTGGCATAAGTTTAGTGTAATTAGGTTTTTATACACCTAAAGGTTCTCTTCGAAAACACTCCAAGAAACTAGTTATAATTAATCTATAACCAAACACCCAAACATCCATTCCTGATGACGTTTTTTTTTGTCTATCTAGTCAAACTAGTTCCTTACCCATAAAATTTAAATACAATTTTCGCATACTTTTCTTATACCTAAAGCATTGCTGCGAATTTTCCTAAGTTCACATTTGCTTTTAGAAATATTTTGGCGAAAAATAGGTGAAACGCTTTCCACCACCTTAAATGTGAAGCATTCATTTTTGTTTCTCTTATTGATTTTTTTAGTTTATTTTTATACTCTGTATCTATTGGGTCCAAGGGATATACTAGATTTGTGTAACCATAAGTTCTTTGCACCAAAATGCTTATTATAACCTCGGGTAGCGATTGAGCCATGTGCATCTGTTCGTCCATCTATATGCATGAACAGCCGAGATCTCAGGGACCATAAATGAGAGAGATATGCATTTTCGCAAACAGATTTTCGGTGGAAAATTTTTTTTTTTTAAACCAATTACAAATTTAACAAATGCTTGGATAACTAAAATTTAAAAAAAAAAAAATTAACAATTTTGAAATGAAAACGAATCTACAACACAAATAAATAAAGTATCAAACCTTATTTAAAAAAAAAGTCATTAAATATGGTTAAAATTTTTTTGATCAAAATCTGCTGCATTTTAATTTCTTTTTTTCGAAAGTGGGGTTCCAGCCAGGCCTGAGTTTTCAAAGGGTACTTATGTTTGAAGAAGCAATAAACATTGTAATTCTTAGATAAAAATCCTAGAGCGCTACGATGTTCTCTCGACAACGCTATTATAATTAAAAAAGTGAAAAAATCCTTACTATTAGATTTTGTAAAAACTTTTAACACCTAGTTCAAAATTATTTTGATATTAATTCAAGAGTTTAGGAATTTATATATAAAGCGTATACAGAATTTTCGTTCTACAATCTATCTATGTATTCTGAAATTAAAAAAATACGCAGTTGCAATAAAAATTTGACTCCCAATTTTAGAAAAATTGCGAAATTCTTGGTTTTCTCTCTGATAAAAACTTCAAAACTTTAGGGCGAAAACTTTAAAACTTCGCCAACATTCTACAACATGTCCATGAAAAATTTTTTGTAAATTATATCTTTTATATTTAGTAATAAAAATAGGTTGCAGTGTATTCAATAGTCGGTCACCGTCCCAACTGCTTCACATTTTTCTTTACCGAATTTATTGCCTTTGTTTTGCTATTGTTTTTCCTAAGGGCACACCTACACAAGAGTTTGTTATGCTTTTAAACCGTGAAAAACAAAAGAGAGAAGAAGAAGAAAACTTTCCCAAAAAAACAAAATTTCATTGTGGCTTATTTTTTGTTTTCACGGCGAATTAGCAGCATTTGTTTTGGCCGTGTTTTTCTTGGCATAAACGCTCGGAAAAGCTTGTTTTTCTTTGGCAAGTAAAATCATGTAAACATACTCGGAATTTGGCTAGCAAAACAAAACCCACACTAATGTGATTTTAGCACAAAATGAATTTTCCGCATAAATTATAATCCTTAGGTCTGCTGTATGAAACCAGTAATCCGGATATGGATAGAATCTTTGACTTGGCCATAAAAAAAGCCAACGAGGAGAATGAGGACTTAAAGCTACATGCCGTAACTATGAGCATAGAGCCGGGCAACTCCTTTGAAGCCTCCAAAAAGCTGTGCAAAATGCTGCACGTAAGTGTTTGACTACATAAATCTGCCTATACATAATATACTATACCATATACCAACAACTTGCAGCAAAACCTGGTAGCCGTTTTTGGGCCCACCACAAAGCTGGCTGCCAAGCATGCCATGAGCATTTGTGATGCCAAGGAGCTGCCTTTCTTGGATACGCTTTGGGACTTTGGCGCACAGCTGCCAACAATCAATTTGCATCCGCATCCAGCACAATTGGGCGCAGCTTTAAAGGATTTGGTTAGCTCGTTGGGCTGGGAGGGTTTTACAATCATTTACGAGTCGGGCGAATATTTGGCTACCGTCAACGAGCTGTTACAAATGTATGACACTACGGGTCCGGCCATAACATTGCGACGTTATGAGCTGGATCTGAATGGCAACTATCGCAATGTGCTGCGACGTATACGCAATTCTGCGGATTATTCGTTTGTGGTGGTGGGCTCTTTGGAAACGCTGCCGGAGTTCTTTAAACAGGCACAGCAAGTGGGTTTGCTGACCAGCGACTATCGTTATATCATAGGCAATCTGGACTGGCAGACCTTGGATCTGGAGGCTTATCAGCATGGTGATACAAATATAACCGGACTGCGTCTGGTCTCACCCGACAATGAACAGGTGCTGGAGGTGGCAAAGGCTTTGTATGAAAGCGATACACCTTTTCAAAATGGTAAATAGCCAGCTATTAGTCAGCACGTTAAAATGTTGGGAAAGTTTAGTGCTTTTCCCACCTGGACACAAAATGTGCCGACGATGTCAACAACAATTTATGCAAATCCGAAATCTATTCGCATGAGAAACTTTAAATAATTGAATTGCATTTCATGCCAGGGCGGAAAAAATGATAAATGACAGTTGCGTCACTGAGACCCTCACCATGTATGTATGTCCCTACGTCCATCCGGCTGTCTTTCCGTGTGCTTTATCCTTTCATGGCTGACCTTTTGTATGGCAGCCATATTTTTTATTACTTTTCTTTACTACCATTTAAATTCATGTGCCAGCAACAGTTTGGTCCTGTGCCCAGGCTAATGGCACATTTATGATTGTGTCTGTTGCTCAATTTGCAGTGTCATGTCCTTTGACCAACAGCATGGCCCTCATCTATGACGGCGTACAGCTGCTGGCCGAGACCTATAAACATGTAAATTTTCGTCCTGTTCCGCTCAACTGCGCCGATGACAGCTCCTGGGACAAAGGCTACACATTGGTCAACTATATGAAGTCGGTGAGTGATTGTTACGTCACTGTGATTCATTAAATATGCATGTTTCTCTTCCGCTTCTCTCTCACACAGCTCTCACTCAAAGGCCTCACGGGCACCATTCAATTTGACTATGAAGGACTACGCACTGATTTTACTTTGGAGGTCATCGAGTTGAGTCTTTCGGGCATGCAGAAAATTGGTGAATGGAGTACATCAAATGGTTTCGAAATGAATCGGCCAGCGCCTGCGATTTCCTTAGAGCCGGACATGCGTTCGTTGGTTAACAAAAGCTTTGTCGTCATTACGGCTATTGTAAGTGGTAGCCGTTCATGGAATGCATTCAAACTCAATTTGTTTGTTATCACAGAGCGAACCATACGGCATGTTGAAGGAAACCTCAGTGAAGCTGGAGGGTAATGATCAGTTCGAGGGCTTCGGCATTGAGCTTATTGATGAGCTGTCCAAAAAACTGGGCTTTAGCTATTCATTCAGACTGCAGGAGGACAACAAGTATGGTGGCATTGATCCGGCTACGGGCGAATGGAATGGCATGATACGCGAGATTATTGACAATGTAAGTAGGAGTGTCGCAGTGGTTCTAAAGTCCAAATTATATACTCTTTTAATGCTCTAGAAAAATTGAAACGATATTAGTTGATTAGAAGTGGGACTCCTAACAAGCACTTAAACTTGTTAAGCGAGTTTTTGGAGATCCAAAAACTGAAACGTAAATCTTAAGCGGGTAGAGGAATTGTAGCAAGTACTACCTGAAACGAAAATCAAGAGAAATGTGAATTTCCATGGTATTTATTTGTCAGAAAAACAATAATGTAAACCAAGTGAATCGTTTTGGTAGTGGCGCTTATAACAAGTATTTCGAACTTAAACATTTATAAATTCTATCGTTTGAATTCCTTATATAGGGGTTTCCAAAAAAAAGTGATTTTCTAAAGTTTGATAATATCCAAATGAACTACTCTGCAAATTGTGTTTCATGTTAAATTTTCAAAACCGCAACCATTAACTATCCTAAACTTGTGACGTCATTGGAAACGCAATATTAAAACTTGAAAAACTTTATTCATCGAATTCCAACTTATTATCTCATATTCCTGTGCGTTCTTTTTTAAGCTCTTTGTAACACATAACTACACTGAGCGCATTTCAGCTTTACCTTGCCAATGTGTACACATCTATATATTTTTATTGTAATTATATGGTTAGTTATTGGTTAAGGGCCCATTACATTGAATGCCAATAACGTTAACACCATCATCAGCAGCAGCATTAAATGAGACAGACACATTCAGGGACAGACACACCGACAGTTAACGTGACATAGGTTATAATAATGAGACAACTTTTGGTTGTGGGCTTAATCTGGGTGTCCTTGGAGCGCTCGAAATTAATTCATTTCATAATTGAATGCTTCAGCTGTCGAGCTGCTTACTCATCAGAGTCCTGCTTCATTAGTTGTTGTTGCTCAGGATTTTGTAGCTTTTGTTTTCATAAATTTTTGGGCTTGATAAACGAGCATAAAATGCAGCTTATGTAGTATAGTAAATGCTAAGCAGCAGGGGCGGGTGCTGAAAAAAATATTAAGGTGTCTTAACATTGGCAAACAGTTTTTACCGAGCATTCATCACTGCATACAACATTTTCAAAATTTGCAAAAAACTAGCATATTTTGTTTCGGTCAGGCCCCTTAAAACTTTACCTCAACTGCGCCACTGTTGCCGCTTGCCGCTCCATAAGATTTAGCATAGTTAATGAAGCGTTTTTGGCGCGTTTTGTGCGCGTTTTTCGGGCGACTGCCCAAAGCTTCCATTGAATATTTAATAATACATTTGAAACGAAAGGCTGACTGAAAATAAACCAACTGAAATTGACAGGCCGAGAGTAAGGGACATGGCTGTCCATATTGGCCCAAGGACATGCCAATATTGGCAAGGCCAGTAGTTCAGCACAATCATTTATTAAAGGATACACAGCACGCAGTGTTGGCGGGTAGATAACCCCTACAATGCGAATATTTTTAGCTTAACCCTTATTTTCTCGGCTGTGATAAGTGTATTAACAGGATTTTGTCCATTAATCCCAAGTAAGTTTTAATTGTTTGGCTTTAACCTTCTCTACGTTGCGCCCTTTTTTGCCTATTCTGCATAAATTATTTTAATTAAATGGTTCTATTTAGTGCTCAAATATGCGTTATATTTATTTATGTATGCATTTCTGTTTTCATTTAGCAAATTTACAATTAAAATTACATTTCATATTTAATTAGCGCGCGGATATGGGAATAACTGATTTGACCATGACATCGGAGCGAGAGAGTGGCGTGGACTTTACCATACCATTCATGAACTTGGGTAAGTCAATATACATTAACTAACAGTGAGTTAGAAAAGTTTTGAGTACGTTTTTTTTTCCTATCAGTTAAATAGATATATTTGCTTACAATGTTTTTCAGAAAGAGTTGGGCGTGGTTAGTCATACTAAGAATGTTTTTTAATATTTTAAAAAAAATTTTTTTTTATATTAAAAAAATGTTAAAATCTGGCCTAGAGAATTTAAAAGAGATTTAAAAAAAATCATTTATTTTTCTTAAAAAAACAACGCATATACTAATTATATTTATTTTCGATTTTAATTGTATGAGTAAAGTAAAAAAAGCAAAGTAGTGACAGACCCCACTACTCGCGCGACGACCCCGAGCATACGAATATAAGATTTTAAAACTCCTATTCTTTTTGAAAAACTCAATGTGTGTTATGGGATTGAAGTTTTACTTAAACTTTTATCCGCAAATGAACTTTCTTATTATATATTTAATTTATTGCTTATTTATACTAATTAGTATAAGAATAATTGTGACTTTTTGAAGTGTAGTTATTTCTATAACAGGCATAAATATTATTAATAGTATAAGGTAGCAAATACTGCCCTCATAATTTTTAAAAACTAATGATGCGGATCGATTCGTAGATAAAAAAACTGTGTCCCAAAATTTCAGTTTTTAATCCTAACGCTGCCTTAAATTAAAAAACAAAAAATGGTCATATTTTATTTAATTGTGACTAAGTTACTAAATTTTTTTGAACAATTTTTTTTAATCTAATTAATATTTCCTTTTTTTATAAATTATAAATTTGTTTTTTTTTTTTAAGTATGTTCCTTATTTATATGCATCATAATCTTTATTTTTATAAGCCCGTCTGTTTATCCCATTTTTATATGGAAAAGATGAAAACATTTGAAACAAATCAATTTGGCGCAACAATGTTACAATAAAGCTAATTTTTTTTTTATTTTAATTGCATGTATTTTATTAAATATTAAAAAAAATCATATTTTGACTAAAAAGAGGATCATAAAATATTTTAAAAAGATAAAAATTTTTTTTTTTACCTTGTTGCACCGAATCATGTTGGTTTTTCTCTCAATATACGAATACTATAAATTGAAAGACGCACCTCAAAAAATTTAAAAAAATCAATCATATTTTTCTTAAGAATAATTATTATGCGTCAGTTTATTGTTCCTTATGCTTTGCCGAACATTTTTTTGACTCACTGTACACATGTATATGCAACACCTACATAACGACAGCAAGCAGCCTTGGTAGCTAATTTTAAACCAAAGCTCATTAGTGCGCAGCAAGTTGGCTGGAAGGCATTGCTGCAAGCGTCGCTGCTGGCGTTGGCAGCGCAGTAGGCGCATACATAAACAATGCAGCACACTAATGAACACAAGTGCCACAGGATGACACACACACACACACATTCCCATACCTATCCACACATGCCACTCAACATCTGCATATTTACAGGTATTGCAATACTGTTTCGAAAACCCATGAAAGAACCACCGAAACTTTTCTCCTTCATGTCTCCGTTTTCCGGCGACGTTTGGCTTTGGCTGGGACTGGCCTACATGGCCGTGTCAATCAGCATGTTCATACTGGGCCGCCTATCGCCTGCGGAATGGGACAATCCTTATCCTTGTGTTGAGGAGCCAACTGAATTGGAGAATCAATTTAGTTTTCCAAATTGTCTGTGGTTTTCAATTGGTGCGCTACTGCAACAAGGCTCCGAGCTA
Organism: Chymomyza fuscimana; assembly: GCA_949987675.1. Taxonomy (NCBI): domain Eukaryota; kingdom Metazoa; phylum Arthropoda; class Insecta; order Diptera; family Drosophilidae; genus Chymomyza; species Chymomyza fuscimana. The sequence goes on along the minus strand of OX465088.1, from coordinate 119,787,420 downwards.
GCACCCAAGTAAGTTGCCACATAAGTTATGTGCACATTTGGATTGAGGTGTCTACGTTTGCAGAGCGTTTTCCACACGCGCTGTGGCCTCGTCCTGGTGGTTTTTTACTTTGATTTTGGTATCCTCCTATACGGCCAATTTGGCTGCTTTTCTTACGGTCGAATCACTGGCCACACCCATTGAAAATGCGGAAGATCTGTCGGAGAACAAGGGTGGCGTCAAATATGGCGCCAAAAATGGTGGCAGCACGTTTACCTTCTTCAAGGTAAGTGCATGTATTGAGATATGTATCTTCGATATTTGAGTAGTTTTTTACGCACAGGATGCCAAGTATCCCACTTATCAGAAAATGTACGAGTTTATGCATGATCATCCGGAGTATATGACCAATACCAACCAAGAGGGCGTTGATCGCGTGGAAACCTCAAACTATGCGTTTTTGATGGAGTCTACTACCATTGAATATATTACAGAGCGTCGCTGCACTTTGACGCAGGTGGGCGCGTTGCTGGATGAGAAGGGCTATGGCATTGCCATGCGTAAAAGTGAGTTATATGCGAAACTAGAGGAAAGTCTGTTTCAATTGAAAGTAAGAATAAGCTTATGACTGCGATGACTTTTTACTTTTTATTTTATTGAAATCAAAAAGACTTTTATAGATAGATAGATAAAAAAGACAAAAAGATGAATAACTTGTAGGTACTTATAGCTTGAGTCCTTTGCATACACATAAACAGCGAAATAACGAGTAACAAGATTACTAAAACAGCAATAGTCTATTTTGTAGCAGCTACAAAATTGAAATAAAACTTAAAAAAATTATGATTTTCAAATGTTTTTGGCTTTGCAAACACAAATATGCATTTAAAAGGTTATTTGCATATAAACGGTTATTTGCATTTAAACGGTTATTTGCGTAAATAATGCCGATTTTGTACTTTATAAACCATATTTGTATAGATATGCCAAATAAAATATGTTTTTGCAACAAAAACAGTCACGAGAGTAGTCACGAACGACTTCGACAACCAGTTTGGAAGCTTGTGGTCGTTGTTTCTTTCTTCAAAGAAACCGATACTATATAAAAAATCTCTTTTATTTCTGTTCCTTTTGCAGACTGGCCCTATCGTGACATGCTCAGTCAGGCCGTACTGGAGCTGCAGGAACAAGGAGTACTCACCAAAATGAAGACCAAATGGTGGAAGGAGAAACGAGGCGGTGGTGCCTGTTCGGTAAGTGTTCTTCGGTCCATACAGATCTAAGTATTTTTCGTGTGTGTGTGTGGTTGTAAACAGGATGGTGGTGATGATGGCGGCGCACTAGCCTTAGAGATAAGTAATCTTGGAGGCGTTTATTTGGTGCTCGGCGTTGGCGCTGTCTTCGGTGTCTTTGTATCCGTGCTCGAGATGGTGCTGGGCGTCAAGGAGCGCTGTGATGAAAACAAGGTAGTGCTTAGTTTTGGCTTAGCTTAGACTTATAGTTGAGTTGATCACGCACACACTACCTTAGTCTAGATGTGCTTATTGTACAGAAACATGAAACTCCTCTTGCCAATCCCCGACTGCCTGCCATTTTGGGCGAAATATCGAGCACAAGAAAAGCCACCTGCGTCATCACAATGCCAATATACTAGCCCTTCTGGGGTACACTGTCGTTATGTTTACCATAATTTCCGTCATTCACATACAAACTGACAATGTCAACACCTCCACTTCCACTTCCACGTCCAATCAACAACACCATCAATGCCAACCAATGCAGGAGGAATCCGACTCGGATGCCGCCTCCCTGGGCTTTGCAAATTTGGGTGGCGTCTATCTGGTCATGTTTGTGGGCAGCTGCTTCGCCAGTGTTTACGGACTGATTGACTGCGTGCTCAGCGTCTATATGTCCTCTCGACGCAACAAGGTAACGATAACGTGGCTGCCCCTCCTGTTCCGGAAGTAGCAGCAACTACGGTAGACGCTCTAAAAATATTAACAGCCTGTCCCCACCACCCTCAAGGGGCGCTGCTTTATTGTGTCTGTGTGTGTGTGTTGTCACTAAAAATGTGAATTTAAAAGGTCGCAAAAAGGATATGGAATGGTGTGGTAACTCGACTCCATCGACACTTCGGGAGCACACAAAAAAATACTACCTAACTGCATATCTATGCGCTAACCAAACTCCATTAAAATAGAGCTCTGTCTGTCAATGCTTTTGTTTCTGTCTAATCCTTAACATTTATCAAAATTTTGTGGATTTTTTGAAACGGCGAAGAATTCGATTTGAGCTCATTTTAGAACAGAAATCTATACAAATTAAGACAGAATGGTTTCGTGAACTAAAGGAAAGGCTAACAGATAATAAATCGAAAAACCAAAATTTAACAAAGCTTAAAAGCACTTGGAATGATGTTTTGATACATCGTAAGCTAGATGCTAGTCAAATTATATCCACGGAAAAAATGTATTTATCGTTTTGCCGTTCTTCCAAATTATTTATTAGGGCGTCCCAGGAAAAAAAAAAAATCTAAATACATTTTTAGGATTTTCACAGGAACAAATAGAAATGAATGCAATTTCTGTTACCTTTTTCTATATCGTTTTCTAAATTTGTCAACTCTAGTAATGGAAATTTAGTTGTGTCTGCGCGTCCTTAGGCTCTTAAAAGCACAATTAAAATCTTGAAGAATTTCTCAAAAACAAATAGAAATTAATGCAGTTTAAGCGCCTATAACATTTTTTAACTAAAATATTCGATATCTAGAAATGTCAACCCTAATGATGGAAGTTTAGTTGAAGCTTTTTGAAGCTTTTCTTAAAAAAAATAGAAATTAATACATTTTTTATAAAAACGATTCGTTCTAGAGATGTCAAGCCTAGTGATAGAAAAGTTATGTCTGAGCGTTCTCAGGAACTCGAAAACTTTTCTTAAAAAATTAATGCAGTTTTTTCCCCTAAAACATTTTGTACAGAAACTTTTCGTTATCTATAGATGTCAATCTTTGCGATGAAAATTTAGTTATGTCTGGGCACTCGAAAGCTTTATAATTTTAAAATATTGAAGATTTTGTTAAAAATAAATGGAAAGTATTTGTTTTCCAGAGCTGTCAACCCTACTGATGCAAATATTGTTGCGTCTCTCTATTAATCAATACTGGGAGACTTGAATTGTTTAGGATTAAAAAAAAAATCAATTACATACTTTTAAAAATTTTCAGTAGTTTAGTCGTAATTAAATAAAAATAAAAATAAAATATTTTTAATTAAGCCAAAACGCGTTAAATTCAAAAACTAAAATTTAACGAAAAAATATTTTTTTCCCACATATTCTAAAAGTAATTTTTTCATAAATTTAAAAAATTTTATTACTTATTAATTAAGTTTAGAGGCAGGCTTTATCGTTTTTTTTTTTTATCGTTAAAATACATAAACATAAACATTTTATTTTTTTTTAATTATTTCTCTACAATATATTATCAATGTAACTTCTGTTCCATTGCTGTTTTCAACCTTAATAATTTTTCACATACCCAAAACTTTTTACTCTTTGCTTGTAAATGTTATAATATAAAGCATGATAAATGAATTTAACTTTTGTTCAAATTTTGGATATTTTCATTAAATTTAAATTTATTTTAATGCTATTTGACAGGTGAGCTTTAAGGAGGAGCTAATAGATGAACTACGTTTTGTTATGCAATGTTCGGGCAACACCAAAGCTGTCAAATATCCCAAGAGCTCTGGACACAGTAGTAGCTCCAGTTCCAGCTCCAAATCGAAGGGTTCTATTTTATCTGTGGAATCATTACCCGATGATCACTTGGAGGCAGCAAAACAAAACAATCATGTGAAAAAGTAAACTATATGGAAAAAGAGTTTAAAATTGTTGTAAAATGAAGCTTTGATTTTTTTCAAATAAACAACTATTTTATTGAAGGTTTGAAAATATAATAACTAAACTATAGCACAGTTTGTAATATCTTGTTTTAGCACCAACAAAATTGTATAACAGTTTTATATCAAAGCTCATTTAGAAGCTTTTTAGTACTATTCGTATGAATGACTAAAAGCTTGCCAGTTTTAAAGCTTTCTGCATACGAAGGAATCAAGTTTATTATTTATACGTTATTTATTTTATTTTCAAATTATTAAATTTTTTTAAACACAAAATAAAGCGGGGACCGTCGGAGATGGAGCTAATATTTATAAAACCTTTTATTGTGCTGGCATTTAAGATGCTCTTATATATTTTATATGCCTTGGAAAATACCCAACCATAACACCCAAAAATTATTTAATAAAAAAACTTCTATATTATATCCGTTTAATAGCAATATATTTACTGATGTTTTAGTGTTAATTTTTGATGTAATCGCTTAATATACAACATCTTGTTTATAAATATATTATACTTAATTTTTTTTTTAATTTAATTTTTTCCATTTCTGGTAGACACTTAGAGACGTTGAAAAGGTAAAATTGTACGAAATTTTTGTATAGTACTTATGTATTTGTGTGTATGTAGTTATATCGTATATATATGTATGTATATATGTATGCCATTAGCTTACACTTGTACAATAATGTTAATCTTTCTTTTTTTAACGTTTGTATGTATGTATAATTTGTATAATACTTGCATTTAATATATAGAGTATATGTATTTTTTTTTTGCAGTACCAGTACGCTTATGTATTTGTTTATATACTTCATATTTGTGACACACATAGGCAAATCAGACATATGCATATACTTTAGGTATATTTTTTCATTATATATAACTATATATATCGATTAGTTTTTTGTTTCCTGAATTTTACTGCTTTTTGATTACAATATGTCTTTGTATTTATTCTTGATCTTTGGTTTAATTAGTTTATTAGTTTTTTTGCTTTAATGCTTAATATTTATTATAAATTTTATGTTTAATTTGATTTATTTAATCTTTAACATTTAGCTATTTTATCAAACAATAAAATAGAATTTTAACTAAAACAACTTTTTTTTACTATTAACTATGCCAGCTATTCAATATTTTTCTATTCATTTTTTATCATTTTATTTTATTTTCATTTATTTATGTAAATATTTTGCATTTATTTTCAATGACCAGCATCACAATGACCATAAAGAAGAAACTTGCACATTAAAGCTTTAAAAATAAATGTTTTCGTTTTGTATATAAATATGTATGTATACATATATGTATTGTATGTAGGTATATATGTATAAATAAAATAGTAATAATATAGTGTTAGGTGTTCGTTGCGGTTAGGTGGATTTCTATAGTTTGTCATGGAGTGTTAAACACGGCAGCATACATATACAATTGAGATACATATTTAAATACATAAAGCACAATTACCTAATCGCCTTTAAACTGTATTTTATATATGCATGTAGTTTTTATTTAAGTTCAACTAAAAGGCTTATTGGAGTTCAAAAATATTAGAAAATGTTGTGTTTGCATAATTGTATATAGTTGATATCTTAAGGTTAAGTTAAGGGGTACTATAGTGCTTTAAAGGCAAAACAATTTTATTTTTAACACCTAATTCGAAAAACTGAAATGATCAAAATGATTTCCTTGCAGCAAATCTCTACACTCAGAAAAAATAGCCGATTGTTTTTTTGACTAGAATTTACATATGTGTTCTTTCCTTTTTTCTTTATTATTCCCAACTTAAGCATAATATACTCTCAATCCATTAGGATGAAACATTCTTAAAATGAGCACGAAATGCTCTTAAGAATTATTCTTTCATTAAGAGTTCACGGTCTTAAAATGGTATTATACTAAACATTCTGAAATTGAGAATATCTGTCCAATAATAAAAAAAAATCGCTCTAGGCATACTTTATCTTCTCAAATTCTTATACATAATTTCATATTATGATTTTGAGACCAGAAACAGTAAAAAAACGAATTTAATTTTTAAAGTAGACCTGGAATGTTTTTTCGAAATTCGAATTTTCGATAAATTGTGTAGACATACGAATTGGAACAATTCATTTATTAACTAAATAAATATAAAAACATTTTATGTATACGTAATTTATCAAATTTATTCGATTTCGTTTTAATGTTTCAATTTCACATTTTTAGGTGTCGATAACTTCTCATATTTCCTTTGCTTTTTTCGATAAATTCTCATATTGCAAAAATGCCATTTATTTTCTCAATTGCTTTTTTTTATTGAAATTAGCTTCGACTTTGTGCAACACATCAACCCAGTCGCACCTATCGGTTATCGATATGCCAATTTTTTGTATGTACGTACGTTACTATTTTTTGAATGGAATAAGAAAAAAAATAAATGTCTAACTTGAAATAGGCGTAAGAATATCAGAGAATATTTAAAAAATTATTTCAGCTTAAAATACGTACACTTTAAAAGTTATTTTGCATATTCGATTACTCGATTTGTCGGATACAAACCACATAATAAATTCGTTTTGGTGAAATTGGAGGCACTAATCATGTGAAATCAAAACGAACCCGAATATTTTTTATCGTTTTCGGGAGCACAGACTTTGAACTTTCCTTTGAGGATCTTCGCATGAATCACATTGACCATGAATTTTCGTACCACCAAAGGAGTTTCTTTACATATTTTTAAGACTATCGTTGTTTATAAAAAAGTATTAAACATACAAATTCTTCAGATCAATTCAAAAAGTGATCTGCTGCACTTATTTTTGACCATATGCATATGTGAATTTTGGTTTTATTTGCTTTTCAGAGGTGTGCTTGTTCTAGCATTAAAAACGCCAGAAGACAGAGTCAAATTAAGAATAAATGATTTTTCACAATTTTAGAAAGAGTTTACCGATTGTTTGTAATTTGCAACGATTTTCGAAAATATATTCTGGTATTCCATATATGACGGTATGAAATTACTAGCATCTAATCTAAGAGATTAGTCCCAAAAAAGAGTTTAGGTTGAATTGTTAAATTCTTTAACTTCTGGATACTTGGCAAAAAAAAAAAAAAACCGATACACATAAATTAAATATACAATAAGTCATAATGACATATGATAAACCTTGAAAATCGTATATATTCGATAATACAGAGTATATAATAGTCGAAGTGCACCGATATCATCCTGTCCACGCGTAGCCCACGTTAAATACTTTAATTGGTGTCAGTTTTTTTTTTTAGTATTTTTAGGTGGTCAACGTTATTTAAATTTATTTTGCTTTATTCGATTTGAATTATTTGCAGTTCTAAACATATTTCATTTTGGACCGATAGACACAAATATGCAATTTCGATATGTTATTGTTGTTGTTTGTTTTACTTTGTGTTATCAAATAGTTCAGTTAGTAGTAAATGTTCGGTGGGGGTATTTGAGTAGTAGTTGTTTTTGTTGTTGTTATATTTTACGGCTTAAAGGCTTAAATCAGTAATATTTTAATATTTTTGTGTGAGTTTTGTCAACAATTTGTTTCAATTTTGAACTTTTACAAATGGCTGACCCAGTCATATTTACAAATGAATTTACATTTATTTTATTTTTTTTTTTTGCAACTCATGTTAAATGGTATTCGATTTTGTCATAGAGCATGTGTAGTTTTAATATTAAATAAACATTGATTATGGTGTGTGTGCTAACGATAGGTAAAACATAGATTTTAGCTAAGACCAGTTTGTAATGAATACATTCAAAATGTGAAACGAGTAATTTTTTCATTATCTCATTATGAGTTCTTAAAGCATAACATATATCAAGTAAAATGTCTTCCATATAGAAGGACTCCTCTCGACTTGTATGTTTGTAGGGGATAAGTTATTATTAACTCGAAAATGGTTTTTTGTTTGCGGTTTTGAATGTATTCATTCGTTTTTCAAAAAGCTCACCAAACATCGAGTGAAACGATTGACATACAGAATGACTCTATTCGACTTGTATGGTTATATGCATAAGTGCTTTGAGTTCGTTTAGCCCAATGTTTGCTATATTCTGATATCGGAAACGTAATTTTTGAGATAACCAATGAATTCATTCATTTTCATTCAATTCATTTTCATTCACCATACTTTGACTATAACGTCTGCTATACAAAAGTTGTCCATTCGACTTATATGTTTAGATAGATCGAAAGCGTCATAAGACGAATATTTGGTATGCTCGAAAGACTTGCTTGGAATTTCGAATAAATACATTCATTCGTTTTAAAACAAGCACATCAAACATCGAATACATTGTCTACCATATAGAAGAACTACATTCGAATTATATGAGTTTTTTGAACGAGAGCGAATAAATATTTGTAGGCTCATTCGTTCGAAAACGTCTTTTCCGCCATTTTGAATACATTCATTACCAATTTAGTAATAACTAACTTAAATATTTTTGCAGTATTTTTGAGTTTTTTCATAAAAAGTAGTGTTGTTAGTGTTTTCGTAAAAAGTTCTAAGCTCGTATAGTTTTTTTTTTGGTCTTATATAAATGTTTCCTCGTAAATTACAAGGAGTTTTGTTTGGGGTTTATTTGTTGGTTTTTTATAACAAGTACAACACATACATAATTTAGTATAACTTTACTTAAAAGCAACAACATTTAGTTACTTTTATTTATGATCAGGATATTTTTTTATTATATGTTAGATTGCATAGGATTTAAAGCTATCGAGCTAAATATATAATAACACACTTAAAGCGCATATTTTTACTATAATTTATTATAATTAACAACTATCAAAGTTTAGCTAGAAAAATTAAAGGAAAGAAATAAAAACAAAAAGTTATATGTTAAGGGTCGATTTCAAAATCACTGGTTTAAAACGCAAAAACAAAAGTTTGGAAGTTATTTCAGAACTCTTATGGATTTTGAGCCGCTGAATTCGAATCCAAGATCCAAAAAGTCCCAGAACCCTATGATTCTAACACAACCTCGAAAACCCTTTCAACCGAAGTATTTTTAGGATATTTTAGGGCCCTGACACGCTAGGGGTTTTTGGACCACGGGTTCAGGTTCAGCAACTCCCGAAAAATATAACAAAATTAAAAAAAATTGAAAACCTTAAATTGAAGAAAAAATGTTGGGATTTTTTGAGGTTTAGGTGTTGCCTCTTATTGGAGCTCGGATTCGGATTTAGCAGCTCAAAATCCATTGGAGAGGCCCATTTACGTGTAAAGTTCAGTTTTTGTGGGCCTATGTTATCATACTATCTATCCAGACTTAAAATCCCTAGAGAGCTGCAGCCCAAAACCCTTTTACAAACTTACTATGGTACAGTAGATCTTGTTCTCAAAGAGGAACTTTCTTTATGTATCCAAACCTCCTCAAGATATTGTAAAGTTTCGTCTCTTAAAAGGTAGAAAGGCATGTTTTGAGTACTATTTGACTAGCATAGGTGAGCTTGTAAGTTTTGAATACCCTGTACCTTTAGGTATATAGGATATATGAAGCTTGGCAGGTCGAAAATGTATTTAAGATATAGATGGAGATGTCGGAGAACCTCAAACTTATCTAAACTATGATCAGGATGATTAGAGTAGACGTTGTATGTCTTTCTCTCTGTGCGTCCGTATGAACGCCTAGATCGAAGAGATGCTAGAGCAACCAAAATTTCGGATACAATTCCTCATTTTCTTCCGTGAAACAAGTTTAGCTTATTTTTTTAAAATTGGGGCTGAATTATATAGCAGCAATCGAGGCATTATACAGAACCTTAAAGAAAAAAAAAAACAAAAGCCTCATTTATTGAGGCAGATATCCTAACCGAACTTGGAACTTGAAAGATCTTTAGAGTTCCCAAACATATTCTAATAAAAATTCAGGTCTTCAGGGAGTTAGCAATTTTTTTTTGTCCATGTACTGGGTTCTGGAGTTTTCGCGGAATGTCCGATTTTTTCTGCATGAAATATCAGATATTTTTACAAATATTCGTATTAAATTTTTCAGTAGTGATGGAGCCATTTGTAATATTTTTTCCAGTTATCTTAGATCTTCTCACATTTTCTGTGCAAAATTTGCTTTTGAAAAATGTCCGTATTAAATTAAATTAAATATGGTTTAGTGATTAAAAACCAAAAAAAAAATATATTACGATATCTTCATTAACAAACGAACTATATATCTAAAACTTTCGATTTTTTCCAACGTGCCCCTATGAGAGCTTTATAATCGTAAATCCCAATCTAATACGAAAGTTTACATTTTTTTTTTTTTGGAAATCGTCATTTCTTGAAAAATTTTTAATTACTTTTTGAAACACTATTTTTAATCAAAAATCAAAAATATTTTTTTTTGTAAACTTCTATTAAGGGATCACTTTTGAAAAATCGATTTTTTTCTCACATTTTCGAGAACAGGCATACAAAGTTTTTAGGCTTCAGCTCTAATACTTTATAAATCCCAGACGATCATACCGACGGAAGAAAGTTAAAGCGAAAAGATATTAATCATTTTAAAATTGGGAGTAGATCTGGGATCGGGAAAGAAATTCGGTGGATAGCGATAAAATTTTAAAATAGATGGAACACGAAAAATTTTCAAATCTTCTTGTAAAATTGAGGCTTCAAAATTTTATTTTTAAAGGAAACTTAAGCTAAAGTAGAGAAAAGTAGTTTTGTAAATTATCTACATATTCTATGAAAATATGCACTCACAAATTGGTGTTATTTTTGAAAATATCTTATGTCATTTCAAAAAAAGCTTGCTTGATTTTGGTTGGGAATATTTCCCTGATATTGTCTAACTAGCTAAGTAATACATAGTAGTACATCTAGGCATATAATATTTGTATTTTATGTATAAATAGATTTCTGCTTATATATAAGCTGTAAGCAACAACTAATCAACTGATTTTTGTATTCTTCTTTTGATTTGAAGCACATATTCGATAAGTCCGTGCTATTCATACAGTAAGTATTCAAGTTTGATTATTTCAAATACGAGTATATTCATATTTTTTTTTGTTTTAATGCTAAGTACTCAGTTGTCTTTAAAGTATTTTTCATAAAAAGTACACAAAGTTATTTAATATTTATTTATTATACAGCTTAACCTTAGTTTGCTTGTTACTTTGAGCTTTAGCTATTATATTATATATAACATATATATAATAAATAGTATATGTATCTTTATAAGTATAGTATTTGTTGCTTTTGTTTTTTGTGTTTTCAATTTTATTTCAAAAGTTCATTTAAAATAAATGCGTTTCTTTTGTTTGTCAGTGTCTTATTGTTATATACCATGTTTTATTTATTTTGTTCTTGTAGTTATTGTTGTTGTAATCCTTATGTTTAGCATAGTATTTAGGTGTACTGCTATGGTGGGGTCTATGTAGTAGTTTGTTAGTTCGCTTGCCAAACTCATATTGGCTTAAAAATTACCTAAAGATTTGTATCTAACTATAAAAGTTTTACTTGCTTCTCAACTCTCAAGCCCTCGAGCGCTCAAGCTCTCAAGCTCGGAAAAACCTTTCAGAAATCGTTAAACATTTGCGGAATGACAGAAAGTCGCATGTGAAATTAGCACACACACAAACATATATTGTATGTGCCTTTATTTGTTGGTTGGGGGTGGGGGTTTATGTGCTTTGGGCCTCTCAAATGACACTCATGCGACGCCTGCCATTTCCGGTGCCCTCGGCTCAGTTGGAGTTGGCCAGCGTTTCGTGACACACCTCCATGTAGTCCGGGTCATGCATGATGCCCTTTATCATGTCCTTAAGCATTGTATAACGTGGAAATATCGGATACATCTTTGAACTGCCGTACTCTTCCTGTTACGATATAACATATATGTATATATACTATATGACTACATGACAAAAAAGTTTGTTTATTTTGTTGTCTTTGTTAGTCATGTCACTCACCTTTAGTACGCGTATCAGATGCCTCAGTCCCAGATACTTTTTAAGCAAACGATACAAATCATTAATTAGCTGCGTGTTCTCAAGTTCTATTTGCGCCGTTGTCATATCTGCAAACATTTCAACATTTCAAGTGCTCCATAAACTAGTTAACGAGCTACTGGAATAATACAAAAAAAAAAAGTTTCCACTTACGTTCCAAGCGTTCCATGCGTTCCCTGCGCTCGGCCGCCTCATCGGCCAGCTTGGCAGAAGTTTTAACGCCCTCCCCAGACTTTTGTGTTTTCTCCATTATGGAACAGGCGCGCATCACGTACGAGGGCACTGTTTCCTGCTTCTCCTGTCGCGGTATATCAACCAAGGTCCAGTACTGTGTCTCCAGGCGTATGACTTCCTGAAAAAAATTTCAAATACATATTAGAATTTTATGAAATACCAGCGTAACGCAATGTTAAAGACTCTTAAAATATTTTTCGAGTGTCTCCCTACAATAAAAAGAAATATATCTCAAGAGCAATATATCACGATTTAACAATGTATTTTTTGGGAAGCAAATGATTATTTATTAAAGTTTAAAACAAATTAAAAAACCTAAAATATTTTTCAATTAATTATTTAAAAAAAAAAAATAAAATATTATAATGATTTATGTATTTTGTAATAATGTACCTATTTGTCAAATTTTCCTAATTTAAAAAAAACACAATTTTTCTGGAAAAAAATAAGTAAAAAATCATTAAAATACATAAAAAATGGTTCCAGTAAAAACACTAAAAAAAATTATTGCGACAACAGAATTTAAAAAGTATAAAAAGATAATATAATACAAAAAAAAATATAAAAATACTATGGCTCCTAACTATGACGTCCTCAGAATATATAATAAATATTGGAATTTAATTGTGAATTGGGCCAACATAATTAAAAATAATGTTCGTATATCTCCCGATAATCGACTAACATTTGAAAAAAAATGTATTTAAAATTTTTTTTATTATTTTTAAGTTAATAATTTAATATAAAACTGTTCAAAAAAATTGTATTGAAAAAAATTAAACTTATGTAATTAATATTGCCTTTTTTTATAAAATTCAAATTTTGAAAGAAATTAACATAGTAAATATTTTTTAAATTCAATTTTAAAAAAAGTATTAATAATGCAAAATTTTTTATTTCTATATTTTTAAACTAATAATTAAAAATTGAAATGCTTATAAAATTTAAATTTACAATTTATTTCCCAATAAATAGAAAAAAGCTTTGAAAATATGAAAACTTGTTCCAAAAACGACACTGAAAAAAAATTAAATTAAAAAAAGATATCTTATAAAATACATATGAAAATATAATGCTTGAAACAATTTTTCAATATTCTACCGATAGCTAAGAAAATGTAGATTTTCTATGTGAATTTGAAAAAAAGTAATAAAAATTATAAAAATGTTTTCGTTGTAATATTTATAAATTAAATGTTTACATTAAGATTATCATTACATTAATTTAATTTATATAATTTAAAAAAAAAAAAACGCAAAACAGGAACTAAAAAGTTTAAAAAGATATTTTTTAAAATAAATATAAAAGTACTGTGCGTCCTGACTTATCACATCCAAAAAAAAATGTAAAAATTAGAAAAATATTAAAAAAAAAATTTGTTTTTTAATTAAAGCAATTATAAATAATAAAAAAAATTTAATTAAATTTTCATTTTTTTAAACTTAATAATGATAGTAAAGAAACCTTAGATATTACCTTAATCATTAACTTGAGCATGGGATAACGCTGAAAGATATTCCGTTGGCTTTTGGAATCTCCATATTTGTTCATAAGGTCGATAAGCGCCTGTTTGGCCGTATCATAGGACTCCTCCAGTCGCAGGCGCAGCGAACGCAAACGTTCGTTTGTTTCAATGACCTCATCACGGGTCATGCCGCTGGGTGCACCCTCATCCTTAACATCCTGCACAATGCGTCGCACGCTTTGTGTGAACTTGCCAACAAAATTTGTTGTTGCTGCAATGAGCAAAGACCAAAAGACTTTTATTAAATAAGTTAATTAGCGTTTGAACAAAATTCAAACATTAATAAAAGGCATAAAGAGCTACCTACTTATTTAATTTTGGCTACTAATTAAAATAAAAATGTACGGCAATCAGGCGAAACACTGTCATTTATCAAACAAATGTCAGTAGATACGCGCAATAACCTTCTTGTTCTGCGATTCAGTCGGAAATTATTCGTCTATAGAAAGAGTCGAACTATTATGCCATGATGAATCGCAAGCATTCTATTGTTATTGTATAAAAAGGTGCTTCCTTATTTATTTTACGTTCTTTTTAAAACAACTCTGGTGCGACGGGGAATCGAACTCACGACTTTGTGAAAATCAACCACCAGAAACACGCGCTCTCTCTTGGATCAGTTCTAATCTCGTCGCTCTACGCTCAGCACCACGCTGACGATCAGCGAGAGCGTGACCAGTCACTGGTTTCTTTGCGCTGCTGTATGTTGTAGCTATTTTTAGCAGCAGCGACGGCATTACCAGCCCTAAATTATTTTAATATCGTTGAATCGTTGATCGTTAAATTGAATGAATAAAAGTACAAAAAATAATGGAGAAGCCGAAGGCGTTTTGCTGCTATTATAAATAAATTAAGCTAAGTTTTGTACATTTTATTAATCTTTATTGAATCAAATACCATATGCTAAAAAATAAAAAAACACTATGTAACAAATTGCTCTTAATCATATCCGGCTTAATTTAAAAAAAAAAAAAAAACTTTTCTTTAATTTTGTAGGTAAATATTGAAATATTAACTTTGTCGTTTTATATTTTATACCAAAAATTTAAAAAAGCCTGTACAAAATGTAAGAACTTAAAAATTTTTGGAGGATTTATACTTATTTTGAATTTATTTTTAGGAAAATGTGATGGTTGCAAAAATTAAATTTTTTTAAAAAAACCCGGAAAAAAATGTATATAAATACTTGGTAGGTTAGTCACAATTAAATAAAAAGTGAAAAACTATTTTTTTCTCTAAATAATGCCTTAACGCTTTAAATTAAATAATCTAATCAGCCTGAAGGCCTATATTCCTTTGTTCCAAACCCATTTATAATTTAGAACTAACTTTCCACTTTCAAATTATACCTATATATTTTTTTCTTCGTATTATATTTACAATAATAACAAATAAAACATTAGTGTAATAGCAAGTTTGCACTGAAACTGTACTATTATAGAAATATTAAAATTTCTAAGCAAATTTAGTTTTATCTATAATTCGATCTGAACATTAGTTTATAAAAATAATTGGCGCTCTTTTTTTAACTTAAAAAGCTAGACCATTTAGGACTATTGCAAATCGGAATCAGGAAGTTAGATACTACTCGTAAATTTGCTCTTTGAATCGGTATCAATTGTAAGTCAAATTAAATATTTAATAATTAAGCTCTGGTGGCGCCGACAGTTTTGTTCTACCTTAATAAAATAGCTTTCTTTCAACTTTAAAAACCGACGCAATCCCGGAATTATAAGAATAACATGAAAATTACATAAGTTAGCAAACTAAAAAAAAATATGGTATGCTCAACATTACTTATTTATTTCAGTATCAAAATAAGAATTCAAAAACGAAAATGCTGCTGAAAATATTTTCTATAAAATGGATTTTGAAAAAAAAAAAGAAAATTTTTTGCATTTGATCCTCACTTTTTTGTTATTTTCTCTGTTGCAGAAATAAAAATAAATTTAAACCTTGCCATCTTAGTTAGTGAAAATATTAACACTGGCACAAATAATTTCAAAATCTGCATTATCCTAAACCGAGTTCCAATTATAATTACACTAATTAT
Source organism: Chymomyza fuscimana (assembly GCA_949987675.1). Classification (NCBI taxonomy): domain Eukaryota; kingdom Metazoa; phylum Arthropoda; class Insecta; order Diptera; family Drosophilidae; genus Chymomyza; species Chymomyza fuscimana. The sequence continues at coordinate 119,771,753 of OX465088.1, read as the reverse complement.
CTTGATATCCAGTTTAGCTGCTTTTTAAACATTTATAAGACATTTTTGGTGATTTTTATACCCTGTACCTGTAGGTACAAAGGGTATACTAGGTTTGTGCAATGTATGTAACGGACAGAAGGAGGCGTGGCAGACCCCAAGTCCTTTATACTAAAATGCTTATCATAACCTCGGGTAGCGATTGAGCCATGTCCGTCCGTCCGTCCGTCCGTCCGTCCGTATGAACGCCTAGATCTCAGAGACTATAAGAGCTAGAGACACGAAACTTTTCCAGCTGGTGCGCATATTTCCTAAGCAGATGAAGTTTGTTGAATCATGTCAATATCTTCCCCCGTTCCCCCGCAGTAGAGTTTCGCGGTTTTTAGCCACACCGTTAAGTATTTTCACCTGAAATTTTACAGAGCGATGCGTTGTAGTTACATGCATCTACAAGGTGGCGCAAAAGAAGTCATCCGATGTTGTTTGGCTCTTATTTTTTTTCTAAATGAAAAACTTCGATTCTGTTTTTTGATTATGTTTATTTAGACCTTTAGAATTAATTGTGTTAAGTTGAGAAGATGATATCGGACAAATGGGCGCCGTCACAATTGATTGCCATACGGGCTCGTTTTATGGCATTTTCCATCACTTCGGCGAGAGTTTCGGGCGATAAATTCTCGCATTCGTGTCGGATATTTTCTTTGAGGGCTTCCAAGGTCTCAGGCTTGTTGATGTAAACACGGGACTTCAAAAAACCCCATAAAAAGAAGTCCGGGACCGTTAAATCGGGCGATCTGGCGGGCCAGTGCAAATCGCCAAAACGCGAAATTAAGCGACCCGGAAACGGGGCCTTCAGAATGTCGGTTGTGGCTCGTGCAGTGTGTGCTGTTGCTCCGTCCTGTTGGAACCACATGTCCACCAGTCCTAATTCGTCCAGTTCGGGCAGAAAAAACTCGGTCAACATTGCCCTATAGCGCGTACCGTCCACTGTTGTCGTTTGACCCGCGGCGTTCTCGAAAAAAAATGGCCCGATGACTTTGAGCGGGTGTAATGGCTCCTCGTGCATCACTCGCGTATTTTCGGTTCCCCAGAAGCGATAATTTTGCTTGTTCACGTACCCGCTGAGGTGAAAATGAGCCTCATCGCTCATTATGATTTTGGTCGAAAAATCGTCCACTTCGGTATCGAGATTGAGGATAGCTTGGGCATAAGTTACGCGCGTGTGGCGGTCGGCAGGCAGCAGCTGATGCACGGACTGAACTTTGTAGGGGAACATGTTCAAATCTTTCACCAAAATTCGTTGCAGGGACCGCCGGCTGAGGCCCAATTGCGTGGCACGTCGTCTGGTCGATGTTTCGTGGCTCACTTCGACGTCCTCGGCTACAGCGGCGATATTTTCGGCAGAACGGGCGCTCCGGGGCCGGCCACTCTTGGCAACGTCTCGTGTGGTCCCATACTCTTCAAGATTAGTGGCTAAACGGCGCAGTGTTTGCGCAGTTGGTGTCGGACGGCCGGGAAATCGGCGACGGAATTCGCGCTGCGCCAACACCACAGACGAATTGTTACGCAAAAAAATAGACACAATTATTCCGCGTTCTTGGGGAGTGTATCGCTCCATGGCTTATTCACTTGTATTCTGTATCTGTCTAGTCCACAAATGTCAAAACAGATTTGATATTGGCGGCCATTTACAAAAATGAGAGCATCTTCCAATAGGGTGATTTCTTTTGCGCCACCTTGTATGTGTAAAAAATTAACAAAATCGGACAAATACAACAGAAGTTATAGTCAAAAATGTGCAAATTTCACCTCCCCTTGCCAATAAACTGCGTCAATATTTGACTCTACGCAATTATGGCTACAAGTGACCTAGAATCACAATTTTTGGTAAGCTCATTCATGTGGCTCTAATGAACAAATCCACATCCAAATTTTATCGATGCGGTCCCCCCATACCCCGCAATCCATTTACCGTGTTTTCTCCCACACCACTCAACATACCAACTTGAAACTTACCCCGTATACTTTTAATAAATTCTTTGTTGTAACATTCGAGTTTCATCAAAATGGGTAAAAATTTAGGGAACTTATAGGTATAAATATCGATTTTCACCAAAAAAAAATAAATTCCAATTGGAAAGTTCTTAGATGGAATATGAAGGAAAAATTTGTTTGACACAAAAGGTACAGGGTATTCCACTGTCGGGCACCGCCTCTAATGTATTACATTTTTATAATAGTAAATTTAAAAAAAAAAGATAATTTGACTTTAAGTACTTATAAGAAATTTTTTTTAATCAATTCGAATTTTATTTAAATAATTTTTTTATTCACATATGTTAAAGTGTTAATCTATTACGAAAGAATTATGTAGTCGCTTATGAAAATCGAAAACAAAACAGGAATTACAATAAATTAATTAATTATTATTAACAAAAACTTTATTGACTTTTTATTAAAATTTGTATAATGAAACGAAAACTTGAGTCTACTGAAGAATACTTAAAAAAACAATTAATTTTTCTTTTTAATAATACCTAAGGGGAAAATTGTAATTAATTAATATGATGAATTTTCTAACGACTTGTGAGCAACGAGTAGAAGGTCAGCTGCATAAGAAGTATATTCATTATTTATATACAGAAAATTTTTGTTTATAACGCATCTCTCATGGAAAGATTTAAAACAACTTGGAACGCTTGGTTGTTTTTTTTTTTCGATACTTTCAAGCAGAGTGTTTAAATAGTCTAAAAGTATTTGAATTAAGTTAATATATTCATGTTATATTTTCGTTTACTCAAAGAATTTTGAGAAGATTTTTAAAAGAAAAATAAGCTTAAAGATAAAAGAAAATGAATTATCTGGCTACCAGGTGAATTTAGATATCTATTCTTACATCCCTAAAAGAAGACTTAAAAGTAGAGAACAATTTGTTTCTTTTGTTTTTGCCATAGTTAGAAAAATATAATTTTTACAACGGACATGTAAGTGAGATTTAATTAAATTATATTGTATCTGAGATGGTCACATTCCAACTTAAAGAAATTGAGTATTAACCAAGTGCGTAGGGGACGGAGCCCCTTTTGTTTTGTATTGCCCCAAGCTACAGTCAATAATCTAGTTGACTTCCCTCTCCTGTTTTCCGAAACATTTTTTTTTGCTCTTTCCAACATCGCATGAAAACTGTAATTATTTTAGAGTTTATCTTTTAGTCAGGACTCCTGAATGTAAAGGTCCTACATGGAAAACCACATGCGGACTAACTGATGCTTGCAGCATTGAATAAAAGCCTATTAAGTTAAGAGTTATTAAGAATTTAGTATAACAATTTTTAAATGAAACTGATTTAAAATGAAATTCACACTTACATTAAATACAAATGCATCAAAAGCCAAATAAATTGAAAATACAAATATTCTTTAAAAAATATTGAGTGAATCCTTGTAAATGGTATACCACAAATTGAAGCTACTGTTACGACTTAATTGTCCATTCCAGTTGAAATAAGTCAATTAAAATACTCATAAATTTTATGCGATAAGTTTTGATTTATAACAAAAACAATAAATCTAATTGATTTGCATTTATCACTATAGCTTTGGCCTTTTACAAAACCAAACCTCCCTCTGCCTTATTGTTTTCATCATTTTATTTTTAGTAAACGTTGAAATATTTTTCTTAATGCTTTGGAAACTCCAGAACGTTTTTTGCCTTAATGTACAAATCATTAGGTACTGAGCTGCAATTAACATCCGTCAGATACATGCAAAACGCGACATGCTGCATTATGGTCTTGATTTATCATGCCCCCAAAAGGGGCTCGGTCGTTCTAAAATCGAGCATAACCAACTTGGTGCACACAAAATACAATAATTGTGATCCAAATATAGCAATGATGTTGTTATGAGTGTAATCCATATGGTTGGCATGACTCATCCTTAGTAGTGGTGCACAGTGGCAGTGCTTAGTGGGCGGTTGCCCCGAGTTACAACTGGGAAAACGTATACTGAGTACTTGTGGTAAGCCAAGTAATGGGAAACAACGCAGCGGCTAAAATTGTTTGAAGTGCAACATGGTTTATGCCAGTGGCGTGGGTGGTACTTAGCGATGGGGAGATATGGATTACCGATAAATTTAAAGCGTTTTTCTGGAAAATATGTATGATGTTTCTGTATGACATAAGCTTAAGTAAAATAAAAAAGATTTTAAGGCATTGGATGCGGTTTGGCTCGGCTGTAAGATGAAGATCAAGCATTCCGAATTTTTTTGACTCTTTATTTGTGTTTAAGTCCATGATGGTGAAGAACTCCATCCAAAGCTGCCAGATCATAAGCATCATATTTTCTGAGGGACATACCGGAGTGACATCCCGCCTCTTGAATCCGAATTGGAAAGGAGCCATAGGGCAAGAATATTTGATGATCGACAGAGTTGATGACCTTATAAAAAGCATCATCTGCGAAGATTCCTCTTAATATAATACGCGTTATAGCCTCATTTCATGATCCATCAAGTATAACTTTAGAAATATATTGTTTAGTATCAAATGACGATAATCTTTTGTTCATTGCACTCCAAAATTTGCACAAATCTTCTGTGTGTTCACAAATTTTTCTTTTGTGTTTCAATAATGAGCTTGTCTCGCACAAGTTCCAGCATATTATAATGAGCAAGAAATTCCATTGTAATAAACTACTGAAAACCCTAACTTTTTTGCTTAAATCTTTTTTATGGAAGAGTGATACTTGTTGTCATTGTTTACAATGCTGATCAAAAATTGTACTCATTTCCGTTTTCAAAGTTGATGCGAAGGAAATTTTTATGAATTTATGAGGTCACCATATATCAACATAATAGTACATCAGAAAAGCTAATAAGACACATAAGCAACAATCCCAAGGCTTATATGAACCAGGTATCAAATTCGGACTCGGTAAGCAATTGAAATATTTCCAGTGAAATTCACTATGCTGACTTTTCAACCTGAACCCAAGCATAGTTTAATCTTTAATCTAATATCATACTACTACACTGTATTCTGATATAAGAGTTACGGGCGATCACTTAGAAAAAAAATCTGTCTTTTTGGTATTCTCAAAGAGTAGCAGGAAAAAGAGAGGAGAGGAGTAGCAGCTATAATTTTTCACCAGCCGCACTATTTCTATTGTAGGAGTTATCTACTTAAGTCGTCTGCAAAGTTTTTCAACTCTTAAAAAATTGAAAATAAAATATGTATTTCCAACAACTGCCCCACAGACGATGCAATCGATGGTACAACCTGCTCGATAAACAGCTGAGCTTTATAACCAGTCGGTTCGTACCGACAAACAGTATTGTTAAATCGACAAGTCGTAATCGAAATCGAATTCCGGAACAAGCATATGCATATTTGTATACAATAATTAGGATATCTTGACTACAGCTCTCTTTAACTTTTTTAAGTTAAGATCAAAAGTTGGCCACATTTTTTTAAGCTTTCAGAAATACGATTTTTAGGATAGACAGGTAGAAAAAACGTTTTCAGCGCATAATTTGCTTGTTATTCGTTTGCTTATGAAGATAATACTAAATTTGGCATTTGAAAGTTTTTTAAAGCATCCAAGCTTTGTATTAACCAAAATGGGTTTACAATATTTAATAGCCGCCATCAGCCGAAAGAACATAATTTGTTGGTTTTTTCATTGTTTATGTATCACAAAAGAGTTCAAGGTCAATCGTTCTTCCGACCATGTTAATTTTAGGTTAATAGCTGTCACCGGTATAAAATAAAATAACTTTGAAACAGTGTTTTGGGTTCAGGGTAGAACGATTTAAAAACATTTTTATAATGCTAAGCAAAAAGTTTAAAAGAGCTTTAAAAAAAGTTCACGTTAATTTCTTGGACTCTTAGCACTGTTGATCTCCCCTTTTAGCAACGCCCATGACGTTCTTTAAATGAAAAGAACTTTGAACCCGCTTGTGGGTATGACTAGCGCCTAGAATGACGTAGAATGTTGGGGGACTTTGTAGCATAAATCACTAATCAATTATAAGCAAATCTTTTAAATATAGTAACTAAATAAATGCATTGATCTATGCGAACTTTCTGCCGTATTTAAAATGAAAGAGCGGGCACAAAGAGCGAGCACATCAATAAAAACTCTCTCGCCAAGTGTTAACAACAAAGACTAGTGAGAGAGCATTGTTTGCTGCGCTCTCAGGCAACAGATGCTTAAAATGTTTTACGCCAATGACAAAAGATCATAACGAACTGAGGAGGCGGGCAGTGAGCACGTCAGAGCGGGTGCGATAAACGAAAACACACAAAAAAAAGAAGAAGCAGAAATAAAGAAAACAAAACAAACGAAACGAAATAGCGTAGAAAAAAAAAATTGCCAATAAAGACAACAAAACAGCGAACAAACTAAGTGAGCAAACTTTGCGAAACGTGCAAAAAAATAAAAACGCAGAAGGGCAACGGTTTCGGTTATATGCATAGTACATATATACATACATATATACAACAGATACATAAAAACCCGCGCGCCAAATAAATAGTGAAAAATAATTAAGAAAGACAACGCGTTTTATTGGCTTTAATTGCTAACAAAAAGCAGAAGTTAAATTATAAATAATTGACATAATTAAAACTTATAGCCAAACGAAAGTGAAATTAAGCGTCGGCCAAAGCTGCAAAAACTGTCTCATAATTTTTGCTGAGTTGGTGCAAAAATAGAGCCAAAGAGCGGAGTAATACACGTGCCGCAAAAACCAGGTAAGCCTAAATACCTAAATGTTATCTGTAAGATACATTAGGCTGCCCACAGATATTATTTAAAATTTATGTAGCCAACGTCTTGAGTTTATGTTGCCTTCCAGATTAAGCCTAATTTAATGTTTTTTGCGTGTAACTACATAAATACAATTGTATCTGTCAGTTTCGGGGCTGTATCTTTTAGTGCTAAAATGTTGATTTATCTACAAGTAACGCTGCTTGCCCTTATAAGCAACATTTTTTAGCATAATCCCAATGCTAACTTGGCCTTAGCTTTGCTAATGCATCGGATTTCCATATATAAAGTGCACATAACTTTATGCCCAGCTTTTATTGTTGTTATTGTACACGATTTTTGCTGATTTGCATAAGAGCTCAATTTTATATAAATTCTGAATACTAATCATTTTTGCTAGCCAGCTATGTAGAAACAATTTGTACATATGTATGTATGTAGTTGCTATAAAATCTGTTGAGCATATGGCCAGCAAGAAAAACCTCTATGAAAAAAAAAAAACAAAAACCAGCGAATAAATAAATTATAAGCAAAGATACATATGCATTTGGTTTTTTAAATTATAGAAACATATGGCAACTGTCGCTGTTTGATTCGCTTCAAGTGATAAATGCTAAAGTTTTAATAATATTAATTGCTTGGCCATTTGTTTAAATGAAAATTGCTGCTAAGCTCAATGTTAAATCAATTAAAGAAGTGCGAATTTATAAAAATACTTCACAGCTATCTATCTATTGAGACTTTTGCCAAGTTTTTGCTTATAAATTATTTTTTAAAAGAAAAAAAAAAAAAATTTTAAAAGAATTTGCAATACAAAATATTTTGTCATATTGCAAAAGTTTTTAAGTATTTGCAAAAAAAAAAAGTTTTGATGCTTTATGATTCATTTATGTCAGCGTTTCCCAAAGTGTGCTTCGCAAAGTCCTAGAGGTTTTTAGGAACAGTGTACCCATTTATGCCAGGGTTTTCACTTTGTTGAGCATAAATGCAGAAATGCAAGAATACCTGTATAACGACGTTACGTGCAACCCTAACAACGAGGCATAAAGGTAAATATGCCAGACAAACAACGAGAGGAATATTTTTATTCCTGTGATCGATTCAAATTTGGGAAACGGTCATAATTTTCATTAACCTTATAAAAAAAAAGTTAAATTTAGTATTTTTTTCCAAGTTTTCTATTGTTATAGTACTTTAAGAAAAGTAGATTGAGGTTAATGGTGAATTAATTTTGACAAGACGTCAATTATTTTTTTTTATTATTAGGCTTAACATACAAGTTGGCCTTATTTTGTCGTCCAACAATCTTCTTGTTAACGATTTTTTCCATATTACGGATTTTTGTCAAGAAGACCGCTTTTATGATCGCCCCATAACGAATTTCTGTGTAACGAACTATCTAGATGACGATCTAATATTGCAAATACTTGACAAGAAAGTTTGACTGCATAAGTGTTGATTTTTTGTTACATCTTTAAGGAGCAAAATTACATTATAGACTATATATTTAAAGCTATCCTTATATTTTACTAGATTGGTTAAATTTGGGACAAATTTCTTACTTCGTAATTCAGAAAATTCTGGTAATTGAGAAACTGATATAACTCAAGAGACTCCATTCAAAACTTCGTTTGAATTTTTTAATAAATTTTGTGCTCCTATATTATTCCCTGAGTTCTAGGTGTCCCTACAATTTTAAGAAAATGCCTTTTTTCTAAATTTTTAAAAATTGGTCATGTTGTTGCTTTAAACTTTAAACTTATGTAAATTGTAACTAAGATCATGTTTGAGGCCCATGACCATTTTCAAATCATAGTATATGATGATAACTTATGGCAAGTAATTTACAATTTCTACAACAAATCGTTTTTTATATTTGATTTAAAAATTTAAATATAAATTTTCATTTTTAGTTATTTTGTTATATAGACTTTTAAAACATACGATACGTTACATACGCATAAAATTGTCTTTGCTACATACTTTTTTATTACATACTTATTAACAATAGTTAGTATTTTTTGGTATTTTATAAGAGCTTCGTTTGGGAAGCGCTGACTTAACGCAATTTTTTTTAAGCTTATTATAAACATTTTTAAGCTGCAAATGATGAATCTTTGGGGAATGCTTTTCAATTAAATTTGCTTGCAACATTTCGGCAGAATTTTAAAGAGAAATATTTTGGCCATAATTCTAAATGTCAATTAGCAAATTTTTTTTTTTGGTTCTATAGAAATTTTAGCATATTTACAAGTGAAATGAGCCGCTGCTTGACGCCATAAGCCGCTTAATCAAAAAAAAAGCCTGACATAAAGGTCTAAATAAAAGCCAGACCATGTAACATGTTTCAACGTTTTTAGGAAAACAAAAAAAAAAACAAGGAGTTTTTATATAAGTTGTGATTAACCCATTTACGTCAGCAAATTTAATACAGCCACTGTCTGAGTTAAAAATCAAATAATTGCACTTGTCTTAATAAAATAAAATAAAATCTCTTATATCTCTGACTGAGCGCAAATTAAGAGCTTTTAATTAAAAATATCTGCTAGTAAATATGCATTGTTTGTACGCCTGAGAAGGTGCTTCAAACTCTCAAGGGGTATTTAAACAACAATATAATAAAATATAAATAATTAAAAGTTTACTGAAGTACGTCGTAGTCAATGAAACTAAACATCATTAAATTACTAAGTATATATGTATCTATAAGATATTCAATGTTAATGTTCTGTCCACAAAGTGTCTTATACAATATAAGTACACTTTGAAAAATAAATTTTTGGTTTTGTAGCGCGGGGTCACACTTCCAAAAAAAAAAAATGTAAATTTTATGCGCCAAGTTGATTAAGAGTGCATACTGAAATAGTTTGCGAAGGTAGAAGAAGGTTATCGATTTTAAAAATTTTCAAATTAATAAATTCTGTGTTGAAACTTAGTAAACAAGTAATCTTGTTTTCAAAATCATAGTAAACATTCTTAAATTGAGAATTTCTGACTACAAAAAAAATCTCTCTTAAAAGATGATTTTTACTCTCAATATTAAAAAATTTGCTCTTGGCCTACTTTTGACAACGTAAATTCATTCATTCATTCATATGTGTAGCTTCGTTTTTCGTGTCTCTCTGAAAAAGAGAGCACTGGTTCAATTTTGTATGGTGGCTATAGTAAAAAGTGGATTGTTTTTTGGTTTAATTTTTGTATGGTGACTGTGTTAAAAAGTGGATTGATTTTGATCAAACTTTACACAAAAACATAGAAAGTTTGTATTATTTTTTAAAATATCGTGATCTAATTTGTGTCAGTTGTATTTTATCTTAGACTCAACTTTTGTATAAAGTTTGATCACAATTCGTCCACTATTTCATATAGCTACCATAGAAATGTGTACCAGTGCCGTCACAGACTGAAGCGCAGCTATACTTTTTTTTTCCCGTATATAGTTGATCAAATTTTATGTTCTAAGCGCTAATAGTCTCTGAGACTCATCATTTCATAAAAACACAAAACAAAAAAATTTTTATAATTTTTGTAGAGTTCTATTTTTGCCCATACTAAGTTCTAAATCCATTTGTTCTTGACTTTAGAACGCAACGTTTTTGTTTAGTGTACTATCCATACTGGGCCCATTTAAAGCATGCCGATAAAAACCCATTGAAACTGGTGGCACTTGCTAAACTCGTTTTTGTGCCCAAGTTAACAGCTTCAAACTGGACCAAGAGAACTTGCTGCTCTGCGACAGCCCTGATAAATCGAATGTGCGTGCAAATATCTCATTGTCAGTGCTCCATAACTCTTTTTGTTTTTTTCTGTTTTGCCCCTGTTCAAAACTTTTAAAACAAATAGCTAAATGGTATGCGGTTTCACTTTGGCAGCCAGTTTATCATTCATAGGGCAAACATATACAGTTAGTTGGGCCCCGACTAGTTCCAGCAGCGAGTGTTACTTCTGCTTCTCTTTTTTTTTCTTCGTCGTCGTTGTGTTTTATGACATTCGTTAAGTGTCAAAAAGTGTTAGTCAAGTTTTGTATCTTAGCCAAGAGTTACCGGCAGCACTTAGCAGTCAGCTGGCGTGCTTAGAACCAGACAGTCGGAGGATGGAGGAACCAGCATGTATTACACTCTCTCGATGTCAACGAGTTACAACGCACTAACGGCCTTGTCAACACCCGCATGACTGGCTAAGCAGCCAACTCACGCCTCAACTGCTTCCTGCCTCTTCTAACCTAACGCCCTTAAGACCCCCTCCACAAGACGCACCTTAGCGCTGTTTTTGGAATATTAACAATGCTGCGCCTACAATACTCGGAGTAAGGCAAACAAAGCCGCTTTGCTCATTAGTCGGCTAAATGCCACCCGCTCTTGAGATCCAATACCTCTCATCTTAAACCGGTTGTAGCTAATTTGGCAAAAGAGCTGCGAGAGGAGGCAGCTGCTAATGTCTGTAAACTTTTTTTTTTTTTTGGTAGCAGCCTAAAGATGCCCATAATTTGGACTACAAGCAGTGCCGTATGCAGTGGGGGCCAAAGGGTTTGAGGAAACCTTATGCAGTTTTCAAAATGTGTTGATCACTCTTTCAGTTATCACAGCAGCAACAATATTGTGACCCCTCTTATAAGTTTTCCATATCCGCCCCTGGCTACAACAAGCGTCGTAAGCAAGCCAAGCCCAACGAAACGTGTCTCTTGGCAGCAGCCGACTTAGGCCCCCTGTCAGACAGACTGACTCTTTTGTAGTTATATTTGAAGTTGTTCGTGTGAGTCAAAAGCTCCAAACTTTTTGTTTTACACTTAATTAGAGAGGCCCTGCACGTGTGTGTATGAGCCTTCTATGATAACTTATATGTAAGTGTGTGTGGGTTAAATAATCGCACAAAAAAATGTTCAAGTTCAAACGTTTGCTGCCTCGCCCTTTTATTTTAGGGAGGCCACATTTAAATGCTAGAAATTCCGCTACATTTTTATACTCTCTTTTTAAGGTATGTGCAATTTGAGGAAATACCGGCAGATCTTGAAATAATTTTTAGCTTAGTTAATGGCTTCAAAGATTAGCTATAAAAGTCCACCAGAGGTAAATAAACAATTGTACATTTAATTCTTTTCCCTAAAGATTTTTGCAGTTCGCGTTGCTATTAAGATTACATAGGCGCACAAACAAAGAAAGCGCTGTGAACTTTATATATGACAGAGCTACCCATTGCATAAAACATATTTACTATGGTCAAAACAAATTTTAGAGTTTGAGATGTTCGTTTCGGCTTAATCATTACCATTTTAAAAAAAAAATTACTTAAACCTCAAATTAAAATTTTTTTTATCTATAGTGACCCGCCAATCATAGCAGTCAGCTGAAATATTTTTCACTTTTGTTTGTTTTTATGTGTAATTTTATGTAAATCTTTGTCAAAAGTAAATAAAAAAGGAAAACTCTTATAAATATTTGCACATAACTTTCTTTGAAACATGGTTTAAATGAGATGTTCAGCTGACTTTATTTTTAGAACGAGCTGTGCTGAATTAAATTTAACCATATTGGCTAATATTGGTTAAAGGATACGCGTTTGGTTAAAGTTCAATGAGAACTGATTGAAACTAACAGAAGAAACTATAAAAAACCGTCAAATGCATGGAACAAAACAGTGTTGCCCTATGATTTTGCTGGAAAAGTATGAAAAGTTGTTTTATTTTGCCCAAAATACCGCAATGACTAACAAAAAAAAAAAAAAAAATAAAATAATTATGCTAAAAACTGATAAAAAATACCAACTTGCATTAATAAATTAAATTGCAGTTCTTGTGCAGCTGTGACTTACGCTGTATATGGGCCATTAAGCAAAAACTTTTATGCTCCAAAAAATTAAACCGAATAAACTATTCGGATTCGCTTTAATTTCACTTATTTGCTGGTCTCCATTGCACCAAAACGAATTATTTATGCGGTTTGAGACCGATGTTGAGAGGAAATATGGGAATATATCGAAAAGAGTAAGGAAAATTTGGAAGTTATTTAAGGCCGCTATGCAGTTACAAAATTTACAGCCGTAAATTTTTGCAAATTATTACTGCCGTAACGACCAGTGTGTGCAAAATAAGGCAAAGTGGTATTTTTAGAGGATTCTGTTCTTTTTGTGATAGTCACACAACAATCAGTTGCTTTCTCGCATTAATTTTTGAAATCAATGCGACATTAGTTACATACAATTTATAAATATAAAAATGTTGTCTGCCAAATTATGAAAACTTTCATATGTCGGCTAAAAATAACTAACTAATACTTTGTTTGAATTGTTAGAGCGTTACTTGGTTCCTAAACAGCTCACAACAAATAATAAATACGACGATAACGATTTTGTTCTACCAGCAATTATTTACGGCCGTAATAATATGCTTGAAAATTAATTTTGGTTGTGACAACAGCTGTTGTTTGTGCTGCCTACATCTATCTAGTGAACTAGTGGCGCCATCTTGCGTTAATCATTATTAAAATCAACAAAATCGTCAAAACAACACTGTTTTGTTTGTTATCTACAAATTTTTGGCCGTCATTTTTATTCAAATACAATTTATTTGCTATTGTTTTCCGGACCACGGTTGAATATTTACTTTGTTTTGCAATTTCAGCAACTCTTTGTTTATTTTTGTTATGAACGCTTTCAGTCAAAGTAATATAAAGTAAAATACTTTTACTTTAGATAGACTTAAAAATAACATGCTGGTACACAAATCCCTTGTGTACTAAATCAATTCACCACATCATGTATAGCCCTAAACGAAAACTCTCAGGGAATGAAAACTTCGGCTGCTGGAAATTATATTTTCTTTGCAGTTTTGTTTACATTTTCTTATAAGCGTTTTTTTATATTGTTCATTCCTTTTAGCTTTTAATTTTCAATTCTTTGTTTACACACAATTTGGGGTTTTTTTTTTTATTTTGTACAATTCGTACACGCTAATTTTCTGTTGTTATTTTATTTATTTTCGGTTGAATATTTTTGTAAATTTATTTAGCATGCGGTACGCATTTTTGTGACGAGTTTTTCCGCGTAGCTTTTTTTATCAGTCAAAAAGTAAAAAAAAATCACCCCAGACGGACGGAATGTTTGTTTATCTTTGAATCTGCAAAATTCCATTGGCTTAATCATCACCAAAGTTTGAACTTTGCATTCTTAGTATTGGATATTTGTAGATAGATACTTTTTCCCATGGCTCATGCGTTTAATTGTTACGGCTTAGGATGCGGTTAAACAGGTATTTGTGCGAAAAAAAAAATATTGATTTTTTCTATTGTACCTATAAACAAATTACAAAATACAAATTACAATGCAAGTAAATGAACTGGTTTTTAATTACAAGCTAGATTTATGCACAAAGGTTTCATTGAAAAATAGCAAATAAATAGTATAAAAACCGCAGACACGTGTTAGGGCTCACTTTTTTGTGAATAATTGCAAGTGTGATGTCTAATGAACCGCAGTTTATGGCAATATTTCCCACGATTGTTGTGGTCAGAGTTATGCAGATGTGGGCACACTTGTCATCATTCATACGCTTAGGTTGATACTGCAGTAAAACTTAAGTATGTCTCACTTTAAATACAGCTATTCAAAGTTAAGGGCTTGTTTTTACTCATTTAGATATTGTATGTGTTTAGATCATATGGAATTTCCATAAAATGCGTTGACGTCAAAGATAAACTTAAATATTTTTGTAATTTTTTTTGCTTGTGTTGAATCAACAAACTTGGCAAAAGTCGCAATGCATGAAGATGATAACAAGCAAGCTTGTGCCGGCAAAAGCTACTAGAGTGATCATCATTATCATTTCCGGTAGTTTAACTTAAATTTTAAATAGAACGAGTTCAACTTGATTGCTGGAGCCGAACAAAGCACGAGAGATGAACTCAGAAAACTTGACATTTGAAAAACAAGTCAATGGGATTTCAGATCAGCTACTTAAGTTTTATTTATATACAAGAAATAAAGAGCTTTACTAGCTATAAATATTGGATTGCTGTAAACCGGTTTCGAATACTAGTCGGGCAACGAACCGAGTCAGATTTATTTTTTAAAAGTGAACACAGTTCCGAAACGTGTTTTTTGAAAAGAATTTTATGAAGATGCTTGTGCAATATTTTTAACCAGCTATCGATAAATGTTTACCCAAGCCAAACGATGCAACTTATTATCGAAAAATTTAAACATTTTAAACTGTCTTACAACCATGCGAAAATTCATACAACGACGCTTTACATGATGCAATCGATTGTATAACCTGCTCGATAAACAAGCGCAAACAACCTTTTTTTGACAAAAGCTTGTAATCGATTGAAAATCTAAGAAATTTTGTTAAATTTTAATTTTTCTTGAAATTTTAACAGCAAAAAAACAAAAAATTTTTTTTTAATATTTTCTTAGTTTTTTTTCTTCGCGGTCTCTACTTTTTTCAAATCACATTTTAAGCGCGTGAATTCACCTTTATGTTTTTTAAAACACTGTATAAGTTAGTATTTTAGCACCTCAAAGAAGTGAACTGCTAATAGATACAAGTACACATATGCGGTTCTTTTGACAGAATATAATCTAATGGCGGCTAAAGAAAGCTTGATCAAATAAGTCATAATAATAATAATGTTAAGGAATAATGATTGTGGAAATGTACCAAATCTTTTTAGACCTTATTGATAAAATTATGGTTCTAAAGCGAGAAGATACCAGATTACCTATAAAGGAAGACTTATGATACATACAGAAGACTCTAAATAAAGCTGCTGGGAACTGATTGACCAGATGACACTAATAAAGCTAGAAGATTCTGGTTCTATTCTGGAAAGAAGAATAACAGACGACTGATGATACATATAGATAACTCTTAATAAAGCAGCTAGAGTGTTTGCCACTTATAAAATTGATGCTGATTTCAAGATGAAGCTATTAACGACGGAAGATTCTGGTTATCTTCTTGGATGAAGACTAACAGACGACTGTTGATACGTACAGCAGCTAGAGTGTTTATCAACTATAAAATAGAACATGATTGACAAGATGATGCTATTAAAGCGAGAAGCTCCAGGTTGTCTATGAAAGAAGACTAACAGATGACTGATTATGCATACAGATGACTCTTAATAAAGCATCTAGAGTGTTTATTACTTATAAACTAGGACCTGATGGACAAGATGAGGCCAGTGCTTTATTAGCGAGAAGATTCTGGTTATCTCCTTGGAAGAAGACTAACAGACGACTGATGAAACCTATAGTTGACTCTAAATAAAGCAGCTGGGACCTGTTCGACAAGATGACGCTATTAAAGTGAAAGGACTGTGGTTCTCTATGGAAAAAGACTATCTGATGATGTCTATAGATAACTCTAAATAAAGCAGCAAGGACCTGCTTGATAAGATGACGCTACTGCTTTACTAGCGAGAAGACTCTGGTTCTCTCCTCGGAAAAAGACTAGCAGACGACTGATAATAAATACATAAAGAAAACTCTAAATAGAACAGCTAGAATGTTTATCACCTGTAAAATCAGTACTGATTAATAAAATGATGCTATTAAAGCCAGAAGACTGTAGCCATTTATGAAAAAGACTAACAGCTGACGTATGGTACATACGAATTAATCTAAGTAAAGCAGCTAGAGTATTTATCATCTATAAAAGACTGCTGTGCTGAAAATTGTTTGCTTATTCTCTACACTACAGCAAAAAAAAAAATCCAAAATTTGAAAACCAACTCAAACTAACTCTGCTCATTTGATAATTTAATGCCAATCATTAAAAACTCAACACGATTCCAACACACACTCGTTCCCCGTAAGAATTAATCGCTTCTAAACTTTAACAAGTGCGCACACTTATCGAAAGCGTTTTTAATGAAATCCCATAATTAAAATGCCAAATTAATTGATTGCATTCCGCAGCGTGTTAAAAGGTAGTAAACTAAAAATAGTAGTTAAATTAGTAGTAGATGTTTAGGAGTCTTCCAACACTGTTTACCTAAAAACCAAATGAGAAATTAATTGCGCTGCGTTGCGTTCAATTTAAATAAATTGACACCGCAATAAGTGTTTGCAATTAAGTTGGCCAACAACAAAAGCGTAAATTTAAATTATAGACAACTTTTGGCTGGCGTTCTAATGAGCAGCAGCAGCAACAACAAGACAACAACAAGCTGAACACCATAATACAAAAAAAAAAGTAAGGGAACTTTTGCGAAATGCGATACTTTGGCAGACGAATTTAAAGCAACCAATTGCCAAAATTGAAACTAATTTGTGTTGACTTCAGCTGCAGAAGCTGCCAACTTGCTCCATGTTTTTGCTGTCTTAATTAAGGCCATTAATTTTGGCACGGTCAATGCTCAGCAGAAATAACAACAACAACAACGATACTTTGTACTGCACAAAAGGCATGAGATCATAAACTAACACACAAACTAATACCAGCTTAAGAAGACTGTCAAAAAGCTGTCGAACCAAAGGCAATACATATACGGACATTGTTTGAAATACTTGCGAGCAGTAGCACGAGGGTTGCTTTTGATATTACAGAAAGTTGATATTTTTGTTTGCTATAAATACTGCGAAATTGGCCCACAAAAGATTAAAGGGTTCGCTTTGTTGGGCAGAAATGCAGAAGTGCCCGCCATACAAACGACGAGAGCAATCCGAGGGAGAAATGCCTGACTAACAAACAAAGCATGTGTGTAAAGAATGCCATTTAAAAAGATAAAGTTTTGAAAATTTGTCTGTAGAATAAATATTTGCTAATCTTCCATTGCATAGAAATTACAATTTGAATAATTAAAAAAAAAAAAATGGCTTTTACTTACTTTTGGTAAAAAAAAAAAACAGTATAAAATATATGTACACAGATATTGGTGAATGGTATACATTAACACTTTTTACAAGACAGTTTTGTACAGTAGTGCCCTACTCTTCGAAAGCAGTGGTCTGAGTCGGGCAGAAATGCACAATTTTTTCAATACAAAAGCAGTCTTGTTGGGTACTTTTGCATTTCTAGCCGATGAAGCATAGCCTTATTATTTTCAAAATTAGTACATTTTATAAGAAAAATTTGAGACGTGTAGAAAACAACTTCTTGGAAAATTTTTCCTTTCGTTTGATATCGTCATTGTTAGCCTAATTTGGGTTACCAAATTTTGAGAAAAAATAAGGATTGTGAAAGACAAAAAATTTCTAATTCTTCAGCTTAAAGTAAACTCTACTCATCAAACCAAAAAGTCAACCCTCGTATGCAGTATTAGTTATAGTCGGCCTTGTCAAACTTTTGCTACCGTGCCACTTGACAGTGTATCAAAATGTATGATACCATCATTATTCATTTGTTGACATTTATTGTTGCTGAAAATATTCATACAAAATTTCATTTAAATTGCAATGAATCAGCAAACTGTCTGTCTGTCTCTACCAGTCTCCAAGTCCCCCAGTCTCTCTGTATTTCTGTCCTATTGTCGTTTTATTAAAAATACAACTTGAAGTAACGAAACCAAGGTTTTGATGACCCACTAGGCGTATGCTTAATATCGTAAATTTTCTCATACTTTTGTATGCCAAGGGCGTGTGTCGTCCACGGCACGCCTTCCCAGTAGTCCCCATGGTATAATCAATGAGTAAAGTAAATTTAGCAATGAAGGCGCTGTGACGCCATGACGCCTTGTAAATCCTGACGGCGCGTGCTTAGCGTAATTCGCCATTTTGTTTAGCTACCCGCCTGAAGAAGGACTGCTGTGAATGAGTGTTAGTTTACGCGCTTGTTTGCGTATAGCCTTTTAATTAGTTCAGGCATCACGCCCAGCTCCAAGCGTCTTTGTTTGACTAATTGGCCGCATTTTGTAGCGCCACCAACGACATGATCCCAGCCAATGGCACGTCAATCATCCATCCATCGGGCATCCACAATTTGGAACATGTTTGATTTATTCACTACAACTGCGACGTGCTCATGCATTTTACAGCTTCATCAATTTTAAGTACAATTTTTTTTTGAGAAACTTAAACTGCACTCTATACAAAAACTGAGTTTCGTCACCTTTACCTTGATTTATGCTGATTTATTAGTGCATCAGATCATTCATAATGTTGCAAAATGTGCACAGCTGTGATGGCTTAAAATTACTCAGAAATTTTTTGGGTGCAGCACGAAAATTGGCGTCTCCCAGCCAGGTTTTCATATGAAAGTCAAGGTGTGGGTGGATGGCAAAACATTTGGATTACTCGGCCGTAAAACTAGGTTTATGCAAATTTGTGAATTATGACTACAGAGCAAGCACACTGTTTGACTCAGTGACGTAGATAGCTTTTTGCGGAGAGCTGGGGAAAGGTGAACTATGACTAAGTTTTGGAAATATAATTTTACTATTTTAAAATTCCAAAATGGGGCACAGCAAACGAAAAACTAGCAAAACTGTTTAAAGTGTTTTGTAAATAGTCTGGACAAAGTTTTGACTACATTTGGAAAAGGGAACAGGATTTTTGGAATATTTTACTTCAATTTTTGAACATGCATGCACTGACAATAAAAAAAAAATAAGATTTTTAGCATTCTGATTTGAACTCTTAAAATAAGACCAAAAATTATTAAGAACTTAAGAAAAAATATACAAAATAATGAGCTTAAAAGATTCAAATTAGAATTCTTTTTTTAAAAAGAAACTGTAAAAAAGTCTAAAATTCTAACAGAATGACTAAAAAATTTGATAATTCTTAAGAACCAAAATTAATTAAATTATTTAAATTCTTATTAAAATAAAAATTTTTTAATTATTAAAAATGACTAAAAATTTGAATGATAGTCCAAAAATTCTTAATTGAAGATAAAAAAATGTTAAATTGTAATCCATTAAAAAAGATAAAATAACCTTAAAAGAAGATAAAAATACACTAAATAAAATTTTTTAATTAAAAAAATTGTTAAACATTAAAAAGGACCAAAAATGAAGACAAAAAAAATGTTAATAAAAACTAGGAAAAAAATAAAAGTAACAGTTTTAAGTTTTTAAATGAAAATGTAAAGTTTTTGAACATATTCAAATTTTTTTAGCATACCAAAATTTCAATCAAGAAGTTTTCACATTAAATTTAAAAATTATTTTTTTTTTCAGGATTTTAGAGTTTTTATAGTCTTATTTTAGGCTTGAACACCCCTAACTTTAAGATTTTGGGTCTCAAAAACAGTGCTCCCGTTTTTAAAACAAAAAAAATTTTGTACCAAAAATGAGCCACAAAACCTTATTTCAAGCTTGTTCAAATTCCGAAATTAAGATTTTGCCACTATTTTATATCTTTTTTCTCTACTTATTTAAAGTTTACGGATTTTATTTTACGTTTATTTTCGTTGTGAACTAATCATAATTATTTCTTTGGCTTATTTTAAAAAATCCGTATTCAAAAATGACATTCTAAAAATGACAACAACAAAAAGCTTGTGCACATTTAATCACGATTATGTATTAAAAATTCTTGATTTTTTAATGTTTTTTTAACAGTGTATTTTGCAATTGATATTCCAGAAATTTTTCAACAAATGATTCAAAGCTTTTAAAAGGCTTGGTTTTATTTCTAAGAATTCTAATATCTCTTTCACACTTCGAACCAGAAGTAGTTTAAAGTAGAAGAATAAGAAATAATCTCTTAAATAAATCAAGCTATGAACTAGAGGTATCTTATAGGAGAAGAATATGAAGTTATCCATCAAATAAATCCAGCTAGGATCTAATGGAACTTGAAATGGGAAGTTCAAACTATCTTTCAAATAAATTAAAACTTTTTTACAGCTAGATAGTTTATAAGAGAAGAATATGAAATTATCTTTGTAATACATCGAGCCATTACTAGAGGCAGTTTATAGGAGAAGAATACAAAGCTTGGAGCTAGAAATTCAAATTGGAAGGAGTTCAGATTATCATTTAAATGAATCAAATTTATAGTAGAAAAATATGAAATTACATCTTAAATAAATCAAACTACGAGGTAGTAAATCAAAAATCAATATCACATTTTTTCCAAAATAATTCACGCTACAAACTAGAAGTAGTTTATAGTAGAAGAATTTAAATTATCTTTCAAATAAATCACGCTTTGAACTAGAATAAGTATAAGCCATAAACTTTTTAAAGTTTTTACCAAAGCAAGGCATATCGGAAAGTTGAAAGTTCTGTGAAATTAATGATCAACAAATTTTAGTAAAATGCTTAAAATCACAAAGTTCTGCTGGGAAATAGTCGGGTCAATACTAGTACAGTACAACAAACTTCATGAGGAGCGGAAAAATGCGCATCTTTTAAATTTGATTTTGCGAATTTTTTTGTCCTCTGAGATCGTAGATAGCTTAATTGGTACACGAATCTTTCTGAACCTCCTTCATCCCCTAACTTAAATTCAGGGATATTTAATCCAATCCAACTACGTCACAGTTTTGCCTTTACTTTTGCCCATTATGTCAGTAACATACTGCAAGCTTCATTCATTTTTTAAGTCAATGACCACGTCCATTGGGTTTGTATCTTCTTGGATAAGCCATGAATATTTTAGCCAATTTCGTAGCAATTGCATGCCAGCACTTCGGTATTTGGCTAGAAATTGTTGCCAATATTGTTTTTTATTTTTTTCCATTTATTTGTGTATGTATTTCATTAATGTTTGGCAACCACATCAATGTGACTCTAAATCAATAAATGCCAATGCTCTGGCATTGCAAAACGTTTGAAGTTTGCAAGTATTTCAAGTTATTTGCTGTGAAGCTTTTATGGCTGTGCTGAAAAATTCTTGACAAAACTTGTAGCTGTAGCTACACAGCCAATGCTGCGTATACGCAATATCTGTTGGTCCCTTTTATTTTTTGAGCTACTTTAAATGCCGCTTATATTTGAGGCACACGTATTGGCCACTCGACTCGTCTAAAAATAAAATTAACATTTGTATTTGCCCGGGAAACTTTGTATGGCATATTAATTTTGATGTTATGGACTATTTGCAATTTCAAAAGTAGCTGCTTAAATATCTTGTAAATGCTGCTTTTGTGTATCTTTTGTTTGGGTGTGCACTCTGGGCAGCGCTTTCATTAAAACTTTAAGTCACTTTAGTTGGCTTTATTGGATGCTGCTATTTTGCATTATTTAAGTAACTGCCACAAAAATACATAAGCAAATATATGTGCACACACGCACAAACACACAGGCACTTAGGCAGTAGAGAGCAGCACTTGGTCCCAAGTAGTCCCAAGTAGACCCAACAGGCTGCAGGCCATACGCACTGCAAATATATAGGCGTCTGTCAAGTAACACAGATACAGATACACACGCAGACACACATGCAGATACACAGATACACGCACACACTTATGAGCAAACAAACCAACTGAAAGCTCCAACGAATGTTGCCGAAAAACTTGCACACATGACAGCCTTGCCTTTATCTGCATGTATAAACATATATGTATATACACGTATATATATATATATATTCATATGTATAAATATATACGGTAACATTTGAACTTTTAACATTCTGTACCGTAAGCAAAACGCAAAGCCAACAAACTGTTGGCTCACACAGATACACTGATACAAAGATACACACGCACGCACACACACGTGCAAATAAAACGCAGCAAAGCAAGCACGAAAAAGATGGCAAACCACAACAGGGGAAAAAAAAAATGTGGTACAGTCGAGGCGGTGCCCGACAGTGGAATACCCTGTACCTTTTGTGTCAAAAAAATTTTTCCGGCATATTCCATCTAAGAACTTTCCAATTGGATTTTTTTTTTTTTTTTGGTGCAAAACGATATTTATACCTATAAGTTCCGTAAATTTGTACCGATTTTGATGAAAATCGAAAGTTACGTCAAAGAAGCTATTTTAATTATATTGGGTAAGTTTCAAGTTGATATGTTAAGGGGTGTGGGGACCGCATCGATAAAATTTGGATGTGGATTTGTTCATTAGAGCCACATGAATGAGCTTACCAAAAATTGTGATTCTAGGTCACTTGTAGCCATAATTGCGTAGAGTCAAATATTGACGCAGTTTATTGGCAAGGGGAGGTGAAATTTGCACATTTTTGACTATAACTTCTGTTGTATTTGTCCGATTTTGTTCATTTTTTACACATAGATGCATGCAACTACAACGCATCGCTCTTTTAAATTTCAGGTGAAAATACTAAACGGTGTGGCTCAAAACCGCGAAACTCTACTGCGGGGGAACGGGGGAAGATATTGACATGATTCAACAAACTTCATCTGCTTAGGAAATATGCGCACCAGCTGGTAAAGTTTCGTGTCTCTAGCTCTTATAGTCTCTGAGATCTAGGCGTTCATACGGACGGACAGACGGACGGACGGACGGACGGACGGACGGACGGACGGACGGACGGACATGGCTCAATCGCTACCCGAGGTTATGATAAGCATTTTGGTATAAAGGACTTGGGGTCTGCCACGCCTCCTTCTGTCCGTTACATACATTGCACAAATCTAGTATACCCTTTGTACCTATAGGTACAGGGTATAATGAAAGAATGAAAGAATCAAAGAACAGCTTACGCCATTTACTAATCTGTCAAAGTTTAAATACACTTTAGTTGCTATGACAATTAAATAACATTATTTTTAAGATGTCTTTTCAATATATAGAAAGTTTGAAGTCTTTTTATAGCAAATAACAAAAATATTGTCCGCTAGAGGGAGCCAGAAAGCAATGCAAACCACATTATGCTCAAAAAAAAAAAAAAAACGCAAAAGGGAAATGACAGATGAACGAGAGAAATCCTTTTTTTTTTAAATGGAACTTTTGGTAAAATTATTTTTTAAAATCCAGCTTTTCAGAAAAAATGATATTTTTCAAGTCAAATTGAAAGTTTTAAGAAATTTTCATTTATATATTAAGTTAAAGTTTTTAAGAACAATTTTTTTTTTAAGAAAAATTCGTTTTTAAAGTGTAACTAAAAATAGTACAGTATAGTATTTCTTTTTTTTTTTTAAATTCAACTTTTTTAGAGAATTTTTTTTTAAAATCCAACTGAAGTCGATAGCTCGATATATAATCGGAATTTTTTAAAAAAAAAAAGGATGAAATTGGCAAGTACTTCTATCCCATATCATAAATCATAATCATAAAAATTAAAGAGATCGACTTAAAAAGTCCTCGCTTTACATTTTTTTTTCGGGCAGGAAAAAATAATTCGATTTATGTATGCTAGCTTTTTGACTATTCAAAACTTCTATGCCAAATACCTAATTTTTCAAGTTTTTCAAATTCTTCCCGCAAGAAAATTCTCCGCTAAGATATCTGAAAATATTTGCGACAACTGGTAGATTAATTGATTGGAATAAAAAAAGGGCAAAGTTGTTAAACCGAAGACATGACTTGACTTGACTTCTTGAAGATACTTTACAAGCGGATGTTTGTAAATTAAGACATAAACAAGTTGCTCATTTATGGCTTGGGGAAAGGATCTATCATCACTGTACGTATTACTTACACGCTGGTGCGGTGCTAGGCGTTGGGTGTCCCTACAACACACTTAACATACAAGTCAGAAATCATGTGAACATAATTTCAGCCAACTCAGAAAATTGGTTCTCTATATGGGCCATAAACACAAACTGTTGCAAACTTTAACGCCGAACTAAACAAGCTTAGTTCATAAGGTTTTTAGGCGCAAGAAGAATTACAAGCAGACGCCCAATTCAAGCCACAGTTTGACAGGCAGCGGTGACACGCATGCTGGGACTGCGATAACAACAACAACAACTTCGATAACAACAACATCGATAACAGACATGACTAACAACTACAATTACAACTACAATTTGCTGATACAGCTGCTGTAGTTGTTGTTGTAGCAATGCTGCGCTAATATTGGCACACTCTAACACCAACATGCCGTCAACTTGTGCAAACTAACCAGCACAAACACACACACAGCTACAAACATATAGCCGCAAACACAACCAAACACACATAGATACACACACACACACACACAAATCGAAACGTATTCAGTCAGCGAGACAAATTGACAGACAATTTAGCTGTCAATTGTGCGTTGTTGGGTCGCTTTGTTAGGGGCGCTCATTTGGGGCGTAGTTCTGGGGTTTTCTTGTGGGCAAAGAGGGGGAGGCCTCAAGTCCGCTAACCAACTCGAACAGCTGCCAGCTGCCAACAGAAAGGCATTTATTTGCTTGTTTCTCATAGGCGGCATCAGTGTCATGTATCTGCCAGTGAATGTGTATGTGTGTGTGTGTGTGTTTGTGCGGCTTACACTTACACAAAAATAATGTGACCAAGTGCCAGCAACTGCCGCAGAGCGACAACGTAACCAACAACAAAAACACAACACAACTACGGTCACACAACCTCAGCGTCAACTACTAATGGCAAAATGCAAAAGACAACAAAGAAAATGGCGGCGTTGCTGAACAATTTTACGGCATTTAAGCAACAGAACAAACAGCAAGCAACAACTGCAAATAAAGTGAATTGAAAGCATCAACATCAGCTAAATTGCCGGACTCGGAATCGGACTCGAACTCGAACTCGGACTGGGACTACAACAAAACGCTGCTTGGCTTTGTGGCTTGTGGTTGGAGGTTTTAGGGGTGAACTTTGGCGGCTGCCAGGGGCACTTGAGGCTTATGCCTTTACATCCTGCTTAGGGGCCATGTTGACAAAGAAGAGCTATTAATGTGAGCAAAGCAAAAATCGAGAAGAAAAAAATTGGCGTGCATTAAAGTCGGGTGCGAACGAAGCTGCGACGCCGCACGAAGGTGGGATACACTGCTACTACTACTACTGCGACTACTTCTACTACTATTTTTTGGTGCTACTTCTACTACTACTACTGCAACTATTTCTACTACTATTTTTTGGTGCTACTTCTACTATTACTGCGACTACGTCTACTACTATTTTTTGGTATTACGTCTACTCCTATTTTCTGCTACTACGTCGACTACTTCTACTACTATTTTTTGCTACTACGTCTACTACTATTTACTTCTACTACTACTTCTACTACTACTTCTACTAATACTTCTACTACTATTTACTTCTACTACTACATCTGCTACTACTTCTACTGCTGTTTACTTCTACTACTACTTCTGCTACTACTTCTACTACTACTTCTACTACTACTTCCGCTACTACTTCTGCTACTACTTCTACTACTATTTACTTCTACTACTACTTCTGCTACTACTTCTACTACTACTTCTACTTCTACTACTACTACTACAACTTCTACTGCTACTTCTACTACTACTTCTACAACTACTTCTACTACTACTTCTACTACTACTTCTACTACTACTTCTACTACTACTTCTACTACTACTTCTACTACTACTTCTAATACTTCTTACAATACTACTTCTCCTACTGCTATTACTGCGACTATTACTTCTACTACAACTACTATTCTATTTTTACCTTATGTCCCATGTCCCTCTATCGCATCTGCTATTCATTCGCCCAATTCTTTAAACACTAAGTAGATCTGAATATGCTTTCTTCTACCTTTTACACAAATTCTAAAAAATTTAATACACCCCATTACTCTACAAGTATTGAGTATAAAATCGAATTCAAACGAAACTACAAACGGAAAAACGTTTGTTCACACATTTCTCATACGCAGTGTGCGCCCGCTGCGTTGACATAACAATTAAACCAATTGGCCTTGCCAAAAGATGTTGCCAGCCAATTAAAGCCAGACATGCCAACTTGTGCCAAGCTGGCATAAAATATATTTCAGCTACTTATATACTCTAATAATTCATGCGCCGCTTGACAGAGACACAGCTTAGCTCAGACCAACTTTTCGCGCTTTCGCCGCTCTCTCTCTGTCTCCTCCCTCTCTGTGACCTAATGCTACTGAGAGCTTCTTCAACTGCCGGCAGCTTGCTGGCATTGAGCGCACTTCATGGAATGCAGGCACTTTGCTTATGCTGGGTTTACACTGTGTCACGGTTTGGCACAGTATGATGTAAACATCCATGCATTGAGACAGCTACCATTTCTCACAAGAAGGTATTTTTTTCAGTGAGTAAAATGTATTCGATTTTTTTACTTTAATTAGCTTAATTTTCTTTTGAGTCAAAGTTTTTTATACTGTATTTCTTTGTAATAATAATAATATTTGCCAATGATTATCTAAGCTTACAAAAAAATTATGCAGTAAAGAAAATTTTGAATAATTCTTAAGCTAAGTAATGCTAATTATGTGGCATATAAAGACAACTGCAAAATGGAATTTGTATTCGATTGATGTCACATACTGTGGCAGTAGCCGTCACTAACCAATTTTTAAGCATAATAATATTGTGAAAAACGGGACAATTTTTGTATAGTGGCATAGATTAGTGTAAACCGTCAACATATTGGCAAGTATAAGAGACACTGACAGAAATGAAGAGATTTTCAATGTCAAAAAATCTATTAATTTGGTGTCACATACACAGCGTGGCTGTAGAAGGCACAGGCAACTTTTAAGAAGAACTGATTTGTCATTGTTTAGACAACTGTGATAGTTCAAATAAGTAATTAAACTAAAACATTCGCTTTAAACTCTTTTCTAAGAAATTTGTCTGTTTTTGTGTAAACAGCTGTGCCATTGTGTCATGGTTCAAAAAAACAACTTCAAAAACCAAACAATAACATCACATTTACTTGGCCGTGGCGAATAGTTAATAGAGCCAATTATTTTGTTAAAAGACGCCGCTGATGAAATGAAAACTTTTGTCACACGATACGCTTACTTCTTGTTCACGAACTAGTTTAGTGCAAACGTTTGGGCGCAACGACATGACGTCACTAATTTTGAATACCATATCCTCTCACTTGTTTCTTCCAAACCTTGTTAGACATAATGTAAGCTGCTTTTTGTGACGTCCATGTACATACTATAACATGGCCTTAGCCTTAAACTGTATTGTAATTGTGACGTCACAGTCCGCAGTGTCAACATAGCATAACCCTCTCATCATCTCTATCTACTTTTTGATAAAATGCTCAACAAAAATATTTTTGTTTCTACTTTTGTTAGACATTTTGAAATTTGTATCCATCAGTTACAATATCTGTGGCCCCAAAGTGCCGCCTGTTGTTCGTGGCACCGCCGTCGACTTTTGCTGTCTCACTTTTTGCCTTTTGGTGCATCTTATAATTTTGCCCGCTCTTTCGTAACTTTTGTAATTAGAACTTGTGGCAGCTGCAGTCAGTCCCTCATAGCAAAAAGTGCGCTGCTCGCAACTTCAGGCACTCCAAATTGTTGCAAGTAGTGCTGTGACAGTATCTTAAAAGTCCCGAAGAGTCTCTGCATCTGCCTCTGCCTTTGCCCAGTGACTATGCGCTGTTAATATGTAGCTTCTATTGTTGTCGTCATCCTTCCATTTGTTGATTTGTCTTCTGTGAGCATTGTACACACTGCAAAGTAATTTAGTGTTTGGTTCTGGGACAGTCTCATTTGACAAACTCATGATTTGATGTCCATTTCAAATAAAACTCATGTGTCATTTATGTGTTCCAAGAACGGCAAACAATGCTTGGGCTATGACATATACCATATGACGACATATGACAAGCAACAGGCAACAGTTTTGCCCTATGGGAAATTGTTTGTCACAAAGTGTTCATGACCTGCTTAAATGTTAGAAATGAACGAATACGCGGAATGAAGCTACTATATATAGGACAACGAACAATTATATAGCTTGCGCAGGACTACATGGAAGTCAATTTTGTATAACTATAATTGACAGCTTACAAAAAGAAATGTCTTTGAAAGATTTGTACAAATTTTGTGTTGAGTATTTTTTTTGGCTTTTTGCGTACAGTTTTTGAAATAAACCAAATACCTGGAATTAAGTAATGTAGGACAACGAAACAGCATGCACAGGAATTCTCGGAAGACAATTACCTTTGGTAGAACGATAATTGACGACTTACAAAAAGAAATACCATGGACAAAATTTTATATTTCTGGTATTTTTTTTGAACTGTACCTATAGGTACAAAGGGTATACTAGATTTGTGCAATGTATGTAACGGACAGAAGGAGGCGTGGCAGACCCCAAGTCCTGTATACCAAAATGCTTATCATAACCTCGGGTAGCGATTGAGCCATGTCCGTCCGTCCGTCCGTATGAACGCCTAGATCTCGGAGACTATAAGAGCTAGAGACAGGGAACTTTACCTGTTGGTGCGCATATTTCCTAAGCAGATGAAGTTTGTTGAATCATGTCAATATCTTTCCCCGTTCCCCCGCTGTAGATTTTCGCGGTTTTTTGCCACACCGTTTAATATTTTCATTTGAAATTTAACAGAGCGATGCGTTGTGGATACATGCATTTATGTGTAAAAAATGAACAATATCGGACAAATACAGAAAAAGTTATAGTCAAAAATGTACAAATTTCACTGCCCCTTGCCCATAAAGTGCATCAATATTTGACTCCTCGTAATTATGGTTACAAGTGACCTAGAATCACAATTTTTGGTAAGCTGATTCATGTGGCTCTAATGAACAAATCCACATCCAAATTTTATCGATGCGGTCCCACCACCCCCCGCAATCGATTTACCGTGTTTTCTCCCACACCCCTCAACATACAAACTTGAAACTTACCCCATATACTTTAAATAACTTCTTTGACATTCGAGTTTCATCAAAATCGGTAAAAATTTAGGGAACTTATAGGTATAAATATTGAATTTCACCAAAAAAAAAAAATTCCAATTGGAAAGTTCGTAGAAGGAATATGCAGGAAAAATTGTTTGCGAGACAAAAGGTTCAGGGTATTCCACTGTCGGGCACCGCCTCGACTGTACCACATTTTTTTTAACTGTTTTCGTTATATTCCATTATATAAAATGTAATTTTAAAAATCTCTTCTGTTTTTTTTTTTGGTTTTTTTCATATTTTTTTTTTATATAAATATATTTTTTAATTAGGTTGGAAATTCGCCAAGGCCAAGTAAATGTTGTGCAATCGTTGTTGTGCAAAGAGAATTTCCTAATGATTTAGTGCTCGAGGAATAGTTGGCAGGAGTGGGTTAAGGCGTCTCCTCTTCGTTTTCTTATTAGTACCTACAAGTCTACTTACTAAGCTGTTGCTATAGGTGAACAGCCTATCATTGCACCTATTGGAGAAAAACGAGATCTGGTCCTATACATAATCTCCAAACACAGAATTAATTATTACTAAAGGAAGAATTTTTTAAAATATTTTAGACAAAGTTTCGAGTCGTAAATTTTGTTCATAATTTCTATTGTTTAGCATTCTATAAATAATTAGATGAACATTTTTTGTTTTGTTAAAAATAAATATTGTTTTTTTTTAATTCTTTTAATTAGTTTTGGCCATTGATCAATTTTTTCAAAAATTCTATTATATAGGGGTAAATGTTTTATTTTTAATTTTGCTCGGTTCTACCTTTGCAAGATTTTGTTGTTGAAATAAAATAAGTAAATTTTATTTTGGAAAATATAATTGTGGAGCTAATTTTTCAGTTTCGGTATATAGGTAAGAATGATTAGTTTTGATTTTAGCAAAGATAATTATAAATGCATTATTTAAATGAATTTTTTTAAATAATTTTTAAAACTATATTTTGATAATTTTCGCATCGTAAATTTTTTTCAGAATTTTGATTGTGTGAATAAATATTTAGATGGAATTTTTTGTTTAATTCAATCAAACTCTCTCGGTAACGACTAAAAATATTCAAGAAAATACTTTGATTTTGTTAAAATGTTTAATAATAATTATTTTTTTAAATTTTGTTAAACAATTTTTCTATTATTTTTACCCCGTTTCCCAGTCATTAATTTGTTATTGTTTAAATTCCGATTATTTATTCTTAAATGATAATGGTGCTATTAGTCTGAAAATATGGCTTTGAAATTTTTTTTTTTTTGGAAATAATGCATAAAAATATGATTTAGGAAAAAATAATTATGGATTTAATATTTCAGTTTTGTAAGTTAATTTTTAAAAAATTATTTTTCGACTTTTAAATAAAAATAAGTTAATTTAAAAAAAATTATTTTTCAACTTTTAAATACTCAGCTTCGATTGAGTACAAACCAAAAACAAAATCCAGCTATGTCTACAAGTTAAGATTGAAGTTAAGATTGTTTTTGAGATGAAGCTACTAATGTACTTCCGGGGTACCAGTTTTTTAATACTTTAGTTACGGTCATAAAAGCGTTGAACTTAGACATGAAAAGACATTAGCTGAAATTAGCTTTTTTTGTTTCTCTAATGGCTATTAAAAAAACAAAAGCAAAAAATTCATTTTTTAATATTTGAATATTTTTGTAAATAAATAATTATTCAAAAAATAAAAACCGAAAAAGGTTATAGAAACTAAAAAATCAAACTAAAAAAAAAAAATGCATTAAATTTTTCATAACAAATCGAAGTTGTTTAGTTTCCCAATAAAAAAACTAAATAATTGAATAAAATATGATTATTAATTATTATGTGCAGAATCTTTCTATGAAATCGAATAATTATTGACTTGTTATTTTATGTGAAATTTTTATACCCTCTACCGTCTGTCCATCCGTCCGTCTGTATGAACGCCTAGATCTCCGAGATGGTAAAGCTAGAGTAACCAAACTTTCATATTAGATTCTTATTATCCTACGGGAGACAAGTATATTTTATGTTTTCGATATCGGGTTTATGTTATATAGCTCCCATAGGGGTGTTTCAGACGACCTCGAAAAATATAAAAAGTTTTAGATGGATAATTCGTTTGTTTATGAAGATATCCTAACCAAATTTGGCACTCGGAAGTTTTTTAGAGTTCCCAAGCACTGTACCAAATATCTTTATAAAAATCGGTTGACCATATCATATAGCTCCCATAGGACCAATCGGCCAAAAAAATTTTTTGTATAAAATTCGCTGTATTTCGTTTGTTTATGAAGATATCGTAATCAAACCTCACATTCGAAAGTTTTTTATAGTTCCCAAGCACTGTACCAAATTGGATCAAAATCGGTTGACTGTATCATATAACCCCCATAGGACGGATCGGTCGAAAAAACGTTTTTGGTGCAAAATTCGTCTGTTTCGCTTGTTTATGAAAATATCGTAACCAAATTTGATAAATAAATATCTTTTTGCAATGTGGTCGTACAGGGTATCCCAAAGTCGTCCACGCTCCACTTTAACGTACGCCATTTTTGTATTGTAGTTTAAACAAAATCAGAGCAAGCCCATTATAATTATATAATTACAAACTAATTAAATTACAAATTGATTCGATAACGCCATTTAAGTTTTGACCAAAAATCAACCTTCTGCAAAATTAGTATCAGCTCGAAATATGTTATATTAAAATTGTTATGATGCCAATTGATAATTGCTTTTGTGGTTTATTAAATCATTTGTGACTACTAAAAAAATTTTATATTTTTTTCCGAAAATGCGAATATGTAGGTACAGCAGAAAAATTTGTTTTTATTAACAACTAAACCACAAACCCATAAAAATTTATAACTTAATAAGTTTTGTTCGCATTGCAATGAAAATTGCTGCTGGAAACCACAAAACTAATTATTTTCTGCAATAAATTGATTGCTTTTTGTATATTTTTAAAAATTTCAGTAAATATTTGTGTGCACAATAAAAATACCATAACATTTTAAATAACTAAAAATGAAAATGTTAAAATTTTAAGAAACTTGAATGCTAGCAGCAATTTATGAATTTTATTTAAATTTGCAATTTGTATTTGCAGATTCTCTACAAGTTTCGTTTGAAACCCAACAAAGTAAGTAATATTGACAGTGAAAGTACTTTCTATGAATAGATTAAATAATTTATGGTTGCTTTCTGCACAAAATTAAAATTAGAACAAAAGACTTTGCAAACCCTTTTTGTAAAGGCCTTATCTGTTTAACCTTTAGCAAAAATCTTTTGCCTTCTTTCATCTTTTGGGTTAAGTGAAATAAAATAATTAAAATAAATAGCTGCCTCTTGGTATTTTCTTTAAAGAACATAAACATAATTTCTAAGAAAGAAGTTGTCTGGCTACAGTCGATACACAGCGACTACAATATACACTATAAGCTCGCAGCTTTTGGTGCTCAAGTGCAAAGTGTCCAACAACAATTTACAGTAAAATCAACAATCAATAAAATGCCCGACTCAGACCCTTGAGTACGAAAAGCAGGACATTCCTACCCAGAAAGTGTGTTGTATACAGCGTCAATATTTAAGAGGGTAATCATAATTTGTATACTTTTTGGTTTTACTTAAAATCTTCATATTTTATGCTTTTCAATAACATTCTTCTTACGAAAACTTTTTTTTAATAATAAGCCATAAGGCAGTTTTAAATAGTTGCTTGTTTTTGCTGACATTGTTAGTCTTGCATTTTTACCTTTATGCCTCGGTGTTAGGGTTGTTACTTGTGTATTTTTGCCTTTATGCCTTTAAGCCCGACAAAGTGACTACTCACAATGTACTCATACTTACAGTAAAATGGGAACTGTAGTATATATGCAGTCTAATAAAAACTTGACAATTGTGGAGTTTATTATTTTGAAAACTTGAGCATCTATGCAAAATTCTTCTATGGTCTCTAACTAATGTGACCAGTCTTAGAGTAAAGGTACGTAAAAAGTGCTTTTATACCCTGTGTGATTTCGTCTTAATGTTGGAAATTCTATAGTGGCGGGCATCGACGCTATTTTGATTAAAGGGCTCACATAAAGCTGCATACCATATTTGTGACTGTCCCTTATGAAAGAAATCACATTTATTAAATTTTTGACTAAATTTTGGATATTTTCTGATTTTGTTGATTTTTTAGACCTCTGAAAAGTTTTAGGTCGAAAGACCTTCCAAATTCTGGTATAGAGGAATAGGGACTCGAAAATCTCATCATTTATGCAAAAAGAAACAAATATACACACTTTTTGATTTGATGTATAGCTACAGGGTTTGAAACGCTTTCCACTCGCTTTTAAATACACTTCACACAAACTAAATATATCCTTTTAAATTCAAACTAAAGCGTATAAAAAAATGCATAAAAAAATACTCAAATTTACCATTTGAGTACTCGACTTGACAGCTTATAATAAACAAATGGCTAGCTCTTGATATTTTGTTTTTAAAACGACAACATAATTTATTTAAAAAAACCGATTTAAATCCATTCCAGTTTTATCTTGTTATTATCTCATGCTTTTGCTTTCTTTCACCCACTTTAAAACATTCGCATAGAAAACTGCAAAGTGAGCCCAAAAACATTTCACTAAATTCTTCCTTTTTTTGTTTTCTTTTTAAAGAATTGCGCAACACTGTTTTTGTAGTTGTTGTTGCGACTGTGTTGCGTTCCACTTGCTTTTTTTTTTTTTGTTTGCCACATAAATTTCATTTCGAACAGTAATAAGAAAAGTTGGCAGCATTTGGGCCGCAGGCCACAGCCCGACATGCAATGTGAGTCTGATCCAAATCGTACAAACGGCGGCAGCCAACAACAATAAACAACAACAACACTACAATAAAAATGGCGTACTTTAAAGCCGGACGTGACCGACTTCGATATACCCATTTCTACATATCAGAACTTTGTTTATCGATCATTGCTTTGGCAGCTGTGTGAGAATGTGTGTGAATACGGTTGCTACCAAAATTTGTTCGATTTATACAGGAAAGACGTCTGTGTTCCAATTAAGAAGTGCATAGAAACAGAGATAAGAGCAATAAGATGGGCATATAAAAACGGATTATTTTTTTAATATCTTTCCTGCATCTTTATTCATTTCTTTTATCCTTCCGACCATATTGGAGATAACTTTGAGGCATATCTAATGTCTTCCTTTCTATGCACCAATTTTCTCTAACCCTTAACTTTGTTATAGGCAATTAAATTGTGTTCTCGATTTCTCTGAAAATTTAAAATTACTTAAAATTAAAAATCTAAACTGTTATTGAGAACATTATAAGTGTTTGTTGCCTTGTGACGTCATCAAACTAATACCAAGCGCACGCTAATATTCTCAAATAAGCTGTAAAAATCTGAATGATGAGCTAATAAGATATTTGCAACCTGCAAGGGGATCTACCTTTTTGGACTTTTATAAAATATTTTAAATGTTATTAAAAATAAAACACAAATTATCGGGGTTTTCTTAAGTTGGAAATTAAAAACTATTTACAAAATTTAAACTCTTTTCAAAGTGCTTAGTTCTGAAAAAACCAAAGATTTTAAGCATTATTTATTAGGCGAGCTTTATTTTCAATAGGCTTTTTAAAACAAATATTCTCGTAGAATGATTTTCAAAGAATTCAGCCTTAAATCGAATTTTTGGCGATTGTTTGTATGCGCTGAGAATATTAATCCGCATGAAGCTTTTCAAACAATTTTTTGTTATGTGTTTTAAGTATTTTTATATTTTTTTAAAATTTACATTTATTTTGAAATTTTGAAAAAAAAAAAAATTATGGAAATAATGTATTTACTTAAAATAAAATATCTCGGATTTAAATTAACTAATTAATCTGCTTAAAATTTTTCTTTTGTGTTAGACAGTAATCTTAAGATCAAAAACGAAAATAATAAAAAAATGTAGGGTAAAAATTAAATATTGTAGTATGCGCTTATTTATTTAAAAACGGATATTTTTTTAGAGGTACAAGTCCAGATTTTTAGTATTAAAAAAAAAAAAAAAATTTGTTTTAAATTTTTTTAAAATATTTTAAAATATTATCTGAAAATACATATACAAACTTTTTCAGTGCATTCAATTGGCAATAAAATAGCTCATATGTAAAAATTATCCTTATCAAAAAGATAAAATTTTAAAATTCGGTCCGAAATTTTCATCCATACACATTTTAGTGTTACATATTGAGATATATATTAGTTAGATATTTTTATCTGTTACGTACATCTCAACAAACTCAACACACTCTTTCACACTAAGTGTGCTCCGTATAAAAACTGAACAAATTTCGAAAAAAAATGTAAAAATTGTTTTGCACGAACGCAAAAAATGCGTGTGCATGAGGGGACTAAACCAAAAAGTATGGGAATCGAAAAAAAAATAGAAATAAAAATTGCATAGAAGAAACTTTGCGAGCTTTGTAACAAATAGACAGCAGCTGGCCAAACGCAAAATGTGGCTCTGTCAAATGACCCTGGCGCATGTTACTCATACGCCCCATTGAACGTCTGGCAAATCGCATTACGCATTATGACAAGCTACTGCATTTACCATGAACCACTTGGATATAATGAGATATACTTGGAAAATGCAGTGGCAAAAACAGCAACAGCAACGACCTAATTACACTGCCCGCTAAAACTACGCGCACACCCAACACACAAGAGTGATTACAACAAGGCACGCATGTTGGTCATTAAGCTGCTGCAACAACAATAACAAAAAAATTATAAATGGCAATTGTGTAAGCGAGCAGTTTGACTGACATGTTGCACAAAGCCATCAAGCAGGATGCAGCTCAACTGTCATAAGGACATTTTGATAATATACACAAATGCATTCATATGTTAACCAGGGTTGCTGCATTTTCTGGTACTTTGTGAGTGATGCGTCAGGGCTAGGATTGCAGGCACGCACATTTACGATATAGTAAGCCGATAAACTATATTTCAGTCGAAATTTCATGGTTTTATAGAAAAGATGTCTCTTGGGATACTATTTAATTCGTTTACTGGGTATTGTAGTTAATGAGGAGATCTAAATAAGCTGAGCATCACACATGATACAATGAATTTTTGATTTTAATTTTTCAAGGTGAGGCAAACAAGTGCGAGAATTCGGCTGCTTAAAATATATGGCGGTAGTGGTTCAATTTTGTATGGTAGCTATATGAAATAGTGGATCAATTTTGATCAAACTTTACAGAAATGTTAAATTAAAAACAAAATACAACTGACTTGGTCGCAATACTTCAAAAAATTAAAAAAAATTTTAAGAATTAAAAAAAAATTGTTAAATTAAAAAAAATTATAAACAATTTTTCGAACATATTTTTATGTTTTTTCCAAGTTTCATGTTAGCTTACACATTTGTGTGAAGTTTGATCAATTTTGGTACACTATTTCATATAGCTTTCATACAAAAATTAAAGCTGTACTCCCTTTTTCAGAGAGACACAATTAATTAATTACCTGCACATTGCATGACATTTTAATTGTTGGATCACTGATTTTACCATTTGTAGTTATTGGAAGCTTGGGAATAAATACCTAGCGCACATATTGATAGAGTGGAACGCCAGAAGAAGAACGTCAGTCCAGCAAAATTTTTACATTTCGGAACTAGGACGGACTTAAACGTTTTAA
This sequence comes from Chymomyza fuscimana, assembly GCA_949987675.1. NCBI lineage: Eukaryota > Metazoa > Arthropoda > Insecta > Diptera > Drosophilidae > Chymomyza > Chymomyza fuscimana. The sequence continues at coordinate 119,734,646 of OX465088.1, read as the reverse complement.
CCACAGTGGGGACAGAGCAATCCCAGAATTTCAAAAATTATTACACAGCACACTGATCATCACCGCCTAGGCACTCAATCACGTTTCTCACGTTAATAATTCGCACGTAACTCTAGTGTGACCGTTTGCAGCAACAGTTTGTCCCAAAAGCACACACGCACACACGGGCATTGTAGCAAGGACTGCATTGTAAGCCAATTAAAACCTGAAATGGCTTACATTTTCACGCCAGGCTTAACTCTGAAATTTCCGGTGCATTGTGTGTCGTATTTTATGCAACATATTTTTTGTATTTAAAATTTTATTTACTGCTAAAAAGCGTCAAACTTGATGCTTGGTTTTCTCTGCATTTTACAAGCTACACGCATAAAAGCTGTAGCCCACAAATTGCGCAACAAATTCACGGATATCGTGCAACACACTCACGCACACAAAACGATTATTGGAAAATGCTTTTGCTTATAAACGATAAATGCGGTTTTTAAATAAATTTTTGTGGCAGACGCATTCACTTTCATGTTTCAATGGCATCTGTGTTTCAGGCCCCGAAGGTTATTATGTATTTTTAGGTCATTGTAAACAATCAATAAGGTCCGGACTACAGTCTTACCTCGCTGCATAGTCACGGACTGCCGCTACCGCTCTCTCTAGCTCTCTGTCTCACGGTTTGACTTTAATCACATGCGCTCAAATTGACTTGTTGTTATCACTGTCCTTTGTTCAAAGTTTGTGCAACAAGCCAAAAAATTTCCATATTAATTATACGACAGGTAGTACAGCGTCTACCAAATCTTGCGTTTTTTTCAATCAACTTTAACGGCGGCAAACAAATCTTTTACAGCGCTTATAAAATTAAAACCGTGCTGCGCGTCCTTTTAAGCCCGATAAATTTTATTGCTGTGTCACTTTATGGCGCCCGTGCAGTTACTGAGGAGCTTTAGCCCAAAGCCCAACGGCTGGTCATAATCGTTTAGCGTTTAGTGCATAAGACGAGCGTTACGTTGGGTTCCGGGGATTGGTGTCTCTAAAAACGGACATGCCTGACTGCCTCTCCGGCAGACCACAAAAACGCTGCTGCACATTGCCAGCTAAATGGCCACATTAGCTGCAAGTGGCAACTGGCCAGCTTTCAGCTACAAAGCAGCTCCCAACTGTTCATTTGCACCGATTGTCTGTGGTAGTAACAGTGGCGTAGCTAGGAATGAAGGGGATATGGCATGCTTAGAAATCAATCGGTTTATAAAATTTTTAGTAAGTTGCAGAGTATATACTGAAAAATTGCCTGGATCTCAGAAAAAATATACCAAAATCCACTTATTTTTCGAAAAATTGTCTTGAAACCAATTCTTTATAAATAAAAGACACAGCCCTCAATATCATCAAGTAGATTCATGTAAGCTTATATATAAACATTTTTTGAGTTTTTTAGGGATAGATCTTTGACCAGAAACTTTAAATACATATTTAGAAAGTATTTACTAATTTAATAATAGTTTACCGAACACCAGCTACTGTGATTTTTAAATCGATTAAAAATTTAGACTATTTTTATATTATTATTATTATTTGATTAAAATTTTCAAAATAGTGAAAAAAAAAATACTTCATAGAGTTTGTTATCTCAAGGTATTAGCATGTGAAATTAATTCTATGGAAGCCCACTTATTTTTCAACCAACGCAGTCTCAAAGAGAGTATTAAACCGCTTAGATACCCCTCTAACAACGCCACTGTACAGTACATAGGCGAAATTACATTTGCCCACCGCCGATAACTTTGTAATGAGTTGTAATCGACGTTTAGTTGCATGTATAGCATACACAAGGACATGTCTACCTCCAGGTGTCCAGTGGTCCATATGTGTGTGTGTGTTTGTGTGAGTTTGTGTTAGTTTGTCAGCTTGCGGTAACATTGTCGTCCAGTCCATTGAAATTCAATTTACCTTTGTTCACCTGCTATGACAGTTTGGTCGAGAACATTTTATCTTTTAAATAGAGTTTTAGTTGCCAACTAAATAATTAGTTATTTAAATTATGCATATGACATTAGCTGGAATTATGTATTTGCTTAAATGTCAAGCAGCTTCAAGCACATAGTGTGTATAATGTAATAAAAGTTTTGAGCTTTTAAAACAGCCCAAAATTATGCAAAAGTTTTTGTTTGAGCAATAAATCCAATTAAAAATAAGGCTCTTTTTGGCCTACGGAAATTACTTTGTATATCAAACAAATTATTTTTTGAACGTTTTCTAAGTAAATCTTTATATATAGTACATATATACATATATGTATATATTTTTTTTTTTTAAATAATGTGCAAATAAACAAAGATAAAAATTAAATTTAAATGTAAAAATACAAATGAAATTGAATTGAGCCAAAACAGAGCAAAAATAAAAATAGCAATAAACGAAAATGCGGCAACCGCCATTCATAAAAAATGCCTTTAAATAATAAACAGCCTTAAAATGAAAATATAGAAAAAAATATTTATCCGCAAAGCTCAAATACTCTTTTTGTGGTAAGGTTCAGTTTTTTTTTTTATTAGTCAATAAATTTTTTTTTCATATTTCCGGAACTAGTTTCTAAGCAGACAATGTAACTCGTTTCTGCTATGGAATTCCATTTTCCGCTAATAGTTTTGTATAGTAAAATTTGTCTTATTCTTACAATATCTGATAATTTCTGCCAAAAAAATTCCTTTAATTTGTATAAGATTCATCCTTAATTTTTCTAATAAAGATTCTGTCACTAATTTTGCTGGAAATTTTTTTTACGAAAACATCACCTGGCATTTAAAACTCAAAAAAGTATGCTAAGTATTTCTTTCCTGTCCATAACTTTGTCAAATCTAGCATTTACCAACATTTCCTGTAGTCAAAATAAATTGATCATCTGGTAGAAATTTTACCGGAACGATGTAGTCCATTCAAAAACTGAATTGTTTTTAGTAACAGTTATTACAGGAACCACTATTGGATCAAAAACATTATTGGAACCGGAATCATTATTGGATCAAAAAGATCATTGGGACCGGAACCATGATTTGAGTATGAGTGACATTTTATGGATAATTATACTATTTTTCTCAAAAATGTGTCTCTGATTTACTTCGTCCTTATTTCGTTGAAATTTTAGCTTGAACCACGACACAAATCTTCCTATTTTTACCAATCCCTGATTAAGAATATCATTAAAATTGTTTGAAAATTTCAGTAAGTACCAAATTGTTAAATCAAAATAATCGGAATAAAAATCAACTACTCTTAAATAGTGTCGATACTTAAGTGAACATAAATAAAAAACTTTTATTATTATATTATTATTTATTTAATTTATATTTATTTTTCTTACACAAAAAAATTAAAATTTTTTTTTTAGAAATTATGTTGTTAAATTTTTTTAACTAAAATTTAGCGAACAATTTCTATTTAATCTTTAGTTTTTAGAAATCGTTGAGGGCAGTTTTTGCCAGGGGGATTCCCCCGTACCTGGAGTTTTCTCAGGGGCCCGGTGTTATTACTGTCGTACTTACAGAACACAATGATTCAAGCTAAAGGTGTATTAAAAGGGGGCCTGATAATCATATTTGCAACATTGTGAATGACGCTGAAGGGGTTTCGCATTTATAAGTGCTTGTCCTAAGACTTTAACGACCCTGATTTCTCTCCTCCGTCTACCGTCTACAGTATAAAAGCATTTTCCCCTTTTTTAAATGTAATTTAGAAATATCTTTTATCCACGAATCCAATAAGTATTTTAGTACTTTACATCTTTACAGACACAATCAAAGGACTCTAAAAAGTTAGATAGCATACAAAGGAAAATATTCACGATTCAATTAAGGAAACACAAATGCTCACTATCCCACACTCTCTTACTTCATCATTCTGCCGCGCTCTCGCTCTCTATCTACTGCTATATGTGCATATTAAAATTTAATATTTAATGGGCTTTCTATCAACAGTTGTTTCCCAGCACATTGTCAAGAGGCACTCACACTGACAAAGAGAGAGGGAGAGAGCCCAGGAAGTGCCATGCAAAGAGAGTGAGCCATGTTGTCTGACAGGCATGGCACAACAACTGAACAAAAAAAGAAAAGAGCCAAAAAAACCATAGCTCCATGCATATATATAAATATGCTACATATGTACATGAAAATATACATACGATACATATATAACAACATGTTTCACATATATGCATTTTTAAAATTTGTTTTTATTTTTATGTTTGCTTTTCAAGTAGCAAGAGAACAGCACTTGCTTATTCGTAATACTAGAATCTGGCCACTTGTGGCACTTTTTTTGGGTGCATGCATGTATGTGGGGGGATTGGGGAGTCTCTGGGCTCTACAATTTCATCTACCAATTGAGGTTAGTGCCTCCCCAACAATCTTCAAATTTCCGCTGGCTATGCACAACAAAATGGTATGCATATGCTTTACGTTTTCCATTTTGTTGTTGCTGTGGGGCTCCTTTTGTGCCTGCATGAGCTTAAAATTTTCGGCTTCATTGGGCAGGATAACTTATGGTTAGGTGGTCCACAAACTGATTGCCATGTTTATATGCATTTGTGGGTATTGGTATTTGACTATGCCAAATACACTTGGCAGCATCAGTTCAGAGCCAAGAAAAATATTGGCATACTTTTATGGGCAGATATGTGTCCTAAGCAGGTTATGAAGGAAGTCAAAAGAAAAGAAAGTTTTGAATAGAAGAACGAAGGCAATCAGAGTTGCTTTTAACTTTGGAAAGTTTTGACGTATTTATGTTTAAAAAAATACTATTATACATATGGGCGAAAATAAGTAAAGCGGATCACATTTTCAATCATTAATGTAGGTGCTTACCAATATTAACCAAGTACAAGTTTTTGAAAATTCTGATTTTATCGAGTTATCGATAACTGAAAATTAGCCATCAAAGGTTGTAATTTGGCTCTACATAATTTTAAGCATTTTATGGTTTTTCAAAAAAATCTTCAATTAATTCTCCAGACTCAACGAATACAACCAACCATGCATGCCAAAAAAAGGCAAACATATTAGACATTTATTTGCACTTTTTCTGAAGAATTTTAAATTTGAATTTTTTTGTATGCAAAAAATTCAATTAAAATATGAAATTTTTATTTTTTGTTTTTAATAATTATTATTCGCGCAACTTTTGTGCGCTTTTATTGCCAATTAGAGTTCGCATGAAATATTATTCAAATTTATAATAAAGCTTATTTTTTAAAGCAAAAATTGGCTAAATGTTGCCCAGGGCTGCTTTAAATGTGGCCCAAATGAATGTGTCCCCAAAGTTTATGCCTTCACATTACGTGACGTTCCCTAATGCCCTGTCAAGTTACTTAGCTGTTGAGCAGCTGCTACCCCCGCTCCGATTACGGTCAATTAATCTTACGCTTACGTTCCTTCGTCCTTACGCCGTGGTCATTTCTCATATTGCCGCGATAGATTTTCACATGAAATTTAATGCTTTATTAACGGCTAATTGGTTGTCCTGCTCCTGGGCGCCAATTTGTTGCCTTCAAGCGTTTTTGCGTGTTGTAGAAGCAGCGAATATGGGGAATAGCAAAAAGAGCAACAACGGTTACAACGGCAAAGTAGAAAGCAAGAAACGCAAAAAACCATCCATCTGTCTTTCTTTTGGTTTGGCTTTTTTTGTTGCCACTGCGTTTGTTGCGAAAAAAGGAACCAAGAAAAATGGACAGGAAATAGCTTAATCTCGAGTTACAAATTCGGAATACACTTTCCAACATTGGGTTCTTTTAGCTGCTTAGGACACATATCATTTGAAAGATGCTTTAGACTCAATTTTTTAAATTATTAACAGGATCGATCTTAACAAAATCATCTTCAATCATGAAATTTCGTTCTTAAATAGCGAAAATTCAAATTTTTTCTTAGTTCTTTATAAAAAGTTTTTGTTGATTATAACAATTCCATTCAAGAAATAAATATAAGCGAGATGCTTTTCTCAAGAAATTTTTGTTGTCTTTGGATCTACTTCATTTGGGCAAAAATATAAAATAATAGTAATAAAATTTTTTATGATAAACCGTAAATACTTGCAAAAATTTGTTTTCAGCTGAAAAGTGCATAAAGTTAACTTTCGATTGTGTTACGAATTGATTGTCCGTAATTCTTAAATCATTTTTTAAAACATTGTATACAAGTGTTTAAAAATTAGCCAGAACACCACGACTGTAATATTCCCTAATTCCTCACGAATTTCAACAGTCATTACTCGATTTTTACAAGGTTTGGAATGGGTTTAAAGGGTTAATAGAATAACACCATTATGGGGTACTGGGTGGTACCACCAAAAATTATATATGTATACGAGTATATTTAAATCGACATTAGTCTGCAAAGCGATTTTGGTTATAAAAACAGAAGCAAATTTTCGAAATGGTTTTTGAAATAACTTTTTGGCAATTGTGGTGAAAATTTTTTTATTTTTGCGTATAAATCGCCAAATAATTATTATTTTAAATTTTTACCAATAGCTGGAAAATAGAACAGAAAAGCCGCTTTTCACCTTAAACTTTAAAAGCCTTCTCGAAAAAGTTGAGCTTAAAATATACTTAATAAATTCAAACTAGCTTTTTTTTAAAAAATATATAGGGATCCCCTTTGTTTTTGAAAGGGTTTGAGAATAGCTCTGCAAATGCTATCCCTCGACCCATCTCAAAACCTGACTTCCATATTTACTAAATGTTTTTGAGTTCCAAAAACCACCAGCACATCAGTCCTTAGACTTAACCTCAAAAAGCCTCACAAACAAATTTTTTCGAGTTCGGCTGACCGACGATGTTCATTACATATTTTTGGGATCGTTTAATCGAATTCGAAGTCCAAAAAACTCTAGCACGTTAGCATATTAACATAAACTCAAAAAAACCAAAAAACAACATTTTTTCCAGTTCAACTGTCCGATGATGTTTCTTATATGTTTTTGGGGTCACTTAATCCTGTATGTAACAGGGAACATAGAGACATCGGAGACTTACAAAAATTACCTTCAATACATACATCTTAGAGACTATAAGAGGTATGATAACCCAAATTTACATTTATGCTCCTTATGCAACTAGCACAACCATCCACCATCAAATAATTTCAAAACGTTATATTTTCTACAATTTTAAAGCTACTTTCTTAATATGTTTTGGAAAAATTAGGGAAATAAAAAACTCTTTTGATTAATATCCAGAATCAATAAAATCTGTACATAAACAGCAGAGATAATCACAACACGTTATTGTAGGGAAGGCAATTCAAATATCGTCCGAAAATAAGGGATAAGGGTAGCTCAGTTGGTTGAGTGTCGGCCTTAAAATTTATCGCTACGACGTCTAGGGACCAGGGTTCGGTTCAGAGTCGAGCCAATTGTACTTTTTTTAATTTATTTTTTTTAGTGTTGTTCAAATTACTATTACATAGATATATGTGTATATACATATATATGCAGATAATTTTGCCTTCTAATGCTATAAAAATCCCAAAGTCCACCGCCCCTGACTTTAACGTTCGCTAATTTTTCTTGCTGTGGCTGTATAATTATTCCGAAATGTCCAAAAAATGTCTGGACATACCATTTTCACAACAATTCATAGATATTTTAAAACCTTTTTAAAGACAAGAATGAAATTTCTTCGGAAATCAAAAGTTCTGTGTAGAACTCATCGGGATTCCCTGAATCAGTTACCTTTGTCATTAAAGAGAAAAAACAGCGGGCTTCCACGAATCAGTAACATTTGTACAAATTGTTGAACTATTTTTGTTATTGAATGATAGATATTTTACAGCAAGTTCGTCAGAAAACTGTCAAGTTCGTTTATAACCATAAAAGTCGTGTACACCATTTCTCATCTGGTAATAGAAATAAGTCAAAATAATGAATCTCGACAAGCACACACTGAAACCCAATAGCTGCAAAGGACAAAGTCTAAAGACTAATTAATGTTTGCTCTCTTTTAACTCTTTAACTCTTTAACTGGATTTGAAAAATTTAAAAATGAAGATTTCAAAAGTTTCATTAACTTTTACTTGATTAAAATTAAAGCAATTTTTCGTTACTGTTGTGATATTAAAATTGTAGGAACTGCTGCTTTAAACAGAACAAATCCTTAAGCTTTAAAGAAGCTTGTGGTAAATACTCTAGGCTAATGAGAGTGCTTGCTGTATGACAAAATTTAGTATACCCTTGTTATGGGTATTAAAATGTGCTCAATTTTTTTGTATATTTTTCTTTTTCCTCTTATGTTTGCTTTAACCAAATTTAATTACTAGCTCTTAAGAGACATCTGTTGCCCGCAATTTCTTGGAAAACTCTTTAATACAATTCTTGGCAGAGTTGCCAGAGCTACCACAAGCGAACATGTTTAGTATATTTTCCGATTGACGTCAGACGGAATACCTTCATTTAAAAATATTGTCAGTATGACTCAATATATCTTAAGTGCAAGCACGACACTGCATATTATGTAGTTCAGGAACGTTGTAGAAAGCTGCGTATTGACAATATGCTACACGTTGTTTACGTTATTGGTAGCATTTCCAGGTGTTATCTGAACCAGCAAACATATACCTGAGTCACAACTACAAAACATTGAAATTCCCATTCATAGGGCAATTTTGCTTATCAGCAATGACAAACAATTTTTTTTCTTTAAATTTTATATTTAATCATGTAGTTTTTGTTTTCTAAAAATACCAAAATGCTTGTTGAATACAAAAGTGACGTATTAAAAGATAGAAGAATTCGAATTTTGTTCTTGGGGAATGCACAAGAAATTTTGTAAGCTCTCTTTAACGTCTTGAAAAGAGTACTTACTATAAGAAAGATATATTTGCATAACTGCAGTTCAATATTAGAATTTGATTTTTTTAGAGCCCCATGGAGAGCTGACTCAATCTTTGTCTTCAAAACTATTTAATCTTTTATAAGACATCATGGGCGTGTCACGCTTATCACATCCGTATGATGCAAATGTTCTTATAAAGATATTAAACAAATATGAACGGATATGAAAATCGTGTTGAGGGCGTAATTTTCTCATGACCGCAAGAAAGACTTAGGTTTGGGGCTTAGCAATTTCTTTAAAAAAAAAACAAAAAATATAGCACCTAGACCGACCTTGATATACACTAAATCCATATTTAAAAAAAAAAACATATATTATTTGCGACATTTCGTTTAATTGAAACATATTCAGTTGTTAAAGAAGTTTGACACACATGGGGCTTACTGAAATTAGCTTTTGTACTTATACATTTTAAGGATATATTTACAGTCAGCTCTTTCGCATTTCCATATTTCAAACCTTTTTTCTCAGTGAAAAGTAAAAAAATTACTGATCATTTTTTAATTTTAAAATTAAAATAAAAATAGTCACTAAAATAAAATAAAATTCGAATCATAAAAATAAAAAATATATGTTGAAAAAAATCGTCTCGTCTGGGAATCGAACCATGGGCTCTAGACATCGCGAAGCGTCTCGTCGCACAGTGGTACAACAGCCAAAAAAGAGTTGCAAAATTCTTCTAAAGGAATAAAGTTTAAAGAAATAAGTTGAATTTGGGTTCTAAAAAAAACTCATATTTTATAGCATTATATTTATTATGTAAAAGTAAATGTGGCGGTAGAAGAATATCTGCTGTCAGTGTACATCGTATAGTTAGGAGTTTTTAAACGCGTTTTGTTATGAACTTTAATGAACTTTCCCAAGTCGAAATTTTTTGTTATTTTTGTTGATTATTTTTCTATTTGCAAAATTGAAACAAACAATTCTGAAATTAAATGAAACTAAGCCAAACATCAAAAAATTAAATCGAGTAGCATTAAAAATAAAATTCAAACATCTTAATTCGATTTCACTTTACTTTTATAGTTATATTAGTTTCTAATAAACTGCCTGTCAACCGGACACATACTTAGAAAGATTTTTCAAAGCTCGCATAAAAAACAAATTAAAAAAATATATATATTACGATTTAAACACTAACAGTTTTGTGCAACTAAGCTAGTTCGTATCTTTATGCTTATAAAAGTCACGAACATTTTTTCACTTAAAATTTTGATAAGAAAAATTAAAAATTAAATTAAATTTAGTAAACACTACGTCAAAGAACCTTCTAGCGTTAAAAAAAATAAATAACTTGCTGATACGCCGTATGCTTTTCAAAAGTGAGATCATATTTGAGCTGAAATTTCGGAATGTGGTCATTAATAGGCCTCTCTATAAGACGTTCAGCAAGTGTATGCAAAAGTCAACACTCATTACCGGATTTATGTGAAAAAATGGTTTTACCCTAAAACCCTTATCAAAATTTGGAGTCATAATAAGTCAAAACAGGAGGTCTTGCAATAACAATGGAAAAAAAAAATATTGAAAATTATTGTCTGGCTTTTAAGATAAGCCCAAATTATTCATACACTGATTCACAAAACGAAACAAATTGTGGGCCACTTGCACATTGTACCCCTATCATCTGCCCCATATGAACTCAACAACAACCCTATACAATCTAACGTACTATACGATACCCCATATAAGATATACGACGCTCTCTTGACGTAGACGACAATCAATCAGCTGTCGTGGAGATAGACGAGCTGAGAGTAAGAGAAACGTTTGCCGTTTGCTTAAAACGGCTGCAGTGCTCGCAAAGCCATTCAATACGATCGGGAACGCGCTGCTTAACGGAGCGGAAGAATATTCAATAACCAAACAAACGTATTAAAATTTCCATTAATAATAATTCCCAGTAGTAGTAACGCACAGTACATACGGCTGCAAGTGTGTAAATATATTTTACTTTAGCTTTTTCTTTAAATAAAATATTATTTTTGGCTTATTGCCTTGTGTGAAGTGTGTGTGTGTGTGTGTTGGGTGTCTGTCAGTCCAAACTTGGTAACAAGCCTGCCCAAAATTGATTAGGGTTTTGAAGTTAAAGAAATAAACCAAAAAGAAAAAAAAATAAGAAAAAGGAAAAAGGAAAAGTGCGAAAAAGTAATTCCGAAGTAGACCGCAAAGCAAACATGCAACAAAGCAACTTGATTTCTAATTTAAAACAAACCAAACAAAATATTTATAAAAAAAAAATAAAAAGGAAATAAAACCGCAACAAAATTTGCAAGTTGAAAACTTGGCAAACAAATCCATAGCAAGCAAATAAAGTTAGATCGAGTGTTGTTTATGTTGCAAGTAATTGAGATTGAGCTGCAAAGTGACAATTAAAGTTGCAACAACTAGAACATCTATCAAAACACCCGGTCTATAAAGTTCTCAACCATGTTTCTTTATTTATAGAAAATATCCTGCAACTAGTTGAAACTCAAGATGAACAGCGCCTTGTCAATTGTGGGCTTTGGCAGCAGAGCCGGAAATCTGCTGCTGGTCATTCTTCTACTCGTTGCACATTCAAGCTGCTTGCCAGTGGCAGATGAGGCAGAGGATGAGGCTGTGTTGCCACCGGATGCGGACTATGGTCATGTGGACAATGTTGAGGTAAGTGGCAACAGCGCTTGGTTGAATACTCAGTTTTCGAACAATAGCTTTACTTTTTGTTGGTTTTTTTTTTTTTTTTTTGCAGCTTCATCATGTCAAAATTATTGATGGAGTAATGCATGAGGATCATCCTGTAGTCATGTACAAAGAGGATTTCGTCAGTGAGGATTATGGTAAGTAGCAGACTATCAGTAACGCATATTTTACGTTTTGATTCGGGAATTCCTTTTTTTAATTTTTAAAATTAAGCGATGTTTAATTTTCGCATAAAATTATTAACTTGAATCTGTCAACGTCGTCCACACATTTAACAAAAATAAAAAATAGTTACAAAACTCCTTTTTTGCGAAAATCGACCCTTTCTTAAATCGTCATCATTAAAAATTAAAAAAAAAATAATTATTGTAAAACGCTTAGTTTTTCATCAGTGAGTCATAATTTGCATTTTTTTTTAAATTTTACAACAATGATTTTCTGGTACTAAAAAATTAAGATACTGAAATTTTTAAAAATTCCAAGGAATATAATTTTTTGTGTCATTTTTATGATTAATAAAACAAAAAATAAATAAGTAAAAAACAAATTTTAAAAAAACTAGTTTTAGTGCTATGCCGTAAAAAAATCTATTTTTTAATTTTAAAAATGAGGCGCTGAACTTTAAGAAAACATTTCAATTTGCTAAAAATTATTTAACTTAAATGTACCAAATTTGTTTGTATCAAAAACAAAAATCGCTGCCCAGTTTATAAAACTGGCAAAGATGACTTGAATTTTAATTTTTTTAAAAATGGTTAAATTAAAAAAAAATTTAATTTTTTTAAAAACAATATTTTAAAAAACAAATAACTTTTAAGAAAAGAAATTGTTGTTCAGTAAAATTATTTATTTAAAAATTAAAAATATCCCATTTTTAAAAAACTTATTTTTTAATCACTTTTTTAAGAAATTAAATTACTTAAATTTAAAAAATTAGCAAAATTTATTTAAAATATTGAGTAACTTTTTTAAATGGTACTATTTAAAAACTTATTTTTTAGTCACTTTTTAAAGAAATTTAATTTCTTAAATTTAAAAAGAAAAACGCAAAATTTATTTAAAACAAAAAAATATCCCATTTTGAAAAAAATTGTTTTTTAATCACTTTTTTAAGAAATTAAATTACTTAAAATTAAACAATTAACAAAATTTATTTAAAACATTGAGTAACTTTTTTAAATGGTACTATTGAAAAACTTATTTTTTAGTCACTTTTTAAAGAAATTTAATTTCTTAAATATAAAAAAAAAAACGCAAAATTTATTTAAAACAAAATAAATTTTAAAAATGTAAATATCGGATAATTTTTCAACAAAATTATTAAGACAGCATATTTTTTGGAAAATGTAATCAATTTTTTAAGTAAAATTGCATTTTTTTTTTATATTAATAATTACATATTTTTCTCATATCCTGCTTGCTAAATTTTCCACAGATCCCAAAAAGAACGAAACCAGTGAACCCAAACATCGTAGATACAAACACATACAACGTCAGCGCCACAGACGTCCCGATACCGACACTCCACCCAAGTCGCTTGAAACGGAGAAGATCTACTTCGACATGCTGCCCGAGGCGCCGATTGCCAGCGGCAGTGATGATACGGATGAGGTCAACTTTGAAGCCGCACAGCTGGTGAAGCCCTCCAAAGAGGAATGGCTAATGAAGCATCCCAAGAAATATCATAGGCGTCAGCGTCGTAATGCCTACTACCGCACACGAAGCGGAGCCCAAGCGCAGTTGCCCTCCTACTATGAGTTTGGCGCTGGTCCCAGCTACTACTACCTGCCCGTGCCGCAGCCACAAAACGACAAAAGGTATAACTTTTTGATGGTTACAACTTTTAGACATGGAACTTATTTCTGGAGTTGTACTTTACAGGCATCCAGTGCGTGGCAAACGGCCCAACTTGCGTGGACCTTTAATCAATGGAGCCGGCACGCCCAATGAGGGCCCAAGCGTGGACAATCGCATAGGAGGTTCGGACAATGATGATGGTGATCTGGATCTATGGCACAACTCGGATCCATCACTGGCCGATTTTTCAAAATATGATCAGAATAGACCCGAAGATAGTCCACCACCAGGTAGGTGCACTTACAAGAAACTTTAAGTTGGTCCATGCCTAATGTCTCTTTAAACAACTAACAGCCACAGATCGTCCAGTTTGGGGAGGCGGAAGCTCAGGAAGCTCAGGAAGCTCTGACAGACGCCCCGTTTTTTCACCACCTTGTAAGTACTTTACACATCTAAAACAAATATAGTTCTAGTTAGCTGCGCCTTACCATACATTGTGTTCCTAACCTACAACTTGTCATAACTCTTACTCGCTGTTGCTACCGCGCTCTCGCTGTCACTCTATCTCTCTGTCTCATGTTACCCATGACTTGTACCCCCAACAGCAACAACAACCAGACGCCCTAGACTGCCCACAACCAGCGCACCAAAGATTTCGACCTGCGTCTGGGCCATCGTCAACTGTTGTGCACAAAACTCCAAGAAGATACGCTACGATTGTTTTGAGGACTTTGGCTGTCATGGCGCCTTTTGGGGCGTCAATCCCTGCGCCGATAATATACGTCTCGGTGCAATCTCTCATGTGGCGAATTCCTATTCGTAGGCATTGCCATGCTACGTCATTAGACAGCTAACAGTATAAAGCGAATTTTTGGTTTGCATTTGAGCTGGTGCAGTCCTTTTTTGGAATAACATTTTAAGGGACCTTAATTAGCTATTTAATTTATTTTTAGTATTAAGTTTAAAACGTAACGAATAAAGCAAGAAAATTCGAATATTTAATGCCACAAAATGAAGTGAATTCATTGGATAGAGAGCAGTTAGTGTAACGTCGTTGGCTGCTTAAGTTATTTCCATAATTTGAGATCTATGGAATAGACGAAATAAAGGGGCAGCTTATAAACTCCACAGAATTTTATTCCTTTATACAATAGATATACATACACATGTGTACCAAAATGGCAACATAAAGTGTACATCGTCAGCTTGAAAACTAACAAGTCGTGAAAAAGTGTCATAAAGTGTAACAAGTCATAAAGCTACCATTTATTCGTTCATTCATGCATTCATCCATTCGTTCATACATTCATTATTTCATTAATTCATTCATCCTTCGCAAATTCATTCATTCATAAATTTATTTCATCATTTATATATTCTCATAAATTCATTTAATCAATCTTATATTCATTCATACATTCGTTCATGCATTCATTCGTTCATTCATAGATTAATTCATTCCTGAATTTTTTCAAAATTTCATTGATTCATGCATTCATGCATAAATATTCACTCAGAAATTAATATATTCATTCATTCATAGATTCATTCAAAGATTCATTCAACGATTCATTCATAGATTCATTCAAAGATTTATTTACAGATTCATTCAAAGATTCATTCATAGATTCATTCAAAGATTCATTCACTCACTCCTTCATAGATTCATTCCCTCATTCATTCTTTCATTAATTATGAAACAATTATGAATATTCATTCATTATTCATTCATTTATTCATTCATTCATTCATTCATAAAGTGTACATCGTCAGCTTGAAAACTAACAAGTCGTGAAAAAGTGTCATAAAGTGTAACAAGTCATAAAGCTACCATTTATTCGTTCATTCATTCATTCATTCATACATTCATACATTCATACATTCATACATTCATACATTCATACATTCATACATTCATACATTCATACATTCATACATTCATACATTCATACATTCATACATTCATACATTCATACATTCATACATTCATACATTCATACATTCATACATTCATACATTCATACATTCATACATTCATACATTCATACATTCATACATTCATACATTCATACATTCATACATTCATACATTCATACATTCATACATTCATACATTCATACATTCATACATTCATACATTCATACATTCATACATTCATACATTCATACATTCATACATTCATACATTCATACATTCATACATTCATACATTCATACATTCATACATTCATACATTCATACATTCATACATTCATACATTCATACATTCATACATTCATACATTCATACATTCATACATTCATACATTCATACATTCATACATTCATACATTCATACATTCATACATTCATACATTCATACATTCATACATTCATACATTCATACATTCATACATTCATACATTCATACATTCATACATTCATACATTCATACATTCATACATTCATACATTCATACATTCATACATTCATACATTCATACATTCATACATTCATACATTCATACATTCATACATTCATACATTCATACATTCATACATTCATACATTCATACATTCATACATTCATACATTCATACATTCATACATTCATACATTCATACATTCATACATTCATACATTCATACATTCATACATTCATACATTCATACATTCATACATTCATACATTCATACATTCATACATTCATACATTCATACATTCATACATTCATACATTCATACATTCATACATTCATACATTCATACATTCATACATTCATACATTCATACATTCATACATTCATACATTCATACATTCATACATTCATACATTCATACATTCATACATTCATACATTCATACATTCATACATTCATACATTCATACATTCATACATTCATACATTCATACATTCATACATTCATTCCTGTCCGCAAGCACCAATGTATAGCCAAATCAGTTTTGATAACTGAAGAGAGCTTTTCGATTCTTCTTTAGATAAATTAGTTTTCAAAATAGTCTTTTTTGGTAGAAATTATTGCATTGAGTTGGTTTGCTTGAATTTCATATCATTATTTTACATAATACCCATTTTATTTAATTCAAACTTAAAAGCATGCCAAATTCATAATACTCGTATAAGCACCAGTCGGTTGTTCATTTTGTTAAATTTTGCAACGGTCAATTATAAATATTAACAGCTCATTAGCTAAGCTTCATTAAGACAGTAGCAGAAAAACAAGCACCAACCTAGTTTGCATATAGAATATTGTACTTACTTAATGACCCAACAAAATATTACGTATACGACCAGTGTAAAATGGTAAGTATCTTCAAAACAAACAATGGCTTTTAAATATGCAATGGTCTGTTAAAGCTTTGTTTCTCGCACACAACTTGGCATTGTTTAATTCACTTTCACTTCAACTAACATGCTTAATGCCACTTCCCTGGGGCCCCAGACCCTTTGGCCTTGCAAAATTTTGTGGTGTATTGTAATTATGCAAAGTAGTTGAAGCCATAACCACAGACCCAAACCCAGCGATAGACAGAATCCAACATAGTACTGCAGGCGGCTGAACGCCCCTTTTTGAAATTGACATGCCAATATGTATACTATGCGAGCATTAATTAAAGTAAATAAACAGCATTGTTGTAGTTTTTGTACTTGGTATGCGGTCAAAGGTCAGTGCAGGTGTTGTGGGTTATTGTTGATAATGAAGATGTTGCATGCGCTGCAGCACTAAATTAAAGTTTTACATTAATTTAATTTAATAAATAAACACACGCTGGATAAAAGTTAGCACTTAATCAATTATTGCATCATTTAGCTGCACTAACTTTAATTTCATGCAACTTGCAACACTTAAACTTTTATTCATACGCTTTTCTCTCTCCCTCTCTCTCTCCCTCTCTTTCTTTAACAGTTTTGCGATATCCCGAGGATCCGGCCTATGAGACTGGCAGCAATTGTCATCGTGCCGCACAAATATGTTGCAGTCTCGAGAATCTAAGCGCTCTCTACGATTGTTTCTATCGTCAAAGCTGTGAGCATGGTGTTTCCGAGATATTGTCCGTCTGCACTTAAAAATAGGCAAACGGCACACAACTACAACGTCACCACTGTTCACCACATTTGCGGACAGCTGGTTGCACGCTCTTCATCTCGCACTCCTCATCTCACAAGGACGCCCTGCCAACTCGTTGCTGTCTTGTGGCTTTCAACTGCCAAGTGGCCGTAATTGCTACTGCGTGTATGTGTGGTGCTGTTTGCACATACTTAAATGGCCCGTGTTCCGTGCATTTATGTACAATTAAGCGTAAATAAGTTAAGTAACTAATGCAGTCCACTTCAGCTTGCACATAAAAGTGCCATTTCTTTTCTAGTTCTTTAACTAATGCAATTTAAGTAACATTTTTATGTATTATATTATATCATTACATACGTAAGAGACTACAGCATTTATAATAAATTGACGGCTGAAAATGTTTGGGTGTTCTAGCTCTCCTGGGACGCTGTGACACTGAGCTGCCTAAGTCGTTTTCAATGTGCCTTCGCACTGAACACAGACAGCTTGACAACAAATCTCAGCTGAGTTAATTTGTCCGTCTAATGCTGAAGTTTTCCAGCAGCGGCAGCAGCTAAGGCGATTATGTTTAGCTGTGGCGCCCAACGTGGGGCCCGCTGCCCTACTGTCAGCTTCAATTGTGTTGCTTTGGGTTAATGGAATTTCGTTTTGCCTAACAACTGCTTAAGTAACTTAGTTGAAGTACTCTACTCTCTACTCACCGCTGCCGCTGTCATAGGATCTGGTGGTGGAACCACTGGTGTTGGAGCGCTTTATTTCGCGTCTGCCCATATTGCTGCTGTTGTTGTGTGCAGTGTTGTGCAGTAGCTGTTGTTGTTGCCGCAGATAACCGTGTTGTTGCACCACAACGTTTTTGGGTGAGCTATTGGCCGAGCAGGTGGCTAGTAAGGCGCTGGCTGTGGATGCGGCTGCGGTGGCAACAGCCGAACCGCTGCTATTGAGCGCGGGCGTTGATGCAGTGTTGGCTAACAGCAGGGAACCACGTGCGGGTTGGGTGCTGCTGGTGGCTGGGAACTCAAAGTAGTTGACTGGCAATTGATTGCTGTGCAAATTGATGGCCGGTTTTAGGGCCAAACTGTTGTTGCTTGCAGCTGCAGCAGCGACTGCTGCTTTGTGTAATTCGGCGTGGTTGTGGCTATTGCTGGTGCGTCGGTGGTGATGATGCTGTTGTTGGTGGTTATTGTTGTTGCTGCTGCTGCCGCTGCCGCTATTCGGTGGTGGTAGGTGCGGTGTGGGTGGTGGTGGTGGACAAGCGTTGTTAATGCTGCTGCTGCTGGAGAAGGATGATTTGCGCAGTGATGATGGTCTCAACCCTTTGACAGGGTACAATGGGTACTATCGGCCGGCAACACGTACCCAATCGCGGTGGTCACTGTTGTACCAAATGCCTGCAAAGAAGCGTAGAAACATCATTATTATTAATAGTATTATGTGTGCACACATTAAATGCAATTATTGATGAGCAACCACATAAAGTGCACGCGTTTTGTTGTGAAGATTAAAACCAAATAATGCTGAACTGAGTGCACTTAAACTGAATGGCAATGATGTGGACCGACAACGTGGTCAACATTATTAAGCACACGCGCAGACATACTCACACTCACATATAACACTTGCACAAACACTAACATACACTCATGCACGCCACGAGCCAGTGACGTAGATAGATTGATTCGGAGGATGGCAAATGTTCAAAAGTCCTTAATACCTTTTTCGAAGCTATATTAGAAGAATTTCATTCTCTTTGAAATTCTTAGAATCAGAATTTTGTTATTTTGTTGTTAATTCTGTTTCAAATTAGTTAAGGTTTATTTCTCAATAGACAACAAGCACTGTTTAACACTGCGTCATTTCCTTGTGGGTATTGATGCCTTTTAGGCCCTTTTTTCTACGCTACTGCGCTGAGTAAGCAAGTATGAGTGCTGTGTCCATTAATGTAAAGCAAATCTCTCATAAAAAGCAGCGTTGTCGCCATTAGCAGCGCCATTGGCTGCCAGTATCGGCTTTTTGGGCTTAAACGTAGCTGCTGGTCAAGTTTACCAAGTTGGCCCACTCTCTCTCTGTGCATTTGTTTGGCATCAATTTTTGGCCAATATTGGGCACATGAAATCATTTTTGGCGCTAATAAAATTTCACGCCCATTTGGGTGGCTGGGTTGGTCTCCACTTTGGGACTGCTTCATTGATTTGCCGTAGAACGCAACCACAAAGTAAACCCAAACGACCAGAGTGACCAGCGCACGCACACAGACTATCAAGCGGGCACACAATGTTACACACACAGAGATAAACTCACACAGATACACAAATTGTATTTAATGTTTCAGTTTAATGTGCTTGAATTAAGATCTCGCTTATAAACATGACCAAAGTCTTTCAAAATTGTTCATAAATGTTTAAGTAAAGTATTGGCAAATATTGCGTCAAGCACAACAAAAGTTTAATAAGTTGACCAAAGCGTAAATATTGACAATGTCATCAAATAAGTCATACATTAATGGGATTACTATAAGTCGATTGATATTTATAACAATGAGCGACATTTGGTAACAAATTAAGATTAATTGTGTGAAATAAATACAAAATTTGTATCAAGCAAATGACGATTGGATAAATGATATTAACTTTTATACTGAAAATGTAAAAGTTGAAAAATTAAACAATTTGAGAGAGTGAATCAACGAGTCTCTAAATCTTAAAAAATACTATCTTTATAATTCGTTCCAAAAAATAAGTTATATTTCTTGTTTCCTTGTTTCAACATGTTGTTTGGGGGAGTTAGGTAGGGGATCATTCATAAGCTACGTGTCGCTCCAGGGGCGGAGGGAGGTCTGGCGAAGCGTCACGAGACAAAAAAACTCTTATGGAAAATCTTCAAAATATTCCGTTACTGTGTCACAAGGGTGAGGGGGGAGGGGTCTATTTTGACGAGAACCAGCGTCACATAATTTATGGATGATCCCTAGATTAGACCAGGCGCAATAGTGAAACTCATTTGTCATGAACAAATAATATTCTAAGCTGCACTAACTTAAATTTTTCATGAAACTGAAAAAATCTTGAGATTGGGATTGGGGCTTTGATACGGCTTGCCAAGCTGAAGTTGAAGGTCAAGGTCAAGGCTGTTCTCTCGTCGTTTTCATTTTCAATGTTATTTTTTGCTATGGAGAAGTGATGAACCCGTTCCTTGAGATAAGCGGTATTTTAATGGAGAAGACGACCCTCTAAGGTTACCTGCATTATGGTCAGCAGGATAAAAGGTATTGACAACAACACCAAAATAATTTCAAAGTACTTTATTTTCGACAATTTTAAAGTTACAGTATTAGTTTGTATAGAAGAAATAAGCAGAAATAACATTAAAATCCGTCGAATAATACCAAAGCTTATTATAATCGTATTATAAATATCGGAGACAATCAGGTATACATTATTTAGTTGTAGGCCAAAGTTTGTATTCCCTTAGTTGTTAATAACGAATGTAAGGATAGCTGAATTGTTAGGGTGTTGGCTTCAAAACTCGAGACTCAGGTTCGATTCTCAGTCGCGGCAGATTGTTTTTTAATTTTTTTTTATTTTGCATAAATGAGATGCGGCAAATAAAATAAAAATATTTGATTTAATGTTTAAAATGTAAATATCTTAGTTTGTAAAGCTGTAAAGGCCAAACTCTATATATGTTCTGCAATTAGTCAGTAAATGAATATTTAAAATATTAGGGTAAATAAATAAAATACAAATCTTTCGATTTTTAACAAAGTCTATTATAATCGGACTATAAACAGCGTAAATAATCGAATAAATTATTTTGAAGGTCATAGATAGCGGAATTGTTAGAGCGTTGGCTTCAAAACTTTAAGTCAGTTTCAGACCCAGGATCGATTTTCGGTTGAGGCAAATTATTTTTAATTATTTATAATTTTATTATTATTATTTTAAGCTGAGTTGATTAGCATAGATTTTAAACGATTTTTCAGTAACGAAAGTTGGTTCTTTAGGAAGTTGGCTACTGCTCATGAGGTGGCTTGATTGAGCGTGGAAATTTTAAGTTTTATGCTGTGTTTTTTTAAGCTCTATTTGTTGTCACTTAAATATTTCTGGAACAAAATCTCTACTGCTGCATTTCAGCATAATTGTATGGTAGCCACTGTAAGGGTCGGCTGCTGCCTTTAATAAAATATACTAAAAAAAAAAAAATTAAAACCATATACAAGTTGAATAAAAAACATTTATTTTCAAAATAGCCTTGTGGTCTCTTTTAACCCTTTTTCAAGCGCTTTAAATAATTTTATAACTTGATGTCAAGTGAATCACTTAACATGCAATTAAAAAGCTTTAAAATATTTCCTTTGGGAACCCAACCAAGTAAACACAAAAAAAAAGTTAAACGTAACTTTTAACTAAAGAGAAAAGTTTGAAATTTTTCGTTAATGAAAACTTGTCTGCTGTATACAAGACAAAAACTTAACGATAAACAGTGCATAAAAAGTGAAAAAAAAAATAAAAAATAAAACTTACCAACTATGAAAACTGATAGCAAAATATGAAATTTTTTATTAGTAAAAAAAATGCTGCTTGAGGCAAAAACGTTATTTGCTGCTGTTCTATGGCAAAGGGAAATGCTTTTAGCAGCGGAAGAATCAAACAGTACAAATCAAAGGCTTACAATTCAATAAAAATATCAATAAATATAAGTATAGACAAAAAAAAAAAAATTTAAAAGCTGCGAAATTCAGTTGATAGCGAAAAGAGAGCTAGAGATAGCGAAAAGCAACAAGGCTGAGCTCTAGAAATCAATAATAATTTATTATAAGGCAAAGCATATCCGCACATGATTCAATGAACCTCAACAGGTTGCAGTTGATGCCATGAATATTTTATGCTGTGCGGCCAATAAAATGCATAGAAGAAGCAGAAGACAGCAGATGAAGTCGTCCAAGTAACAGATGACGCACTGCTGTCAGAAGATGAAGACGCAGTGGTAGTGCTCTGATTAACCTAGAACGCGACGGTAGCAGGTGAGCGAGAGAAATCAAAGCAATGTGGGGCCAAAGCCAATGAGACTGCATGCAATATCCAATTTGCAAGCCAGAGCATGACAATCCTGGCAAGTGAAGTGGAAAAGGAAGTGCAACTGCCAATGCAATAAAACTTTTTCTTAAAGTAACTAATATTAAATTATGGACAGCTGCAAATCAGCAGAAATGAAATGAGATTTAGAATTGCTGTAAGAACGAGACAAACAGTGTACATACCAAAAGCGAGATAAAACGAGTGCTTTAAAGACAAGACTTATTTTATTTGGGGCACACAATTCAATTTGCATGCAATGAAATTTTTTCTTTTAGTAAAGAGCTAGCTTGCTTTTAGCCTTGGCTTTGACAAGAAAATGACATCACTTGGATAAATTTTCCACACACACCCTCCCATAGAGCAGAAGCAGCTCATATGTATACGCTGCGGTGTCCTGCCATTTTCATTATACAGATGAAGCAACAAGCTGCTTTGCTGGCAAATGTTGTTTAGTGTAGCGTGCAACTAAGCAACATCTAAGCTGAGATACAATATACATAGTATAGAAAGCAGCTCCGTTAGCAGGGAATCAAATAAGATACAACACAACAGACAGACCACATGAAAAGCTGCACAAAATGAAAAGGTTTTGCCACAGCAAAATGGAAGGAAATAAAAGAGCGAATTGAGTGAAATGGGTGAAATGCTAGAAAAAAGCAGCCACCTTGCATGCTTACCGCTTGGACGCGCTCTAATACCACAAACGACACACTGGGGAGCAAGTGAGAGATGAAGAGATATTGAAGCTCATTCTTCCACATTTTGCCTCTAATCGGTTTCAATTCGAATTTCCATAATATGACACCAGATACGGCAAAGCACAGGCACAAAAGAAATGAAAGAAAGCAATGTAAGCGGAGAAAGTAAAGCAAGCAACAGCTCTCTCTCTAGCCACAACTGCCTCAATGAATCACAGTCGCTGTTGCTGTCCATATGCTATAAAGGATATACAATATCTATGGTTAACTGTGTATGTGTGTGTGTGTGTGTGTGTAGTAGATGGCTCGACTGTTACCGGACTAAAGCGTCAAATTGTTAGTCAAGAGAGTTGACTCAACATCCTAGACATTGCCAGCGAATAGATCAAAGCATTGACAGGCGCACACACACACAAACAGCTACAAACTCACATAGATACCAACTCATACACTCACACTTACACTTACACTGATGCTATAGCATAGTATAGACGCTCATATGTCGCGGGTCCATTTTGTGTCAGACTTACTAAGTCTATGTCGACAATGTTTTTTAATCAATTCTTCGAGTCACTCTATCATATAATGGCAGCCAGCGGTGGCTGGCAAAATGCCGGCTTACAAAATGGAAAATGAAAAAGGCAATTCTTATACTCTACAAAGGATATGGGGAATAATATTTAAACGATTTCAAATGGTTTGTTACTTTTTGAAATGTTCATAAAAAGCACAACAAGTTGGGAATTATGTGCATTATTAATACATAAACTTCAAAAAAAATGCATAAAGGGTCTAGCTGGATAAGGTACTGGAAACTGGCCACAGCGATTTTTGAAAACTTATGACGCAATTCGATGCATAGGGCAGAACATTTTTTTTTTACATAGAGTTTTTAAACTTAACGCATTACGGCTTCATTTAAAAAAAACGTGTTTTTCCTTTTTATTTAATTGTGACTAAGCTACTGAATATTTTTAAATCAATTTTTTTATTTTAATCTAAGCTGGCAACAGGGCGACTAAAAAAATATTTCATTTTTTTTATCAACTCATTTTCTTAAAAAAAAAATGAAATTTTCTTATTTTTTTTTAAACATGTTCCTTAAATATGTCAATCACCATTTTTTTTTTAAAGACGTGTTTTTATACGTTCTTTATTTAATGTGAATATGCATCAAATCGATTTCGTGGAACAAAGCTAAACAAAAATAAAACAAAATTTTTTTAATATGTATTTTTTTTAAAAAAATTTACGATTTTTTTTTTTTTTTTTTTAGTTGTCAAAAATTATAATAAATTTTTGTAATATTTAAAAGAATACTTCTTGATTTTATGATGAAAAAAACTGATTTATTATGTAGGTAACTATAACCATTTTAACATTACTCAACTAACAATTTTTTTATTATTTGCATTTAATTTTGCAATTATAATAAAAATGTATGGGGTTACATTCAACACAAATAATTAAACCAAGTTAACCATACGCAATATAGGTTAGGTTGCACCGGTTGACCCATGGGGGGAGTCACACATAGACTAGATAGTCCTTAGAGGTATACGCAATATAAGAAATTGTAAACTTTTTGTATGATGATATTTAAAATATTTTTGAAAGATATAGATTTTAATTGGACATTCATTTTAAAATTTCGTAATTTTAGCTAAACTAACAAATTAAATAAATTTTACTAAAGTGTTTATCTTTTATTTTATAAGCGTATGAATTTGTAATTTTATTTCGTTACTAAACATCAGAAAAAATTAAACAATTTAATTGCATGTATTCTTGAGTTTTTGTTAAAGGGTCTCATACCACTTGTTATCATAAATTTTTAATAAATGAACCGTTTGCTTATTACATTCTGAATACCTAGAATTTAGCATTTCTTAAACAAAAACAAGATAAAAAAAGTGGGAGCCTTTTTTCATAAACCAGAATTATATTATCTTGAAATTCTATTGAAATTAAGCTTTTCCAGGAACTTGCCAATTATTTTCTTGTATTTTGCCCTTTCAAATGCATGAAGCAAAAAGTGTAGGCAAAAAAAGTCATGAATAAGAAAAGATAATAAATGTTTACGACAAAAGTAAACAAAGAGCCTTTAATTATGTCTTAAAGTTGAAAGTTCAATTTTTATATATGTCCCAAATACTGCATTGAAATATTACCAAAATATAAGCATTTCTCAGTTTTTTCATAAAAAATCCATTTACGGCTTCTAACGCCTTTTCCGAGAAACCGCAGCATTCAAGCTGTCCTAGGTTTCTTTCTTCTAGTGATGAATATTTTGAAAAACATTAAGACCATTTCCAATGAAATACAATATTACGGGAATACCAGTAACACAAAAAACCAGAAAAAACATGGTTTCAGGTCGAACTTGAAACCTTGAAACTACATAAGTCGTTCCTAAAGTCTAAAACCAAATCTCCCGAAAGATTTCTTGTTTTTGCAGAACTGCAGAGTATTTAAACTTCGATACAGTCAAATTTTGGGTTTCTTCTTGTTGCTTTTAGAACTGTTGTTGCCTTATTGTTGCTGAGCAAGTGGAAAATGCGCATTTTCCTTTACATTTTTTTTTTTTTTTTTTTTTTTGAACGCGTGTTTTTGCTTTTTATTTTGCTATTTTGCAATTTGACAAATTTGTCTTTTATTATTTTTTGCCGGGTTAAGTGAGGCAAGAATTGACTGGCAGGGCATCAAAAGAACATGTCAATGTTTCTAATGAGCCAGCAAAGAGGCAGAACAACAATAACAATAAAATTCGACAACTAAATATGTTTGGACTTAGGCCAAATGTGCCAGATCTGCACAATTTTCTCGTGCTTATATTTTTTAAGGCGCATTTAGCGGTGACGCGCGTAAGGGGCAGGGGCTAAGGGACAGCAAGAGATTTGCCAACTTTTTAGCTTAGCTGCATTAAATTTAATGGCAGACTCGCCCAACTCTTGCCACCACTGTAGCATAAAAAGTGCGACCAGAGTACATATTAACGCAAATATTCGGCAGCTGCCACCTGTGAAAATGTGGAATTTAATTTGCGATGAAGTCGCAAAGAGTGAGGAGAATGAGAGTGGAGAGAAGAGAGAGTGAAAATGGAAGCTACCAGCGATACGGCTGAGCGCACGAGAAGCAAGGACTTGGTGTATGTGTGTGTGTGTGTGTGTTTGCTGCTCACGTGTGTGTGTGTGAGTAAGCGTGTGACTTGCGGCAAATTTGTTGAAAATACTTTGGGCACACTTTTTTTTATGATTTTATATCAGGGCTGCAAGCTCCGCAAAATTTCTTAGGTTCAGGTTTCAGGAAGAGACTTGAGGGCAGCTCAGCATCAAGGTTGCGAAAAAAGCCACCATTGAACGTATTATCCACAAAGACAATCCGAATTAGAGCAAAGGACTTGGACAAATTAAATAAAATATTTTTTTACTTTTTTCTTCGTAATTAAAAGAAAAAACGTTGATCAAAATGTATAAGAATGTATAAAAATGTATAAAAATGTATAAAAATGTATAAAAATGTATAAAAATGTATAAAAATGTATAAAAATGTATAAAAATGTATAAAAATGTATAAAAACTTTATATACTCTATATACTTTATACAAATTTATAAAAATTTGTAAAAATGTATAAAAATGTATAAAAATGTATAACAATTTATAAAAATGTATAATACTTTATAAAAATTTATAAAAATGTATAAAAATGTATAAAAATGTATAAAAATGTATAAAAATGTATAAAAATGTATAAAAATGTATAAAAATGTATAAAAATGTATAAAAATGTATAAAAATGTATAAAAATGTATAACAATTTATAAAAATGTATAATACTTTATAAAAATTTATAATACTTTATAAAAATGTATAAAAATGTATAAAAATGTATAAAAATGTTTAAAAATGTTTAAAAATGTTTAAAAATGTTTAAAAATGTTTAAAAATGTTTAAAAATTTTTAAAAATGTTTAAAAATGTTTAAAAATGTTTAAAAATGTTTAAAAATGTTTAAAAATGTTTAAAAATGTTTAAAAATGTTTAAAAATGTTTAAAAATGTTTTAAAATGTTTAAAAATGTTTAAAAATGTTTAAAAATGTTTAAAAATGTTTAAAAATGTTTAAAAATGTTTAAAAATGTTTAAAAATGTTTAAAAATGTTTAAAAATGTTTAAAAATGTTTAAAAATGTTTAAAAATGTTTAAAAATGTTTAAAAATGTTTAAAAATGTTTAAAAATGTTTAAAAATGTTTAAAAATGTTTAAAAATGTTTAAAAATGTTTAAAAATGTTTAAAAATGTTTTAAAATGTTTAAAAATGTTTAAAAATGCTTAACTATGTTTAAAAATGTTTAAAAATATTTAAAAATGTATAAAAATTCAAAAAAGAATTTATAATAAATTCTGAAAATATATAAATATATTTGTTTTTTTAAAAATTGGTCAGAGACTAGGACTAACAATAACTAAAATATGAATATACCGGATATATATATACTGTGAGAATATATTCTTTGAAAACTTAGAATAAATTAAACTATGTTTAAAAAAAAAGAGTTTCTCCAAAAACCTAAAACACTTCAATTTCCATCATAGAACTTTTGCCAAAAAGTTTATGCACATCCAAAAACCGAAGTCAAGCTTGGGTTTTGATTTGAATTAGAATTTTGAATCTTGTTAAGTAAAAACAAGTAGATTTCAAAAACAAGCTCTTTAATGAGATACATATAATGAATTCTAATTCTCGAACAATTTTTCTTGAAAATAATAAGAATTATTAATTATTATTAATTATTATTTTGTTTAATTTATTTTGGGGTTCAAAAATTTTTTCTTCTGATTTTTATATCCTATACCTGTACACCCCATAGGGTTCTTTCAAAGCACCTTGAAAATAACCAAAATTTGTAGATGTATGATTCGTTTGTTTATCACGATATCGCCACCAAAGTTTTTTAGATTTCTCAAGCATTATTTTAAATTAAAAACATTTTCAGACCTTCAAGTATTAATGATCTTTTCAACAAGGGAAATTCGTTTTCAAATGTACGCTATCAATTTTTTTTAACCATTTATAGCTTAAAAATTGTAAATTTAAATAAAACAATTTTTTTTTTTAGTTTTTAATTCATTGTACCCTTAGGCTCAACAAATGCGCATAGTTTTTCTTTAGGTCAAGTTCCTTAAAATATTTGGATATCTCATCACGTTCTCGCGTTAGAATATTTCGTGGAACTTATAGTTATTGAAGTCATATTTCTACAAAAAAAAATATTTTTCTAATTGAAAACTAATTATTTATGAAGCCTATTTTTGATTTTTTAAACAAGTCCTCGTTGGAGCAGAAGCTTTGGTTCATCGCATGCTTTGATTTACAGACGTTTATCTTTGTGCATCTCGATAAACTTTTTTTCAGCCCTGGTGTTTTGTATGTACTTATGAAGATGTCTTCGTCTCCTTGTTGTTGCTGGCTGGATTTGTCGCTTAACATAGCATAGTTAAGCCAATGTAAACTTTTTTAATTTATAATAACAATAAAGACAGAAATGCAAAAAAAAAAATAAACAAAAACAATTGCTCTGAAAACAAAATAATTCAACAAGTTTTATGTCATGGCAGCAATGTCAACCAGCGCGTTGGAATTTCTGCGGTTTTGTTTGCCATTTTGAGTTTTATGGCATCGCGGCACACACGCGCACTTGCCACATGCCACTTGCCACTTGCCACATGTCGCATGCCCCAGTCGAGAAGAAGTGTAGCTCGGAGCCACAAAGCACACAGCTGGGCATAGTTTAAGCGTCTTTTTGATTTATGACTCTGCATATGCAACTATGTGGTGTGGTTTTAGGCGCCGGTACTTAAAACACTTGCAACAATTTATTACCATTTGCAACCAAACTGAGGCAACTTCTAAATAATGCACAAGTAACCAAGGCGTTAGCCAACCAATAACTTATCGATTTAATAAAATAATTTAAATATAATATTTTTCGCTATCAAGTCAGGTGTATGGCTAAATCGTAGTCAGTTTCATGAAACGCGTTCGCTTTAACTTGCCAAAAATGGATGAGCTGTCGCTGGCAAGGGCAGAGGAGCAGAGAAGCAGACAGGGTTGCTATCTGAACACCTTTCAAAGCTGACTAGCTGAGCTGTCAATGCCGAAAATCGATTATCGCACGAGACATTCAAGCCAACGAGCGCAGACATTAAAACGAGACACGGAAGAGAGTGTCAGCGAAAAAAAAAGCAAATGAAAGGGCAACATGTGGTTCATACACAAGCAAGTACAGTGGTACCTGCCATGTCAACACCACTTGGTTCACGCATGAGCTGTCAATCCTAGTTATATTTTTTAAGCGTCATTTCTGGGGCTCAAGTCGATTTAAGCGCATTTTTTAAAGTAAATTTTTTTATATTTTCATCTTTGCTAATAAGGATTTAAAAAAAAAAATTTAATTTAATTTAATTTAAATTTCAAAGATTTAAAAAAATTGTAAATTTTGTTGGCGTGCAATCTAGTCAAATATAACTAGGGTCTAGCTGGTTAAGGCCCAAAAACGTGACTGCCAAAGACTAAAAAATAAATTTTAATACAGATAAATTTAAAGTAAAAAAAAACATTTACTGAAAATTTTAGTTTTTCACTCTTTATCAGGGATCGCAAATAAGAGTTATGGAGTTGAAAAAAATTAAAGCGAAAAAAGTGCTAAAAATATAATAATATTTATATGCCAATTTTTATTTAAAAATTGCGAAATAACTCTTATTTTTCCATTTTGATAATAAAAATGTAAAATAATATTTATTGGCCAATTTTTATTTTATAAATTAAAAATAAGAGTTATTCAGCAATTTTTATTTCAAAAATTCTAACTAAACTATGTATTCTGCTAAATAATTTTTACCCATTTGGTTGTGTTAAGTTATTTAAAAAATTTGTTAGCAGTTTTTGTAAATATGTATATTATTTTTAACCCATCTAGAAAATTAATTTAAAAAAAATAGTTACTTTCGCTTATACTTTTTATAGATAATAACCTAAGTTTCGCTTAATATTAAAATTTAAAAAAAATAGTTACTTTCGTTTATACTTTTTATAGATAATAACCTAAGTTTCGCTTAATATTAAATGTTTTCTTTAAAAATATTAATGAGTAACTTTGTATAAAATAGTAACTGATATAACAAAAAAAACAAAAGACTTAATAAAAAAAAAAATATGGAAGTTTTATAAAATATTAATGAAAATTATTTGTTCATTTAAAATGTAAACAAAACATCAATTCAACATTTTAAGCCAAGTAGTAAATTATACACTATAAACAATTTTATAAAAAAAAAAAATATTGAAAAATATTTTAATTCTTTGCCAAAGAGTAATATTGTAAAAAAATTTAGTCTTGTCTGTGAATCAAAGCTGGGACTCAAGCTTACTTTAAAAGTTTTTAGACCGTTACTATTGTTGTATACTCGATACTCTCACGCATACACAAAAGTAACGACTCATTTCGTTACGTGACGATTTTTCTTTTATTTTACTTTAAGTGTGTTCTAACAAAATATTTTTTAAAATTTTATTTAAATATATCATAAAAGACTTTTGAAGTTTCTCCCAAAATGGGATGGTTATGAACTTAAATATTACATTAGAAAATTATGTTAAAAAAAAATGTTACGCAAATAACAATATTTATATTTTTTTTAAATCACCTAATAAAATATTATATTATTTTGCAAAAGACGTCAAGAGCAATTTAAAATTTTTGTAATATATTGTTTTTTTATTATGCGTTAATAATGAAAACAAATTTTTAAATCTTTTAAGGTTAATTAAAACCGAAGTATGCCTTTTTTATGAAAATAATTCAAAAAATTCAATTTTAAATTAATTAAAAAATAAAAATTCAACTTTTTAAACGATGTATATAAAATATTTGATTTAATCGAGTCGAAGGCCCCAGTAGCTAGCGCTCGTTAATTTAATATAAAGTTTAGTATTAAATACTATATTTAATTTGATAAAATAAAATAAAAAAAAAAAAATAAAAATATTTGATTTAATTTAATGTTTTATTGCAAAAAATAAAAGTTACATAGTTATTTATGCTTGACATAAAATTGGTAAGTAGTTTTTCGAAGAACTAGGAATTGAGGCTTAAAACTTACGAACACGATTTTCTAGTAACTTCGAAGGTATGCAAACTTATTTGGGGTGTTCACATTGTCTAGGATAAATGCCTAATGTCAACAATACCCAAGTAACGACGTGAGCAACCATATGGAGTATGGAAAGTAGCCAAAGGGGTTTCAAGCGGAAAAGCAATGATTAAAAACTTAAAAAATTTTTAATTTTAAAAAGTCATAAAAAAAATTTCAAAATCTTATGCTAAGATCACCAAAAAAAAAAATTAAGTTTGGGGCAGCATCAGTACAAGACAGTAACATTTTTACCACTAGTCGCAAGAGTGCAAATCGAAAATATTCTCTCGATTTGTGAGTATGTACTGTCCTAGCACACAAGCACTCACTCAGTCTCATTCAATCCATAACAGTGGGAAAAAGAGTTAGATAGAGGTTTTGTTGATGATGGCGGATGACGGTGTTGGGTTTTGTTATTGTTGGTGGCGTTGTCGCTGAAGCTGCAAGTATGGGATTTTTTTGTCTTTTTTTTTTGGCAAGCCGGCACATTTTGGCCTCAAGCGCTTTTTTATTGTCCTGAGCGTTTTTAATCGTTTAGGTTCGTTGGCGCAGGCGATGTGTCCCTGACTCCATGTATGTGTGTGATTGTGTATCTTTGTGTGAGTTGATAAGCGCTGAAATATGTACACACAAACATACAAATACCTGTGCATTAACACTTTCCTGTCAGTTACTTTGAGTTTGTGTGTCATTTCATCTCCCTCCTCTATAAGGCCTCTAGAACTGTTGTAACTGCAAAAAATTTAAATGAGCTGAAATTTGCACGCTTCATGTGCTCGAATGCGCTTTTGAAATGCAATTATATGTGGCTTTTTATACCCTTTACGTAGGGGTTAAAAAGGTTAGTGGGTTAATAGCTACTAAAGTTAATTAAACAAGTAAGCATTTTAAGTTATATATATCAGTTCGAATTAGCTCATAATAAATTTGTATCACTCTACAATTTATAACAACTTTTCTTTTCGTATATTTTCTTTAAATGAAGAATAAAATGCTTTTAAAGCCATAATAAAGTTTAGTTTAATAATCATCAAAGATAAAAAAAAAAATATATCAATCTTAGAAGCTAACTACAATCAATCTAAGCATTTTTGTTTGCAAAAAAACGCTCATAAAAAAAGAATTAAATCTCGTCGGTCATGTGAAACCTGTCAAGAACGAACGTTCTACCGCTTATCCTTAAAGAAAATTTAAGTTTTATTTATTATTAAAAAAATAAAAAATTATTTGTTAAAAATTATATGCAAAATATTAATTTAAAATTTAACATAAAAATGTAAAAGAAAAAATCTAAAAAATTATGTAAGATTCATTTAATTTCTTATAAAAAATGTTTACTTATTAAAAAATATTTATTTAAGTATTTGACATTATACATGAAAAATGAAATTGTGAAAAATATTTATTTATTAGAAAATATTCATTTTGAAAAAGTAAATTATTATTATTATAAATTGGAAATCTGTTGAATTTCTAATGCATTCATCGAGAGGATATTTTTTATATTTTTTGCAATGCATGTAATTGTAGATAAATAAGATCTTTATAGCAAATGACTTATCATCAACTAGTTGGTGACTAAGTCAAGTACCCCCGTCCGCCGGGCCAGTAGTGCATCTATCTTTTGACATTTTCACAAAACATTTGTCGCAGTAATTTTTTGCGAAATTTTGGTGAAGGGTATTTCGGTATTTTCCGACACCGACACGATTCACCAGGGGCAAGAGACTTCA
This sequence comes from Chymomyza fuscimana, assembly GCA_949987675.1. Taxonomy (NCBI): domain Eukaryota; kingdom Metazoa; phylum Arthropoda; class Insecta; order Diptera; family Drosophilidae; genus Chymomyza; species Chymomyza fuscimana. The sequence continues at coordinate 119,701,522 of OX465088.1, read as the reverse complement.
TATAAATTTTTCGGAAAAAAAGATTGTGATTAGTCAATTTTTTTTTTTACGAAAACATAATTCTTATAAAAAAAATACTTTACTCTACTTCTAAGTCGAATATTTAAAAAGTTACTAAGCCCAGAAGGCAATCCAAAATTATGCTGCTTTCACGAGTCCTAGTTCCTTTCCATTTTCCCTCTTTATATTTTTGAGTTCCGCCAGAGGGCGCTTTGGTAAATTTGTTTGGATTTTATTGCCTTTTTTAGGAGTCTCGAAATTCATTTTAGAACGTTCTTCGGCAAAGTTTCTAGGAATGAACCACAAAATTGGACCAGTCGTTATATGCAGGGTATACTATAGTCGGTATGTCCGGAACACTTGTCATCTTTTGTGTATACTTATGATTAACCCACAAAATGTTTGTTTAAGTAAATAAAATGTTGCTGCTGCGCTGAGCAAAAACAAGTAACAAAAAAATATTCAAAAAATGATTAAAGAAAAAGCACAAACAAAATAAACAACTGCATTAAATTTGTATTTTTAATTAAAATTTAATGAAATTAAAGACAATATTTTTATTAGCCAAAGGCCAACAATTTGTGGTGCGCGCATAAAAAAATTATTTATTTGTGGTAAACATGCGCAACCTTTTATGAGGATTATCCTTTATACCTCAAAACACACACACACACACAAACACGTTTAAACACATATTATATTATGTGATACGTCTGTTATATGTTTATACATCTATATTTAGTGCTTTTACTTTAACAGGACTCAGGTTTCTCTGCTCATTTATTGCGGACGATTTTGTTGTGGATTTATGTGTTCCAAGCCAACCAAATATTAAAACCAAGTCCTAAAATATGCAAATATGTTTAGTGGATTTTGCATTTGTAAAGAGAATCCTTTAGGTTATATGGTACACTTATGTGTAGACCCCTAAAATATTTAATGAGAATCACACTTCATGAAAAGTGTTAAGGTAGGTGTAAGTTAGTCAGGGATTATGCGTGTTCCTATCAAATAATGCTGGGTAAAGTTTTTTTTTTGTTTGGGTATTAATGAGTTTTTGCAGGTAAGCTTTAATATGAACTAGAATGAGAAAAAGTTGTTGTTTTTGTTTTTTATCAAAACAACTTTTTTAAATATAATTTTAACAAGTGCTCGGGATTTTCCAACATTCATATGCGCCATACCCTTGACAGCTCGCCAACCAATATTGAATTAATATCTCACAGACGTAATTCGATTATGAGGCGCTTTGAAACGATTATTTAATTTTTTTTCACATAGTTTTAAGTGTAAAAAAAAGCTCTCTCTGTTGATAAAAAAAATATTTTCTCTTTTGCAGTTTACATGCATTCACGAAATGATTAAGGCAAAAAAAAATAAAAGCTCTGGCTTATGTAAAATTTCATAGCATATCCATCGAGAGTGGAAATTTGTGGCAGCTTATTGGAAAGACAGCTTTATCTGGAACTTTTTTGCAGCAGAACTGAATGTGCTCATAAGGAGAGAAGGACATGGCTGAATTGATACCTGGATCAATGCTAAACAACTTGCTGAAATCGTTATAAATATAATGGTAATCCATAGTTTATCACGCCTTCCCCATCAACATCATCGTTAAGTATCGGTATGTTCATATACATTACAGTTGGGACATCCTATATAATCTATATCTTTAGTTTTCTTAAACAGTCCTTAAAAGCCATCTTATGATAACTTCCATGTTGGAAGGAAGTGTTGAACCTTTTATTTTAAGCAAAAAAGTAGTAGGACTGAATTTCCGTACCGCGAACGGAGAGGTGTAGGGCGATCGAAGCTCCTCGGCGTGGTAGTGCGAGCCTTTCGATTTCCATGAATAACTGGTAAAAAGTATCGTCGCGATCCAAGATGGAGATAAATCTCGAGCGGCGCTATGCATTTGAAGTCTGCGTCAGCTCGGAAAAACTGCGACGGAGACCCTTGGAATGATAAAGGACGCCTACGGTGATGCTGTCATGAGCCGCTCAGCAGTGTTCGAGTGGCATAAGCTGTTTCGGGAGCGGCGGGAACTTATCGAAAATGACCAGCTCGCCGATCGCCCATCTACTTCAAAAACTGATGAAATTGTGGCCAAAGTGATTGCGCTCCTGGACTCTGACCGGCGTGCAAACATTCGTCTGATTGTTGATAAGTTAGGGATTTCGTAAGATAATGTCCAAAAAATTATTAGCGAAGATTTGGTCTTGCGAAAGGTTTGCGCAAATTTGCGCCAAGAGTTCTGAATGATGAACAAAAAGCACAGGATTGCCACGTTGCCTCACCACTCCTACCGTCCAGATCTGACGCCGCCGAACTTCTTCTTCTTTTATCGGCCCAAACGGGATCTCAAGAGAAACCGATACAATAGCACAGAAGGCGGGTACCAGAAGACGGTAGCACAGTGGAAAACTTGTTATATGTGTTATGTTGGAGCACCCTACCAAGGATTTGTACGGATTAGAGTAATAAAAATTCCGTCCTAACTGTTTTTGATCCAATCATAGTTATATGACTTTCGAAGTTCCAACCCGATTTTAATAAAGAACCAAAAGATGTGTGATGTGAAATGTAATGTTTGAATCGAGTAAGGAAAATATTTGAAGTTAAATAGAGAAAAGTTGTTTTGGGAAAATGTAAACAAATTTTTTATATTTTTCATTTTTTATTTTTACAAAAATTTATTATTTATTTTATTTATTATTTATTCATATAATTATAAAGTATAAGTTAATTCTAAGTTATAAAAGGTTTGTAGCCAGAGAAACGTAGGCCTTCAGGCTAAAAAATTTATTATTGGTTGCTGTAGCTTTAGAAATTATGGGTTCTTGAAGGTGCTTTTAGGAAAAGATGGTTTCAATTTTGAAGTTTCCAACTGATTTTAGTTAAACTAGAACCCAAGGATGTGTAATTACAAAAGATAAATTAAAAATTTTTGAAGAAACCGCAAAATTGTATTGCGGGTAGAGGGTGGCTAATATCAAAGCACCAATAAGCGTACCAAGCCACAAAATTTAAAACAGAAAACAGGCAAAATGGTAAGCCGGACAGAAAAACGGACGGAAGGACGACTGATGGACTATGGACATGGCTTTATCGATTTCTCTTGTCGTGCTGGTTATTTAAAGCTGGTGAAATGTTATACATCAGTTATTTTTGCACAAAGTTAATATACCGTAACCAGGTATAAAAATTAAAGGATTTAAGCATCAATGCAAGTGAAAAACTAGAATATGCTCCTATCTTCCATTTGTTTCCAAATTTTAAATAGAAAGCGATGATTGTGAGGTGTGATGTTCCATAAAGTCAATATTAAAACAAAACTTCAAGAGCAAGAGACTTATTATAATAAAAAACTAAAGAAATCAAATTTTTGTACAAAAGAGAGACTCTTTTAATAACAGACAGAGAATTTAAGTATTTTGCCATTCAAATCGATCGAAAGCTTTCTTACACACAAATTTGGGCTGCAGTTGCTCTTTCGTAAAATATTCATATATAAAGTAAGGTGAGATTTGTTTACGTCACCTTCGGTCAAATAATACTTCTTTATCTAATATTTAAGATAAAATCAACTTTCGTTAAGTAAAAGCCTTAACACTACCCAAGAACAACATTTAGCTAGAAGGACTATAAATATACCCTGCAGATATACGCAGAGTATTCCCCTCAAGTTCGATTACGCTTTTACTTATAAAAGCAAAGTTTTTAATTACAAATAAAAACAACTTTTCAATTGAAATAAAATCTGTTCATGAGAGCATATCATATTTATTTCAATTCTCATTTTCACAATTTTAATCTATGCTTAGCTCAAACAGACTCACCTGCCCGCAGAGAACAAAACCTAAAATACGAAATAAATTAAAATATACAATATGTTAAAGGAACAACTGCACCTGACTTGGCTTTGCCTCAAGAAATTCTCTCAATGCACAGGCATGAATGTTAATTGAATTTCCAAAAAACACACGCAAGCTTTTGATATAATCTCGTAAAGAACATTCACAGGCTTACCATATGAAGAGAGAGATGCCAGATATGAATATTCCAGCCTAATGCAGTTAAGTGATTTGGCATAAAGGAGACTGGGGTCTGACTAACTGTCTGACAGATCTCAAGCCTGCTTTATGCATTTCAAAGAGCACGAATTATTCAACATGGCTTCAGTTGCAACTAGCATGCAACTAACGGTATGTGGTGATGATGGAGAGAGGTTGAACGGGAAAGGCAACAGTGTGTTGCATGTTCGTGTTGCGTCCTTTTTAAAGTTAATTACTCTTCAAATGGATTTTGCACTTGCTACACAAACGAAACAGCAGCTCACTATGTTTATGATGCTTGATAGTAGTTGTAACTACACTGCAAAAAATAAAGGGGGTGCAAAGATGAAAACTTTTCTTTAAATAATGGCAGAGGCGCAATTGGCGCACTTTTACAACAAGTATGCGTTATATATGGAATTACAAACACTCATTTGAATTTTAAGGTATGGAATGGAGTAGCTCCTGCTTTAGAGAATCCTAAAGAAGTGCAGCTTTAATGACGAACTTTAAGGCTGTGGAAATTCACGATTTCCATGAAATCAGTTTGAAAGATGCAATCTGCGATGCACTGAGGCATCAGCTTCAATCCAAAATTTTTATTTTCAACTTTTCATAGTGCAAGCAAAGAAATATCGTGCCTAGAACTTATACTTATATCACCTTGGACAGTGGCATGGTGGCATTATTATATTGAGATAATCATAATAATATTTTTGCTAATACTGCACAGCAACCCTTGGGATCTATTGTGTACCTTACCAGCCCTAGAGCTCCACAACTACCCCAATATCCGAGACAAACCTAATTATTTGGGATGAGACTACTCGGGTGATATCATGCCGCGATGCCCACCGAAGTGGGATATACTTCTTCTGGCAAGACCGTCACACTCCGCAAGCTATGAAGGTAACGAGTATTTAATTTATTTTCACATTCTATTGAAAAAAGAATACCATGCTAGTCTTTCTTCTTTAAGTTATCGTTAATCTCAAGTTAGATTCAGCCAGTTCAACTTTACTTTGCCGAATTTTCTTTCTTAGAATGGATCAGCAAGATAAAGTAATTCACTCAAAGCCAAAAAGTACTACTTCGTAGGTGTTAGGAAGAAGGTTCTTTGCATTATTTATATTTATAAGGTGGCGATAAACAGTTGCATATATTGGTGGATATGCTTCAGGATTGATCTATTTGTTGAATTAATACTTTGTCGGGCAGCTGCTTTGCCTTGCCCTAAGAGAGCATCGACGTCAAAAAGCATTTGACATCTCTTAAAGTTTGATGACAAGAACTAATCCATTTCATGTTAGGGCCTAAGTGGCCATTTCGCTCGATGCCATGGTACAGACAGAGGGCGGATCCTAAGGGGTATGGCTCTAAAGTTTAATCCTGGCTTATCAACAGAGGGGTGAGAACGGCGGGATCCGATCCGGAAGTCCATTTTGCCGGATACCATGGGGTATGCTTCCAACGCAATACCCAGGCCAGTCGACAAATGTGTGGGAACGGATGGGGGCGCTTTGAAGTCCATTTTACCGTATCCCACGGGGTACAGCGCCAGCGCTATACACAGGTCTATCGGCAGAGGGATACGAACGGAGAGATTTCCTTCATGAGACCATTTTCCGGTCCCATAAGGTTTGGCTCCATCGCCATAGCCAGGCCTGTAGGCAGAGAGGTGGAAACGGAAGCAGTCCCTCCGGGCCCGTAGATTCAAAGCATTAAACACTTAAATTCTTGGTGAAAAAGGAGTGCTCTTAGGGCCTTTTGATACTCACCTCCGGAACCCTGCTCTCTCGATGGCCTTGGCTATACCTTTGTCAACGCCCACTTAAGCTGCGATTATCGGTTTTGGCGGCTTTGGTCCCGAATCAACCTTTATAAGCCTCATATTTAGACACCACCATTAAAAGCATTTTTGTTGTCATTGTCAAGCACTTTATCCACATTTCTAGCCTACGTTAATTGCCTTTGGCATGGTCTATTTTTAAGTTTTTGTGTCATAACCGTAGGTACTTAATTTAATTCCTCTAAAGCCAGCTTTCAACTGTTAATAGTAGATTACCTATGACGAAAGGTACTTCCTTTTTTCATTTCCAAATAAATAAAATACGAGGGCTGCTATCTATGTTTCTGGCCAAAGCTACTTTAAGTTTGATAAAGATCGAAATATGACATACCATGTGATTGAGGCATCCTTGGGCAATGCTACAACCAGAACACATTCAATATTACAGTGAACATTTTGATGTCTAGAATCTTTGTTTCAGGCTGGCGCTAAAAAATGCTGAAGAAATTCAGCCACGGTGACGCCAAACAGGTTTATGACATCGTTAAAGGAGACATTAGGATATGAGGTCGAAGCAAAGCAGCAATCAACAGTATGGGTAAGCCTAATATATATATTCAATATTATATATTATATATTGCCTGAAGCTTTCACACATCGGCTCAAGCAACTGGGGCTTGAGACACTCAAAACATTAAGCTAATGGAACATCCTTCATACAGTATTGGCTTGGCTTTTAGCCCAACTATGAAGTATATCTTTCACTATTTCAGTCGTCGTCTGCCTTATATTTTTACTCTCAGTGTTTTCTACTGTGTGCAATGACTGACGGACCTCGACTGTGTCGTTCTATGTATTTGTCTCCTAGTCTCCACTTCCTCGTTCGCGATTTCAGTGTCTCTGATTCTGACTTGCTGTCGCTTTGTCCGTGAGTATTAACTTCATTATCACTGCACAGCACTTTACGCATTTGCTATCCGCCAACAACGTCTTTTTCACGCTCTCTCATTCAGGGTCCTTTGTGCCCTTCCTCATCAGATGACATCAAATAAAATGCGTTTCCTCGCTTATTTCATTCTCTCTCTCTCCACATACTCTCTTGGCTCAAGGTCTGAATGCTACTGGTTGTCAACGTTCTTTGTTGTGGGTCCTTTTTATGGTTTTAGTAGCCTCCTCCCCCAAAAAAGCAGCTTTGAAAATTTGCACGTCATACGCACACAGTTTTTACAAGCATTATGCAAACATTTCGCCTAAACCTATCCCTTAAAACCATCAACCCTTTACTCCGCTCCCCACCACCATGCGGTCGTTTAGCCTGTCTAGAGTTTTATGTGAATTTTAGGCGACTTTTACGATGTGTTCTAACAGTTGGAACGTGACTTTACACTGATGTGTCCAGTTAAGTTGGATTTCAAAGGAATAAGCAGTAGCGACAGCAGCAGCTGATACGTTTCAGTCAACAGTTGTCCACACGCACACACAAGAGCACTCTTATTAATTGCTGTCTATGTTTGAGAGAGTTTGTGTGTGTGTGTGTGTGTGTGCGTTTGGAGTAGTCCGAAACCTTTTGGCAATTTTTGATGCGTTGCAACCACAACTGCACGTTGTGCCACACAGAGTAGCTATCAATTTGCAACGCCTGCAGCTCGTTGCATTTACCCACCCACTAAGTAACCCTGACCAGGGGCAACGATTTTTAATTGCTTTTGCGCAAAACTGTCTAAACTACATTTCGGAAGGACGGGGTGCTCGTCTGTTGCTGGGAAGTATTCAGTTTTGATTGCATTAGTCCCGACAGGCGGTTAGTCGGGCAGGCGCCTAACTAGCTTACCAAAAACACAGTAATTTTCGGTTTGAGCGCTTTTACAATAAAAAGAGGAAAATAAAAAAAATTATTTCGTAGCTAAAATCGTGCTTGACCGACATCCATATGCCCTACACTTTAAGGTATAGGCGGCAGTGGGAAACACTTTAATAATGACAGATTTTGCTTTAAATAAAAATTTAAATCGGAAAATTTTTTACGGAATGTTGTATGACCCCATAGGTAATCACACATTTTTACTAGAGGTTTTAGGGGTCAAAAAATTGCAGCAAGTCAGGGTTGGAGCCGAATCCTATGTCGAAGAAAACCCCAGCAAGTCAGGGTTCAGATTTCTGACATAACCTCAAAAAACTAAAATTGTCTCAAACCGCGCTAGGAATTCAAAAACGTGTGCAAACTCGGAATCCGCATTTTCAAATTCTTATGCGACACTTTTTTGAACACCTGGGCATATTTTTTGTTACCTAGTAAAATAAGTTTTTATAACACTAACAACGCTTCAATCCATGGGATCGAAATATTTTCGGAATGCGCCGTAGGGTATACTGTCGATTTATTTTTGCATAAATTTAAAATCAAATGACTGTTCTGCTTTTTCCAATATTTATTATTTCTTAACCGACGAAGCAAAAAGCAGTGTTTATGAATTTTAACCGCGTTTATACGTGTATGTTCATCTGTTCCCTCGTAATTTCTAAAGCGCTTATCATAATTTGACAAATGAATTATTATTGCAAGCCTCGTGAACGTCAGCTGGTTATAGGCTATGTGACGTTACATTAAATAATAAATATAAAAAATTTTTTTTTAATGATGCACTGTTGAGTACCAAATGAAAGGTCTTATTTAGAACTTTTTGAAAATGTGTATATAATGATACTGATAAATTCAATCATAATTATTTGGTTCAAATAGTTTAATTTTCCTCGTTTCCCTCGCACAAGCATTTTAATATTTACACCGAAATCTTTCCATGTATCAAGTCAACAACTCAAAACACGCCTCAGACCTTCCTCCTTTTATATATGCAAGTTTTGTTAAGATCCGATGGGAACTTTTGGAGTTAGACCAGATTTAAGAGCTTTACCTAGAGTATGCTTTCAAATCAGCGCGAACTGCGTTGCTTCAGCGTTTTTTGATTTGGGCAGGCACGAATGTAACATTCTCAAAATTATGGAAATGAAGGAAAGTTCTGCCGATATTATGGCCAAGATCTCGAAATGAATAAAAATGGTTTCAAGGCGGAATCCCCTAGTTTTAGTATATAGCTTGTAAACATAGGTTTAACAACTTTTCAGTTTACTATCTTTCATTGCAAAATAATCGGCCGTGCTCAGAAAAACGAATCCGAATATTTTATTTGAATTCGTTTTAAAATCGGATGTTTGGTGCTCATAATCTCACCAAAACGAATTTTGTACGTGGTTTGAAACCGAAGAGGAATTAAAACGAATTGACAAAATTGGTTGAAAAGTGTTGGTATTTTTAATTGAAATAATTTTTTAAATATTCTTTGATATTCTTAGATTCTATTTATGCCAATTTCAAGTTAGATATTTACTGACAATTATTTTCAAAATAGCAAAAAATTCGGATTTGGAAGTACGCAAAAACGAATCCGAATAAAATTGTTCGTTTTGTTTTCTTTCTTTTCGTATTCCGGACCACGGCCGAATACTCCTATTCACTTGGTATATAAATCTTTAGGCTTATATCCGCCTGTTACACATATTCAGATTAACTGAATATAACCAATTATTCTATTAGTGTTGGGTATAAAAATTTGTTGCCAGGCTTGTCGCTCGCACTTTGGTTGGCTTAACAATAATCCACTCTGTTTTTCAAAGCATGTAATTAACCAGGCCAATATGTGCGCAAATTGGGCTATAGCTGCATACAAAACACAAACGGTGTGCCAAAGAGCACATGATTAAGTGATAGAAAGAGCATGGAGAGCGGGGAGTCCGGTAAGCGGCACCGCATTACATGCAGAAACCAATTAAAATTGCCATTTCCCGAGCATAAATCACGACTAAAAAATGCCATACAAAATAAAGTGCACGTGAATTGTGGGCAACCAGCTCTCTACTGTTCGCATCTGGAGGTCCCTTCCCAGAATCGCCGTACTGCGAAACTCAAAATGGAATGGCGAAAAATGATGCAGCAGAAAGCGCACGCAAAAAAAAAAGAAAATGGCGGAGTACAAAGTGAAATGGGGCGCACATAAAATGCATGGTCACTCTGCTCAACTGAGCGCACTAAAGTATGCTATGGAAATATTTAGCTGATTCGGAATTTTTTCTAGAATATATATTTCGTACAATATAAAATAAAGCGTAAAAATTTTTGCAATTTTTAAAGTGCAAAGGCAGTGCATTGACATATATAGTCCACTGCACTTTATTTGCTATGCATGGATAATTAATGGATGTTGGGTGGTAGAGTCCTTAACGGCGCTGAAGCATTTTAAAAAATGATTTGAATAAATTGCTTTAAAGTCAAGTATTAACTGCGGAAGTAGTACAGTTACTTATTTAGTTAAGTATTTTGGATTGGAAAATAGTTAATATATGAGTACCTAAAAGAAAAGGCACAGAAATTGGGTATTCGGAGTCAGCGACAACCATAAATCGAAAAAAATTGTATGCGCTTTTCTAAAAGTTATCTTGGATTCGGATTCAGCGACTGAAAATCCTTAGAGATAGCACTATCAGTTTTTTTGTGAGTCTATGTCATAGTAGTAATAAATTGTGCGCTGGCTGTTGTTAATTTCGGGATTGTTTAATAAATTAAATGATTTAATTAATTAATTTAATTTATACGTATGGCTTGTTTCGCACTTATTAGCAATTAATTAAAAATATATATACCGCAAGAATGAAATGAATAAAAATGAAATGTGAAGTTATTGTATTGATACATTTATCGATTAGTTAACACTGCATCCATAGAGTCTCGAGAAGTGAAGTTTAAATAAAATTTAAAGGACTTACTCTTTTGTAACCGAATGGTTCTATTGTCGCATATTGGAACTTTTAAAAACTATGCGCATCTCAAAATATATTAGGCAGCGTATTTCCTTTAATTAATTTTACTAAATATTTCAATTAATTTTGGTCGCTAAACTAAATCCGATCACAATTATTTTTAGTATGGTTAATTTAGCGTCTTAAGGCCTTTATAAATTTCGCACGGAATGACAAAACCATATAAAAAAAAAAATTCCCTTAGATATCCCATTTTGCATTCTGCGTAGACACCTATAAGATAAAAAAAAGTGTAACCCCAAAACGAGTGTAACACGAGAAAAGTAAGCCCAATCCGAATTACTTGAAATTTCAAGCCATTTGGCACACTGCTCAGCCATTTCGAATTACGGAGCAAAAGACTGAAAAAATGTATCTGCCTATTACTATTTAAATTAATTTTTTTGCGTTCTTTTAAGACTAATAACTAAAAGACTAACTAACTAAAAAAAAACAAGTTAACCCTCCGTCGGACACATATTTTTAACCCTTCGGACGGACACATGATGCCTGGCTGGACCCCTATGTATTTACATACATTTATATGGGAATATACCTCATGTTTCGGCTTAATTATATACCAACGAGGTATATTTTCTTAAATAATCACCATTCTGTATCGAACGAAAGTAAAGGGATTTAAATGTGTTTTATTATGAAATATAATGCAAGATCATTTATGGACTCTTAGGAACACATAGAAAGCAAGTATAAGCGATTTTACTGTGTTGTTGACACACGGGATTGCTGCAAAAAAAAACTTTCAAACGCCAAATTCGGTTACGATATCTTCACAAATAAACGAATTATCCATCTGAAACTTTTCGTTATTAATAGGTACTCTAAAACACCCCTATGGTAGGGGTGCTACTATGGAATAATAAGGGATCTAATCCGAAAGGGGGACGATGGGGGTGTATAAGGTAAAGTGGTCAAGCAATCCTTAGTAAGTCATACTCACTACGAATAAGCATAAGGCAACGCGTTTTTGCACAATCTTTAATAATTCATCTCAAGCCGACTCGAAGGTCTTGTGAACCCCCATGCTTGCAAGGGCCTCCCCGTGGTGTTCCCTGGGTACCCTTCGTGTAAACGAAGTGGTAGCGAATTCGAGCGACGATTTCAAAGGTCTAACCTCAGACCATAAAAAGGTTGCGGCCGTAAAACAACACATACTCAAGAAACGGAATTCCGCCCTATGATCCTCCTCCTAGGGGCGACTACTCGTAAATGCAAAATTAAGCTCTACATTAGTCTAGGAATACATATATATAATCTGAAAATTTGATTGCTACAGCTCTTACATTAATCTAGGTTTACATACAGACGGAGTATGAGTATATCGACGCTGATCACTTTATGTAATTTTGTGGATCTCCGAAGTCTTCTCTATATGTTACCCACAAACTTAATATACGCTTTGCACCATAATATTTTTCAAATCACTCAGAAATTTATTTTTGTAGGATTTATTTCGTAGGCTCTTCATTTCTTGCATTGCATAACGAAAATGGTCACTCTTTGTCTGCTGCTTCCACCTGGACAAGACTATCGCTGTCAGTACGATATTCGCGCTCCATAGGTAAGGGTAAGGGTACGCGGCTCTGGCGTGTACTTGGCAAAATATATCGCGTGTCGATTTGGGAATCCCATATTGGAATAGCTATGGCGCCCTCCAGTTTTGTCTGAGCCTCCGTATTCTTTTGAAGTGCTTTTATAGCCAAGCTGGGTTACTTGGTGCGCTTTGTATAATTTGTTTTTTTTTTGTGTTTATCAAAAATTAACGAAAAATATGTTTTACTTAATTTTTACATTTTATATTACCGCAAAATATATAATAAATAGTGTGTTATAATATTGTATTATAATATTTGAATTGTTTGTCAGGGCCTACTTTTGTCTTTGGTGTCAATACTCTCCTACTGTTGCTACATTACTCGTTACTCAACTATTGTGAACATCCAGATACTTGTAAAATTTTCTGAGGTTTTCCGATGCAAATAGTAGCAAAGAAAACTATCTTTATATTTTGAAGTAGCTTAGCATTTGGAGGAGATTCTTGTAAGTGAATAGCAGGGCATTCCTTTCTTATTCCTTTACGATGCTTTAATATACTTTGTGTTTCAGTCAGAAAGGTAATTATTAGTGGAAATCCTGGTACTAAATCAATTTCTTTAAAAAAAAAACCTTAAGCGGGATATTCGAAATTCTATATTATATATATATATATTTAAAGAACTTTTTCGATGTTAAATAAAAAAATTAATTTTTTTTTCGCAGCATCTTTTCTTAGGTAAGCACTAAGACAGGAATTTGGAGGAAATGTCGGTTCAAAATTTATATTTAGAGAATTTTCGTTTGGCCCAAATCGACTAACAACTTAGCGCATGTTTCCATATATGGTGAAAATTAACATTAATGAAGGATTTTAGAACATTCCCCGAATTTTGGAAAATTTCAACCCCAAGCCCCTAAGGTAATGGTAAGTCAATTTTAAAAAAGGAATAAGAATTGAAAAGGCATATGTTTTCTTTGCGTTTCATAGACTAGGAAATTATTTTAAGTTCGAAAATAATTATTTTTTTATCAAATTAGCATGTGGAAAAACCAATATAAAAAAGAGGCACCAATGGTTGTGAAAAAAGGATTGATTTAAATACTTATAACATCCCAGTTGAAGAAGACAGAGGGCGGAGCCTCCTAGATAGTTATAATTTTCATTTTTTTTATTTTTTTTTAATTTATTGATTATTTTACTATGCCAAACGTGGCCTTTTTTGAATAAAATCATAATTTGTTGCTAAAAATATAACACTGTATTTTTTGTCGGATATATGGGATACTACCACATACTATACTTTATATACCTAAGTCAATTAAAATTTAATTTTCATTTAAATTTTTACATTAATGAAACATATATACAATGTATTTTTAATCATATCCATCACTAAAACCCCATTTAAAGCCAAATTCTCACATAAAAACTGCCTCAATGCATTTCAGTTTCTAATACCAGAAAAAACACCTTTTTAATTTAAACACTTCAAACCTTGAAGCCACACAGAGAGCCTGCTACTGATTGTGCGCTTGACTGGAATACTTTAATTAATAATAATGATAATAATAATCATAATAATGATATTGTTAGCCAACCGAGTGAAGGCTAGCCGCTTCAATGCCTCGTTAAGCTCATGCGTGAGTGCTTTGTTCGAGATAACCGCAGGAACCACAAGAACTAAACTAATATGAAAGGTTAAAGGCAAAAACGAGCAAAATTAAAGGCAACACACATAACGGCATAGAGGAAAACTGATATAGAAATAACAGTAAAAGAAGCAGAAGGCGTGCCGGAAAAAAAAATATCAACTGGTAACTTCCGCTAAGCGAGTATTGTGTACGTAAGAGTGTCAGGGGCGGATCTAGAACAAAGTTTTCGGTCGGACTTTAAGCTTTAAGTGCTTTATATAGGGAGCGGTCCAGAGCCCTGAAATCCTAGCCTTAGATCCACCACTGTGCTTGCATATTTGTGTGTGTGCCAAATTGTTTCGAGTAAGTGAAGTTTAACTTCCGTTACATAATGTCGGTAACATTCACTCTCGCTCTCCCCCGCTCTCTATTGCTCTCTGTTTAAAATAAATATGAGTGTTTGCATTGTACACTTATTAGAGACCCGGTAACGATGCCCAGGACATGTATTGATTGACAAATGAAAATTACAATACATTTTAGGCCCAATTTTATGGGGCAGCACTTGAGTGGCTTAAAAGCTCCCAAAATGTTTGATTTGAAAATTCCATTATCTCTCACTCATTTATGAAGCATATCTGTTTGTATTGGCTTATATACTCACCCGTATACATACAGACCTACATACATACATCCAAACCACGCATATATTCCACACATTGTGTTGCCATTTCCAATGGCAATTTGCGAGCTCTTCTCACAAACTTTGCAATTTTATTCGAATGACAAAAAAGCGAATGCGAGAATCCATTTTTATTTTCAATTTTCTTTGTCACACCCATGACAAAGTGCTATATATGTGTGTGTGTCCGTATGTATGTGTGTTTGTGTCGGCATCAACAAGCAGCATCGCGTCAAGGGAGCAACCATGTCAAGCTTTGCCAGCGAGAGACCGGAAATGGCAGGAGTAGTGCCGAAGCATTTGCCTGTTGAAATATGGCAGAAGCGCCTGTCGCGGCAGTAAACAAAAAAAAAAAAATTTAACTGGGCGTGACTGGCTACGATACAGCCGTTGCTCGACAGTGCGATACACTGCACCAGCATGGAGTACGCCGGAAATACATGATATCCGAAAATGATGTAAGTCCCCACACAAAGCTATGAAACGCTCCAAACTCTTTGGGGCACTGGCCCGTTTATCCAAATATCAAACATAAATGTAAATCTGAAAATGCATTCCTAAAACTGGATTATTGGAATCACAACTTCATATAAAAAATAAGCGCGAAATTTTAAGTACGGCAAGTGGACGCAGATAAACAAACAAAACAGTGTTGTCCTATGATATAACAGATGCTTTGCATAAGATGGCGCCACTAAATCACTAGATGGCGCCAGCAGTAGCAACAGCTGTATTAGTACAGGCGTAACAAATAGCTGGTGGAAATAATCGTTGCGAAACGTTTTTGTAAAGCCGTTAACTATTTAGTATTTAGTGAGCTGTTTAGGCACCAAATGAGGCTCTAACAATCCAAAAAATATAATAAATAAATTAGATTTCGCCCTCATATAAAAACTTTCATAATATGGCACGCAACATTTTCATAAAAATTGCATGTAACTAATTCCACGTCGAATTCAAAAATTAATGCAAGAATAAGAAATTAACGATAGTTCCTGGTGTTTTTCCCCATTTAAAAGAGTCTACGCAGTACGAAATATTTCGCACGGAATCGCAAAACAAAATATCCCAAACGGGATTTTTTTTATATGAAGTTTTGTCATTCCGTGCGAAATATTTCGTACTGCGTATAGGCCTTAAAACAAAAATCAGCTGATTACAGTATGACCAACAAATAATACCACTTTGCGTTTATACGCACACACTGGTCCTTACGGCAGTAATTAATTTGCAGTTCTCGTACGGTTCTGAATTTTGAAACTGCTTACCGGCCGCTAACTAGAAAAGAAAAATATTTTGCTCACTGTTGAATAAGTGGATTATGATTTACATGAAACTATGCTAAACAAAACGATTTTAATTCTTCTCTTTGAAAGCAATTTATAAAAAATTCGCGATAGTGTTTTTTTACATCAAAATTGTTTTTATAGTTAGCCGGAAATGTTGTCCTTTTGTTACATACATTCGAAGGAGCTTAGTATACCCTATAGAGCAATAGGAGTAGTAAGTAGTAAGAGTAACATGTATAAAAAGGATAAAACCTTATATGTAAGAGTATGCAGTGTCTAATATACATAAGTATCTATATGACTAGTGGGTGTGCGTGTGTATCGCTATGTATTGACAAAATAGCAATGGTGTCTGTCTGTCCGTCTGTCTGACTGTCATGTTATGAACTTCGCTGCGCTTTGCCAGTTTGGCTTAAAATCCTTTTTATCGACAAATTCTACAATGACGACGAGAGCAACGAAGACGCGCAGATGACATCGAATACAATGTGAAGAACGTGAACTACTTGGCGCTTTGAAACTTTGTGCAGCATCCGCCATGCCACACGACACACACACAGATACACACACACTCACTCACTCACTCACTCGCACGGATGTTGCTGCTCAACAATCGACAATCGATGCCACTTGTCGTTGTCGTTGTTAGTGTTGTTGTTATCGTTGTCGTTGGCAGCTTTGGCTCCTTGGCAACCAATCGGTAGCCCTGTCAGAGCCATTTGTATTTACATTGTATCGGTAACTGGACGTAGCTTTATTTACTTGTGCGTACGATGTATTTATTTGCTATCAAGTTTATACCAATGAATTTGACAATTTAATCAAATTTTTGGGTTTCGCAGATGATGGCACCGAAACATAATCTCGAGTAGAGACAATTTGCAAAATGTTTTGTTCTCCAGCTTCAAAGTAACATTTGAAGTCGCATAAAATATTAAATTTCTTCGTAGAAGGCGTCAACGATCGAATGTATCTTGTTTTTTATTTTTTCTCGGGAATAGTCCTAAAAGTAGCAAAGCGCAATTTGGCAGCTATTTATATACATAATAATTCATTAAAAAAGTTTGAATACCTTTGTTCATTTCTTCGGCATGGGAAATTATAACTTTGTTATTTTACAGCAAAGTGCACAAAATCTTTTGGCAAGTTATATAAGGGTGACACAAAAATCACCTGAGATTTTGGACTTGATTGGATTTCAAACTGTTCGGTCATCTCACAACTTTAAAAGATTTTATTCGCTTTGAAATGAATACGCTTCTATGAGAATGGCAGCAAAGAGTTTCAACTGTTTAAAAAAATGTTGATACCTTCAGACATATATTCAATTAAATGATTTTCAACAGTGATTTAAGAACGTTTATTCATTTTTGGATTAGGCAAGCAATATTTTTCCCGCCCTGCTTGTATGTAAACCCTGCGGTCAGCTTAAATTATAATTTTTTTACTTTAATTTGACAAAAAAAAAAGCGAAGAATTTGTCAAATTAAAAACTTCGAAATTTATGAAATTAAACCCAACCCTTGGTTGCAATCTCTTAGTTCTGAAACGTAGGAATTTCCATATTAAAATTTTAAAATTAAAACAAACTGAATCATTTGATATGTCAATCTATATTATATATAAAAACCCATTTTCGCTGTTTTCGCGAAAAAAAATGTTCATTAAAATGAAATCAATATAGAGGCATGACATTTGCCTTAAAAAACTTATTTGCAAAATTTCATAATTTTCCAACAACTAGGAATGCCGTGGTGTCATGTTGCGTATACGCAACAATGGCGCATAGCTCGACAAATGGAATACTCTCGGATGAGTAAAGCATAATTAAAGAATTATATTATTCATGATGATTTATTTAACAATATTTTCATGTTGAAAAGACAAAGAATTTATATTCAGTAATTTTAAGTGGACAGTTCAAGATTTGACGTCAGTGTGTATGTCTGGGTGTGTTTTGCAGGAGGTCGGTCTATCGAGAGGAAGAAGCCCATGTAAATATATACCATTAAAACCAAAAAAAAAAATTTGGCGATACCTCACACACAAGGCACATAAAAATTTTTGGAAAATTATAGAGGAAGGAAATGGGATAATTTAATAAAAAAATTATTTTTATATAAAAATAAAAATGTTATAAAATTTAGTCTGTTTTAAATTTAAACTATTATAAATTTTTTTAAATTAAATTTTTTTTTATGAATTTAAATATTCGCAAGTAATATTACAAAAGATTTTAAATCCAATAGAAAGTGGTGTCTGGGTCACAGGCAATTGGAATTCGACCGAAAGCGATTTCTGTGGCACCCCTGATTAAAAACTTAAAAGATTTTCTTCGATCAGGAATTAATTTAAATCGATCGGTCTTATGGGGGCTATATGATATAGTCAGCCGATTTTTATCATACCTGTTACAGTGCTGGGGAACTTTAAAAGCCACCTTGTTATGACCTATACATTTTTTTTCACCGATCGATCCTATGTAGGCTATATAATATAATTAACCGATTTTAATCAAATATGATATAGTGCTTTGGAACTCTAAAAAGCCTCCGAATGCTTAATTTAATAAACAAACGAATTATCCGTATAAAACTTTGGTTTTATTTGAGACACCCCTATGGTAGCTATATAATATAACCCTAAAATCTTTTATTTTTTTTGTTTTTAACCTCAAAACCAAAAAAATAAAATAAACTTGTCTCCTATGGCATAATAAGGGATCTAATTTGAAAGTTTTAGGTAGCTTTGGGGGTCTCCGACGTCGCCTGCTGTATGTTACATACATTTTCGGCTTGCACAAACTTAATATACCCTTTTTACCATAAGGGTATAAAAAATGTTTCATTCTGTTGACTTAAGAATTTTTTTTTTTTATTAAATCCAATAAACTGAATCTAAGACAAATCGGTCTTAGTAGTGGAAATCAGTTTTGAAAATTGTTCCTGCCGTTGACTTAAGTAAAATCAAATAAATAGAAATTGCCCCAAATTAGATTAATTCTTTAACATATTTTCGTCTTCTCTCTTGTAAATTATTATTATTATTTTTTATTATTATATCTAACTACTAAGCAGGATGCTAATATTTTTGTAAGGAACTAAAAAAAAAAAACAACATTGAGTATTTACATATTATTTTCCAAGGGTTAAACTAGTATGTGACGCTGAAACAAAGAAAATTAAATAAAATTGTTTAAGCCCCCGACTTTATATCAGGGGTCTTTAACTTTTTTCGGTCTCCGATCAAAATCAAGTAGAATGTGAGCATTGTAAAGATTTTTCGATCAGAGATATTTTCGTATAAAAATAGTCTTCAAGTAAATAATAAGATATTTATACTTATTTTATAAATGTTTTACACTTTATTTCCGAAACAAAGATCGGTTACTCAAAGTTATCAAATGCGTCATTCACTCTTAGATTGTCAACCTCTGCTTTGTATACTCCCCTGTCGAAGTTGGAGCAGTTCTCAGCAAAATAAAGGAATAGTTTTAGTGTTCATACTGTATGATAGATAACCTAAGTTTAGTTTATAAAGCGTCCTAATCTTCACATGGGATCGTTTTTAAAATAAGCTAAATAATTTTACTAGATAAATCCTTGTCTAATTTTAAATACTTTGTAGATAAAACTGCGTTCAACTCTTACGTATAAACCCAGCACATGTTTGGTTCGGTAAGGCTGCAGTAAGTGCAGGTGGTTTATATTTGTCTGAGCTGACCAAATTAATTACTGATAAAAATTACGAGCTTAAAGTGTTAATTACGGACACAAACGCGAGTTGCACACAAACAACTTTGAGACTCATTTCATCACAGCTGAAACCAATAGCACTGTCTCTTTCAAACAGGGCGGCATAATTTTTATATATTTCTATACAGGAATGCCACCCTGTGTGGCACTTTGTTTTTCCATTACAGCTTGTAAGTGCTCATTAGCATAAGCCCCTGTTTTTGTTGTTGTCGTCCTGCTCGGTGTCGTTTGTTCAAGTAGTTGTAGTTGTTGTTGTTGTTGTTGCCACAGCTAATGCCGCTGCTCGACTATATCTGACTCGTCTCAGGATTTAAATTCATTTTCATAAAAAATCAAGCAATTTTTGTGCTTTATTTTTTTACAATTGTCATTACATGAAAAATCCAAAAAAAAATAAAAGTGAGAGTGTCGTGCATAAAAGCAAGCCAGCAATGCGTAAAAAGTAACGCATAATCCCGAAAATATAAAAGTTAAATTAAAAAATAATATGCAGAAAACAATGGACGGTAAGAACGTACATTGAGAATAACGATGACGATGACAAAGAGCAAAATTACGCATAAAAAGCCGCAATTGAGTTTTTTTAACCCCCCCACAAACGACCAAAGAAAAGCAGAAAAAAAAACAAATACTAAAGCAAGTCGAAGACTAAAGGAACCAACACATGCACACATATTGTATACGTAAATCTCGGAAAATTTCATGTTGCTTTCTTGTCATTGGGGCGTTCTCAGGAACACCAGCAACAACTACAACAACAACAGCTCCCACAACAACTACTATAAAGCTCGCATACAAACAACCGTCAAATGAGCAGAGAGTTGACGCTCTCATTGCCGACTGAGAAGACAACGAAGACTTAAGAGCCAGGCAAATAAAAGTGAGCAAAAAAAATGCGTACCTCAAGTCCTGTTTCTTAACGCGGTGTCCGACAGTTAAATACACTGCACACTTTTTTTCACAATTCTCATCTTCGTGTTACATACATTCGGTTAATCTTAATGTACTCTATGAGAGCAGGGCAAACGAAAATGGCAGAAAAAAAAAAAAACAACAACAGCAACACTCGTTAAATTTACGCAGTTACATAGTCTCACTCACACACACAAGTGCATGAGCTCACTGCCTTGTTTCATTAACTTGGCTTTAACACTTGCCTGCAAAGTTTTTGAATCGTTAAAAACAAAACACATACGCATACACACACGCATATACACACTCTTATATAGACACACAGCAGATGACAACATCGATGACGAGCCAGATCAATGAACACTTATCCACGCACACAATCACAGTCAGTCACACAGATACATCCCCTCGCACAAACACACATACGCTGAGTGTCGATTTAATCGTGCAGCTAAGACCCGCCCGTAATTCGAGTAAACTTGCAAGGAAATAAGTTATAATTGCAGCGCGACTCAGTTTATGGCCCTAAGATATGGCTAAAGATGATGTCGTAGATGAAGCTACAATTTTTTGGGTTCCCTGCAACAGCTCTGATTAAGTGCTTTATGGATTAACTTGTACGGCTTATCAAATTGACTAGATTACTCAAATTGTTTTTTTGCTGGGTATAGATTCAAACTTGCTAAAGTTGTATTAGTTTTAGGGGAATGAAAACCCTTCAGTAGTGTGGTATAAATTATAGTCAGATATTGAAATTTATTTTAAATTTAATCTTTTTATATACAGCTTGCATACAACTTTAATATATAACTAATTTTAAACTGTTAGTTTACTAAGTCAATACAATAAACGATTCTGTAGTTCGAATATATGCAAAATAATTAATAATGGAATTTGCATTTTAATACAAAAATGTATTGTTTATGTAGTATATAGAAGAGGTCTATTTACAATCAAAGCTTTTTGTACTATTAAAAACGAATAATAGTAAAAAAATGGAAGGGTATAGAAAGAGGCATGGCAAAAGAAAATTTAGGTAAACATTTGAGTAGTCCAAATATTAAATTTTGGCTCTCCCAGCTCGTATAATCTTCAAGATCTAGGCGTTCATACAGATTGAAAGTAGGACGAATGGGCATGTCAATATATAAAGGGTGTTTTTTTAAGCGCGTCCGGATTTCAAATTTAAATAAAACATAGAAAAGTTCATGTAATGATCCCAAATAAGGTTTTATTAGAAAGATAATTTCTTCTTCTTCTCCCAAGCCCTTGTTTACCTCTTTTCGGACTCGCTTATGCTCTTCCTGAGGTGTGGGTATGCGAACTCAGTATTCGTCTGCAGGCATTCCGATCCTGGATCATGTCGTCTCTGAGACCCATTCGTTGCTGATGTTAAAAAAGTGAGTTTTTTGCACTTGTGTATGGATATTCGTTAGTTATGGACTTTCCTTTTACACCGACGGTTGTCTCCAGAGCCGGTAACCAATCGCATACACTGATCTTTGGAAGATCTTTAAGATGTTAAAAATGTGCCTCAGGCTTAATGTGATGGTAAGTATGCCTGCATCTGACTAGTTCTCTTTTAGGGGCCTCTTACGCCAGGCAGAGAATAACGTGGTGCTAAATTATATTACAGGAATTTTTAATTTTTTAATTTTTACAGAAATTTCCAAGATAATTTCTTATCATTTAATATTTGAAAATGATCTCTGGCATGTGACCACCACGACTACGAGTTACGAAGCGCATCCTGTCAGTCCAATTTTTGACCACACTTTCGAGCATGAGGTGCCGTATTACAGTAATAACACGTTCAATGTTGATTACCAAGTCGTCAATTGTTGCTGGCTTACCTTTATAAACCAATAACTTGTCGTGTCCCCAAAGAAAATAACCTAAAGGGGTCAAATCACACGACCGCGGCGGCCAGTTGGTGGACCCCTTTCGTGAAATAACCTTCTCACCGAATTGAATTTCCCGTAAATCAATAGTTGCGGTCGCCGTATGGCATGTAGCGCCATTCTGTTGAAATTTGGAAACAAATATTCGTTGATCATCGTTCTGTATCGATCACCATTGACGATAACACGTTGCCAACTTCTTGTGCGCACCGGCGAATCGATAAATTTGGATTTTCCTCTACACCTCTGACCGTTCTCATTCTGGTTGGTGGTCGGTCATCGTGGAATGTCAAATGAGTTCGAACATGATCAAGAACACGACGAATAGCACGTTCTGATGGACGATTATTCGGTCCATAAATTGTACGAAGAGCTCTATAAGTTTTTACAACAGAACACTGATTTTCATTATAAATCTCGAAGATTCGAAGACGTTCTGGTGCTGTAAATCTTTCCAAGATGAATAGTTGGCCTTACTTAAGAAAATTACATTGGCCATTATGAAAAGTAACAACCGGTTGCAGAGATATCCCTTTCTGAAATTTGGACCGGAATTTCTTTGGTCCTCCTGACCATATTAAAGGTAACTTTAGTGGGATCACCTACGTCTTCTTCTCTATATTACGTACAATAACACAAATTGAATATACCCTTAGTATAATCAATAAATTGAAACTAGGGGTTTCGCCGCCTGCTTGCTTCGTACGCCAACCTCCATGGAACATCGCGACAGAACTGCACACTAAACTGAAATGTTGAATGAGTCTAAATACCCATTTCTTTGACTATAGGTTGTTTTTGGTGAGGCTCTTTCATTTTTGGCTGTAATTAATAAAGTTCCTTACCGATTTAAAAAAGAAAACTTTCACTTCTGTTATATTAAATATAAGGTCAGTGTCGACATTTAACTTTCTACAGAAAATACTAAAAAAAAACACAGTTGCGGGTGACTGAGGGTGGCATCCCTAAAAAGTTACACAAATTTTCATATTATAGCCCATATAAATCTACTTTCTGAAGCTTCTTTACAAATATTTTTAAATGCAAGTTGTTTAAGTAGAGCTTCTTTATTTTTACTTATTACTTTCGAACTTTCCAACCGATTTCAATTGTCCACTCAAGGATGGGCTTTCAAAGAAGGAAAATATGGAAGTAAGTCTGACAACGCCCCGTATACCAAACCTAACAAGTCTCTTAAGTTTTTAATAGAGAGCAACATTCGCGGGTACCGCCCTTAATAGTGCACCAACTTCCAACTTATGTTTAGGCCTCTCAACGCTATGCGTGTTAAGTATACGACTTGTGCGCAAACAAAATCTTAAAGCTTTAAAGATCGAATCAGAACTTATTTACTAAGTTCAAAGTTAGATAAAAGACTTTCAGGTGAAATCTTTTTTAATCTTCCTATCTATAGCAGATTGTTTCGAAAGAGTTCCTCTTATTCCTAAAGGATTCGCATATCTGTCTGTTTTATAGTCAAGCGATAGTTAAGGACATTATGTCAATGAAATTAATATCGGAACCAAATTGTACAAAATCTCTAAAAGAGACCAATGTTTATTTATTAGCCAGAACTGACAATCATGAAAAGGCTCTAAGATCCATACAGGCAGCTGTTCTAACCTGTGCTAAGCTTGTTTGCGATTAAGGCTTCTTAAATCCACAAAAACTTTTTCCAGTAGGCTTAAAGACAGCTAAATTTCCAACTGAACACACTCTACAATAATAATAAAAAAAAAATATAATTTTTATTAAAAGTTTCGACAAATTGGGCAGCTTTAAAGTTAAGCTAAAGTTTTGACATAGTTCAACAACAAAGTATTCAAGCGATTTAAGTGATTCAAGCGATCTCTTATATTATTTTAAAAAGTTATTACTTCATAACATTTTAAACAATACTTTTGGTATTTAAGTTCTTTGTTTTATTGCCATGTTGGATATACATCTAACTCTAGACCCCAAACAAGCTTTGTTGAATGATATATGTACTTATATAAAGTTGGAGGAGCTCCTTGTTGCGACTACCCCAAAGTTTTCAAGGTTTATTTGCACGTTTGGCAGTGGCTAGCTTTTAGTACATAAATTAATGTTGTTTCCCTTTTATTATTATTATTTCTTTTACTTTTTTTGTGTTTTGTTTTATTTTTTTTTGCTTTTTTCTATGTTGTTGCAACTTTGTTTAGAGTGCGCGCCGGGCGGTACTGCGGTAGTTAAGAAAACTTTTTTTTTAGCGCCCCTACTATGTGCGACTACATTTGTGTACCAGTGTAGTATATATGGGTCTGGCGTTGTGTTCTGTGGTGGTACTGTGTGGTGTTATTATGTATTGTTGTGTAGAACATGGGCCATAGAAACAATTTCTCTTTTTCGCACTTTACGGCGGCTTTGAGTGCCAAGTACACATTGTACGCCGGGATTTCCATTCGTACATATGCGCCGGAGTGAGTGTGTGAGTATTGTGTGTGTATCTGGCAGCGCTTTGTGCAGTTGTCAGTAGGCTTAGTTGTAGGCAGACAACAACAACAAAAACGGCAACAACCAACCGCAACAACAACAATCGAAAAAACTTACTGAAAAGTGAATATAAAGCACATTAAGTGGCGTTAAACAGCCCGATTACAACAAAGCACTGCAAAGCATATACTGACTGCAGTGGCGTAGATCAGGGGGAGATAGGCGGATACAAATGAACACAGAACCTAGAGTATGTGACGAGAAAAGACCATGGTGAACAAATGGGCTGCAGGAGAGCATAGGAGATACTGGTTCTTCCCACCGGGCTGCAACAAGCAAAAGTCCTTGTCAAACCTTTGGATGTTACCAAGACAAAATGTCTTGGCAGAGCGGTCTTAGGAGTTTTAACATACCTATTTGGGCACCACACTGTAAGATACCATCTACACAAAATGGGCCTATCGGGTTCTTCAGAGTGTAGACTATGTCTCGAAGACGATGAAACCACCAGACATATTCTCTGTGACTGCCAAGCGCAGAAAGGAACGGATCAGTCCTTTCCATCTTAGGTCAATACCAAGATGCGGGGAAAAAAAAAATTTGAAGAGGAATACAGTTAAGACACATAACTGATATCGATATGCAATTAATTTAAAAATTGCCGATATCAAAAGCAGGCGATAATAACTGAAAGAAGCGGGCCACTTTTAAAATCGATCTCTTCAATGTTGATGATTTTTACATATATGTGATAGATGTAATAGGCAATATTCCCCTTTTTTTGAAAAATTCTGATTATTTATCGATAACAGGTCAATTAGGTATATTTTTTCACTGTGCACATCTCGCTATCGAATAAAGATATCCAATAAAGACAAAAATTTTATTTTTAATATAAAATTTTGGATTAAAAATATTTTATTTATATTGTTTTTTAGTATTTTTTTTTTTAAACATTATATTTTTTAAAGTTTTTATTGCATTGATCCGGTTGCAAGTAAGATATGACAACGAGTGGAAACAGTATCCAGATCTATTTCCATTACTTAGTATAAAAAAGAATTTGTTAATGTTTTTGCAAAATCTCCGTTTTTAAACCTAACAAGTTATGCCTTAATAATTAATGTATTTTTCACTGAATTTTATTGACTTTTCATTATTTACTACAAATAATTAAAAAATACTTTGTTGTTTACTTTACCAATAAATAAATATATAAATAAAAAAATTTAGAAATTGAGCAATTTTAATTTTTTTATATTTACTATACCAATAAATAAATATCTATAAAAAAAAATAACAAAATTTAGAAAAAAATATATATGTTTACTATAAAATTAATACATTTTTATTATCATATAAAGGCCCATACACAGTTCGAAAATTTTTGCACGGAATGACAAAACTTCATATAAAAAAAAATTCCAAATGGGATATCCCACTTCTTATAAAAAAAAAATCCAAAATACGAATTCTGTTAAAAACTTAAAAATTTATTACATTATTCTTAAAAGTCAAAGGGATCAATTTTGATAAAACGTTTCTATCTATTTTTTTTTTTTAAACTGGTTTGTTTTGAAACTAGTTTAAAGTCCAAACGTTGCAAATGCTTTGTGAAAACATGAATTTTTCATACAATGCCTTCAATCAACTTATTCAAAACACAAATCATATTTGCCACATACAGATCTATCAGAAGAAGCATCGTGTGATGGTACTCAATATAATTGTGGGCAGTTACATCTCTGATACTGGAAAAAAAATTCTAATCAAAATCTATTTTTGAAATGAATTAGATGTCAGCATACACTATAGCAAGATATTACTCACTCTCTACGGTTCGCCTTTTAAATAAATAAAGCATATTTTAAATTCAACACAACTATTAACTTTTGTTAAAAATATCTTTCTTTGATGTAAAAGTACAGAGTGACGTTTGAACCATCCAGGCGATGTTAATCCAAACTAATATTAATTCTGAGGAAAGTTTTCCGTTTATACCAAATGAACTGTCTGCCTTGGAAATAGATCATGCCATAGATGCTGAAGTCGCCAACAACTTTCCAAAATCTACAAAACTTCAAAAATTTCGCAATTTTTCCAATAAATTTTTTAACCTATATACAATCCCCACCCAATGCAAAAAGTTATCTACGTCACTGTCTTACTAAAACTCTCATACACTCAATCACACACTTGTACGCTCTCAAAGTAAACAACAACAGCAACCACAATAACAAGAGTATGCACCACGGTAGAGCGTTTATCACTGGATGCTACGGTATAAAATGAGTTCACTGACAACCGCAACATTTATTTATTAGCATAATAAGCGCCACCACAACAATGGTAACCAGAGGAAAAAATAAATATAAAGTAGGGGGGACGACGGAGCAGAGTAGTAGATAGAAGTTGGAAAATTTATGCATAGATTTTTCATGTTTTGTAAAGTATTTTACTTACTTATCATTTTATGCCGCTTGGCTGTGTGTAAATCCTTTCCTTAAGGATTTCTCTCGGGCTTTCGCTAATTATGCACAATAGAAAAGTGCACAAAATCCTGGAAAAACTGTTGCTCGCCAAGATGTTTTTTTTTTTCGCAAAGTCGTTTGTCTGTTTAGAACTGTAAAGGAAGACGCACACACACACACACACAGTTGTATTTATATGATAATTGTGTACAGTCAAACAACACAAAGATGAACTTTGTTACAAGGTGTATGTAAAGTGTTTGTTGCTAGTTTTGTTAGCAGAACCTGTCGCTGTCTACCATAATTGCTTAATGTATATATAAAAACTTCGTTGGAATGAAGTTCCCTAGCAGAGTTTATGGAAGGAGTGAAGTTATGGAAAAATTGTCACGTAACGAATTAAAATGCTGTGACAAATATAGACAGCAAATCATGCTGAGGAGTAAGAAGTATTCATAAGTCGCCTTGAACTTTTTAAAAGTTGCATATATATTTTTTTTTTTTTTGTGGAACATGTTTTTTGTATTAATTGCAATTTTCTAATATTCAGCTGGATATATTTTTAACGGGTGTCAGCGAGCTACTCATAAGAATGCTGAGTTAAAGCCATCATTTATAAATTTGCGATTATTACCTGGCTCTCTCGGTCTATGAACGCACTGATTAAAAAATTTTGCTAGGGATTGTTTCAACCATGAAAAGAAATAAGCGGAAGGAACCTCGTTCCTGACGAAAATCCTTCAACCACACGTACTTTTTTTTGTAATTTGCATAATATAATTCACAATGAATATCTTACCAGAAGACCAAAAAAAAAATGTATCTTAAGCCCAACCCCAGAAACATGTTGCTCTCAAATCTTAGCAAAAAATTCCACAACACTACGAAAAAAATAAGCTTTATATATATAAACCCGAGTATATAAATCTGAGTGACCTATTTACCTATTAATTATGACCAACTAACAAAGAATCTGAATTTCGTTTTATCTTGTCGTCCGTAGTTCAAAACCTATCTGAATAATTTGAAGCCTGAAGGCCTATGTTGCTCTGGCTTTAATTACTTTGTTCCCTAGAACTAATTTATAAGTTACAATAACAAATAATAATAATAATAATAAATCGAATTAAAAAAGAAAAAAATATACATAGAACCTCATGGGTTTTTTTTAATTTAAAACTAGACGAGAAATGTAGTTTAACGAACTTTGTACTAAGTTTAGTTTCATTTCATAATTTTAAGATTACCTGACTTTTGGTTTTTAAATTAAACATTATCCGTAGCATTATGCAATCCCAATGTAATCTTTTATTTACGTCTTATAATCATTCAATAATCGTTGTTATATATCTTTGAAAATTAGAATTATATTTTAGAATTTTTATCACGAGCGCTCGTCTAGAGACAGTGATTAGTTTTATCACTCGCTGCATTTGTTTATTCATATATGTACCTTAACTGTGTGTTAAAAATAAACATAAAAAAAAAAAACAATATCCGTAGCATTTTGACCCAAAAAGTATGCTATGATTTTTTTTAAGTCCTATAACACTTTAGGAGCGTACTCTAGCAGCTGTAGCTATATTTTACAAATATTTTACGAACAAGAGTATATTTAATAATTTTTTAAGGAAAAGTGGTAAAAGGTTTTAGAGGTATTTAAAAAAATATGACATAACATTAAAAATCATAAAAAAAATAATATTTTTTGATTTTTTTCATTAAAATGTAAAAATAGCCCTTATTTTTTAATCTAAACATAAAAATTTTAAATTAAAAAATAAATACATTTTTTTTAAAAAACCCACAAATAATTGAGAATTTTTGTTTTAAACAAAAATGAAGAAATAAATATTATTTATTGATTTTGAAAATGGAAAATCGGCTCTTATGTTTTGAGCTGAAAATATTAAATTTAAAAAATAAAAATTAAATTGAAATTATATTTGAAAATCGCAAAATAATTTTTTTTTATTTTTATAAATTATTTATATTTGTATAATTAAGCCTATTATATAAAAGGGCCTATTTGAAACATATAAGTTAATATTTAAAATTAAAATTTTATTTAATAATCGCAAAATAACTCGATTTTCAATTAATTAAAAAAAATTATTGGTCACTTTTAATTTTATAAGCTAAAAATGAAATTTGAATTTTTTATTTATAGTCATTTTGACTATAATGATTGGAGCTTTGTGTGATTTACACTTCAATAGATTTTCGTCGATGCCTCATGTATTCTTGAAGGAGTTAGAATCTCACAAAACTAAATTTAAATATCTTTTAAATCTTTTTGGCAAGTTTATGCGATCTATTTATTAATTCCTATTCAACGATGTCTTATGTGTCCTTGAAAGATCAATATTTTGGAACCCACAAAATAAAATTTGAATTGAAATATTCGTTCAACCAAGGGGAGTATTGAAATGGTAGGCGTATTTTAGCGATCTACACAATACCATGCCATCGATGCCTAAAATGTCCTTGAAGTATTAATTGAAAGGAACCCACAAATTAAAAATTGAAATTAAATAACTTTTAATATGTCTTGAAATCTGGCTTACTTTCAAATTAAAAACATAAACTTTTTACAAACTTTGAAACCAAAAATCTATGGGAAATTTATTTTATTTTCGTCTGTTTTTTAAATTTCTAATTAAGTCTTTATCAGTGACATAAGCCACTTGTAAGAAAGGCTTTTTGTTGATATGACTGTAATGGAAATCAAGTGCAACATTTGAAACGAAAGCAAAATATAATAAAAAAATGAGGGCTCAGTAGTGTTAGTAGATGAAGACAAGTCTCTGAATTACTTGAAAGCTCTGTCAAGCAGCACTTGCCACACTTTGGACTCTAATGACCTCACAGTGCTGCATTTTGCACAGAACATTAAGTGTGACTGAGCACTGTCATAAATAAAATGATTTTCTTCAATTTGATGCATAGAGTTCTTGAGCATAATTTAATGCTTATATTTTATGCAAAAAAAAATCGATTTTTCTTTAGTTTTAAATTATGTTTGTTCGATATCCTTTAAATCGTAGTTATTCTTTTGTCGCCTTTTCTGTTAATTTGCTTAAAAAAAAAAACTTTTAGATCTGTACTAAAACGACACTTAAAAACTTTTGTGTCTCAGCAACTGTTCTTATAACAAGTTTTTAGTTTAATTAAAAGTTCGTCATGTTGAAGTTTGACTGTGCACATAATCAACATTTAGTGGCAAAAACAGATGCCGCACAATTTGCGTTTTTTGCTGCAGCTGCAAGTGAATGCCTTGCAAAAAAAGAAAATATAGAAACATTCAATCATGTTTTTTTTTAATATATTTTTTCTTTTAAGAAATTTCTCTTTTATACGATTATTTATATGTTTTTTTTTTTTTGGCGCTTTTATTGTTTTTGGCCTGTGACAAGCTGCCACAGCAGAAAAGCAATTTGTTTGTGTGTGTGTGTGAGTGCATTTAACTCCCGTTTACCGTTGCTGAAGCTGTAAAAATCCCCGCGCAACTTTAAGGAGCAACACGGAGAAGACGTCGAGAAAGCGAAATGTCGAAACGCGCGCGATTTTAAGGCGACTTGAAGCAAAGACGGTTAACTGCTTGGAATTTGGAAAATTTCGCTGTCGCAGTTGTTGCTTTTCTTGCTGCGGAATGTTGCTATTGTTGTTATTGTTTTTGTTGTTGTTATTGCTGCTGCTGCTGCTTTTGTAGTTGATTTTGTTGTTGGTTTTGTTATTATTATTGTGCGTTAGCCGTGCAACGAACCAAACGAGACGAAGGCTTTGAACGAACTGTGCGTCTGGCAGCGGCAGCAACTTTTGCAGCTGTTGCTGTAGAAACTGGAATAACGCATGCCAAATGTTAAGTGTTATACACAGTGTTCGCACAGTGTGGCGAAATTTGTGCTAAAGGCAAGCTGGCACAACAGGCGTATGCGCAATATTAAGCGCTGTGTCAGATATGAATTTAGAAGCAAGTTTGAAGCCAAATAAAAATAATCCCTAATTTGGTAATAAGTAAGAGACTTCTATTGGACGCCGTTATTAAAGATCTTAGAAAATATTAGGAATATAAGATCTCATTATTTTTAAAGAAATATCTTAAAATTTTACCAGGTTAGGAATAATTTTGGTTGGAAAAGAAGTATGTTTATACCAAATATTCAAGTATTATATTATTTTTTAAAAATTTAAAACATTTCAAATCCTATTCTATCCTATGTTATGCAAGCAAAAATTCTTCATATCTATAAATGTGACCAAAGTTAAAAAAAAAATCAAATTTAAAAGTGTACGAATAAATTATGGTTCCACTGTATAAGCTAGTGTGCTGCTGCCCAGCTCAGGCTCGCACATTCGTCACAAGCAGAACTGCCGTTCATAGGAACATTAAGTATACGTAACTACGCCACTGTGCGAATTCAAAAAGAGAGCGCTTAAAAATGAGAGAGCTCATTCGTTTTTACGAATATTCACGCAAGTAACAGCGCAACAATTTGTTGAAGAGAGAGCGTCGAGTGAAGTTGCTTTTGTGTTATACGCGAACCGCACAGGACTAGAGCAACAGCAAAAACAACAACAACAAAAACAACAACAAAGGCCAAGTCGCAGTTGTCCAAAGGCAAGAAATAAGACCGGAAGCAAAAAGTCAGACCGATAAGCAGCGAGGCGCACAGCTGCTGCTGCTACTTGGAAGAGAGGTAGCAGCAGGAGCAGAAGGGCAACGAGAAGAAGGAAAAAAAAAACAGCTAACGAATTCCTGGCACTTTTTATTGGCAATTCAAATGGTGCAAAAAGGAAAACAGCAAAGCAGAAAAGCGCAAGCAAAGCCAAAGAGCAGACGGCGCTTAGGCGTCGTCGCCAGCACCTTGTCGCGGCTGACGTCGCAGTCGACGCCGCCATTGCAGCAACAGCAGCAGCAGCGACGGCGGCAGCAGCGCAACAGGAGACGCAACAGCTTTAAGGACAACTAATTTGGTTTTTGCTTGCTATTGCTGGCTCACTCGCACCTGCTGAATCTATCTGGCCAGGCTGGATTTGCAGCAAAGTCGGCATAAAAGACAAAAGGCGCATTAACATAATCATGAACGATGGCAGAGTCAGAAAATTGAGTTTGTTGCTGCTTCTATGTTTTGTTGCCCTTTTTCCATTTCTTTTTTTTTTTTGCTGCTTCCTCCTCATATACACTTTACCGATATGGAGTTAATGGGTATTCCCGATTTGTGCAATATATGTGACAGACAGAAGAAGGTGTGGCTGTCCAGTATTGATTCACATATGGTTTAAGGCATATCCTTCCATCTATGTTAGTCCTTCCATCTGAATCCTTTAATTTCTTTAAGTCTCAAAATTGAGACTTACTTCTACGTTGCCGATTTACGAGCTTTCCGCTAATAGATTTGAATTGGTATAAAAATTCGTCGGTCCTCCTATGGCTGTATAATACATAAGTGAAGTAGCAAAACGCGTAGAAAAATAAATGGGAGCACATTAGCAATAATTTTAAAAATTTACAAACGACCAGGAATTAAGCCATAAATGCGAAAGACTTTGAAACTTACTTTTCTTCATTTATTGAAGTTTTCCGTAGGTATGGAGAAGAACGAAGAGCAACTTACCGTGTACTGCGTTTGAATTCGTAAACGTATAAAATTATTTTGTTAATTAAGAAAAATGGAAAAGTGTGCTTCAAACTTAATTAAATAAACTTTAAAAATCTTAAAAAACCTATAATTGCTGTTTTACCAATATTTTATTAAAATAATAAAAATATATCCGTGTAAATAAACTGTAGTGAAGTTAGACTGTATAAGAATAAAAAACTCCTATGGAACACTGGCGTTTATCATGCAAAAGCCTACTTCCAATGATTAAGTTTAAATTTTCCCGCAACTAATTTTAAAAGACTCTTCGACTAAGTTTTTGAAGCATAGAAAAATGCAAATATTTTAATAATTAAGGCTAAAAATATGCATATGGCACCAATAAAAACAAATTTTCCAATTAAAAACAATTAAATAATAATGACTTTTTTCTTGGAAAATCAAATAAAATGTATTAGTTAATTCTATTGTCTCAAGTAGAGTGTATATCAAAGTCAGTCACACCCAACGACTTTATCGTTTTGCAATTTTTATTGCTTTGTTTTTGTTGTTTTTGCAAAGTCAGTGAACCTTTTGTTGTTGCTGCCTACGCTGAAAACTCATTTGACGCAAAAAGTTACAAGCAACTGTTGCTCGCAATTTTCGCGCCTTAAATGGGGCCAAAGTTGGGCGCCAGATTTGGAGTGGGGCCTCCGCCCACTGCTAGTTGAACTAATTTGTGCAATCACGTAAAACATGGCCCGGTGTCTGGCCAGAACTGACATGTACGTGTAAAAGTTTTTTGTATATATGTGTGTATTAATTCCCGGCCGTAGTCTTGCAAATGTCCCGCAGACAGGCAAACCTGAAACTAGTTAAGGCTGTATGAGTGTGTGTGTGTGTGTGTACGACTTAGTCTTGTGTATATGAAGGCACATCATAAAGACGACAAGCAGCTGGGCGCCGACCGGAAGACGGCCTCCTGACGTCTGTCCTTGCCGTCCTGACAGTCTAAAGTTAATAAATATGCATGAGCAGCAAAGGGTTTCAATTAAATTTACTGAAATTGTGGTTGATGTTCCTCTCAGCACGCGGTGACGTCTTCACCTACAACAGCGCTAACTCTCTCACTTTGGCGCTCTTTCCAGCTCATTCCTGCCTTTAAGGCCGTTAAAGTTCTCTGCTGCCGCACTGTTCCATGGCGGAGGTCAAGAATTTGCATGCAAATATTTTTGGCATTTTAACTGCCGGCATAGTGGCTGTTGAAAAGGGAGGCTCAAGTAGGCGGTTTGGGGGCGTGCTTCAGAATTTATTTGTGTTTTTTTGTTGTTTTTTGCATTTATTATGAGCAGCAGCAAAAATAAATAAAACGGAAAATGCGCAAATTAAGACAAGAGAGCCAGAGCGTCAAAGGCAGTAAGTGTCAAAGTGTCGGATAAATTTAAGAAACTCTCACGACTTTAATACGCAGTAACAGACGAGATGCTTTAAATCGTTACTGAGAAACACAGCTAAATTGGTTCACACACACGCACAAACACACGAAAGCTTAACAACATACACACACACAGACATAACATCTCTCTATGTAGAAAGCCCTACTATAGTTGAGAACTAGTTCCTCATAACTAGTACATAGTAACTAGTACGTTCGAGATTCTTAGAATTACAAGCACTTGTAGTAGTTTCCTACTAGTTCAGTGGGTATTGTGACAAAAAACTTAAGGTGTGGAAAGTGCTGCCATTTTGGTAGCAAAAGGAGATCAGTTTCTTGCGGAATGCCACTATTCACCGCTGCACACCGCTAGCAAACTAGTAAAACACTTATAATAAACTAGTTAAAAATCGTCTTTTAAAATTATGTAGGGTGGGTAGATAAGTTTGAGCATAAAAACCAATTTTTCTTTAAAATATCGAGTGTGCAATCAACTATTAGGAGACTTCAAAAAAATTACGCATACGCAATGTAAGCTTATCGATTAAAAATATGCTTATCCACTTATTTTTTTCCAAAAATTTGGTAATTTAATTTTCTGCAAAAACATTAAATCAGATTTTTCGATTCCTTTTAGACATAATATACATATTTGGGAATATCTACAATAATTATCGCAATTTTTTTTTTTCAACAATATGTTCAGTTCCCATTATTGAATTATGATATTCAAGTTGAAAAAATATTTCATTAGAGTGTTATAAGTTCAACTTTTGTAACCTTTTGTGTGAAAAAACTTAAGATCTGCTATTTGCGAATAATTGCAATTAAAAAAAATATTTTCGACTGAAGGTTGAACTAATATAATTATTATTATATAAATAATATAATAAGGTTGTTATAGGAAAGAGTCCATAAAAATTTTTTTAAAAGTATATGGCACTTTTAAAAAAAATCAACACTTTTCCGCTGGTGTTCCGTCATTGTCATCAGATTTGGCTTATCGAAATGCATACCTTTTATAAAAAAATCACTGGTAATAGTTTTTTTCTATTCGTCGTCGTTTTCTAATTTCATTTTGGCGGGGGCAACAAAAATTCCAAAAAAAATTGAGATAATTTAAAGTTGTGAATGTCATCAGTTCCGAAATCCTTGAACCGTGACTAGTTTAAAAATTACAATAAATAAAAAATTAAAAATAAAATATTTTCTTCGCGTATATTGCCAAAAACCTTAAAAAATCGTGTAAAATCATTTTTTTAGGGTTAATTATTTTTATCACTTGGGGTTTTTTGGCAGTTTCATTTATATTTAACAGAGGAATCCTTCACACGTCTTAAAAATGGTGTGTCTACATTTCCACGTATGTATAAAATTTATTACCAGGGATATTTAGAAAAAGCTTTACAAAAAAACTACGCTGTGTGTAGGGTTCATAAAAAAATTCCATGATAATGCATAATTTTTTCCTATGCAACAACTTATCTTTTTGCACCAATCCGCAACTACTGCTAATGCTCTATGAATTTTTTTCTATACAACAACTGATCTTTTTTGCACCAGTTCGCAACTACTAACATTCTAAGCAGTTAAATCAGTTACTAGTACACAAAACTTCAGCAGGATACATACCAAACAACACAATATCAGACGCTGCTTGTGGAATACGCAGGAAGGGGCTCACAGGCAGCACATACAACGAAAACATGAAACGTGCCTTGGCTGCTAAGGACATTCATTACGCAATACTGCCACGCCTCCCATTGAATTATTTGAGTTTTATTCCTTTACTTATTTCTCGGCATTTGCGACTTGAGACTTAAGCGAAGCACACAAAGCAGTGTAGCATGCCCCAAGGCGCTATAACAGCATGAATCTTGACTCTCGCTGTGACTACGCCACTGTCTTAGCTCATTGTTGTCGTTTTAATACCCTGTATCCGTAGGGTCAGGAATGCCGTAGATTCGTGCAATATATGCGACAGACGGTAGGAGGTGTGGCAGATCATAAGCTAGGTTATAACTAAATGGTTAGCATAGCCTCGGGTAGCGATTAAACCATATCTACCAATCTGTGCGTTTCTTAGAATATCTAATTTTATATAGACAATAAGACACCAAATTGTTCCAAAGCAAGCGCATTAATCATGCGTACGTAAAGATGACTGATACATATTGATATCTTGCGTCGTTTACCCGAAGAAGAACTTTGCGGTTTCTAGTTTTGCTGGTTAAGATTTTGAAAAGGATTATTATTATATTAAAGTAATAAATATAGGGTGGGCCATCTGCTGGTTTGCTTGTTAATTGCATTTTATTCGTATATTTTCAATGAAAATTGGACAAAAGTAAATAACAATTGCATGATTGAGACTGCTCATTTATGTATGACAAATAATATCGCCCAAATGGCCGCCATAGTTTCGACTTTCGATGAATTTTTTTGACTTAAACTCATGTTGGTGTTCTCCATTGAAGGAGTAAGCGACGCTGATAATGGTCCGTAGTTTTCAATTAATTAGACGCAAAAATTCCTAGCAAGGTTTAATTCTTGCGAGCGATGGCGCGTCGATGTTCCCGATTTTCTTCACAGAACGACCATTTTCATAGTACGCCTCTACAACTTGGACACGTTGTTCGGTTGTTAAACAATCCGTGACTAACATTGAGTAGTTTTGAACTTGACATATGTCGAAGACCCGTCCACTTTGGACGGGTATGTTCCGAGTTATGATTGTTTAACAACCAAACCAACAGATGGCCCACCCTATATGATGTACTTTATAGTACATAAAAGGTGTACATTATTATCGATTAAGGAATAGT
The DNA here is from genome assembly GCA_949987675.1 of Chymomyza fuscimana. Taxonomy (NCBI): domain Eukaryota; kingdom Metazoa; phylum Arthropoda; class Insecta; order Diptera; family Drosophilidae; genus Chymomyza; species Chymomyza fuscimana. Next base: position 119,664,332 of record OX465088.1, on the reverse strand, counting down.
TTGTGCAGTGGTTTATTTCGATACACTTTAAACAAACAAAAAATATTCCTGTATAATCTAATAGAAACCCTCTATTATTTGTGTCCAAACCGATTCTATGCAGCAGATTAGCAAATTTCAATGTTAAAATTTATATTTTCGGGATAATATGATATTTATACCTATTATTCTATAAAGAGTCTAGTTCGATTAACATGTAAAAAAATCACTGGTTTAACCCATTTTTATGTCGTTTGCAAATTAAGAGTCCTTTTACATTATCTGTGGTAAGTTATATGTATGTGCTTACGTTGAGAAGTTTGAGACAAAATATGACAAAACTAATTTTGGTGGGTATAAGTGTATGATCGATACAAAAAAAATCATTATGGTTTTGTTTATTAGGGCCACATGAGACCACTTACCAAATTTCGGGACTCTCTGAAAAGACGATAAGTTCTCACAGCGCGTCCGCTTTCGGGACCTTGCTTTCCGGAATTCCCTTTAGAGATGATATCACGGCCCCTTGGACGTATTCTTTACCGCTTTCCCTTGAGGTCCCGCTTGAATCGAGCAAAGAAGAAGAAGTCCGGCGGTATCAGATCAGCAATGAAGGGCAAAATTCATATTTTGTTGACCACTCAGGACTCTTGGTTGAGACTTGGAGCAAACCTCTCCCATATCCAAATATTCGATAATAATAATCATGACCGCGAAAAAGACTAATCGATTGTATAAAAGATGACATTAGAACAATCGGTATAAGAAATTGGAAGGACCTTGCACAAGATCGAGTCGAATGGAAGAAGATTGTGGAGAAAGCCAAAACCCAACCCGGATTGTAGAGCTAAACGATGATGATGATGATGTGACGAAGCTTCTAAGCTCCGCCGCAATTAATTAATTATAATTGATATTAGATGTAAGGTTTTCCCATATTATTTAGATATAAGTTGAATTTATGGATTTTGGGTTTATAGTGATAAGTTTGGTATTTGGTATTAGATTAAGTGTTGTAAAATAAGAAAGGGACAAAACATCGATAAGTAAAAAAAGATCGTAGCATCGCCACGTCGGACTGCCAACCCAGGCTGCCGATGGCCGGCTATCGCCGATAGCGATAGACGGGTATCGGCAGGCTGTGGTATGAGCCGGCGTGGGCGATTAAAAGATAGAACACGGGGAGTTGGTTTTCGGACGAGGTAGCGAACGGACGCATAACGCAAACAGACATAAAGAACAGCAACGTGAGTGTGAGGAAAAAGAAGGTTAAGGTGAGAAAAATAGAAACAGAGGTTAGGAAATACAGTTGCTGGGAGTAACTATAAAAATAAGAGAACAAAACTAAAATAAAGGAGTGAAGTATTATAACGTTGACCGAAACAGCAAGTGTTCTTATTTAATTCAATATTTAGTGTCGCGCGTGAGACGCGCGATATCAACAGAGTGTCGCGGTGTGTGTGAGTATATTAGTGTGTTTCGCTATTCTCCTTTTTCCCGCCATGCACATATAAGCAACCGAGTGGGCCTCGCCTCTCTGGTATTATATATGTACATGCGCTGGCCCTGTTGTAGGTACGCGTGAGCCTCGCCCGCCACCACAACGCCCCCTCCGACCATTCTCCGTTCGCACACAAACGCAGTCCTAAAGAGCCTCGCTCAAGTGGTACAGTTTGCGACGGACTCTCTGTAGGCAAGCGTGGGCCACGCCCACAACCCCCTCGTGTGTGGATACGGCCGCGAGAGCCTCGCTCAGCGACGTAGTCCACAACGATCTCGCTGTCGGTAAACGCTCTGAGAGTGCGCCAGCCACAGCAACAGCGCGACACACACGCAAACTAAATTTTCAGGGTGTATGGGAAGCGATCGTGGTATGTATGTATGTATGTAGGTACGGCGAGGACAGTTTCTAGGCCCCCTACGCTGCCCAGTGTCTCAGCAAATTTACAAATTAGTTGTAAGTTGGCCCTGGTTCAGACTGAGTTATACCCCAGCACCAGAACTTCCTTACAAATGGCGCCCGAGCAGGGACTCTGAGGCATAGCTAGGTATATATTAACATCTTTTATAACATATATAGCGGATTAAAGCCCCGTTAGGGTATATAGAGTCCAGCCGCATACATACATATAAAGAAATAGGTACAGCAGCAGCTTGGTTTCAAGAAAAAAAAGGGTATAGAAAATTCGTCGAAACAAGTAAAACTGAGCAGCAGCAAGTTATTTGGCGCGTGCAAAATTACAACAAAGTTAGGCCGTAAACGAACATAGAGACGAACCAGAAGAGAAAAAAAAAGTAAAACGGTTTAAGAACGGCGCGTCGCGGTAACCGCATGTAAAGTACAGTCGAGTTCGAAAACGTGCATGTGTGTGCATATATGCAACGGCGTGGTTTTGTGCCTTTGCTTTGCGCACATAACGGGCTGCGCGTAACGGATCGCGAGTAACGGCTGTAGACAAAAGTACAGTGGGCCAGCGACACGAAACAAAACTAAAAAGTGACAGTGGGCGAAAGCCACGTGTTAACAAAAAAATAAATTGAAAGATGAAGAAAGTTAAACAGCTATGAAGTGGCATGAAAGTGTAACAAAAGTAAAGCTAAGTGAAGTCAAGTGGTAATTAAAAAGCATAAATTAAATTAAACAAGAGCAAATAAAGCTAATAGAACGAAATGAAAAATTGATTTCAAGTGGAAAAAAAAAATGGATAACGGTTTTGATTAAAATAACCAAGGAAGAAAAACAGTGGGGAAGCCAAAAGAGTGAACGGGGGCGAAGTGGAAAAGAAAATTGAAACGTCGAACATAAAAGGTTACAGTGGGCTAAAGCTACGTGTTGTCGAAAAGAAAAGTGACAGTGGTTGAAAATAAAATAAAATAAAATAATAAAATAAAAAAAAAAATAAATAAAATAAAACTAAATAAGATAAAATAAAATAAAACTAAATAAGACGAAATAAAACTAAAAACTAAATAAGACAAAATAAAATATAAGAAAACAAATTAAATTTAAAGGCATAACGTGGGAAAAAAAAAAAAAAAAAAAAAAATCATCTAAATTAAAATAAAGCAAATCGAAATTTTAGTGGAAAAAAAAAACTGAGTTAATTAAAATAAAATAAAAATTGAACCGATAAAACTAAAGCATTTAAATTAATAAAGCAAGTCGAAGTTAAAGGCGAATTAAATAAAGGCTCATACGAAGGGAAAAATTTAAAATCAACAATAAATACAATGGAGGCTAAAACAGAAGACAGCACAGTAAGCACAGTAAGCACAGTTGACGACACGCAGGTACCCCAGAACAAAACAGAGGATACGGGTGAGTCCAAATGGGTGGGAAAAGAAAAAAACCCAGGCGTCAGTGTACGCTGGATAGCATATCGACGAAAAGAGGAGCTGACCAACATCCTCGCAGAGCTGGGCTTGCCCACCGACGGCAAAGTGGAAGAATTGAGAAGGGCGCTGGCAACGTCCGTCTCAAAAGGCGAGCACTCATCAGAGATTTGGACTAGGTTGGCGGAGCATGAGACCCGCTATGCCAAGCTGGCAGAGCAAGGGCGCACGGGCGTATCGCCCTGCAGAGGCGCGAGCCCCGCACCACCGTCCCCTCAACCAGTAAGCAGCGTACCTTTGCCCCAACCCTCGTTACCAGTTTCCCTCAACGTACCCACCCATCGTACCAGTCGTCTCGAAGCTGACCAAGCCGATCAACGACCAATTCAACAAAGCTTTCCTTATCGCGAATATCGACCCGAGTTGGACTCGGATGCTCACTGGTCAGTCCCAGCGCGCGACTTACCGCCCCCGCCGGCAACTAGACACAACGTAATTGTACCGGATCAGGTTCGAAAATGGGGCGTACACTTTGACGGCCGCACAGACGCGCTCGCCCTCATCGAAGAGTTGGAGGATAAAGCAGCAGCGTACCGTATCAATATCAACGACCTACCCGCAGCCATGATAGAGGTATTTACAGGCGAAGCGGCGCAATGGTTCCGCATGAGCCAGCTACGCGATGCGTCGTGGGCTGAGTTCCGGCGTGTATTTTTAGAGTTTTTTCTACCCCCGCACTACCTGGAGCGCTTGGAGGACAAGATACGAGCACGCCATCAACAAGATCGAGAGAGTTTTAAGACGTACTCTATCGCCATCGGAACGATGATGTACCGCGCGGGATACACGGAGAGTCAGCGGCTTTATAGGATTTACGAAAACGCCGCACCAGACTACAGACTGCATATTCGCCGCCATGAATTTGTGGACATTGCGCAACTCACCCAACTGGCGTGCGAGTATGAGGTGGTCAGGGAGCAGCATCGCGTGTGGGCAAGCAGCAGTAGGCGCCCACGGGAGCCAACAATGACACCACCGGCGAGATCCACGGGCATGGTAACGCCCGTAGGCAATCCGCACAACCCCTTCAGGAGCACCCCGCGACAAGTGACAGGATCTGGATATGAGAACGCACCATCGCGCGCCAGGCCGCCCGAGGTAGAGGCGACGAACAGGATGATCAGCCAGGCGAGCCGGCAACCATACGACAGCAGAGACGCGTGCTTCAGATGCGCGCAGCCCGGACACATGGCCCGAGAATGCCCCAATGCCTTGGTGGTGTTCTGTCGGGTATGTGGACGACGAGGACGCAGGACTCAGGAGTGTTGCCAGCGCGCAGCCCAGGGAAACGGCCCGCCGCCCTACCAAACCCGGGGACAGGTAGCGGCGCAGACACCAGCAACCCGGAATTAAACGACATACTGAAGATGGATCGTCGCGACGGTGCAGATTGGTTCGCGCTTGCAGACCGCGACGATCGACTCTGGAGCCTCACGAAGCTTCGTGAGTGAGGAGACGGCCGAAGCCTTGACAAGAGAAGGCGAATTGCTAAAAGTAAAGACGCATATTCGGTTGGCAGACGGAACGAGAGTGGAGGTGAACAAGGTGTTGAGGCTGAGAGTTGGATTGGCAGACGCGCTAGTCATCATGCCAATGCTCGTCATGCCCGCAATGTTAGACCCCCTACTCCTAGGTATGGATTTTTTGTGTGCAGTCGGTACTAGGATACGGTGCGCAGGAGCAGAGCTGAAGCTAAGGCCCGCTGCGTTACCAGATGAAGACCCACGACTGCGACCAACGGTGCTGAGGTTAGGGCCCGTGACGTCACAGGGTGAGTCGCTAGGCGAGCCAGCACAAGCGAGGAACAGGATGGAGGCAGAGAAGCCAAAGGCTGAGCAGTTAAGCAGCACGGTAGAAAAACGAGAAGCTCTGAGGTCTGGGACACAGAGCAAAACAACAGGAGGGGCGGCAATGGCCGCCAACATGAATGTAGGCACCGCGTCAAAGGGAGACCGGAGCCAGCGCAAGACAGCGCAGAAGTCGGAGAATTGTAGTATAAAGGTAACGCCGTCGACGAAAGATGAAGGCGAGGCCTCATCATCTAGGTCAACGGTGGCTAAGGGTTCGAGAGGTGCGAAGATTATGGCCGCATCCGAAGCCCAAGGCAGCAATCGGGAGGCGATCACGTCGACTGGTCTGGAGGCGGCGAGGGAAATAGGCGAGGCCATATCCCCGACGCCAGACGCAGCGATGACGTCGACCACCATTCTAGAGTATACAACGGTTACAGCGCAGGCAGCGAGAGAGGTAGATGAGGATGAGGATTCTCCATGGCCCACCGATCTAAAACCGGATTTAAAAGAATTTCTGCGGCAAGAGTTGGCGCCGTTTGAAAGTATGCGAGGCTTAACAAACATAGCCGAACACAGAATCGTTTTGAAGGATGACAGACCTATGAAGCAGAGGTACTACCCCAAAAACCCTGCGAAACAAGCTGCCATTAACGCGCAAGTGGATGAACTGCTGAAGTCGAACGCCATTGAGCCGTCTCACAGTCCACATAGCGCCTCGATCGTAATGGTACCTAAAAAGGACAAAAGTGAGCGGATGTGCATTGACTACAGGGTGTTAAATGCGAACTCGGTTCCCGACGCTTATCCAGTTCCCAGGATTAATCATATACTCGAGCAGCTGCGCAATGCTCGGTATATATCAACATTGGATCTCAAGAACGGGTATTGGCAAATCCCGATGGCGGCCGACAGTAAAGAGTGCACTGCTTTTACAGTGCCCGGGCGTGGCCTATTCCATTGGCGAGTGATGCCATTTGGATTACACTCGGCCAGCGCTACTTTTCAACGAGCTTTGGATTCTGTGATTGGGCCTGACATGGAACCGTACGCATTCGCCTATCTGGATGACATAATCGTCGTAGGTGCCACTGAGGAGCAACACGTAGCGAACCTGCGAGAAGTACTACATCGGCTTCGTAAGGCTAATTTGAAGATTAATCGGAAGAAATGCTCATTCTTTCGAAAAGAATTGGTCTACCTTGGTCACGTGGTGACCGGGGAGGGTATCCGTACTGATCCGGCGAAGATAGAGGCAATCCAGAACTTGAAGGCGCCCACCAATTTGAAGGAGCTGCGGCAATGTATCGGCATGGCATCATGGTATCGACGTTTCGTACCCAATTTCGCCTCGATGATACAACCAATGGCCTCGCTTTTAAAGAAAGGGAAAAAATGGACGTGGGATGAGGAGCAGCAGGCGGCGTTGGACAACCTAAAGGAGAGCTTGACCACGGCCCCAGTGCTTGCTTGCCCGGACTTCAGTCTCAAGTTTAAGCTACAGACAGACGCCTGCGACTACGGGCTGGGAGCCGTATTGACACAAGAGGGCGACGAAAAAGAAAGGGTCATCGCATATGCTAGCCGACGACTGACGAAAGCTGAAGAAAACTACACGGCGACGGAAAAGGAATGCCTGGCTATCGTGTGGGCGATCAGGAAGATGCGATGTTATTTGGAGGGGTATCGGTTCGAGGTAATCACCGATCATCTGGCCCTCAAATGGTTGAACTCTATTGAGAGCCCATCTGGGCGCGTCGCGCGCTGGGCGCTAGAGTTGCAACAGTTCCAGTTCGACGTGCAGTACCGTCGAGGTAAGTTAAACGTAGTAGCCGACGCACTCTCCAGACAGCCCCTCGAGAGATTGCAACAAATTACCGAGGAGGATAGCAGGTGTAAATGGATCACCAGTATGACCGCCAAGATGACCGAGGAACCGGAAAAATACTCAGATTATACGTTTGAAAATGGCCAACTGTACCGAAACTTGGGTTATAGAGCTGACGACGAGGATCACGTCCCGTGGAAACTGTGCGTTCCTACTGCGCAACGAGGTCGAGTACTACAGGAGTGCCATGACGCCCCTACCGCTGGGCACCTTGGAGTGCGGAAGACGATTGCCCGACTCACACAGTGTTATTATTGGCCCGGCATGTTCCGTGACGCAAGCCGCCACGTGAGGTGTTGCGAGGTTTGCCAGAAACACAAGTGCGAGCAGGCGAAGTTGGCCGGCAAGATGCTGACAAGGCAGGTCAGCGAGCCATTTGCGATTTTGTGCGCAGATTTTGTGGGACCTCTGCCCCGGTCCAAACATGGAAACACGATGCTGCTGGTGTTCCACGATATATTCACAAAATGGGTAGAACTAGTGCCCCTGCGTAGGGCAACGACAGCAACATTGCAGAAAGCGTTCAGGGAACGCATATTAGCACGCTTTGGAGTGCCCAAACAGTTCGTCTGCGATAACGGAGCGCAATTCAGCAGCCGAGCCTTCAAAACATTTATAAAAGATTTGGGCATAGAATTGCAGTACACGGCACCCTACTGCCCTCAGGAAAACCCAACTGAGAGGACCAACCGCACTGTGAAGACGATGATAGCGCAATTTATCGACGGCCAGCAGAACTCGTGGGACGAGTTATTACCAGAAATCTCGTTGGCAGTTAATTCAAGTATAGCTGACTCTACAGGTTTCTCTCCGGCTTATTTGGTGCAAGGTCGAGAACCACGTTTACCGGCCGCACTTTATGAAGAGGTTACGCCAGGGTCGTCCAGCTTACCGCAGGCACCGACCGCGAAGGCACAGAGGCTCAGGGAGTTATTCGAGATCGTACGCAACAATTTACAGCGGGCATCCAACGACCAGAGGCGGTACTACAATTTGCGCAGAAGAGAATGGCGGCCAACCTTAGGTTCCTTGGTGCTTTTGCGCCAACACTGGTTGTCACGAGCAGCAGACGGTTTCGCAGCAAAGCTGGCCCCGAAGTACGATGGGCCGTATCGAGTGGTAAAATTCGTATCCTCTAACATCGTGCGATTACAGAGGCCAGGCGAAAGGAAGCGCAGAGTGGCAAATATTTCACAGTTGAAAGCATTCCACTCCGATGACCAACACGACGACGAAGACGAAGTCACCGGCGAGGTAGAGAGGCAGCCCGTCGGCGCAACAAATTAATAAACTTTGTTAGTCTTAAGAAAAAGCATTGTAAAACATAAATTTAAGGGGAACCCCACAACTGTATTAGGCAGGAGTACCATTTAAGAAGTAATCTTTAAGCTGTTATATCATTATAGATGGACGACGACATCGTAATCGTAAGTGACGCGGACACCTCCGGGGAAGGTGAGCAACCCCATGTTGCAAACGAGCCTGTCGACGGAGACATGAGCGAAGAAGACTCGGTCCCTAGTAACACACAGAGTCCAAAGAGTAGCATGTCTGGAGGGAGGAGCCTGAGTGGCGGCACTACGCCTCTGTATGAGGACGACAGGTCGGAACCTACAGCTAGCCCACGCCTGGAAGAATACGAGAGTGGCAACACCGAGGACAGCCCCCCTCGCTCTGAAGCCGAACATATAAGCCTCAGTAGCGACGAGGAGGATCGTAACGCCCCGCCACCGCGACGTCACCCAGGACAGTGACGAACGAACAACACCACGACACCATAGACGGCTACGTCTACATGACTCGTGTGCAGACGGAGGTCGTAGTCGTCGAGGCGACGGGCGTTTGGGGTGAGAGGCCCTATGTGGAAGAACCGCCGTCTCCACCCCCGTTGCCAGCGATTATGTTCTCGCCTGAGAGATGCGAGACGGTGATCATATCCGAGGCGACCGATGAAGAGCCGCCGGCGAGCGAGTCGACGCCCACAGGAATTGGCTCGGTGATCCTGCCCGACGTTTCGGATGGCCAACAATCCGGCAGCGGGCGGCAGGGGATCGTTCCAACGGTCGATAATGGGGGAGAGTGCCATGGCATCGCTCAGACCCATGCGTTCATCGAACGCTGGTCAGCACGCCTTGAATCAGATTTGGCCAGGTGCGGCATACGCGCGACGGCACCGGTGACTACAGCATACGCCGACGCCAGACCCGACGGGATGCCGGTGGGATGGACGGTCCGCACACCCGAGGGTATTTTATCGAGGGCGACCGTCCAGGCCATCCAGGTACGCCTTTCACGAGCCCGGCCGGATAGAGGCCGCAGGCGGGTGACGGTGAGATCCGGAGGGCGACAATACCGCGTTACCCAAAGGCACAACGGCACGGTATGTGTCGTCCCTATCGAAGAAAGGGGGGAGTGTGACGAAGCTTCTAAGCTCCGCCGCAATTAATTAATTATAATTGATATTAGATGTAAGGTTTTCCCATATTATTTAGATATAAGTTGAATTTATGGATTTTGGGTTTATAGTGATAAGTTTGGTATTTGGTATTAGATTAAGTGTTGTAAAATAAGAAAGGGACAAAACGTCGATAAGTAAAAAAAGATCGTAGCATCGCCACGTCGGACTGCCAACCCAGGCTGCCGATGGCCGGCTATCGCCGATAGCGATAGACGGGTATCGGCAGGCTGTGGTATGAGCCGGCGTGGGCGATTAAAAGATAGAACACGGGGAGTTGGTTTTCGGACGAGGTAGCGAACGGACGCATAACGCAAACAGACATAAAGAACAGCAACGTGAGTGTGAGGAAAAAGAAGGTTAAGGTGAGAAAAATAGAAACAGAGGTTAGGAAATACAGTTGCTGGGAGTAACTATAAAAATAAGAGAACAAAACTGAAATAAAGGAGTGAAGTATTATAACGTTGACCGAAACAGCAAGTGTTCTTATTTAATTCAATATTTAGTGTCGCGCGTGAGACGCGCGATATCAACAGAGTGTCGCGGTGTGTGTGAGTATATTAGTGTGTTTCGCTATTCTCCTTTTTCCCGCCATGCACATATAAGCAACCGAGTGGGCCTCGCCTCTCTGGTATTATATATGTACATGCGCTGGCCCTGTTGTAGGTACGCGTGAGCCTCGCCCGCCACCACAACGCCCCCTCCGACCATTCTCCGTTCGCACACAAACGCAGTCCTAAAGAGCCTCGCTCAAGTGGTACAGTTTGCGACGGACTCTCTGTAGGCAAGCGTGGGCCACGCCCACAACCCCCTCGTGTGTGGATACGGCCGCGAGAGCCTCGCTCAGCGACGTAGTCCACAACGATCTCGCTGTCGGTAAACGCTCTGAGAGTGCGCCAGCCACAGCAACAGCGCGACACACACGCAAACTAAATTTTCAGGGTGTATGGGAAGCGATCGTGGTATGTATGTATGTATGTAGGTACGGCGAGGACAGTTTCTAGGCCCCCTACGCTGCCCAGTGTCTCAGCAAATTTACAAATTAGTTGTAAGTTGGCCCTGGTTCAGACTGAGTTATACCCCAGCACCAGAACTTCCTTACAATGAATAATTTTGTGCGCTAAAGTACGAAATCCTTAACTCATCAACTATCAGACGAAAGTTTATGCTCAGGTATGTATAGGAACACCTTCACTTTCAGCATATTTTCATGGGCGACTGGTGCACTGGTCGTCTTCAACGAGTTCTCACCCCTCCCGAAAAAGCTCTCAAACACTTTTGAGCGGCTCATGGCAGTTTACCCGTAGGCGCAGAACTGTTTGGCGTAGCATTGCTCGAGCTGCCACCCAAGGCAACACTTCTTAACAGAGGTTCACGGAAATCGATGTACTTGCTCGCAGGCAACTTCTTTTTGGAAGGCTCCCCATTAACATGCCCAGGTGGTCCGACCGTTTTAAACCGCTTCGTTCGCGCAGCAGAAATTCAGCCCTAACGTTTTTTGATCCGACTCTGTATATATAATAGTCGATTTTTTAATGCAGTTTACAGGCAAGAGGGGATAAAATTCTTACATCTTTGACTGAAACTTTTGCTTGATCGGATTGATCCAATTTGTTTCATTTTTAACACAGAGATGCTTATTACCAGCCAGATTTCAGATCTTGTTATTAAGCAAGAAAAAAGCTGCGCATCTGTTAAAAAATTCTTGGCGCTTTATTTCTTGTGGTCGCACGGACGAGCAAAAAAAAATGTATCTGTTTTAGATTTCCGCATAACCTCCAAACAACAATTCAGTTTATTTCGTTAAAACAAAAGGTGGACCCAACTAACTTAGAACGTAATCCAACACCGAACTCTAACTCTTCTTAAAATATGCCTCTTTTAACCATTTTCAGGGTATTTGCAGACTAACCCCATGATGAGCATCACCTCAACAGACCTACCATGTTATGTTGCTTCTGTTCCTTTTGTTGTTAAGTGAAGCTGCTGAAGCATGGGCAATGGAATTATTATGTTGCAACATGAACACCTGTTGCATATGAATAGCTTTAAGTGCATTTAAGTACTTCGAAGGTCTTCCGTGCTGTTCAAAATGCGATGCATAATTATCCACTTTATAGCAACTTTTGGAACAGATTTGGCAATTATTTAATAATTATTATTTACTTAGTTATATGTATAGTGCCCCTAGTATAGTGGGCTAAAAGGGTGGTGAAGCGGAACATACATGCCGTTTCCAGTAAGCGTCCATAGCCTCTCCCACTCAAACTTCTACTCTCACCAGTTAATCCTAGTTACCTTTTGAAAGACTTGGTAACCAACCCAAGTGGATCGATAGGTAGGAGACAAACGAAATATAGAAAACCGTTGTGGATATCTTCAGGGATTAACGATGACGGAGGAACAAAGGCATTGAGCTCAGTAAACGGCGGCGCCTACGACTCCAGTAAGTCGGAGGCACATACTCTAGCGAATATACCCAAAAAACGGAAACTCCGAAAACTACTAAGAGCATCGTCTTCACTTTATATATTCCGCATATGTATTGTAATTATACCAAGGAACTAATAATATACCCCTAATATACAGATTTTCTTTTATGAAAAATATATAGATATATGTAGTTACTGTGTTGAACAAAAGTTTTTCATATGAGAAGTTTTACAAAGTGCAGTTTTAATTTATTATAAAATTTTGAGTTGTAATTTATTAATTTTTAAGGAAAATTGGGAGCGAAACAACAATAAAAAGACGCATTTTGTCACATTAAATCAGCTTACAGATATTTAATATGCAAATCCAAATTTAACTAGTAATGTGGCGCCATCAAACGGTCAGCAGCCACAACATTTATGACAAAAGCTAACTGCTACATAAGCAAAACAGTTATTCACCACGAGTTAATGCCAAGCTCTGGTCTATGAAGGCTTACGGTAGGTGGCGCCACTACAATTTTAGTACAGAAGTTTTTGTGGCCCAATTTTAAATAATAAGTGAATGCTGAAATTTTCAAAAGTGGTCGAGACTTTCGCACCACACAGCGCAAAATAAAATATTGAAGATGAGGTTGAACCTCCCTTACTATTATACAACAAAATATTTACATATAAAAGCTAATATTGACATGATGGATGAACTTATATCGCAAGCAACAAGGAAATTTAATTTAAAAATCAATGAAATTCATGATTACCATATATAACTAGTTTTCTGTAAAATTATTAAAACAAATGTTTTTTTTTTTTCTTTTGACCAAGGTTTTTGAGTTTGCTTTCCTTTGGCTACACAACGCCAACACACTTACAATTTTAATTCATAACTTTTAAAAAATTTTCTGTTGCAGCTGAAAAGACTAGCTTTAAGCAAAACTATTAATATAATATTATAAAAATAAAACAAATTGTTAAACTTTAATAATTATTATTTACTTAGATATTTATAGCTTATACCCCTAATACATATTCATATTTTCTTTATATATGAACCATATACTTTCAGTGTTGAGCGAAACCTTTTCAAATTAAAAGTTTTACAAATTGCCGTTTTAATTTATTATAAAATTTTGAGTTGTAATTCGTTTATTAATAAGGAATTTAATATGCGTCTAAATTTAACTAGTAATGTGGCGCCATCAAACGGTCAGTAGCCACAACGTTTATGACAAAGCTAACTGCTACATAAGCAAAACACTTATTCACCACGAGTTAATGCCAAAGTCTATGACGGCTTACGGTAGTTGGCGCCACTAAAATTTTAGTACAGAATATTTTGTGGCCCAATTTTAAATAATAAGTGAATGCTGAAATTTTCAAAAGTGTTCGAGACTTTCGGACTTTAACATTCCCTCAATTATACACTGCACCACACTGTACTTAATACTTTATAAATTATTTTGGGCATATAATCCCCATGTCGATAAAACTTCTTCAGATCATAGCAATTTGAACTGTTAGGTAAAAACGATTAAAATTTTTCAATTCCATAGTCCCTTCGTTGATTAACAATAAAAACCCTTTGTCAAAACTTTGTTGAATGAAGTATCAAGTACTTTGCCACACAGATGGATAGTCGATTATATTTACTTATTTCTTTTGATAATAATAGGAATGTTTTGAGAAATGCTGCACTGCCCCTAACGTTCTATTACTAGCCCTAGTGCTTAACCTAATTATTTAGAATGATACTTTGCGAATCTACGGCCATGAGGTGTCCTTATATTGGCAGTAAGAAACAGGTCGGCTGAAAAGTTCGTATCGTTTCTATCGGAATCCTTAACATAGTTAGTTAAATATATAAATTTGACAGCTGTCGGGCTATTAGTTTTTGAGATATAGCATTTTGAGTAAAACAACTTTTGGTAATTTGGAAGAAATGGATAAAAAGAAATTTCGTGTTCTTAAAAAAAGACAATGTTTTGATGAACAAAAATGCTTCTGATACCAAAAAGTGGCTTGATGAGTGTTGTCTGGACTCTACGCCAGGGGAGAAAACAATTTGTAATTGGTTTTCTAAATTCCGTACAGGCCATATGAGCACCGAGGACAATGAACGCAGTGGCCCTCCAAAAATGGCTGTTACTGATGGAAACATCAAAAAATCCACAAAATGATTCCAGATGACCGTAAAGTTAAGTTGATCGAGATAGCTGACACTCAAAAGATATCAAAAGAACGTGTTGGACATATAGATCATGAATATTTGGGTACACCGTGTCCTTGAACTTGAATTCTCCAGATCTGACCCCCAGCGACTTTTTGCTGTCCTCAGGACTCAAGAGAATGCTCGCTGGAAAGAAATTTAGCGCCACTGAAGAGGTAATCGCCGAGACTGAGGCCTATTTTGAGGCAAACGGCAAATCGTACTACAAAAATGGTATCGAAAAGTTAGAAGGTCGCTTTAATCAGTATTTCGCTCTCGATTGCAACTATATTGAAAAATCAAATCGAATTTTGCCAAAAAAATATGATTTTCTTTAAAACGATACGAACTTTTCAGCCGACCTGCTATGAGTATGTGTTGAAAAGATTACTTCTCAATGTCATAAATCCAAAGGGTTTTAGAATCTGTGATGCGCTTTTTACTCAGGCGATTCATGAGCCTCAGTCAGTATCCTTTTCGCGCAGGTAGCCAATTTAAATTTTGAACACCTGGAAATATTTTATCTACAGTTTATACAAAAAAAAAAAAAATAGGAAATTCTCCTCTTTTTGAAACATATAAAGAGATGAAAATATAAATATAAGATCTCTCCCAAAGTGAAAAGGATTTTTGCAATATGGACATTGTGGATCTTGACATCTATACCGTGCGGGAGGTACCTTCTATATCGTCTTTCAGTAAAAATTTCAAGACAGAGTTGTGGCAACTTAATAGTCTATTTGTGTCATCGATACAAAAATTAGATAAATAGATGGCGAGACCCAAATTGTTCCTATTAGAAAAGTCCTTTTTACTTTGGAACAGATCTTTCAGATTAAGGCCCAAATGCAGTTCGAAAAATTTCGCACGGAATGACAAAAAAAAATGGGATATCCCAAATGGGATTTTTTTTTATATGAAGTTTTGTCGTTCCATGCGAAATTTTTCGAACTGCGTTTGGGCCTTTAGCAGCAAAGAAATGTTTAGTTTCTGTTCGACTTTATACGCCAAGAAAAGACACCGAATAAAGGCGTGGCTGCTCAATCTGTATACCGGTCCTGCCTTGAGATGCACTACTGAATGTGAATGGTACCTAAGGAACTTCACCTTGCATCACCACGACACCAGAAAAAAGTGGCGAGAGATCTCGTTAAAGCCCAATCCTCAATTCATTAAGGAATGAAGGTTAAAAAGAAGTTGAACTGGAGAGACCATTGCGCTTGCCCCTCGCGGACGACGAGACCTAAGACTGGAGGCTGTCTATTTTCTTGGTAAAGGTCTATACGCAGCATGAAATATTTCACACGGAATCGCAAAACGTCATATAAAAAAAAAAAAAACCAAATGGGATTTTTTTTTTTTATATGGTTTTGTCATTCCGTGCAAAATTTTATTGCATTCTGCGTAGACCCCTTAAGGTAAAAAAAGGGAAACTTGCGATATATTCTTGATTTGGAGATTTTTTATCGTACGAAGTGAACTCACAAAAAAAGAGCAACTACGAAAATACCTCTCACCCACCAAAAATTTAATATACTTTTGTTAGCATTGTTAAGTGAAGGTTTAAAATAATTTAGATTTTTTAAAAATTGTCATTTTCAAATATATGAATCTGAAAATAGATTTTAAGAATAAAAAGTCGCACGCTTTACTAAACCAACGAATTATGTCCTGAATACGTATTTTTCACCGATAGGTCCCTATGGTGGCTCATTGTAGTAAACAGAGTTTGATAAAAAATTGTATACTGCTTGGGAACTCTAAAACACTTACGAGTGTCAAACTTAAAATTTTGTTTAAGTTCTATCTAAAACGCTTAATGGGAATCTTCAGAAAATCGTTTTTTTTTTAGCTGAATTCGTAGACAATTATGTTAGAAATGATTTTCCGAAGTAATTTAAAAAAAAAAAAATATTTCATCACTTATAAGCGTCGGGCGCATGATACGGTTGGGCCAGTTTTAAAACTTTAAGCGCGTTTTTCTCGAAGCCACTTTTTTTCGAATGGATTCACGAATAACTTATTCTATTTTTATACGATCGATTTAAAATTTTGGCACAATCTTTATAACAACGTTTTCTACTGATTTTGTCAAAATAATAAAAACTGTTTATCTTACTACATTTTTCATGATTTTTTTTTTGACGAAAAAAATTATTAGTTTTTTCAACATGCCAGTTATTTTAAAATTGATATTTTTGAAAACCCCTACATGGTTCACATGCTTTTGGTCCATAGACTAAAAGGAAGAATTTTTTTTATGTTTCAGATCAATGGTGACGTCAAAAAGCTGCAGCCGTGAAGGCCTCTCCGAAAATTAGTCATGTACTCATAGCTCTCTACAGGCGCCATTTTGTTTTTAATTGCTTTGGAAAAATTAATTTTTGTAGCTGAAAATATGTATAAGATCGTCACCTATGTAGACTTTGAATATAAAATAAAGTTTCTTTGAAAAACAATTGAAAAATTACCAAATCAAAACTGAAGAGAATTCAAACGCTCCAAAATAAAGCTCTACGCCAAATAGTAGATGGTCCTTGGTATGTTAGGAATAGGAATCTGCATAAGGACCTTAAGATAAGTTTCACAGGGGACACCATGAACAATCTGAGCGGGAGGTATGAGACTAGATTGGAAACCCATCCAAATTCGTTGGCCTGCGCTCTTGCGGGTCAAAGATGAAGGCGAAGGCTAAAAAGATTACACCCTTCGGATCTAAAGAACCGAAAAATTCAGTAAAAATTGTAAATTTTTTGTAAATCATGTAAATATTTTTTTTTAGTATAATTGTAGTTAATTTTGTAAAATAATTTTTTAGATTTAATATCATTCATAACACCAGTGTGTAGCGATTAACCTTATAATTTACATATTGGATTATAGCCTTATAGTATTAAGTAGGCTGATTGCCAATAAATATATATAACAAAAAAAAAAAAAAACCTTAAAAAATCATGCTCCACACAGGTGTTGCCCCTTAAAGGACCTAATGCCTATATAGAAAAAAAAATAATTTCTGAGATGTAGGCTTTCTTACGGAGGAACATGTTTATTTCGACTTCTTGGGTAACTTTGGGGTCCAATGTCTTCTTCTATATTTTACTTACATTTTCGGACCTTGTACCTAAATTTAAAGGGTATTTTATAGGTATTATTTAAAAAAAAATAAATAAATTTGTATGAAAAACGAAACGCCATATTCTTAGTTTTATTTATAATAAAACTCATTAAAATCCTCCTTCTAAAATATATTATAATAAAAAAATACCTTGATTTGTAGTTTTTGTTTGTTTTGTATTTTTATCTTCTTCACTCTCTTTGTATTTGTTTTTAAATAGTATGAACTACATTTGAATTGTACAATCTAGTTAATAATTAACATTTAGCCCGTAATTGTACACACATATGCGTATGTATTATTATATATGTACGTATATTATATTTATGTTTATTTTTATTATATATTGAATTTTCTTTATGTATGCAAATTTTGTGTTTGTTTTTTTTTTTTTGTTAATAATATTTTCTTTTAAGTTTAAATTTTTGCCTAGCAACATTTACATTTACTAAATAATTTTTAACCTTTATGAATTATATTCAATAGTTTTTTTTTGTTTATATTATATGTTTTAACGAAATATTACAAAGAAAAATTTAAATTTGATTATTATTAACTTGCTTTTTGTTTTGTATAGAAAAAATGTACAATTATATTTGCTGTTAAATATATTAAGCATAAATTATTATATAATTGTGCTAATTTGCTTATAATTTTACAATATTATGTTTTTCTTGCTTGGTAAATAATTAGCATAATTCATTTTATTTTTACGTTTAACGTTTGCTTTTTTGTTTCTTTATTATTTCTCTCATTACGTCAAGGATATTAAAATTAATATTTACAAAATGTGACTTAATGGCTAGCATGTTTAGCATTCTTTTTAGTTTTACGTTTTGTTTTTTTTGTTTGTTTTTGTTTTGTTTAGTTATTATATTTATAATTAAATTTCTTTCAAAGAAAGTTCAATGTATATTTTTTGTATATTTTCTTTACGCTCGAAAACATTTTTTGTCGTTTAATTTCTTTTTGTAAGGATTTTTTTTTTTTTACTTATTTTTTGTTGCAATTTGACTAATTAATAAAGCGCTAATTATTGGTTATTAATTGGTATGGTACTATGCTTTTACTTTGCTTTATATGTTATACGTATATATGTATAGGTATATTTTATATATATATATATTTATTATATATAATAAGAAGCGACCAGATTTATCCTGCAATAAAAAGAAGTGCAGAAAAATAATTAATTATATGGTATTTTAAGTTAAATATTTAATAGAACGATTTTATTGTTAATTATTTAACAACTAATCGCATAAGTTGATTATTATAAAATATTAAACCTTTAAAGAGAAAATTTTTGTATGCTGCGTATGGCCCTTAAATGAATATCGAATTATCGATTTAACAATGCAATTTATCGTCGCCCTAGCCGTATGCGATGCGACTGGCTGTTTATCGAGGAGCTTGTACAATCGATTGCATTGTGTATGAGGTTGTTGTATGAAGTTTTGTGATCAAAATGTTGTAACTTTTCGATGAACAACCAAATTGTAAAACAAGTCGCAACAAGTATAGCTTGATTAAAGTTACTGCAAATATATCAAAGTTATCGATAAGTATAACTACAACGATAAATCGCATTGTGAAATTGACAACTTGGAATCGTAATCGAAATCTAAAATTAAGATGAGCTTATAAATTTTTTATTGAGTTTTTTAATTGAGCCCATTATTTTAGCCTTTTCTCTATAAACACAATTTTTTTTACCATGCTGTACATTGTACGCCAAAAGATATTAAACAACTTTGTGCTAAAAAAAAATCGATTTGTTTCAAAAATTAAATTTTCCATCACGTAAGGAAGTATATTTATCTATAAGTTTTTCAGAGAACAAAGTTCTTATCGAGTGATCGAGAAAAAGAAACAAATTGAGCCTTGAAACCCTCACCAACTATCGATGGTTACTTCAGAGGATGCGGCCGCATTTCTTTCTACTAATTCTCTCCTTCATGTTGCCAGAAGGACTTCATAATCAAAAACTTGTTTGCTTTTAACTTGAAAAACTCAATAAGCCAGGTACGCAGTTAGAAGAAAGGATTCTAAAACCAAAGAGTCTTATCGAATCCAAAGAACTAGAAAACCAAACATTTTTAGGCTTCTTTACCTTCGAAGAGCGAGTTCGCCTTTGACTATGAGATTTACAAACATATGTGTTTTTTCCGCAGATAGTTTTAAACGGAAACTATTTTATAATGGGGTGCATTCTGCCTATAAGCTCCCTTAACTCTTTGGCGGATTTCAAGCTGGGATACTCGCTATTCCGACAGGTATATGCTATTTATAGGTCTGTGAGCCGATGAGCGTAATAGTTCCAATTTACTGCAGTTGAGAATTATTAGTTCGATGTTGGGATAGGAATGAAAAACTGAAAATATTCAAACAGCCTTTTCAGTTGAGGAGTCTTGCAGAAACAAAATAAGTCTTAACTCAACTTTTTGGCAACCCAGATCCTATTCTAGTCCAAAGCCCATAAGCTAACAAAAAGATCATACCGCTTGGAGCCTGTTGAGATTTTGCCCAACCGCTCAACTCGCCAACTCAACAACCTTCACTTTTCCATTTTCATCCATCCACTAATATTGTGAATTACTGGAAATAATTTTCAGTGTCTTAACTGTAGGAGAAGTGGTGAACTATTCCCTGCCTTGGCGCACAGAATTTCATATAAACTGCCCCACTCGGTATGCTGAGCATCTCAGCTAGAAATCTGCTATAGAGTTTACGGAACTTAGAGTGCATAGTATAAATTTTATTTCAGGAACAGAACCAAAGCACGATTCTTTTTGAGATTACATTTTATTCAATTAGGTTGTTCAATTTATCGCACCGATAAGTCCAACAAAAACTTGCACTCAACAAAATTTTGCATTTTTGTCCAACCCAGACAGAAACAATTCCGTCCAAAACTGTGGTGTAAAAAGCGCCAATATCAACCAGTGTGTACATATTTTTTTAATAGTGTTTTTGATTTTTGCAGCGAGATAGAAAATTAAACAGCTTTGTGCAAACAATCGCCAAAAGAATGTAAAACCAGTTTATATTATATTAAATTAAATTAAGAAAAAAATAATTAAACTTGTTATTTTTTTTGCCACGGAAGATACAACCACAAAAAAGCAAATACGTATTGTTCTGACAAATACCAAAAAGTGTATGTTTTATGATTTTGAATGAATTTTTTCTCACAATTAGTTTCATCTTCTTTCCTTCTGTGCCTTTTAAACAGCTGATTGCTGTAGCCCAAGACGCTTTGTTAGTCGAGCACTTCTGCATTTTTGCCCGACAAAGTAAAAACCCTAAATGTTATACTAACTGGGTTGTACATAAAAAACCCTCCCTAAAATCAACGCTTGCTGCCAGTTTAAAGTTAATTTGTGAGCAATTACGTGAATGAAAAATTCTTGTGGGATGGCTCACGAAGGCAGTTTATATGTAGATCTCCTATTAATTAAGCCTTCTATTTACTCAAGATGACAGCAGAGTTAAAAAAAAATTTGTGTGAA
This sequence comes from Chymomyza fuscimana, assembly GCA_949987675.1. Classification (NCBI taxonomy): domain Eukaryota; kingdom Metazoa; phylum Arthropoda; class Insecta; order Diptera; family Drosophilidae; genus Chymomyza; species Chymomyza fuscimana. Next base: position 119,643,559 of record OX465088.1, on the reverse strand, counting down.
AAGTGTCTGGACAAAATTTGTGAAATCAAAGAGGAACTTATATATTATATTGAAGCGCTTCCCTCAATCGGTAAATACATTTAAATCTGAGGAAACTTGTTAATAAGGTCAATGTTAAACTTTATGGCTTTATTCTCGGCTTTAACTCGTTCCTAAATTATAAACCAATTTAGATTCTAAAACCTAAAATTCAAACTTTATGGCGATAAGTTAATCTAGGCTAGATCAACGCCCTTGTCATTCTCAACATATTATAGCTCAATCAACTTTGACCATATCTCTCACTTATTCCTTAACAAATATGCATATTAGCCAGCATATCATAAACTCAAAATTACTTCAAAAAGTACTTTGAGCAAACATGAGCACTTCATAAAAGCACAATCAGAGTTATACCAAAAGAAAGGCTTTGTGCTGGCCATGGCTAAAGCCACTTCACCACTCACCCCTCTCGGCACTCAAACTGCTGCGGCTTTTGTGGCAACTAAAGCTGTCTAATTTATTCATTTCTCCAATTCGACACTAGTCAGCACTCTAGAAAATCTTGAACGAGGCGTCAAAATATTCATAAGCGATAAGCAAATGTTTGGCACTTGGTAGGAGCACCAATCCCCCTAGGGTGAACTACAACATGGGTCTACACTGGTCGCCATGACATTGGCATGGCAATTTTTATGCAAATGTGTCACAAAGGCAGCAAAAATTAGGCCATAAAAATGAAAGCAAGTATTTTTGGTATGTTTCGCGTTAAACATTTAAAATTATATTTCGCATTTCATTTTTTCTTTTTATATGTATGCATATATAGTATATGTAAGTGTATACATATTTCTTTGGGTTTTGCGGGGGTGTGACCATAACAATAAATTCTCGCGTAAATTGTTGAAAGCGTCAAACATAAAAATCAAAGCGCGTCGCTTATCTCTCTTTTTGGCTCTCATTCCGCTCTCATTTATTTTTTTTATTAGTTAGAGCTTAAAATATAGTTGATGCTCAGTTTTTATGTTGCTGGCGGCGCAGCAGCAGCAGCGGCAATTGAATTTTATTGCCAAGCAAAAAGCATTGCATACTTATGGGAGTCAGTGTAAGGGAGAGAGCTACTTGTAAGAGTAGCGGAAGGAGCGGAACGCGGAACAAGCTCATGCACATGCCAATTTTATTATTACTGTCCTTAGGCATTTAAATTTATGCATGCATCATGTGGCATGTGTTTTATGGCTGAATCTTGATTAGTTGCTGCCACACCCTTTGGCATATTTGCACAAGGTTTACTTAGAGCCGAATTAATTTGCTGCTCTTATTTTGCTCTTTAGATTTTGACATAGTACTCTAGAATCTCAAATATTTTGGTAACATTTTTACCATTGAACTCACTTAGCTTGTACTAATCTAACTTTATCTAATCTTACCCAGCCTTAGCATTGATTTGGACTATTAGGTCTGAAGGATTTCATTCATCGATATAGGCATTTTTACTATTAAATCTTTTTTACTATAATCGTTAAAAAACTGGTCTTATTTCTTTTGAAATCATTAACAAAAAATATGGCGAACTTTAAGGCGCCCGACTTTGAGAACTCCTTTACCATCATAATATACATACGTATCTGTTCGTATGTCAAGGTAAACAGCCCTTAAAAAATAAAATACAAAAAATAAAAAAATAAACAAATATAAAAATAAAATATAAAATGAAAATAAAATATTAAATAAAGCTAAAAAATAAATTAAAAAAAAAATAAAAAAATTTAAAAAAAAATGCCCCGACTGGGAATCGAACCTTGGTCTCTCGAAGTCGCAGCGTTTTTGAGGCCACCCTTTATCATTTCAGCTGCCCTTTTATATGCTTCGTCCACCAGGGGGCATTCAAACTACCACCTCTAAAATATTATATTGCATTTATCTCTCATATTTATGAACTGATAATATTGACGTTTAGTATCAAACGAACTATTTTTTTACTGTCTACACTTGGCACATACAAATCAAAGCTGTAACTTTAAAATTGTGCTTTAAAATTATTTGGGGATGGAAGGGAGCGTGGCAGAAGAAAAAAAAATATACTTGAGCTGGGTGGATAGGGAGTCCAAATGTGAGCTTGGTTATCCTAGCTCCAAAAATTCAGGCATTCAAACAGACAGACAGACAGATGGACGGAAGAACATGTCTAGATACATTTCTGTTGACCTCCTGACAATATAAGAAGCAAATTAGGAGGCTATCCGCAGCTTCCTTTCTTAGGTACAAGGTGCAGAAATGTTTTGAGTGGTTTTTAGAGTGGCCAAATTTTTTTATTTTTTTTTTTAAATTACTTAAAGAACATAATCGTATATCTTCATCTAAAAAGCCATGTTTAGGCGGCAACCGTTTTAAACTATCCTAACTTAAGTATTTAAAACATAAGCTTCTAGATATAATTGCTTAGTATCCAATGTATAACTTTTTTGTTTAATAACCTTGAAAAACTCTATAATATCAATACTTATTCCATTTTTCAGTGTATTAAATCTTTGATGACTGTATTTCAAAACCATTCTCTTTGAATTTTTCAAATTCCTTGAAAACCATGTTTTTTCGTAATGTTTGCTCGTCATACCTCAAAGCACATACTTACACACACTAATACGTGTACTACACTGCCTAACTGTTTGCTTTATTACTTATTTTCCAAGTGTGCTCCTTCAAGTTCCCAATATATGTTAGATGTGCATGTATGTATGTGTTTGCTTATCCTTTGTGGCATAAAAGTCATGCAACAAGTGTTTAAATCGCAACACTTTGTTGTCTTGAGCTCTATACTACATGACACCCTCTCTCACACACACACACACACACACACACATCCACACACAATCGCTCAAACAAATCCTTAAAGGTTCTTAACGCCCTGCCCCTTTCGTTTCCTGTTGTTTTCCGCCACTTTTGCCGTGCTGCTCTCTGTTCATATTGTTTCTAACCCGGGCACGACCTCCAAGTCAGTTCGAGTTAAGTGAGTGTAAATGCGGTCTTTGCTACTGTCGCGAAAGTCCCCCATCTCAAGCTTTTGCCCCTCAAACACTTGAACTGCTTACACGGCTTGAAGTACTGCTTGTTGGCTGCCGGCACTTGTGTCCTTTATCATTGTCCTTGGTGGCAGCTTAAATGCTATTAAATTGCTGACAATTTGTATTATGAATTTTTCTTCTTCTATCACACTCTGTTGAATTTTGTGGCTTCCGCGTGCTGACAAATTGATTTGATTTGATTTGAATTCCTTGCCACGGATATAATCAAATTTTGTAAAAAAGTTTCAGTTAATATGGCGCACAATTAGGCCCTATTTGCTGACACTTTGACAGGTGCTATGCCAACTGTCGCCAAACCTGTGCAAAGTTTGTGCCATTTACAGTGCCTCCCAGGGGCACATATTCCGACCCCACTGCTAGTCTAAGATATCTCTGCTTCAAAAACTAACTCAATTTATTCATCAGCTCAAACCCCGCAGGAATTTATTAATGATGCGCGTAGCTGCATTAAAATTTAATCAAATGTGCCAGAGCAGAAACAAAAAAAAATAGCGCAAAAAAAGGACAAAAAAAAATGTTACCAAAAAGTTGCCACCGGATGGACAACTTTTACTGAATTATTCAGCGAGTTGTGGACAAGTTTCAACACCTAAACAATTTGAGTGGTTAGAAAAGAAGGCAGTAACGAGAAAATGACGTGAAATCTCAAGCTAACGAAGTTGGAATATTCTTAAGAGAAAAAGGAAAATTGAAGGGAAATTTTTTTAGCAAAAGGGAAATCTATCCTCGCTACAAGAAAATGTAGAAATTATGAACGTTAGAGGTGACAGGACTACACATATGGATTTTGAGAACCCGAATCCAATTCCGTGGTGCAAAAAACCCCTAATAATCAAGGGAATTTCTAGTTTTATTCATTTGGAAGTGAAACTGAAAAAATGTTCTATTTTATATTTTTTTTAAATTATTTTTTTCCCCCTTTCGATTAGTGAAAAATTATGAATGAAGAAATTGACTATTCTTATATGATATCAACAGAACGGATTGACGATTTTGATTAGGCATCAAAGGTAAGGAGCATATTAAGTCTGCGCAAATGTATCTTAAGGCCCATACGCAGAATGCAAAAATTTCCCTATTTTGGGATTTTTTTTTTGTATATGAAGTTTTGACATTTCAAAAAAGGGAATTTTTTTTTTTCATATGAAGTTTTGACATTTCGTGCGAAATTTTTGCATGCAGCGTATTGGCAAAATAATCATGAGGACATGTCCGTCTGTCTGCCTAAACGCCTAGATCATGAAGTTTATAGGAGCTAGGACAATCAATCTTGGCATTTGAACTCCTAATGTGATCGGCCAGATGAAGTGTATTCGTTTTTCTTTGCCGTGGCCCCTTCCACTCATATATAATTTCAAAGCGCTACATTTTGTACAATTTTAAAGTTAAAGCTTCGTATGGGTAAAATGTGGGAAATACAAATTTATTTCGATTGATATCCAAGTTCATTGAAATCGGACCATAAACAGCTGAGATATTCATAATATAATATGTTAGAGGTGGAAACCTCGAATTGCCCCAGCTGAAACAGCACATATAAGGGTAGCTCAGTTGTTTGAGTGACGGCCTCAAAACTTAACTTTCTGATGTCAAGGGACCAAGGTTCAATTCCCAATCACATCACTACTTTTAAAAAAAAAATTTTGAATATTTTTTAGTGCCATTATCTAGTTATATTTACATTATAAGTATACAGATAATAAATTTTAATGGTGCAGGGTTTTTCAAAGTCGACTTTAAGTTTGCAATCGAAGTATTTTCGATAAATACAAAATTTTAATGATTATATTTTTCGTCGCCAAATTATTATTTTTAAAATTATTTTCGAATCAAATCAATGTAAATGTCCCTTAGTATATCGTTTATCGAAATTTTGAATATCAAAAAAAATTTTCTAAGCTTGCTAATAAGAGTCAAATCAGCGTTCGGGCAGGACAACGTCTGTGGCTTCCACAATTATATTCAATTCATTTTTTTATACAAAAACTATAGCTATAATATAAAAATTACTTATTTTGGGAAATGGGAAGCCAAATGGAGCATACCTTTCGCAAGGGTAACAGAAAAAAAAAATTGCGTTCAAAGGAAGTCAAACTTTAAGGCGACATCACGACCTTGTTGCCAAGGCACAGACCAAGGCAACCAAAAAAGTTGAAAAAAAAAAGCCCGCGTGGCTTTTCATTTTTTTCTCGTTACTTTAGAAAAAAAATAAATTGCCTTAAAATGCTTTTGTGTTTCACACGCAAGCGTTTTTTTTTTTTGGGCCTCCTCCCTCTTTATTTGTGGTTTCACCGGGACAACCGACAAAGTCGCAACCCCAGCTCCAGCCGGTATCCCAAAACCAAACCCCCGCACCTAAAAACATAAGGCATCCCCAGGCCCTGGCCAACAGCTGCAGCCATAATTTGACTCGTGACTTTATTATGTGTCAATCTGCGGGCGCGACTTGCTGATAAAGTTACAAATTGTGATTTCCGGCTGCTTTTATGGACTACAAGTACGCTCATATTATAAATATAAGTAAGTACATAGTACATATATACTTGTAGTAAATATGTTATATAAAGTCTGGCAGCTGTTGCATTAACTTTTGGCGTTTATTGACATGTGTCGCTCAGCTTATTAGACTAAAAGATGTAGCAGCAGCTAAAAGAGTCTTCTAAAGCTGCAACATTTTTTAAAAATTTATTAAAAATACCAACTTTAAAGTTCTATACCAAATTAGCATAATAAAAGCTAGCTCTAAACTCTGGGCTGTCACTTTGTTAAATTTTATAAAAAAAATAAAAATTCAAAAATAATAATGAATGAAAATGGAAATCCGTTTGCTGCTATTGCAATTCAAATTATTCACTCAAATGAAGCGGCAGCAAACAAAAAAGTTTGCACTTGGCATAAATTTTCCCAGCCCCATTTTCTCTAGAACAATTTTATTTTATTAGCACGTCACACGATTGGCGCCAAAACTTACAAAAGTTACAACTTTGTCTTGGTCTTGGTCTTGGACTTGGTCTGGGTCTGGGTCTTTGCACAACTTCGCCAAATGGAGAGGAAAGCTTTGGCGACATTTTCCACAACTTCTTGTAATGCTTAAGTCGAATTATTTTTTTTGTTTGGTCGCTTTGCTGTTTTCTAATTGTTGGCTTACAAACTCTTAATGTGGAATTCAATTTGTCTGTATGTCCATTCGTGGGGCACAGAAAAAGTTTGTTTCTATAGAATTTCTTTGGAGGTTTTTTTTTTGTAATGCGTCCTGCTTAATACTCGGCAGCACAGAAAGAAAGTTTTTCACAAAGCAAAAATGCACACTGACAGTTTTACTGACATTGAAAATGGTTTGAGAAAAAAAAGACCAAGGAGTATGGGCTGCTGGTCAGGGATTTAAGTAAAACCAGAAGAAACGCTACAGTAGCGGAATTCATAAAGTTTAGCTAATTTGGGCCTTAAAGAAGATGCTTATGAACAGGATTTTTGACAAATTCACGCAATTTTTAAAAAAAAAATTCAGAAGTCGTCATCCCCGTCATCATTTATTTTTGCGTCGCCGCTAGATGGCGCTAGCAAGTTACTATATAAACAAACGTACGTGTTCACAATAAGGTGCCATTTTAAAAAAAATAAAATTTTATATTCTGTGTAACAAAATTTTGGAACCGAAGCAGAGTAATGCGTTCTCAAGAGACGCTCGCAGGGAATGAAACTTCCTAGTCGAATTAAAAAAGTTAAACTTCTGGAAAAACTACCACAACAACAAAGCCAGTGATCAACGGCACGAGACATATGTACAAATATAATGCATTTCGACGCGGTGAATCCGAATCCGCTCTCAGAATTGGCCCAACGATTCTTGGTTCAATCCTAACCTCAAAAAACTTAAAAACGTCTTTTGAGACAGCTTCTTCATTGATGTTTCTTATATGTTTTTTGGGGTCGCCGAATCCAATTTCGAGGTCCAAAAATGTTTCTTAAGTATTTCAATGCGCTATCAAAATTGGCAGAACGGATTTTGGTTCCATCTAAATCTCAAAAAACCCATGTTTTTTTTTTTTTAAACTGGTTGATCGGCGTTGTTTTTTTATGTGTTTTGGTTGCGGATTCAAAAGTCCAAAAAATTTCTGTATGTCAGATTTATGAGACAACATCAAAAATATATGAATTATTGGGCTTTTGAAGTTATATCAGAGTCCTGACGATATGGGGTTATTCAGACTTCGGACCTTGGAACCTGAAAAGCTATTTGAATTCAAGCTGTGAAATAACATAACCTCAAAACACCCCATAATAAATCTTTGTCGAGGCGACCGGCCTGCACTATTTCTTATATGTTTTTGGGTTGGCTGAGTCATGTCAAAAAAACTTCAACTCAAAAGAAGTTGTACAATGGTTCCTATAGGAATATGATTTTTGATTTAGAGGATGATATTGGAAAATGCAATCTGAATAAATGAAAAAAGCAGCGCTATCCACGAAAAATATGACGCCCTAGATCTAGGACGGCAAGGAAGGTTACAAAGACAGATATATTCTTTATGGCAATGGATAGAAGCCTATAAAGCTCGGCTTATCCAGACGAAATCCTGACCAATCAATCTGATTAAAATAATTTGAAGAAATAGCAATGAAGCTTGAAGAAAGAGATCCCTATTATAACCCGCTTAAAGTCAGCCCAGATAATTAGTTTGGTTTTGGAAGGCCGATTGGCTAGCCCCAGCGACAGACTTCTCAGCATTCTCCGATAACATAAAGTGGGCCCAATTGAACAGCCGCTCCTGAACTATTACTTTGAAACGCATAAAAAAATAATGTAGTCAGCCTCAAAGTGAGCAACTTCTGAAACTAGTAGTACATTCCTTGACAGCAACAAAGTTTCCAGCTGGACTTCATCTAAAGAATGCAACGCAGTTATCTGCACAGCAAAAATAAAGAAATCCGTGCAAAAAAAATAAAAAATTGACGAAAGAAAATTCAGTGTAATTTTTCAATATTAGCGGCGTTTAACACGCTTGATTTGTGCGCCGGAAGTTGAGCAGGTAAATGGCCGTGCTTAGAGCTACACCTACTCCTAGCAACAACAACAACAACAATAACATCATGGCTGGTCGCGCACATAAGTCACCCTAAGGACGTAATTAATTTTTCAGCATTTGCTTTGCCTCAACGGTCAGCAGAACGAACCTTCCTTGGGTTGCCTTGACGAATTTGTGCCTGCTACCCCCCACCTGTCGCTGGCTGCCTAAGGGGCGCTTTTCCAGCCAAATTATCGCGACCATAAGGGATATGTGCAGTGGATGGGGTAGGTACGAAAGGACACTTGACTGTTGCTACCTGTCGCTGCTTAGAGCTTTTACATATTTTATGGCTTACGAAAGTGGACTTAATTTTGTATAATTTGGCAAGCGTTTTAGGTAAGTGAGCGAGCAGATAAATTGCAGCAAATTGAAAATGACTTAAAGGGCGAGCCATAAGTTTTGAATTGTGGGATGTTGTTTTTTTGATACCCTGCACCCATAAGTAGAAATCTGATCCAGTTCACAACGGATGATATCAACAAAAATCACCGTCGAAAAATTATCCTATGTAAACCTCCTCCAGAACGAAAATTTCATGTTATGGTGGAACTTATAAACGCCATTCGAAAAGGATTGAACAGAAAGATACGCTTTCTATACAAATATACCAAGTGAAATTTTTCATCTCCAACGGTTATTCTTACTCTTCCAAAATAAAAAAAAATTAAATTAATTTAACACTTCTGTTTAAAAGAATTCACATAGTTCTATGACAATTTGAGTGATTTAAATACAACTCTTAAAAAACAGTCTCTATACAAGCTACTCAACAAATTTTTGCAACAAAATATTACAAATTAATTAAGACAGCTCTTAAAAGAACACCCTCTACACAAGCTAGTCAATAAATTTTTCGTTTAAAAAAAAACTCAAAAAATTTTTGCAACAAAATGTTACAAATTAATTAAGCTAGCTCTTAAAAGAACACCCTCTACACGAGCTAGTCAACAAATTTTTCGTTTAAGTAAAAGTCTTAAAAAAACAAGCGTGTCAACAAATTTTTCGTTAAACTAAAACTCTTAAAAAAACACCCTCTATACAAGTCACCAAATTTTTGCAACAAAATGTTGCAAGTTCATTTCTTTAAAAAAAAAAAACTCTTAAAAGAACACCCTCTATATGAGTTACTCAATAAATTTTGGTATGTAGGCTCATGTGAATTATACGTGGAATCAGGAGTTAGTGATTCGAATGATGCGATCGCATGGTCGAGAAAACTTGGGACTCTAGCCTATTAATTAAGGTACGGCGAAAGATCTCTTCCGAACGTAGTAGGTAGCGCCTAAAATTTTGCTTAGAACTTTAGCTTTGTGTCCATACCCCAGAATGTCGTCTACGGGCTTGAAAGCCCAAAAGGAAAACAGTGTATACCATTGTCGAGCAACGCCTCGACTGTTTTCCTTTATTTTTTTGTTCTCTACTTTTTGACTGACAAAATACTTGACAATGTATTATGATAATTGAAAGCGTGTAATTGCCCTCAAGTAGCTGACAAATGAAATAAAATAAAAAAAAAACACAAAAAACTGAGCCCTAAAATAAAATAAAGGCAAAAAAAAAAAAACGAAACACAAGAAATGACAAAATGCCATAAAAGATTCATAGAACACAAACGATTTTATACTTTTTATATAAAAGCAAAGAGGGCGAAGACAGTCCGGGTATGTACCTATTTGGGTGGGGGGGGGTTTTGTCCCAGGCATGTTTGGCGTCGACAATCCCGCACATTAAAACATTACAAGACGAAATCAAAGTCAAAAAAATAAAAAAAAATTTAAGCACTACGTGGGCAGTCAGCCAAAAAGTGGGCGGGGTCCCTTTTACATATTCATAAATTGTGCCGCATTTACTGTGAAATTACATTATTAACATAATTTATGCATAAATGTCACATTGAATGCTTTTTAAAATGATGAAAATTGAAAAGGACTTGCAAGACAGGACTTTCAAGAAGCAGTGAAAATTAAACAAAATAAAAAGTAATTTTAGTTTTATGTGCGCTAAAATTGGATAAAATAAATTCTAAAGTAAATTCTTAGAAAAAAATTCTTCTTCTAAGTAGTATGTCAAAAAATTATTTATACATTAAAAAAAAATTTTAGGAAATTTAAATTTTAAGTGGGTCAAAGTTAGATTCTTAGAAGAATTCGCAATACCTGAGGAATTTTCCTTGGCGTTAATTTCGTATGGCATAAAATTATATTCTGATTATATACTAGCTACATAAGCTGACGACTTAGCAGTCTTCCACTTAGCAGTGTCTATGTATAAAGCAGCTGCGGGATTCAGCAATAAATGCACCTGCTTGAGAGTTGGACTCGCTGATGGAATATTGCCCTGAACCCATCTAAACATCAGGCAGTGCTATACATCTTGAGAGAAAAGAAGTCAGCCAAGCCCTATTTTAAAAAAAGACTCCAGTCTCAGCACAGCTTGCGACCTCAATCTGAAGATCGTAACCCTTGAAATTAACAAGCACATCAGCCGTTATAACAAACGGCTTGAAAGTCTAACGAAAATCTTCTAAATGATCATCCGATTAGAATGCTGAAAAAAGGAACGACCAAAAACAAACTATTCCAATAAGCAATATAAGTGTCAAAATTGGCTAACTGGCCAGCATAGACTGCCTGTTTCCAGCAATTGAAAAAATCATAGCATACCTGCAGGGGCGAATGCTTAAGAAATGGCCAACTGTGACGTCATGGAATTAAAGAGACCTCAGATTCGGCTTCAGTGAACTAAAAAACATAAAGTCTATACGCTTTATTTCTTCAAAGTTTTCTTCTATTTTTTTAGTGGGGCACATAATCATCCTAAGATTTTAAAATAAGATGCGATTGGAAAGAGAATATCGCAGCTCCCGCAAAAATAAAAACATGGCCTAGGAGAGCATGTAAAACGTGCGTTTTAACCGACATTGCCGTGGAATCGCTTATAAAGTATCTTTCTCTTATTCATGCTCTTATTCATAAACCCTTTTTACTTACTTTGTAAACTGTAGTGGCGGCCAGCTGCTGCTGCTGCTCCGGCTGCACAGCTTTTGTTGCTTAAATTTTACTCTATTGTCCTTAGGATTAGGCCTTGCCCCGGCGTGGCTTAAATGTTTAAAGCGTTCCATTGGCGACGATGACGTCGACGACGGCAACAACTACAACTAAGCGTATTAGCTGAACACACATGCGCAATCACACACACAAACGCTCGCACTCATCCAGCTGCACTGTGCAGCAACACTCATACACTCGCGCTTTTCACACACTCTCTCGCGCGATCTCTACTGTCACTCTCTCTGTCTCTTAGTGCACCCAAGATGGGTTAACCACACTGGGCTGTGAATATTGCACTCTTGCATTTAGATTTGTGCTCTGCGTTTGTGTGGCTAGTTCCAAGCTGTTGTTGTTGTTAAGCAGCACTTGTTGTTGTTGTTGTTGTTGTTGTTGCTGATGCTGATGTTGTTGCTGTTGTTGTTGTTGTAGTTGTACATGCAGCTGATTTAATTGCACTCCGCTGCTATTTACAGTGGCCACAGATTGAATTGCCGTCGTATTTGTTGTACTATTCACATTGGACGCATTTGTGCTAACCATGGCGAGCGGTATATTGATATCTGTCAAACCACCAAGGTTCATTTCCTGCTTCAGCAACTGTAAAGGACAAAAGATAAAATACAGATGAATGTAAGTGTTATATTTAGGTTTTGACGTTGTCAGAGTCGTGTACGTCATGTCTGTACAATCGAATTCAAAAAAATCGAGCTTTTAAAAAGAATCCACGTAAAAACTTTGATCAGATTTGAAGAATTATAATTGTGCTATTTGGTTTACGTTTTCAAAACTAAATTTGTGCTGGGTGTTGGTTGGTACTTTTCAGTTAATAAGAATACGAGCATTACGAATTGGAGGCAGTGAATCGGACTAAAAGGTATAACGATTTCAGTAACGCATATGATCAAATACATTGGCGTATCCGTTTTGGATTTTAAGTTGTTAGAAATTAATCATGTACAGTTGAAACAAGACTAATCTTCAGCGTCACACGCAGCTCTAACTTTAGCTCTCAAAAAGAATGTTAATTATTTGACTCTAAGTATGGATTTTGATTTTGAGATATGTCTTCAGTTTTTGGATATTGGTAATAGAATTAGGAATTTACACATAAAAAACTATATCGATTTTAGTTGTTCGATAGGTAACTACTTTATTAAGATATCCAAGAACCGACTAAAATCAAATTTATAGATTTTTGTTATGAAATGTATGGGGTGTTTCAGCAAGATGAGTCATAATTTGAAGGCTCTTCAATATTTTGACGCATTTTTGCAACATTTATGTAGTAAACACAGGAAAAAAAATCATGGAACGTTAGACATTAGATCTACATATTTAAGTTGGCATATTCTGCAAAAAAAAAAAAACATATTTTACAGTGCTGCCCATTTTTTTGAGCAATTGATACTTATGTAGATGGCGCCATTAGCAACAAAGGCGGCAGTTAGGACGTAAAGTCACAACTCACTTAGGCCAGAAATAGGCCCGTTATGATACCGCAATGGAGAGGTCCCCATTAGAGAGGTCCATCCGGTGGTCTCAGTAAACCTCGAAAGGCATTTCGGACGCTGTACTGAGAGCTGGGATAAGTCATTTAGAAAGTGTGACTTGAGGAAATGGAACCTAGTTCTACACAGCCCAAGGCAGTGACAGAAGAGGTGCTCCACCGTCTCCAGTTCTTCCTCATCACCACAGCTTCTGCAGAAGTCATGGTGGAAGCGTTTAGCCTTAATACATGAGTTCCCACCAGCCAGTGTCCGGTGATTGCTTGTTTCGAGCATTAAGCTCATTAGACAACAAAGTTCCTTGGTTCCTTGGTAATGTAACTTTCCAATGTAACTTAAAATGCTTTTTGAAACATTTGCATTGTTACTTCAAAAGAACGGCCAACTTGGAATCGGAACATCCGAGGACATTTGGAAATTTTCAGAAAATGCTGCCGGATTCTGTACCATGGCTTTGAAATTAAAATATGCCGCGAAATGTAAATAATTGAATTGCAATATTAAAAATTACAAAAAACGTCACTGAAAAATCTTCCACACTAAGCTCTGTGTATTAACATAGGCACTTCCTTTTTGCTTGCGAAAAACATTGCAAGTAAAGTTTGTTGTTGACGAATTATGTTTTACACTTGTAACACATTTGAACAAACAGCTAATTTTTTTATTTACGTTTTGTTCGTTGTTGCTGGCGCCATCTATTGTTAGTTGCGCCATCTACATGATAATTGCCCAGATATGGGCAGCACTGTTTGGTCATAAACTCTACGCATACAATTCTTTTTGCTCACAAAATCAGTTTCAGTTTTTTTGTTTCAGGGCTTTTTACGAGACTGCGTAAGCAAACAAAATTTAGCATCTAGGGCTTTGAAAACCCAAGAGAGGTTATGGAAAAACTAAGCATCCAAAAAGATTTACAGCTTGGTGCGCATTTTAAGGTGCAGAAGTGATTGGATCATTTTTCAACTTTCTAAAAATTGGATTGAAAATTTGAAGAAGAATTTGGTAATTTGCAAGAACGGAAGTGATTTGAGTAAAGTTTTATTACACGTATACCTTTCGAACTTATACGTATATACCTTTCGAACTTGTACTTACTATTACTTTTAGACTATTTTATTTGAAAAAAATCCCTTAAAAAAACCCTTATAACTTGGAGTTCGATTCCACATCTGAATTTTGTGATTTGTTGCTCCAAGTTTCGCGTTAATACTTTTAGGATTGTATGCGTTACTATTGAGAAAACGTAAGCATTTCACTGTTTGTTAGGCTCACATGAGTCAGCCTTTTAATAAAACAATCAAAGCTCTTCTGAAGTACATTATTAATTATTATTTAACCGATCTCAAAAATTGTCGTAGCACTGCATTTTTAGTAAAAAGCTGTAACAAGTTCGTCCAAAGTTTCGTACTTAACCATATAAACATTGTGAACACGTACTTACCTCATCCACATCGCACTCGAGACCGCCCTGAAAGTTCTCCAAGTTAAATTCTTCAATTTGTTGCTCATCATTGTTCAACGCTTCCAGGCATTGGCCTATCAAAGTAGATGCGCAGTTATTATCTGCAGTTGCAGTAACAGTTTTTTTATTTAGTGGCAAAGGAAACACAAGGTGTTGCAAAGAGATGCACGGACAGAAATAGACACAGAGAGAGAAAAAAGGGGAGAGAGTGTAAGCGTGTCAAGAAGCATTTGGGAGTGTAGTTAAAACTCACCATCTAAATTTAAGCTAAGTTGTTGCTGCTGTTGTTGTTGTTGTTGTTGCGTCTGTTGCACCAGCAAAGCGCCACTGTCGTTTCCAAGACTATGCGTACCATCAAGTACAACATTGCTATAGGTATTTAGCGAGTCCGAGGAGGGTTCACTGTTGGGATAAGCAGGCGACATTGTGGTGGTAACTGAGTTGGGTGACAGACCCTGTAAAATACATAATTAGAATCGTGCCGGAAAGACTTTTGTGGCAAACTCTTCCACTTACATCTCGCGCATTATGCAGACAGCTGCAGTTGAGGGAACGATGTAGCAGACACTGCTGCTGTTGCTGCGGCTGCAGTGCAGCATAGCCCTGCGTCGACACTGGACCATTGAGCGTGTAGCCCTGCTGCTGCTGTGGTGCCTGATAGGGTGGTGGAGGCTGTGTGGGTATGCCCGATGCGGCGCTGAACCTGCTCCAGCCGTACGATCGTTTGGTTGCAAATAGAGAGAGCGAATAGTTGACTTTATAGAAATGTTTTAAGCCAAGTGCCATAAATATATAGTATATAAATCATATGTCTTTGCAGCTATACACATAAATGCAACATGCAACATGCCATAAACTGAGGCTCAAGCCCAAAAACAAACATTGAAGAACAAAGGCATTAAAGAAAAAAACATAAAACACTCAAGATCACTGACCCTTGCTGCTGCTGCTGCTGCATCAGATCACTGTGCAATTTGAGCTCATCCGCTATGGAACCAGTCAACTGATCCAGTGCCGTGGCCTGCGCCGGCGTCATACTCGTATTCTGATAATCAACTGGAAATTCCCAATCGGGCTCTAAGTCAAAAGCACGTATCGGACTTAGACGTCCGCAGGAACTCGCATTGGATGAGGCACGCTGACGAAAGTCCGGCGA
This sequence comes from Chymomyza fuscimana, assembly GCA_949987675.1. NCBI lineage: Eukaryota > Metazoa > Arthropoda > Insecta > Diptera > Drosophilidae > Chymomyza > Chymomyza fuscimana. The sequence continues at coordinate 119,628,252 of OX465088.1, read as the reverse complement.
CAATTGAAAACCGCCGCTGAGCGTAAAACGTAAAAACAGGTGCAAAACAAAAGTTAAATAAATTAGGAAAAAATTATATATACAAATATTTCAAATAATAGTAAAATAATATTTAAATTAAAACTAATTTAAAGTTTGGACAATTTACGCTTAAATTTATATATATGAAAACTACATAAGTCAAGCTAAGCTGAAGCATTGGCCGCACTCTATAAGGCCGGAACATGCGCTAAGAGTATTATTATTATTAATATTATTTTTATTTATTATATATAACTATAACTACTTAAGTGGCAAGAAAAAAATGATTATTAATTTAGCATTAAAGTCGAAAAAACTTGTAGTTTAAATTGTTTAATATTTAAAAAAAAAATTGTATGTATATATAAAAAAAAATTTTATATTTATTCAATACTTTGCTATTCATATAAATCAATACCCTGTCTATTAGCTTTATAACCGCAAACAAATTTTAGAATGTGAATTCGTTTCCTTATCTCGCTTTTTGCATACTAATAAATTCATGCGAAAATTTTTTATGGAAAAATATATTTAAACAAATATTCCGAATTTAGTGCGAATGCAGATCTATAAACTGTGACATAGGAATAAGTAATAAGAAAATCCCCGCAGGGTTCGCCGTAAGGGAACCACCTTGAGTTTATTACAACTAAGCTTCCATTATATCTATAAAAGCTATATCAGTTTCCTGAACAGAAAAAATGCTGAAAGAAAAGACGGGCCCTTGGACAGGGCCGGCGAATTTCCCGAAGTATTTGAATGTTTTCCAAATCTTTACAAATCTTTACAAAAACCTTAAGCAAACTCCGGGACTAGGGTGGAACCCACCCGTTTGCCCCTCCCTTGGTTTACAGGTGTACGATTGGGACTGTAAAATGAATTTGGAACCAGATAACAAAAAGATTTAGACAACATTTCGAGCCAGAAAACATTTTTTGTGAAAAGTCTACATAAAAAATTATTTTAAAGGAAAAAAAAAGTTTATATTTATAAGATTTATATTTTCCAAAAAACTGAATTGTAAATATCGATAATGAAAATATTTCTTTTTTTTGATTTCTTTTAGTTTTCTTTTTAATTATTTAAATTTGTAGTTAAAAATTTTGAAAAAATCCGGTATATATGCAATATATAAAAATAAATGAAGTTTTGTGTTTTTTCAATAAAAGGCCTATACGCAGCACGAAATATTTCGCGCGGAATCGCAAAACTTCATTTAAAAAAAAAATATCCCAAATATCCCAAATGGGATGGGATGAAGTTTTACGATTCCGCGCGAAATATTTCGTGCTGCGTATAGGCCTAAAAGAAGAAAAAAAAAAAAAATCCGATAAACAATTTAGAACATATAAAATATTTTAGTTTTTATGCGAAAATCCACAAAAATTTCCCAATTTGTTGAACATTTTACAATTATTTGCACATTTCTTATACCAAATTGAAAACCGAAAAATGTTCGTTAATTTCTATTCCGTTATTACAAATTACCCAAAAAATTGCCCTTAAATTACCCAAGGCCCTTCCAGCGAATTATCAAATCGACTAATATTACAAAGTATGTACAGTCAAGCTTCTATATAACAAATTATTTCATATTTGTTTCAAGCAAACCGCTTATGTGAGCTACTTATAATAAAATTCTGTATCCGATATTTTCTAGACAAATTACCCAAAAATTCGCTTTAGGGAAATTCGAATTTACTGAATTCTTTCCTAAAGCAATCCAGTTATAGAAACAAAAATAATTTTAAATTAAATTTTTTTAATACCAGTATTATGTGTCCAAAATTCTTTAATCTAAACTCAAAGCCCCAAGTAAAGTGTATTTTATACATTACATATTTTCGAAATTCTCATGCTAATAAGCATACGTTCAAATAAGAATTGAAACTGACAAAACGTTATTGTAGAAATACTATTGTTATATTAATATTTTTTTTAGTGTTATACATAATAAATATTATTTAACTAATTGTTTGACTACTGCAAATCATAATAAAACTACTACTTGCTTAAAAAAAAATGGGATCTATTAGTTTTTTGACGTCATTAAAGTTTAACCAAAATGCCAAAGTTAATAGTTACCTGTGCAAAGGACTCTCGGGAAAATGATCTAGTCCCTCGCTGACGCTACTGCTGGGCGAGGGAGTGGCATCGTTTAGGCCCACAACGCCTGCTTGACGTAAAGCCTCAACACGCTTTTTGGCACGTCCTCGGCGCTTCTCATAGCGTGACGTTTCCATTGAGGCGGCACGACGACGCACCGATTTGCCAGGCTTGGCCTCAGGATTAAGCATCCACCAGGAGGATTTGCCAGTGCCTTCATTTTGTACGCGCATAAAGCGATTGTGCAGCGACAGATTGTGACGTATGGAGTTCTGAAAAACAAAAAAAAAGTGCGAAGAACGTGTTAATTAGCTTGAGAAAAATATGATATCATATAATAATATATAATATAATAATATATGATATGGCAGCAAAAATCAAGCAATTGTTGCGTTTTTTGTGGTCCCTATAAATTGTTTTGCATTTTGTGCCAAGTTTGCACATTTTGTACTGCTTCTTGGGTGGAGGGGTTGGTTGGTCCAACATGGGTTAAAAGACAGCCCCACCAAAGACAACGAAGCTGATGTAACAATTTGTAAGCAATTGCTACAACTTCCTTGCCAGCTTTGCCATTCAATTGTCTGCCGACATTTTTATGGTTTTTAGAGCGCCCCTCTAAGCAGGCAACATGAAGAACACACACAGATACAACACTCATACAAAAGATACTCTCACACAGATACATACACAAATACACACACTAATTGGAAGTTGTCTTCGCTGCGTCGCGTCGTCTGTGTCTGCTGTCGCTTAAGCTGTCAATTCATATTTTATAACAATAGTCATAAATATCCTGCTCTTCGTAATGACAGCAAATCGACAGAACCCACTAACTGTCGGTTAGGGGTTTAGTTTTGGTTCCAGCTGCAAACCAAACAACAACAACAACAACAAAAAAATCAAACACTTTTAGTGGGGTTTGTCATCATCACCTGACGAGAACTTTAAGCCAAACAAAAAAAAATTGGAATCAGTGGCAACTTTACTCGACGGTGGGATACACTGTAAAAGTAAAAGTATCTGAGCCAACATTTGTGAAACTTTATTTAAGGAAAATGGTTTTAAGGTTTAGAGTAATGTAGGAATCCAAATTTGGTGGATAGACATCTGTGGCTTCCATAACCAGTCAAGAGATTTTTGTCAAGAACATTTTTGCTGAAACTATTTTATTTTCCACCATTTTTTTAAAGATTTTTTAAATGGTTTAAAGAAAGATCAGCCGATTAAGCTGTTAAATGGATCTATATGGATGAATAACTTGGTTTACGATCAAGCATTTTGATGACATATTTGATTACAGAGACACAGACAAAAAATGTGATATGAACTTTACATGTGACAGAGCTAACCATATGGATTTGATTTTTGATCCGATTCCGAGATAACCTTCAAAAACATACACCATAAAATTTGTATATTTTTTTTATGTTTTTGAGGTCGCAAAATGCGAGTCGATGCCCAAAACCCACTAGCTCGTCAGAGTTCTTAGATAACCTCCAAAAAATACTTACTTCAAAAATCCCACAAATATTTTTTTCGACACCAGTGGTCCCATGATGCTTTTTATATGTTTGGGGTTGCTGTATTCGAATCCGATGTACACAAAAAAATAACATGCCACTTTTCTGAGATAGCCTTCCAAATAACTCGGGTTATGTCAGATTCCTTGGGTATTAAGGTTTTTTTGGACTTTGGAAGTTATCTAAGAATTCTGACATGCTAGTGATATCTAGGCCTCGGATTCGCATTCAGCGACCCCAAATTTCATACGGGTAGACCAAGTTAAAACCACTAATATGTTTTGTGGGCATGTGTTATTTTTTGGTACTTTTTTAGGTCAGGTTAAGCTTATCGGTTCAGGGCTCATAACTTCTTTATGCCCCTTGCACTTATAATAATCAATATGTAGCACAAATAATCGAATCTCAGCTTCTTCTTCTTTTTATATACAGTTCATCACTCTTCAACCCACTATTTCAAAGTTTGGCGCTAAGCGAATAAGAGAACTGAACAACAAAGCTGTTGACTCTATATCAGTGGTGGGCAGTGTCTCAATTTACATAACACGCTTGGATAGGACACAAAATTCTGCTGCAGCACAGTCGGCAGAAAAATAGTGTAAGTGTGACAACTTTCTCTCTCGTTTGGGCTTGATTGTCGATCTTGTGCGCTCTTGCTTACCGCGCTGCTCACTAACACAAAGAAATGTTTGTATTTATCAGTTTTGCCCACCACTGCTCTATATCATCTCTTATAGTTTTCAAGATCCCATAAATTTTATTCACTTCTATTTATAAAAATTATTTTTATAATTTTTAAACGATTTTGGACACCGAATTCGCAAATATTTGATTATATATGTTCTTTACAGACATAAAGTCCCCATTATGTTTTATTATAAGGCTTACAAAAGGCTCTAAGTAAGGTTACCATATTTGTTCATACTATTATTTTTATTTTTGACAATTAAATAAATCTGTCAAAAATTCGAGACTTAGAGTAAAGATGAGCTGGAAATAGTGACATTAATCAAAAAACTTCATTCGCTTTGGTTTTCCTAACCGACAGACAAAAGGGCACGTCTTGACTGTTAATGCTCAATAATCTTTTTATAATCTTTAATACCGTGGAAATTCTTTCTTCTACCTGTTACCAAAATTCGCGCTAACTAAATATACTTCCTGTCTCTATGAGTACTCTATAGATATACAAAACTAGAAAACTGTCAACGCGGGTTAAAGCTAAACTAAATGGAGCATTACAAACTAAACTAACTGTAAAGGCCAAAAAAAAACGCAACTGCGACGTCGACGTTGACGCAACTGCGACGTCGACGTTGACGCAACTGGCGGCGGCTGCAAAGCGTCGCGACTAACGTCGGCACAGTGGCGCCATTTATCACCGTTGCCACCGTCAGTATATGAACACAGATACAAACACACACACATACACTCATAAAAGTATCTGTGCAAATGCGTATCCATAACATAGACAAACACACACACTCACAGCATATCTAAGCTACGTGTAACTAAAGCACCCGCATAGAGAGCAGCCTGAACCTGTGCCAGACTTCCTTTAATACTTTTTTTTTCTTTCCTTTTCGGGTTTGTCAGTCGAAAACTTTCGACTTGGCGTCACAGTTATGTACTGTTGCTCATTGCCTTAGTTGGCGTCGCCTTGCTTGTTGTACCCCCCACTCTTACGTCTTAGCTCCTTTATCGCAGTCGTCCTGTAATGACATTTCGGTTTTAGCCCACGCACACTTTACCCTTTCAACGTTTTAGCTACAACACCCCAACACAGCCAACACACTCACTTCCAAAGTTATCATTTTTATTTAAATGTTTAAGTGTACTCCGCCCACTGTGTGTGTGTGTGTGTGTATGTTTGGTTATCCTTATGTGCATACTTATACTATCAACGTCATAGAGTTTGCGATTCGTGTCCAGCTTTAGCTCTCTAAACGTTCAAACATTTTTACTTTGCATTAATTTAAAGAAAGCCAAATTTGTATATTATGCAAATGTCACAGGAAGCGATTTCGGTCTTTACTCTACATAATGGGGTGCAATAAAGTTAATATACTGAGTTTATAAATAATAGCAACATATGAATATATTGAATATATAATAAAGTAATTTGCTATTAGAATGTTTATGTATTAATATCAATTCAATCAAGACATTTAATCAGAAATTGTTCCCAGCAAGAGATCTAACTAAAAGCAGACTTTAGCTGTTCGGTAATCTGGATACTACTAGAGTAAAAATTCTGGTACATAGAGAAAAGATTAAATGGATTAAAAATAAAATGTTGTTTTAAGTTTTATGCGAGTTTATAGAAAACACAAGTGACGTCTGGTTTTGCCGGACCTAATAATTTTTTAAAGAAATTCTTTCTTTTAGAGAAATTTAAAGATAACAACAGCCGTTAAGGAAAATAATAGTTTTCATATAAACAAATTTTCTCAGACTTGGTTTAATGGTTTTAATCTAAAAGATGAAATAAAGTTGATTTGAACGACAACTACGCGATTTATTACTTTTTTTCTCATTATTCGATACGTATCTTTTGGATTGTAAAGTAGTCAGTAATTTCCCAAGCACACATCGACATATTAAATATTTCCTAACTGTATGAGCCTGTCTGTGCCAGGAAAAATATTTCCCATACTCACTTTTGGCTATATTTTGCGGTTTCAATTTTTATTAGTTTTTCTCATTTAAGAATCACAAGGGTGTCGGTAATTTTCCAAGCATTTATAGAAAAATAAAGAATTTCCTATGCATAAAAGCTAAAAATTTTACTAAAAACTGCATATTAGATAGTATAATAATACTGAAGATTCTTTTATTAAATAAATTTCCTGTACATACCTTTGGCAAAATTTTGCTATTTTACTTTTTATTCATTTTTTATATTATAATTATACAATAGGTATCTTTTGGACCTCAAAGAAGTCGGTAATTTCCCCAGCATTTAATGAAAAATCAAGAATTTCCTAACTGTATGAGCCTAAATTTATACAAGAAACTTCATATCGAATGGAACAATACTAAAGTTTATTCTAGGAAATAAATTTCCCACACTCACTTTTTTTACGAATTTTTACGAACCACAGGGTGTCGGTAATTTCCCAAGCATTAATAGAAAAATAAAGAATTTCCTAAGTATAAAATCCAAAATTTGGGCTAAAATACCCTTAAATAAATTTCCTACACTAACCTTTGGTAATTGTTTCTAATTATACCATAGGTACCTTTTGGACCTCAAAGGAGTCGATAATTTCCTGAGCATTAATTGACAAATTAAAAATTTCCTATCTGTATGAGCCTAAATTTGCACTTGAAACTTTCTATTGAATGGTATTGTATAATGTTTGTTCTATTAAATAAACTTCCTACACTCACTTTTGCAAGATTTTGCGAATTTAATTGGTATTACTTTTTTTCTCATTTACTGATGTGTAACTTTTGAACAAGGGTGTCGATAATTTCCCGAGCATTAGCCGACAAAAAAAGAATTTCCTAAGTATATAATCCAAAATTTCAAACTAAAAGCTGCATATCTGATGGTATAATACCAAAGTTTTTATCGGGAAATAATTTTCCAACACTCACTATTCAGCAGAATTTTGCGAATCTAATTGCGAGCATTAGCCGACAAATAAAGAATTTCCTAAGTATATAATCCAAAATTTCCCACTAAAAGCTGCATATCGGATAGTATAATACCAGCCTGAAGTCATTTAAATTCGCTTGAAAAAGGTGAGAAAGAAAGCAGGCAAGATTAAGTTTTCAAATGAATATCAGAGTAGGTCAATGCCAGAACAACTAGTGTTGGTAAATGTTCGCAAACTATACAATTTTATAACAACAAACTTGGAACTTAAGCTTTCAAAATACGCTGCTCTGCACAATTAATTTTTTTTTCTCAATTATTTACCAACACTGGTTCAGGAACGGTTCGCGTAAGAGCTAAGAGACAGTTTTCTAAAGCCAGCATACAAAGACAGTTCCTCAATTAGCAAAAATTTCCATCTAGTCTGATTTCTTTCTTTCATTTTATCATAGCATACCCTAAGGCGCCTTTACTTGGTAGTGCCACCTAAATGCATATATGCAATCTTGTCTCTTTAGTTGTAGTACAACTTATGAGCACAAAACTGCCGCGATTTCCGCATAGAACACACTTAGCGCCACATGCCACAATTCTCTCTCGCAGGATAATTCACATCTACATGCGCTCCATAAGCCGCTCAAATGGTCCCATGAAATATGCATATTTGATATGATGACAAGCAAGGCGGCACGGGGTCGCTCTTTAAGGGTAAGCCAAAAACTCAAATAAATTTGGAAAGAGCAGCAAAAAAAAAAAAAAAAAAAAAGTTATGAATATGAAGCTGTAGCTGAGAGCAAAACGAGCCAGAAAAGATTTAATAAATTTTAGTGCTTGGGTGTGTCTGAACACCCCCGGCGGCAACAATTACTCATATAAATTATAAAGAAATGTACCACGCACTAACCCTGGCTATTCCCTCGGTCCACTTATTAGTTCTATGGTAATTGGCAAGCTAGGTCCAAGCATAGCTTTAACTATTTCTGCATAACTGGGTCAATTTGGAAGCTGTCTTGTCAGTTACTTTTTTGCTAGGCAACAAATTGGGGCTACACATTTACGCTCAATGCACATTAATTGTCAGGACATGTACCATACTTACATATACAATATGTGGGTACATACTATATATCATATATAACATACTTAGTGTATAAAGTTTCTATTTGTAGATTTTTGCTCATTTATGGCGCTACATTTTATTGAAACCTAGTTTATTCTTAAAGTACGAGTATCTTTTACTTTTTTTTTTTCTTTATTTGATTCATTTGGCTCTTCATATCTTTATTTAGAGGGGTGTGTCTATGTATCTTTAGCTGTATCTATGCGTGTGTGTGTGTGTGACCTACATACTCATTTGATATGCCTTAATGCAGCGCCTTGGCAACTTTTTTTTTCTATAGCAATTGCCGGTTGTACCCCAACTCCGCCGCACTGCCATTTCGACCCGCATGTGGTCTTATATACATACATATATATAGCATGCCTCGATTTAATAGCGCCAATTAGCTAGATGAATTGAATTTTTTTGCGTTTCTTCCAGATTTAAGTTATGAATATTCAATGAAGTGTATGCCATAAATTATTAATGCCATTTGTTTGCATTTCGCGTTGCTTTTATGGCCTTGAGCAAAGTGCCAACTTAAAGTTGGCTTAAACAGTAGCCGAAAAATTTCAACGAGCATGTGTGGAATTAACTGAGACGGCAATCTTTAGGACTTTTTAAAATAAATGTTCTGATACTTTTTGCAATAAAGTCTAAAATTTCAGGACACATTATTCAGTATATAATGTAATGTTCAGCAAGTTTAGTGCACACGGTACAATATATAATGGTATGTTCTGAAAGTTCCTTAGTTCCAAAACATGACTTAAGGCTTTAGCTTATTTTTAATTTTAAGTCGTAAACCTAAAAAAATTTTAAAACTCATATGGAATTCAAAATTTTACAGGCACGAAAATTTATCCTAGCTAAGTGGCAATATTTTTTCGGTTTTAAGAAGACTCCGAAAAAAAATATTTTTTTTTTTTGTAATTCAAATTTTTATTGTTTTACTTAAAATCTACGTCATCTATAAGAAAAAACTACCATTTTTTACACGTTTTATTAAAATTTCTAAAAAATTATTAAATTTTTTCCACAAAGAATTTAAGTAACAATATTTTGAACAATTTAAAATCGTGAAACATTTCTTTTCACTCTAATCCGCACGATTTGCATTATTTCTTAAAATAAGCAAAGAATTTTATTTTAATATTAGGAGAATGTTTTTTGTGAGACTTTAAAAACGCTTTTTAAACCTTTTTACCATTAAAAGAAACATATTTTCTAGAGTGCATACTAAAATAAAAAGGTATACCCTAAGTGTTATGGGGGTTCTAAATATAAAAGGGCACGGGGTTATTATGGTAGTCCAGCGATTAAGAAATCTATTATCAGTATCCATAGGCCTACACCAACGTCCTTCGAAATGAATTACGCGCCATAGGATAAGATATTAATCTAATCAAGAACGGTGCTGCAAAATCTCCAAATAAAACAGAAGCTTAGGATAAGATATTAATCTAAACAAAAACTATCCAGATTGGAAAAATGTAGTAGTTTCAGTCAGTTAGGTCACGGACAGAAAATAAAATAAATTCCAAATCGGTGCGGAGAACTAAAAATAAAAAAGTCGCCCTTGAATGTTGATCCGTAGCTCTACAAAAATCGACAGAAACAATAATGCGAACAAACTAGCGAGAGACGATGCTGCAAAATCTCCAAGCGAAACAGAAGCTTACAGATGAAGCCTGTTCTGGAAGAAATTTAGACTAAAGGCCTATACGCAGTTCGAAATATTTCGCAAGGAATGACAAAACTTCATATAAAACAAAAATCCCATTAGGGAAATCTTAAAGTTAAAACTTCAAACTTTAACACTTTCATTTGTTTACTTTCCAAAGATAATTTTGCCACTCAAAATTAGCCTTATCTCAGAATCTTCAAAATTTACAAACTTTAAGATAAACACAATCTACGCACACACTTAAAAATTATCTCGTATCTCACAAACTTAATTTGTTTGTTCAGCGTTATCTAATGCAATATTATGTGCTATATCATCAAACTCCTAAGCATTGTAGTTACCTCTATCTATATATAATTGATCTAGGTCATTATTTATCTAATCTATTAATAATAGTTACCTGCCAAAAGCTCAAAAAAAAAATATATATATAAATACCCTGCAGCCAACACGCGCCAGTTGCCAGGTGCAAACTTGCTTCAAGCTCATGGTCTAATCAATAAAAGACCAAAGACTGCAAAAAAAAAAAAAAAAAAAAAAAAGAACCAGGAAAAAATCAAACAAATATGATAAGCTGTAAATGAGCTGAGCCGCAAACATATCATTGGCACGTGCAAAAGGCGCTACAAATGGGGCCCACATGGAATGCTTTAATAAGTTTTGGATGGTCTGCCTCTGAATGTAGCCAAAAGACCGTAGAAGAGCGTACTAAGTGGTCCCAAATTGATGATGGGAATGTGTCAAAAGCAATTGAGGCGTAAAAAAAATCGCACGGCGAATATTCGTGAATATATCATAAACTCAAATTTTATTTATTCTGCCAAATGGCTTACTAATTGATGGGCTTTATAAGAAGGGGCTGCAGCGGCAGGCAGCAATAAACAAAAATCAAACAAAAATTTGAAATGCCAGAAAGCCAAAAAATGTACGAAAAAAAAAAAGAAAAGAGTAGGCATAAAAGTAAACAAGAGAACAACAGTCTAAACTAGGCACATCCCGACTATTGTATACCCTACTTACTAAACCTTTATTCCCACAGTTATCAACTCTTTAGACTGATAGAATTTAAATTAAATATTTTTTCTGACAGTTTTTGAAAAAATGTTCTTATAACTTGCACATACAGATCCTAAATATTTTGATTATATTTTTAAATTTGAAATTTTTATACAGGAAATAATGGTGCGACAGAAATTTTTTAGTAGTGAAGATTATAAGTTACTAACCATATTAAATTTTAAAAAAATAAAATATATAAAGTAGTATGCAATAATTTGTTTTTAATTAGCTTCTTTTTTTGTTGAAGGTAAAATATTTTTTTTTAACTTTTTATCATCTTAAGGCCCATACGCGCTTCGAAAAATTTAGTACGGAATGACAAAACTACATATAAAAAAAAAAAAATTCCATTTGGGATTTTTTTTTTTAAATGAAGTTTTGTCATGCCTTGCGTAAATTCTCGAATTGCGTATGGGCCCTTAACTTTTAATAGAAACTGTTTAAATCAAATTGCCTTGTTTATTAAATAAAGATTAATACAAGTTTAATTTTTAAAAAATTATTATATAACAAAAAAAGAAGTAATAATTGTAATAGTTAAGTAAATTTTTTAAAAATTTAGATTTGTTCAACAACGACAGGCATATAAAAAGTAATTATTAGTTTCCAATAATGCAGTTATTTTTTTATAAGACACATTGTTTTTAAGTTGCATTATTTGTACTTAAAAAAATGCAAACTTAGTAATAGTATGCAATTATTAGTTTTTAATTTGCTACTTTTTTATGAAGGTAAAATACATTTTTTTAAATTTTTTTATTATCTTAACTTTTAATATAAACTCTTTAAATCAAATTGCCTTGTATATTAAACAAAGTTTAATACAAGTTCAATTTTTAAAAGATTATAATAATAAGAATTAAATATTGTTATAGTATGCAATCAATTTTTTCTTTTTTTAAGTTCTTTTCTTTTAAGCTGCGTAATTTGTACCAAAAAAAATTTGAATTTTTTTATAATTTCACCTTTTAGTCAAATTTTTTTTAAAAAATATGTCTCTTTTATTGGCAAGAGATTAATGAAAGCTTTTTTGAAACGATTTTTAAAAATTAGAACTACAATTAAGAACACCCACAAAATTCAAAATTTCAAAAATTAGAATCAGATTTTCCATGGCATTGGACGCTTTAAAATTGAATTTTTTCAAAAATTTTTTTTTAAATAAAAATTTAATGCAAAAGGCGATTTTTAAAAACTAGAACCACAATTTAGAACGCTCACAAAATTCGAAATTTCAAAAATTAGAATCAGATTATTCATGGCATTGGACGCTTTAAAATTGAATTTTTTAAAATTTTTTTGTATAAATAAAAATGCATTGCCAAAGGCATATCAGCCAATGTGCTTTAAAGGATTCAATAATTTTCTTCCATATGCGAATTCTTTATTTTATATCTTTAATTAAACAAATAATAAAAAGGATAGCCAAATTAGCAATATGTTGTATGTTTTTGTTTACTTTTTACATTAAAAAAAAAATTTATAATTATAACTTTTCAGAAATTGGAACTACCCTTGGAACCATTTGGTTCCAACTTGTGAGCGTCCGCTGTAAAAGCATGCACTCAAATTTTATTTTTTTAGAAAATCGATAGATATTTTATTTAGAATATACTTAGTTTTTCAGTTTTTCTATGTCCACTATTTTCATTAACACAAATATAAATTTTTCAATAATTCCAAAAACCAATCTATAACTCTAAGAAACATTGCTACTTTGTAAAAAGTCTCATATAGATACTTTATGAGGTCGTTCTCATTGTCTTCTTCTATTTTCACCCAGCTAATGTACCCCTTAGCCTTTGATTATAGGTTAAATAAAAGCGCGCGCACAAACTTAAATCCTAAGCAATAATTGTTTAAACAATTAATTTGCTTAAAGTAAACAAAAAAAAAAAATAAAACACGCTACAAAAAAAAACGACTGGTCAGTCAGGCCATAAATTCATTTGTGGGGTGAGCAATATAAGATACTCTGTATATATTGTATCTCAGGGATTTGTTTAGTCTTCATCTCGAACCAAGTGTTTACAAATTGGTCAGCATCTATCTAAAATTTGTTGAAACAATTAAATTGAAACTGTTATAAGCGTTGAAAACCGGACGAACGGGGCACTCGTTTGTACATTTGTACATATGTATATAAAATACATAAATAAAATTTCAGCTGCAGCACATATATGTATATATTTTTTTTTGTGTACTTGCAATTAGTTAAAGGGGGACCTAGTGCTGATATGGGCGGTTCAGAACAACCTGTGCACAATGTCGTTTTCAAAATTTATATCTCAATTTCACATCTAAATGCGAATAATCTTTTCTCCATTTTTATTTCATGCGTTTTGCATGTACTTTGTATCTATGTGCTTTTGTGTCAGTGTGCAATACATTGAAGTTCAGTGGTTTCGTTTGATTTGTGTGTGAGAATTTCTGCAGCTGTTTAGCAGTGCGCTATATTTTATTTTACTTTTTTTCTAACCTTCTGTATGTACATACATATATATATATGTATCTATAAGATACAGATCTGCTGTGGCTGGCTAACTGGCATTTAAAAATCCAGTCAAAGCGCTAAATTTTATACCACTTTTGTTTGCGACTGCGAGCAAATCGGCCACAAACATTTGCCACGGCGCATAATGTCTATTTTTAGCGGGAGCGTAAAAAAAAAAAAAAAGAAATAAAATTGTATAGAATAGATACACGGCTACGGATACAGATACAGATACATAGTATTTGCGAGCCTAACAACCTTTTAAGTTTGTCTGAAGTGACTGCCAACGTATTGACATATATATTTTATATAGCGCAAAATATAGATAGCTGCAATTGATTGGACGAACATGCAATTAAGCTTGCTTATCTAGATATTAACTTGTAGTTAATGAAATGCCAATTTATCTAGATTTTGAATTCGAATTAGTACCTATGAGATATAGTAATTTAATTGATTGAAACTTTGCGGACTGCATGAATATTGGTTTGCATGCAATTCCCTAAATCACCGTTTTTTTTTTTTCATCGTTCTCTTTATACTAATAACAGTTAAAATGTGTCATCATGTTTCTCTATAGATTGACCGCTTGATGGCGCCAGCAAGTTGTTGTCGCTAGATGGCGCAAGCAAGTTTTTTTTTATATTTGTGCAGACAATAATTTAAATGCCATTTAAAAATAATTAAAGCTAACAAATTTAGAGAAAGGCAGGTGCAGGGTTGGCAAGCGCAGCTAGCAGTTTACGCAGCGCCCTAATAAAGTCATAAAAACATAAGAATATAAATACTTCACAGCAAATGTTATGCAAAAGCAATTGTACCTAAGCCAATTGGCTTGCTTTTTCAAAATAAAAAAAACCCAAGCTATTACTTTTTTCTAGAAAAAAAGACAACATTTTAAAGCTGCTCTCTTTTTAAAAGCGATTCTTTGAAACTGCTTTAATAAGCTTTCAAACTTGGTAAATACTCATAAACAAAATCAATAATTTAACAATCTGTATATCAAAAAGCGATTTGATAGAGCAAAAAAAAAAAACTTCTTCAACAGCGCCAGAGTAGAGCTATCTAAATGGGTTGGGGGTTTATTCAAACAACTTCCTGATGTGGCTGATATGTTGATAAACTAAACTAAACATAAAGTTAGGCAAATATTGTATAGATATGTTTGTAGCACATAAAACTAGCAGCATTATCGTTCCAATGATGATGTGATGATATGATATGAAATTGCAAAAGTTTTTTTTTTCCAATTCTCCCACTCTATTTTATGTTTGCCTAAGTTTTATGTGGAGCCAGTCAAACCAAAGTTTGTGACAAAACCCAGCAGTAAACGAGGCTATAGGATTAGTTAGGAAAAAATTGGATTTTGTTAAAGTTGAATGTGACCGACTATGATGAACCCCTTACCACTAGTGCACTACAGTGGGTTGCCCTGTAAGCAAATGCAGCGGCAAAGATTCAAAATGTAAAAATAAAAAATTTTCTGACTCATATGAGATGCAACCTGTTCAGATTTGGGAAAAAAGAATAGCCTTTTTTTAATTTTATTATAAAAATTAGAAAATTCGAAATTTTTGAGAGTTTGAATTATTTAAGGTTTTCAAAAATGGGAAAAAATTATGAAAGGCCATGTACTTAAAATATAATATAATATAATATACCTATATTCGAAAATAAAGTCTGGAGCGCTTAAAAAAAATATCTCTGGCAAATTATACTCTACAAATGTATAGTTGGGAACTTTTTCAAAAATTTTAAAATGACGTCGACATCGTTTTTGTTTATGTGACGCTGCAACTTAAAAAAATTTCATAACAAAAATATTACATTAATTAAAATATTACACAAATTTACAAAAAAACGTAGATAAAAAAAATATAAAGAAATACAAACTAATTTTATAAAAATATATTGAACATTTTGAAAAAATTATACATATATGTACAAACAAATTTTACTAAAAATTATTGATAAAATTATATAAAAAAAAAAAAAATTTAAATTTACAAAAAAAAATTTAAAAAATTTTATAAAGAAAATGATAAAAAAAAAAATGGAAAGAAAATTTAAAAAAATTTCATAAAGAAAATTTCAATTCACGTACATATTTCACGATTTGAATGCAAAACATTTTTTTGAGTCTTATTAGTTTTCCAAAAACGGTCGTAAGTGATAGAGCACCATATGCTTAAAATATAATATCCCGAATTCTATTTAGCCAATTTAAACCAGTTTTTAATAAAATTTTAAAAACAAGTCCTGAACAATTTTACAAAAAAATGTTTAAAAAATTTACCAAAAAATTTATCTTTGGTTCTACTTAGTCAATTGAATTCTTAATCGAGAGAATTTAAACTTTCTCATCAAACTATCACAAGAATTTAAATTTTCCCATCAAATTATCACAAGAAATTTTAAGCGGATCACAATGTAATCATAATTCTTGTTTGCTTTAAATATAATATCCCCAATTCTATTTAGCCAATTGAAACCAGTTTTTAATAAAATTTTAAAAACAATTCTTGAAAAATTTTACAAAAAAATTTTTAAAAAATTTACCAAAAAATTTGTCTTTGGTTCTACTTAGTCAATTGAATCCTTAATCGAGAGAATTTAAACTTTCTTATCAAACTATCAGAAGAATTTAAATTTTCCCATCAAATTATTACAAGAAATTCTAAGCGGATCACAATGTAATCATAATTCTTGTTTGATTTAAAAAAGGTTTGCTTATATACAACAATAATATTTTCAGAATTTTGAAGTGCAATTTTTGACCATCATTTTAAATGGCTTTCTCGAATTTTTGCAACACACAATAAAAAAGATGTTCTGTCAAGGTGACCCCACTTCTCCGTGATGTCAGCTTTCATACCAACATTTGGACGTAAAGCTACATTAACATCGATTTGGCTAATCAAGCTGATACCTAAGGTATGCCGAAAAGATTTCTTCTCCGTGTCACAAAACTTAGTCTGACTTCAATATACCCTTTTATATACTCTATGAGTACGAGATATATAATAAAAGTTTGCGGCATTTGTTTGCCGTCGATTAATCGCAAGACGCCTTGGCGCCTGCGCTTCCAAAAAGCGTCACCGGAAACGGAAGCTGAAATTTTGTGCACGAGCGGAAACTGGGCAAGAGGAAAAAACGAAATATTCTACATTTCTTTTTATTTTATGTACTCGTGTATATATTTTAAAATTCGCTTGATTGAATTTTACCTGCAGAAGAACTTTAAGCATGGCCATAAAAAAAGCGGTAACAAGTAAAGTTAGTTTCAGTTATCATAATCCAATGTGGCCACAACAAAACAAAAAAGAGGGAGACAAGAGAAAATAAACAGACCGTGGCACTAAAAACCGCTGACAAGTGTCATATGTGTCTGCCACAAAAACCCCACACATAAGTGTCGCATTTGTCTCAAAACGAGAACGAGGACGAGCTGCAGAATGAGCACAGGAAAGGATAGGACAGCACTTTGACAAGCATAGACAAGCAGGGGCAAGCAGCGCCCAGCAGGGGGCAAGCAGTTGTGGCAGACTGTTGCTTGGCTGAAAAGCAAAGCAAAGAAAATGAAAATGAAAATGCTTTTCCTAGCATTGAATGGTCGCAATCAGCCAAAGGCGCCGCTGACAGCTTTGCCACACAACTTCAGTACTTGCAACAAGCTGCAACTGCAACAACAAAAACAACAACAATGCCAAATCGGGCCAAATTATGTACAATTTGTGCGTTGGCGTCTTTGCTGCCATCATTATCGACTGGCACGAGGCCATTGCCCCAAAATGTATGCAATAGAATTTGAGCCAAGTTCATAAATGTCTAAGATACTTATAAGTTTGTTGGCGGGTTTGTCTTTAGGTAGCCACTTTTTTTGATATAGACTAAAGGAATGGACGTTACATGAACGCGAATGTGGAAAGTAAGGGTGGAATCGTGATAAGAATCGCACAGGTCTAACCCAAAGCTGTGGAAGCAGCGAGTTGGGAAATAATTTATATAATTCGGAATGGGTTATATTATTATATACATACACAATCGCGGAATTACCGCGAATATAAACTCTTGCAGGTCCTGTGAAACGGGGAAATGCAATTTTTCGGGGGTCATTTGGAACGCTTGTTACACATACAAGATCCGAAAATTCGAATTCAAACTATTGGAGGTCTTGTGTGAATGAAACTTTTGGGGAATGCAATACTTGGGGAATATTTGGAACCGGTGATATATTTACAAGATCCCGAAAATCCCGAGAATCACGTAATTTTCGCGAACACAATTTCTTAGGGGCCCTGTGGAACGGGCGTGAAGGAAAAGAATTAGTAAAAACTCGGAATGGGTGTTATATTTACAACATCCCAAAATTCCCGAGAATCACGAATTTTCCGGGAATTTAAATTCTTAGAGTTCCTGAGTTGCTAGGCAGTATAGCATAGGTAGATACAGTATAAATTTGAACAAAGCACTAAGTAAAGCTTGCAGTACACGATGTAAATATTTGCTCAAAATCCACAAAATATTTGGTCAAATATTTGATTAACAATGTGATGATCAAATATTTGCAGCAAATCCATGCCAAACTTTATTTTGCCCATATTTGCAAATAGTAAATATTTGATTAGTGCCATTTTTCGGTAGGAATTTTTCACGTGGCAAATATTTGGCCAAATATTTTATTTGCTCATACAGGAAATCGCTATAAGAGAGAGATATGACCCTTTTCAATAAGCTGTATCAATATTCCACTATCTTTTTAAGCTATAGAGATTTAATTTGGTATATAGAATCTAGTCAGCCTAATAATGTTGACTCAAGGAACTAGAGACTTAAATGTTCACCCAAACAAAGTCCGTGGAATTTGTTCCGATTATGAAAAAAGCACATCTCATCTCTAAGCTACTCTACTAAACCATGAGCATATGTCTCCCCGTTTCCTACTTACAAGAGTTTATGACATTCATTAAGTACACTTGGCAAATCCCGCTGCATTAAGTGCTGCTGCCCGCTCCCTGTATTTTCTATCCTCCTTATCTCTGTAATTACTGCATTTGACCCACTCTGATTGATTATGTGCCAACCAAGTTGGAAGCAGTCAGCTTAAAGGCATTAAAGATTGACCAAAGACCAAACCATACCAAAAAATAACCAACAAAAATTAAATAACAATTTTGCTGCTTTAACAAATTGCAATCGTAAACAATTTGCACCAGACCATACCAAACCGAACCAAACTAAGAAAAAAAAAAAAAATTCAGCACATTCACAAATTTACGAGCAATTTTTCTGGCCTTTCATTACACTTGTCGTTCACTTCCGCAAGGAGTCGTACACCCGGGCCATTAAGCTGGACATGAATGGGCCCATTGAAATGATAAATGCACTCGTCGTAGAAAACCAAAAACTCTAGTAGTTGGAATTCTAAAACATTTACAAATTCATACATTGTATTGTATTATAGTTCCATGTACGAGGGTTGCCTTAATATTTTGCAAAGAGGTTTTTCTAAAGGGGATGTTTCATGTTGTTCGTAAGGTTTAGCATATTCATTTTAAGGCAACTATATTTGATAAGTAAATTTATTGTAAGCTTAATAAACAACAAAACGTGGTTGGTTTTACTCTAAAACAAAATTCAAGTTGATATTTTAAGTGATAGATGGCGCCAAAGTTGCCAAAAAGCTGTCTTTCCTTACCTAGTTATAATTTTTTTGGTAGTATAAGAATAAATAATTGTTGTTATTGAAAAATACACAAATATATGTGATGAATTAAGTAATTATCTAAGAAAGTTCTAAAATTAGGAAAATTAGAGCGGAAACTTCAGCTCAGGGCTTCTTCAATGCTGCAAAGTTTGAACTGAAATCGTGATGAGGTACGAACTAGCTCCATTCCCAACATGATGATGATTATTTCCTTTAACTTCCCAGTGGAGCATAGGGCCTCCCAACATGGCTGTCCTCCTCTCTGTAGCTTTAGTTTTAAACTTTAAGCATACAGTGTAAAAATAAAATAAATAAATAAATGAAAAACCCTGTGTTGGAAACTCTGGCGCCCTCTAGCGCTCAAAATCGTAAGAACTCAGTGTGTAATTTATTTCGTCGTTTTTTTTTGGTCCTTACTGTACTAATATTCCGTATAAGCTTAAAGAGCTAGTGATGTCTATCAAAGCGATTAGAAATACTGGATTGAAGAACCATCTCCGGAAGAAAGGTATTCAATATAAGTAGCTGCTAAAGAAGGGCCCACATGAAACAGGTAGGTAAGAGGCGTACTTGGTACCTTGTCACAGAGTGCAGCATAGGTGCCTGATGTCTTCAAGAATCAAGTTGTAAAGTCATCCAGTTTTCAAAAATTGTTTAAAGCAAATGAAAAAAGAACTTCGTGGAGACAATAATTTACTTTCTAGCTCCTTGCCCGCAACATAAAAGTCAACCCTCGCATATACTTGAGATTTTAAGCAACCCATAGGAAGAACCAACAAAATGCCACGCCCCTGGAACAGCTTTGTGGGCGTCTTGTATGTGCCAATTTGTGCCTCAGGCAAATTGTAGCATGCCATAAATTTTCAACGCGTTTAGCGTAAACTTCTCTCAATATAATTTTATTATCCTCAGTTTTGGCTTCACGTCACACAACGCATCAGCTGCAGCAGACGGAGAAGCCGCAGAAACCGCCATGTCTGTGGACTGCCTGGTCTGGTCCAAAAATAAAATCATATAAAAATAAAATACAAAAAAATAAAAGTGCACATGTATGACCAACTGGCATTCGCCTTCAAAGTGTTTTTTAAGTTGTTGCAGCGGTCACATAAAAACTGTTTATCTTTCGACTTCTTTGGAAACCGACAAAACTTTTTCAGTTTTTACTTTTATTACAACTTAGTTGGAGTTTTGGTCAGCTTGTGTCTATATTAGTTATGATTCTTATTTTATGATTTTTGTTCTACTCTGCCTACTTCTCTCTGCTATTATTATTGCATATTTATTGTGCGCCTCCCCTTTGCACAGCTAACATTTTATGACCATACGAGATAATTTCTCAATAAATTTTTTAATATTATATCTTTTTGCACGCCAATTTGAGCTATTAAAAGTCACTAAGTTTTGGGCTGATACAAACCAGTTTTATTCTCTGCTCTATGTATAAGCTATAAGATATACATACATACATACATATGTATGAAAAAAAAGCTTCATTAAATGCCAAACTTTAATATTTATGTTTAATGACCGCCAATAAAAAAAATGACCACACTTCGTCTATGAATATCAATAAAAGTATAAAAGAATTTAATTTTTTTTTATCAGCTTAACATTAAAAATCAAGCAAATTTTTTATAGGTCATTATTTAAGCTTTATGGCTATAAATAATATGGTATTCCTCACGCAATTTTGCTTACAGTTTGTCAAAAAAAAATCTAAAAGAAATCGTATAACTTTTAAATGCAGCAACAAATCTACGAAAAATTATCCAAATTTATTTCAAAATTGGAAGTAGATGCTGAATAAAATTTTTCAATCAGCAATGTTCGAAATCCTATGATACCAGCTAAAAATCTTTATCGTCTTTTCTTTTTTTTTTCCTAAAAAAAATTCTGTAGTTCTTTAAAATAAAAAATAATATCGAAAAAAGTAAGCGAAATAAGTATAAGAAGTTATCGATAACAAAAAAGGCAAATTTGATAGGATGCGAATATGAAAAAAATTTCTTCGTTTTGTGAAATTCGGATCATAATGATAATAGTTCTTTATATTAAAAGTCACACTGAGGCTTGTACAAATTTTCAGTCTAAATAAAAATACGTTTATAAGAAAGAAAATGTACAATTTTCTCGTATGCAGATTGTCTTCTGAATATTTTATTATCTTTCTTAAGGGGAGGTTCTTTCAAATTAAATCGAGAAAATCGATTTTTTTTTTTTCAAAAAATGAAAGCTACAAATTCGTAGAATATGTGTATGAAAGGATTTTTTGATGCGATCGATATTTATAGAAATATAGCGCACCTAAGTCGCTCGCACTGAAGGACGTTCTAAAAACTTTAAACGCGTTTTTCTCGGAACCATGTTTTTCGTTCGCATTTCAAGCATGGCTCTCGATCTATTGTTCCGATTCCCTTCATTTAAGCCATGTTTGAAAGGATATAATTTTTTGTATGCCTTATACTAACAATATACATGAAAAAGTGTTAAATTGTTATTTTTAAGCAAGGTCAAATCACAAAAAAAAGTGAAAAAAAACAATTTTTTTTTTCGATCGTCCACATTTTAGTTAATTTTTCGTCAAAACTCATTATGATTTAGTATAAGGCATAGAGAATTTCATTTACTTCAATAAACAAAAAACATTTTTCATTTCGGTTCACTACAAGAGGCTGGAGATCTGAAATGCGGGGACGATATTCTGCGGGCAGAGGCAGACAAGAGCCGCCATTTTGAATTTCGTCGCGAACAAAATTTCCAATTATTGTACAATAAAAATCGCATTGGCAATTTAGCCAATGTGCAATGATTGATATTTCAGAATTTTAACCAACAAATTTAAAAAAAAAAAAATTTTTAATTACAACAAATGTTTAAAAAAAGGTTTAACATTTATTGAAAAAATGATAATTCAATGTCGTGTAAAAAAAAGAACTTGTTAAAAAAAAGTATAACTAATTTTGAAAGTAACAATAAATACCCGGAACACGTATCAAGGTATTCAACCTCAAAGGTCAGAAACATTTTTTGAAATAAAATTTTAATTATTTTTTTTAAGATTTATATTTGAAAAAAAAACTGTTAAAAAAATACAAATTAAAAAAAATGTTTTCATTGAAAAAAAAATTTTTCACATGCTAGTTCTATTCGTTTACGCGATGCCTTGCCAAATACAAATACATATATCTAAATATTCAGTTATCGATAACTTGATAAATAATCAGAATGTTGCAAAAAAAAAAAAATGTTCTAGGTTAATATTGGCTAGTACCTCTGTATATATGTAATAATCATCGTTTTCCAAGAGATCGATTTAAGAACTGATCCACTTGGCTAATTTTCTTATTAACTATTACTACTACTATTAACTTTCAAAAAGGAATGCGCTCTGCTTAGAAATAATAAATAGCATAAAGATTAGCACTATCGAATGCGTAAAATTCTTTAAAAAAAAACGACGGCATTTTCGGGATGGAACTTATTTAAATTTTACTTGAAAATGAGCAACTTATTAATACTTTGTCAATTTAAACTCTGACCACCTGATTGATGTTTACTATGAAATATTTCACTTTAATCTTAAAGTAGCTTTTGTTTCTAACTACACACCTATTTTTGTAGAAATAAGCTAATCTCTTAGGTAAATAAGAAAATTACATGCGGTAGCCGGTTTAGAGCCACGGCTAAGTCGCAATACTATAATACTTTAATTGAAAAATAAATTTTGTAATTACTAATAACTCTGTTTGTAAGTAATGTTTACAAACGAAAACAACAGGAACTTATCTATTTTTTACATTATATTTTACGGTATTTCCCATGCTAAGACGTAAGTGCATTGATATGATTCATAAGTAGATGATACTATAATTATGAATATAATCGATAGTATATGCCATGTCTTATCTGCTGATACTAAAACTATCCTCGTATGAGTATGTAAATATAAGAATAGGTACTTAGCTTATATCAAATTTCATAGTATAGATTTTTACAAACTACTAAGAATAATTCGATTTTAGCTGCGCAAGCTGAAATTTTTATGAATATACTAGGGGGCCCGCCTCCTGCACACTTCGCTAGCCAATTCCCATGCCGTATTTTTATTCATATTTATAAGCCCCCTTTTTCGTTTTTATCTTATATTTTGATCTCTGTTTGAATTTTTTTACTCTCTTCTTTTCATACGTGCAATTTTTACTGTTCAGCGGAGAGAGCACATCAAGTTCCAAAATATTCCGCTAGGGGGAACAAGAAAAAAATAGTTATCACGCATGATGCAATGAGTTTTACAAGATCCCAAAAAGAATTACGAAAATTTTGCTGTACAAAAAAAAACTGGTTCAAATTTTGCATGGGAGCTATATGAATGAGCGCAGCAATTTTGATCGAGCTTCACAATAAATTTGGTCAGATCTAAAAATAATTTTTTTTGTGTTTTATATAAAGTATATGTAAAGTTTGATCAAAATTGCTCCACGATTATTTAAAGTTACCATAACAAATGGAAATAGCGCTCTCTTTGTGATTGCGTGTCCTTTCAATTGTTGGATTTAGTTTTCAAACTTTCAGCGAGAGAGCAAAAGAAAAAGAAATAAATGATGAGCGGAGAAAAATATGTTATTATATGTATTATAGGAGGTTTTTTTACAATAATATCGATAAGAGAAATTTGTTTTCCTAGACTTGTTAAGTTGACTTTGTCGAAAACTCACGATTTCTTAAAGTTACCATAAAAAATTGAACTAGCACTCTCATTTTGATTGCGCGTCCTTCTAATTGTTGGATCTAGTTTTCGAAATTTCAGCGAGAGCGCACAAAAAAAAAAATATTAATGATGAACGGAGAAAAAAATTGTATTATATTATAGGAGTTTTTTTTTACAATAATATCGATAAGACAATTTTGTTTTCCTAGACTTGTTAAATTGACTTTGTCGAATTCTACTACTAAAACACCTAATATTTTTCACACTTTGTAACATATGCTGCTCATATATTACTATACATAAAAACCTGACCTCGCACAAGAAGCTTGAAAAACTACAAAAATTCCGCAAAGTCTTTAAAATATTATAAGTACATCTTGTTTAGCTAAGTAAAGTACATAAAAATGTCAACTTTTTAGCCAAATTACGTTGTATTTATTACATTCTCGTCCCGATTTATTATATGCTTGAACACTTTGCATTTTTCAAGTCTGCTTGTAATTGCTATTTTAGTTATATCAACTCGCACAACTCGTAATATGTTAGGGTACAACGTAAATTTTGAATGCAGCTGCCAAAATACAAAAATAACTCTATTTATAAAAAAAAAATCATAAAAAACGCCACAAATGTCGGCAATAATTAGTGCAACCAATGGGGGCGCCGCTATAAAGAAAAAATAAAACTAAACCGTAAAATATGTAAATTGCTGCACTTTGGAATACTAGAAACAACAGCAACAACTATTAGAAAAACAACTAACCTCGGGCAATATTGAAATACATTGGAACGCTCATACAATTCTATTAGACATGCCTGACAGTTTAGCATTATTCATTTTTACTATATTTTTTTTTTTTTTTTTCTAAACTACGTCGAAGTAAATTCCAATAGTTTGTTAGTACTCATACTACTATACTATATTAAAACTATTTTTTTTTTAAAACCATTTTAGAGTACCTACTTTAAAGCTGCGTCCGTCACCTAAACCAACTATCAACATTTACAAACATTTGACGTAGAAGACACCTTCCCTATGCGCAGTATTCTGTAGGTGTTCCCCTATACCATGCTCTCTAATACGGCCCTGACTTCTACTACGTCAATAAATAAAAGCTAGTAAAAGGCATCGCATGTTTTAATGCTAATAATAATAATAATAATACTTATGTTATTATTATTTATTTACAAATTGCATTTACCAAAACAATAACATATTGAAGTGCACCCTCAAGAGAACGTAAATCGTGGTGTCAAACGCGTCACGTGGTCTTTGCTTCCGCGTGGCGTAGATGCTGACAACGCGTCGCTGCTAACGTCGCAGCTGTCGTTGACGCTGACGCTGACGCTGACGCCGGCGTTAACAGGGGGGCGTGTGCCATTTGATTGCGACGCAGAAAAGACACTCAAAAAAAATTAAATGCTACAGATCAAAATCTGGCACACGATCTGTAAGAGATCTGTTTGAGAGAAAGAGAGAGAATGTTCTAGCGAAAGAGAGATTTCTAATTTTTAATGAGCTATTTACGGGCTACTGCGTTTTAGCATTTATTATATACTAGTTCATTTGTTGTGCGCGCTCTCTCTCTCTCTCCCTCTCTCTCTCTCTCTGTTTTGCTGCCGCATAAAAATTTAATTATTCCAGTATTTGCACGTTTAATTTAATCAAATTTGCCAAATGAAAAGCAAAACAAAAAATATTTATATTTTTTAATATATATTTTTTTTCTGCTGCATATTGTTGTTATTATTGTTGCACTTTAAGCAAAGACACACACATACATACGTATGCAAAATAAAATGCGACGCAAATTCTAAAGCGCAACGCAGCGTATACTTAACGCGCCTTTTACTAACTAGCATGAAAAGCATTCCACACACACACATAACTAACTCTTATTTATTATTCTTTTGTTGTTGCACTTAATTTTGCTTTGATAAAACGCAATTGATGGATTAGTTAAACGGTTTAACAGTGTATCACAAAAGTATTCGCCGGCAAAAAAGTGTCTCTTGTCTACTTCAACAAATTTTTAGTAAAAAGATCGATAAATAAGTATGATAATTACGCTTTGTATTTCAAGTTAAGAGGTATAATATAATTTGGATAAGAAGACGCCAGGGACGCCCAGAGTGAACTTAGGGGGAAAATAAAATTTGAAATAAACAAGAAAAATAAATTTTCATTCAGGTTTAATAAAATTAAAAACCTGGACAAAGTTGAATATTTTGTGTGACGTTAATTAATTTGTTCAGCATGTGACATAGCTTGTTTGAAAATTCTGAATAGTTTGGAAAAAGTGTCGCGTTCTGTTCATTGAAAGGTGTTACTTTATTTTGAGGTCAAATTTTAGATAATTTGCGACAAAGAACGCCAATTTTAAAATTTTTTAAAAATTAATTGTTTTTTTTTTTTTTTTTTTGTTTGAAATATATTTTCTTTAAAATTTATTTTTAGTAAGCTTAAGAAATAAATTTAAACAATTATTTTAAGGCTTTGTGTTCGGTAACGAATACTTTTGTGGCCTACTGTAAAACCAATTGTTGTGTAAAAAAGGGGCGTGGCAAATGCACTTCCAAGTGTCAAATTGATTACGCAAATCTACAAGTTGTCAAACACACTTAGTTAATGAATGGAATTATTTACGCAGCAATATTCATATAATGCATATTCATAGTGATTTAAACTCTTCAGAGAGAGCACAAGTGCTTAGTTCCAGTACATAATCATAGTAGTGCATTATCTATTCCATGGAATTTTGATTGTTCTGATTATAAGTTTTTTCCTTCTAACATTGGCGTTTTCTTTGGAAAATTACTAATTAAAGCCAAAGATTACATTAGTAGGAACCCAAAATATAAATTGACTTATGTACGCTCATTTTATAGAAAATACGCAAAAACACTTGTTACAATATTATCTATATATAATAAAGCTCAGATCATTTGGTGGCTTTATCTAAACTAATATTTATACGTACATATATAAAAATATCGTAAGTTTTAACAAAAATGGAGCTTTACAATTACGTTCTACCTGCCTGAGATTTCATTTACAATCCTAAATATATATTATTTTCGATATTATAGCCAGCCCAAATATAAGAAAGCAATCGTACATTGACCTTGTACTATTTAAAAAAAAATGTTATGCTTCGTATAAAAAAAAAATACATATCTATATATAAGACTATCAAAATTCTTGGGTCTAAAAAAGATAAATAAAACATTTGGTTAATTAAAAAAAAAAGTCACGAGTTAAAGGTTTTTGGTCAAAAAAAAATTTAGTTCCTGAACTAAGATATTTAAAAATGAGCTAGCAAAAACTTGATTTAAGAGTAAGTTATGATTATTTTACACTGAAAAGATCTTGAAATCAATAATCGATTTTTTTTGTTTTTTGATTTTTTTTTGTTTTATTATATTTAACTTAAAGAGTGCTGAAAATTCCCATTTTTGATTTCAATTTCATTTAATTTTCGGTTTAATATTAATAGGTTTTGGTCTTTTTTTAAAAAAAAAAAATATTTTTTTTAAAACCATTTTTTAATCGTAATGAAAGACTTTTCTAAAATTCTAAAATAAGAATTTTCAATTTGGTTTTAATAGGTTTTTATACTATTTTTTGAAATTTTGTTATGCCTCAAAATGTAACCAAAGTAGTTTTTAATCTCAATGAAAGACTTTTAATATTATTTTAGGAATTGTCAAAATCTTAATTTGTGAAGTTTCTGTCTAATTTTAATTTAAATTCTTAAAATCTTAATTTAAGAATGTCTTTTTTTATTGTAGAATTTTAATATTAATTAAAGAATTATAAAAAATTTGAATTTCAGAATTATTCATTTTTATTTATGAATATAAATTTATTTTGCCAAAATATTTTTAAAAATTTTAATATTAATTAAAGAATAGTGAAAATTTTAACTTAAGAATTTTTCATCTAAAAGACCTTTAAAATTAATTTAACGATTTAATTTTAATACGTTTTTAGCCCTTTTTATGAATAAAAATTTATTTTGCCAAAAAAATTAATATAAGAATTTTGTAGTCTAATATTATTTTAAGAATTGTATAAGTCTGCATTAGATAATTTTTGGATTAATTTTAATAAGTTTTAAGCTTTTTTGTGTTTAAAAATTGATCATGTCAAAAATCTTACTTTAATCATTTTTATAGCTTAATAAAAAATTATTTAATAATATTATTTAAGAATTCCGAAAAAATCTAAATTAGAGAATTTTCGGTTAAATTTTTGACTTTTCTCTAAAAGCAAGACCTAAAATTCTTTGACTATTATTAACAGTCTTTTATATATAAATTAAAAAGTCTTAAATATTGATTTTTGGCAGAATACAATTTTTTATGATTTAAATTAATTATTAATTTGAATTAATTATTTAAGAATTTTTAATTTATTTATAAAAGACTGTTAATAATATTCAAAGAATTTTCGGTCTTGCTTTAAAGAATTAAATTTTAACAATGCTAAAAATTGCAATTTTAGAAACATTTTCCCTAATTGAAGAGCTTTAATCTTAGTTCGAGAAAGTTCGTTTGTGTTTTCTGAAGTTTTACTAACATTTAACAATATTTGTTTTTGTTTAAGGATGCAAATTTTATAATGCTAAAAATCTTTATTTAAGAATTTTTTTTATATTAGTTCAAGAATTTCAGTCTTATTGAAAATTTTTTATTTTTGGTCTTAATTTAAGAATTTTTGGGTATGACTGCCGAATTATTGGCCTTGCTGAGATTAAGTTAATTTTTGCCACTAATACAAGAATTTTAAACTTTAATCTTCTTTTGTTTTGGTCTTGATTTTAGAATTTTTGTTTATGCCAACCGAATTCTTGACCTTGCTTAAAATAAAATAATTTGTATTTTCCTAATTCAAGAATTTTAATCTTATTTCAAGTTTATCTGGTGTTATTTAAAGAATTTAAAGCATTTCAAGAAATAAAATCAAGAATGTAAAATTGTAATTAAACTTTTTTTTTTTTTATCAGTGTACATAACTAATTTTTAATATTCATTGCACGCTACAACAGTGATTAATAATTGCTAATTTGCTAAAACCACACAAGTAATTCATTAACATTAATTAAATAATCTAAAAATCCATCTAAAACTAGCAGTGGGTGCAGCTGCCCTCGAAATTCCCATAGTTATCTAGAAAATCTCTATAGCTAAACCAGCAGCACACTTCTTGTCACTTTAGCATCAAAAAAAAAAAAAACAATAACGAGAATAAAAAAAAAATTGTATCAAAAATATTTCCACACGCCGCCACGAAGGCAGGTCATAAATTACGCCCTCTAAGCAAATTTATAATTACTTTTGCGAGTTATAAAAACCGCAAAATGTTCGGCCAAAAATACACAATTTTAACACGCTGAGGCAAGGCACAGCGCCTGCTGCCAATTTAAAAAAAAAAAAATTATACATACTATATTATATACTAAGCGCACATATATACAGACTACAAAAAAAAAAAAAAAATCAGAGAATATTAAAAAAAAAAGAAGCACAAACTTGGCAAAAGTTCAATGGCCAAATGCTTTGCAGGGCTCTTCGACTGATGAAGACGCATAAAGCCTTTGAAATTCCACAAATGTCATTTGAGTTTTTATTGAAGAGGAAACGCCAAGGTGTTGTAGTTGTTGGTGTTAGTCTTTTCTTTTTTTTTATGAGTAAGCTTGTATCTCTAAAGGAAGCAAAAATCAAAAGGATCGACTGCAGCTTGGCCTTTGGCTGGGACACAATCTTTTTTAAAGTGTTGCATAAATTAGTTGCGGCCTTACATATTGATGAGCTCGTGTATTGTATATAGGAATGTGCAGGGAGACAGCACTGTCCCTTTCAGCAAACCGGAAAACTGCAGCACTAAAAATAAGTATCTTACAGATACTAAACCAACTGGCTACAAATTCTATACTTTACTATGACGATGTCAGCTTTGCCTTGGTTTGTTTTTGTTTGTTTGTTGTTTGTCTGCGATTTCCAAGTGTGCATTGTGTTTTCTGCGAAAGTTAATAGCCCGTGTTTCATACTCAACTTAACTGCCAACTATCTGCACTAGACGAAACCAGACATAGAATTATAGATGGGGTCAAAGTAAAGTCAAGCGTGATGCGTGGCGTGAGCATAAAAATCGTGAGTGTTCATAAATGTCGAACTATTTGCAGTATTTGTGGAATCTTTGTTTATAGAGCTGGAAAATTTTGACAATTGCGTCGATAGGGCTTTGTAGACTCTGCAAATAAATAATGAAACTACCGATAGCGTCCCAACGATTGCATATCGTACTTAAAAAAAAAAACTAATCAGCAATATGCCAGAAATCGCTTTCAATCGAATTTCGACTTGCATGGGTGTACCAAGAATATGTCGTTTACCAATTTCGTAAGTAGAGTAAGATGGGGCAAATCCGACCTAGTAGTAGACCGATTGGTTTTGGCTGTAAAGTGCTTATTTGACATCGTATCGACTCGTCCGATGTACCAAATTAAAGCTAACGCTTTGCCGCAACTTTCAAGAACGGCTCATTTCTTCTGACCATTACTAATTTCTGAGATATGACAATTTTTCAAAAAAATCGATTTTGGTAATTTTTAAAAAATTGTAGGGTAAACCCGACCGCCAGATGTGATCTAAATTAATGATTTTTCAATTATAGATCAAAAGGGCAAAGCTTGCTGGCCTATTTTTGGTTCTAGCTGGACGTCTGGTTGGCGCCACCATTTAGAGGTCGGATTTGCCCCACAAAACAAATTATACGAAATTTCCAAACAATACTATACATGCGCTATATAGGTCTATGTTTATAGTATATAAACCAGTTACCGTTTTTTTCCGATCACTTTATTTAACAAGAAAAAATGTGTAATCAAATATTCACAAAAATTAAATTGATAATCGTAAAAATATACTTCTATGTACTATAGACTGACTGACAACTGTCATGCTATCATTTTGGTTATTTTTAACGCTCTACACGACAACATTAATATGAGCTCGCTCAGTATGACGGTTTTTGAGAAACAGTGGGTTTACCCACACTGTCGGGTTTGCCCCACCTTACCCTATATGCTTAAAAATATACTGCTAAATATATTTGTGTTTTCTATTTCAAATTTCAACCCAAAATGTGTTGCTTTCATGATGCAATGAATTGCGTGAGTTTTTGTATGGTAGCTATATGAAATAGTGGAGCAATTTTAATCAAACTTCACATAGTGATAGAAAAATTAAATATTTTGTGGTTTTCTTATTAACATTATTAGCTTCAAATTCTTAATTTATGCCAAGAAACACTCATTTTCGTAAAACACAAAAAAAAAAATACAAAGTTTTTGTTTTCTTTTCATAAAACGACCCAGTTTTCACTTGCATATCTCTAGCTCCCATACAATCAGCCCACAAATATGCAACTGTTGCGTTTTTTCTTGGGAACAAAACCAAAATATAAAAACTCAACGATGACGAGTTCGTCATTCTTTATCGCGCCTGATTATTTGTCTTGGATGCAATTCTCCTTTCGCCTTTCGCCCTTTTGTGGCTCTTTCGCTTTTGCTGATGGCGTATCAAATGAGCGCGTAATCACTAAAAAGCCGACTGACTGACTGCTTCCGCGAAAATATCAAAATATTTATAACAACAAACATCGAGGGAGCCCAGCAACAACAAGATATTATTAATAATAAAAGTAATGAAAATATTAGTTCAATGTGAATTTAGTCAAAGTTTCGGGTTTCGCTGCAAACACTGCGAATATTTTTGTATAACCAAATCTTTTTTCTTCGTATATTTTTTATCAATGACTGGGAAGGCAATGGCAGACAGCGAGGTGCTAAACTATGCCAACAATAAAAATAAAAACTAAAAATCCAAAACAAAAAATAAAATTATCAGCAAAATTTTGAATGACACTTGGATGACTGAAGAGAATCACGTGATACATGCCTTAACATATGTATAATAAGTGACTTGGGAGTAATGTTTCATGTCCAAAAATAGCCTTATTATTCAACTAGTCGAGAAAATATAATATCATTATAATATTGCTTGAAGGTAAGTGACTGTGGCATTATATATGAAGCTTGGAATGTGATGTATGGAATGCTTGGAGTATTTGAAGTAGCCAATTTTTACAAGACCTTAAGGAAAGCAGAAAAATGTGAACTGTCACTCTTTTGTAAGAGATTCAAAGCTAATTGTAAAAATTTGACTAAAGCATCTTGCAATCATTCAGCTGCTCCAAAAATACCAAATAATATTTACGAAAAAGCAAACAAAACAAAAACCAGAGCTGCAAAACGTGAAAATTTCTTGCAGTTTTGATTATTCGTTCCGCGCATACAAATCAATGAACTAAAGTTTAATAAATAATAAATAAGTTTCCTTTGTTTGTTAATAGATGGCGCCAGCAATTAGTATTGTTAAATATGCAAAGCATCATAAACCAAGCTTAGACATATGCAAAAAAAACGTTTCGCAGCACTAGTGATTTTTTTTAAATTAAAATGAAAAACAAGACAATTGGAATACTTATATTTTGCTCCAAAGTACAAAAATACTGTAAAAATACTTTTTGATATATCTCACTTATGAGCAGCGGAACATCAATTTTGAGTATGCAGATTATTGGGGACATCCTTTGTGTCCATTTTTCACAAAACAACCTTCCTTGTTTTACATCCACGTTTCAACTTTTACTTTTCATAGCAAATAATTATATATGCATAGAGAGTTATATGCTCTCCGAGTCCCACTAGGTCTATAACGCCGCAAGAAAAGTTTAAAGAGTTGTTAATAAATACAAAAGCAATCGTTTAAAATTAATAAAATTCAATTATTTTTAAGCAACATATCACAATAGTCCAAAATGCTTGGTGGTACTGAAAAGTAGGACGAAGAGCAAGGAAGAATTAAAGGGATGCCTTAATCTGGTTTAAAAGTGGTCAAAAGTGTTGTTATTTCAATTAGACAACCCAGACTTTTTAAAAAATCCAGAAATAGTAATAATAATAAGTAATATATTAAATTATAAAGGACGATTCGGTACCATTTCTGAAGCACGGAGCAGAAGTTCCAAAAGCATACTTTAGGGTGCAAAGTATTTCCTTTCTGGAGTAGCCGACGACGAATTCGTTCCTGATGAGAATATCTTTGAGATACCATCTATAAACATTTTTGCAAACAAAACGCAGTAACCTGAAAAGTGACCTTATAGGAAACTAAGGCCAAGATTGACTAGACCAGCCTACAAAATTCTGGTCGACTAATGTATCTCAGCCTAAAACTTGTCTATAAACTAAATGGAAATACAATATCTAACTTAGTTGCGGGAAAAAGTAATATCTAGGTAGTTTTAAAAATAGAGTTATGCACATATAATTATTTTCTATGGAGTAATGCAAATAATAAATTAAATTTGTATTTTTTTTAAAGCTCATAACAAACACTAAATTAAAAATATTTATCTTTTACCTTCTTTTAGGAAAAAAAAGTTATTAAAGCAATGCACATATAATTATTTGTCTCAGGTCCAAGCACTTGAATACATGTTCTGTTCAACTTTTCTTAAAGACGGCAAATCTTTTGATGAAATACTTAAAAATTCTCAGAGGGCTGGCCTTGAAGTTTCGCAACAAAAATCTACAAGCCTTAGCAAATTATTTTCAACTTTTAAATATTACTTTTAAATTGCAAAAAAAAAAATCTATATAAAAATTTATGGCATTCTGTCATTGAACCTAATTAATGTTTAATTTTTTCTAATTATTTTTTGTTCAGTTTGTTGACAGCTGAAAAAAAAAAGTCCAAATGTATATTTTTTAAAATGTCAGTGAACTTGAAGCACTTTGATAACTTGCAATAAAAAAATTCTTTAAATTGAAATCGCACACACTCCCACACAAAAGAAAAAAAAAACATTCAAAAATTGTCTTAAATGTTATCAGCATAAAAAAAAGCGTATACTTAATTAACAGTGCAACAAAAAAATTTTAATTAAATATTTTAGAAGCGCACAAAATGTATTTTTAAGTTGACGGCTGTGCTGGAATTTTTGTTTAAAAATAATGGCTTTTTAATTTTGGGACCAGCTTTATAATTAATTAATCTGTCGATTATGCGTTTAGTCAAAGTTCAATCAAAGTAAAAACAAAACAAAAAATGAGCAGACAAACAACAAAAAATAAACGCAACAAAAGACAGATTAAACAAATGGCAAATCATGCGCCGGATATGAATGAAAAAAAAAAAAACAGCAAGATCTGCATGTATGTGTGTGCTTGCGTTTATTTACGTATGAAAAAATGTAAACAAAACGTAAACAAACAAAAAAAATCAAAAACTATTTGCAACTTGGCGCGCCAAAGATAAAACGCATTAATTGCAACTTTCTGTAGCTAAGCGGCAAAAAGTTGCCGGCAAACAAAACAAATGAAAAATACACATAGATACAAACACACACATAATTACTCACACACACACACACACACACACACACATGTGTGTAATAATTTGCGATTTTATTAAATAACAGCTACAAGTAAAACAACAACAAAAATAACAGCGCTGACAGCAAAGACAACGTTAAATAATATGAGCAACAACAACAAGCGACAACAAAAATCCTAAATAAAAACAAAGTAAAAATAAAAGTAAAAGAATTGCAGAAAAACGCAGAGCAAACCAATCTATCTCTCTCTCACTCTCTCTCTTTCTCACTCACACTTGTTTGCTCTCTACTTCTTTTTTGTTACTCTTGTTCATTCAAAAACAATCACGCGACTTCTTTGGCCATGAACTTGACCATTTGGCTGCGCCATAAAAAAAAGAAACGCACACACAGACGAGCATACACACTGACACAGCTACAAAGCTAAACAAAGAAAATGGCAATAAAAAAATGTTTGAAATAAAAAAAGCGCATAAAAATAAAACAACAACAAAACCAAATTAAGCTGTTAAAGAAAAGTCAAAATTGTGACTTAATTATATAACACATACGCAGCGTGGACTAAGAAACTATATAAGTCACTAAAGGCAGTAGCTTCAAGGGCCTGGAGTAGAAAGGACCATCAATATCAAGCTCTAATAAAATATGAATCTGCAATTTTACAATCATCAAGCAAGATATCTAATGTCATGATTTGTTCAGAATTTATTCGTTGGATACTTGAATAGGCTCGTATATGCGAATCGAAAGATCTTCAATCGTAATCACAAGATTATGTATATTAGCTACCCGGTCAAAATTTGACACAGTTTTTATGTTTGTGATGTTTTTATGTACATCGAGCTAGTTGTAAAACTTTTTGCGAAGAAGCTACAGCTACCAGAATGTATATATAGATTCATGTAGTCCAAAATATTAAAGATCTTTTTACTTTGTGGAGGGGTACAGCGCTACTAAAACAACAACCCTCTGCCTAGAAGATCCTTTAAAAACTGCATGAGCTGAAGTCAAAATCCTTATTAGGGCTTACCATACTCAACGAAAATTTTATCCACTATTGGAATCAGCTGTCTACTCGAGCTTAGAGCATTCGAACACCAATATTCGTGTAGTTAGATAGGAAATGTGAAAAGAAAAGTACTTCAAAAGCTTCCAATAATTATTATATATTTAGAATTCAGGCAGCAATCAAATTTTGTAAGTTTTTTAATTCATTTTTCGAAGCTATAAATGGAAAAATCAACCTATGTATGTTTGGGGGAGTTGAAAATCAAGTGTCAAATAATTATGTTTATTTGTTGTAGCAACACCCTTACAAAAAAAGTCTTGCAGACTGGTGGCGCCTTCTTTTCACGTGTACACGAATTCTTCATCTTACATCTGTGCGACCAATTTACTTTTGTCATTTTTTGCCTATATTACTAAATTCTCATTCTCTTGTAAATTTCCATACCCACTTTTTTGCTATGGAAGCAAATACTCGATTCTTAATGCATGTTATCAACTAAGTATATAAATTACTGACTACAACTTCCAGGTTCATAGTACGCTTTGTATCAATTAAAGTACTTTGATTACTCACTATACTCGCTTCTAATAAAATTTTGTTGTTCTACAAGATAATATAAAATACTTGCAAGAAATTTACTGCAAAATAGAAATTTATATATTACTTGTCTAGCCGAAGGCTACTTAGCCAGTGCTATCTTTCTTTTATGTTAATTATTAGTTTTTAACTTTAATTTGCATTGTATATAAATAAATATATTACTTGTCCATATATTTTCGCTTATAATTTGCAAACACACAAAATTTACTTGGCCTTGGAAAATTTATTAAACAGACAAAAATTATGTTAAAAGCCAAGCTTTTGGCTTGTACAAATTTGAAACCCTAATAAAAATATTTTTACAAAAAAAAAAAAAACGAACTAAGCTAACAATCAGACAATTGCGTAAAAAGAAAGATTTTCATTTAAGAAGTTTCCAGTAAAAGTTAACTTGAAAATTTTAAATATTTTTAATAAAAACCTTAAGCAACCCAATCTTCAATTAAAGCAACTTATATTCATTTAACTTAAATTCAAACATATGGTAGATCTTCTCCTCTCTATGAAGCATACGCCATGTGCGCACTTTGATTGCTTACTTTACTGGTTGAGATCGCATTCACTTAATTGAAACTTCTATCAATTACTCAATACTCATTATTAATTTCCTCTAGACCTGCTTACTGTATTCTATTAATAGCTCAACATTTTTTTTTTCGCATTACACATACGCATCGTTGACGCTTACATTGTAACACTACACATATTAATCACTTTAAATGTTTACATTTTCATTACGCATGCAGCTTGTTGTAGCTACGTCAATGAGTTACTCCTTAAGACTACAAACCATTCATTTGATTTGTGCCCCCGAAAATAAAAACAATTCCCCATAAACTTACCTTCCATCCGGCGCTACTATTCGAATCACCTTTGTCCTTAAAGTATGGCACATTCTGTACCATCCACTCGTAGATTTGGCTCAATGTTAGCCGCTTATCCGTTGCCGAGCC
Organism: Chymomyza fuscimana; assembly: GCA_949987675.1. Taxonomy (NCBI): domain Eukaryota; kingdom Metazoa; phylum Arthropoda; class Insecta; order Diptera; family Drosophilidae; genus Chymomyza; species Chymomyza fuscimana. The sequence continues at coordinate 119,591,217 of OX465088.1, read as the reverse complement.
GATGGCATGGGTTATGAGATCCGCATAGGAAAGATTACCCCATGCATTGCGCCGTGAAGAATTCTTTTTGGCTGCATTCGCATTTTGTATAGCCTGTTGTGAGTCTGCAAGCCAAATCAGATATAATTGTATCTATAAGATATGCATATTTTTAGCCAAGCTTACCTCCTGCATTCAGTTGCTGATTGCTTGCCTTGGTGCTGTCCAATTCATCGACGGGTTCTACAAAATTTTCGGGTCTTGGGCAAGGCCATGTATTTGATCTGGCACGAGTTTGTGGCTCAAAGCCACCATCCGTTGGTAGATCCCCCACCAGATGTTCCATGTGCAATGAGTTATCTGTGCGCGGCGGCGTCGGCCAATCATGTGCAAATCCATCCATGATGGTATATAAATCGTTGTGGAGTTGCAGCTTTGCGGTTACGCCTAGGCGTGCGCCCTCTATAACACGTATACGTAGATATGCCTGTAAACAAAAATTCAAAATGTAATATAAACTAAAGATACAAGTTATCATGTTGTACATTGTTAATGACCTTGCCAAACATAAAGCAAACATCTTATAGCATAGCCAATTCATGTAATTATTATTGGGCGTAATAATCTTTGGTTTTTTTTGTTTTGGAATTTTGCCATGTCATTCACGAGACAAACCTGGTCGCACATTTCACAAAACATCATTAAATTTTCAGTATCATCATATTTTATAGTAAAATAATTATTTTTATGACCATAGCCTCTCAATGGGATATCACACGCGCAGTGCAACTTTGGCGCATTTGGCGTTTTGGAAACTCGACTTGATTGGCGTTTTATGAGCATCAGACAATCAAATTTTGATTACTTCGAGTCAATTTTTCTTTTTTAGCCAAATTCCAAAGATTTTACGTGTTTCATAATGAGCGAAATTAAAAAATTGCAATACTTGAACTAAGCAGGAGATCAATTAATAGATATTGCGAAGATGAAAGATGATGATTCAAGTACGTTGTATATAAAGCAAAATATTTTTGTTGCAAACTTTCTGTATATATCGCAGCAACAAATTTTGAGACGTAATAGAACTACAAGATCTGCTATGAATATCTCTGAACGGTTTTGTTTTAAGTTTTACGAGGCATACACTAAGCCGTAGTAGCTTTCTGTGCCCCTCCCTATGTAGCAATTAGCATGCTGTTTAAATAAATAAATCTATCATCTTTAATTTCGAATGTTCCTATAGATATTTGTGGCAGCTAAACTTAATTCTTTTGGGCTGAAATCCGCAAAATGCTTCAATTCTATGCATTTGATGGGAAGAAATTTGCTTTGGTTATTCCGGATCTAGAGATAATACAATTGGAGCATAGTAGAACATTACAATTAGAATTTCGTTAAATTGCAATTTCGTAAAATCCGTTAAGCATTCTTAAATATCTTCACTTAAAAATATCTTGAGTACAATGTAACTGTGATTTTCATATTTTAGCAAAATATAAAAATTTATTGCCTTTGTTTTAAGTAGATAAGGTTAATCGTATATTTAATGCTATTGAAAACAACGTACAGGTGTATCTAAGCGAAATTATAAACCTATATAGTATGTGTTTCCGAATTCACGATTAAGAGTGAAGTGAGAGCGTATCTTCTGACAAAGACTCAAAAAGCCAAAAGCAATTCTTTAATTTGCAAGAAGGCTATCTTTTAAGGCTCTAAAGATCTATAGTATCGTCTAGAGACCTTTAGTAACCACAACATTAGACCACAAAAATATCTAAGAGATTTCTGGCATAAAACACGCAAAATTTTGTTAATATTCTAAGATTTGTTTTCTGCCACGCCTACTGCTGTCTGCAATGTGATTAAAATAGAGAATATAATAATATCTGTCTGCGGCTGACAATGACAAACGTAATCATTGTGAGCCAAAAGCAAGGGACATCCCCATCTGTCACTCACACACGTATACTCACACAAAAACAAACTCACACAGATACAAACACTCATGCATACACACACACATCAACGTACTTACAGTGCGATGGCAATGTACTGGGCGATAATGTAGGTTATGATCTTGTTATAAGTAAGTACTCATTGTCAATTTTCTTTCAATTCATATTTTTCTTGCTCTCTTTTATTTTATTGAAATAAAAATCAATTAATATTAATAAAGCAGCAAACAGGCAGTAACAGCAACAACAACAATAACAACAGTAAGTAAATGTAATGCATATTTTATGACTAAATTTAGCACACAGATCGAGACGACAGCTGGGCGTATGCGCAACGTTAATAAAAAAAAAAAACCTCAATGAGGTCAATAAAAGCTATAGAACCCAGCACTCTTCATCACATATATACTACATATAACTTATCGTACTACAAATGCCAAAAGTATAATGCTTAATTATAATGATGATAATGCATATCAACTCGGTAATCAAAATATATATTCAGACAAACATACACACACATTCAAACACTTTTAGTATTAGTTTGTCCAAAAGCAGACAAGTTATCAAAAGTTAAAGCAGTTAATATAGGGTGCACTTTTAGCAGTGAGCTGCGAAATTGTAAAAGTAGGTTATGTTGGGTTAACGTTTTTAACATTGGCTACAATTTTGAGCGGTGTACCGAATCCAGTATTTGGTTCGAACCAAATAGATATGCTTGCCTAAAAGATCTCACCATGATTAGATTTTAAAACTTCGATAGACAGAGATTCATTTAAACATGATAGTTCAAACCTATATTCGGATATTTTATTTTCTACCGAGTCTTTTAGACTGATAAAAACGTTTGTTACATTTGTATCGTTAAAAATGTTTAAGTTTACTTAAAGTTGGGAAAAATCAAATTTTTAATATCTCAGATTGCCGTAAAACTCGATTTTTGTGTATCTATGTATCTATGTATCTATGAATTTATGAATCTATGTGTCTATGTGTCTATGTGTCTATGTATCTATGAATCTGTGTATCCATGTATCTATGAATCTATGAATCTATGTATCGATGCATCTGTGTATCCATGTATCATCATACATAGATGTATCCATGTATCTATGTATCCATGTATCTATGTATCCATGTATCTATGTGTCCATGTATCTAAGTATCTGTGTTTGCATGTGTCTGTGTATATATGTATCTATGTACCCATGTATATATTTATCTATGTTTGCATGTGTCTATGTATATATGTATCTATGTATTTATGTATCTTATATTTATGTATCTATGTATTTATGTATCTATGTGTTTATGTATCTAGGTAAATACGTTCCAAACCTATGTATATATGTATCTATGTATTTATGTATCTTATATTTATGTATCTATGTATTTATGTATCTATGTGTTTATGCATTTATGTATATACGTTACAAACCTATGTATATATGTACCAAACCTATGTATATAAGTACCAAACCTATATACCTTTGTACCTACATACCATATACCTGTATACTTATGTACCTATACAACTATTTACCTATATACCTATCTATATACTTATATACCTATTTAACTACATGCCTATATACCTAAATACATACTTATATACCTATTTAACTACATGCCTATATACCTATATACATACTTATATACCTATTTAACCACATTCCTATATAACTATATGCATACTTATACACCTATATTCCTCTTTATTTACCTACGTATATCATCAAAATATCTATGTATCTTAATGTTTCTATCGATGTATCAAATATATTTAAAATATGACACTCTCTCCGAGAACTGATGGCATTACGTATCTACACATTTTTGACGTAACATCGTCGCTGATATTATCAGGACAAAGAAAAAACGGAATCGTCATATTTATTTCTTGTATATAGAAAAACTCATACTCATTTAATATTTTAGAAAGCTAAAGTCTGATTTTAAATAGTATGTATCTACGAATTTTACGAGTCCAAAACGTGCCCTTTATAGTTCGTTTAAAAACACCCTTTATAAGCATGTATTAAACGTACTTGTTGTCTGTGTGTTTTTGTGCCTCAAAGGTCTATTGACACTTGCCGCGCTGTCTGCACTCAATGTTGATAACAGCGACAGAGGCTGCTGCCGCTGCTGACTGCACTGCCGCTGAACTTTGATAAATGCTAACCAAATTTGTGCAGCTTTTGTTGTGCAAATGTATATCTTATCATGTCAGTCAGTCACACTTGCAGTAATCTTTACTTTGCGGCTTTTATAATTAAAATTTTAGCACTTGAAAAAATTAAAGAAACCAAATAAAAGCAAATTATTTTGATAACAGCACAAAAAGCTCAGTGAGCGTACGGAGAGAGAGCGAGCATGCTGAGCATTGTAAACAAAATGAAAAGTCAAGTAACTCAATTAAATACACTCACACGCACATAGATACGAGCCAGCAACGCACACACATACAAAGATTTTAACGAAAGAGGCGCACAAAAAAAAAGCCGCCCAAGATCGCTCGAAAAAGTTTTTTTTTATTGAAATTTTTTTCCCAACGTTTTCGTTTTTGCAAAACTGCGACGCATGCTGCGCAGCCGCAGCGCTGCTGACGTTGTCAGCAAACATTTTACACTGAAATTCAAAGAGTGGCGCAGTAGGTCGACCAAAGCCAACGCAGGCAGAACTTATAGCCATATATAAGTGTGTATCTGTGTGTTTATGGGTTGTTGAGAGCAGGCAAAAATACCTTTGAGTTTAGAACACGGAAGTGTAAAATCAAAAGTTGCCTTCTGAGTGTGGGAATGTATCTGTATCTTTGGGCCAAAAAAAAAAAGAAAAGGCCAACCACAGGTAGCAGGCAGATCGGGCTACCAAGAATTCAAGTTTCATAATACATAGATATATGTATATATGTATATGCTAAGCTACATATGCATGTAATCGTTTAAGATATAACGAACCGGCTAGACTCAGCCAAATCATATAAGCTTTCTTCGCTTAAGCTGCAGGTTTCTTTATAACTAGCTAGTAAATAAATTTTGGGATCTGTCTAGACACAGCTGGAGATCAAAATGAGCTTTCTTAAGTTAAGAGCACATTTACTCCAGCCAAAGCTAGTAATCGGGTAAGTGACAGAAATCGCTTATGAACGAGTTTCACAGCAGATGCAACAACAGCGGTTAATCGCTAGTTCGGATATTTCTTTAAACCAAATAATCTTTGCGCAAACTACTTTTAAAATATCTTATATCTTTTTCCAAAAGCATTCTTTCAATTTAGCCGGGAATATCTTTTAGAACATTAAAAGTCTATTAAAAAAGCTGCACAGATCTTTTGAATGAATCTATGAACCAAAACTGACTTTTTTTTTGTCCCAGCTCTTTATGTGCAATCTTTTTCAAATTTTGCACGTTTTTTACAAACTTTCGTTGCTTTTTGAACTTTGTACCTGCTTCTAAGCGCAAATAAAACCAAAAGCAACACCTAAAAAAAACAGCAAATATTTAAATTAAAATTAAGTAACAGGCTAGATAAGGTGCCTTGAAATTGTATAATAGCTTTAAAGAAGTTTATGAGCGTAAATAATGAGCAGCATTTTAATGACACTTTTAAGAGAAAGGCCAGAAACAAAACTAAAAAGACAAAAAACTCGACTGACCACAAACAAATCCTCAAACTGACCTAAGGCACTAAGAAAAACTACAACAATTTGTTAGAAGCAATTTTTCTAAAGTGTCAAAGTAAAGACAACATCGAAAGTCGTCATGGAAAATGCTTTTGCCAAGTGAGCAACTACCAGATACATAGTATATAAGTAGTACTTTTTGCTCTATAGATACTCTGCTTACGAAAAAAAAGATATAAAGAATTCTAATTGCTGCCGCTGCCAACTATTTTTAGAACGTATGTAAATTAAGCTTTACCATGCATTTGCACTTTCGAGTGTTTAGATACAAATCGGACTACGGCATACTACTAAATAAAATTTCTGGCAAGGAATGCGCCCAAATTGCGTCGCACATTGAGGCATATATACAATACGTACATAACTATATATATACAGCTACTTGTTGATGTTTCACTCAATTGGAATACACTTACACTTAGAAACATGTATATTGAATTTAAGAAAATAGCTCAAAAACAAAACTACAATAAAATGCTTAATAATAGTATCTATTAAATAAGATAGCCTTTATGCAAAGTGAGCCAAGAAATCAACAACAACACGTCACTATATGAAAATAGCAGGCACATAATACCAAAAAAAAATACTGCAAAAAAACAAAAACATGCAAAAAATCTAAATACAAAATGTAAACAAGCAGCATTTGTGTTGTGAATGAGATACTACATATGTACATATGTACTATATGCATACCATATATACAACTATATCTCGCTCATTTACTGCTTCAGCTATGCAAACGGCATTAGTAGCGCCATTTAATAACACTGGTTTGATTTTTTTACATCAACAATAACAGGTGACGCATATTTACGTCAACATTACTTTGCAGCAACTAATTGGCTCTCTCTCTCTCTATCCTTAATCAAGTAGTCTTAATAATAAAAAATTTTTTGTTATGTTCAAGTAAATATTAAATTTTTGTTTATGCGCATTTTTACATGTAACTTAATAAATGAGTCCATTTTAAAAATATTAAAATTTTATTTTTAGTTTTAATTTTTATGTATATATCCACTAGCACATTAAAAATTTAATTGAGCATCATGAATGTGGTAAACCGCCCCCAACATAAACGCTATTTTCCAAAATAAAAATTTTAATAAATAATTGTTTTTATTTTAGACACTATACAGTTCTCAAATTATATTTAAGCGTATAGCATAATCATTGCAGTGCTTTTTAAGAAATATTCAAAATGTATAGAAAACTCAAATAATTTTGACCCACAGTTATCTGTCTCTGCTTGCAGATCCAGCTGTACTTATAGACTGGTTTCTAAAAGTCAGAAAAGACTTAACTCTAATTAAATAAAGTCACATAAGAATAAATTCCGCCCTATGCTCCTTCTAGGGACGACTACTCGTAAATGCAAAATTAAGTTCTACAGTAGTCTAGGAATACATATATACATAAGAACAAATTCCACAAAAATCAGTGTAAAGACTTGTGTGAGTCTAATAATCAAAACTACTCAAAACTATGTCGAATTAAATTCTAATTTAATAAAAGAAATTGTTATTTTGACTAACTACCTACAAAGAGAATTTTAAAATTTTAAAGTTAAATTTTAGATTACTTTTTAAAACAAACAGGACTTCGAAAGAGCTCATTTCTTGATGACGCCATCTTGGTAACTTTTAAAGATATACCCCTCAGCCAATGACAGTTAATTACACAGCCACACCAAAAGCCGACTTTCGGATATAGTTGACGCAAGTGGGTCAGGTAGATTGATCTCCGAGCAAAAAATCGTGATTTTCGATTTTTTTGGGGTGAGTCCGGAAGTGTCAAAAAAAAAATAAAAAAGCCATAAAATGTCATCGCAAACATTTTATTTCTTTATTTTTTTTGAATAATACATTGAAATGAATAAACGTGAAAAAAAATAATTGTTGCCTAGTGAAATGGCGTGAAAAAAGGTTTATTTAAAAAGAGACGAAAATCGTCTAAAAATAAGTCCGTATTCCAAATATTTTCACGCATGAAATCGTGTTCAAAATAATTATTTGGAAAAAATGCTAAATGACGCTTAATTTGTGATTCCGGATTCACACCAAATCGACTTTTTCGAATCGGAATAGCGTCATTCTGGTGGCTTGCAAAAATCGAAACGAACTCTTTAGCATTTTTGAAGTATAGAGTCTAAATAATACTATGGAATACTTACATTTTATTTTACTCGAAAAAATGTTGAAATTGTAGCGACACAAAAACTTAAAATAAAACTTTCAAGGTAGCAATTTTTTTAGAAAAATTATACTGAACGGAAATACACGTCTACTCGAGTCGGAGTATTATCAAAAACTAGCGACACTTGGATTCACCCCACTTCCGAATTCACCCCACTTGCCTCTAGACATGGTCTGGCCTATAAAATGAAACTCGATTTTCTAACACAATCTCAAAACGGCCGAAGCTATTTTTATAAAGTTTTTTGGGTCGTTGAATCCGTTTCCACGGGTCAATAAGCCAAAATCCCTCAGGGAATCGACATAACCTCAAAAAACTCCATAAAACGGGTTATTTTGGTGTAGGGTTTGTTTTGGACCTCGGACTCGACTTGAAAAAGTTTTTTTATAGCCTGTTTTGAGGTTATGTTATAACAAAATAAAAATCATATTTTCAGATTCAGGAACCAAATCATGCCTACAATATGTTTTCGGAGACACTGAATCCGGGTTCCATAAAACCCCAGCGACGAATTTAGTTTAAACGACTCCGAAACAAATATAAAAACTATCGCAAAAAATTTTGGGAAGACCCGTTTGGCGAATTCTGTTAGCGGAATCCAATACAGTGCGAAAGAGAAAACATATGTCTTGTCCCCAGGTCAGGATATTTTTCTTGGTTTATTAGAGCTGTTTTGACTCTAAGTCTTATTAAAAAATGTTTATAAATATATTAATTTCAAACAAATTCATTTTTAGTAAAAAGTAAAGACAGTGAAAACGGGAACAGACCAAAATATCATCCTTATAAAATTACTATTATCTATATAAGTATAACAAACTCTGCGTAAAAAAAAAAGATCCATTGACATTAAAATCTTAATTTATTGCAGTGAAACCATGTTAGTGACAGCTGCAGAAATATATAAATATAGTGCTTGCACTAATCCAACTATAAAGTATAATATATATATAAAAATATTAAATGTGTGCAAATTTTTTTTTTGTTTTTTTTAAGAAAACTTTAAGACAACTTTTTTGCAAAATTTCTTAGAATAAATAAATGTACAGATTATAAGGGATTAAAAGCTATCCAGAAAGATTGGCACACAAAAGATACTTTTTAATTTAATTTCCGAATTAGTCGACTGATAGTTTGTATAATAGTCAGGGTTAAAGATATATTAAATTCCATTTATAATCGGTTAAATCAAATTTGCGCTAAATTTCTATGTGGTTGCACTCTGTCAAAAATTTTCCATATAATTTTTTGGCTCTTTATTTTTAAGTAATCTTTTTATTTCTCGTGTTTTACTTAGAAAAATACATCTTTAATATATTACTTTCAATGTTGTATCTATAAATTTGTTCTAAGCTTTTTTAGATGCAAATCTTTCTAAATTTTATTAGTTTTTGGCGCTCTCAATTTCACATTTTTTGTTATCGATAACTTTTCATATTTCCCTTACTATTTTCGATTATTTCTGACATTTCCCTTGCTCTTTTCGTCTAATTCTTATATAGTATTTCCGCTGCTCTAAACATCTGATCGACTTTTATTGAAAATTGAATTCAAACCACATAAAAATTTAACTTTGGTGAAATTAGGAGCACCTAACATCTGAAATCAAAACGATTCCGAATATTTTATTCGTTTTCGGATCACGGCTGCATTTATAAATTCTGTTATCTAGACAGCAAGTCTTCTTTTTGGAACAAATTGTTGCTTTGGCAAAATACATTTTTTGTAAACTTTCATTCAGATACAAAAGAAATAAATTTTTTCAAGCATTTTTTTATGTAAATTTTCTTATTTTATGGAAAATTTTTTGGTTGGGCAAAAAAGATTTTTGTTGAAGTTTAAAAGTTCAAATATTTATAAGACTACATCAAGGTTGCCATACCTTTTGCGAATCATTTTTAATCAAATGTATTTAGAATACCATCGATAAATCACAAACACATTAAATCAAATCAAATCTAGTACACAAATAGATGACATTAAAAATTTAGCTAACACAAATACGCAGTCCATTTAGTTAAATAATGTATATATAGGAATTAGAAATTAGAAATATAATTTTAGTTATAGCTATAGAAAAGTTTAAATGACTCAGAAATAGTTTGTCTTCTTCCGCGCTGCTCGACAGCATACAATAAATTTGAAATATTTGCTGTCTATGCATAGAAATTAGCATAGAAATATCTATGTATAAAAAAGATAGAATAACGCGCTAGATTCGCACATGTTTGGAACATTATTGTATGTTCAATGCCAAATCAGTTCGGGGCCCTAAAGATAATGTGTCTCTTAAGTAAAAGTGCCAGACTGTCGGAAAAAATGTACAATAAAAAATATTCAATGTCAGGAACAGTGCGTTGACAAGAACTCATTAGCTAAAAGTGTCAAGATACTTATGCCTTTAGTATAGTGCTATATATACAAGTGCCCCAAGGGGGTGTGACGCAGGGGTAGCGTAATGCGTACAAGTTGCACACCTCCGATAATCGACCAACCAGAAACATGCCAACTTTTAAAAGACACAAATTGAAACAAACTAAAAAAAAAATGTTACAAAAAAAAATGAAAAATCAAACAATAAAAAGTACAAGCTGATAAAGTGCGCAGAGCAGAACGGCGCAAAAACAAAAAAAAAAAAACTACCAAAGAGAGCAAAGCACGAAAGCATGAAATTTGTTGAAAGAGCAAGCAAAGATATTGCCAGCATAAATTTCTACAGACACACAATGAAAGAACACACAAAGCGAGAAAAGGCAAACTTAATAAACGAAAAACGAAAGCAATAAACAAAATACATATAATAAAAGGCAAAATAAGCAAGAGAATACAAATAAAAACAAAATAAGAATAATAAAGAAAATAAAAAAAAGCACAGTGCTGGCAAACAAAAATAAACAGCCACTTGTTACGTAATTTTTTTAATAGTTTGCCATTCGTTCATGTGACGCTACCCTGGGGCAGGGCTGGCACGTTTTGAGTTCTCTTTTTGTTGTATTTTTTGGACGCTCTATTAAGCGAACTTTGGATCGATGACTGACTGATGACCATCAAATGATAAGCAAAGCGCAACAAGTGTAGCATGCCACGTAAGGTCGAACGCATTAGGCACAGTTTTTGTGGGTCAACCTTTAGAAATGCAACCCAAAAGAGAGAGCGTAGCACACGGAAGAGAGAGTGAGAGTGCAAACTCATCTTAATCAAGCTTTTTTTTTACATGATGCTCAAGATGCTGCTTGGTCAGATTTTGTACATAGTGCTACGTGGAAGTAGAAGACCAACCATCCATTCGTCCATACACATGGAAAAGCACCATACCATGCCATGCTATATCAAACCCGTCAAACAGGATTATTAAGCAAAGTAAGTCAACGGCTGCGCCAGCGTCAACGCGACGCCAACGTTGACGCAGACGCCGCACCACACTGAAAATGTTCAATCTCAATGCTCAACGTGTGGTGTGCCGCAAAACTGACAGCTGGTCAAAGAATACACCAGCACACACACACACACAGCACAACTGGTCTGAACGAACGCTCCTCCAACTGCTTAATAAAAAGCCGACTGGACAACTGGACAACTGGACAACACCTCGCGACCCCAAGTGTACCCACTTGTCGTCATCATCATCATCATCATTATTTTGCTCCGTCAACTTTTTTGAGTCTGCTTGCCTGCATACTATATACAATGTATATAGATATGGGTCTCGTACACACTATACACGGAAGAGCCACTCTTATGTGTCACTCTCGATAATTTGCAGCAAGCTCTGCTCATTATATTCCATAATGCGGTTCTCATGCATAAAGGCAAATGTATTGAATTGCATTCTAAAGATAATCTGAATAAGTATCTTAAGTTGAACAAAGTCTTGGTAGCTCTTTTAAAGTTAACATGTTTGTTTAAGATAAACACAAGTCCAAGAGTGGCGGCAGTAACAATTCCAACTGAATTCCAATAACGAAGAGGAAGTTTTGCCGCTTCTTAAGCCATAAGCAAATGCAACCTTTTCCCTAATGCAAAAGCGAGATTAAATATAATACGAAAAAGGGTTTCGTTGTTTTAGTTTAGATTTCCTTCTGCCAAGAGATGGGCCAACACAAACGATATAGTTCCAAATTGTTTTTGTGACATATGCCTGGGAAAGCAAAAGGGGCAGGAAAGTGGAGAAAGCTGATACACAATTTTTACTGCCTCCAAACCCATTTCCGACAAAACTGCGAGTTATAGAAAATGTTATCGACAAGGTAGGATCAACAATTAATAGGAATGAACTAGTTGAAATTTCTTTTATTGAACTGACCCGTGCCAATCCTTAGAAGTCCTGGATTCTAGTGCTGCGACACAACGCGTACAGCCTGCTTACCACTGCGCGTAGACGCCTTCTGGAACATGCCTTCACGGCCCCTTGAACCCTTTCTACGAAGCTGTATTGGTTTCCTGGATGTTTCGCTTGAGCCTGCACTCTAGGAGGGCGGGTCAACGTGACACGCAGAGGAACATCCATGTAAAATCTGGCATTCGCAGTTTGTCCAGATGTACAAGCACCACGACGCTCAAAATGCAAATGAGCATGGATTGACCCTTGACTCGTTCATTCTGGCATTTTTTGAACGCGGGGTGTTGTTGTGCCTCTCGGCGCTCTGGCGTTCAATCTCGAGTTTAACTCAAAATTTAATGACGTAGCAATGATCGAGATTTTTTTCAGTTCTGGGTTGTGACGACACTTCTTAACAGAGGTTCACGGAAACTAACATGCCTACTCTGCCCTTGGCTGCATGCGACTGAAAAAAATTTCGGTCTCTTCGAAAGGCTCCCTACTGGCATGCCCAGGTGGTCCGACCGCTGTTCACCGTTCCATTCGAGCTACAGAAATTCAGTGCTACTGCTTTTTGATCCTACCCTACAATACCGCGTTTATCAGCACAGGATAGTCTTTCTTTTTGCAACTCTCGGCTTAAATTGGCATCCAAACATTCGACGGCCACCTTATTCTGAAAGATTTCGCCTTAGAAAATTGCCTTCATAATTTCCTCTCTTTTGATTTTTCCCTGTCCTCAATCTTCGCTTGCCTCTTCGAGCATCATTGATTAATTCTGAATTGTGAGTTATACATTTGGTCAACGTGGTGAAAATGTTTATGTTTTATTTAAACATTTCAATAAACAACAATCTCTTTGTTTTTTAGAAATATACTTCAAGTGGAACCTGAGGCAATGCAAATTATTGCATATCTATATAAACTCAACACATTCCCGACAACAATCGCTCGTATATGTTTTCTGTAAAAGTTGCAGCTGTTCAGCTCAAAGTCGATTCCATTCCAAGCATTTAGTTGTGCTAAAGTTGAAGCATATGCATCAGTTGGACCTGACCACTGAGTCACCATAGTTATCTAAGTGTATCTAGTGTTTTCTGCCCTTGGACACAGTATTAACCCCATCTAGCCCTAAACCTTCAATATAATCAAAACAATTTAATTTTTCTTTGGGATATCCCCACTTATTCATCTTCACATTTCACGCTTTCAAATAACACTCATTTTAAATTAGTTCGGCTATTTGGTCATAGTTATGAGCTCTGAAATTCCCCAGCTACAAACTTTGAGCCATATCAAAGTTGCTGCACTTGATCTCTATTAAACCCAGCGTAGTACCAGCTTTTAGTTGGCTAAAAAAGCTATTGGAATTCTTGGCTAGCTGCTTATCACACGCAGCACAAATGAGATACGATAAATGTTGTGACCACGCAACAATGTGCCCGTTGTTGCCAGCCCAGACTTTGGCTTCCAACACCCACAAAGCGCCAAAAGACAGATATATAAATAAATATACAGATAAAAGTACACAGATATACAACATTGGTCACGGTGCCGTGATATCGAAACAAGTCTGCAGCTTATCTTGCGACCGGCAAACCACATGCATATAGTATAGATACATTTGTATCTGCAAGTTTGTTTTGTATCTGTGTAACTGAAACTGAAACCTTGCACAACATATTCTTACGCGCCACTTTCAATCTGCAATTTTATTGTTGTTCTGCTACTTCTTATTGCAGTTGCAGTTGCATTGTAGTTTGTGCAAATTTATTGCAATTGTTTCCAAGGCAGCTATATATGCAATATACTACATGCACATATATACATATGTATATTGTATTCACATATTTCCATTTGTCATCTTATTTCAGCTTATTACTGTACTGCACTACAATTCCCACCCTGTTCAGCTTTTTTTGCATCTTTATGCATAATTTTGTCATTACTTGCAAAGTAGTATATCATTTCTCCCGTCCTCTCTTAGACTTTCAGCAAACACTGTCATTCATTTTCTCTAGAGACTTGCATTCTGGTTTTTCTACGTTGTTAATTTTTATATTAATTTATTAAGTCAATTATCACGGAAATATATTCAAATGAAAGCTTATTGAAAATTCTTGCTCTCATACACATAGCTACAAACGCTCACAGATACACACACACACACACTCGCCACAACGCCGCAATTGCATTTAAGTTTTACACGTGCTTAGAAGGTCACAGAGAGAAACACGCGCCTTGCGTACATTGAGCAGCGGGCAGCGGTAAGAAAAAATAAATAAATATAAATATAAAAAAAAAAAAATTGCTTATATGCAAATATGCAGCAAACGCCAATGTCTTTGGAATTTATTATAATATAAAACAATAGCTATAGCAACAGTTCGATTTATAAGTCAAAGTCTTTGATTTTGATAAAATTTTAAATTAAAAACTGCAAGTCATAGAAAATATTGCAAAAACGTGAGCTATGGGCAGTTAAATGGTTGAAAACTATGCACAAGAAGAATAACTTGATATATAGAAACTATTGGCTCGTATAGGGAGCTCTATAAGGTTGAAAACCTTCATTAAAAAACCTTGACAATCTTCGCTATCAAATTTTATTAAAAGATTATATATAGAAAGAGTAAAGTTTCAAAAGTAAAAATCATAAGAGAAAATTGTGTAGTTAGAACCCGCCCCCCAAAAAAGAAGGTAAAAAGTTGCTCAGAAATTAAGCTTCTAAATATTTAAATAAAAAAAAAATAATTTAAAAAAAAAAAAATATTATGGACGACTTCGTAACCAAATACTGCCCACAAAAATCAGACCAAATCTAACTTAAAATAAGCATTAATAATTAAAAGTAAATAAGGAACTTATGTTTCGGGGTATTCCAAAAATCTCTTAAACGGTTTGAAACATATTTGCACATGAATTCTTTCTTAAATCAAACGTTTAAAAAGTTTCAGAATAGTCTTCCTACGCCTTTTTAGCATGACGAGATTTCTATCACAAAAACACTTTGCCATTTGGTTTAAAATCGTTTAAAAGAGATTTCTGACACACTCACAACTTGTACTCAAATAGGGGTTGCAAATTACAAGAGAGTTAAAAACAAAGAATATGTACAAAAATTTGCCATTATTTCTAAGATTCTTTGGTCTATTTTTTGCAAAATAAGCCAAAAACACTTTGAAAAACTTGGGTAGGTTTTTAAAATAGCTTTAGTTGGCAAAAAAAAAAAAAAATTGATTTTAAATTTTGAAACTAAAAAAATTTCACTTTAAAACGGGCTTATTCAATATACATGGAACTGCTCAATTTGAGTGCATTGTTGTTTTTTTCTTTCTTTTTTTCACAATAAGATCAATGATTATCAAACAAAATTCACTATAACTAAAAATAAAATTTTAACTTTTTTCAAAAATGTATTTCAAAAAAAAACTTTGGTTGGTTTTTAAAAAACCTTTAGTTTTACAAAAAAACTCTTAAAAACAACTTGATTTTTAAACTAAAAAAATTTTCACTTAATAGCTATAAACAGATTTATTCAATTTGGATAGAACTATGCGATTTGACCCCATTGTTGTCGATTTTTTATGTGCTTGTGAACGTTTAATATATTTTTATAATAAGAATGTTCAATATTACTTTAAAAAAAAATATGATTGTTTTTTTATACAACTTTAGCTTTGCTCACAAAAAATTCTTTAAAACAACTTTTTCTAAATTTTTCTTTAGTTTTAAAAATATAATGTTACTCCATTGTTGTTGGTGTTTTTCTCCTACTATTGAAGAGATCTACAATTATCGTACAATATATATCATTGTTTAAAGTTGTTCAAACAATGATTGGCACTAATCACACATTTAAGCTTAAAAGAATGCAAAATTTATTAGATTATTATTTTTTTATTGAACAACATTTCACGATAATGTTGACAAATATATTGAACCCATTATATGATTGTAGTTTTGGCAACAAACCTTGAAATCTATTCTATGTACTTGTGTATTTTAAGAACATTTGTATATATTAATGATATGATAGAGTTTTGAGTTAAATATTTAAATCTTTAATTTTAATGTATATTAATGTGTCTTATAAAACTATATAAAAATTAAATAAACTAAGCCGTTACGCTAAGTAATATATTAGTCGAATATTATATAAAAATTCAAAAATTAAAAACAACACTTGCAAAAAATAAATCTTACATTAAAAATAAGATGAAATTAAGAAATTAAGAAATTGTTGGCTCAAAAAATCAGAATGTTAAAGTTACTGTGACTCGAATCAAAACCCCAATATCTTCAAAGTGCCCCAATTTCTGTTTTATTTTCTTATCAAAAATTAATTCCAACAGCATTCATTCTTACCAAGCGTCGCTCAAACCAAACTGCAATCTTGCTACTTTTTTATATAAACAACCTTATCAATAGCACGATAATCAAATATGGCCTGATGTCAGTCTCAAACAAGCTATATACAACGCTTAAGATATCAATGTTTGACCAAAGCTCTCAAACATAACACAATGACTTGGAACAGAGATAAATCAAAATAAATGCTTATCAGTCAAGTCGACCCATTTACTCAAAAAAATGTGTCTAATCGCATTTCAATGTCAATACAGATGTCAAAATATTGAAATATTGAAAAGTCAAAATGCCAAACTCAAAGGCAGGCCTTCAAAAAGCAGGTCCAATTTTTAAAAACAACAACAAATCATATGAAGCAAAACTCAAAAAGTCGTCGCAAAGTGGCAGAAACAGACAAAATGACGGCCATAAAGCTCAACTATGAATTTTGAAATAATGCTAAAACTATTTTTATGTACCTACACTTGATTGGGCTGACTTCTTTAGATAGTAGAAATATTTAGTATTGAATATTATTCTTTAATAAAATTAGCATATTTTAAAAAAGTTTGTACGATTTTGGATAAATAAATAAATAAAATTTTAGTAGAATTTAAGCATTTTGAATTTGGATATGGGCTAATAAACGTGTAGACATGAATCCGGTGCTTAGAGTGCATACTCCATAAAAAAACCGAAACATCATAAGAAAAGAAATAAGTCTCTTTGAAAATATTCTAATGGTTGATTCAAGACCCATAACAATCAGAACGATTTTTAATTTCTGAAATAATAATGCTTAAATCGAAATAATTAAGAGATATTTTGTTAGGCATATTGATCCAAGTTAGTAGTTCATGTTAAACTTTATGAACTTTAAAACTTTGAAACTTTATTAAAATTAAGAGTACAATAAAAATTGTTAAGACATGATACGAATATTATTGAAAACGTTTCAGGTCGAATCATCGAAAATGTCGAAGTATAAAATAAAAAAAATTATCCCATAAGTTTTGAGTTACGTCAAGTCAATAAGTACTTTTATAGAATCAAAAAAGCTCACGTCAAGTATCACTTTTATAGTGTCAATAAAACATATCAAATTGGATGCTGCAGTCATATAGATTGTTGCTGATACCAATGTTTTAAAAGTTAGACCTAATTCTGTTTACTCGGAATATTTTGTTTTTATTTTTGTTTATTATTTTTATTCTGTTGATTTGAAAAAATTCCTATTCAATCAACAATAATTGCCACACTAAAGATAACTATTTTATTTTTTAAGTTTATTATTTAATAGCTAGAAAAGATTTGTGTTTTTTTCCCACTGTGCGACGACACGAGTACTAGCGGCGCTATCAATGCTGTATTTATTTTTAGGCACATTATCAGCACTGTTCTAATTAAGATCTCTGCACTCAACTCTCAAATAATCAAACTTAAAGTATATAGCAATAATTTTGATAAGCTTTTCCAAACTAGACTGCCAAGAAGTCAAACAAAATAAAAAAAATTTCAAAAGGCTAGTTTTAAAAAATACTTATATTTATTTCCACTTATTGCCACTTAAGCTAGATCTGTGGGCAGCGATGTCGGAATTCCGATTTTAGAACTGATTTCCCAATATTATTGGAATACATCATTTCGAACTAAATAGCACTGGAGCACGTTTTCAAGAAAACACATTTTCGAAGCTTGCGGATGGCGTAAAGAAAACTATCCAATAAAAAAAAACGCAATGAGAAAATCAAAAATTTAAAAAAAAAATTATAGAATATTTTTATCAAATATAAAGTTAGAAACCATATTTTGCCAATGCAACTTGAAAAAAAAAAATTCCCTTTTTACTTAAGGCTCAAAGGTTCATCGAGTAACAAAATTTCCTAAAGAGTTGTTTGAAAACAAAAATATATAAATATATATAAAATATATAATTATATTTTTATCAAAAATTATGTTAGAAATTTGCCTTTGTAACTTAAAAAAAAATTTAAATTTCACTAAAAAAAATCACCATGTCCATGAACACTCTATGGGAAACTCAAAAATTGTTTGAAGTTGAAAAAAACAAGAAATTTTCGTTTTACTTAAAGCTTTTGAGGTTCATCGACAAAAAAAAATGTCCTTCTATCCATAAACATTCAAGGAGAAACTCGAAAATTGTTTGAAAACAAACTTGTATAATATTTTTTTTATGAAACATGATGTTAGAAATCTATTTTGCCTTTGTAATGTGGAAAAAAACTAAATTTCCTTTTCACTTGGAACTAGGAAGCTCATCGATTAAAAAAATGTTCTACTGTAATGGTTAAGGCTATTACGTCTATATTCACGAAACAGCCAAAAAAAATTACTCAATATAGTTGCCGACTTTTTTTTCGTTTTTCAGATGACCAGACGACCCCTTAGTTTAAGAGCCCGCCGTAACCAGACAAGCCTAAGAATTTTAAAAATATTTAACTTTGTTTCATAAGCTCGCTTTAACAATGCAGCTCATGCCAAGTCATGCAAGAGTCTGAGGCACTTTTGCACCGGCTTTGAAATTCGGAACAGGCCTGTTAAATTTCAAATCTCGCTTGGCGACAAGCCTAACTAAATTTAGCCATTTTTTTGTAGGCGTTAATTTTACAAGCACACAGATACACACCACACACACAGTTGCACACACTCACAGATACACACAGTTACACTATTTTGTTATTTAAAATTTTTGTTATTTACCCGCGTAACTCCAATAGGAAATTGTTGTTAATGCTGCTGCTGATTCTGCCGGCGTTTTCTTGTTGATTTTGTACGCACTTTTTTGCACTCTCTTTGTTGTTTATTTTTTTTTTTTTTATTAATTTGTTGTGACGTTGAGCAAAACTTGTACAAGTTTGTTTTGACTTAATTTTTTGCTCACACTCAATTTTTTTATATAATTTTTATATTGGGCTGGTTTTGTAGCTTAAGCTATAATTTGTATAAAATTTAAATTAAATAAACTGAACACAACAAACACGCGGCAAACAGTTGTAAAAAAAATAATAGTATTAATAACAATAATAATAACAACGCGTGTTTCAGACGAAAATAGAAATAGAAACAAAAAGAAAACCGAAACGATCGTCGGCGCACGCGTCACGTCATCAATTCATGCCAATTAAGCTCTCGGCGACGGCAGCAGCGACGTCGACGTCAACTGCGGCAGCGTCAAACAAATTAAATGGAATTCATATAAGAATTCAATGAAAGCAACTAGCGCAAAACACACATAAGTACATACACACACACGCGCACACATACATACATATATGTTTAAAGTTCAAATGGAAAAATTAATATAAACACGTTTTTTTTTTTTTTTTTGGAAGCTTCCAATTTGCATACCAACTATTTGGCACTATATGTGTGTGTGTGTGTGTGTTTGTGTATAACTGAGCGAGCTGCGCTGCGTGCAGCTAAATTTCCAAAAATACTGCGTCGACGCAGCAAGATCAGCGCAACTGCGCCGCTAACGTCTGCGCTGGCTGCGCTGCTAGCTAGCTTATTTATTTTTTATTTCTTTTTGTGTGCGTATATATTTTATGCCTACTGAACGCGTTCTTTTTGCGCTTTACTTTAGTTATGTGCACATGTATATACCACACATACATACATACATACATATATGTATGTGCTTTATTTATGTGATATTTTTTTAATAAAGCCTGTGTATATCATTTGTTTGGGGCTTTGCACATGTTTTAGTTTGCACTTGGCGCGAGCGTTTTTTTGTCGTATTTTTATTTATTTGCAGCTTTATTCTACTGCTATTTGCTTTATAAGCAGGATTTTAAAAATTTTGTATTTATTTTTTTTTTTTCTATACGACCTCGTGGCTTTTAACCGCAAACACACAAACACGGACTACTCGTTAACTGCTTTCTAGTTGGATTGCGAACTGACAACTGATTCGTCGCTTTTGTCGGCGCTGTGCGCTGAGTGGCGCAAAAGTGGCCGACGACGTCGTCGCCGTCGTCGTCGCTCTTCGTAATCTAGCTGTTTGTGTCTGTGTGTGTATGTTTGTATTACGTATGTCATATACGAAGCGCAACGAAACGAAGCAGCGTGTAAAGCAACACGACAACGAAGCAGACGAAGACGACAGCCCCAATTTTGCACGAAGCCAGCAACAAACTTTTATGTGTGCGTGTGTGTGTATGTGTGCTTGTGTAGCTACAAATGGTGTGGCAGCAGCCGCCAGAGAGAGAGCGCATAAAGCTTATCTGTTTTTTTTTTTGGCGCTCTCGCAAGTGCGCGCTTTTGATTTCATTTTACTATCCACATTTGGGTTCCACAAAAACGCGCGCGCTCTTTATATGTTTGTTGCTTTACGTATTTTTGTAGCGCGCAGACATACACTTACAGTAAATCAAAAAAGTCTTGGCACAGCACTATTTTCGAAGTTCAACTGAAAATACATTTTTTTGCACTTATTTTACGATGTCCAATTTTTGAGAACAAAATATATTTTTTGGAAAAATTGTTAAATTAATTTCCCGTGACTTAAAAAAGTTCCCAAAACTAGTGAACAAACAAAACAAAAAAACTTTGATTTCTTTTGCCTAGAATAAATTCCATTTTTTGTCGGTTTTGTAAAGAAGATTGGCCTTGAAAAAAGTTAACAAAATTAGTGTAAAAAACAAACAAAAATTGATTTTGAATTCTTTTGCCTAAAAACAAAAATTTTGAGCCTGTTTTTTTTAGAAGTGTCGGAATAGTTTGAGAAAGGAGCTTTGGGAATTATTGTCCTTCACTTTTAAAATGTTGCTGGTTTTTAGGCATCAAGAAGGGCAACGAAGAAAGGTTTGGTATTCTGTTACCTAGACTAAGTTAAATTTCGAGAAATTTCTTTATAAGAAAAAAAAAATGAGTTAGTCATCAAAGAGAACAAACAGAAAAAATAAGATTTGTAATTCTCGTGCTTAGATAAAGTTTCACTTTGAGGCAATTCCGATTATTATTTTGGTGCTTTTCACTTATTTTCAGCTATCATAATCATCTCATTATAAATTTTCTGAATGCGTTCAATTTATTTAAGTAGAAAAGGTTACTAAAACCTGAACTCTTTTTACCTTTGTTAAATTTTGAAACACTGTCAATATGATATATTTTAATAAATTGAATTGAATTTGAATTTGAATATTGGTACTTTCAATACAAAAAAAAAACTTACCTTGTATTATTTTTAATATTATTTTTTTGTAGAATTTTTTTGAGTTAAGTTCTTCAAAGACCAAACGCTTAAAAATTAAGAGTTTGGAGCATATTGTCGGCTTTTAAAATTTTTAACTAAAATTGACTGACTCATTTCGTGCTTAGCTGCTACGGCAAATAAAAGTAGGTACAATTTATAATTCCGATTCAAATATTAAAAAATATATAAATGCGTAAACGTCAAAAGTTTTAGAGTCCTCTTACCTAGAGTTCAAATTTGGGCTTTTTTTACTTTTCCTTCTACTCATTATACTATAAAAAAAACACAAAATCGTATTTTTAAAAGTGCGACTAGCTATCAGTTCGGAACTATATATATAATTCTGACTTTTCTTTTTGAAAAAAATCTACAAAAGTGCAAAAAAAAAAAAATTACCTTAATTTTCTGTGAAATATGTTTAGGCTTAAATTTTTACAATGTTGATTCTACTTTGGCCTGAATAATTGTCTCTAAGCGTCTATTTATAGAACTTTTCGAGTTACAGAAACTGGGTTTTGGTAAAAGACACAAATTACAGACGTATAGCGAATAAATATATTTATATTTTTATCGTTAAGATCATAAAAGCAGTGTACTTAGAAAAATTCTTAATATGGAAAAATTCATTGTAGAAGAACTGTTCGTTATTGGGAAATTTGACTGTACTTTAAAAAGTCTGTCTAAAAGTCAAAGAGTTGCCCGTTCAAATATTTTTTTGATTCACTGTGCACATACAGACTCTCTAACACACATACACACACGCTACAAATAAAAAGCCAAAGTTTACCTATTTTATACAATTGGAATTTTAATTTTTTTATTTCTTTCGCTATTTCTTTTTAATTTGCTGCTTCGCATTTTTTCATAGCGTTGGCGGTTTTTCTGGCTTTTTATTTACTTATATAGTACATTTAATTTTTTTTTGCATATAAGCTCTAAATTTATTAGAGTGCACTTTAAAACGGCACATCTCTTTGCCTCTTCTCTCAGGGTTGATAATGATAAGCAGCTGAGCTGATTTTTTTGTTATCTCTGCGTAGTTCTCGCGCGCGCTCTCTTCGCTCCACTCTGCCTCACCTCTCTCTTGCTCACTTCATCACAGCGATCACTGACACAGTCTCTGTCGTCTGCCTTGTGATGGAAAATTTCCCAAATTGATTATTGATAATGCAACTAACTGCATTGCACTTTTTAATGTTTGTACACTCCAATGCATTTGCATAGGGACAACAAAAAATTGGCGTGTCAAATGGGTTTGGCAGAATTAAACACTAATCTTGTCAAGCAGAAAAATAAACAAATGAATCTAGTCTAGCGGCTATTTAAATACCTCAAGGTTACATTGTTAATGAAAATATGATAGTTTTTTTGATATGCTTAGTCATTTTTAGAACCAAAGCCAAAATAATTTTTTATTGCGCAGGTTTTTTAATTTGCACAGCTTTGAACTTTTTTAAAAAGTTTCTTGAGGCCCTATGCTTTAGTGGTAGATATAGGAAATAATGATGTTGATGATGAGTATTATAAAATAAAACAATATTTTAAAATAATTTTTTGTTGGAGTTTTTTTTAATAATTTTTTGATTTTATATCAGATTGTTGTGTTCATTTTTACCTACATATTGTTAGATTACAAAACCAAAATAAATTTTTTTTGTAAATCAAAATATTTTTATAAAACACTTTTTGAAAAATTTTTTTATGTTGTCTTTTTTTTTTAAATAAATTATAGCTTCAAGTTCCAAAACAATTCTTGGCAAATTGTCTAGCTTATAAGTAACAAATAACTGCCCCCAACGATTTTTTTTTAAACTTAACGTATTACGTTTTGATTAAACATTCATTTTTTACGCAGTCGTTCAGCTTTTTTGAAGTTTTTTTTTAATTTTTTGGGTTTTTTTCAATGAGCAAGCTGTCTAGATTTTGATTGTTCGACATTTCTGTAATTTCCCACATTTCCAGAACCATAATTCCAAACGACAAGGACAAAAAATCGCATAGAAATATTATAAAGGAATTTTTTATTGATAAGGGAAAAGTTGAAGAATTCTTTGAAAGGAACTAGTTAGCCCAAACAAATGTGTTAAAGTCGGATTTTCGAAATTGAAAATTTTTATTATTATTTTATTATATTTTATAATTTTCAAATATAAATAATACTTTTTAAAATAATTACAATTTCAATAAAACAGTTTTGAAAATATTATCGTTATAATTTTCGAATCTAAATAATTGAAACTACCTTACTTGAACTAGCTTTATATAGCTATACTTTGTATGTACATATTACGTATGCATACACATATGTTTGTACGCACAAGCATATATGTACATACATATACTTGGTTACAAGTTACCTGTTCCAAATTGACCAGTTTTGTTTCACATAGTAGACCTGTTCACGCTCGCCTGCCATACAAATTTCTCAAATTACGCTAATGAAGTCTAGACCATACATTTTTAGACTACAAAGTTGCAGTTTGTGGTCTTGGCTTACTAGGCGTAAAATTCAAAAGATAATATAATAAAGGAATAAAAATATTAAAATGTATGTATTGATGACAACAGATCCAAAATTTGCCTTATAACAGCTCCTTATTAAAAAATAAGACGCAGAAAATAAAACATAGTATCTACCTAAAGTACCTTGATGTCTGTAGTGGACATTTTGCATACAGTGAAACCAAAAATTATTCGGACACTATTTAATTTTTAGTTTAAAATTAGTTTAAACTTTGCAAAAGGTTGTCTTAATGAAAAAGTACATTTGGCCTATTGAAAATTTATTTATTTATTTAAAAATTCACAATTTTTTGAAAATAAAAAGTTGTTTTTAGTAGAGAAAATAAAAAAAAATAAGATATAACTTATCAAATAATTTATAAAAACATCTTGGTCGATTAAATAGGAGATATCCAGATGTAATAACCGGCCTCTGAAAAACAATTTTATTTGGATTCGTTTTTGTCGTTTAAGCACGACTTAGCTTTTTTTGTTACAATGGAAATTTTTTTTTGTAAAGGCCTATACGCAGTTCGAAATATTTCGCACGGAATATCACATTTGGGATTTTTTTTTTTATATGAAGTTTTGCCATTCCGTGCGGAAACGCTTTCGCATCTATTAGTCATCGATAAAGCAATGTGTTCGTGTATGTGTACGTTTGCAAAAAATCGTTTTGCGTTGTACATGCTATTTTTTGGGATAAAGTCCTATACGCAGCACGAAATATTTCGCACGGAATCGCAAAACTTCATATAAAAAAAAATATCCCATTTGGGACTTTTTTTTATATGAAGTTTTGAAAAAATATCCCATTTGGGACTTTTTTTTTATATGAAGTTTTGCGTTTCCGTGCGAAATATTTCGTGCTGCGTAGACCCCTTAAGTCAGAAAAAAATAATTATCAATAAATATCTAACTTGAAGTTAGCATAAATATAATCTAAGAATATTCAAGAATATTAAAAAAATTATTTCAGTATAAAATGCGTACTTTTTGAAACCCATTTTACCGGTTCCTTTTTTATTTCTCATGTAAGAAAGAAAACACTCGGTTTCAAAATACATACAAAATTGGTTTTGCCGAAATTTACAGCACCAAGCATCTCAAATTTCATACATTTGGTCATAATTCCTCGAAGTTCTCAAACAAAAATTTGCACCCACGGGTAGTTTATGAAAAAGAAGAAGTCAAGTTTAAACATTCTACAGGGACAGATTTTGTAGGTATATTTGTTGTGAGGGACTAAGGAATGGCACATCCAAAAAAAAAACAGATTTTTCAAACTTTTGATCTTTACACCAAATTTTGGTGATTTTAGTTTTTTCTCAAAAAGTTTTCTACAAAAATGCTTTTTGTCAGGGCGTCTAGGCAAAAGGTGTTTCAATTTGGTAATTTTTGATTATAACTTCCGTAGTTCTCAACCGGTTTTAATAAAATCTTAACCAACCGTTAAAAAATTTCTATTTGGGGTGAAAGAAGTTTTAATATAAAAAAAACTGAAATAACTAGATCATTAGGCGCAGCTTGTGCCAAAATTTAAGTCTCCCAACTCTTCTAGTCTTGAAGAAACAGGAAATACGGACAGACGGTCATGACTTAGTCGAACAGAACATAAAAATGGGTTTTATTGGTTGGTAGGCCACCCCTTTTATTTTAACAACGTCATTCCAACGAATTTCCATAGTTTGACCCAATCGGTCAAGGTAAGCCTTACTGTGGTAGTGTCTATATATATATATAATATACACTTTTTAGATTTAAAAAATAAATACATAAAAACTTAAGAAATTTTTGTATAACAGGTCTAGTTGACCCAAGTAGGTATTATTAGACCCACCCGAACAAGCTCAATAATCGTAGCTCTTTATAAACCTATCAATTTTATAGATAAATATCCACTGTAATTTATGATTATGTATACTTGTTTCATATATAAGCTTTTATGTTCGGAATGTATAATATATTTTTAAATTTAAATAGTAAATATAACTTGAACAACTTTTGTATAACCGCTTTAAATCAACCTAGTACAACTCTTTATAAACCTATTAATTTCAAAGATAAATATCCATTAACATTTATTACTATGCCTATGTATGTACTAGATTTTAAAAGATTTTAAAAGTAAATACGAACTACTTTTGTATAACTGCTCTAGTTCACCTTCTAGTTATAAATAGACATTCCAGAACCACTCTTGAAACGATCGTTATTGTTATTTTAGCTATAAATCGAACTGTACTACTCGAAGTCCATTAGGCGTCCCTCCCGCCGACTAACCCCCCCGTTTCAGACACTGTCCGTGCCCAACTGACCATAAAAACTGCCGGCCAAACGCCCAAAAATGTCGCGCGATTCATTTGCGTTGGCGCGTGGCGAATTTATGTTGTCGCCGGCGTCGCAGCCGCAGTCGACGTCAACGTCGCTGTCAGCCAATGCTGTCGCCGTTACAGCCAAATTAGATGAAGCAGAGACGCAAAATATTCAGGCATGTTCCGGTTTTCGATTTTGAATAAATATGTGGAAGCGAAATGATTTGATGCGCCGCAATTCGGTTCCGGGTGAGCTTATTCGAAAAAAATTAATTAAATATATACTAAATATGAAAAGTAAATAAAAAATGTAAATTTAATTAAAACAAAAATTTTTTAAAAAAATTTTTATTAATATATTTATCTATATATTTTTTTTTTAAGTCAAAAAGTTTTATTTAAATATTGTTTACCAATCATTACACAGAAAAATGTTAGAGCTAGGTTGCGGTCAAGGGACGCTCGCCTTAAACCGAGTTCCTGCCGCTTATACCTTTTTCTTTCATATTTAGAAAAAAAAAAAGTATTTATAAAAATTATAAACAACAAAATTTTGTACAAATTATCAATATATTATATAAATAATACTAAAAAAAAAAAATTTACTTTTTTTTAATAAAGACAAAATACAAATATTATATACAAAGCATTAAATTATATGAAATAAAAAATAAATACTAAGAAATTAATGTTTCATTTAATAATTTAGAAAAAAAAAATACAAAATATTAAATAATATATTTTATAAAAATATACCTAGAAGCAATTTCACGCATACAAATCATACTAAATTTTGTTATGTGACGATTTTCCTAATATTCCACTCCAAGCTGCGTTAAAAGACTTTGTTCCAAAAACTTTTCAAAAATGTAGCCGTATCCTTTTTTTATATTTTATTGTAGAAATATAACGTCACGCCAAAATGCCAGTGACCAAATATTAAAAATAGTTTAAAAAAAAGTTCAAGTTCGCTGTAAAATAAATATTTTTTATTTATTTTATTTTTTATTCATTATTAAATATTTTGTGAAAAAATGTTCAGCTGGTTCAAAGCATCTATAAAAAAACGGTTTATTTTAATAATAAAAAAGTAAATCACTTTTTGAATTTGCAAGAAGTTACTAGCTGTAGCTTGAAGCGTCACGAAAAGTTTATACAATGCACATTTGCACAATGTTTTTAATAGTCCGGCAGAAGACTTCGCTGGGGGTAAAAGCATCCAACAAAACGTCTTTCTTTTCTGGAAACTCAAAAGTAAATTTTACAATTCGGCATTATTTTCAATCGAAATTTAAATTAATGTTGTCCAATAGAAGTTACACGCACATTGCTATCGAAGTAAAAAACTCAAAACCGATTCAAACGCTGTCGCAAGCCACTGGAATTATTTTTAGAAAAACCGGAACATGCCCGATACACTCAAACTACAACTGCGCGAGTTTTTGCGAGTAAGAGTGACGAAAACTCTGCTCGTGTGACGTCACTGACTGCGACAACGTTGCGCATGCGCCACCATCTTGCGCTGCGCTCACCGCTCGCTCTCTTGCTCTATGACAAGCTCTGCGACGTAGTTAGAAATTAGCGCGACGTCGGCGTAATTGGAATTAGATGAAGTAATGATATCAGTCTCTCTCTCTAAGTCGCTGGCCTTCAAAAAATTATAATTTCTGTTTTATTGGCCGGCTGTGTGTGCGCTGGTATGTTCGTGGGACTTCAAGCTTTCCCCCCTACCCAGCACCCATCCCTGAGCCCCATGCCTAACTGGCCTAATGTTTGTTTACCAGTCGCACTCTCTCAATAAAGCGTGGAATGTTTGCGAACACTCAATGGAGACTGTACGTGTGTGTTTGGCGTATCACGAATTTGAATATTGGCCGTATTGGTTTTTTAATTTATAGAGCGTACGAACTTGTTTAGTGTAGAACGTGTAAATGGCGAATGCAGCGAAACTGTTCAATGCTATAATTAATAAATGACTCCGAAGTGTTTATAGACAATGTATGTAGTAACATACTAGAACAAATGAGGTAAAATTAATTGGTTGATCCAGCGATTTATCGCACCTATAACTCTTTAAAAATAATGACTTTCTCAAATTGGCATTTTCAAAACCAAGCACTCCCGTTGAAAATATGTTCAAATATATTGTAAGTATGTACGTATTCGTAGGGTACCTCAATGCTGAGTAAATACCAAATAAGTTTGGGTCATTACTTGTAGCGCAAATAGTGTTAACCCTCAGTCGAACACCTCTTTTTAAACCTTCGGACGGACACATGGTGCCTGGCTGGACCCGTATCTATTTACATACATTTATATGGGTATTTACCTTATGTTTCGGCTCAATTTTATACCAACCAGATATATTTTCTTAATTACTCACAATTCTAAATCGATTTGGCATATGTTGAGCTACTTGCCTGAGGAAATTAATAATAGGAAAAAAATTTGGATTTGGAAAAAAAACACACTTTTTTTTTTCGTTTGTTGTTTATTCTGATCAAATTCAATGTTGTTCGAACGAAAGTAAAGGAATGTCAAAAACTGAGATTAATTAAAATATGTAATTGGCAAAATTTTTGAGGTTCTCTTTCTGGATTTTGCTTTAATTTGTGTCATTTATATATAGAAAATATTTTTAAATCATAAATGGTTTTGCACTTATGCCAGAAAATAAAATAATTTTCTACGATTCCAGTTTGGAAATACGTTTGCAAACTATGGGTCTATGTTAGTAATGGCAATTTAAAGGTAAC
Organism: Chymomyza fuscimana; assembly: GCA_949987675.1. Taxonomy (NCBI): domain Eukaryota; kingdom Metazoa; phylum Arthropoda; class Insecta; order Diptera; family Drosophilidae; genus Chymomyza; species Chymomyza fuscimana. The sequence goes on along the minus strand of OX465088.1, from coordinate 119,561,946 downwards.
GTCTAAAGTCTACAAACAATCACTGGTACGTCATGGTAGCCCCTAAACGAGGACTTTTACAAAGACCTTAACGTATCGCTTGTAAGAAACGAAACAGCTTAACTTCAACCCAAATATAAAAGTAAATTGTCTTTACACTCATATAAGCCTGCCAGATTTTTTTTCAAGTCTAGAGCCAAACTCCTCTCAGAAGAAATGAAAACTCAGCGGTTACATTTTATATCAATCGTCCAATTTGTGGATGAGCCAAGCTGAATTAGTATAAGATTTCAAAACTTGTTGTAGTCTCTCAAGAGAAAGGATTTAGTTACTAGTCTACACATTTCTGGGAATTTGGATTAAAATTGGTTCACTATTTCATATAGTTACCATACAAATATTGAAGCTCCGCTCTTTTTTTTAGAGAAACACGTCTAAGGGACCTAGGCACTGCCTTACCTTCTAATTGTTGGATGATGTAATGGCTGTGAGAATGGCTGCTCTCCATCAAAACTTCTGTCATAGCTGCCGAGATGAGGCGGAGATAGAAAGTTTGCAAACCGACTGTCCTGCACTTCGTCTGGCAAATCTACCCATGCTTATTTTCATTGAATGCTCAAAATGGCTCAGCAAGGAGAGAGATTTAGGAGACTAGGATAGCCCATCAGCTTTGCCACCCAACGGGGGAGTTCCGCAAAGTTGAATATTTTTCCTAAGACTGTCATGACGCTATAGACAATATTCAACACGACTGTCCTGCACTTCGACGATCTACAGTCTAGCAAGTCTGCCCATAGCGTATCTGCTTATTTTCATTAAATGCTCAAAATGGTTCAGCAAGGACAGAGATTTAAGAGATTAGGAACGCCCACCAGCTTGGCCACCCAACGAGGGAGTTCCGCAAAGCTTAATATTTTTCATAGACTTTAGTCCTTGATATGAGATCCGTGGCTATAGCTTTTTCGGCACGGGAAAGTTTTCTTTTGCTAGCAAAATTTGAGCAGATAAGTCTTCCCAGATGTTCCTTTAATGCTCCATGGAAGTACGTCCTTTTAGCTAGTTTTCGTGCTGCTTGATAAAATTTCCATGGGCACTCATTTGAGTTTATGCAACTTTCAAACAACTTAAATAATTAAGTTTTCCCAAGGACATCGTTGCACTTATAAAATCACAGATTGCGAATTTTATTCAAAATTATGCAATTTAAAGTTCCTGTCTACAGAGCGCATCAGGTAAGGAGAAGTTTACAAATTTGATGAACAAACAACAAAAAAGATCACATTTGTCCTAATAAATTATTAGTAATAATATTTAATATAAATTTGCAGCTATTACTGAATTCTCCTTCTATAATCTGATTAACTTTTCATAACTTAAGGTCGCACTTATAAGCCACCTTATCTAATAACTTTAACTACTCATACAACACGCTCAACAATGTATCTAAATATAAATGCATTTTATATGTAAATACAATGTGCACCTTACTTTATTTTCTAGGAATTCTTCTAAAACGTATATTTAATAAATATATTTATATAAATATTCATATGCATACAAATAGTATTATTATTGCGTAATATGAATTACTTAACTCAAATCTCCCACATTGAAAGTATTTCAATAATGTATCTCATAATATCTCTAGAATTATCGCCATTAAACGGTATTTTGCCATCTAGCTGGAAAACCAGATTTCAAAATGTAGTAAAGAAAAAATACAAAAAAAAAAAAATAAAATAAAAAAATTCAAGGTATGTAAATTTGCCATACTACGCTGAATCAAACGAGCCCCCTATGCGAACGAACCACTTAACGATCCACGCACACACAGATACACACGAATACACGCATAGATACATAGATACTTTATATTTTATAGCTCATACGCTTAGTAGCGTGTGGCACTAATATTAAGAGAAAAAAAAAATAATAACTACCAGTAAAAAATCGCTTAAGCGCTATCTCTAATTTATTGAGATTGAAACGCGCTGATTAATTTAACAACGTAATTGATGCAGCTATAACAACAACAACGTCAACGACAACATCGAGATGAATTGACGCAAGAGCAACAACAACATCTCTACTAGAAAGCTCCCAAGCGCAGACTCCAAAAACAACAAAAAAAAATGCGACTTAGATTGAGATTGAAGCGGAAGCTTTGCTTGAGATTCTTTGTACTGCATGCAAATGAAAGACAGAGAAGAATGTGCCCAAAATCCCTAGACGGCAGGCGTATATTGTTGGACGCTTTAAATAAAAAAATAAATATTAAAATATTAGTTTTAAACATATCGGCAAAAAGTTCACCCATCGGGTTGAAGACATGGATTAGTTCAGTTTTTTTTCTTTATCGTTATAAAAAATACAAATTTTTCGAAATAGTATTTTCAAAGTCCATTATCCATCTTACCAAGAGAAGTTTAGATATATCAAAATTGGTCCACTATTTCATATAGCTACCATACAAAAATTAAAGCTGCGCTCTCATTTTCAGAGAGACACGAATGACGGACCTGCGCATTGGGTAACCTTCTAATGGTTGGATCATAACCGCATGCTATGATATAAGTAAATATGCACATGCGAAAGCCGTGCCTTTATGAGCATCCGATTATAGAGTTAACTTGATCCGGTTCAAAACAGTTTCTGAAACGGTCCGTGTCTTCAAAGTGAATTATCAAACTATATCTTTTACTTGTTTCTTTAGTTCCTACCAGCTACCAGGAATAACAAATAAGAGTGCGATAATATATAGATAGTATCATAATTTCAAAAGAACTAATTTTGAATTTATTTTAGATAAACCAAGTTTTAACTCTTATTTTATGATAAAAAAAAATAAGCTATTTTTCAATTTAAATGAAATAAAGATAATGATAAAAATAATAATTATCCCTATTTCCTGCCGTCCAATTAATATAGTTCGTCCAAGAAGCTAGCTTGCCGCTTCAGCTTAGTAAGTATACTTTTAAATTGTAAGCAATCTCAAGTTTGATTTTATCACTTTTTTCCGTCAATAAAATTAATCCTATCTGCAATAAATTCATTAATAATTTAATTAAACACTTCCTAATTCTAATACTACTAATCAAATCGGTCCCATCTATCTACGCCACTGCACCAATTGATTGATTTTACGTTGAAATTCTGTTCAAAAGAGATTTCTGGCATAGGACTGAGAGACCTGGAGCTCCATATGTAAATTTTGATGAAGCACTTCCTGAAGCCAAATCGTAGACGCTGCTGATGACAACGAGACAGACAACAAGTCAACGATAAAGACAAAAAAGCCAGCGTTCAATGGCATCCACATACAATCCACACACTTGGCGAGCTCTTGCTGGCGTCAAAAAAACCACGTGGTTTTTCAAGTTCACCACAAAAAGCAGAAGACTGGCAAAAATAGACAAAACAAAAAGCGGAAGGAGGAGGCAGCAGCAGAAAATAGGCAAAAAGCGCAAAGCGTAAAAATAAGCATTGAGAAAAACCACATGCTACAAAGCGCAAATATTTCAAAAGTGCGCCGGCAGCGGCAGCAACTGCTGCAAACCAGTTGGTTGGCAGCGACAGAGACTGCGACAGCGACAGATGCAACGGCAGCGCTGTATAAGTATGAAATGAAAACAAAACAAAAAGCGCTTGAAAGAAAGCGGAAATAAACAAAAATCTGTGCAGGCTGAAAATGGCAAAGGCAAAAAACCGTGCGGCGTTTGTGTAAACAAACCGCAGCTAAGCTAAAACCGCAAAGAGAAAGAGAGCGCGGTGGGAGAGCCAGTGCCAATTGAACGCGAACCGGCTGCGAAGCCGTGACGCGCAGTCGCAGCTAGCGATCAATGAAGGCGTCAATGGCAACCGCAAATTGAAGTTTCTGGCATTCCAAAAGAGCAGCAATGAACATCAAAATGCGCGAAAAGCTTAAAAGAAGGAGAGAAAATGAAGCGACGTTGGCAGACATTAGTGTGAGTGCGTGTAGTTGTGAGTGAACGTGCAGTGGTATGTCTACAAAGGGGTGCTTAAGGGGTTCAAACGCCCAGTTGTATTTAAGCCTAACAACTAAAATTTTAAACTTAACAAAGCGTATTGATTTTATTTCATTTTTTTGTATATTGCTGTTTAAAACTGGTGTTTCCGAGCCCAATGAAGATATCGTAAGAAAATCAAAAATAAATGTTTGGGACAATTTTATGCCGAAGTTTTTTAACGGAGCCTAGTGTGAAACGATAGCAAAATCGTCACATAACAATATGAAGCATGTTGTAAGTATCGAGTAGAATACAAATAATTCTGGTAAGAGCATGCACAGAGGTTCGATTCTCAGTTCTTACTATTAGAACGAAGTCCTTTTACGGAGCCAAGACTAAATCGGTAGAAAAATCGTCGTGTAACGTACATTATATGCTGTGTGTGATTGTATTAGAGTATCGGGTATGCCAAAAATAATTGTTGTAGAAGCACATAAATGGATACCTGAGTTGGTAGAGCACATTAGCCATACAATTTTCTGCTTTAATAATAATTTATTTCTAATAAAATACTATTCTATTTTGTACATCAGAATTCTTTTTAATTCAGTGTTTGTAATAATAATATATTGGAAACCCATACAAATTCGTTGGCCTGTGCTCTTGCGGGTCTAGACCAAGGCGAAGGCTAAAAAGACTAAGGCTAAGAAGATCTAAAGAACCGAAAATTTCAATAAAAATTGTAAATTTAAAAAAAAAAAAAAAACTATTTTGCATAAGAATATTAAATAAATTGAAATTTGTTTTTTATTAGTATTTTTTATATAAAATACATCATATACTATTTCTATACAATTTATCGCTGCCTTGGAGAAGCGAAGTTTTAATCTTTATTTATTTATGGATATCGTTCAATTAGCAGAAGAACGAGAGCAATACATGAAAAGAAAATATTCCTGAAAAAATTAAAAGAAAACATGCAAAAAGCTAATAAGCTTTTGTCATTAATCCAATTTATTTATATTTCGTTTCTAAAGATAAGTTCATAGATGAAAAAAAAAACCTGAAATTTTTCAAATTGAGCAAAAAAATATATTCGAATAGAGGAAATTGGTTAGACCAACAACTTAATTATTTATTTAATAAAGATTAAGCATGTTTACAAATCTAACTTTACTATTAGGAGGAAGCACTTTCAGCAAAAGGCCTTCGTTCTTACCTGAATAGTATTTTCTGAAGATATTTGCAGTTGTTAAAAAATGATTTATTCAAAAATAGCCAAGTATCTTTTTTATTTTTTTTTATATTTATTTTTTATTGGCAATTTACCGATACAAATTAGGTTATCATCCAATATTGATGAAAGTTATTCGCTACACAAAAAATAAAATTTATTGGTGATATCAAATATCTAATAAAACAAACATTTAAGCCGCAATTTTTGTCTTCGTGGTTAAAGTGTAAAAGAGTTTTTAGTTCGTAAATGCTAAAAAGAGTTTGACAACCTAATACCAAGTTATATGCCCCCCATGGCACGAAGCTTTCTACGCTACTGCTGCTTCTGTTCGTATGAGCATGTGGCTGCAGAGCTAGAAACAAAATTGAATTGAAAACCTAACCTTACCTAATGTAGTATGGAAAGGCACACACAAAAAAATACAAACATGGAAAAGTAGCGCAAAAACGTGGTTCGTTGTTTTTGTCTCTGCGCGCTGCCAGCGACAATGGCGACGCCAGCTGCGCTGCTGCCGCTATTGCGTCGTTTAAAATACAAAAGCCACAAAAATTCTACGCAAGTTATGCTCACTGGGCCGCGGCCTACTACAATAACAAAACAAACACTCTCTCACACACACACACACACAATGTATCTATGAGAGCGCGCTTACCTGCAAAAGTGAAAGATGAACAAAGTAAAATACAAAAAAAATGAAACTCTCATATTGGGTGTGAAACTTTTAGCTGTGCTTTAAAGTGAAAAAAAGTATTTTTTAGGGGTTTACTTTCCATAACTGACCTAACGTAGATTCCATGTACTTAACCGTGCAATATGTTGCTATCACTTATTATATAAGCTTATAACTTTTATTTCTCTTATCTTTTAAATGTAATGTTCTCTTATTTATACTAGTTATAGATTAATCACTAGTTTGGATGGGTGGCGGCAAGATCCCAGCAGTAGGTTATACAAGAAATGTAGGTAACGTAGCTGCCTTATCGTAAATTGTTTTGATTTTTATTAGACTTCTTAATAATATTTTATCAATATTTATTATAGCTTTGATTTATAATTGGGAACATATTAATATATTGCTTAGTTTTTAATATTGATCATTGTTTCGCTTTTCAGTTTAGCGAAAATGTTTAAACTAGTGAATAGGGTGTAATCAAGGGGATCATTCTTGGTTGTTTAGTAAAATTAGAATTTTTTATAATCTCAGAATAAGAACTAATAACCTTTAAGGCACGTATAATTTAATTATTATAAATATTATTAATTATTATATATATAAGTCTATTAGGGCGTGTCAATTTTTTTTGGTTCAAAGCCTTATCGCGATTTTGGTTCTATGGGTCATTCTAAGAAACTTTGCCCAAGAAACTATAGGTCTAAAATGAATCTCGGGTTTTTTTTCAAAACATTTCAAAATCAAACTAGACATTGTATTTAAAAGGCAAAAAAAAAACATTATATTTTCTCTAGCCAAATGTGTATACGGGTGTTTTTGGGGTCGAGGTATCCATTTACGAGAATAATTTTTTTTTTAAGCGTATTGTATTTTTTGAAATTTATCCCCTTTTTTTTAAAAAATTGTCGAAATGTTGGAAAAATCAAGGAATATTTCACTTTCTCATAGCGTAATCCCAAATTTAAAGTTTCCCAAAATGATCAGCGTTAAAAATTGGGTAGGAAGGATGTCTGGGTCGCACTTATTGACTACATGACCCAATGCTGGATGCGTGAGTGGTACCCACACTTGCTGTTAAGTTAAGGAGTTGAAAAGCTGAGGACTTTTCCAACAACAGAATGTACAGGTCTAAGTTTCAACTCTCCACAAGACTATTCCTCAACACCGACCCTATTCTAGTTTTTAGCTTTAGCGTTGAGAAGAAAGTGTTGCAATATACGCGCTTTACGGCATATTTCTGAAATTTGAAGACATTTTGTAGCATAAAAAGGGGCAAAAAAAAGTAAACAGAGTGAATTTTTACAATTGGACTGGATTTAACGCTAGGCTTTTGCGTTTTATTTCGTGACCTAATACCAATACGCTGTAAAATTGAAAATTTATAAATTTAGGACAGAAGAAGCATAAATGCAATACCTCAAATCATAAATTAAAAAAAGGGTGTTCACGCTTTAAGCAGTTGAATAATTGCATAACTTTTCCACTGCTCAACAGCAAGCGTGTATAGCTCAAAAAAATATTTATTATTTTAAATAATTAAATCAAATTGCTTTTAAAGGCGTCTCTCATACAAAAGTCCAAGTTGTGACAATTTCTTGCATTTACAGGTTTCAATTATATCAATGACTACGGCATACGTACAAAAGAATCCCAGAAACTTTTAACTTTACCTGAACCTTTTTATTACGACATACATTTGTATTATACAAATTATTTCCATACTATCGTGTACACTTTTAATTAAGTTGCAAACCGACTTCATTTTCAAATAAAACTTTGTTTCTTCAAATTGAAAATTTTAGCACAACTTGCTTCATCTGCATGAAGCTGTATGTCCAACATAAGATTTTTATTACTAATACTTTACTTTTTGCTGCGACTTAAGTTCTTGTCCATTTGTTAACAATCCTTTAAAAATATTGCCAACTCATTGAGCTGCAAATTACGCAGCCTGATTTACAATATTTATCGAGCTTTGAGCTTCAACCTTGTAAATTTAATATAATAAGGAACAAGTTTCTTAATGCATTAGTGCGCCTGCCTGCCAAACCCTTTCTGACCACCCTAACCTATAATATTAGATAAATTACATTTAAAGCAGGAAGGAACACGACAGAGTATGAGTGTGTTATGCTATGTTTACACTGCCGAACACTGTCATAATGTGTTTACCAAAAAAACGCCTTTATGAGTTAGTAACAGCTGACATATCAAACATCTGTTGGGGCATATAAAAAGCAAACTTTAGAGTTATGTGCCGACTCCTGAGTGCAGAAGTAGTGTAAAGTTTGTTTCTCCCGCAATATTCGCCTCAATTGCCGCTGAGGATCCTTAAGGCGATTTTGCTCTTGTGGCAATCGATCCTACCAGGTTCCAATGCTGCTGTATCTCGATGCAGTGTAAAAATAGCATAAAGGGAGAAAATACGCACAAAAGTGTGAGCTATGGGAAGCTGCATTAATGCTGCTTTGAGTGCGTCAAGCCTTCGGCTCGCACTTTGTGTGTCTTCGTGTCCTTGCAAGCGAGCGGCCTTTAAGCGTTCGGCCCGCGCGAGTTATGCTTGCACAAACCACTTGTATGATTCCATGGCCTTTGACTTACGCTCCACAAAATTCATTCACGAACACATACACAGAGACGCGTGCCCACACTACCACTAGCACGCTTACGCCCTGACGCTCTCTCTTATCAAAAACTTGCTCTCAGTGCGTACGCTCCGCATTTAACATATTACTTATAAAAGCACTTTGACTTGGCGCTCACTCAACCCTCAAACAAACTCGCTCTGACTCGCTTACACAGAAGGAGTCGGCATGCTTCAGCCAGGACTTGCCTACGGCAGGTAAGATGCAGCACATAGATACACACACACAGAGACGATTTCTTGACACACTTTCGTGCTGTTGTTATGCGGTCGGCTACGGCCGTTAACTGTTGGTTAATGTCGCCTCCGGGCCTTAGGTGGGTGTGTCCGTAATATCCTGGCCGGAGTCTGCGCAGCTCAAGCGCTGCTCCAATAGGTTGCCGCTGTACGAGCTATATATGTTTAATTGCTGACTGTCTGATGCGGAGTGAGCGTAAACGGAGCTGCTGCCGGACGGACACTTTGTAGGGTGTGAAGCTGTAGCCTGCCAAGGAACCGACAGCAGCCGACGGGTTTTTGACTTGACTTGCTACAAGCCGACGGCTTTGTTGGTGGTTGCTAGCCGGGGCAGTCACTACGACGTCCTTGGGCGTTGTTAGGCAGCTATATATGTATATGCACATATATACACTAGCGTATGGGTCCATATAGTCACTTTTATTATGTACACGTGTAATGTAGGCACACAATATGGTAATAGCCTATTAACATTTGTCGCTTGAAATTCCAGCCAGGCCTCTGCTATTACCAGGAATCTCGGAGCCCAGACCCTTAAAAAAAAATTTTTTTTTTGGCTGCTGCTTGTACATTTAATTACTTCAATTGTTTGGCATGTCAAAAGGCAAGTGGTGGTGGTGGACAGCTCTGCTGTGCTCCATTCGGTTTCATTTACAGCATGCCAGCAACTATTTTTGCTATTGCCAAGCAACATGACCTTATGGCCAGCACATATCAAGACACATATAATCATTATGTACATTAACACATCATTGTCATCATACATGTCTTGATTATCAACAACATCATCATTATTAACTTCAAGTACTTTCGTTGAATGTGCTGTCATATCAACAAGTGGGGGTGCCCCCTGTTTGTAGCACCACCCGCTGTCCATTATAATATAACGAGTTATACATGTGTGTGTGTGTGTGTGTGTGTATCTCTGTGTGCTCATTTGCTTGCTGTCCATTTAGTTGACCTATTTAAGTCATTATAAAACCTGTTAATTAAATATATGTACCATATATACATACATACTTATAAGTATGCTCATTGTCTAAACCTCCAACCGCAGTCTCTTTCATTTTATTTTTTTTTTTTTGCTCAGATCAAATCATATTTCCTTTTCCATTATGTTGCGCTTTTGTTTGGCATTTTTTTTTCCTTTTCAGCGCGCAAAATAAAAGTGAGCATGTGTGAGTGTTTGGGTGAGTATTTGTATGCATGTGTGTATCTGTGTGTATTTGTGTAAATCTATATGTATTTGTATGAATGAAACATCTCAAGCTGGTTCTTATTGACAGGCATATGACCTCAATGGAAAACCGCAGACTAAGTTTCCAGCTTTATAGCAATTGCTTTTGGGTCATGTTTATTAGGGATTCGTTTTGTACTTGAGGCACACTTTAAATTAGTCGATCTTTATTAACATAATTTTTAAATATCTCAAGACAGTAGTCTGTGTTCAGACTTTAGTTTATTCAATGAGTACCATATATAGGATTTATTTTTATATATAATTATAAATATTTAATTATTTCCAATGACGGTCTTTTTTAGTATTTTAATTTTATTTTACGTAGTTTTTTTTTCTTGCAGTACATTGGCAACTACATTTTAAAGATCATAAGTGTCTAGATCTCATCTAAGTAATTACAATTAGAAGCAGTCATATATTTGCACCGAACCCTATAGAGGTGTCATGGGAACCCCAATTTATTTATACAAAAATTGTCACTTTCCAGTCTGAACCCAAATACAATTTTTTTAAACACAAATGAAAAAGGAAAAATGAATATATGAACCAAAAAATTAGCAATACGAACATTTGTCAAGATCGACCAGATCGGACCACTACATATATTTATTATATGTCTGTCACATAGACCAAAAATGGAGTTTTTCCACGGGAAACAATTTAATTTTTTAAGATATCGTTATCTTTGCTGCATTTTACACAATTTTGGAATGTTTGATATCTATATTTTGATATAGATACTATTTGAGTAGCCATAAAACTGATGGGCTCTACTTTTAGCAAACTTTATTATTTTCAAAATATTCAGCCGTGCTCCGGAATACGAAAAAACCAAACCGAAGAATTTTATTCGGGTCCGTTCTTGCGTGCTGCGGAAAACGAATTTTTTGTCGATATTTCCCTTTTTATTTGCGATAAATTCGCACATTTCCCCTATTTTTCCGAAAATTCTCCTGTTGTGTTGGCGCGAAAATATTTTTGCTTGATGCAAAACAGCTGACATGGACATAAACCCAGTCGTATTTATAGTCATGTGTTCGCGTACGACATGTGCACATATACGAACCCTTAAAAATTTTCTATAAATATATAAATTTAAGTTGGTCTAAATATAATCTAAGAATATAAAACAATATTTAAAAAATTATTTCCGTATAAAATTCGCGCTTTTTTAAAACTATTTTGCCGATTCGTTTTAATTCCTTTTGCAACAAAACATTCGGTTTCAGACCACATGAAAAATTCGTTGAAATTGGTAGCACCAAACAAACATTCGGTTTCAAAACAAATCCGAATAAATTGTTCGGATTCGTTTTCTGGAGCATGGCTGACTGTAACGAAACTTAAACAAAGTTAGTTAGTTCAAAGCTAGTGCATAGGCAGCTGACTTTCAGTTCATGCGCCAAAATTTGATTTTCGATACGTGAGTAATTAAATAAATTTAAAAATGACTTAAATTGTAAAAATGAGTATAAGAAAAAGTATTTGTTTTTAATGTACCAGATATTTTACAGCCAGATAAAAATTGGAGCTGCTCTTCAAATCTTTAAAGAAAATCTTTTTAGACAAACGGGGCCTTTTTCTTAATAAGAAAAACAGCATTCAAAAAATTTGTTTATAATTTATAAATATTTAAATAAAATTTTATTGATATATTGGCTTATAAGAAGGCTATTGTAAATGAAATTTATTAATTTAAGTACAACCAAATTTGTATAATTTTAAGCAAAGTTGTTGTATACTAAAAATGTATTAAACTAAAAAACTTTGTTTTTACATTTTATTTAATTGTGACTAAATTACTGAATAATTAAAAATAATTTTTTTAATGTAAGTAGTTAATAAGGATTTAAAAAAAATATTAAAAAAAAAACAAAAAAAAATGATTTATTTTTCTTAAATACGCCAATTACAATTTTTTTAAACATTTATTTTTATCCCTTTTTGGGTGACAATATCAATTAAATCGATTTTAAAGTGTTAATATTAAAAAAAAAACTTTTAAATATTTTTATGTTTTTTTCAAAATGGTACTTTTAAAAAAAAATGTTTTTGTCAAAAGACGCCGAAAATAATAAATAATTGTTATCGAAAACCTTGTTTCTTAATAATATAATAAACAAAGCTATTGTGGAAGCAGCATCATCCGTAAGATGGACACGAATTCTGAAGCTGTTGAAGACCAGCCTCTATTAAAAAAGGCGCAGTGCTGAGCCCATTACTTTCAAAAAATCGCCGCATATTTCAAATTGAGCGTGTCAAACGCTTAAAAACTATACCTCAAAAATGTACTTGTATATTAGAATTATGTGTTAATTTTTTTTTTTTTCATAAATTGTTTGATAATAGCCTGAAGATATTATTATTGAGAGACTTACAAATGTCTTTCTTTTAGTTTTAAAAACTTTAAAGGCGGCCATAAACGAAGTTTGAATAATATTTGTAGTTTTTGTAAGTTAAATTAAAAATCGTTTTTATTTTTATTTGAATAATTAATAGCATATTAAAATTTTCTGTAAAAATTTCCTTCAAAAATGTCCTTTAAGGACATAAACTACAATGTATGTCGCTCAGACGTAGCGTTTTTTTTTTTTACGATTATTGTTATCTTTTCAGGTTTAAACAGGACAAATTTTCGGAATGGTCATATTTGATATTTTTTCGGTAAAGTAAGTTTTTATACCCTGTACCTATAGGTACAAAGGGTATACTAGATTTGTGCAATGTATGTAACGGACAGAAGGTGGCGTGGTAGACCCCATGTCCTTTATACCAAAATGCTTATCATAAACTCGGGTAGCGATTGAGCCATGTCCGTCCGTCCGTCCGTCCGTCCGTATGTACGCCTAGATCTCGGAGATTATAAGAGCTAGAGACACGAAACTTTACCAGCAGGTGCGCATATTTCCTGGAAAATGAAGTTTGTTCAATCATGTCTTCCCCCGTTCCCCCGCAGTAGAGTTTCGCGGTTTTTATCCACAATCGGTAATAATTTAGGGAACTTATAGGTATAAATATCGAATTTCATCAAAAAAAAAAAAATCCAATTGGAAAGTTCTGAGAAGGAATATGCAGGACAAATTTTTTCGAGACAAAAGGTACAGGGTATTCCACTGTCGGGCACCGCCACGACTGTACCACATTTTTTAAAACAACACTGGTCGCCATGGTACTCTTAAAATCTCGGAATTTTATGATAATAAGCTTAAACTTGTCATAAATGTTCGCTTTGATGTTTTATGACAAAGGATCTAGCTGAATGAAGCTCCTTAAACTCGCACGAACTAACGATGCAGTAGTTTTTATAAATCGTTGGAAGAGTTTTAGCAGCATTTATGACAAGTTTAAGGTTTTTAAATTATTATCAATTCATAGGAAAAAAAATGTTCGCTAAATTTCCGCTTTAAAACTTGACGCTTTATGACTAAAATAATATATATTTTTTTAACAGTTTAGTTTTTTAATCGAAGTGGTCCATAGTGCTTTTAAAAAAAATATTTTTAACCAAAACATTTTCTCAAAAAAAAATATAAATTTTTTATGTGGTTCTTTTTCCATTTTTTTTTTTTTTAAAGATGTTTATTTATTTTAGACAGTATTATTTGATTACTATTATAAACATTAGTTACAAATTTATTATTTAAAGCACTGACCCCGATGGGTACTCTAACTTTGGCCTATAAAATTTACATTTTTTTTTTAAATAATAATATATTAATACTGTATTGTCCATGCACATAGCATATAGTTAAAGAAAAAATATAGATTGTAATGAAAAAAAATTATCTAAAAACTTTACATTAAATATGTCAGTTATTTATAAAAAGACTTCAAAAATTCTAATAAAACTTAAAAATATTCAATAGATTACATAATTCTTGTTTATATGTTGAATACAATCCTTTTTTTATTTAGTTGGTTAGTATTAAAAATTAACAATTCCTAACAAAGTATTTTTTATTTTTTTTTACATATGAATCGATCTGCATCATTAGTTTCAAAAATCGATGGGTCCAACACACCTCTAAATCCATAAGACCCTTAAACCAACTGGTACAGTGTATAATAACGATTCGATTTCACAATTATAATTAATATTCCATGCGCACATATAAGCATATAATACCCAATTATAGGGGTCAACATAATAGTATGCTCTATTTCCCTTCACTTGATTGCAGTCAATTAGGTTAATGCAATGAGAGCATAATTCGCAAGTTGGCAAGTCAAGTGCAGCAGCACCAGCGGCATGCTGACGTCATAAAACAAATCTTGCAAATGAGCAGCGTTCTATTGAGAGGATTGGCAGTGTCTAAAAATATGCTCCAATTTGGCGCCAATCACAAATATTTTATAGAGTAGGCTAAATAGCTTATCAGTCTTATCAGAGTAGCCTTATCAAATAGATTGCTGCGACGTCGCATGCCGCATTTTGCTGCCACTCAATGACCTTTTTCATGCGCTATATCGCGTGGTAACCGATCCAAAGATACTCATACTCTTATACACTCAAAAGAGAGCATTACACAAACGTGGCTGCACTTTTGATGGTTACATTGAACCTGTCGCTGCCTTTGAATGTTATAGGAAAATTTTTGTTTTCCTTATCAATATTGCGCCTGTGAAGGTGTATATAAGTGTAGGGTTTTGTAATTAAATTTAAAAGAGAGAGAGAGAGCGAGATGCTTTTGGAGGCCCGCATAGCTTTGTGTGTACATTTCTCGGCCTTGCTGATTACAAAATGCCACACAAACATACACATTTGTAAGCACTTCAATTTCCATTCCATTTTTCCATGCTTGTCGCTGTGTGCAATTACATTTTTAAAGTATCTTGTAAATATGCGGAAACTTGCCTTTGCCAGCCTCTTTGTTATAATTATAGATACGACTGGCTTGGCTTGTCTTTCTATATATATACTTACATACATGTATACATATATGCAAAGCATATCGGTGAATTACTTGAATATACTCGGTTTATATATAAATAAGTATATACTGAACGTATTTGTGCCGGTTTCTGTCTGTCTGCCATGTTGATAGCGCAAGAATTCGAACTCTGTCTGTTGGTACGTAAAGTCCATAAAAAGGGCTCTGGCTGCTTATGGAAATAACAGCTGATTGTGGGCTGCTTTGTCTACAGTTCTGAGTGGGTTGCCAAAGAACACTAAGCTCAAGCCGCAAACACAACTTGTATCTTTACCTTAAGCCGTCATGTAACAACTATCTGCAAGATACTTACCATTATTTCGAAACCTTGATAAAATCTTAAAGCTGATGTAATGTCTAAAACTGTTCAACGACTTCATCAGCTAATGACAGCTCATTTGTGAGCGACCAATAATTTAATCTTGACAAAGCTTTAAACTGACGCGAGCTTAAGCCTTTCGGGAAACCGGCTACATCGATCTTGTTATCGTCTTCAACTGGAGTAGTAGCCAAGAAAACAAAATTTTTTTTACCAAATTCAAAACACAACAACTTTTACCCAAACTCGACTTATCTTAAAAACCTATATATATGCAGTATAATTTGCATAAATTATTGTTATCATATTTGTCTTAATTATTATGCAAAATTAATTTTTTTTTTTGCTATTTAGAAGATGACTAATACGCTTAAATAAAAGCGTTGACAGCAGCTTGGTTTATTTATTATTCTTTTAATTAGATACACCAAATCAATATATTCAAAAAAAAATCTATAGCTTAGGTATAAAAATGCACAAAATAAATAAAAAACTAAAAGTGTGCATAGTAATAGGTCAAATTGGAAATGATATCATTAGCTCATAATTGATTGTTACAAAATGTTAAAAGTTACTGAAAGATTTCATTTTTTATGCTAGCTTTAATGAAATCAAACAAAAAGAGTATTTTTTTTATTTAAATTAGTGGGCTTTTATATTATAAAGAGCATGTCAATATTTGCAGCACTATGTTGTGAAATCTTCATTGAAAAATAAATGATGACGATGAGCACGACGACGACGACATAAAACTATTTTGTATAATAAAGAAAAGGTATTTTAAAAAATATGTGAAATTTAACAAACTTTAATGAAAATATATACATAGTTTTTACTTCTGAAAAACGGATCCAATGGGTTGGTTTTATTGTGAAATAAAGTTTTGCATTGTTTTTCACACTTAACTTTGCAAATGTGACTTGATTGTGGCTAGTCACATTTTAAGTCGGAAAATATTGGGATCGACCAAGAATTATAATATGTACTATCTTTTAAAACGATATCGGAGCGCATGCTGTGGATTTTTATTGCAAATGTAAATTTTTATTTTTTGTAGTTTATTTATTGCAATCTTGTAATATCTTTTTGCGTTTCAGATAGCTGCACACATACCTATACATTTTTTCAAAAACAAAAAATTTAACCGGTATCTCCAATACATAAATGGGTATTTTAAATCAAATAAAAAATCCAAAATTTAAAAAATCGTATAACCTTATTTACAATATTTTTATGCAATTCTAAATGAAATATTAAATAAAATATGCGCCACTTCTGAATTACTAACTGTAATTTCGGTATTAAAAACTTTCAAAAAATCTTTCAAAAATAAAAAAAAAAAAAAATCGTAAAAATCGCAAAAATTTTCTCGCAGTTCTAAATGAAATATTAAATCAAACTTGCGCCACTTCTGAATTACTAATGGTACTTTCTGTATTAAAAATTCTGTATCGTCAAAAATCGCAAAAACTTTAACATAGTTTTGATATAATTTCGTAATTGCAATTTTAAAGTTTTAGTTTAAACTAGATTATGTTTAAATTCGAGCCATTTCTGCCATTTCCATTTTATATTACATTCTATACACAAAATAAAAAAAAATCGTTAAAAATCGTAAAAAAAACAACAAATCCTTAAAAATTTCGAAAAGAAATTGTCGATAAACCATTAAAAATGTTTTTACATGATTTTTGCAAGTTTTCAAACTCTCTACTAGATTAGATTCAAATTCGAGCCATTTCTAAATTATTTATGTTACTTGCTAATTAAAAACTTAAAAAAAATCTTTGAAAAAAACTATAAACGATAAATCGTCAAAAATTGAAACGTTGCTTCAATATGATGTCGTAAATGCAAGTTTAAAATTCTCTAAGTAGATTAGATTTAAAGAGCCATTTCTGACTTATGGTACTTTCTACATTAAATACTGTCAAAAAATCGTTGAAAAATCTGAAAAAGAATAGTTAAATTGTTTTTTACATAATTTTTGTGAATGCAAGTTTTCAAATTCTTTAAATAGATTAGATTTAAATTTGAGCCATTTTTGACTTACATATTTCTGGTACTTACTTAAAATCAAAAAAAAAGAATAGTCAATAAATCGATTTTTAAAATTCTGATTTATTATTGGTACTTTCTATATAAAAAAGTGTCAAAAACTTCGTAAAAAAAAAAAAAAATCCAAAAATCGTCAAAAATGTTTTTTACGTGATTATTGTAAATGCAAGTATTAAAGTTCTCTAACTAGATTAAAGTCAAATTTGAGCGAAGTATGACTTATTTAAGATACCTTCTATACAAAAAACTGTGCAAAAATCGTTAAAGAATCAAAAGAAAATCGTCTAAAATCGTAAAAAATTTTAATATTTTTAATAATAATTTTGTAGAATAATTTTTGCATAGTAAAAATAGAGGTGTGATGCAGCAACATGCCTCTTGAAGTGGCGGAAAAATATAATACTATTTATTAAAAATTTGTCTACACTCAGAAAAAAAAGTCGATCTTAATTTAACTTCGTATTTGCCCGAAACAAAATTGTTTCACTATACAATTTACAAGAATTTTTAGTTCTTTAAGGCCCATACGCAGCATGCAAAAATTGCGCACCAAACGTCAAAACTTCATATAAAAAAAAAATATCCCAAAAAAGGGAAATTTTTTTTTTATATGAAGTTTTGACGTTTGTTGCCGAATTTCTGCATGCTGCGTGTGGCCCTTTAGACTAAATATTTTTACGATGGGAACAAATTTTGTACGAATAACGTTTTTTAGACCTTTTTTATGGGGGCTATATGTTGTAGGCAACCGATTTTGATTAAATTTGGTACAGTGCTTGGAAACTCTAAAAAACTTCCGAGTGCCCAATTTGGTTACTTTATCTTTATAAACAAACGAATTATACATCTAAAACTTTTTTTTTTTTTATGTCCTCTGAAACAACCCTATTGAAAAAATAAAATAAACTTGTCTCCCGTAGGATAATAAGGGATCTTATCTGAAAGTTTGGTTGCTCTAGCTGTCACGAATTGGTTTTTTTCCCCAGTGTATGCCCAGGAAAATCTACAAATACAAAATTTCACTACATTTTTAGTAAATTTTCAGGATGTTTTATGCCTTGTTCCAAGATGCAGAAAGAAGAAGGCACGGCAGACCATAAGTTTCTGACCAAAATACTTATCGTATTAATCGGCTAGCATTTGAGCCATTTTCCTCACTCTGTCGTCCGTCAACTATATACATCTCGGAGACCAGAGCTAGGAGACACCCATTTGCGGCAATATGGATATATTTTTCACAATTTTATCGTGTTAGAATTTTGGTCTTACACCAACACTATTCACGCCATCCAGTTCAAGGTTGGCAAAAAGTAGTGTGCTATGTTACATATGAAGATAGGATGTAATCTTGAAAATTTTTGAAACCCATTCGGTTCAAAAATAAACCAGCTACACAACAATTTGTTATGTAGACTCATGTGAGTCTAATAAACAAGAATATGCTGATATTCTCACAAAACATGCCCAAATCTATTTACACATTTTTATAAATGTTCATTATGTCGCAAGTAATTACTTTTAGTGAAATAAGTGAGTGCAGGGTATCCCACCAGCTTTCAATATATTCATTATCATATTATAAGAAAACTTATATATTTGTATGTATGTAATAGTAACTGCCCTAACTGGAAATTAAACCTGGATCTACTCCACGAAGTTTAACGTAACAATACCCGTTCGAAATCTTATAAAGATGGCTACCCTAACAAAGTTTTGCTTGGATTTTGGTAGGTTACTTTGCATCCCATTTGCGTTACGAATCCCTATGATAGCTAATATTTTAAAATTTTTGCATCACAATACTCACTCCGAAATCGAACCTAGACCTATGGCCAACCTTGATGACGTTTCTCATGAACTCCTAAAAAAAAGATGCCTTGCCAATGCTAATACACAATAATTGGTATTATATATGAAATAAAAGTATCGAAAAAATTCCTTAACTCCGTTTCCACTATAAAATTGATTTGCGTATCAAGCAGTGGCCCATAAAAGTTACGCTCACACACTTTCATATCCCTATTAACTATCTATATACTTATATTTCCAAAAATTTTCAGCTTGCCAAAAAGATTGGCAACACATCTGTCGATGATTTTTTTGCCCCACCGTAGCTTAATGCAAAAGAGCCAAAGAACTAAGCCATCCAGACAATTGCCATAGTAACCAATAGCCACTAAAAGGCTTAGATAATCCATTAGTGCAAAAGGCCAGGCCAAAAGGTACTACGAAAAAAAGAAGAAGAAAAAAAAGCGAGCGTGGGAGAGAAAAAAAACAAAGAGGAAAACTAAGCGCCACATTGCCAGGGCAACCTCTCTGCCCCACGCCGCTGCTTTGGCTCCTGTCAGCCATGCGTGCGGGTGCGTTGGTGTTACTGTGTGTGTGTGTGTTGGTGTTGCTGTGTGTGTGTGTTGGTGTGTATACTTTTTTTTCAACTCACGCGACACAGCAATTTGTTCAAGTCAAACCCGTTGGCGCCAAAAGTCTACGGCGCTGCCAATGGCAAAAGAAAAGATGAAAATGCGCTCAAAAAAAAAGTAAAAACCTGCCCAAGCGCCAAAGAGTGCCAAAGGTAACGCACACAGATACAGATACATATACACTCTCACACAGATACACACACACACACACACATACAGCAGCGATAATTTATAACCAGCAAACTTTGCGTACAACTTTTTTGCTTCTGGCCAGGATTCTAACTTTTATTGTTGTTGTTGTTGGGGGGCTTGTCTGCGTTTGCGATTTTTAATTCTTGCGCTAAATTGTTTAAAAATGTTTTAGAAGAATTCTGCAAACTCGCGCGTAACTTATCTGACCCAACGTTCCCCCTTTCCACTTCTCTCTTCTTTTTTTTTGGTACTGACAACAACTGGCAGAGAGATTCTCGATGCATTGGCCGGAAACTAACAAAGTTTGCGGCATGTTGACCACTTTGTCGCCTCGATTGCTGGCGGCTATGCGTCGCATACTTTTTTATCAAAAAAAAATAGGATACAAGCTAAAATGCGGGCAACGTTCACAAGAAAATTTTAATACTCTATAAAGTACAATAGTTTGCTCAAATTAACTTAGTTCCTTATTCTTGAGACGAAATCATTTCGAAGACATCCAGATAGACTGTCTAATCATAAAAAATTACTGGCAATAAACTACTCATTGGAGCACAATCAAACCAACAATTTTTTTTTGTTTATAAAATTTACAGATTACACAGCCCCAAAAAAAACAAAAAAAAAAAAACGGGATCAGGCATGTATTTTCTTATGTATTTCAATGCGCTAAAAATAATTGTTTCAACGGGTCTAGGTGCTACCTACAAAATTTTTGCTAAAGACCAGTGGTTCAATTTGGTATGGTAGCTATATGAAGTAGTGGACCAATTGTGTTTAAATTTTACAAAAATATCTAAACGAATAATAGAATACGATTGAGATAATTTTGGTTACAATATTTTAAAAAATAAAAAAATTTTTCTACACAAAATTTTTTTTCGAGACTGGTGGCTCAAATTTGTATGGTAGCTATATGATGTAGTGGACCAATTTTAATCAAATTTCACAAAAATGTGTTGACTATTAAAAAATACAATTGACATAAATTTGGTTACAATATTTTAAAAAATAAAAAAGTTTTTTTACACAAAAAATTTTTAATCGAAACCGGTGGTTCAATTTTTGTATGGTAGCTGTATGAAGTAGTCGACCAATTTTGATCAAATTTTACAAAAAATAATACAAAACACTATTAAAATATATTTGGTTACAGTATTTTAAAAAATTAAAAAAATTTGTTTACCCAAAATTTTTTTTTGGAAATCGATGGTTCAATTGTTGTATGGTAGGTACATGAAGTAGTGAGCTAATTGTGATCAAATTTTACAAAAATGTGTAGACTAGTAGCAAATACGATTGACATAAATTTTGTAACAATATTTAAAAAAATGCAACTTTTTTTTAACCACAACGTTTTTTTTCGTAGCCTGTGGTTCAATTTTTGTATGGTAGCTATAGGAAATAGTCCAAACCTTTGTGTGCAGTTCCATCAGAATTGGTGCACTATTTCCTATAGCTGCCATACAAAAATTTCTATTATTCCAAAGGTATACACATAGTATATTCGAAAATTCGAATGTCGCAAAACTGTTTGCTGAGCCCTCTACTTTCTGATCATCTAGTTTTTATATAAATTTAATAGCATCTCCTTTTACCGACTTCCTTACTGCGTTACAAACTTGCTCTCAAAAGCTTAAGTCTTTTGGCTTCCTAAAGAGTAGGCCACATTGTGCGCAACTTCCGCTTCAGTGTCGATGCAATTTCATATAAAACTTTATGCAAGTTACTTACTGCACAAAGTATCGAAACTTTTCAGCGCCCAAGCAATAAATTCTTTGTAATTTTTTCTTAGCTGATTTATGCTCAATTAGTGTGAAGGCGCAGATGGAGGCCTTTGCCACAAAATTCGCCCACTCGTCAGTGTCATCGGTGCTGTGTCAGAAGGCAGCGCCATCTATCTGTGGGAATTGGCAGTTACATACATAATCGAGCTGTCTGTTTCACAGCACATTCATCAAACTCTTTCGGCACTTTGCCGCCTTTGCGGTCGTTTGTTTTTATGCCTTTTGTGAATTTTATGTGCGACATTTAGTACCAGCAGCTCACGCCACGAGCGTGAGTTTGGAGAGGGAGAGCAGAGAGCAGAGAGCACTCGTGTCGTAAAACCGTTTAAGCTGGCTGCCGATTTTACGCTCAGTTAACCCGATAGTGCTAGGACAGATGAACGACCGACCCACTGTCTGACAAACTGATCATAAAACTATACGCACGCCCTTCATAAAAACGTCAAAGACGATTCTTTGAGGTACCATATTTTAGGTGCTCGTCTTCATAGCTACTGCCAGGGTTACGTTTTTTTTCTTTCGTACTTTTTTTATGACTTAATACTGTTTAAAAGTTTTAAGAACTTTGGCGTTACGCTCGTAAAAATTAATTTAAATTGATATTTTGTGGTTCATCTTGGACTTTGCAGTTTGATTTGCAACTTGGTCGGGATTGTGAGGAAGGCGTTTTAAGCGCATTCCAAATGTGGCTGCATCTTATTTTTTATGCTGTTCTCTCTGCAAATTGCGCTTTTAATGACTACTAACCGATCAGGTTTGTGATGATCATGACATGGTTTGTGCGTTTTGATGTGTCCAATGAATGTTAGTTGGATTTACGCCCTCAGACACTGCGGCAGACAGAGTTATTTAAGCCAAATTTAATTGCATTACATAAAAATTTATTTTTTTCTTTTCAATGCTGTGGGTAATACTAAAAATGCTAATTGTATGGGCTTGGAATTTTTTTATCACTATTTAAGTGACTATTTCCACCTCGCTCAATAAGAAAGTTACTCAGGTGGTTTACGAATGGTAGCTTCGGCTAGACGAATTTATTTTATGTGCTAAGAAATATACAACAGATATGATTATGACACTCTTTTAAGAATTCAAGGAAAAGGAGGATAGTCCAGCCAGTCCCGGAGCTGCTTCTAGACGATATTACTGAATGAGCTCTATTGCTATATTGACCAAAGGAAATATACAACAGGCCTGTTTAGGCCACTCTTTGAAGAATTCAAGGAAAGGAGGAAGATAATCAGGCCGGTTTTAAGAGATGAAACTACTGTATTGCACCATGGGCAACGATCTTTTTGGCGAAATGCCGCAATCTCACAATATGTTACATGCTGAGCTTACTTTATCACTTTGTCCTTGGCATCGATGTTTTTAGCGATGGCGACCGATTTTGAGTAATAATCGGTCGTACCCCAAAATAGCGTTTTGCGGTGGTTTCCACCTGACATGGCATGCCTCAGTCGCTAACACTTGTTTACACGAAAAATTAACCTTCCTAAGAAAGTGTTTTTTAGGGTAATTTGGGGTCGAGAAACACGAATACGGCAACCTTTTTTTTTTTCTTAAGTACCGTTTTCGAGATATTTTCGAAAAACTTTTTTCAGTTATCTCAATATCTCGAAAACAAAAATTATCGAAGTTACAACATGTTTTTCGAAAATATCTCGAAAACTGTGCTTAAGAAAAAAAAAGGTTGCCATTTTCGTGTTTCTCGACCCCAAATTACCCTAAAAAACACTTTTTTAGGAAGGTTCACTCGATGACCCTTAAATTTGTAAAATAGTGTAATCTGCCCATTTTAAACATTGTTGCAATCTCTTTTATTGTTTGACCATATGGATAAAATGTACTGCAAAAATTTTGGTTCAAAAACTGAAACAGAGCCTTATATAAAATGGTAGTGGTTCCAACCTGGAGATACGCTATCCAGATCTGGGGTATGGCGGCTCGCTCGAGTCGCTCACGTATTCAGACACTCCAGAACAGGGCCTTACGCCTTATTACTGGGTGTGAATGGTATGTAAGGAATTCGACCTTGCACCACGACCTCAGACTGGAGACCGTCGAACTCCAGATAAATAAGCACACAAGCCTCTACAACGAAAGGCTAAAAAGACATCGTAATAGGCTGGCAAAAGGGCTCCCAAATGAAAATCCTATAAAAAGGCTCAAAAAAAGAAGTTTTAAAAATCTGCTCCAACAAGCGCCGAACTGAAAGAAAACGAAACGAAGACCGACAGAAAAGCGGACCAAATGATGGCCTCCTGATTGACAGGACTCCTTAACACTCCTAAGACATCTCTAACTAAACAAGCTGGATTGGCGATCATAAAATAAGAAACCTGCAATTCATAAAAATATATGTATTTTTGATAATTTTGCAAAATAAATACAAAAAAAAAAAAAAAAAAAAAAAAAAAAAACTGAAACTTCAAAACTGACAATAAACAAGCATAAATCCTTGAAACAAAAATCCAATAACTCGAAACTGTCTATGAATATTCAGTTTGACATTTTATGGCAGATTTTGAAGGCAACATGAACGCGTCTCAAGCTATTGAAGGTCGAAGTTCACAAAAGTCGGGTTATGCTGAAAAAACCATTCAAAAGATTGTAGAACGTAAAATTCTCCAACAAATCGGCATATTGGGTTACGGTTACCCTTTTTTTTCCTCAACAGAGCTTCTTCTTAGTGCTTAATTTCTCGCCGTGTAAATTTTTCCACATTTTTGATAATTGTTGATAAATTACAAAATCTTTTTTTAACTGACTTAACTTCACTTATTATGTATAATTTTTTTTAAAGAAATAGGCTAATTCTCAGCGTCATAGTCGATATATCGCGGATATCGTAAAAATATCGTCATTTTTTTAAGTGTACCACGAAACAATTTTTTTTATATATTACAATACATAAAAAAAAACGTTGTAGAGGTTTTCGTTATATGGAAGCTTCAGATTACGGGCTAAAGAAAAAAATTTTGGAACTTATAAGCATACTTACCTGAATTTTCATAATTTAAAAGATTTTTTTAATATATTAAAACTAAATAGCAAATTTTAAAAATAATTTGTAATTTTTAAGAACTCAGCTGCAAAATCTATGTCTAGTTAAAAGTTTAGCCGCTCAAAGTAAGAAATAGTGCAGTTGCTCTAATATTTTATAAAAATGTTTTATTATTTTTTTTTTTATTATATAATATAGCTATAAAACTTATGCTCAAAGCCACCAATAACTTTTATTATTCATTTCCGATTAAGCAGCAATATTTAGTTTATAGATAAATACAGCATTCTAAACCACTTTACAGCCAAATAAACAACGAAGGACCACAGCCATATATGAGCAAACAATAACCAACAAAGGACTAAACAGGACTACCGAAAGTCATTCACAAATTTATGAACTTTAGTCGATATATCGCGGATATCGTAAAAATTTCTTCCTTTTTTTTTATGTGTCAACACACATAGGAAATGAATTTGGACAAATGGCCAGCACTAGAAAATGCATAAAAGTTAACGACAAGCCAGTAGATGCAAGTATATAATGATGGAACTACATACTATATGGACTTTATATGATGATATTTTAAGTCCAGAACGGACAGTTTGGCAAGCTTAAAGGACAGTGAAAAACCAAAGCAACTTAAGAGACGCGCATAAAAATAAGAGACAAGCTCAATTGAGCAGCATTTGCATATTGAAGTGACACACACACACACACGCACTTATGAACACGCTTGCACACACAGTTACACTCAGATACACACAGCTACTCGCAGATACACTCTGTGACAAAAGGGAGCGACAGCAGCGAAGGATAAGGCACATTGTATGACTTATGACGTGATTCCCCCTGGAAACTTGTCCAAGACATTGCAATGCTGTCAAGCCATGCAACATTTCAATTTCATCAACGTTCAATGCGCAACCTCATCCGCTTCATCCCTTTCGCGCACAAACAAGTACACACACCAGTGGCGTAGACAGCTTCCTGCGAGAGGGTGCATATGAGTCTATTCTGGTACACATTTTTTTAAGAATAGAATAGAAAATCTTTTGGAAAGTTATTGCTGCAACATAAAATTTTTTATAAAACCCAACTGTTTTGATAACTTCGTATGAATTGATGAAATGTATCGGATCAGTACTAAGAAGTTCGTGACTCGCCCAAATTTCTTTTCAACCAACTGGTGACAAGTTAGGTGTTAGGAAAATGGCGGTATGCTTAGAACAACTCAAGTTTTTTTATTAGGTCAAATTTGGAAGCTCCAGGTCATATAAATAAACAGAAATGGGAATTTCGTTGCAATTATAAGGTAGGTCGTCAGCTGTACCATGCAACTACATCACCTCGCCTCCAATTCGCACCATCACAATGGACCACACGACCTTCAAGATCACTTGAAGCTGGTCTGAAATTGATTCCTTGTTGGCTATTTTAATTATATCGCGAGCTGGCTATTTAAAATTGATTTTTAATACCCTACCTGCCTCTTCACATTTTGGTACAGCATACATATTTCGGTTGCTGCCTATGTGCTCCTTTTACAAAAATTATGTTATTATTATCTTTCAGCGCAACATGTCCAGTTTAAAAGTTACGACTTAGCCGACCTGTATTAGTGTTGGTAAAGATTAAAAAAAAATGTCCTTTTAAAGGACCATACACAGCAAAAAAATAAAAAAAAATATCCCAAAAAAGGGAATATTTTTTAAAAATACGTTGCATTCCAGATTCTTGTTATTTTAAATTTTTTCCAAAAAGCGGAATTGGCAGCACTCTTCTTAAAGCTTCAGACCTTTTGCTGCTTAAGGCCCTATACGCAGCTCGAAATATTTAGCACGGAAGATATTTTGATATTTTATTTGTTGAGCCAAAAAAAACCGTAAGATTTTTTTTTTTAACCCCGTAACTACGTCACTGACTTACACACACACACGTCAACTTACTTACACTCATACACATAACGTCAGCTGCTTGCGGCGCCTTGCCGCGCTGCGCATTTACAAGATTTATTTTTATCGCCTACAATTTCAATTCAATCCAATTCATTTCAATTTTTTGTCGTTACTCTTTATTTTTTTTTATATATATATATTTGAGCAGCGAAATTTGCAAAAATGGCGCACAGAGTCTTTGATTTAGGCCACAAGTGGAGCCGGTTTTTGAAGTATGCGCGGAGGGCATGCAAAACCTCTAAAACTATTTGACATTTCTTGCCGCGGTGACTTTCATCATGGCAAAGTGAGCTCTTGGCTTTATTGCCAATTGGTATAAGTTTGTGGAGTGCAGGGGAATACGGTTGGGGGGCAATTCTGTGCCAAATATGAGTGCCATAAAGCAAAAAGGCGGCAGCAGCACACACACAAATTGAAATATGACTGTGCACTTGGGCCAAAAACACAATTTTGGCCAAAGCTGTTACCAATTGGCCAAACCAAAATTGCAACTTGGCTCAAAAAAATTTAAAAATATTAAATATAGAAATATTTAAAAAAAATAAAAAAAAAATTCCAACGACGAGGATGGGATTCGAACCCACGCGTGCAGAGCACATTGGATTAGCAGTCCAACGCCTTAACCTCTCGGCCACCTCGTCAACATGTTCGGGGCGTCCAAAAAAACCAACTTAAGCTACAGCAAAAATAATGATATGCTATATTTTTAAGTTCTTTAGATGCATTCCAAACTTTTTGTTGTTTTAACGCTTCAAAATTTAAGTTCTAGTTTCTGTGCGTCATATTGAAGTGCTCTGACAGAGTCGAGTGTTTGAAGCTTTCTAGAGCGCATATTCTTATCTTATTAACAAAAATTAGGGCGTACGTCTTTATAAAGATAACCGCTTAGATTGTTCTAGTTTTAAACTAACTCTAATGGAAACCTACTAGCTTTGTTATCTAACTTAAGATTGTGTCTAAATATATTTTCACTTAAAACTTTTACTAGAAACATTTTAAAGCTTGAGGTATAAAGAAATAAAATATATGAAATTGTATGCAAACTA
This sequence comes from Chymomyza fuscimana, assembly GCA_949987675.1. Lineage (NCBI taxonomy): Eukaryota > Metazoa > Arthropoda > Insecta > Diptera > Drosophilidae > Chymomyza > Chymomyza fuscimana. The sequence goes on along the minus strand of OX465088.1, from coordinate 119,534,250 downwards.
TGATAAAAGTTAGATAAAAGTTGGCTGCTTTATTATAAATGTATTAACACCTTAACCAATTGCTAGAAAATATTAACACAAAAAAATACGACCTTGAGATAATGGTAGAAGATAACTTGCATGGAAATGTTTCGTGGATTAATATACCAAGTAAATAAGATTAGTTTGTAGAATTAATGGGCATTATAGATCATTGTCGAACTTGGAAGCTGATCATTTGGTATAGCCATATATTATGGAGTATTTTATACCCTGTGCCCATACTAACTCGTTACTGAAGAAGTATGCGTAGCAGAGTTAGGGACTCCAAAATTTTACAAAAAACCTTATCCGTTTGTAGTGAAACTTGCGCGAAAGCTTGTTGTTCAAATAACAAGATCATAAAAAAAATTTGGCTTCTTTGCGTAGTTTCCAAAAATTCTAGCTTAAATTGTCAGAAAAATTCATGAAAAGGCAGAGGACTTTTCAGAGCGTAAAACTTAGCGCCACGCATGTGCGGATCCAGGATTTGGTCTTAGGGGGGGCTCTTCACTTCGAAGTGCATACATATCAGAGCTCGCAAAAGACGGTCAACCCATTTTTTCAACTTTTCGGGGTCTTGAACCGAAAACCTCCCGGCGATCCGCCACTGGCGCCACAAAATCTGTACTAAATCTAAAAATATGCAGACTACTTTTTTGGGGAAATTATACGATCTTTACTAAAATCTGTTACGACGCTAAAATTTGGTTCCAAGAGTTCCTCTACACATTAAAAATTGCAAAAAAAAATTGCCGTGTTTAAAAAAATGCACTCGAAGACTTTTTAAGGGAAATTTGTCGATTCGTATCGTATTGATTTCATCGACGCAAAATTAAAAAAAAGTTATAGATTTTTTTGAGGAAATTTTTCGATACTAAGACGACATTTTTGGGGAAATTTTTCTGTCCCTACAGTAGTTTACTTAAATCTTTTAAGTCGCTAAACAACTATTGATCTGCAGAAAAATCGAAATTTCTTTGCTCAATTCAAAATTATCAAGATGGCTATTTTTAGGAAATATTTCCAATCCGCATTGCCGTTTTTGGTTTTCACTCAAGTTACACTACCAAATCCCCAAATATCTTGGGAAATATTAAACAAAATATGTAGAGGACTTTCTTAGGCAAGTTTTCGATCCACATCACAATTTTTCGATGTCATTAAGGATTTGCATAAAACTTTTCAGGCTCAGCAATTTTCCCCGGCTACACCAAAATCGTAAATTTAAATATCTTTACGAACCGCGTCGTCATTTTTCAATCTCTATTAAGATTTTTTTCGGCACTAAAATTCTGATTGCACAAATATTTTAATTAATTTAAAAGAATTCGGAAGACTTTTTCGGAAATATTTTTAGTCAAAAGTTTTTTGAACGCTTAAACTCTAATCCCACAAATTATTTTCAAACAACAAATTTAATTTCATTTAAAAGTTTCTTTAAGTATTCCTTGCAATCCGATTTGAAGGTCAAATGTATGGTTATTTATTTCCTTAATTCGAAGCTAAGACTCCTTCGTCTGTAGCTTGAACTTAGAGATATGAAAGATTATCATTAATTAGGAAGCTTCTTCTCACAAATTTGGTTAATTTTCCAGGCGCAAAGGCTGCAGATCCCACTACCATGAAGAAAATACAAAATCTCAAACTAGCAGCCGAGTACTTTTCCGATAATCTTAATTTACTTGGATATTGCTGGTATTCCGGAGAACGTGAAAGATGTTTTATAGAAAAATTAAGTTCCTCTGGAGGGAACTCTGGATATTTATCTTAAAAATATGTCGAAAAAAGCTAGAAAATTTCCCTGTGGGTTCCAATTTTAAATCTTGGAGCCACGCGAAAATAAATCTCTGTCATTAGGCATGCCATGTATAATCTTGAAAAGTAGCTCTCCAATGATTTAGAAAGTGATTAACAGGGATATTTCCCTTGTTATGTCTTGGAGCCACCGGGAACTAATTCGCTATAATCCTGAAAAGTAGTTTGAATTAAGTTAGGAAGTGTTCAACGATTTGTATACTAGCTTTCAAATGATTAAGAAATTGCTCAACGTTTTGTCCAAAAAAAAGGGAGAAAATTTCCCTTAACTGCGTATGGGCCCAGCTCGAAAAATTTGGAATTTTTTTTTTTTAAATGAAGTTTTGTCATTCCGTGCCAGATTTTTCGAACTGTTGTTATATCTTATAGCCATCCGGAAATAAATCTCTGCATATGGGCCTTCCATGTACTATCTTAAAAACTAGCTCTCTAAGTGTTTATCAATTTCTTGAAAAACAAGGATATTACCCTTTTTATATCTTCGAACCACCGGGAAATAATTCGCTGCATATAGGCATGCATTGCATAATCCTGAAAAGTAATTTTGAGTTGATTTAGAAAGTGATGCACATTTGCACAACTAGCTCTAAAATGATTTAGAGAGTGGTCTGCGGAAATTTCCCTGTAGGTCTCATTGTTATATCTTACAGCCACCCTTATAATATAAATATTAATATTGAAAACTAGCTTCGAAATGTCTTAAAAAGTGATTAATATTTTCTTTAAAAAAAGGGAAATTTTCCATATTTCCCATCCAAAATAAATCTCTTCATAGCCTATATATCATTGGTAATCTTGAAAAGTAGTTTAAAATTATTTTGTTTTCATATAGATATATTCTTAATTCTTGTATAAGTGGCTTTTAAATTTGTTCCCCTAATTTAGCAGAAGATGTAATGAACCTTTGTCGACTTTGTCCCAAATTTTACACCCTCAAAGTATATTCCTCAAATTGAAGCACCTTGAAAATCTCGCTTAAAGAAAGTTATTAAGTTATATCAAGTTTTATCTTTGGTCCATAACTTTAGATAAGCTTCAAGTTTTGCAATGTCTTTAAGCATAAACATTTCCAAGTCGTTATCAATAAGCTGCGTCATAAACCAACCAAATAAATAGTTAACCCTCTCACCAAACGTTTAAGATCTCTCACCCTTTATGATTATAGTCTAGTGCTCTCCATATATATTTCTCTACTTTTTACAGCTTTACAGTAAAAATGTTTGCCCTCTGGCTCAGCCCGTGCCCCCTGCCCCATTCATGCATTTAAGTTTAAACGTTATTATTGTCGCCTGACAGTCTCCACAATTTGGCGTAATGTGTAATATTTCTTTTTTATAACACGAACTACGCATCCGCTGAATTCGCTCTGCACTTAAGGTGTGTGGCGAATTGAGCGCGTTGGCAATAGAGTTACTACATTCCCCCAGCCCACACCAAAAATAAAACTATCTCTTGGATTGTATTGTACGATAATAAAAATCTTGAAAAGAAAAAAAAAACGCACAGCATACTTTTGTGTGTGTTGTCCTTTGTTAGCTGCCTGGAAAGTAAGTAAATCAATGAACATATGCGGATATCCGTTAATATATCATTTTATTTATGAAATTTTTTTGAGCTATAATTTTTAAAATTATATACAAGCATTTTATTGCAGCCATTGTTGTTGGAGTAAAGTGCCTCACATGGAAAGCCAACTTGTTTTTGGCGTATTCAATCAATTTGATGTGCCAAAAAAAAAAGTTGTGCAAAAACTTGCCAAAATCTTCAAAATTAATCGAGTTACCGAGTGTTACTAATTAGACTTGACTTGGCCGCTTGCTTACTATGTCTAGAATGTACACAGCGAGAAAAATTAATTCTAAAATTGAGTTTTCAATTGCAGATGCTCACAAACAAAAATAATGTGACAGGGTCACCCTAATGGATTCTGAGCTTCTGAGATCTAAGGTACATAAAATCCCAGCACCCAAGCGTTCTAAGATAATCTCCAAAATCTTTTCAAGATCACACATGATATATAGGCTATGCAGAGATTTATTTTGGATGGGAAATATGGAAAATTTCCATGTTTTTTTCAACAAAATATTAATCACTCTTTTAGTCATTTCGAAGCTAGTTTTTAATATGTAACTATATTTATATTATAAGGGTGGCTGTAAGATATAACAATGAGACCTACAGGGAAATTTCCGCTGATCACTTACTAAATCATTTTGGAGCTAGTTTTGAAAATGTGGAACACTTTCTAAAGATTATATGTACATAGCAGGCGAACTATTTCCCGGTGGCTCGAAAATATAAAAAAGGAAATTTCCTTGTTTTTCAAAAAATCGTTAATCACTTTCTAAGTCATAAGAGAGCGAGTTTTTTAGGATAGTACATGGAAGGCCCATATGCAGAGATTTATTTACGGATGACTTTAAGATATAACAATGGAACCTTAAGGGAAATTTTCTTCCTTGTTTTTTTTGACAAAATGTTGAGCACTTTCTTAATCATTTGAAAGCTAGTTTACAAATCGTTGAACACTTTCTAAATTAATTCAAACTACTTTTCAGGATTATAGCGAATTAGTTCCCGGTGGCTCCATGACATAACAAGGGAAACATCCCTGTTAATCACTTTCTAAATAATTGGATAGCTACTTTTCATACATTTTTTTTTGGAATTATTGTTTTCAACGCTCTGTCTAAATCTCGCTGTATCTTAATCCGAGGTCCAAAATCCACTAGCACAGCAGGGTTGTAAGATAATATGAAAAGCCCCTTTTAAATGAAGTATTTTGGAATTTTTATTATAAACTTTTTCTAAAAGTTATGTCAGTACCTTAACGTACTGAAATTTTTTAGACCTCATTTACGCATTCAGCGGCCCCATAATAATTTTTTAATTTTAATAACTTTAAAAAATCGTTCAAAATATTTTGTCCATACCGACAATACGGCCAAGTTTGTTCGGAGTCGCTGAAAACGAATCTAAGATTGGAAAAAGTCCCAACACCTCAGGCTTTCGAGATAGCCTCCAAAAAAAAACCTTGTTTTATGGGGTTGTATGCTGGTTTTTTTTTTTGACGTCGGAAGCGGATTCGGCTAAACAAAATCCATAAGGGCAGAGCTTTTACATGGACTTTGTTCACACCACTTTTTTTTAATATTAAAAAACGTAAATATATTTGAGCCAAAAGTTTCGAAAATTTTCGCGGAGCAGTATTTGATGCCCATTTACAATTCTTAAGCCAATTACAATTTACTGCTTCTTCTTTTTATTATTCTATTGGTAACTTCTAATGAATGTCTAGTCCTCCACTTTTCCAAAATAGGTATTTTTCCAAACTATTTAAAAATCGAGTTAGATATTGCTTTACAAGTGCAAAAAAAAGTTATTTTTTCTTTAAAGGCCCATACGCAGCATGCAAAAATTCCGCACGAAATGTCAAAACTTCATACAAAAATAAATTCCCTTTTTTGGGAAACTTCATATAAAAAAAAATCCCTTTTATGGTCTTTAGCTAAATGTGTATGCGGGGTTCGTGAAATCTATTTTGGAAATTTTTTTTATTTGCCGCCAGAGGTTGCTTTCGTTCCTTTTTTTATTTTCTCGCCTTTTTTGGGGAAAATTTTCGAAATTGTCGAGAATTCGAAAATCGAAAATAAATGGCCAAAAATGTTCACCGTTGAAAATTTGGAGATGGGGGACCTATATTAATTTCATTTAATTGAAGACATAAAAATAATAATAAAAGCCTATTTTTACGTTTTTTTTTCAACAATTCTACTTAAGACTTCAATTCAATTCTTTACTCACCATAATATCGGTTAGTAGCACATACATATACAATTTATTGAGCTTAGCTTATAAAAGAAGCTTTACAACTAAGCTGTCAAAATTATATCGTGTAAACATTTGTTTATGTTAATATTATATTTTAAAGGAAAAAAATGTGCATAAAAATCTTAAAACAAACAAATAAAAAAAAAATCTAGAGTTAGGAAACGGAAACTAAATAATGAGATGTGCATATTTTTTATATAAAAATATAATATGTAAATAAAAATAATTTAATAATAGAATTAACAAAAAAAACGAATATTAGAAAAAAAAATCGAAAAAGACTTATTTCTGAAAGTCTTTGTTGCTTGTTGTTTCAGCAATCAAGAAATGCGACTATTATAAAATATTTTTTCGACAAAAATTCGTTTTATTTTTCTACTTCTAGCTCCAATGCTTTTCGAAATAATAGGATTTCTCAAGGACCCCAAAATATTATATACGTTTTTTTCAGTGCTGAAAATTCGACCTAAATCTTTTACCCTCCAGACCTATCTTTAGATTTGATAACAGAAAATAGTCGGTAGGGCTTTGAGATTTACTAAGGTTACTCTACGGGAAATTCAAGATGTCACAGACTTATCAAACTGCCCTCGTGTTCAATGGTGTAGGTAACTTTTTTTGATAGGTGGAGGGAGTACAAATTCTCCATAAAAACGAAAACAAAAACTATAGGGTGGATTGATCGTCCCATCTACGTCATTACTAGTATAGGGTGGGCCATCCGTTTGTTTGGTTGTTGATTGTATTTTATTCGTATATTTTCCAGAGCATCCAGTTTGGATGGGTATCCACTATCCCATCTACGTCATTACTAGTATAGGGTGGGCCATCCGTTTTTTTTGGTTGTTGATTGCATTTTATTTGTATATTTTCTAGAGCATTCACTTTGGATGGGTATGTTCCGAATTATGAGTGATTAACAACGAAATCAACATGTGGCTCATCCTATATTATACTACGAAAAGGAGAAACAGCAGTGTCGCTACCCGCTAGTAGGATATACTGTTCCCACTTTCGACGTGTTCTATGGAAAAATGTCAACTTTTTGTTGATTATTAAGCTCACACAAGTCTGCATACCAATTTTGGTGGCTTCAGAAGGTTTATAATGAATAAAAGGCGTATATTATTGTAATTTTTTGCATTCTGAATATAATAAATTTTTGCGTATGTCTTATAAAGTTTTCTTTCGTCTATTTTTTTTTTTTGCATCTTACTATCATCAACATTGGGGCCGATAAATGAGCCGAATTTCGACCGCGTAGTTTTTATAGTGTGGGTGTAAATTGCAACATTTTTCTTCATGGAAAAGTATGAACGAGCTATTGACATAAAACATAAAACGATAATTCACATAGTTTTAGTCAAATTTAGGGTATCCAGCTTTAAGGCTCTTCGATATCTTATCCATACTAATCGACGTATATTAAAAACTTATATGTAGACTGCCTCCCCAAGCCTGATATTATATAATAATATTATAATATCCTAAACCCTACGTATGAAGGAATTCAAAAATGTGTTTGGCCTGAAACTATTTCCATTCACTTTCTGTGCGGGGTTTTGAATCGTTTTCTTCGAGGTAGAACACAGTGTATAACAATCTTAAATTTTGTTCTCCCTGTGTATTTAGTATAAAGACAGGTGCAGCAAGTGACTATAAGCCAAGTTAAGAGCATAACAGAGGAAGCTGAGCAAAAAAAAGCAAAAAAAAATGCAAAGCTACTTCTAATGACTATACATCATTTTAACAATCAATCAATTTAAGCACATTTAATCCACATGAATCGTGTTACATGTGGCAAAGCCAACGGCAACAAGGCAGCAAGAAAAAAAAAATAAAGAGCAGCGTTCGCTGAAGTTGAACCGACTTGAAATCTTGTATATTAATCAGTCTATTAGACACGATTTGTTCCAGTGCCGACAATCTGCACGATTATTCAATCAGCGTTGGCTGTGGCATGCATTGTGGAGCCACGGAGCTATGGAGCTACTGCTGCTGCTGGACGCACAGTTGGGTGCCCCTAACAGATGGACACTACATTGTATATGCCTCACTCTATGCATGTATCTGTGTGTGAGGGTCAGTCATGTCTGGCATGTGGCATGCGCCGCAGGGTGTACAGTTCAGGTTGCTTAACAGATTATTTTCAGGGTTACGCATTTTGGGAGCAGCCCCCAATACGCTTGCCAATGTGTTCGGCGTGGTTGTAGTCATGGCTAAAAATGATTTCTTTTTCCTTTTCGTATTTCACCTACTTAAAGTCAGAGCTGAAAAAATCAGCAGGCTTTATGGTAAAAGGAAGAAAGTTAAAGTATTATTCTTATGGTAAGATGCTTATAGAAAGCACTTATACCACAATACCAGAAGAAGAAGAAACTACTGGTGTTGAAGTACTGCATTCTTCTTAAATAAATGGTCAAAAATGGATTCCTTGATCCCAAAATCCACCATATACACATTTGGCTAGAGAAAAAATAACGTTTTTCGGCCTTATGAATACAAAATTAAATTCGATTTCTGAATATTTTGAAAAAAGCCTATTTTGAAAAATTGCGCGACTCGAAAATCTTTTAGACCTATAGTTTCTTCGGCAAAGTTTCTTAGAATGACTCATAGAATCAAAATCGCGAAGAGCCCCAGAATGTTTTTTCGGCCCCATTGAAATCGACCCACCCTAGTAGTCAAATTTTGCCAAATTTTGGTTACTTCGTGAATGTAGTTGTTTTAGTTTCCTTTTTTTTTTTAAAAAAAATATATAAGCTTCGAGCTAATGTAACTTAAAAAGAAACTAGAATGTGGTCATGGGAACCCCGTCAAGAACCAAGTTCTTCTGTTTATACTTTTTCAAGACCAAACATTTAATTTTCATTTAATATTTAAGGAGAAAAATTTATTTGTTAAAAAGTACCTATAAAGTAAATTACAAATTTTATTTAAAACAGTTAGTAAATGACACTTTATGTAAAAACAAATTTTTCATTTAAAATTTTATAAAAAATATTAAAAAGTAAACACTAAAAATTATACAAAAAATAGTAAAATGATAGCGTCGAAAATAAGTGAGGCGGATCACTTTTTAGTTCGACCTCTTGGATTAAGATGGTTTTTACATTGGGATAGAGTTACTAGCCAATTCGATTATTACTCGATTATTTATCGAGTTATCGATAACTTGATATTGGATTTTTCATTTTTAGACTATTCTGTAACAAGTCATATCTCCTAAATGAATAAAGATCTCGACGTAAATTTTTGTTCCATGAGAGATAAAATTTTGAGTATAGAAAAAAAAATAAATATAAAAAAAAATATTTGATTTCTAAAATAAATGTATTTTGTGTTTAAATGCCAGCGCGTAAATTTACTGCGAAAAACTAAAATAAAATGTTAGTAACTCCTATAATTGAGGAAGTTATGCTTTTTTTAGTGATGCCACCTCGCATGATATCGACGCAAATTTTTTTTTTATGAGAAATAAAATTTTCAATATGAAAAAAATTTAATTTTTCAAAAATTTTATTTCAAAAAAAATAGTTTTTTGTGTTTAAAAAAATATGATTTTTATGTTTAAAAAATTAAGTTTTTTATGTTTAAAAAAAAATGTTTTTTTCATTCTAAAATTCAAAAGTTTTGTCACTTTCTAAAATATAAGCTTAATGCCATTTTAAGCGCGAGAATTCACTGCGAAAAACAAAAAAAAAATAAAAAGTTGGTAACTCCTATAATTGAGGAAGTTATGCTTAACTTAGTGATGCCACCTCGCATGGTCGCCATAGTAAACAGTACCTCGAAAAATGAAAAATAAGCATAAATCTTCAGAATCAAAAGAAAATAACTTCAAAGTTTATATGAAAGTTTGTTCTGACATTTTGTGATAAATTTGAAAAGTAATATCATGAACTTGTCTTCAGATGTTGAAGTCACTCACAAAAACCGTTTTCTTGCAAATAAATTTTTACGCGTGCTTGAAAATTTTATAGATTGTTCCAAAACGTTGTAGGGCGTAAAATTCGCGACATTATTTTATACAACTTACACATCACGAGATATAGTGCTCAGGCTCCAACGCCTAAAGACACATGATATCTATGGCATTTCCGAACCAAAGCTCTGCCCATTTTCCAAGCTATATCTCAAGAACGGTTATCTGTAGCAGATTATGTCGCATACCGATTTGGTAGAGAATTTTACGGTTTAATAAGCCGAGCTTTATTCATGACTTCGAATCCTTTTTTTTGCTTTAATTGTGTTTAAATAATATTTACATTATTCTAAACAATATGCAAATATGCAACAATCTGCTGAAATCAACTAGCAACAACTTGCTTGCGCCATCTAGCGACAACATTTTTGCGCCATCTGGCGGACACACTAAACAGACCAATTAATGATGACGAGGTCGACGATGTCAAAAACTTTTTTATAATATAGAGTAATCACCAATATATCTTCTTATATTATTTTACTGGAATCCATGGGTTTTTTGTAAATTTTTTGCCCGCTAAAATATTTTATAAATTTTTTGTTTTAACATAGCTTCTTAAAAATACGAATAATATCTAAGTACGAAAGGCTAGTAGCCTGATCTCTTTATTTTATGTATGTATATTAAATCTCACCATTTATATGTCAAATTTTTGAGAATAAAATAAATAAAAAAAATATACCCAGTAGAAAAAAATGTGGTACAGTCGAGGCGGTGCCCGACAGTGGAATACCCTGTACCTTTTGTGTCAAAAAAATTTTTCCTGCATATTCCATCTAAGAACTTTCCAATTGGAATTTATTTTTTTTTGGTGAAAATCGATATTTATACCTATAAGTTCCCTAAATTTTTACCCATTTTGATGAAACTCGAATGTTACAACAAAGAACTTATTTAAAGTATACGGGGTAAGTTTCAAGATGGTATGTTGCGGGGTGTGGGAGGAAACACGGTAAATGAATGGCGGGGGGTGGGGGGACCGCATCGATAAAATTTGGATGTGGATTTGTTCATTAGAGCCACATGAATGAGCTTACCAAAAATTGTGATTCTAGGTCACTTGTAGCCATAATTGCGTAGAGTCAAATATAGACGCAGTTTATTGGCAAGGGGAGGTGAAATTTGCACATTTTTGACTATAACTTCTGTTGTATTTGTCCGATTTTATTCATTTTTTAAACATAGATGCATGTAGCTACAACGCATCGCTCTGTTAAATTTCAGGTGAAAATACTTAACGGTGTGGCTAAAAACCGCGAAACTCTACTGCGGGGGAACGGGGGAAGATATTGACATGATTCAACAAACTTCATCTGCTTAGGAAATATGCGAACCAGCTGGTAAAGTTTCGTGTCTCTAGCTCTTATAGTCTCTGAGATCTAGGCGTTCATACGGACGGACGGACGGACGGACGGACGGACGGACGGACGGACGGACGGACGGCCGGACGGACATGGCTCAATCGCTACCCGAGGTTATGATAAGCATTTTGGTATAAAGGACTTGGGGTCTGCCACGCCTCCTTCTGTCCGTTACATACATTGCACAAACCTAGTATACCCTTTGTACCTATAGGTACAGGGTATAAAGATGGCGTACCTTAAAGTCGGGCGCGGACGACTTTGGGATACCCTGTACCACTGCTTGCAATAAAATCCGGTAAATTGCTTACGAACACCAAAAGGCATTTGATTGCCAAATTAGATTATGATACCTTCATAAACAACCAAAAACAGACGAATTTTTAATCAAAAACTTTTTTTCGACCGATCGGCCCTATGGGAGCTATATGATATAGTCAACCGATTTTGATCAAATTTGGTACAGTGTTGAACATCTCCAAAAAACTTCTGAATACCAAATTTGGTTACAATATCTTTACAAATAAACGAAACACAACGAATTTTGTACAAAACACGATTTTTTGACCGATTGGTCCTATGGGAGCTATATGATATAGTCAACTGATTTAGATCAAATTTGGTACAGTGCTTGGGAACTCTAAAAAACTTCTTAATGTCAAATTTGGTTACAATATCTTCACAAACAATCGAAACACAACGAATTTCGTACAAAAAACAAATTTTCGACCGATCGATCCTATGGGACCTATATGATATTGTCAACCGATTTTCATAAAATTTGGTACAGTGCTGGGGGTTTCTAAAAAACTTCCGATTACCAAATTTGGTTATGATATCTTCATAAACAAACGAATTATCCATCTAAAACTTTTGCTTTTTTTCGATGTCCTCTGAAACACCCCTATGGGAGCTATATAATGTAGTCCCGATATCAAAAAAATAAAATAAACTTGTCTCCTATGGATTAATAAGGGATCTTATCTGAAAGTTTGGTTGCTCTAGCTCTTACCATCTCTGAGATCTAGGCGTTCATACGGACAGACGGACAGACGGACATGGGTATATCGACTTCTCTAGTCACTCTGATCATACTTTAGGTAACTTTGGGGGGTCTCCGACTTCTCCTTCTGTACGTTACATACATTTTCGGCTTGCACAAACACAATATACCCTTTGTACCATGCGGTACAGGGTATAAAAATATAGAAAAATAGGACACAAAAAAATTTGGTTTGCGAACCAAAAATATTTTAACGAAATCCACAATTGGCCTCATCTTTCGATTGATACTTGGTCGTTAGTTTACATAATCTAAATATTTTCACCAGACAACAAAAGGAATATTATTATCCTTTGCAACATAGAAAGCCCTAACTGGGGCACTATCAACCTTGGTTGAAACCCAAAGCATAAGTCAGAGTTCTGTTCGTTAAAGAGCCTTACAAGAGAATTACAAGATATTTGCGAATTCATATTGACCAGCAATTGACTACCGAGCAACTTTTAATTTAAAGTTTGTTATAATCCTTGAAGCTTTACAAATTTAAGCTCACCTTCAACATTTTATTATTATTAAAGCATGGAACCATGGCAAATTATTGCAGCTGTTCACAAAACAAAGTCACATCCTTGCAAAATCGTCTATCGAGGAATGCAATATTTTCACATCATGGTCACACACGTGTCTGCCGATAGCATATTATGTGTGTGTGCGGGTAGGTATGAGTGTGTTAGGCTGCTGGTGTGTGTGTGTGTGAATCGATATGGATGACATTTCATGGCCGGACCAGGACTCTCCTGCAACAGACAGTCAGACAATGCAGTCCATAAATAAATTTGCATATCAAATAAATTAAGAAAATGCAATTTCCAAGAACTGTTGCGCATTTCGTCATATTCATAGTCAAAGGACATGCATATATGGTATATACATACATATGTATATAGCCTGTGCCTAGGCCAGGTCTTGTTATTAAATTTTGCACAATTTCATATTCAAGGCCAGACAATTTGGCGACCCTTGTTTTAAAGTTGTCAGAGTGATGGGTCTGAAGTTGCATGCATAATTGGCTACCAACTCAATTACGCTAATAACACTTGCCATAATTTCCAACTTACTCTGTTCACCCTAGCTGCAAATCCTTTCTCTCAATCTCTGAAGTACTTTTTTCCACTATGCTTGAGTGATTTGTTCGAGAGAGGGTTGGCAATTGGTGTTTCTCAAAAAGGGGATTGGCGGCTTGTCCTTGTCGCCAAAGTTTGGTTTATTCGCAAATTGTCCAAAAATAATTGAGCCATTGAGCATGGCGCACGGATGGTCAAATGTACCGACCGAAATCTGTAACTGATACAAAGCTAAAAGTTGTTCCTTGTAGCCAAAAGCAAGACAGTCCTGGAAAAGTCCTCATACACTTTATTTAGAAAGGAGCATAGTGCTTGCCTCATGAAGTTTGTAAATATGAGTACTTACTACTAGGAGTTAATATTTCAGCTAGAGTAGCAAGATTTATTATATCAAAAAAATTTAAGTTTTAAGTTTTAACAATTTGCTTTATTATACCCTGTACCGTATGGTACAAAGGGTATATTGTGTTTGTGCAAGCCGAAAATGTATGTAACGTACAGAAGGAGAAGTCGGAGACCCCCCAAAGTTACCTAAAGTATGATCAGAGTGACTAGAGAAGTCGATATACCCATGTCCGTCTGTCCGTCTGTCCGTCTGACCGTCTGTCCGTCTGTCCGTATGAACGCCTAGATCTCAGAGATGGTAAGAGCTAGAGCAACCAAACTTTCAGATAAGATCCCTTATTAATCCATAGGAGACAAGTTTATTTTATTTTTTTGATATCGGGACTACATTATATAGCTCCCATAAAGGGTGTTTCAGAGGACCTCGAAAAAAAGCAAAAGTTTTAGATGGATAATTCGTTTGCTTATGAAGATATCATAACCAAATTTGGCAATCGGAAGTTTTTTTGAGTTCCCAAGCACTGTACCAAATTTTATCAAAATAGGTTGACTATATCATATAGGTCCCATAGGATCGATCGGTCGAAAATTTGTTTTTTGTACAAAATTCGTTGTGTTTCGTTTGTTGTGAAGATATTGTAACCAAATTTGGCATTAAGAAGTTTTTTAGAGTTCCCAAGCACTATACCAAATTTGATCAAAATCGGTTGACTATATCATATAGCTCCGATAGGACCAATCGGTCAAAGAATCGTGTTTTGTACAAAATTCGTTGTGTTTCGTTTGTTTGTGAAGATATTGTAACCAAATTTGGCATTCGGAAGTTTTTTAAAGATCTTCAACACTGTTCCAAATTTGATCAAAATCGGTTGACTATATCATATAGCTCCCATAGGACCAAAAAAACGTTTTTTGTACAAAATTCGTTGTGTTTCGTTTATTTGGCAAAGAAATATCTTTGGGAGTTTGTAAGCAATATATCGGACTTGATTGCAATGTGGTGGTACAGGGTATCCCAAAGTCGTCCGCGCCCGACTTTAACGTACACCATCTTTTTTTTAATATATATGTTTTACTTAAAGCAAGCCACTAAAATTTATTCAGAATTTTAGGATGCACAGGTAATTTTAAGAGGGAAAAATCGGTCTTAAATTTTTAGCTATATTTTTTTTAACATTTAATTTCGCACGAAATGTCAAAACTTCATACAAAAAAATTCCCTTTTTTGGGATTTTTTTTTTTATATGAAGTGTTGACATTTCGTGCGAAATTTTTGCATGCTGCGTATGTGCCTTAAACATTAAATTTAGATAAATTTCCTATAACCTACCGATTCACACTGAAATACTTGCAAATAGGTTCAGAACGATAGCATAGCGACACAAAAAATACGATATCAGAATTTATTCTAACCTCAAAAGACCGCAAAAAACGAGTTCTTTTTTAGGTTATGTCAATTTTAATATCAAATTCGGATTCAGCGGCCCCAAAAACACATAAAAAATATCGTCGGACATCGGGACTCGAAAAATATTTATCTTGCAAAAATTCCCAAAGTTATGTTATCACTCAGCTAGCTACACAAAAAAAAAAAACCATTATCAGTTTCAAAGGCCAAAATTCAAGGTTAAAAAAAACGCAGCAGAACTCAGTATTCTGACATTACCTCATAGCAATCTGAGCAGCCCTAACAACGATGCAGAAATGCAAAAGTGCCCGTCTAACAATGTGAGCGACACTAATCAGCTGTTTACAAGTTTCATTTGGCATGCATTGTTTCTTGTCTTGTGAGAAAAATGTCAATAAAAAACAAAAAAGTTAAAGTGTTAGATATTTGTCAGAACAATATATATTTGATGAACTTCCCCTGCCGTTGTGGAATCGTGTATGCTTCTCATTATCTGAATATCGCTTGAAGCAACTTGATAGAATGACGTCAGAAGCACAAGTCAAGGCAGAAAGTGCCTCTAAGCACCTTTTGATACTTGTTGGTGTTTACCTATGATCCAAGAAGAACAAGTCAAGGCAGAAAAGTAGCTCTAAAATCCCCTTAAGACTTTTTGTTGTTTATGATCCAAAAGGGACACTTCTTTTGCAAAACTATCTAGTTGCAAGGTTTTACAGATGATGTAATAAGCGAGACGCCTTCGTCACTTTTAGAGAAAAATCTGACAAGGCAGGCTTTATGATAAATGAGATCAAGACGAAATAGACGTTTTCTTCTAGTGGTGTGTCACGACTATCTGCCGACAGCTGAAATCTATATTTTGTGTTATTGTCAAGTATTTCTTTTATCCTGGCATAGCTTCGAATCAAACGATGTCAGCATTCGAAAGTAGAGATCACTCTTTTAGGACGGAGCTAACTCAGTTGAAAGCTGAACTTGCTTTATTACCTACCTTTGTATCGAATGATGTCAGAATTCAGTTTAAGTGAAAAGTCTTTCTTGCACATTCAGTAAGTAAAGCCCACTCTTGCTGGCCAGAGTAAACTCTCTCTCTCGTCCCGTTTTTGGCTTTGTGGTTGAAGAATTGGTGATGACGCAGTCAGGCACACCCCATAGCTTGTGGGGTGCAGCTTAATTTCTCAAAATTAGGAAGTAGAGATCACACTTGTCGGACGGAGTTAGCTCTTTAAAAGACACTCATCCTACCCATATTGCGTGTTGTGGGTGAAGAATTGGTGATGATACAGAATCTTCTACAGGACCGTCGAACGAAAAGTACGAGCCCGCTGGAGACTATTGTCGCGAGCTAAGCTTTTTGCCGAAGACTTTAAATGTGTAATGCTCTGGGCCCGAGTCTATCCCCCCTTTCCCCCTGTACACAGGCCTGAGCTTGTGGGGTGTTTGAGAGAAAAGTGTTCCGTAGAATCTATCAATCTATACATGTTGGTAACGTACATTGCATACGTTGTAAAAACGAACTCTACGTGTTCTATGACGAAATTTTGAGGAGTAAGATACAACAGCTCCGCAGGCATGGTCAGACGTATTGTCGAAGAAATTTCCGGAAGCTAGTTGAGCGTTGGGTCTACTGAAGAAATTCTTTAGCTGTCTTCCAATTAAAGCAGTGTAGCTAAACTTTAACCCTTTTAAAGAACCATGCTTACCCAACGTCGAAAGAGCATGCCAACTTCACGAATATCCTTATTCCAACTTTATGTGTGCCTTCTTGTGTGTTCGCGGCGACCTATTGACGACCTTTATCGCATTGTACGTAAACCATAATCGCAATTGGCAAGTGGCTACTCGAATTGTTGGCCAAAGGCTCTTCAGCATTGTCATGCTTGGCAGGACACTGCCAGGACGCAGAAATCGTTGCACAGTAACGCATAGAGCGGAAGCTTTGGTCATTCATTTAAAACTTGTCTGCAACTTGCCAAGTTTTCCCACACACACACACATACAGATACTCCAATGCGTTGAAGTGTTTGCACCTTGTGTGTTGGTATTGGTGTCGTAAACTCCTTGTTTCCGTTCTCAACCCCACTACCGCGTCTCACCCACACGCAACAACGTAAGAGCGTACTACTTTTTTTTTTTTCATTTTGCAAGTTTTGCGTTTAACAATTTTGCTTCCTTCCTTTGGATAAACGGCGCCAGGTTGTCGTGGAAATTTGTTTTAATCGTCATCTTTGCCATCTACGTAAGCGTTTCTTCTATTTCTTTCAGTACTTGCAACTTTCTATCGAAAGGTTCGTTGACGTTTCGGTTACTCGGTTGGGGCGCCATTTGGATTACGTTGAGTTTTTTTTTTTTTTTTTTGGGGAACTCGTTTGCAAAACGCGCTTATCGATAGCCTGTTCAATATTTTATTAGTGTCGTTAGCTCTGACTGCCACATGGCCAAAATACATACACACACACACACACACGCACAGGACACTGCACACCTAGGCAGTTTGTTGGGGGGATAAAACTTGCTTTTTTGCTTGGTTTGTTTTTGCTTGACTTTGATTTCTTACTTGGGCGCGCAATAAATTTTTATTTGCCTTTTGGTTTAGTTAAGTTCTGCTAAGGAAACTATAGGAAATGCGGCCATTTAGCGAGAACTTATTTAAATGCCAGCGGGGTAGGGTCAGATAGGATAAGAGCACGCACTAAAATTATATGAAGCATACGCAGAGTGAGCAGGTTAACAAAGTTGACAATGGGCATACATTAGCTTGGCATGCTTATATGCAAAGTAGACATAAGAGTGGCATAAAAATAGTATACAATGGGTTTGAGTATTGTCTAAATCAAGATTAACTTTGCTTGGTATGAGAGCAAATGGCCTTAATTTGCCTAAGAGCAATTATTGAAAATACTATATAAAGCAAAATGGTTATGGCCGAGTTAAGTATGTCGAATTTATGTGAGTGCTCAAGTATTTTATGAAATTTAATAACTTCTAGGAGTCTGTCTAGGCTAACACTTGATAATTTAGTGTTCCGTAAAGAAAAAGAAGAAGAAATTTTGTTAGGTTAGGTTAGAATGTCTGTCTGTTTAGTAGCCTGGCGTAGCTAGAGCGTAATTCCATGGGATCTTAACATAAATTGCTATCAATGGTAATAAGGACTCATGTTCAGAGAGACGCAAAGATTATGTTTTATCTTCGAGCCTTCAGTAAAAGAGAGCCAGGAACTGGTAAGTATTTCAGAGGCAATGCCAGAGTCAAAGGTCTTGACTCAACCGCTATCATACCTGGAGCAACTGCAGGCCTTAAAGCCACCTTGTTGATGTAGGTGTTACCATGTGAGATGTCGTTGGCCAGCATATTGGAGTTGTAATTGGAATGCGATTGGAAGCTATCACTGCCAAGAGTGTATTTAAGCCTGCCAGAGTAACGCTTGGTGTAACCGTAGAATATGGTCACACTGAAAGCACTGTAAGAAGCATTATATAGGTTGTTATATATATATTTATTCCTGTTACTCCTGTGAGAAGCATAGGGCTACAACAAAATTCTAAAAACTAGTTCTATCTAATGACAAGCTTTTGATTTCGCTCTCTTCTTCTTCTTTTTTGTACGTCTTGCTCAAGTTGTCTTCTCCAAGTGTGCGGTTGTTATGGTATAAAATTAATATATAAGAAATTTTTGACCCTTAAATATTTTCGAAATGTTCTATAAAACACTGATACTACTTATTCAGCAAGCCCACCTTCTTTCTGAATCCGCTCCTGTCTTAAGGCTATACGAGTTTAGAACCTACGCCTAGACCTGTCTGTGGAAATGCTCATATATTTATAATATAAAAAATTAACAACTTTTATTAATTTTTTTTTTTTTTCCTCCTATGGGTTTCTCACAAAGAGGTGGGGCGCTGCGACCAGGAGATCTTTTGTACCATACCCATAAATTACAGCAAAAGACTTTCCGCTTTCCACATGAATAGCAGTAGGTCTTTTGTTGGTATTGATCTAAGATGGAAGGGACTAATCCGTTCCTTTCCCAAGTGACAGGCTCTGTCCCATACCAGCGCTGGGCAGTCACAGAGAATATGTCTGGTGGTTTCATCGTCCTCGAGACAGAGTCTGCACTCTGAAGAGTCCGATAGGCCAATTTTCTGTAGATGGTATCTAACAGTGTGGTGGCCAGATAGATAAGCTACCAGGAGTTTTAAGTCCGCTCTGCCAAGACCTTTTGTCTTGATCATATCCAGGGGTTTGATAAGCGCTTTTGCTTGACGCAGCCCCGGTAAGGAGAACCAGTATCTCCTATGTTCTCCTGCAGCCCATTTGTTTACCATAGTTTTGATTGTGGACCAACCAATACCACAGAAGGGCGCAGGAGCAGTGGTCAGGGTGGACGCACCCTGTCGTGCAAGATCGTCAGCGATCGTGTTACCATCCACAAGTGAGTGTCCAGGTACCCAACATAGCACGACTTTGTTCCGGGAGGACAGGTTTTGGAGGTAATTATGGCATTTTATGGCATATATTAATAGAATATATAGTTTATTCTCACACAATAAAGACTAAAATTCGTCTAAGAAAAAAAATATCCTTTGAATAAAAATCGTTTTGAGTTTCTAATTAAAATCAACGCAATTTCACTAATTATACCTTATGTCAGAGTAAACTCATACAAAACAGGCCATACTCGTACTTTCCCAGCCTCGGTGCAACATGTTCAACACGCTTCCTGCTACCAAGTCCAAACCAATTCGCCCAGCTCTAGACCACAAGTAAAACAAACGTCAAACATAAAATTAACCACCACAATGAAACGCGTCCACAAACAATGCAAGTCAATTACACCAGGCCCCAAACGCCAAAAAAAAAGGAGAATTTACTGTGTGAATTTGGGCGCATGGGAACATATTGCATTGGGGCGCGCCTGGAGATATGCAATGCGGACAGCGTTGCCAGCCAGCCAGCCACAATGGGCACAGAATTGCCAACGTAATTTATGAGCAAGTGCGAGTGGGTTGGCATCTACACGAGTATGTGTGCTTCTAATTAGCAGCATAATTTAATTTGGCAATGCAAAATTGGCAACGCCAAAAAAACTTAAAAAAAATAGTACAGGGGTGAGGACAGCGAGATATAGATAGGCAGTCAAGCCAGGGCTGCAAGCGCCCAAGAAACATTCGAAATAAACCCTGAACTGGAACACTTTTATTTTACCCTTAAATTGCTTAAGTATATGAAATGTTTTATTACAGTTTGCATTAAAATTAATGCAAAAATTAAAAAAAAAAATGTGGTACAGTCGAGGAGGTGCCCGACAGTGGAATACCCTGTACCTTGTGTCTCGAAAAAATGTTTCCTGCATATTCCTACTAAGAACTTTCCGATTGGAATTTATTTTTTTTTTGGTGCAAAACGATATTTATACCTATAAGTTCCCTAAATTTTTATCGATTTGAATGAAAATCGAATGTTACGTCAAAGAAGTTATTTAAAGTATATGAGGTAAGTTTCAAGTTGTTATGTTGAGGGGTGTGGGAGAAAACACGGTAAATCCATTGCGGGGGGTGTGGGGACCGCATCGATAAAATTTGGATGTGGATTTGTTCATTAGAGCCACATGAAACAGTTTTCCAAAAATTGTGATTCTAGGTCACTTGTAACCATAATTACGAAGAGTCAAATATTGACGCAGTTTATAGGCACGGGTGGTGACATTTGTACATTTTTGACAATAACTTTTGCTGTATTTGTCCGATTTTGTTCATTTTTTACACACAGATGCATGCAACCACAACGCATCGCCCTGTTAAATTTCAGATGAAATTATTAAACGGTGTGGCAAAAAACCGAGAAACTTTAACGCGGGGAACGGGGGAAGATATTAACATGATTCAACAAACTTCATTTTCTCAGGAAATATGCGCACCTGCTGGTAAAGTTTCGTATCTCTAGCTCGTATAGTCTCTGAGATCTAGGCGTTCATACGGACGGACGGACGGACGGACGGACGGACAGACGGACATGTCTCAATTGCTACCCTAGGTTATGATAAGCATTTTGGTATAAAAGACTTGGGGTCTGCCACGCCTCCTTCTGTCCGTTACATACATTGCACAAATCTAGTATACCCTTTGTACCTATAGGTACAGGGTATAAAAACGCTCACAAACGTTTGGTCACAAACTGTTCTTGCAGATGGTATTTAGACCAGTGTTGCTCGTTTTTTTTGTTGTTTTTTTTGCCAGTAACAAACCATAGATGGCGCACTCAGCAAAAACAGCTGTTCGGTTTTGGCGCGATAAACAAAACTTATGTGCAGCTATTTATTTTGCACACGAATTTTATGGCTGGTCAACAAAATCGTTGGGGATCGTTGGGAAAGGATGAGAAAATAGCTATAATAATAAAATAATTCAATTGAAATATTAATGTGCGTTAAAATGATTCTATGCATTTCGTCCACACTCAGCTCTACGCATTAAATATGGGGTCATACAAATACTCTGCCTTTTCCTGTGTATTGCCTCCTCTCGTTGCTTTTTTTCCTCATCCAACAATTCAATTGCAATGCATGTAATTTTTTGTTTTTTCATTGCTTACAATGCATTTTTTTGTTTTCGGGTATGCGTAGGGGCCTTTAAAATTATAAAATATATTCTGTCACAATAATCAAATCCTCTTTCCCACTAGAATTTCATTAGTGAAACATAAATACAATTGTTTAACTTATTTATTTTTAGAAATTTAACGGCTTAACAGATTTTTTTTGTTTTATACTTTCAACGCACAACATTTTTTTTTATAATTATATATTGAAGCCGCAGTACTCAATACATTTGCTAACCCAAGCCAGTCTATTTTTCAGCTGTAAGCGGATTGCCAGTTTTGTCGAACCAGGTTAGAACGTTGCAGCACAAAGCAGCTACATCCAGGGTACTTTGCGCGGGTATCACTCTACCAAGAAACTCCATTAATAAGGGCTGACCACGCACTGTTTGGCAATAGTCTTTTAGAGATATTACCACATCCTTGCCCTTATTAAACTTGGAAAATAACAAATCTACCATATCCTGAAATGAAATATGAAAATATGTGTGTTATATACGCCTACATACATATATAAGCTAAAATTATACCTCATTTAACTCATGCCGTTCATCATCTTCTTCACAAGTAAAAAAACCATCTACGTACTGCGAGACTTGCTCGCGATCCAAAAATCCTCGATCCAAAGTATCATAGATCTAGCATTTTTTAAAGCATTTGTTATAATAAAATATATTCTATAAAAAGAAACTTACGCTGAAGACAAATTTCATCTGTATTTCCACATCTTTGGAAAATATGATGGCCATAAATCGAACGAAAGCAACTGTACTGCAATGTCGGTCAGCTTGAAACGTGGGATGTGTATAGTCCGGATCTAGGTTTTTCATATGCGAAACTATAGCAGTATTAAACTTAGGATCACGTAATTCACACATAACATCTAGAAAAATGACCATCTGCTTCAAGGTCATATGATTGGCCTTGGGGCCATTTTGTAGCGCAAATTTATGATAAATCGTTATAACCGATAACAATTCGGTATGAGTAAAATGGGTTTCCTGGCGCATACGAGTGATCACATTGGCGTACAAGTAATTGAAACGCGCATTTTCCATATAATCCAAAGTTGCGTCTAGGCTCATTTTGATAAAAGTATCGTAAACAATTGCTTAAATATAAAATGAAGGCAAAGCTAAAAAATAGCTCTTAAAACCGTTAATAGAATTGTATAAAAATATAAAAACTTTTTATGTATTCGATGCACAGAAAGCGATAGCATTTCGTTGAAAATGTTTGTTGTACTAATATATTTTCATACTTCATTCTTTGAAATAAAGATTTGGGCTACTTTGTTAAAAAAAAAAATATCTTTTCATCTTCTTTAAAGGCCCCTACGCAGACACGTAAAATAAACAAAACTTCATATAAAAAAAATGTGGTACAGTCGAGGCGGTGCCCGACAGTGGAATACCCTGTACCTTTTGTGTCAAAAAAATTTTTCCTGCATATTCCATCTAAGAACTTTCCAATTGGAATTTATTTTTTTTTTTGGTGCAAAATCGAAAGTTACGTCAAAGAATCTATTTTAATTATATTTGGTAAGTTTCAAGTTGATATGTTGAGGGGTGTGGGAGAAAACACGGTAAATCGATTGCGGGCGGTGGGGGGACCGCATCGATAAAATTTGGATGTGGATTTGTTCATTAGAGCCACATGAATCAGTTTTCCAAAAATTGTGATTCTAGGTCACTTGTAGCCATAATTGCGTAGAGTTAAATATTGACGCAGTTTATCGGCAAGGGGCGGTGAAATTTGCACATTTTTGACTATAACTTCTGTTGTATTTGTCCGATTTTGTTCATTTTTTACACATAGATGCATGTAACTACAACGCATCGCTCTGTTTAATTTCAGATGAAAATATTAAACGGTGTGGCTAAAAACCGAAACTCTACTGCGGGGGAACGGGGGAAGATATTGACATGATTCAACAAACTTCATCATCTTAGGAAATATGCGCGCCAGCAGGTAAAGTTCCGTGTCTCTAGCTCTAAGCTCTAAGAAGCAATTAAAAATTTTGTATTATATATTATTAATTTAAATATATTATACATTAATATACTCAAGAGCTAGATTAAAAAAAATCATTATTCCATTTTAAAATTAATTAAAATTTTTAAATTCCCTTTTTTGGGATTTTTTTTTTATATGAAGTTTCGACATTTTGTGCGTAATTTTTGCATGCTGCGTATGGGCCTTAAAAGAAAACAATTGTATTCTAAATTTATTTATTCAATTAAAAATCGCATTGAGGCATCACTAAATGTTAGTACAACAAAACTAGGAAATTGTTTAAAAGTTATAAGCAGATCAAAAAGGATTGAATGTACTTGAAAAAAATAACATGTCCTTATAGGGAAGTTCGACTGTGTTATTAGACAAATTTTTCAGGATTTTTCAAAATTTCCCGAGTTTCCGCGGCCTGCTCAAACCCAATAAAAAATTTCAGTTTTACAGCCCTGGTAAAAAACAGTTAGCACAATGCAAGGCGCGCTTTCAACGGCCTGTTGCACACACACACACTCACACATACGCACACACATTTATAAGACTTGGTAAACAGAATTTTTGGCTGATTCCCCAAAAACGCGCGCTGCATGCAAAATGAGCTTGAAGAAGCGACGCAGTAGCCAACAAAAAAAATTGGATGGAATTTTTGGTTGAAACGAGCTTAAATTTCAAAATTCAATCATGTGTTCTGCAATAAAATTGAATTAAAATATGTTACGGCACTGTTTGGCTACGTATATCTATCTATCTATCTATCTATCTATCTATCTATCTATCTATCTATCTATCTATCTATCTATCGATATATGTAGATATACTACTATACTACTAGATAAGTGTATAACCAAACACATCAAATGCCACCCACTAACAAATGATGTTGACCACCCATGGTCATTGGGTCTAATTAATCTTGATTTTCCAGCGACAAGAAGAAGCGGTAGCAGCAACAGCAGCATGCAAGGGTGACAGGAACTCGACTGCTTGGCGTTATGTCAAAGTGACAATTAAATTAATCACGATGGCAAACGATTATGTCAACAGACTTGGTCACACTGCAAGAGCAAGGAAGGAGTAGAAATTGGAACAGGCGTGGAAATGGTTGGCAGCGGAACACAAACATGTCACAGGAAAGAGAGACACATAAGCACGTAGAGAGAGTGTAGAGAGGCAGTTTTTGTGAGTGTGTGTTTGGCAGAGCCATAGGAGTCGCATGAAATCTCATTATGTATGGCATAAAACTTATAATTAACATTTTGACCGCAACAAAATGCAAGTTCTGGACGCATCCAGAGGCTTCCAAAGAATCTGTTCAAAAAAAAAAAAAAAAAAACACTCCCACAAACAAGCACTGTTACGCAATTTGTGCTGGAGACATGTTTAATTAGTTTTTGGGGTTGGCATACAAAATTTTAATACCATAAGGGAAATTTAAGTTGCTACAAATAAAGGTGTAGATAGATAAAGGCATAATGTTTTGTTTAAAAAAATATGATACACCCGAGGCTGTGTTTCACTGTGGAATGATATCCGGCATGCAAAAAAAAATGCCTTTTCCTGCTTAAGGCCCATACGCAGTTCGAAAATTTTCGCACGGAATGACAAAACTTCAACTAAAAAAAAAATCCCATTTGGTATTTTTTTTTCGTATGAAGTTTTGTCATTACGTGCGAAAATTGACAAAACTTCATATAAAAAAAAAATCTCATTCGGGATATCCGTGCTAAATTTTTCGTACTGCTTATGGGCCTTTACTGAAAATATTTTGATATGTTTAGTATTTTTTTAGAAACTGCTTGCATTCACTATAAAAGCAGTTTCCAATTAAAAAATTTTCGGCCAACAAAATTTGTATGTATACCAATTTTTTATTATTAATAATAAGTTAATTAAGTTAACTTTAAAAAAAATTTGTTATACATAAAAAAATATATATATTTCTACTAATTTTGAAAATAAAATTTTTTTTTTTTTTATGTATTTAGTTCTACTTTAATGTCTTTATATATTGTATAATCGAATTTTTCTCAATATATATACCTAAGTACTCTAATATCTTTATATTCTCGGTATTTTTTACAAACTGCTTGCATGCACAGTAAAAGCTCTTTTGGTTAAATTAATTTTTATACCCATTTAGTTAAATTTACAAAATTAAAAAAAGACTTTTGTTGTATTTAAAAAATAAAATTATATATTTTTCCGAACTTTAGTATTTTAGTCAAAACTGAAATTTTCGGCAAATTTTATGTTAATAAAATTGCACTTAAATGTAAAATGTAAAAGTATTTTTTATTTTTTTTTTAAAAATATGATACAGTTGAGGTGTTTTATAGTGCGATAGATACACTGTACACAAAAAATGTATTTCTGCTTACTTAAATATTTTTATATGTTTAGTTTTTATTCCAAACTGCTTGCATACAATAAATAAGCAGTTTACAATTGGGAAATTTGCGTGCAAATGGATATTTATAGCATTTTATTTAAATTTAAAAAAAGTTCTTTTTATTTTATTTGAAAAATATGATACAGTCGATGTGGTGTTTTACAATGGAATACTCAGTAAGCAAAAAAATATATATTTAGTATTTTAAATCAAACTGCTTGTATACAATATACGGTAATAGCAACATACAAGCAGTGTACAACTTACAAATTTATTATGTATATAAATATTTTTTTTTAAATCACCTTTTTGTTTTTGGAATTTCGAAAAAAAAAAAATATATTTTTTTAAATATTATTGGCAAGAATGCCCGAGTAACGACGTGAGCAACTCTAAAAACGATGCATAAAGTATAAGAAGAGTGATTAACTAGAAAAACAGTGCAAAAAATAATCGTTGTAGATATTAGTTCCTTTTACAAAACTTTATTTATTATTTTTAATCAATCAATTTTTCTTCTTAATGTTTACCTTATTTGCCTTAAAAAAGAATAAGAAAACCATCTTCGTTTCTGACGGGGGTCCCATAAACACATCCTACTTATTTATTTCGAATTGAACACTGAATATGTATTCTATATAATTGTACAAAATAAAGATATCAGAACTACTTTTTCAATAAAAGAAAGATCTTCGAATTTAAAAAAAAAAAAATTAAGCCATTTTCTCCTTCAATAGTCGCCAGGATACGCAGTATCCTGAAATATTGGCAAATAAGCATAACTTCTTGAAATAGCGAGATAATAACTTTCAACTGGCTGTGAATGTTTGTTTAGGAAAATTTTGATGAAGTTTACATAAATCGTCTTTATGCAAACACAATTTTTCTACTGATTTGAAAATTATCGTTCTGTACGATATACGGACGGACGATTAGTTACGTCTATATAAACTTCTTTTGCAAAGTTTTGTTTTTTGAAAACTAATCGGCGTAACCTATACAAAACGTTAACAACCATGTAGGCTGTATTTTTTTTTTCTACGATTTTCTGTCAACTGACGACTACTGAAATTCAAAATTATTTTCCATAAAGTTAGTTTATCCCTAAACTTGAAGCAAGTAACTAAATAAAACTCTCTATATAAAATGACTTGGTTTTTAATAACATTAATGCTACTACTCTTTATTTGGCTGTAAAATATTGTATAACAATTCAAATTACGCGCTTGAAGTTCATACCAGTTGGCAGCGCTTGTACAAGCAGTGAACTAAACGTTCAGCAGCACTAGTTCATTATAAAATAAACTAGTGCTGCGAGCTGCCATATTATCGCAACTGCAAAAGGTGGCAGCTCTGTCAAGCAGCCCCACACAACATTATCGCACGAGGAACGAACAAGTTACATTTAATAAATATTTAGCAAAAATTAAATAAAAACAGCGACACAATATGGCGGAAACAGAGAACGAGGTTGAAGTAAATGGCACCGAAGAAGATGTGCAGGACAAAAAGCAAAAGAAGCAAACGCGTCACGATGGGGGCGCCGCAGATCTAGAACGTGTGACAGATTATGCGGAAGAGAAGGAAATTTCGGCGGCAAATATATCCAGCGTAAGCAATTGCTAAATAAAAGCAAAGTAAATATAAATTAAACGCATTTGTTTATTTGCGCACAGGCTGTTGAACAGTTTGGCAATCAGCGCAGCAAAGAGAACGAACTTAAGGTGGCCAAAGAAAAGGAACTGCAAAAAGTGCAAGTAAAAAAGGAGGACATTGAACTGATTGTAAGTGGCATGGTCTAAAATGTGTAAACCTCTTGTTTCATGTTGTTTTGCTAATCCAAACAGATGAACGAGCTGCTGGTTAGCAAATCCCAGGCCGAGAAAGTGCTGCGCGAACAAAGCGGCGATGTGGTGGCTGCACTGGAAGCCATTATAAGCAATTAGTGGGTACGTGCCACAATGCCGCACTCCGGAATTGTAGCAAGACTCAAAAGAAGCATCGCCGTCTGTTTCATTTACTTAGCATAACACTGCTTTATTTGTACATTTATAAACTTAGTAAAGAAAAATTATAAATCAAACGCTTTTGAGTTGGGATATTATTTTAAAGTTTCGAATTTATTATGGATAGGTGCTACTAGCATAAATACAACATTTTAAGATCAATAATGTTTATTTTGACTAACTGGTTTGCTATGCTACATTTTTGCCCACTTGGATTACATGGGCGGGCGTGCATGAGCCATATTATTTTTTTTGTATTAATTATACATTATTTAAAAACTATGCATTAGCGAACATTTTGCTTGAACATTGCACATAGTTATATAAAAAAACATGATATATGTTTATTTAATGTTAAAACAAGGATGAGATGTAATGCCATAACAACTTAGCAAAGAACTTTAACCAATAATGCATTTAGATTGCAAACACCATTTACTATTTTTTTTTAAATCATGTTACTAAATACTTTTGTAGATTTTCACACGACGGTGTATTTATGTTTTGCGCCTTGCGATATAGCTCCCTATCGCCAAAGGTGCGCGCCTTGGCCAGCATAGAATCACCTGCAATAGCAAACAAAATGTATAAGTGCCAAAATATTTCATAGCTTAGCAAGTTAAACTAACGATAATTGCGCTCCCGACTGCAGGAGTGCTTTAGATAATTTATATAGTCCTCCTCTACAGATTCCTCAAGTCTGGCCACAGAGCCCTGATACTCCGAATAGAAGTTATCTTTTACATAGTAC
This sequence comes from Chymomyza fuscimana, assembly GCA_949987675.1. Classification (NCBI taxonomy): domain Eukaryota; kingdom Metazoa; phylum Arthropoda; class Insecta; order Diptera; family Drosophilidae; genus Chymomyza; species Chymomyza fuscimana. Next base: position 119,505,599 of record OX465088.1, on the reverse strand, counting down.
GGTATTTTAAGCGTATTTGTTTCACGCTTCACAGAGTATTTACTGCATAAAAGAAAAGTTCATTTAACAATCTGAATAAAATATTTTCGAAAATTTTCACCCACTGCGAAGGCTGCAGGCTATACATGGGATCCGATATGAAGAAAGACGACATCATGGATAAACCAATAAGCAACAATATAGGCAGCAAATTGATCAACGCCGACGAGTTGTTACTCTACAAAATGGTTAAATAGATTAGACAGCAGCTTTAGTGCTTTGCCAATGGCTACGCACCTCGCGATCCTCGCGCGCCTGATGCCTACGTCGTTGTTGTCGCATAAAAACATTTTGTTGTGGCATACCACCATTAAAGAACATATTGAAGAGCTCCTCAGCGCTTATGTCTGCCTGGAAACCGCGTGAATAGCCATACTCATTGTAGTACTGTCCGTGTCCATGATGGGTAGCTGCATTGCCATGGCCATTATGTGACTCATTTATGCCATAATTATCATAGTTTTTGCGCTTTTCTGCATCGGTCAAAACGCCAACTGCATTGCCAAGTGCCTTAAAGGCTTCTACCGCACCGGGTGCCTTGTTTTTATCCGGATGCAGCTGCAGTGCGAGCTTTTTGTAAGCCTTTTTGATTTCCGAGTCGGTGGCGGTTTTTGTAATACCCAAAACCTCATAATAGTTCTTGCATCTGTAAGAAAAGTAAGATTTTAGCGGAGCTTGCTAAGTTGCTTAAGTTGGTTAATGTGTGTATACTTTTTGATTTTGCGCACTGCCTCGAGCTGATCGCTGGTGTAATCCGCTGCAGCACTACGAGAGTCCGAGTTGACGCGTTTACGTGGACCTGTCTCAGTTTGGTCCGCTGCTGCAGTGGAACGCGTTCTGCTGCTTTGCTCATTGCTAGTCGTGCTTTTGACACGTTCCAGCAGTTCTACAAGTATTATATTAGTTAAAAACCATTTTTCATATTTTTTACCACTTTACTTTTAGCATTTTCCGTGGGATAAAGTTTTTCAGCTTTTAGCAAAAACTTCTCAGCCTTTTCGATCTTGCCCGTGGCCAATGCCTGCACTGCAATATCGATGCAGCGTTGCGCTTCATCCTTGTTACCATCCAGCATATTGTTAACTATTTATTAGTGCTTATATATGAACACGTATGTATGTGCCAAAAGTCAACTATTATAGTAAATAGTAAAAATTTGGGCTCCGCACACTCACATAAACACACACACACACACGCGGTGGCAAAACACGAAAGGTCTGCTTTTACTTGCGTTAATGCAGCAAACGCGTAATTGTTAAATGTAAATTGTAAATAAACTTTGCACACGTGTTAACCGAATAATGAACCTATATAATGCAAAAAATTAACTTTTAATTTAATTGATTTTACGCATACAAATAAAACTTTGTCATCAGCAAAAAATAATATTTGACATTAGCGCTGCCAGCTTGTTTTTATAATTTCATTTGTATAAATGGCAACTTTGTCAATGACAGCTGCTCAAGCGTTGCCACACTAACAGCAGCGCCATCTGGCAAGTGTGTGTTAGTGCCGCAGCATGGGAAGTGGGAGCGCTATTTCGTCTTATTTATTTGTTATTCTGTGTCTAAATAATATTAAAAAATAGCGTGTAAATAGTTGCGTGTTACGGTTAAACGCGTTTAGCAACAAATTTAGTCCAGTGCAGTGCAATATACAAAAGGTATACGGTGTTTTCAAGCCGTGTGTGGGGCATTACACACAGTTGGCCTGAAAAAAAAGTGAAAGAAGCAATAAGTTTCGCCATATTGTGTTGTCATTGCCGAAAAGTGCATTAAAAATCTAACAAATTTAGTCAAACAACGAATAAACAACAAGTAAGTAAATGCAGCAGTTGTATGCATTTAATGCATGCAACTTATATAAAATCTATTAATGCAGCCCATAAAGAGCATGTACAAAGCTGCACATTATATACAAAAATACTATATGCGCATTAATGTGCGTGTGCGTGTGTGTGAATACGAGTGCATGCGTACGCGTTAAAAGAACCCTTTCAATGGAACTCTTGTGTGTTTGTGTGTCACAGATTTACTTTTTAACTAGAACTGCAGCAGCAGCAAAATCTTTGTCTTCCATAAAAAGAACATTTGGGAACGTCACCCTTTGCCCCTGCCAGACGTTCCGGTATTCCCGCTTTCTGCCAGTGCCAAAGCCAATACTCAGCTATTAAACATTGTAATGTAGTAAATTGCAAAACATGCATACATATGTGCTGGAGTTAATCTCCACCGCTGCACTGATCTATAATTTCAATCTAAAAGTCGCTCCTCAGACAGTTTGTCGCATCGCATGTACAGGGGTCAATTGCCACCGTATTTAATGCATAGGGTCCATTTGCCGCCCCGCTGCACTGCAATTTCATTATTGCCTTTGTGTATTGAAAGCAGTACTGCAAACCGGATTCCAACCGACCCAGCCTTAGCTCAGTAAACCGTAAGTCTGTTGCATGCAGTACCAACCGTAGAACCAACCGAAACCAAAAAGTGTTCCGAAGTTCCCAGACGATTTAATGAAAACTCATTGTTAAATGGACGGTCTGTCTCGCGTCTTCACTTTCTGCGGGAGTAAATAAACCAATATCAATAGACAAGTTCTTGTGTTTATACGGACAAGCAGACATGGCTATATCCACCCGTTGTTCATGCTGATAAAGAAAATATATATGTATATACTTCAAGGGTCGGAGATGCCTCATTCTACCCTTGCACACTTATTCCGAATTCATTATAACTTTGTTCCTTCAGTACACGATTTTTTAACTTCGATACATCGATGTTTCGATACATCGAAGTACATGTGGCGGCCATTTATTGAATGCTTAAATTATTTCAGAGTAGGCCATCTGTTGGTTTGGTTATATAAGTATTTTCAACTAATAAAATGAATTAACAAACAAACCAAGAGATAACTATATTTTCATAATATACATTTCAAAATTAATCACATTTCATAGAAAAATAAGCAAAGAAATAATAAATAATAATCCAAAAGGTTATACAACAAAAACAAAAGATAATACAGGCCACAAAAAAAGTGGTGTAAACTTAACAGGTGACAGAGGCATCCCTTATGGATTTTGAGCAGCTGAATCCGAAGACCAAAAAACTTCTTCACACATGGGTTATGAGATAACCACCAAAAACTCCCATAAAACGAGATAATTTGGATATTGTCTATGAACCCTTGGATCGGGGTTTTTTGGACTTCAGAATCAGCTGCCCAAAGTCCATAAGGGGTGCCTCTGTTCCAGTAATTCAACGGGCACATGCTTGAATCTAAGTTTTCGACATTAAAATATTGTCGAAGTGCCGTCGTCTGCGACGTGGATGCCGTTGATTGCCCATATTTTGTCCGTAATAGAATTTTATCGATGATCGAAAAAAAATAAAAAACATCGATGCATCGATATAACATCGATGTTACTTCCAGCACTGGTACACAATATAATTTTAAAAATATTTCTTAGCCACTATAGAAGAATATTTTGTAACATATAAAAAGCCTTTGACGATTGCAGCATTCCAGCTAGCTATTTCCCATTGTTACACCTGCTACCTCAAAAGGCAAGGAATCGGTGCATCTCAAAATTTAACTCCTATATCATCAGGATGACAAAATAAATATAATCGCAATGTAGTATTTTAGAGGCGAGAGGGTAGCTGAATTGGTAGAGTGTTGACCTAAAAACTTGAAAGTCGTGACGTTACATCTAGAGACGAAGGTTCCGATTCCCAGTCGAGGCAAAATATTTATTTTGTTATCCTCTATTGGCTTATGAGTATCTCCTCAGAACTCTCTCTCTCTCTTTTATTCCTTTAACTCCTTGAGCAGAAAAGGGTCTCAGAACTGTGCGCATCACGCCTATTGCCTTGGGAATGCTCTCCTTCCGCCGGCACCCGGGAAAGGGCTTCTTTATTTCAAGTAAACGACATTATTGTACATTTCATTTGTTTATATATTAAAATGAGTATGCTCCTTTTTTCTTTCTTAACTAATCACTTAAAGTTTTCTTCGAGAGACGCACGGGTACTCCGCCCTTGGGCATGAGAGGTATGCCATGTATGCTGAACTCAATCTCACGACGTTCCGTTCTGGTTTCAACATTGTAATTGGACAGAATTTTAGCCAGCGCAATCTTTACATTTACCTTGCCCAATCTGGCAGCTATAAATTTATATAGATATTAGTTGGTGACCATGTTAGTGCTGGATTCTTAACTTACCAATACAATGCCGTGGTCCCTCACCAAATGGCATATAGGCATTCGGATTGTAGTTTCTGTTCTCATCCGTATAACGCTCTGGCTGATAGCACAATGGATCTGGAAAGTATTCCGCATCGCGATGCATGCCCAGCAATGAAATAACAATGGATGTGCCTTTTTTGATGGTTTGTTTAGTGCCTGGTACAACATAGTCCTGAGTGCATTCACGATTGAGTATGGGCAGGGCGGGATATTTGCGCGCGGTTTCTAAAAGTTGAATATTTAAAATAACTACTGATTAAAAGTGGACAAAACGCTAAAGACTAACCCATAATGCACAGCTCCAAGTATTTCATATCCTGTATGGCATCATAGCTAAGTATACCATTATGCTGCTTTAAACTATTGCGCACGTCCGCAGTCGCTTTGGCGAGAATCTCTGGATTTTGCATAAATTCGTATAAAGAAAAAGCAGCTGTCGACGCAGAAGTCTCATAACCGGCCACAAAGAATAGGAAAAGCTGTGCGGATATCATGTCTATTGACATGGATTTGAGAGAATCCGCAGAAGTTTCTGCGCTCCAAGTATTATCATCGCTGCTGATCTTGCCCGTATTACGTAGCTGCAGCAGCAGTTGCAGAAAATCACGACGCACTATATTTTGCTGCTGACGAGCTTCAATCGTACGCTTAACAAGATCACGCATCATCTCAGGACCCTCCTGTGTCCAGCCTACTTTAACGAAAAGTTTTTCTAATCTATAAGCAGTATGGGGAAATTAATTTATTTGTTAAAATTTATGATATTTGATAGATACTCACTCTGGATAGAGGAATGAAACTGTGCCGCGTAAGATGTCCTTAACATTGTTTCTGTTTATGCATCGGCTAATGGTACGGAATTCATTATTGGGATCAGCAAAGCTATCCACATCCAGACCAAACATGGTGGAGGCTATAATATCTATAGCATAGCTGTTGGGTAGACCATATGAGAACAGTGCGTCTTTGTGAACGCCTTCAAATACTTACGTGGACATAAGCGACTTCATCTCTATCTCTGCGCTGCCCTCCTCTGGTACGAGAGTGTTCAAATGATTCAACATCTTGTCGCCAATAGCCTCGGCAGTTCCAAACATAGCCTTCAATTTACCAGATGTAAACGAAGGTGTCATCTTAGTGCGCAGCGTCTTCCAGTTGTTGCCTTTAAGAAAGAATAAACCTGCCGACATGGGATCATTTTCCTCATCCACATAAATGCCACGATCATGAAAGCTATTAAAATCCTTAGTTAGGAAATCATGCGCCAACTGAGCATCGCGCACCAACAAAGCCGGACGTATGCTAAGATACATGCCCACAATCGGTGCCTTACTGGCTTGGTACACATCGTATATGGCTAAACCAAAGCTACGTTTGCCACTTATTACCGATGCCAGAGCACCAAAGGGTATGCTGTCTTTGGCAGTGGGAAATCCTTGACGTTTCCAATAACTAAAGCTGTACTTCAGATAGATATAGAGTAGCGTTACCGCGCTGACTAAAAGCACCAGACCGATCATTTTGTCAAATGTGTTGTTCACTTATTGCGTTCTGGTTTCAAACTAATTGCTTGCAATGAAATGTTAAAACAACATACTATAAGCATCTCGGCACTGCACGTCGTCATAACCTTATCGCACCGCTGCGGGGAATATGGTCAAGTGTAATCATTTTGCGGCTGGCTATTATCTGCTAAAAACTTGAGTATACACAAATCTAACCTAGAATTATTGTTAGACGCTACCGGTGGAGCACTTAATGACTTGACTTCGGGGTAGACGCTAGAATTTTAAAAATCACAATGACTTGACTGTACTTTATAGGTACAAATTGATAAGAATACAAATAGCCATACTGCGTTTTCCTAACAGTGACACAAATAATTATACAGCAGGTAAACAAAGTGCCAGTTGCAAAAGAATCGATTGGGTTTTAATCAGACCAGGTGCGGATTCGGGATTTGGTCTTAGGGGGCTTCTTCACTTTGAAGCTCGCAAAAGAATGTTAACGAGTTTTTCCAAAAAAAATTATTATAATTTCCATTGATTAGAACTCAATTTGTATAAAAAACAATTATCCTACTATTTATTATCAAAATCTATGGTACAAGCAATATTAATCCTTCAGAGCCATTTTTGATAGACGCACGGGAACTCCGCCCTCAGAAAGTATGCCTATGCCATATTTTGTAAACTTAATCTCCCGGCGATCTGTGTTGATTTCTATGTTATAATTGCTTATTATTTTGGCCAATGCGATCTTCACATTCAGTTTGCCCATTCTGGCAGCTATAGAAAGATATTTAAGTTACTTTTTATCTAAAAATTTTTCGTAACACTTACCAATGCAATGGCGTGGACCATCGCCAAATGGCATATAGGCATTGGGATTGTAGTTTTTAGTCTCTTCCAAAAATCTTTCTGGTTGATAGCGCATTGGATCCGGGAAGTATTGCTCATCACGATGAATACCAAATAGTGAAATAACAATGGCTGTGCCCTTTTTGATGAACTGCTTAGTGCTTGGTACAACATAATCCTGAGTGCACTCACGATTAAGTATGGGCAAGGGAGGATACTTGCGAGTGGTTTCTAAGGAAAGCGGTTTATTTAACTTCAGTCGTGATAACTTGGGCGTTGTACTATAATTTACTAACCCATAATACACAACTCCAGATACTTCATATCCTGCAGGGCATCATAGCTGAATTCACCATTATGCGCCTTTAAATTTTTGCGTACATCCTCAGTTACTTTGGCGAGAATCTCTGGATTTTGTGCCAACTCGTGTAGAGTAAAAGCAGCAGTTGATGCAGAAGTCTCATAGCCAGCCGCAAAAAAGACAAAAAGGTTAGCTGCTATTATATCTTTGGATATGGTTTTGAGGCTGCCTGCTGCAGTTTCGGCGCTCCAGACGTTATCATCGCTGCTAATCTCGCCCGTATTTCGCAACTGAAGCAACAATTGCAGCAAATCACGACGCACAATATTGTGCTGCTCACGATGTGCAATGGTGCGCTTGACAAGATCGCGCATCATCTCAGGGCCCTCCTCAGTCCAGCCCAACTTGATGAAAATCTTTTCCAATCTGTAAGAAGCGCGGGTTATTTAGTTCCTCTTTTTTTTTTTTTTTTTTTTGAGAAAAAGTGTATTTCTCACTCTGGATAGAGAAACGTAGTTGTGCCGCGTACTACATCCTTAAGATTGGGTCTGTTTATGTAGCGACTTATGGTATAGAATTCATTATTGGGTTCGGCAAAACTGTCCACATCAAGACCAAACAATACGGAGCCTATGATGTCAATAGCATAGCTGAAAAATCGTAAATGTTGTCAAGTTCAATAGCGTTTTTACAAATTTAAACACTTACGTTCCCATAATGCTCTTCATGTCCACCTCTACGCTGCTATCGTCGGGTATTTGAGCATTTAAATGAGCCATCATCTTGTTGGCAATATTCTCGGCAGTGCCAAACATGGCTTTCAGTTTACCAGATGAAAATGTAGGGCTCAATTTGTTACGCAGTGTCTTCCAGGTCTGGCCTTTTTGTGCGAACAAATTTGCCGACATGGAATTATTCTCCTCATCCACATAGATGCCGCGATCATGAAAGCTTGCAAAATCTCTGGTTAGCATATCATGAGCCAATTCTGCATCGCGTACCAATAAAGCTGGTCTTATAGAGAGATATATGCCCACAATCGGTTCCTTGGCGGCCAAATAGACATCGTACATGGCTAAGCCAAAGCTACTTTTGCCCCGTATTATCGGTGTCAGAGCCCCGAAGGGTAAACTGGCATTTGCAACAGGGAATCCCTTGCGTTGCCAATAATTAAATTTATACTTCACATACAAATAGAGCAGCGTCAGCGCGCTGGCCAGGAGAGCTATGCCAATCATTATATTTTGCGTATTCACTTTTTAAGCGCCTATTTCAAACTAATGTGTAGCTCTGAAATTTTCGAACCATTTATAAACATCTCGTAATCACCGTGAGAGCATCAAATCATAAAACCCAATACGTCAGAATGACATGACTATCCTGCAAAAGTAAAATGCGATAAGAATACGAGAATAACGCATTATTAATCGTGATGGACAGAAAATTGTAGAGCCGGCAAATTGATATCAGACCCGAAGACCATGTTGCAAAATGACATTTAAAATAGCTCAGCATTCTGAAAACGCACGTTCCTCCGAAAAATAAATATAAAATGAGTCCCAGCATATATAAAACGTACAAATATTTTACAGTCGTTTTCTATATAAAAATTAGGGGTATCCGCGCCTTGCATGCTTTGGCCGGGTTACCTCCTTAAGGCCTTCTATATTCATTTCAAGACATCCTGACCGCAATATCGCCTTCACTTGCCTTAATTTCAAAGAATTTGAGAATGCTACTCAAAAAAAATGACCGACTTAAAAATAGCCTGTACTAACGCACTCCACGTGGTTTCTCAAAGGATCTCCTAGCAAAGGGGTCCATCAGGTTTTAGTAAAACTTATATTCACGTATTGGTAATGAAAAACGAAATGTCCAAGTTCTTTCTGTATTTGGAACGAATATTTATACCCTGTACCGTATGGTACAAAGGGTATAGTAAGTTTGTGCAAGCCGAAAATGTATGTAACATGCAGAAGGAGAAGTCGGAGACCCCCAAATTTACCTAAATGATCAGGGTGTCTAGAAAAGTCGATACACCCATGTCCGTCTGTCTGTCTGTCTATATGTACGCCTAGATCTCAAAGATGGTAAGAGCTAGAGCGACAAAATTTTCAACAAGACAAGTTTATTTTTAGTTTTGGATATCTTGGCTATATTACATAGCTCCCATAGGGGTGTTTCAGAGGACCTCGAAAGAAAACCAAAAGTTTTAGATGGATAACTCGTTTGTTTATGAAGATAGGGAAATAAAATTTGGTATTCGACAGTTTTTTAGAGTTTCCAAGCACTGTACAAAATCGGTTGACTATATCATATAGCCTCCATAGGACCGAATCTGTAAAAAAAGTTTTTGGTGCAAAATTCGCCGTTTTTCATTTGTTTATGATAATATCGTAACTAATTTTGGTGTTTAATTTTTTTTAGAGTCCCCAGCACTGTACCGATTTTAAACGAAATCGGTTGACTATATCATATAGCCAGCCCCCATAGGACCGATTAGTCAAAAAATTGTTTTTAGGTCATAACTCGGTTGATTATAAAGATATCGAAAACAAATTTGGCATTCGGAAGTCTTTTAGATTTTCCCAGCACTGTACCAAATTTGATAGAAACCGGTTGACTATATCATCAAGGTCCCATAGTACCGATCGGTCAAAAAAAAGTTTTTTGAGCAAAATTCGCTGTGTTTCGTGTGTTTATGAAGATATCGTAACCAAATTTGGTGTTAAGTAGCATTTTAGAGTTCCCCAGCATTAAGTCCTTAAGCAATATATCGGATTTGATTGCAATAAGGTGGTACAGGGTATCCCAAAGCCGTCCGCTCCCGACTTTAACGTACGCCATTTTTTTTCTAATAAAATTTTCCATTCCGTGTCTTGGTACACTTTCGGCCTCCATCTAACACAGGCTCTTCAGTTTTAGTGCTTGTGGATACGAAGTAAAAAATAAATTGGCCAACATTTTTTAGACACTATAATTTTTTTTAAATTTTATTCGTCTAATAATTTGAGCTGCGTAGAATCCATATTACCACCTATGCTCCATGATTTCGTATCTGGGGTTGGAGTTTTTTGGATTAGGATTCAGCGGCTCAAAATCCATATGGGGAGCTAAATTACGGGTAATGTTCCAAACTTTTTTTTCAACGCCTGTGTTATTTGTAAAAAATTTATGGTTTTCCACGTCTTCTTCTCGCTGTTAAGTTAAAACAGCCAAAAATCAAGAATAAAATGGGGCTATCAAGCACTCTCTAAGAAGTACAGGGCAGTTACAAAGCAGGTGAGGGGTGGTTTCTATAATGAGATGGAATCGTGAGGGCAATGGAATGAGACGGGTGTATTTTGTTCAGGAACCATAATTTCTAAGGTGCACAACCAAAAAAAAGAAGGAACACATTTGGTAAAAAAAAAAACAAAAATACAAATAAATTTTAGGACCACGGTTCCGAAAATTTCGTACGGGATACTGGATTAATTTAAGAAATACTAAAAGCATGTTCCAGAAGGGCTGGAACAAGTTGAAATTAATACCTCATTCAGAACGGTTTGAAATTCGTTCTCTGTTTCCAGCTCTACTTTCTATCTCTTTCTCGCCCTGCATCATGCTTGCCTCTTTTCATTGTCCATGACTGCTCATAATGAAGTTTTGTAGCTCAGATGTTCGACTTTGAGCTTGTTTTAATCTTGCATCCTTTTAATCCCTAAAAAACAGACCAAAGATGATCCAATATAAAGGAGATTGATTTACCAAAAAACAAAAAAAAACAACTGCGACGTCATTGGGCTAAGTATTGTTCCAATGTTTATTCTTCACCATCAATATTAAGAGCCACCCATTATGCTATATTTTTCGTTACCTTTCGAAGTTTAGTCTGATTTGTTGTTGTTGCATCTGAAGTTTTTTTAAGGTTGTTCACTTGAGAACTTTGCGCTGTCAAAGTTGCTTTTAGTATAATTGTTGTTCAGGTGAATGACAACGATTTTTCAACGTATGAGTAACATTTACAAAGTCAAAGACGTTGAACCGTTTTGCGAATTTTTCGTATACGTTTATTTTTTGTATGCAAATAACATTATAAATAAATACATATCAAGTATGCGGTGTGTGTAGGTTTAAAAATAAAGTTAAAACAAAAGACATTTTGCACTTGATTAAAGAGTTTAATTTTTAACCTATAGCAATACAACTAGAGTTGTTCACTTTAGTTCTTTTCGCTGATTTAGTTCTTTAGTTCTTTTTTTGGTGAACGAACGAATCGTTCTTTTAGTTCTTTTCGTTCACAGGTCTTTTCGTTCAGTGTTCTCGTTCATAGGTCTTTTCGTTCACCAATCTCGTTCACAGGTCTTTTCGTTCACCCATCTCGTTCACAGGTCTTTTCGTTCACCATTCTCGTTCACTGGTCATTTCGTTCATCGTTCTTTTGTTCAAACGTAAACAAACGAGCTTTTTAAATTAAAATTTATTCAGTCATTCAATGACAAGGAACTTTATGGATATCATCTTAAGATAATACGTTAATTAATAAACTAAAACATACATATTATTATTAAGGAACGCTAATTGCGTTACCTTTTCAGGTAATAAAAGGCACCTTCTGTCGCTAATAATTTGTCCCGCTACAGAAAAAATTCTTTCGCAAGGCACTGAAGTTGCAACAATGCATAGCCGTTTTAAGGCAAACGCATACAACTTTGGATATACCAACTTGCGCTCTTTCCACCATTGTAACGGGTCGCCTTTTCTATGTAAATATTCCTCATTTAAATACTTGTCGATTTCCCGAATGGCTCCTGCAACATTGCTCGTCGGTTGTGTTACAGAGCGGAACTCTGCATCGTATGCATCCCAAATGCTTGCACGTTGTTGAGGGTCAGCATTGTAGCCACCAAGACATCAAGATCCTTAGAGACTTCCACCTCTGAAGCTTGAGCAGAACTGAGTTTTTTTTTTAAATTTTCAACCGCATTTTTAAACACACTGTCGTTTTTGAACCCACGACTCTTGAAGCGTGGGTCGAGAATAGTTTAATTGCAAATGTTACCACAGTATTTAAAATTATGTTTACTTTATCTTATTTTTTAAATTAAATGTCCGGTGAACGAAAACTGTGATGGAATGACTGGTGAACGAAAAGACTGGTGAACTAGAATGGTGAACGAAAAGACCTATGAACGAAAAGACATGTGAACGAGAACGATGAACGAAAAGACCAGTGAACGAGAATAGTGAACGAAAAGACCTGTGAACGAGAACGAATAAAAAGAACGAAAAGAACTAAAAGAACGAAAACCAAAGACATAGTTCTTTAGTTCATTTCAAAGACCCGTTCATTTGGTCTTTTTCAGAACGAAACGACCCAAGACTAAATACAACAGACTCGTAATTGATTTTAATCAATTTTATATTTTTTATAATTTCAGCCTTGACTGCTGTTGCTGTTATAACTTCTCTTCTAGGTAAAAACAACAGTAACTACTACAAATAATACAGGTAAGAACAATAAATGTGTAATTTAGCTAAATAAATTTAATTTAAAAGCTATATCTTAAATAAGAAACTAAGCGGAATGCCCCTGAAATCTCGTAATGCAGCTTAATTTCAATCCGAAAAGGGTAACGGCTTTGGTGTCTTTTTGAAGTTTAACTGAAATTAAAAATAGACTTAGTAATAAATAATTTTTATTTTTTTTTTCTTTATCAACCAAGGGCTAATAGCATTGATTTGATTGGAAAATATAAGCAGACTTTATATTATTATTAATGGTATGTCAAGTTAGCCCAGCTTAAGGGGAGGTTCTTTCAAATTTGGCCGAAAAGAAGGCAAAGTTTCGGAAATATTTGTGGCATGATAAAAAGACATACAAACTTCCTGTTTTGATTGTTAAATGCTATTTTTATTGTACAATTAGTGGAAATTTTTTTCTCGACGAAATTCAAAATGGCGGCTGAAAAATGGCGGCTCTTGTCTGCTTGTCTTTATTGAAGTTAATGAAATTCTCTATGCTTTAACTAAATCAGAATGAGTTTTGACGAAAAATTAACTGAAATGTGGACGTTTTTTTTTTCACTTTTTTTTTTTGTGATTTGACCTTGCTTTAAAATAACAATTTAAAACTTTTTCATGTATATCAATAATATAAGGCATGCAAAAAATTACATCCTTTCAAATATGGTTTAAATGAAGGGAATCGGAACAATACATCAAGAGCTATGCTTGAAATGCGAATGAAAAACATGGTTCCGAGACAAACGCGTTTAAAGTTTTTAGAATGTCCCTCAGCGCGAGCGACTTAGGTGCGTTCAAGACGCTCTATTTCTATAATTATCGATCGCATCGAAAAATCCTCTCATACACATATTCTACGAATATGTAGCTTTAATTTTTTGTAAAAAACAAAAATTCTCGATTAAATTTGAGAGAACCTCCCCTTAAGATCATCATCTTTTTCCACAATCCAAAGTAAGAGTAAAGACTTACATTTTCTTTATCTCTGTATATTTGTGAATTTTTCTGCTCAAATAGTTAGCGAACTAACTTAAAATATTATATGTTCTCGTCTTAAGCTTTCCTACATGTCCCAATAATTGAAAAAAAATTTCTGATGTAAGAGGTATTTTTTTTAATGAATTTTTATGCATAAAACATTTTGAGAAAGATTTATAAGTATATACATTTGTGCAAAATAAACGAATTAAAACCTCATAAAAAACATTCAGTGCAACCCTCGCTATTTGTATTTTTGATTTTCTCCAAATTTTACCAAGTTTGGGTTGAAAAGACTTAAATTTTGTAATTTTTTTCTTCCAGTAAGTACTCTTTGGAAAGACAAGATATTGCATAAACTGCATATTTTTTCTAAAAGCAAATATAAAAATATAGAAATTTTTACGACTTCATATAAAGTAAATAAAAGCTTAAAAAAGTGATTTCGTTGTCAGGACAACTAGCAAGCAAATTTTTTTCTAATCTGTAGACCTATTAAAAATTCAAATTTTTTTTCATCAATTCTTCAAATAATAACTATTTCCAAAAATTCTATTTTTCTTTATGTTTTGCCTCAAAAACTTGAATGAGCCCTTACCTTAACCCATTGGGGTTTGGGTTTCCATTGATTAGACATGTTTTACTTGCCGCACATGTTTTTTTTTTTAAATGGTGTATTTAATTGTAAAGTGTTTTAAAACGTAGAGAAAACAAGTTCTTGGAACACTTGTTCGTTCACTTGCTATCATTTAGGGATTGTTAAAATTCGAAAATAAATTTGTATAATTGAAAGCTGTAAAAGATTAAAATTCCCTAACTTGAATTGTTTTTTTTTTTATGCATTTTATATGATTTTATTTTGATCTAAATATTAATCTTAAAAACTAATTGATGTGCCCAAGCAACTGAACTGATACTCACTCATCATTGCGTTCTCAAATCGCGGTTACAGAAAACTATTGCTGTTCGAACCCTGCTCAGTTCTTTACTCATGTCTTTGGAAAAAACCAAAATTTCTTATTTATACATTTTGTGAAATTCGTAACTCAGCGAGAACTTAAGTTGAGAAACCAAAGTTGGTCTATAATTTTACTTAAAAATAAAAAACTCCATTTTAGATTAAACGTTTTTTTATTTCAGTTTTATTTCATGTAAAAACTGTAAGAGTAGGGGCTACTACTTCTAGTTATAAGACATGTTTTGGTTTCTACTTCAACAAAAAACTCAAGATATTTTATTTTTTGATTTCGGAACTTGATTTTAAATAGTTGCTACTTTTTCTTATGTTCCATTTCGGAACAAAAAACTTTAAAACTGTGATACAGATAGACGGTCAAATGAGTATGCAACATTGCCTTCATAAACAAGAGCTGCATTTGAAACCTTGACTTTACATGGGTGCTACTTTTTCTTGTTCTTGTGTTCTAATTGGGGGAAAAAAAAACTTAAATACTGAGGTTCCGCTGGAAGGACAAATGTGAATGTGCAGCATTGTCTATTTGTACAAAACTTTTTGACAAACTTTTAATACCATACTTCCTATAATAATAATTTTGGGGTATTCTTTCCGCACACACATATTCTTAACTTCAAATTTAGATTCCCTTTCGAATTAGTTAAAGGGGGGCCTTCGACTTTGTGTATCGATAATAAATTAGTGATTTATATACTGACCTTAACACCGTGTCTTAAATAGATTTTATTCTTTAATTCACAATCATGTTGCAGCTTTGATTGGGAGCCATCAAACATTTCCCCAGCGTATAAGCAATAGTAAAAGCAATTGTAGTAAAGCAGCCTCTCTTTCACCCATTCTATCAAGCTACACTATTTCTACAGAAAATCTGGCAATGCTGTTGCATAGAGCGTAGAGAGCAGCGCACAGCTGAGAGTGGCAAAGTCAAGAGAGCTTTGCGCAAACACAATGCAAAGCCAAACAAAGCGTACACACACGCGAAAAAAATCAAATCAAGCAAAAAGCTCCACAGTCGTCAGCTGCTGCGCGTACCGAGTTGTGTGTGCTTCTTATACCTGACTGTGTGTGTTTTGTCGCAGTCGCAGTCGCAGTTACAGAACATTTACTTGCGCGACGTTGCAGCGTTTTCGTTTTAACGGTAAAAAAAGGTCACAATTATCGATAGTTAAATGTTTAGAAAGGTCGTCGGCGATTTGTGTTCTTTAATTGCATACAATTTGTTGTAATAATTGTATGCGTGTGTGACTAGCGTGACCTAATCGGCTGCGTGTGTGTGTGACCTTAATTTAAACAAAATATTGTTTTTAAGAGCATTAAAAAAAACAAACAAACAAAACAAAACACGCGCTGACAATAAAAAAAAAGTGATTGACCAAAAGCTTTTTGGCTAACTATTTGAAACCAGCACAACAAACTTCCTCATGTCACACAGTCAACCTTCTCTCATGGCTCAAATGTTATTGTACTTTTAGTTTTGGATATATGTACATAAAGTCGATTTCAGTGCGTTTGTGACTTGAGGTCATATGCTTTGCAGGCTTCAGTGATGTGTGGGGTGTGGGGTGTGAGTTGTGCACAGTTTGGCTTGCTTAACCCGCTAGACAAGTCACATTTAAACAACAACAAACTTAATACTTTTCACTAATTAACGTTCTTAATCTTACTTTGGTTTTTACCCGCTCCCCAATTCTGACGCAAATCACATGTTTTTTTTTTGTTTTGCTGCGTGATATTCAAATCTTTTATTTGCTAAACAAACATTTTTTGTATTGTGTGTAGTGCTGATCAAGCTGCAGGCGTTGCCAGATGTGCCAAAAACGTAATGCTGCTGCTTAATCAAATCAATTTAAATAGCCAAAATGTCTATCTGATTATGTTCAAGGCGGCATTTAATAAGCAGCATACCAACAACAAATGCTCTCTCGCAAAAGCCACAACAGATGTTTTGCTCAGCTGCCTCTCACACACAGTGTACAAACGCACACACACACACAGCAAAGCTTTTGCACTCTTGTAATTTAAAAGTCAATTAAAAACATGTGCACGCGCTGTCAAAAACAACCTTCGTTTTGCTGCCGCTTCCCTTACGCTCATACCTTTTAACGCTCTCAAACTCTCTGTCATTATTTTTGTTTATTGTTTATAAATGAGCGCCACTTGGCCAGCGCTCTCGCTTACAACTCAGCGCTCAACTAACTCACTCGTACAGTGAAACAAAAAAGTTAAAGCACAGCGTTACATTTAAAGTTTTTAAATAAGTCTTTCTTTTGTAAATTTGACTCCATTTTTATGTATTTACAAATTTAAATAAAATAATTGAATTTGTAAGAAACATGAGTTTTTTAAGGAACCAGCATCAGAATGGGGCCGCTATAAATGAAATAACTTTAATTTCTTTACACATAATATTTAGTTAAACATCCATTGTCTCTTAGCGTCTGCGCATGTAACCTCAGTGTTTCATTTGTTCATCTTGAATAAAGACTTTGTTGTTATGTGATAGGCATAGCGCCAATCATTTGCTTTGTTTGATAAGCCGTGCCTGCACAAGATACAATATACACCCAATTCTGCTTTTTTACACGGTTTTTTGAAATAACACTGTTTAAAAAAAAAATGTTTACAAAATTTCATTTGATGTAGCACGATTAAAAAAAGCTATTGGAGTGAAATTTTAAAGAAAAATATTTTTATTAACCTACTCTATTAGAAAATTAGTTGGGAAATTCCCCTTTCTAATTTATTTGCAAAGCAGCTCAAGGACTCACTTTATCTCTTTTTTACACGGCTTTTTCTGGAACGTATATAACTTAGGTGTACACCCAATTCTGTTTATACACGGTTAAGATGGTCTAAAAATAATTTTTTAACACAATTTCATTCGATTTAGAACTATTAAAAAAAGCTATTTGATTGAAATTTTAAAGAAAAATATTTTTATTAACCTACTCTATTAGAAATTTAGTTGGGAAATTCCCCTTTCTAATTTATTTGCAAAGCAGCT
This sequence comes from Chymomyza fuscimana, assembly GCA_949987675.1. Lineage (NCBI taxonomy): Eukaryota > Metazoa > Arthropoda > Insecta > Diptera > Drosophilidae > Chymomyza > Chymomyza fuscimana. Next base: position 119,488,184 of record OX465088.1, on the reverse strand, counting down.
CAAGGACTCACTTTATCTCTTTTTTACACGGTTTTTTCTGGAACGCATTTACCGTTTAAAAACAGTATTAGGTGTACTCGAGTTGTTTAAATATAAGTGAGTTCCGTTTCTAGCCCAAATTTTTAGCTTAAATATTGTTTTATCAGTTGTGCACCAGAAATTTTTATCGTAGTGTCTTAAAGCACTGCTAGAGATTTAATTTTTGAGTTGGGTTTCGCTGAGCAATAAAAACTCATTTATAAAAGAAATATTTTATTTTTTACCTTTTGTTAATAATAATTTCCCTGACTGACTATTTAGTCAGTAGCCCCTGGGCGGAGCATTGGGGATCTCTATTAAGCGAGTACGCTACCACTACGCCACCGACGGCCACTTACCTTTTGTTAAAATAGCAATAAAAAATTCCAAATTGTAGACTGCTTAAGAAATGCCTTTCAGTGACACGTCAGTTGAGTTAATAATACATTCTCCAGCTTTGTTTATGGTTTTTACCCAGCTGCTTGAGCACATGGATATTCACGATCTTCGATATATTTACAATGCTTTAAAGTCAACACTATTTTCTCAATATTGTTCTTACTTCATTTTGCATATATGCTACTCATGATAAATGCAATAGTTTTACTTGCAAACCAATTGTACTTTTGAAGCATCAAAGTTAATTACGTAATAATTGCGTAAATACTTTCTTTAATTTAAATACGCTTTTCAACCGAAATGAAATATTCCATTATTGGATAATTTCACAAATTTTATTTTTTCAAAAAATTAAAACAGCGTATATTTTTCGATTTACTTAAAGTAACTAAATATTTTTTTGTATATCAATAAAAGACACACACATTTTCCCACACATCTTTTTGCAGTAAAATTACCTAAGCGCAGACTTTTTTGAACCACTGTATCCACGCATCTCTTTCATTTGCTTATTAAACCTAACGTACGCCCCCACAGTGCTTACGTATACATACATATATACCAGTATTTAACAGTAACCAAGCAGCAGCTGAAGCTGTAGCTAAAACTGAGGCTGAGGTCATGCCACTCACCACCCTGTTAAGCAGCCACCCACTACGGTGTTGCCATCACATCCCTCACTCTGCCGCTGCACCTTCGAGCAAAAAAAAAAAAAACACCGGCTGCGCACTATTTGTGTGTTTGGCAGCGCGCAGCTTTTGCTGAGTGTGAGAGAGCGAGCTTTGCAAAGTCAAATAAAAGCAATGAAAAAGCTGCACTGCTTTTGCTTTTTGGCTTTGGCTCTAGCTTTTGTTGTTTTTGTTTTTCGTATATATAAAAGTCAAAACGACTGATATAGGAAGAACCTTGTGTGCTCATGACTATGGAATGGAATTTAGTAGGTAGTGGTTTTTTTTCTCGTTTTTTTTCGCTTTTTGCTCGTTTGCCGTTGCCACTCAATGCTGCTGCTTGTCGTTGCTGTTGTTGCTATTATTACTATTTTGTTTGCTTTTGTCAGGGGCACATGGGTACATGGCAGGCAAACATACATACACATGATAAACGTAATACATATGCAGCAGTACATAGGTATATTGAAAATCTTGCACATAATAGTTACCCGCCAGCCACCCACAACATTTTGGCCCTAAATGACTGAGCTTTGTTGTAATTGTTGTCGTTGTTGCTGTTGCTTGCCTTTTTGGTACGTGTCAACCTCGCTTTTCTTTTATTTCTTCTTTATGCCTGACTTGTGCCCCTGAGCAGCGCGTGAGAGCGTGAGAGAGAGGCGAACTGACGGACTGACAGTCAGTCGGGCAGTCAGTCTTTTTTGGCTTTTCGTCAAAGTTGACCTCTAAAGTTTTTGCGCTGATTTATTTTCACTTTAAGTTTTTTTTTTTTGGCTTTTTCTATGTTTTTCTTTATATGCTTCAATTTTGTTGCTTTTGTTTTTGCCGGCCCCAGCAGCGGAAGCGTCATGAGATTTTCGCTGCTTGCGCTTTAAAATTTTAATTCGTTCATTGTATTTATTGATTTTCTGCCATGGCACGCAGTCACCAACGCCGTCGCTGTCGCTGTCGACGTTGACGTTTTTTATCAATATGCCGGGCCATGTGCAAAATGTGAACAGACGGCCAAGCAAGCGATTTTGATACCCTGTAAACAAAGTGTCAGAAGCATATTATGTTTGTGAAAAACATTTTTTGTTGGAACTTTATATGTTAAGTGGAACCAGTAAGATCTTGCCAAATACATATGTAACATTAATGATCAGAACGAGTTTGCTTGTCTGTTCGAAGCGCCTGCTTTTAGGAGCAGCTCTTGAGTTTCATGCGGAAAACGCTTGGATTACTTTTTTCTTCATAAGCTTAAAAACTTTCATTTGTTGTTCTACGTTGCGTTACCCGAAACTTTGTGCTCCTTTTCTCAACTTGACTCTCTAGCAACTATGTCACTTACAACTTCATACATATTTTGGCATTCAACATTGAATACCTTTTTATTTTTATTTTTATCATAAAACTAAAAGTTCTAACAACAACAAGGGATTCTGAGCAAGGTGTAATGTTAGCCTTCATGAAAATAAATATTTCAGTTTTTCTTGCTTTCACTATATTAGTTTTCCGAAATGTGTCCGGAATGAATTTGTTCGTTTTGAAATCACTTAAAAATGCCGAATTGCTTTTAGGCAAAAACAAAAAGAATAAATATCTGGCGCAATGGCAATGGGGGTTAAAGTACGGTTTGAAATGTTTTTCTTTAATAAATAGGTGCATCCATGTACGATCTCCTTGGAACGGAACTTTTTTTTTAGTTTCTTTAGTTCACTATATTATTTTTCCAAAGTGTGCAATAATTTTATAGCTACTTTCATTAGATATCTTTTAAAAATGTCGACCGACTTTTAGCTAGAAAAATGGTTGAAAGAGAAATTGGGCATCCAATAACAAATACCTTTAATGAATAGGTACATCTAGCCAAGGTACTGAAATTTGTTGGTTTCTTTCGTTATCACTATATTCATTTTCCAAAGTATGGCATAAGTCTAGTCTTATTTTCATTTGAAATCACTAAAAAAGGGAAAAGGAAGAAAGGTATTTTACTTTTTGGGTATAACTGCTTGGGCACAAAATTTAAAAATTTAAAACTTGAAACTGGAGATTGAACTACAATTTTCAAAACGTGACAAAGTTGCTTAAAAATTTGGTAGAAATAACTTGTAGTAGTTGAGGTTGCAGGGTATTTGCAAGCCGCCTGCTGCCTAAGAACTTGTTATTGCTTTTTGTGTTGGCTTTGCCTTTGTTTCATTTTTGCGCTTATCACAAAAATTTGCTGATAACTTTAGCTTGTTTTAATTTTTTTTTTGTGATTTTTTTATTCTTGTTTGTCTGCAATGGCATTGAACATTGTACGCTGGTTTTTTCACCCTTCTTTCATGTGCTTTTTTGCTTTGATAATTTTGCGCACAAATATCACGTATTATATGCGTACAAATACATACATATATATACTTATGTGTTTACATAGATATGTACAACTGTATAAACTTGGCCATTATATTGTCACATAGTTGTGTCATTTTTTTTTTTGCTATCAAATATGTGCACACACGTCCATCGCAATATTGTGCGATAAAATTGATGTGTTTTTCTTTCTGGTCTCTACTTTTTCTTCCGGCATTGTTTTGACACTACAAAAAAGTGTTGCATACTTTATGCGGCTATAGCACGCTTTTGGGATGGGTATAGTTGTTGCCTTTCAATTTGTAGCCTTAAAAGTAATATTATTTATTATTTTCAACAGCTCAAGAAAACTTTTTGTGCTGATAGTTTTAAACAGAATGACGTTCTTTGTGCAAAGTTAAAAATAAACATGCAATAAAAGTGCCAACAATTTGAGTGAATCATATACAAGTGCAAGGTTAAGATACACAAAACTAAATTACAAGATTGTGAAAATCGAAACATAAAAAAAAATACACCCTATAATTTGCCAAAAACCAAACTTGAGTTTCGGTTAACTTTTGTGCTTGGAGTGCGTTAAGGAAAATCTGCCAAAGTGGATACCATCGCATTGCCTCTTGGTGGGCTATCTCATGTTAGAATGGCTTTAGCCAGGTAAGATTTTAACAAGAACTTTATACCAATATTTGTTAAGATAACAATGAAGAATGTTGTTCATGATTCATGCACAGACATGTACTTTGATAAGCAGTTGTGTATACAATATTGGACTTTTGAATAAAATTACCAACATTGTAATCAAAAAATGTATCCTTAAAAAAGAAACAGATGATTGAAGGTGCATACTACATATTTGGGTTTCTTCAGAACCCATTTTGCTTGCTTACTATAGCTATAGTGTGTTTTATAAAAGAGTTTCTTATCTATGAGAGTTAAGAATTAACTCTTTTTTTTCCCAAAGATCTTGCACAACAGTCACGCCCTTCGCATTTTCGGTTTCATAAAATGTATTTATTTTGTATAGGATCAAATAAAAGTGGGTATAGCTTTCATTGATTTAATCTACGTAATAAGATTTAAATTTAAAAAAAAATACGAAACTTCTGGATCTGAAATCCTGGATCTGCTACTGTGTGTCAAACTAAGGAAATAAAAAGAGTTTTGTAATTCTATGAATTTAGCCATTTGCCATCTCAAACGATCTTCTTGATTTTGTAACTCACACAACACGTGCTGAAAATGAAAATTACATTGAAAAATTATCAAATGTAATTACGCAAAACTATAGAGCAAAACGACCTTATCGTATAAATTAACTTCATGTTCATACGAATACAATACAAAATGTTGTGTATGTAACCTATGATTACAACAAACGCACAGATACACATAGATAAATATGTTCATGTAATTACACACACACACACACACTCAACAAAAAAAAAACACCTTCATACGAAATTGCAAAAGCTTTTACACACTTCCTTATAAATTTCAAATAATAACAACCTCAGCAAATAAACCGTTACAACAACAATACGCAAAATAAGAGGAAGAGAGCGTTGTATGAGCAAAAACAAAACATAAACAATGCCAAAGCAACAACAATTATAGATTGTCGCCGCTCGCGCGCACATGTAAGACTCTGCCGAAGTCAACGTCAATGCTAGCGCTGACGTTAGCGCCGGCGCTAGGCAGCTGCTGCGTCTGCCGCTGCTGCTAATGACGGAAAAGCTGCATGAACTATGTGTGTGAGTACCGCTCACCTTTGTCGTTGAAGCGAATTAAAATGAATTAGCGCGCGAGGCTCGTGTTAGTCTCTCTCCTAATCTATGCGCATGTATGCGTTTGTGTGTGTGCTTCGAAAGAGAGAGAGAGAGCGTGCGCGTGCGATCGTCTTACGCTCTACAACAACTTTCTCTCTATAAATAGTTGGAATCGAGTTGCAGCAACAACAAATTTGATTCAAAGACATTTCGAAATCCGTGAAAGTGTCTGATGGCAACGTCAACTTGGTCACCTCTCAAATCAAAGTCAAGTGAGAGTCGCTGCTGTTGTTGTTGTCCCTAGGAAAATTTAATAACTTTGTTTTCAACGACTTTTACATTCAACTGCAACAGTCTCCGCCGCAATGCCCCTGTTTGCACTAAAGGTTGCAATTACGCTTTAAGTTGCAATGAGTTTCATTTCATTTCATTCCATTTCACTTGATGAAAATGATCGCATAATGTGTAGTTATTAGTGTGCTTGTTGTTGTTGTTGTTTTCGCTGCTTTTAAGCCACTCGTGTTAGTACATATACATATACATATGTATATACACATGCGTTGCATTTTGTATAACGGTAATTACATCTAGACACGACATTGCCCCTGAATTTTACATACAATGCGCACAGCTTTTCCCTTGATGAGTGTATGTGTAGCCTGTTTTTATTTGCAACGTCTAAAAGGCAGCGGCATTGACTCTTTTAATTTGACTTCAAGTTAATTGTACGATTAGATCAGCTAACATGCTATATCATGGCTGTCTGTGTGTCTGTCTGTCTGTCGCCTATACGTCAGTATCTCAATATATGACCATCGCTATGTGCCATGAGAACTTTTTCTAAGCAAATGTTGAATTAAGCTAATGGATTTCCTCATTGCTTGCTCGTTGAATTTCTTTATCTAACGATAAGATGGAGGTTTAAGTGTAATAAGTGTAATAATAGATAAATATAGTTGGTGGTTCGATTGTATATGTACTTTGTTTTCTTGAATTGAGCTCATGTATTTTGTCTTTGTACGTGTTTTTCTACCCTGCACCCGTGAGGGTTAATGGTGTTCTATAGATTTCTGATCAGTTATTAAATTTGATAACACTGTGTAACAGCGAAATTGGTGGATGTGTAATTCCAATTGTGGATAGTAGTGCTTGTTAAGTACAGTAAATCCCTATAAAGATTTTGCATTCAGAGCACAACGACCTTGTCATGCCTACGTTAAGCTTCCATATGAGGCTACATGTCGTATACGTAATTTTCATTTAAATGCTCCAAATTTTAAAACTAGCACGACTGGTAAGGTGTCTAGAGCCCTTTTGCATTTTCAAGGCCTTATAACTTTAAAACTATACATATAAGATAAGATATGTATGCATAACAAGTTTTTGAATAGATAAACAATATATTAAGGATAAAAGTCATGAAATTTAAACACTATTTACAGCTTGTCCTAGGATTAACAAACTTGTTATTAAAACATTTGATAACACTAGTGTACACGAAAAATGAACCTTCGTAAAAAAGTGTTTTTTAGGGTAATTTTGGATTAAAAAAGCACGAAAATTACATTCATTTTTTTTTATTTCGAGATTTATTCGAAAAACATGTTTTTGGGCACTTTTTTCAGTTTTTTCGTAAACAAAATTTTGTATCGACATGAAAGACGATTAGATCGAAAGTTATTGTTGTACTCTTTACGATATACAATATGTACAGATTAAGTAAAAATTATTGAAGTTACAAGCAACCAAAGTCGGAAAAAGTGTAAATTTCGACCATTTTTCAAAATTACAAATTTTCGGTTTGCTTTTAATTAACGAGAAAAATTTTTTAAAAATAATATAATTTATTCAGCTTTAGGCTGAAAAAAAATTACGAACATTTCGAGCCAAAGATCTTCGAAATCGGATAGGAACTGTAGATGCTATGGAATTTTGTTCACGAGATATTAACGAATAACTGAAAAAAGTGCCCAAAAACATGTTTTTGGAAAAAATCTCGAAAACGGTGCTTAAGAAAAAAATGAATGTGATTTTCTTGTTTCTCGACCCAAAATTCCCTAAAAAACACTTTTTTTTAGGAAGGTTCATTTGATGATCCTAAAATTTGTAAACTAGTGTAATCAACTTGAATTAATAGCCGAAACTAGGAAAAAAAAATTTGAAGAATATGTAATCGTCTATCCGTATAAATACCCATAACTCGGTAGTTATAAGCAAGGTACACAATATTTTTAGCAAGAAAAGCGCATTATCTCTATGCAAGCATCCTGTTCATATCTAACATTCTTTCTTGAGCTGGAATTTTGTCGGGTAAAAATATTATCTGAAATACTGGCTTGTTTTGGTTTTGTTTTGGAGAAAATTATATCCAATATAATAAAATGCTGAATTATTTTTTTTTCTTATAAAGTTATTCGATTTCATTTTCTGTACATTTTTTTTTTATGCAAAAAAAACATTATAGTAGGGGTTGGCTTCAATGAACCTATTTAAAAACAAAACGACGTCATGACGAAACATAAAGAATTTTTGACCTATCAGATCTATGAGGGCTATATTATATGGGCAACCGATTTTGATAAAATTTGTTACAGTTCTTGGGAACTATAAGAAACTTCCAAACGCGAAACTTGTATACGATATCTTTGTAAACAAACGAATTATCAAACTAAAACATTGATTTTTTTTCGAGGTACTCTGAGACAGCTATATAATATAACGCCGATATCAGAAAAATAAAATCAACTTGTCTCCCATGGCATAATAAGGTATTTTAGCTGAAAACTTTGGTTGCCTATCTCCCTTATCTCTGAGATCTAGGCGTCCATACATATTTGAAATATTTCCAATTGATTCGTTATGTGACGATTTTCTATTATGATAGTCTAGAAGCTCAGTTAAGAGCTTCATTCTAAAAATACATCTGCTTGGCAGGACCGAACTCAAATCTTCGTAAATCTTTGCGCTTCATTTTGATTTCCACTGCAAAGTTACTGCAGCTTCTTCTTAGAACGTCTCACTTTTAAAGCAGGTTGTACACAATATGAGATAAATAGGATGTGACCTCGGTAACTCTTCATGCTAAAAATGTCTTGGGTAAATATTGATTCGATTCATCATCTGCTTTCATCATCATTCAATTAACTTGTAAGCTTAAAATTTAGTAATCCTTAACTAAAGAAAATTCCACACAATTACTTTTTATTTACACACAGCAGCAGGTAGTAATAACTGCCCTTAAATTTTGTTTTTCAAAAATAGAAGCACATTTAAGGTCATCTGCTGTAAAACATCAAATATATATTGAGTTACCAATTGATTATCATCAATGAAATGTCATTTTGACAGTTTTGATGTGTGTGCGCCCCAAGGTTTCGACTGTACGCAAATGACACTGAACTGTTTTGTCGAACCTGTTAAAGAGCTCTTAAGGTCTAATAGATATAAAAATAGAAATGATTGTACGCTTATCATTTTAGTTAGTAGATAGTCAGAACCAAACATGGAACCACCTACCAAAACCAATCCAAACCATACAAAACTGCCAACTATTATAGTTAACCAAAGAGGTCAGTGCAAATGGAGCGAATGGGGTTAGAACTAGTCGAGAGTTGACAGGCTTGAATAGTTTTGGATGAATGTGGAGTGGTGCAAGTGTATGTTGGTACGTTGCGGTGACAGCGTTAAGAGCGTCAAACTTTGTCGTGCCACATAGACGTTGAGTTTTCCACACGCACACAAGCACATACCAGCGCTGTATTTATATCGATGACATGATTTCATTTCAAATTTTCATGCCACAGACACACGATTTTACCTAGATAACAATGACACAATTGTTGTGTTTGTGTGTGTGTGTGTGTGTGAAGAGAGTGTGTGTTTTAGTGTAGGGGTTTAACACCCACCCAGCAATACCTTGCTGACCCTCATGCTGCTGTCTGGCCAATAAAACGTTAAACTACACCTACAGTCATAAACATAGATACACACACAGACGCACACACACATAGATACAACTGTCGAGCAACTATCGATTCAAATTTATTATACATATGTGCCTTCCTTTGCTGCGTCATCAGCGTCGTTGTAATCATCATCATCGTCATCTACATCATCAACATCTCCATTATTAACATCTTCATCATCATCATCTTGCACGTTGTAATGGCGTTGACAATAATCGCGCTAGCCTAATCTCAATTATATGTGAGGGCTGTTTTGTCACTTTATCTTTAACAGTGTGCGTGTGTGTGGCATGTGGGCTGCGGTTAAGGTGTGCGGGTGGTCAGACAAATGGAACCACACACGTAAAATTGGCCCTTTCTTGGAAATCGTTAAAGAAGCCAGCTGCGAATGCAACTATTTTAGGAGTAAGAAGTACGGAAGAAAATGTTCCGTATATTCGGGTTCGTTGTACATTTCGAATACAATTCTGTTTGTTGATTGAAAAATTGAATATTATAGTTAGTTGGATTTCGAAAAAGGTGCAATCTATTTTTAATCATAATTTGAAACCCGTTTTAGTTAAGGAATGGTTGATAATTTGTGGCATTGTAGAATTCTTCACATTTAATGCTGCACTCAGGGACGGCTTAAAATCGATTTCAGGCTCGGGTATGCGAATACATTGAGTCGTACAACAAACGTGCTAAATTATTTTGTTATAATTTTAAGCACGATTCGAACCGCTTTATTGAGCATTATTTTTCGAAAAATGATTTAAGCTTTGGTTACGGATTTCCCTTTCACCTTAACTTTTTCAAGACGGAGCAACGTGGTAACCCAGTGGTTGGATTAAACGTCGGTCAGACTCCAGGAGTGTAATCCTTGAAGTTGTAGCCTACCGAAGCGGAGACTACGAAGGTCGATTTCCGTGAAACTCTGTCAAGAAATGTCACCGCGATCCAACATGGAGAAATAAATATTGAAAAACTCCTACGGGGTCGGTGAGGAGGTTCCTGCTAAAACAGCTTATGTCACTCGAACACTCAAGCTTTCCGATGGTCTCCGTATTGGTTTTCCTGAGTTTCACGCAGAATTTAGTGGCACACCGCTTCTCGAAAATTTTCTCCATCTTAGATTGCAACTAAAATACTTAACAGAGGTTCACGGCAGTCGACATGCTTACTCTCCTCTTAGTCGCGGGCATCTGAAAAAAATATAGGTTTCCTAGGAAAGCTCCCCATTACCACTACAAGGTGGTCCGACGGTATTAGAACTTCATTCTAAAAACATAGTAAGACATGGTTTGAATATCATAAAAATATTTCGTTTGCCTAAAAGTCTAGGATTTTGTCGTAAATAAATTACGTAGTTTTTGAGACAAAAAAAAATATTCCTTTTAAAAATAATAGACATATATTTGAAAGAATTTGCGATAATCAGAAAATTTGTTTGTCGTTTTGTCAATATTTAACATTTTACTGTATTTATAGTTAAAATTTTAAAATATTCGGAAAATTCAATTTTTGAAACTATTTATAAATAAAAGCTCAATATGTTGCAAAAAATTTCACAAATATAACAAATAGCAAAATGACAGCTTATTATGTGTTCTGTTGTTTGACGACTTTTTAAAATATATATAATAATAAAATAGAATGGTTTTTAATAGCCCAAAAAAGTGATCCAACTTATTTTCTAAGCGAAATAATTGGCAATTAGCTGTTATGCTTCCCCAAACTACAATAATCATTGGAATCTGCACTGCAAAAGAACGACAAGAGCAAGAGAATTTCAAAACTTTTGCCATTTACAACTTTTCATTTATCTAATTTATTTGTTCAAGTTTAGATAGCCCTAAAAAAAAAAACTAAAGGCGAAGATGACTGCGCAAAAACTTGAACTCTGCGTGTATGATATCTTTTTATGAAGAAGCACATTTATTTTTTTTTATCTTAGCATCAATTAAGATAGATCCAAAAGATTATGTTCAAGTCAATTATGTATTGATAATATTTGCATAAACTCTTTGCGGTCTGCACGCATCGTCTTAACCCGCGTAAAAACGCACGAAATCAACAAAAAGAATGACACAGCGTAACAAAAAAATATTGAAAACAAAAATAAACAAAAAAAAACAAATGAAAAAAAATTTACAATAATAATAAAACAATGCACACAGCAAAAAAGGAGGTGGAGGCTAAAAGCGCGCGAACGCTAAACAGTTGAACAGCTACAGCTGACGGCGACAAAAATGCAGCAGCGACGTCGACGCCTGCGTTAGCGTTGCGTGCGCGGCCACTGTGGAGGCGTTGGCATGCAATGTAAGGCGGCGCTGCTGCAGCGACGTTTACGACTTACGCTTAGCCTCGTTACAACATGACAGCAGCCGCGCCCTCGGTAACGCCAACGCAGCTGCGCAGTTAACGTAAGCAGCGCCCTCCATGCTCCAAATCTTACCGAATTTGTCACCAGGTGCGACGCAAAGCGGCAACGTCAGCAGCGTCAACATCACCATGTACTACTTTTATTTTCATTGAAAATGTTTGCTGTAATGTTTGTGGTATGCAGCCGGCTGCTCAGTCGCAGTCGCTGCTGCTCACATGGTCACTGAGCTTTTTTCAGCTGAATGACGGCAACAGCGACGCAACGCTCATTTACACTCTGTCAACAACAGCGGCAGCAGCAACAGCCGCGCAGCTGTTATACAAGCTTTGGCTTGTGTATGCTCTGCGCTTGCAGCACGCTCTCGTTCGCTGGCTGCGCTGCTGCTAGCTTGACGACAGCGCTGCCGTTGCCGTTGCCTCGCTCATTTGTTTTGGGTCGTATTGACCTTCTTAAAAAGTAGGTAACCTCATTTCTCATTTATCGTGTACAACTTACATGCATGTTGTATACACTACTACAGTGGTTCCGACAGTCGGTCGTTTGGTCGCTCAGTCTCTCTGTCTGTTTGTCGGACTGTTCAATGCGGGTAGCGGGCGGCAAATGGAGGGCATGTTTGACCGTTCAGCTGTCAGTCAGCCAAGTGAGTCGCACGCATAATGCGCGTCATTTAGGCATGTTCCCAAATTCAAGTAGTTTTGAAAAAAAAAAATTCAGAGTAAAATGAAGCGATTTCGAATTTGGTGTATTGAATTTCGTACGATTTCAAATCGATTTTTTTAATATCGGATTACATTCGACTATCGGCTAAAAGGGCAGTTTTATGTAAGGGGGAGTATGAATGCTCCGTGAGCAAGGGAGTCAAATAGTATTGCTTGTCCCAAAAATTTTTGAATGCAAGTTTTAATGATTGATTTAACAAGTATTAGCCTGACAACTAACAAACACGAGGGTAGGCTATAAAGTAATTCACCTAGAAGAAGGTTACTGCTCTTTAAGATCTATACACTATACGATACGATCAGAAGCGAGCGTATGTCGTCTAGAAAAAGACTTTGCACTGTCAAAAACACTCCAAGTGCGATTTTTCTATTATTGAGAGTAAAATTCTTATTTCAAGCGGTTTTTTTTTTGTATAAAGAACTTTTTGATATGAGAACTTAAATAAATTGAAATGCTTCATTTAAGAAGGTTTAGAATGATGTTTATTATTTATTCCTTGGCGTACAGTACATATCACAATTTAGTACAAAAAAAAGAAGCAAAAATTTAATACGTAATATATGTCACTCCTGGGCGGATATAATTTCCGTTTCTTGACTAAGCGATTTTTTTCCGTTCGGGTTACTAGCCCAACGCAACCCACTTTAAGGCGACTGTGATGGTTTTATAACGGAGTGGGCCTTCTCCGGCTTGTGTGGTCCGCGGGAGCTATTTCATTTTCCTCCTACCACCCGTGTCTGGGAGGCCTTCCCCTATCCGCCACCTTGGAGACGCGCCCTCTACGGATTAAAAGCTTCCCCGAGAATGATGTTTAAAACGATTATAATTATTTGTAGGTAGCTTTAGATCGAAATTCCAAATTTGTGAATTTTTAGCATTATTTGATGAATAAATATGCTCAAAGAGCAATTCGTGCTCATTGTAAGAATGTTTAGCATGAATGCTGAGATTTTGAGTTTATCATTTTAATTCGAGAAAAATGAAAAACGAAAAACTTATAAAAACTAAGCAAATTCCTACTTAAATATAATCGAATCTTTATTCTGAGAGTACATTTAACACATTAATCCTATAATTTTTGTTATGATTTATCAAAGTTCTCATAATAATCGTCCGTTGATGAAGTACTTTGAAAAATATCTCTTTCTATAAAGCCATAGTTTTTAGGTTGGGAAAACATCGGTTCACTACTCTCGCTCTTGCAACTTAATATATCGGTATTTTATATTTTTTTAATAGTTGGTCCAGGTTTTTTAAAAAATCAATCGTTTCCCAAATAACCATCTATTTTGAAATATATATCTTTCTACAAAGCCAAAAAATAGTTACTCAATCCGTAGCGCAAATTGATACAATTTTGGCATTTCGACTGAACTCTTGTATGCCTTGGATTTACCTTGGTGAAAAGTAAAAAAAAATCCTCCTTATAGAGTATAAAATCGCCAAACCGGCTAAGCAGTTCTCTACAAAACTGTTTTTTTCGTATACGCTGAATTTTATATCTCGGCGGTGCATATTTTTCCTTTATTTTTATTCGTTTTTGACCTCATAATTTCCTGTTTAAGTTCCATGCATTTATCCAATTTAAATTCAGATTTTAAGATAAGTTCGAAAATGCATTAGTTTTGCTCGGTATCGAAATTCGGAACATTCCTGATTGTTTGAACATTGCTAGCCTTTTTTAACTTGTAAGTGTAATAAAACTTGCTGTCGCACTCACTCGCACATTTCTGCAGTATTTGCTTCAATGTCGCTTGGCTGGCTGATTGCTTGATTTGCCAAGGCACTACTATTCGCATTCTCATTCGTTTCGACTTCCTGGTCCACATGGTGGCACGGGACTGGCAATGTCTGACGTCACATATTTTCGTTCTATCGACGCCAGCGTCAAAGCAGACTGCGAATTCGACTTCGAGCGCTTTTCGTTTGCGCCTGTTGATTTTGGCTCGCTGCGTCCCCGACCCCCCCGACCATTGGTCGTTGGCAATTATGTTTCAAGTGCGCAAGCGGCATCGTTTTGAATTTAATTTTTTTTTTTTTCGTATTTCATAAATATAATTTTTTCAATTACACATGGCAAATTATAAAAAAATGCTCAAGCTATCAAGCAGGCAAACATGAACAGCTGCGACGAGGCAACAAAGTCGCCGCATATATTTTCATATTTTTGTTTAAACATTTTACATTGATGCAATTGGAGTTACAGTGAAGCTACAGAAGTTACAACTGTAAGATGATGATGAGGGAGTTGTAGAAGAGTAAATTATTAATCTTTGGCATTGCGATCAAAAAGAGATGGTTGGTATAGGTGTATTTCTGACGGAGGGTTAACTTTACTTCGAAGCTGAGAAAATTAACTTGAAAGATGAAAATAAAGATTTATTTTCTTATTTTTACAAACAAATTCCCGTTCATATATACTTTGACTTAAAGTTTGATTTTGCTTTCTGAAAGTTTAAATACTTTTTAAGTATGTATACTTATTGCTTCCCATTAGCTAATGAGCTTTGACCAAATGTTTCATAAGTAGGCTTTACTGTGCCTATAGAATATGTGTATGTATTGGATTGATTGTATGCGTGTGTGTGTTGCGTGTATATGCGTGCATAAACATTCAACATTTTTTCGCTTTAGCGTCAGCGTCGACGTCGCTGCTGACTTTGACGTTGACGTCGCGTCGTCAGTTGCGTTTGCTATTGACACCATTAATGTTGCCCCAATGTAGGTCAATTGCGCGCTAATTGCCCCGCGCTCAGGCGTCGGGGTCTCTCAATGTTGCCGCTGCTGTTGCTGTGACCGCTCAAAGTTGCAGCAGCGTCAACTGATTGACGCAGTAGCAGCAGCAGCAGCAACGTTATAAATGCGTGCAATTGTTTTTATTTTTTTTTATTTTTGTCTTTCGATTTATTGTTGTTTCTTGACCTTTGTGTGTGTGAGTGTATGTACATGAGAGCAACCTTTTGCGGCAGGGTCATATAGGGAAGCATTGGTGTGCAGATTACGCATACGCCATGTGTGACACGTTAAAAGCATAAATCCGAGGGCAGTTGGATAAGTAGGTGATTTTTTTAAACAAAAAAGCTGAATACTTCACAACATAAGCTTCTTTGAGGTCGATACATTCTGGTTTTTTTTTTGTTCCTTCCAAGAATTATGTTTTTTTAGGCTGCTCAAAATAAGCGTTTGTTTCATTAATGATACTTTATACGACACAAATCTCTTATACTTTAGGTTTGGGAACATGAACAAATTACAGCTGGCTACATCTGGAGCATTTCCTGTATGGGGGTTAGCAGTTCACTGCCCAATTTGTGGATTTCTGCAACCGTGTAGTGTCATAATGGGTGAACGCTTTCTTCTGTCAAGAACTAACCGTCATAATCTTTTTAGTCGACTCAACTTGGCATTTTACAGTCAGAAAAGTCCACAGTTTTCGCTTTTCCATGGTTTCTGGTATCGTAACCATGTTTTATTCGTTCGTAGTTAGGGAACTCAAAAATTGATGTATCCGCTCAGTTGAGATGCGTAAAGGCTATTAGTTCATGGAATTTATAGACGACTTGTGACGTCTGTGCGTCTTTAACGTTTGGTGATTTCTTTTCTGGTACTACCACAAAATTTAAATAGTTAACCAATTTTTAGCCAATGAAATGGTATTTATTAAGACTTTCCTTGGTTTCGGTGACGGTTTTTTACGCAAAAAAATTATGCTTGAACACACGAAATAGATTTTTTGTCCAAATACTTTTCCAAATACCAAATATATTTTCGTCAAAGTTCTCTTTTATATAAAAATTCTTATTTTCTTCCAAATTAAAATTTCCTTAAAAATTCACGTTTTCGTCAAAGCTTTCATTTTCATTGATGTTCTTATTATCTTCGAAATTTAAATTATCTTCAAAATTCAAACTTTCACGAAAATTAGAACGCTTCAAAATAAAAACTACTTTTTTTTTTAATTTCAATTTTCTTTGTAATTAAAATTTTCGTTAAAATTCACATTCTCGCATTCAAATTTTTGTCAAAACTTTTATTTTCATCAAAATTTATATGTTCGTTTAAATTCGCATTTTCATTGAAATTTAGTTTTTCACCAAATTATTTTTTTCCGTCAATTTGCGAAATTCCAAATCAAATAGCGCAGAAGTGTTGTATTTACTTTAAAATTAAAATTTTCTTCAAAATTAAAATAATTTTTTTTTAAACTGACTTTTTGGTTCAAATTTTTATTTTCATAATAGTTTGCATGTTTGTTGAAATTCGTATCTTAGTCGAAAAGTAGTTTTTGTTGAAATTAATTTTTTTCTTAAATTTTCGAAACTCCCGAGTTTGTCTGCTTTCAAGCACGAACCAAATAACGCAGCAGTATTGCGTTTAAAGTTACCACGAGGAACATTTTAAAAGGTCAGCGACTTTTTAAGCTGCCCTCGTATTTATTGCGCCTAAATGTATAAAGTTTGAAGAGACCTTTCCGTCTGCTTGACAGTGACAAAAAGTCATGTCGTCTTTGTCGTTGTCGGTGTATGGCTTCCAGGCCCGAATTGTAGTTGTTGCTGTTGCTTTTTCGGCAACCAAAACTCTGACCTAGTTTCCGCATTTTAAGCATCCAACGAAAAAAAAAAAAACTCAAGAAACTCTGTGCGTTTTGTTCCGTGTCTTTATAAGTATCTGCTGCCAGCTTCTAGACCCGCTTGTGGCATATATGTATGCATGTAGTTGTGTGTTCCTCGAAACATATTTTTGCATATTTTATGATTTAATCAAAGAAATTATACGCACAAGCAGGGGCAGCTTCAAAAGGGGGTCATTGTGGGGCAACCACTAACAAACTGTATGAGAGAGGGAGTCACAAGCGAGGGAGTGCCGCCAAGCTGTATATAGTAGGTTGCACGAGGGCAACACACACATAGTACAGTCAGGCCACACAGGCAATAAAAATGAAACTTGACCCAATTCTGTTAGTGGCACTCAACGGGCATGAAAACTCTGACGTTGCCATTGCCCCGCCAACGCCGCTGTTGCTGCCACAGTTGTTGTGAATCTCAGCCGATTTGCAGATGAATTTGAATTTATTGTGCGCATATTTTTGGCGATTTTTTTTTATTCTTATTTGGGGCAAATGAAAATGCTTCGAATTATGGCATTTTTGTTAAAAACAATTGCTTATTTAGGTCGGTCGAATGCTGTGAGCATGAGTTTCTGACAGCTCTGCTGCGCTGAAAGATTCTTAGGCTGGGAACTTAAAATGTAATAAATTTTTTATTTTTTTTGTTAATATGACAAGTGAAGGTTATTTTGTTACAAGCTGTGCGTCAGGACATTTAATGAATTACATTTTGTAGGATATTTTATAAAGGCATTTGTCATAAAATATTTATGGAATTATAATGTAACAATACAAACATTTAAAGAAGTTAATTACTTTGATTATAATAGTTTATGACATATTTATTGATAGCAATAAATGTGTCATTTATTTTAATGGAAATCCTTTGTAGTTTATGTATACGTAAAGAAAAGCTGTTATATGATTGAAATTTCTTTAAAAACGATTACACTAGCTTACAAATTTTACAAAATTTTGGTATCCGCAACATGTTTTAATCATTTCCGTAGTAAAATAGCACCAAACATGATTTTGACATTTTTTTTAATGAACTGTAGATAATTGAATTACCTATCGATTATACTTGCAACAAATTTTTGTCAAATCTACGGCTTGGACGCTATTTATGCATTCATATGAAATTTTTTTTTAATTTTTTGGAGTTTTGAAATAAATTCTATTTCGAACATAAATTTTAAAATTAAAAAAAAAATGTTTCATACGTTTTTTTCCTGATTCGTAAAGTTTGATCGATTACGACAAAAAAATGAGTGGTTGTTTATCAAAATCGGAGAAAAAATGTGCAAATAACTGGAATTTTTGTAAAAAGTGAAAAAAGATATCGTTACCAAATTTGGCATTCGAAAGTTTTTTAGAGTTCTCAAGCTCAGTACCAAATTTTATCAAAATCGGTTGTCTCCAGTGTCATAACACTATGGCATCTAATCTGAAAGTTTGGTTTCTCTAGCTCTAGGACGGATCGACTTCTCTAGAACTGAGAAAGTTACTTTATGTAACTTTAGGTGGGCATCGAAGTCTTCTTCTGTAATTAAGGGGATACATAAATTATGTTTGCTCAGTAAAGTCCTTAATTTTTTAAACCTGTGGCACAAAGTATCTTAGTTTTTTACAAATACCTTGTTTCTCGCTTTCTGTTGAGCTATTAAGATTTCTGGCTAGAAATTTTATATAAAATTTATTTCGCTGGCTTTTAAATGCTTTTTCCAAGAATATTTTCATATCATAGACATCTTGTCAAATATTTATCAAGGATTTTACGAAATAGAAAAAGTTAGTTCAAGGCACTTATAACTGCTTTGCATGTTTCAATTAAGGTATGAAAAATATATTTATATTTAATTTATAATTAAGTGTTCCCTTTACCTACACTAAAATAAGCAAAAAAAAAATAAATTTTATATAAAGAGACAGTTTTATATAAAGTTAAACATCAAGTCATCGTGTTTAAGTATCTTACTGTTTAAGAATGTGTCATTGGTATCTTTAAAACAAACTTCTACTTTAGATACTTCTTCCTCAAACACTAGCCCTGAACGAGTAGTTTGTTTGCTTCTGTTTGGCCTTCTCATTTAAAAACGCATCAATCTTGAATGCCGTCATCATATCTATTAAATTGTGCTCATAAATTTCTTAAAAACGAATAAGAAACTAAAACATAATTTTTTAAACGATTTGCTTAATATGAAACGAAATCAAGAATATTAGGGAAATGCTGTCAAAATTTTTAACTCCACGAACTAAAATTTCAGAGCAAACGTCAATCAGGTGTTTCCTGAGGCTGCAACGTCTTTTTACTACTTTTTACTGGGTTACTACCCAGTTAGCATTCTAAGGGATTTCTATCTCAGTTGGAAGATTGTTTAACCTATTCGAATTTTAGGAACCAACCGAACCGATCCTCTTTGAGACGCCTCTTTAACTTTCCTCTTCGGAGTTTGACACCGAAGCTAAGGAGCTAAGGAGCTAAGTGGGCAGCCAAAAAAATTCGAGCAATGGAAGGGCGAAGATTCAGGTAAAGCCGAAAAAGAACTTGCAAAATCATTCGGTAGCCGAAAAAATTTGAAGACGAGGAATTTGGGACATCTTACCTCATCTTACTTGTTCCGTTCGATGTAGAACAGCATGCGCGATACGCCTTTTGTATCATTTAAGGAAGTTAAAAATTGGATCGAATCGTGGCTCATGAATAAGGAACAGCATTTTTTTCATCGCGGATCTGTTATGCCCTTTATTCCATTGTCCTATATGATTTAGTTTCGATCTGGTTTCCTGAATAAATTTTGAGTTAATCTTCAATCCAGTCGGAGCGTATATCAGTATTTCGATAAATGTATATCGTATATTTCTATAGATATTAAATAGCTTTTTTTTGACTATTATATTTAAAAATCTTTTAACTTTCAGTAGATCCTGAATATTTCATTATGTAAACTCTAGGCTAATGTGGTGACCTTTATTTATCTGCTGTACAGAAGCAACCCTGAAGAATCAGAAAAATCGATAACTTTGGGTAAAAAGCGAACAATGCGCTATTTTTTTTAAAAAACTAAACGTTAATTAAGAATAAAAATGACCAAATTAAATTTTTAGAATACTTTTATATGCATAGATTATATGTACTACTTCGTAGCTTATATTTTTGGAATTTCATTGAAATAATTATTGAGTTCAGTAGCTCTTTGTTAACATCAAAGTCTCGACAAAAAGTCATTATTCTTTTGCCGCAAAAGCTTTTAAAACAAATGTTCTCTAATATATCATTTAAGTATACAGAGTATCGGCGAGACACGCCCCAACGTTGTCTTATAATTAAGCACATCGTTGAGTTTATGCATAATCTATATAATTTCATTTACAATTTGCAATTATTTTACACTTTATGTTGTTGTGTACAACGCTCCAGTCGTAAAAGCCATGGATTGTCGTCGCTAGGCGGTCACCTCCATCTATCAGTAGCTTTGACTGTTCCGTCGAACGGACGGATATTCTGTCTCTGACTAAGTTGCTGAGTGCTCTACTAATCAAGCTAAAGTCTAATGCTCCCAGTTACTGCGCTTCTTGTTATCTGTATCTTTTGTTTGCCTTGTTTTGCCGGCCATATAAGCAAGTACAGTGAGTGCTCATCAATTGGAACCAGTTAGCACTTGAGAGCAGTCCCCATTAGAGAGAAATGGGGAACCTTTCCGTTGAGCCCGTAGTTTTTGAGGAGTTTTGGAAAAATAATAAGTTATATAGTATTTATTTTAAAATAATAATTCTAAATAATTCCTTAAACTTATATTCTTAACTAGAATAAGAACGAAGGGAATTTAAAGCAAGTCGATTCATGGCTTCTATAGGAAGATTTAAAATAATTATAAACGTACTGCTTGGATTCACCATCCGTGAAGTTCACTACAGCAAGACGAAACAATGGCCACTAAGATCATCTAGCCCCAGGTTCTAATACTATTTTCAATAAGTATCTTGTAAAAAGCTTGTTCTTATGAACTAATTCGTCTAAGAATGTTTTTAATGTCTTCAATTCAAATTTCTGAAACTTTGTAAGGCTCTTAACAACGGGAATATTTGACGAACATTGATACAACCTAATTGAGAAAGCAGCCTAGTTTATTTTTAGTAAATATTAAATAAGCTGGGATTTAGACGGATCACAGGCTTACTTCGTTGCCGGTCATAATGTCCGTTATGCAGAACCACGTGAGTCGATTTACAAATTTTGACAAGTTGCTATGAAAGATAATCCTACGAATTCGGATTAACTACCCCGAAAATGTACAACAAACATCGGCGGTCTCCCTATTTCGAATACAATTTTTTACTAATTTTTTTGAGGTTCTATCAGAACTCAGACGTGCTGTGGTTTCTTGGAACTTGTGATTCCAAAAATACATAATAAACATCGTAAGACACCCGAACCCGAAAAAAAAAGTTGTATAAGATAAGATCATTGACCTGCTGGAATTTTTTGGACCTGGAACACAGCGACTGCAACCTCCGAACGAATTGCTCCAGTACCTTATGGGTTCCTCCGTTCCAATAAACCAAAGTACTTAGATAAACGATATTTCACCACAAAATCGAACGTTTAATAAATACTTATAAAGCGAGATTGAATGCTGCAGAAACCAATTTGACTCTTCATTCTATTTATAAAATTCCTGAGATTAAGGATTTTTAAAGCCTCAAAATGGTTTTTTGTGACGTCATAGCTTCTAAATAAAACTTCCACATAATCTTGATTTTTTTTTAGAGTTTTCGGCTGCAGAGGTATCTTTGAATTAGACTTGCTTCAATGTTAAGAGTTCTGTTGTTACCATCAACAAGCCAGACGATAAGGTTTCGTTGCTATAAGTTTAGTATTGGGTCCTAAAAATTGATTTTTGTTTTCCACTTTCAAGGTGTACTGTACTAGAAACCATAAATGATAGATACCCTACGGCGGCTCTTTATTCACATACATTGTTGCTATCCAAGCCCTTCCATGTTTCGACTTGGTCACCAATAAATTGCACTTCTGCTACTATTTTATGATTACTATTATTATTTTCATTACTGCTGCTAGAGAGCTCTGTGACCGTGGCCATTGTTTAGTCCATCCATACTAATTCACGCGTTTCGTGAGTGTGAGTGTATTTTATTTCATTGCGTTCCGCAGACAAGCCATTGAGCAGCGCCAAGTGACCAGTCCAGTAAGTGGTTGGGATCAGGCAGTTAGCAACCACTTTGAGCGTTTCGTTCTAACCTTGTGTTTGTTGTTGTTGTTTCTTATACGATTCTCTTAGTTTGCTTGCTAGCTCTCTCTCTCTCTTTCTCTCTTGTAGTTGTTTATTGTTGTTGTTGTTGGTACCTTTAACCTTTGCTTGTTAATGCGCGCGGCGGCGTATCCTTGAAAGTGTCTATCTGAGGGTCATCAACTACAATTTTGTTGTTGTAGTTGTTGCTTGTCGCTTGTTTAGCATTTATTTCATTTTCATTCTACTGCTGCTGTAGCACTGGCTCTGACTCTGTGTGGTTGTTGGTTTTTGTTTTTTTTTCAGGGCCCTTAACTGGGTTGACTGGCTGCCCCAGGAACTAAAGGCACTGCTATGGCTTTGGGGCATATTTCAGACATATAAATTTTATTTGATGTATGTGTTTGCGCCGCGCACTCTAATGGCATTAATGATAATTATGCTAGATAGAATGTCATCCATTAACATTAATTGCTTGTGGCCAATATGGCATATTGATTTTATAGTAGCCCAAAAAATAAAGGGGGGCGCTGCACAATTACTTTAAGTACGTAGATGTCATAACCCTTCAAACTACTTTGAAAGCGCAACAAAGTAGATGAAAAAAAAAAGCAATGAAGCAGCTGCTGTTGGCACTTAAAATCTGCTTGGTTTCAGGTCAGGGTTTTTAAAGTACTCGCTTAGCAACTCTTCACTCACATTGATAATTATTTAAGCGCTTTTCGTTGCTTGGTACATAAGCAAATCTTTAAGCTACAGCAGCCGACACCCATGAAAAAAAAAGAAGAGAAACAGTCATAAAAAAAGTTGAGAAAAGTAAACTATATAAAATGAAACTGGGTTATAATTGAAATCAATGCAGAGACCGGCAAATGAAACCGACAATCGAACAAAGCAACACTCGAGACCCAGACGACTGACAAGCGTTGACTTGAATTTCAGCATAAACAAAGCTTGTATCTCAAAGATACAGCATGCACACACACACACACACACACACACAAACATAAATAAGCTCTGGTATCCAGTCGTTGTTGTCGTCTGCCCTGCAAGTAAACTGTAATAATAAAGATTTATGACAAGCGCAGAGAAAAGCGCGTGCAGAGGGCAACGGAACAACAACTTTAAGGGACGCCACAAACACACAGATACAAACGCGCACTTAAAGTTACACAGATACAAAACTTCAAGCTGCGCCGGCGCAACGCATTGGCCACGCTTCGTTTTGCCGTTTCAGTTCCAGTTCGTTTTTGCTACGCTTAAGCGCTTTACAAATTGAATTCAAGTGGCAGCCGAACAAAGGAAAGAAACATAAGAGAAGCCTTCGCAATGTGCGTGACAAAAATGATGACAACTGCCGCCATAAGCCATAACAGGCGGCCGGCCCTTTCTTTATATGTTTTTTTCTCTCTCTCTCGCTACGTCTTGCTACCCACACGTTTCTCATTTACATAAATACACACTCGTACTACTCGTACTCAATGTTTCTTGCTCGTTTAGTTTCGGGATGCGCTCAAGGGTAGCTTAAGCGTGTTTCATTTTATGCCCAAGTGTTCCACAGCGTTCCTATCAGCAGCAGCGGCGTATACGTCATTTAAAGTCATTTGCCTGTTGACCATGAAGCATTGCTGGCTGTTTGTCGGATACGTTGGCATGATCATTGTACCAACAACCGTCTGCAGACGGATCAGATGCTTTTAAGGTTTTTAAAACATCTTTGACCTCGCCTATTTAAATTTTTAATGCTCTTTAGGTAGTATAGAGCACCATAAGTTGTTCAGAATGTTTGTAATGCCTTACATGTTTCATTTCTTCAATTACGCTCTAAATGACCCTCTTCATTGTTAAGATTTGATAAGTCAGAGTCAATGTGGATTTCGAGCGGTGATTTATTGAATTTTTTCTCATGTTGTCTGTAAATCTATTTCACAAATTGGTAATTTATACAAATTTTTCAAATTTTTTTGACACGTAAGAAAGCTCTTAAAACGTGAGATGATATAGATTTAATGCCCGACATTATCGACGTTTTGCGGGAATTTTCCTAAGCCCTCAATTCCTCCTGGCGTTGCAAAGAGACGTTCAGAGGAGCAAGTTTAAGCGGAGCAATACTTAAAGCTGTGCCTTTGGCATTAAAGAGCTTGCTACTGCAATGATCAGAAGAACGTTTGTTTAACGCTAGACTGTCAAGGTCCGTCCAGGTTCTTCTAAAATTACTTCGGCACTACCAGTATTATTTAAGTGCATGTGTTCTGTTTTAAGTTTTATGTGAACTTTCCATATCAGCTTTGTTTTATGCGTCTATAGGTACTTAGCCCAGTGAAAAGAACCTGGTTGGTCTTACTCGCTCTAAGGTCATTACAGGTCTTTATCAATACAATAAACATAAAAGGCATTAAAATGCTTTTATAAATGCATTTCTTTTCAATTGAAAAAAGAAAGATACAATTTTTGAGTTACCTTCAACAATTCTTTAAGTTAATAGATACAAAATGTTTTTATATAATCGCTGGATTTTCTATACTAAAAATGTAACGATGCAATGCTATCCACTTAACGATTCTTTGGGATGTTTTCAACAGTAAGGGTATATTTAGTAAATCTTAGGCACTAAAAAATATCCTAGAAATCGACCAAATTCTCATGATTAGAATGCAGGGTTTTGCACAGAAGACGTCTCTTGTCCAAGCCAATTCCGTATTTCGTTTTATTATAGTCTGTTTTAATTGCCCTAACTAAAATTGAAATTCGGAACAGTGCTAAAGACATGCGTTCCAATGTTTAATCCCATTTCGTACACATGTTTGAAGCATTCAACTGTTTCTACTGACAGAGCTGCTAACCCTGGGGCTACAGTCATGCTGATTCATGTAGAGCATTTAAAGTTCGACGCAACGCCTTTTAACCTTCCGGTATTAATACTTTTGTATTTATTACTCTACGCCCTTTGCGTGTGCGCTTAGGCCTCAAACTCAATGTCTGCTGCTTGTAATTTGTATCTTTAAGATATGTGGTAGCTGTGACTGCTGTTGGACTGACTCTGGCTCTGCTGGCTGGTGGCTACACACATCTTTCTACACATCTTCACATTAAAAAATTTATTATGTATCCAATGAGTTAACTCGCTCAAATGTGCGCGCCCCATTCATATATATCTACTATGTCCATGTAGTAGTTCTTTGTGGTTTTGCCGTTGGCTGTGTTTCCGCTTCAAGAAAAAACAAAAAAGTATCTCAAGAGCAATAACTACTACATAAAGCATCGGTCGCTTGGCAGCGCTGTGGCTTCGCTGTCTGTGGTTAGTAACTTGTATCTTGTAGCTACTTAATGCCGAGACTTGTATGGCCGCGCTACTTCCTTGTCTTGTTCGCTCTCTTACTCGCTCTGGGCTATGTTTGACTTTTAAATATGTATAATCTGTTGTTGTTGTTGTGTTGTTTCTTTTTGTTGTTACTGTGCCGGCATTTCCACTTCACGTTCACGTTGACGTTGACCATCGTCAGCGTCTTGACTGGCGTCTTCGTCATCATCAACATCATCATAATCTGTTTTTATTGTTGTTAAATGCTTTTATTATATCGCTACTGCTGCCTCTTCTTCTTCTATGTATTTCCATTGTCATATCTGCTTAGTTTGATCTCTTAACAGACTTTTTCACATGGCCTATGAAGCCCCCGCCCTTCAGTGACGCGGCGCAAACCTTTTGCTAATTACACTTAATCATTTTATAAAGGTTTTTTTTTACCAAGTTAACCCTTTTTTTTTTTTTTTGTAATATACTTTCAACTGTGTGTAGTTTTAATTTGTATAATAAATCAGTTCTTGTTTATTTTAAGCTATCATCTTTGATGTTATTATTGTAGCTGTCTCGCTTTTCTTTGGAAAAGTGTGAAAATTATGCCAGTCTATAGACTGCATTCACAGCTTTCACCAAAACTTTTCGGGCAAGTCTATCGCTTCATTTACATCAAAGCTGTTTATATAGAATTTAGCGCTATACAAAACTTTGAATTTTTTTTTTTTAGAAAGTGAGGTTATAAAGAGGCTTAAACGCCTACGCGAAATTGGTAGTGATTTTTTTTTTTCTTTTAAATAGGCAACTAAAGCTAAAAAGTGCACATTAAATTAGTGTTGGTAAAAGTTTAATTTTAAACGAATTGTGTACGTTGAAATCCGGCATGACCGACTTGGATACACTCGTAGCTCTGCGTTGGTATATCCTGTACCTGTAGTTCGCCTTAGGAAAGTTAGACTGTATTACGCTAGATTTTAGAATTATTTTTTTTTTTGGGAATAGTAGACAGGAGTGTTCTCGTACTACTTTCTTCTGCTAAGCCTTAAACTTTTTACGTAAAAAATATTCATTATTAATTTTTAGATTTAAAATTTCTAAAGCATGTCCGAATTGAAAACTGTGGAAATTAGGAAGAGTATAGGGTATATTACCTAAAAAAGAAAAAGTGGTGTGAACTTGATGTGTGGACTTTGTGTCTCAAAAACACCAACACCCAGGCGATCTGAAATAACCTCAATGAACCCCATAGTATGAGTTGTTTTCGAAGCTCTCTCAAAAACCTGATGTGCTGTAATTTTTTTGACCTCGGATTTGGATTCAGCGACCCCAAGTTTCTAACATGTTCTATGAAACACCACTTACTAAGACCTAACCTCACATTGCGCAATTTGGGCCACCTAAATTTTTTTTCCAGATCCGACCCTCATATTTTTATCCGAATTTTTTTCTGCAAAACACACTTCTATGAAGCAGCACTTAGTTTGATATCAGACTGCGAATGAGGTTTGGAGCACCTAAATTTGGTCCCAGATCAGACTCTAATGGTTTCAACCGATTTTGATTCTTCGAAATACACTTCATTGTTGAAAACCTTGAAAAATTGTGAGGCAAAAGTGGCGCAGTTGTCTAATCGCAGTCGGATTTTGTTTCGTCAAAACCACTTTTATGAGACATCACTTAGTAAGGCATCTCACTGCGAATGAGATTTGCGTCACATTAATTTTTTTTCCAACAACCTGTCTGAAAAACTTGAAAAACTCTCGAGATCCACAAATTGGTTTCCGAAATTTCCACACGCTCACAAACAGACGAACATTGTTATAACTACTTTTTAATGTCTTCTAGACCCTGTGGAGTGACAAATGCATTCTTCATCCTGTTGCTCAAACTAGATGTACTCCTTTTGACTCTAGGAGTAAAGGGTATAAAAAAAATACACATTGAATAAGTGCCTGTAAATTTAATTTGAAAAAATGCAGCCGCATTTACTTCCTGTTGAGCTAAAAGATACACACACACACACCCATATACACTTGTGTATTTGAAAAAATTGAAAGCGCCAGCGATTTGGCGAGAAATTGAAATTGGTCCTTTTCACTAAAAATAAAAAAAAATAAAAATAATGAAAACGCCAGCAAAGTTGAAGAAAACGAAATAATAAAAGCAGGCAATGAAGCAGAGGCAACTTCGTTGGAGTATCTTTCACTCAAATGAAAGTAAAGAAAGTACACACAAAGATATATTGGGGGAAGAGTTGAGTTGAGTTGAGAGAAATGAACGAAATGAAATCAAATGAAGAAATGAAATTTGCTTTCAAACAGCAAAAAGCAGCAATAGTTCGGGCTAAATGAAAGCTTTTGGGTCGCGTAACATAAGTGACGACAGCTGGCCGCGGATGCAGGCCGTCTCAGCTATAAGGCCTCGATAGCAGCTTCCACAAAAACAACAATAAGCTTCGTTCAAGGTGGCAATTGTCATTCACTTTAGCTGGAAATTGTTGGCATAAGTTGAGGGCCAAATGTTGCGAGCGTGTGTCCTACAAGGCAGCTTTTTGGCATTGAAATGAGCTGCGCTTCTGCTGCTGAGCGAAACGAGACAGCTATATGTATATACGATTTTGCGCAAGCAAGACAACTATACAGAGCAGTCACCGCAGCATGCATTACTTCATGCATTACTTTCTCTTCCTGTTGCCGCTGCTTCTGCTTTGTTTTTTGGTTAATCTGCTGTTATCATGATGATGGGTGCAGCTGCTTATTAGATGACATAAGTTCACTGAAATTTGTTAGTTTTTGTATCTCTATCTCAAACCCCTTCAAACTTGACATTCTCTTGACCAATTGTCTCTAGCTTTTCTTTTGTTACAAAATGTGTTTTTAACACCCACAACTTTGCATATATTATACAAGTAAATGACGCATACTCAAAGCTCATGTATCTGTATCTTTGCATAACTAATGAAAATCTTGACGAATTGCATTAGTTTTAGAGCCTGTTTGCCTTGTCGCGTTTTACTTATTATATTTTGTTGCTTTATATACTCTCAGTGTGCTTTGGATTTGTCTTTATTGGAGTTTCGTTGTAACTGAAATTTGCATTTTGTACATTATTTGTCGTTGGTTAGTTTATTGCCCAATTGGAGCACAAGTCAAATGAGCTGCTTGCCTATTAAAAAACAAAGCAGTGCAAAATTTATAAAGAACAGTGGAACCAGTTTGAAATAACTTATTAAGATAAATTGTTGTTCGAATTTTTGTCAATAAAAAAAAGTAAAACAATGCAGCCCCTTTATCATTTCAGATTATAGAAATTCAGAACAAAACTAATAATTCTATGCCACTATTCTCTTAAACTGCTTGATTAAACGAAACGTATGCTTAATTAATAGATGTTCTGTATTAAATAGAAAGTTGTTGACAAAAGATTTAGATCTGAAAATTGGCTTGCCTAAAGAGATTAATAGATAACAAAGCTTTGGAATATCTTTATTTTATGTGTTTAACTTAGATTTTTAATTGTTAACATGGGTACATGTGTACCATGTCCGAAAAATTCAAAGTTAAATAAAAATATGTTCCAACTTTAAAATAAACAGTTTAAAGCTTTAATTACGAATTAGATTTTAAGATGTCTAGAAATCCGTCTGTTAAGCTAAAAGTTTATATTTTGTTCGGATTTGCTTATTTTTGAGAACTTTTTTTTTCATATTTATGACTATATTAATAATTTTTTTCCATTCAAGAAATTAAAAGATGATAAGTATATCCTTTTAGCCAGCTGCTAAAATTATTAATAAACATGAATTAATAAAAAAAATTATATTTTAATTAATTTTTACAAATTTTTTTTATTATATTTTATTAAATTTTAATTAATTTTTACAATTTTTTTTTATTAATTATGTTTATTAATAATTTTAGCAGCTGGCTAAAAGGATATACGTAAAAATAAATGTGTAAAAATTAATTAAAATACAATTTTTTTTTATTTATTCATGTTTATTAATAATTTTAGCAGCTGGCTAAAAGGATATACGTAAAAATATACGTGTAAAAATTAATTAAAATACAACTTTTTTTTTATTAATTCATGTTATGGATATACGTATCATCTTTTGATTTCTTGAATTAAATTAATTATTTAAACGTTGGTATAAAAAAAATTTAATTGTTTTTCATGTTTCGTCGTATGAATGTAACGTCACGCCAAAAAGAAAATGCCCATAGTTACTAATTTATAATTTTTGTATTAACTATAAAATTTGCTGATTGTCTAATGTGACAGATTGCAAATAAAAATAATAAATAATATCATAAAAATAAAAAAAAATAAGTTTTTAAATAAATTATGAAAACTTTGATGTAACTATTTCTTTGCAATCCAGACAAGGATACACATATTGCAGGGTATTCCATTGTCGGACACTGGCCTCTGGCTGTTGAAAAATATTATTTCATAGTTTACATAGTACATATAAGAAAAAAAATATTATGATCTGGTCGATTTTTGCTAAAAAAAGAATTTCTTAACGAGAGTCAGGTTCAGTGAATGAATCCTGGCCATCCAAAACTACTCGAGACTTGTAAAAACGTTGTTGAAATGTACCGATATTTCTTTAATTTTTTTTTTCTTAAATGCCTATTTCGGCACAAAAAAAAAAATAATTTTGGTAAAAAAAAATACGTTGATAACGCGGACTGTTCGATCGATACCCTATCGAATTTTCAATGGTTTGTACACGAAAGTCAAACTCTGGAGGGATTTATATTCGCGTGCCATTCTTCATGGGTCCGTTGATAGTCACTACTTGGCCATTACTTTACTATTCAAAACACTAGATAGCACATATATATATTTGATATATATCCTTGTTTTACAATTTGGTATAAAAATAAATAGTTTTGATTTAAAAAATATTTCGCTACGGTTCGATTCCGTATTCGCACTATGAAATCGTACTCTTGACTGATTTATACTGATTATTCTACAGAACATTCTCGGTAGCATAAAAAAATGCCTCAGTTGAAGTATATAACTCGGTTAAAAAAATTAAGAAAAATTAATTTTATTTGATTTAAAAAATATTTCGGTAACGAGTACAGATTGATTTTCTATCGAATTTAACAAATTGTCGATAACATGGAATAATAACAGCCTTTAAAGTAAACATTCGACTAATTCGGTAAAACAAATAAACAAAAATTAATTTAATTTAAAAACTATTCCGGCTGCGCATTCTGTTCTATTGTCTATAGAATGCATAATGCTCGCATGTATTATGATCATAAACAACACATCCCAGGTAGCATAACATTTTACATAAAGAGTCTATTATAGAAATAAATATCTATAATTCCACTATCATTTAAATGACGTTTAGTTACTTTGCATAAATTAAACCCCAATAGTAGCGATAATAAATTGGTAAAGAACTTAAACAACAACATTCGTTAACTATTGAAATGAATATGTTTGGTGCCACTGTGCAAAGCAAAACAACGCTTGTCCCCCTTTTTAGAGTTTTCGATAAGTTAAACTTTATTGCTGCGCTAGTTCATTAAATTTATTTTACAGACAGCGACAACAATGTCTGAGCAAAGCAGGCAATGATTCCGAGCTGTGTAGCAACCAAAGCAACCAGTCAGTCAGTCCACCAGACAAAAAAAAACCCCAACCAAGACTGATGAGGGCTGTCCAGCAGGCGGTCCGTTTTCTCGTCTGCGCTCGCCGGAACGGTCTCAAGTATCTCTGGTGCTCTGAAAAAATACCAAAGAAACGAGTCGAAAAAAAAAACTCTTAAAAACCACAGACAGTGTCGCCATGGAACCATGGCTCCTGTTTGTAATCAAGCTTAACTCGCGCTCTCTCTCTGGCTTTTGTGCTCTTGTGATTTTTGAGCATGGGGTTCTGGGGTTTGCGCTCTCTTACAGTAGTGGCAAAGTAGTAAATTTAATGTCAGTTGCATTTAAATTGAAACCTGAGTGTTGCATGCACCCCATCAGCGGTACCGACAAACTGTTTGGGTTTTGTGTCTGTCTTTGGATATAGTATATGGACGAGTACGTTTATCGTTGTAGTCAACGTCGTCATCATTCTCAGCGTCGTCATCGTCGTCGTCTGGCTGTCGACAGTTTGAGTTAATTTCGGTGCGTCCGCCTTTTCCACACATTTAGTATGTATCTTTGCATCTGCCACAGATGCAGATACCACGTTGGGGCATGCACCAAAACAAAGCGCTACATTCAACTACTGTAGCCCTTTTCATGCCCGTTACTCCATGCAGTAAAAAGGTACATTAAGTTTGTCTAAATGTATGTAACAAACAGAAGAAATATGTTCGGAAAAACCAAATTTTACGGATTTGAATGACGTGGTAAGCTGTAACTTCATCATGCGTTATTGTATTACAAGTTTTCAGGTCAGTTTTCCGGACGATATCTCGGCTTTAAAGTCTAATATCCTCATGATCCAACAATTAGAAGGTAACGCAATGCGCAAGTCGGTTATTGGTGTCTCTTCGAAAAAGAGAGCGCAGCTTCAATTTTTGTATGTGATAAAACTTTTTGGGTCGCTTAATCCGTATATTAAATACTTTAAAGAGAGTCAGCCAATTTGCTTTAAAAATTCATGTAATCCCAATAAACAAAAACATCTTGATTTGATTTTTGAGCATAATCATAACACCCATCAGCTTGCACCGTTTTCCTTGAATGCTCCTAAACTTCCCAAACTTTTACACACAACCACGGCGAAAATATTAGACATTTTGTATCGACCATATTTGCAGAGTATCCCTTTGTTGGATAAGGTTCCGATAGATACAAATTTTTCTTATGCATATGGTTACTTACTTGTATGTCTGTTTGTATGTAATTTAATGTCTGTGTATCCCTTTATCCAACACATTTAAAGTTGAGCAACGAGTAAAAGTTGCCCTTTGTTGTTTTTTTATATATATAGGTATATGTTTTTTTTTTTACTGCAGTTGTATTTTTTAACGCGTTCCACTGAAAGATACAAATTGTTATGCAAAATGGTGAAAAGTTTCATTCGACATCGTCAACGGTCGACTTTTTTTTTGTAGCTTTTTTTTTTAGTTTTTTCTTTGCTGTATGCAAAATTATTTTCACGTTTTTGATTTATTTTCATTTTATGTTGATCTGCTTTTTCCCCCTTTAAAGCGCTCTTTTGCTGGTCTCTGCTTTTCTTTTCTTTTTGAATCTCTTTTTTTTTTGTATCTGCATTGTGCGCGATTTCAATTGACTTTATTTGACTTGATGTGGTTCCTCTTGTCATCGTCATCATCGTTGTCTTTGTTGTTGTAGAAGTAGAGGTTCCCCTTGTAGTAGTTGTTGTTGTCTGTCTGTCTGTCAGACATGACAACAGTTTCAGTTACCTTCAACTGAAACTGCTGCTGATTCTTCATCATCTTCCACTCCAGATCCCTTGTAAAACAATGCACAATGCGATCTTAATCGCAGTTGACTGCAGAATTATTGTGAATTATTGCACAAAATGTATTTTATAGTTTACATAACTAGTTTAGTATATATGTTTTTTTTTTACCTGTTTAACTTTTATTAATAAACTTTAACCTTTTGTCATTTCAGGTATGTTTTATATAACTTGGATATTTCTTATTAAAAGCGTGTAAGTAAAAGTTTTCTAGCGAAAATAGACCTTTTGCGCGTTGTGTGGTATTAATCCCTGCGCTCAAATGATTTGTGAGCTTTGGTTTTAGAGCTACGAATTTATGAAGATTTAGTTGGACAGATTTAAGTGCTAAATACAGGAGATTAAGATTAACATCGGGTTAAAGGCTTAAATAAAATTTCTTTTTAGTTAAATTAATATTAAGCAGGGAATTAGTTTCAAAACTGTGTTTATTTCTAGGAATAATTAAATGAGAACTTTATTCTGGATTCGAAGATTTTCAAAGAAAGTTCCGTCCAAAATTAATATATTGAACAGTAACAGTCGTAGTATAAAAAGTTCGGCAAATCTTTTATTGAAACATTTCGTAGATGATTAGATGATGCTGAAAGTGTCAGAGATGATGAAAGAGCTGAGGTTCAAATTTGTTTTTTGTTTCTTATGCGAATAAGAAGATGGCATCATGTCGATATCTAGCCAAATTCTTCCGAAGAAGAATTCCAACAATTTAAAAATCTGATGAACGCTTGAAAAATGTTAGACCCCTCTGCACAATAATCAAGCTATTTGAAATATTTTTTACGAAGAAGCTGCAATTACCAAAAATCGGTTTGTAGACTCATGTAGACTAAAACGTAAAAGTTGTTTTTCCTTTTTAGGGATACCACCCATACTACTACTACTACTGCAGTCCTCTTCTCCTTGTGGAGCCTAGGGCCACCGTAATTCCGCGCATAAGTTTCTTTTCTATATAGATAGAAACAACTCCAAATAAACCTTCCTTTTTTCGTTACCTATCCATGGGTGGAAATCTTATCCGATGGGAACTTCGGGAATCCAGCCAAAAATTAGCAAATTTAAACCCCCTTAGAGGATTTTTTAAGCTCAAGTCATTAAATAACAATTAGTATGCCTTCCTTTCCTTCATAACCCATCCGTGAATGGAATTATTGTGTTAAAATCCGGTAGGAACTTCGGTAGTTTAACTTAAAATTACCAAATTTAATCCCCTTTGTCCAGAAGATAAAAAAACTTGTTATTTCAAAATCGCCTAGAGGTGGTCTAAAGGTGTCCTAGTGTGTTTGTCTTTTGTAGTCGGGCAGGCGCGACTGTAGCATTCTCAATTTATTAGAAATTAAATATTGTGACAGTGGGATGTTATAGTCGGTATGTCACGAAAGCACGATCGTACGGGGGCAAAGTCCCCTAGTTTTTTATGCAAGTTATTAAAATGTACTCGAATAAAACCAGAGGCAATTGAAACTATCAGACTCAACAGAAAAGCCATACATATGGGTCCCTGGCCTCACAATCATCCTCAGGATGATAATCACGGAGAAGCGAGCGGAACATATTTTAACGTAGCCTATTTTTTGCCAGAGCTCAACTACTACTTCACCTTTGCTGCTAAAACAAAAAGAGAGTTCGCTAGTAGTCAACAGGATCTGGGTGAATGGCTCTGTTTCTATAACTTCAGTAGGATACATAAATGTACCAAATGGGCAAAAAAATATCCCTTCGGTTAGAATCTGCCTTCATTGCAAGTACGGAGTACACGAAAATGATGTCTTAGGTATGTGGGAACACTGACTGTATATTGGATATTGAATTGGCTTAAAGTAAAAATAGTTAAGATATTTTAATATTAATTCGTTTAAAGTTATGCGAAGTTTCGTTTCGCTTTGAATATTTTGCATATGATCTTGGTTGATGGACAAAAATAGCCCTATTTTCACTTGTTCTTCTAGACTAAAAAAAAAAAAGAGAGTCTCAGTAGACGACAGGATCTGTGTAGGATGAAGAAAATTTCCCAAAGGGGAAAAAATTCCCTTCGAACAAAAATTTTGCAGTAGCTGGCGATGCCTCAGTTTTTGAGACATATCCGAAGATATATACAAGCCCTTAAATAAATAACTTCTATCTGAAATAATTTTTTTATTGAGACCGTTCAAAACTTAATAATTTAATGCTATGCAAAAACAATTTTCATAATTTTGTTAAAAAAAAAATATATGCAAATTAAGCCAACTATAAAACTTTTAATATCTGTTAGATTTGAGAGTTTGCACGCATTTAAGTGCTCCAATTTGCCCTTTTTTGGTACAATATGTGATTTAAAACATTTGATCTTAAAAAGGCAAAAAATTGGCAAACGGCTTATGAAAATTAATGGCCATCAATTTGTTGCTGCAGCAGGGTAGGCGGCATGTAGAGGGGGCAGCGTTAATAGCAGCGGCTGCGTCTGCTCATCGGAGCTGCAGAAAGGCCTCGTGCCCCGGGGCCATTGAAATGCTGAGCCACAAAACGCCCTAAACCTTGAACGGTCGTCGACGTCAAGGCATGCCAGTCAGTCAGTCAGTCAGCGAACCAATAACACCTACCTGACCATAAAAAAATGAGACTTCTAACTTGTATAATTATTAAATACATATATACAAAGCAACGTAGACACGCACGGTCAATAGCCAGCTCGTTAATTATGCCGACTAACCCACGAAATTATGACAAATTTCAATAACACCGAAAAAAAACGACTTGAAGAGCAAACGACACAACAACAAACAAAAAAAAAAGAGTCAAATAAGTTCAAATAGTCCGCCCATTTAAATAAACAAAAGAAAAAAAAAATAAAAACGACAACAACCCGAAGACGCACACACACACATATCCAGAAATATTCTATGTTTAGTAAAAAAAAAAAACCTAACTAAAAGCCCCAAAGCGTGCAGCATTTGAAACTTATGATGGGTTCATGGTCAAAACAACCTGAGTTCGTTAAAACAATAAAAAAAAGTATAAAAAAAAAAAAAAAAAATTCAGAACGTCAAAACGAAAAGCAAAGAAAAAATACAATTCGCATAAATATTTGTATATTTCATGTGAGTGTTAACCTAAGAAGAGAAAAAAACTTTATATATACCATAACATTGTACAGTTCTGAGTTTTCGGGGTGCGTAAAAGAACTGCCAAGTTTTATGGGCAGTATTTTATATACATATATATATCTTTTATGCAAAGTAAAGAAAGACGAAATATACATTGAAATGCTACGTTCATCTGTCAGGGCATGTCAGTCGGCAATACTCCGGACTCCCGAGGCAGAACTCACCTACTGTCTCTGCCGTCCCTCACTGTCCCTGGTCAGGGCTTTTAAATAAATTACCTAATAAAGAGCAACAACGTTGGCAATAAAAACTTTTACCTGGTCCGTGACAAATCAAACAAAAAAAAAAAAAAATTAGGAAGGAAGGGCTATAAAGTGGTTTTAGCTTAGTCCGCAATACCATAAGAGTATGGTTCTCTACAATAACAGAATAATATTTGTAATCCACAACTTGCTGCACCGAAATGATAGACTTTATAGTCTTCTGTTTCTTGGGAAACCCAACTATTTTAGTCAAAAAAGAGAACCAAATTATCACAAAGTAAAAATTTTGACTATTTTTATGCACAGTATCAATGGCGCTGTAGATTTGTGCCATGTTGATATAGCTTAGTTCCAATACCCTACATATATGCAAATATGGTTCTTTGATAATAAATATAAAATATTACTGAATAACACAGAATAAAATTCCTAATACCAAACTTGACGAACCGGAACTAAAAATAATTCAGTTTTGATTTTTCGGCGAATGCCAATTATTTTATCCTAAAAATTATGAGTTTCCTTGGACCAAATAATCAAAAAGTAAAATCTTTTACTATTTCACTGACCCATAAAAAAATGTGGTGTGACCGGGCTACCCAAATATATTTTGTGCAATTGAATCCGAATCCGAGCATCATCCAAGGGTTCTGAAATAACCTCTAAGAATCCCATAGAAAGAGGTATTTTGGTGGTTGTCTCAGAAACCTGACGTGCTGTGGATTTTTTGAGTTAGGGACCGGATTCAGCGACTTCAAAAGCATACAATCGCTCTCGGAAAAAATGTTGTCGGTTTTTTTGATGTTATTACGCACAGAAAAAATATAAATTTTCTGGTTCGGAGATCAAATCATGTTTGCCATATGTTGTTGAGATGCAGAATTCGATTCCAAGTTTCAAAAAAATCCCAGCACGTCAGAACATTAGGCGGGTTTTTGGACATCGACGTCAGATTCAGTTTTTCGATGAAAACTATAAATCGAGAAAAATGTAATGAGCAGTTTATCGCCCTAAGGTTTTCGGAACTCAGATTTTGATTCAGCAGTTCAAAATGTAAAGTTCACCTTACTTTTTTTGTAGGCCTGTTGGTTTTTATACACTTTACTCATAGGGCCAAGGGTAGTATATCAAATCTATTGTAACCTATTAACCCTGAATATCATTTGTGATCACAAATTTGATAGACCAAAGAGGTAGAAAATTAATTGCTCTGTTGTTCTGGAGCCTAGTACGCAGATGACAAAAGCGCGTTTTTTTTTTTTGGTATTTTTTTGTTGGAAGTTTGGAGATTTTTATACATAGTACCCATAGGATCAAGGGTATAATAGATTTGTGCCATGTATGTAACAGACAGATGGAGCAGATCATTATTTATTTGTACCAAAATCGTTATCATAAACTCGGGTAGTGATTGGTAGTAGTAGTGTGTACTACTGTGATTAAATTGAAAGGTGTATTTTCTTATATTTTGAAAATCTTTATTTATTTATCTAAATCTATTTCATCCCCTTAAAGTAATTCCCTTCCGCTGCAATACACTTACGTCAACGAATTTTCCAGTTATTATAGAAATTGACAAAGTCCTCCTTCGGAATGGCCTTCACAGCCTTCTGCGATTCAGCTTTTATTATCTCAATCGAATCAAAACGGTGTCCCCGGAGCGGTCTCTTTAATTTGCTGAATAGCCAGAAGTCACACGGAGCCAAATCAGGTGAATAAGCAGGTTGCGAAACGATATTTGTTGAATTATTGGCGAAATGCTTACGAAGAACCAGTGCTGGGTGAGATGGCGCATTATCGTAACAACTCACAAAACGAAGCGTATCTGAAACATTAATGAATACGTGAAATTTCGCATAGCTGTCACTAACAGTGCTACCTAGTTACAGAAAGAAAAAAATAATCAATTGGAAAAACCCTGGAAGTTTAAGCTAAAAAATTCTTTTCCACTTTTCAACGTGATCACAGCTCTAAGCTAGATCTCAATGACCGTATGAAATAATTTTTTTCCATTTTGTTTTCCCTATGCTCGAAGTTTTTCACAAAAAAACTATCACTCTTTTCCCATACACCGATTGGGAAATTTGCATTTGGTCACACTAATGTTGCCTTGGCAACGAGCGTTCAAAACCAAGGACTTTTTCCTTGGAAATAATGCTTTC
Source organism: Chymomyza fuscimana (assembly GCA_949987675.1). Classification (NCBI taxonomy): domain Eukaryota; kingdom Metazoa; phylum Arthropoda; class Insecta; order Diptera; family Drosophilidae; genus Chymomyza; species Chymomyza fuscimana. Next base: position 119,449,830 of record OX465088.1, on the reverse strand, counting down.
AAAGATCGCCGACAGAGCTTGTAAAAATTTCGTTGAATCCAAAATTGATTCACAATATGACTTATCACTAGAATAAAGAACTCATAGAACTTGTTTAGAATTTGTAAAAAAAATCAATCAGACACTTCTAGAGGGTTCTGTAACTCCCACTGGAGCTGCCACTGCTCCAACTAGATGTTGCTCTGGCGACAACAATGACAACACGTCGCATGTTTGCTCATAAATTATGTTGGGTAGATTCTTTTAGTGTCAGTTTAACTTTTTGTTGTTGTTTTTTCCGCTGTGTCTTCCGTTTGACGTGCTGTGTGCGCACCTTGAAAATTACTACCAAGGTTGACTTTGGCTATGGAAATGAATCGCTTTGTTGTTCTACGCTTCCCTCTTCCAAACCCCGCCGTATCTTTCTCTTGTTGGCTGTCTATCTTTGAGTTGTGCACGTTTTATGTACATTTTTTTTTATTACTTATTTAAGTAGTTTTTTTTTTTTTTTTTTTTTTTCATTATTTTAGCAATGCGCCCGTGCCAAAACAGTTCCAATAGTACCGCCCCATAGCCCCGTTTTGGCCAGTTCTCTGGTCGTTCGCTTTACTGTGGGTTTTGTTCTCTTGTGCGAGACTCTGAAAGAGATAGCAACTTGTTCCACAACACGAACAACAACAACGAAGTTGGGTCTAGTTGAGCTACCTTTGGTGAAAACTTTGCCGGCTACTTGACCGGCTTAAGGTTTTTGCCGGCAAAAGCTCTAAAAGTTCCTTGAACAAATTTAGCTACTTCAATTCCATTAGCAATACAAGAAAAATTTGCTGCTACCGTTTTTAAAATTGCTCGAATTTCAATTACCAACAACTAGTTGACTTGGGAAGCGAAAGACCTTCAATTGCCAGCCTTTTCCTCATTATTATCATTGAAGCCTAAGAGGAAATAGCAAAGATAAAGTTAAGAGCTTGTTGAGTTCATAACGAAGTTTGTACACCCTGAAATTATTTGTTGATAGGTGATGTACGTGATCAATTAGACGGTTAATGATTTTATTTCGTACTTCTTGTCCCTAGACGGAACTGACGTCATTTGGGGACACTAAGGAGGGACTCTTGTTTAAAGGGTGCCAGCCCACACAGTCTAAATAAATCCTGACAGTTTCTATCACTTCAGGGTTCTAGAATAACCTTTAAAATATCTCGTTTAATTTAGTATTTTGAGGTTATGTTCGTACACGGACATGCTGGTGTTTTTTGAACCTGTCTTCTAACATCTTAACTTGTCTTCTAGAGCAGGATTCGTCAAGAGGATAACTTTTACCATATTAGCGTGCTTGGTGTCTTTTGCAAAATACATGACTCAATTTTATATAAACATGTTTCAATGAGAGATTGTTGAGCTCATTTTTTCTCTCTCAGCTGCTCGCGTGTTCCCTAGCGAGCAGCGGCTGAACAACACTGTCTAAGACTCCAGGACCTAGAGCCATGATCCAACAAATAGAAGGTGACGCACATTACTCGTGTCTTTCTTGAAAAAAAAAACACAGTTTCAATTTTTGTACGGTAGCTATATGAAATAGTGGACCAATTTGTATCAAACTTTACACTAATACGAAGACAAATATGAAACACATAAATAAAAATTTGAAATATTTATTAATTTTAATTTAATTTTTATTCCATGGCATTAATATTAAGTTTTAACAGATAAAATAAATGTATACAGAGTTTAGCTGACTTAGCTTTTCAACTGAATGGTTAATCTTAAAAATATTATATTATATTTATTAGAAATATTTATTTCATTAAATTGTTTCAATGAGAGATTGTTGACGCCTGAGCTCATTTTTTCTCTTCAGCTGCTCGTATTTGTGTGAGCAGCTGATTGTGCGTGTCCCTTGCGAGCGGCGGCTGAACAACACTGTCTAAGACTCCAGGACCTAGAGCCACGATCCAACAAATAGAAGGTGACGCACACTACTCGTGTCTCTCTGAAAAAAAAAAACACAGTTTCAATTTTTGTACGGTAGCTATATGAAATAGTGGACCAATTTTTATCAAACTTCACGCTAATACGAAGACTAATATGAAACACATAAATAAATATTCGAAATATTTTTTTCATTAAACATTTTTTTTTAATTTTTAAAACTATGACCAAATTTATGCCAGTTGCATTTTAAAAAAATTGAACTAGTTTTCTGCGCAGCTAAACTTTGCATCATTTGCTAGAGCATTCTTGACCCATTCTGAAAAGTGACCTGTTGCCATTATTTTGGTCTATTTTACTATCCATCTAAATACTGACTACTCCATGATGTGAGTCTGTGCCTATTCTAAAAAAGTTGAACCAACGGCTTAGAGTCTACTTTTAATTACATGAAATCTTTTTATACCACATAATTCATAGCTACATAAGTAAATATGACTAACCTCCCTCTCCAGGCGTTACAAGCATAGTTCCCAATTTCAAATACGTTCTTTAAGGGTATACGAAAAATATTTGAGCACATATAATGAACACCAAATTGTTGCTGTAATTGTGTGTCGGTATTTCGTTTGGCTGTATCTCTGCTCTTGTATCTTTGACCCACTTCTGGCAGTTGTAAAAATTCAATAACGCAAACAAAAATTAACTGAATGCAGACACAGACAGCGCCAAAAAATTGATAAGACCCCAAGAAAAAGAAACACAACAACAAATTGCAATCAAAAGTATTGTATGTTATATGAAGCAGAAGGCTAAAAGCAAACCACAATTTACTTTGCAGAGACACCAAAAAAAAATAATACAATGCAGCTGTAACGAAACTCGGAATGCCCTTCAACAAAACCTTTCCAAAACTTGTGCCCACAACATAAACGTGGAAGAGACTCCAACACACAGACAACACCTTGCATCCATTTCCATATACGTGTAGTTGGAACCGGAACGTGCGTGCACTTCATGGTCTACCAAAAAAATACCAAAAAAAAAAAAAAAAAAAATGAAGTACATAGCATAAATACTCATACAGAGACAACTTGGCCATGCGTACGTGATGCAATCAAAATGTTATTAATAACGCAATAAACTAACCATAATTTGGACCATTAAAATCCACACATTTCTCAGTACGTGCAACGTCAGACCTCCAGACAGCTGTAAACATGCAACTATAACGGCATTGCGGTAGCTAACTGTATTAAAAACTTTAGACTTATTGCAAAAAACAAAAAGAAATAACAAATAAACTTGAAATACGTTTAATGTCATGTCCAAGTTTACGATACTTTGGCGCCTACAAGCAAAACGTGCCAACGCCCCCTCTGATACGCCCCTAAGCAAATACTGACTGACTAAAAGAAAGGCGTGAAATTTTTTATATTTTTTTTTGGAAATTGTAGAAAAGTTTTTGTCGCCTTTTGATGTGGAACGAAAAGCCGTCATGGCCAGTAAACCACATGAACCACTCTTGTTGGGCGGGCGGTTCAGGTGCCAAGGTTTGCCTTGGGGTTCTTCAAAAATCAACAAAACTTGTGCAATTTACCTGTCCCTAGCTGTGTAACTGTGGTAACTTTTTTTTTTAATATGTCTGCATGAGTTAATTGCTTTTAGCCAAGTTTAAACTGTTGTTAGTTAGGCAGCTATTAAAGAACTTGGCAGTAACGACCTGAAATTATCTGATACAAATTTGATTGATTATTTAATTGCTTTAATCGAGCATTTAGCTTAATGTTAAGAGCTACATTAAAAAACACGTAGGATTAGGTTTGTTTATGGAAGGCTATAAACACAATTGGGGAAAAACAAAAATAAAATTTGGATATGCTGTAGTGAAACATATAGCAAAGGGGGTGATGGTTAATATAAATTAGTTTGATGTGGATAGGAGATCGAAAAAGGGGTAACAGACGAAAAGTCTCTTTTGTAATAATAAGTGGCTTTGGCTTTGGTATCGATGTAGAAGCAAATAAATTATGAAGATCAGGAAAACGTAATTTTATTGTCATTTTGATATAAGGCGCTGCTTTTTCTATAGCGGAATTTCGCGTTTTTCCCACTCACTATAAGAGCCATCTTTTTAAATCGATCTATTCCATTCTTATTATTTTGACAGAGATGCCAGTATTGACCAATTTTCTTGTTTCAAAATTATTTATCGAGTTATATGTAGATAAATGAATATTTAGATAGACTTTTCTTTGACAAGACGTACTCTTAAACGATCAAAGCAGTAACTGAAAATTTTTTCATTGGTTTTAGCTTTGCTTAAAACAAAAACATAGAACTTATTTTTTAATTTGTTAATATCACATTTTATGATTTTTGCATGACATATTTTCAATAACAGCATGTGTACGTACATAGCTACTACTCCAATTGTAACTAGTTCCGGCCAAGTTAAAAACAGAGTAGTCACAGGTAGTTCATGTAGGCGAAAATAAGTTAAGCGGACCACTTTTCAAATCGATCTCTATTTTTATATCAAATATTTTTAATTAATTTTAATGAAGTATTTGAATTGTAAAAACCTTTTTTCATATTTTTTGAATACTTTTCAACTATTTTTTTTTTAATTTAAAAGTAATCTGTCCACAAAATCACAAAAATCATCATTTATGTAATAAAAATATGCAAACTCCTATAATAGTACAGTAAACGAAGGCGATGGAGGATTTTCGAAACACACCAAAACACATTTCCATGGAACACACTACAGCAAATTTGTTTGTAGTACTTTCAGGAAGAGACAGAGTTGTGACCTAAGCTAGTTCTACACCAAATCATAGTTTCTCTCAGCCGCAGCCCATTCAAGCTATCTAATCTCTTAAGAGCAGACTCTTTGGGTATCTGCTGAATGCGCAACAACGCTAGTCCACGCAAATTTCTTTCCGTTGAAGCAGTTTCCCGAATAGAAGAATTAGTCCTAACACAATCGCTCTTAACTTTATTTGGAACCATGTCGCATCGTCAACAGGGACACTGAAGTTTTTTTGTCAGCTCTGCTAGTTTAAGATTTTAGTTCTGTTTCTTATCTGGCATCAACCCATAAAATGTGGCGTAGAAGCTAAAGAGAAGATTCTTGCCAAAAGCAAGAGTTCCACGTAAAATATGTTAAATATGCTCGATTCTATGGAACATTGCAGACGCAAGAGACAACTGAGTTAGCTGAACATCTACTGCAAACGCCTGTAGTTGTAACACCTTTAAAATCGAAGAGGAGTCGTTAAAGCACATAGTGTAAAACTCTACTCCGTAAAAGAAAATTCTTCAAAAATTGTCGATATTCTATGCTCTCGATTGGAACCAACCAAATATACTAAGTTTGTTTCGAGAATTGTACTGTATAAGAATAGAGAATTAGTATAAATGAAAAAATCGATACCAATTTAATTCGATACTCTAAAAAAAATCGACAATATCGGTATAACAATTTGACAAACAAACAACTGATAATTGTGGCCAAGATATAGACAAAAATATATGAGTATCTACAAGCAACAATAATAAATTTTATAGCCCATAACAGAAATCCCCTTAGTCTTAGCTTATAATCGATTATCAGCTTTGTTTTATTTATACTCTTAGTTGATATTTTAATTTATATTTACTTTAATATATATATTTTTTTTTTGTTATAACCTGCCAACATAATTAAGTCTCCCAAGCGCCAAAAATTAGACCGATACGAACGAAAAAAATTGGTATCACATCGACAATATTCCGAGAACTGTTGGTACAGATTTTTCATAAACGACCCCGAAATGTTCGATATTTAAAATATCGCATCGGTATCGCACAACCCTAGCTCTAAGGTAACAGTGCATTCTAACCCATTAAGATTAATATTATGATTGATTCTTATAATGTGCGGGACAACAGCAAGCCAAAGCTTTGGTCAGAGTTGCTAAAAAGGAAGATCGAAATGTTCAATTGTTGAATTTAGGAAGAGATGGACTTGCTTACAAGGCTACATTTTGCGTCGAAAATGTTGAAATACAGCTGCTCTTCACTAAGCCGTACAAACCATAAAAGTAAATGGCATCTTTTTTGCTGCTTTTATCTGAATATAGCAAAACTGTTAGCTTAAAAAACCGCAAAAGATACAAAAATTTCACCTAGCTAAAAAAAAGAGCAGTGCAGCACATAAACACAGATACACACACACACCCAAAAAGCAATCCCATGCAAATGGGAATGTTGAAAAAAAAGCATATAAAAATGTAAAGCAACAACTTCAATGGGGGACAACAAATAAATGAAGAAATGGAGCAAGAGAATGAGAATCAGACGGAGAAAGACAGCTGCATGTTATATTGGCTTTATATGGGGCCATTGGCTGCCTGTCTGAAAATGTAACTACGGTCCCACAAAGATACACACACACACAATGACAAAATCAATATAGACTGTCTGCAATTTTGGCAAAACATGAGCAAGCGATAAGCTGTTGACCATAGACCAAAAGTTTGCTGCCAAGAGCTGCTCAACTTGTGCCAAAATCTTGGCCAAAATTGTAAGAAAACCGTAAAGGAAAAAAATAATAAAAAAAAGCATGAACGCCATGGCATCATGTATTCCACAGATACTCAAAAAGCAGCTAACGAAACTTAAAGTAACAAATTGTGAAATGGCCTGAAAAAAAATGCATTAGAGCTATATTTAAGCAATGGGAAAGCTTTATATAGATATATATAGATATTTTTTTTTTTTGGTTGGTACATTAGGGCTACGCCTAAGTTGCATTGGGCCAAGGTATACTACAGCTAACCACACAAATTGCAACACCAATATAGGTAGCTGTAACTGTGTCTCTGCGAGTTACTTTGTTTGTGAGAGTATGTGTAAGTATCTATGAGATACGACCCAAGCTTATATGTATAAAGAAAGCGCCACTCAGCCAGTTAGTCAGACAGCCAGCGGCACATTGTTTCAGCTCATAAAGTATTACATAAAAATTGAAAGCAGCACACGGCTGCACACCGATACAGATACATAGATACAGATACATAAACACAACAAAGAAAAAAAATTTGTTTAAAGGAGAAATCATTAAGCGCAGTGCCACAAATTTTGTGCAACGGAAAAGCAACAAAAATAAAATTAAAAAAAAATTTAACAGTGTTTAATAGCATAATACACTGCAGCCACTTTTTCCAAAAATAAGAATTATTTGTTTCGAATTTTGTATTAATAAGTTGAGGATTGCTGGGTTGGTTAAACTAGGCAGGTGGGATAGTTTTCTAGTCAAAGTTCTCGTGAGTCTAGGCTTATGCCAAACTTGGTCGCTGTTACTTTTTTTTTTTTTTTTTTTAATTAAATATATGTAATTATTATTTTATTATATTTGTCAAGATTGTTTTATTGTATAGAAAATGCGTTACACAAAAGTACAAAAAAATAACGTTCATCTGAAGATAAATTTAAAATTTTTCTTGGCATAACACTTTTTAAAATTTTTACCTCGAACATAATCTTTTGAAACATTAAGGGATTTATAAACATTACTTAAACTTTTTGTTTCTAGAAATTTGCGAAAAAGAGAGAGAGTGGCTACCTCTCTGCGTTATTTTTTCTGAATAATGTCAACTCGCATGCTCTTCTTACTTTTCTGCGGCCTTACCTAATTTTTGGGCATCCCCCGTAATAAGTTTTCCTTTTTGTTTGTTATGAAAATTATTTAAAAAAATTCAGTTAACTTTAACTTTCAAGTAAAAAAAAATTTCCTATATTACACAGGCTCACCCAAAGATTAACTCCAAAAACCCCATAACATTTTTTTTTTTTAGATATACGGTTTTAACGATATTTGTATATGTTTTTGTGGTCGCTGAATTCGAATCCGAGGCCCAAAAACACCTGGAACGTTTGAGTTCTGAGAGAGTCTGCAAATAGGGGATAGGGGATCCGTATTCAGCGACCCCAAAAACATACAGTAAACATTGACTGACCTCCGAAAATCGTTTTATATTTTTGTGGCTTTTCATTACAAAATAACTTAAGAAATTCCCACATTTTTCCAGACTGGTTGTCCGTCTATGGTTTTTAATAAGTCGAAATTCTCATATGGAATATAGGACCAAAAATTTACTTACCCAAAATGAGAATTTTGAATTCTACAATTTTTGAGATCTAGTTGTTCATACTATCACTAACCTAGGTCATAATAAACTTTTTGATACAAGGAACATATGGTTTGAGGCGCCTCCTTCTGCATGTTACATATATTGCACAAATCGAGATTATCCTTACATTGCAGAGTATAAAAATATCGAATGAGTGAATGGCGTTTAAGTTGTTCGGACTGTGAATTATAAGGCGATATATTCGCTAGCGATATCACTAAAACAACAACAAAAGCAACTGCAACAACAAAGCTCAATTGAGCTCAAGTTATGTTTATGACAGTTGTCAGTTGTTGTAGTTACGAGTAGCGTTGTTATTGTTGTTGTTGCAAATTTTCGCTGCTGTTTTTACTGCTTTCCATTTTGCATGCATTGAAAATGTGACGGTTTTTATTTCCATATGCAAATTTGTGCAACGATGCGTTTTGAGCGCGTTTATAATCGCGTGAAAGTTCGTTGTCTAACGATAATAGAGACGAATGTGTTTAATATAGGCTTCAAATCTTAGTAGGTGGTACATTTTCTCCGTGTCAAGAAGGAGAAGGGAGTCAATATATCATTTATCATGTTTCAAAATTACTTCTAATTAAAATTTAGGCCTTCTCAGCGACTTTCGGTGCTTGATAAAATATGAAACATCCTACGGAATACTTTGCTCCAAAACACTCCCAAACATGGAGGATGAGCTGGAAGACGCTTTTTACTTTATATGGCAAGTGTCTTCAGTACTACCCAACTGATACAAAAACAGCATCGACAGCCGATTTCATTCTTGTTTTTTTTTCCTAATCTAATCTGTGAGGAATAGCTTAAAATTAAACCGCAATATAGTCCAGAGGGCATTGCCTTACCGGAAATCATGTACGGTTTCCATAGGACCAGCTGTTCCTTACTACTCTTAAAAAGATTTTTGTAGACATACTGAGACAAATTTATCGACAGTGGGAACATGTATACAAGAAGTGCGTTAGATTACCAAATGGTTCTAAGAAATTCAAAGATAAGGTCCAACAAGTTTACACCTGCTTGTTACGCTTCTGATATCCTTAATTCAATGCTGCTGTGAAGGCTTAAAAAATAGTCTTCCAATTTCTTGGGCCAAGTGATCTGTTTTCATAATGGTACAAATGGTTGTTACATATATTGATATTTAGGTTGAAGTGATGAGTTTTTGCCAGATATAAAAGTAAGACATGATTTGTGATTTCAGTCTTGTCTATTCTGTTTCCATTTGGATGATTAGGCTTTCTTTTCGACTTCTTACCAGTTGCGGTACCAGTTATAATCCTTGTGACGTCATTCAATAGATTCTGAGCGTTGTTCATACGTGGGTTTGTGTGGTCCAAATTAAGTTATCGTATGGGATTGTCTTACAGGATGACGGTTTTCATATTTCAATGGTAAGATTTATGAAACGACAAGAGAGACTGTTTATTTTTTCAAAATCATGCTGATACCAAATTGCATTAAAATCAAATTTAATATAAAATGCTCTGTCCATGTTTAAAATTTAAGACTAAAAGCGATTTTAATGTGTCGATATAATCCAAATTGTTGAATCCAAAACCCAACTACTTTACTTCAATATTAATCTTAATATCATTAATATAGTTATATGCTCGCAATTGCAACTTTAATTTCCACAATTGCCACAGTTTCCTCGCTTTGTAAATGTTTTTCACAAAAAAAAAAAAAAAAAAAAAAATTGTTGCCAAGCAGCGCAAAATTTCAAAGGCCGTTCAACGTCAGCGTAAAGTAGTTGGTAATGACGATGCTGCCGCTGCCAGCGTCTCTGCTGCTGCTTTACGGCCATTGGCGTGAAATTTGTTTGAATAACTCATAGTAATAAAAACAACAACAATAGCAACTACAATAGCAACAACAACTACTATTGATAGCCATAAGAGCAGCACTTTAAAAGCAAAGCGAATTCACATTTTCACTGTGAAAACGAGCAAAATCACAATGAAGCATGAACTATGCCTATGGCTAAGCTGGCCGTGAAACTCGGCAGCGGCAACAGCAGCATCGCCTTCAATGTGCTTGTTGTTGTTGTTGTTGCTGCCGTCCTCTATTTGGACATTATGTATGTCAGAGGCGTAGATAGGTGATGTTAGGGGTTCAATACCATCACCCGCATGAGTCGACGAAAATGCGATAAAGTCGAGGTGGTGCCCGACCGTGTGATAAACTGTACCCTTTTTACCAGAAAAAAAATATAGTCCTGCATACTTTTAGTACAGTATACAAGAAATTTCGAATTGGAAAATGTATTTGTTTAGGTGAAGTACGAAAGTTACGTATATTTCTACCGATTTCGATGAATATCTAAAGTTATATCAAAAGATGGCGTACTTTAAAGTCGGGCGCTGACGACTTTGGGATACCCTTTACCACCACATTATAATCAAAACCGATATATTGCTTACGAGCTCCAAAAGATATTTCTTTCCCAAATTTGGTTACGATATTTTTATACACAAACAAAAAAAAAGTCGAATTTTGCACCAAATACGTTTTTTTGATCGATCGGTCCTACGGAAGGTATATGATATATTGAATCGATTTTGATAAAATTTGGTACAGTGCAGGGGATCTCTAAAAAACTTCCGAATGCAAAATTTGGTTACGATATCTTCATAAACAAACGAATTATCCATCTAAAACTTTTGTTTTTTTTCGAGGTCGTCTGAAACACCCCTATGGGAGTTATATAATGTAACCCCGATATCAAAAAATAAGGTATAAGGGATCTAATCTGAAAGTTTCTCTAGTTGCTCTAGCTCTTACCATTTTTGAAAACAACTTTTTTAGTATTTGTCTGACAGATGCTTGATATCACTCTCTGTCAAGTATTTAGTCAAAATAGGTGGGAAAGCTATGGGGACTTAATTTAACAAGCTTGATCTGAAGAGAGATTATGCGCTTCTACTGCTAAATGAGTCTGCAGATTTTGTGGTAGCCGAAATTTAGGTGATCATACCGAAGGACGGACGCGGCTCTATCGCTACCCGAGGTTATGATAAGCTTTTTTTATGAAGTAGTTATGGTCTACCAGGCCTTCTTCCGCCTGTTCAATACGTTGCACAATTTTAGTATAACCTTGACCCTATGGGCCACAGGGTATAAAAATGAAGGAGCCTTACATTTATCAATCTATATCTAGGCTTACAGCTTATGAAAATTTTGAACGATTTTTTCACGAGGGCCGTCATTAAATTAGTCAACCTCATATCAGTGTTGGTAAATGTTGAAAGAATTCAGTGAATTTGCCAACATGGATAAAATTGGTCATCGTTTCATTTGAAATATCATAGTAGAACAAATATTAAAGCCGAGCTGGATTCTACTTTAGGGAATTTTGCTCTTTCGCTTAGAACTATAAATTATTGAGTGGCAGAGTTTAAACGAGATCGATTAAGCTGCCATGAAGAAAATCTCCAGAAATGGTGAAAAGAATACACAACTAGCTAATTGTGAAAGCATATCAAAAAGTGCGCTCTCTAAACAATGCACCCTATTCACCGGATATAGCCCCCTTGATTATTTTCTTTTTTTAAACTTAAAGAAATGACTCGATGGTAAATAATTTGGCAACAATTAAGGAGTTGGTTGAAGGTTAATCGCTTATTTTGAGGATCTTCACGGTTCTTATTTTAAAAGAGGTATCGAAACTATTGAACAACACTGGCAACGTTTAGAAATAAAAACATACAAAAATCTTTAATTCTTCAATGGGACTGGTCTCATACATGAAAAGCATAAAAGGTAATGTTCTTGATAAAAACTGGAGGAGCCCCCTTACCATTTCAAACAAAAACTCTCTACGTCACTGTTGCGTGTTTGTTTTGTGTGTATTTATTGTTTCAACTCGGGCTCTGTGTTGGTTGTACATTGGAAACGAGCCGAAAAGATAAACAAGCCAACAATTTCAGCTCATTACCAGCCTCAGCAACGTCACTACAACCATGGCTTGAAGCATAAAAGGGGCGTTATTGGGCGTGGCAAGTGTAACATTGATTGGTATGTTGCAAGCCGCGACAAAAAAAAACACACACAATGACAGCAGTCCTCCAGTTAAGCATACTATATAGTTAGTTAGTTAGTTGGCTTGTTGGTTTAGTCATAGTTAGGTTACTTTCATAAATCGCTCAATGATTTCATTGGACTTGCTGCTTACTTTTAATTTTAAAGCTTTTAGCTGCTTGTCAAGCGCATAAATTTAATAAAAATAAAAAAAAATAAAAGCTGGTCAAAGCTGATCGCCGTGTGACGCCCTAAAAGAGGCACAAAATTCATGACAATGATTAAACCTAGGCTCAAGAGCCCCCCACTCGAAACCTAGCGTCCACAATGTTTCATGGGCCAACGCCTAGGCCCAATGACAGACAGTCGAGCGTGTCAACTTTTGACATGACGTTGTTGGCATCTCGAACTGCCATTGATTTATGACGGGGATTAATACATACCGAAATAGTTTTTTTTTATTTTTTTTACCTTTTTTTATCTTTACCTTTCATGTAGATTTCTAAATGGTTTTCAACTTTGGGCTAATTTCACTACAGTGATTTCATATGCATTGTTGTTGAATTTGAAATGTTTCAGTTTCAGTTTTCTTTTTATCATTTGTTTAATTTTTATACACTTTGTTTAGTATAGAGTATTTTGATTTTATGCAGACGTTTGTTGAATATGAGAAGATCTAGTAGTACAATCGAATATAATGAGAATAATTACTTTTTAGTAATATACAAATAATTTTTAGCTTGAGAAGATTTTAAGCAAATAATTCCGTTTTGAGGTTTCTTTGATTTTTGACAAAATTATAGAAATTCGTATGATGCAATATCGCCAAGAAATATAAAGAATTACATTTAACCAAGACTATTAATAATAAAAAAAAACGTTCTCTTTTTTTTTAAAAAAACTTCCCAATTTATTTTTAAATACCAATTCTTTGAATAAAATTAGTTATTTTTAAGCGCATCCGTTCTTGCGTCATTTTGTTTTTTTTTTTTTTCACCATTCTAGAAATTTCGTTTAAAGAAAATCTCATGGAGAGCCTCAAATGAAGACAAAGAATTTCTTTTAATGAAAAAACTTATAAATATTAGTTTATTTTCGCTAAAACAGAAATTTGATTTATGAAAACTACTCATAATTTTATTTATCTTCAGCTGAATATGCGCAATTCATAAAATATTTATTTTTTTAAAAATCTTGCACAAATTGAGCAAATAAAAACAATATATTTTTTTTTTTTAAATTCTATTTTTAATAAAATTTTTTGTTTTTTATTTGCGTCACATTTTTGGGCATTGTAGAAATTTCTTGAATATATATTTTCTAATTAGAGGCTTCAGATTAGGACATAGAAACAAAAAGAAAATTTAAATAAATTGTTTTCACTAAAACAAAAATTAAATATGTTTAAAACCTCAAAATTATTCTAAACTCAAATTTTTTTTGTTGAAATTTTTATTTTTAAATTTCTTTTTGCTTTCTTTAGTATAAAATTTTTAAATAAATAAATTCTACGTAAAGGCATTAGATGAACACCAAAAAAATGATTATTATTTAAGTAGTGAATAAAATATTTTTACAAATACAAAAATTTCATATTTTGAAAAAACCGCTCAAAATATTTTGTAGATACTGAATTTTTTTTTTTTTTTTTTGAATAAAATATTTTTTTTATGTAACGTTTGTGCGTAACTTTATTTTGGTTTATAAAATTTTTTTTTTTTGGTAAAATTTTTTTTTTTTTGAGTTGTCATTTTACTTTTTTAACATTTTAGAGATTCCTTTCATAATAATCTAAGTAAATATTAAAGTAGATTAAGCGACTAATATTAGTTTTTTTAATACCAATTTTTAGATACGATTTTTTACTTTTAAAAGACTTAAATTTTGGTTTGGAGAAATAATTTTAAATAATACGAAAATGAACAATTTATTTTTTAATTTTTCATCTTCATTTTATTGTAGAAACTTCTGTTTTAACATTTTTTTATAAATTGTATTATTTTTTTAAAATAGTTTTTTATTATTATTTCTAATATTACTAAGTTTTTGTTTTTTATTTTTTCTATAATTTTTTAAATCTATTTTTAAATGCATTTCCAAAAAGTTAAAAAAGTCAACTACTTTTCATACTCAGTCATAGATTGTAAATTAAATAACTTTAAAAAAAAAAAAACGGTAACATTTGCCGGGAGAATATATATAAGACTAAAAATTTATTCGATATTTTGATACAGGGCTTAAATCGATAGCGATATACTTTCGACACGGTGATACAAGTTTTAAAGTAGCTGTTGCTATAGGTTCATTTATATACTAAAAGCTATGAAATAGAGTAGCAGTAGTACGTGGTGTAAACTGAAAAAGTATAGCTAAAAAAATGATCATAACCTTAAGAATTATATAACATATAAAGTTACAATTCCATATAATTTTGCACGGGATATTTCTCTACTTTTCTTATAAAAATAATAGATTTTTTTAGGATAAATTTTTTTTTTGGTTATTGAATTCTTGTTAATAAGCACTTATTTTAATATCATACCGAATACAGAGTATGCGAACTTCGGCGCCCTTAAGTTGACCTCTCATATCATTGCTGTATTTAATGTTTATGTATCGTTTTGTTATAGGAACTATCATGAATGATGGATTTGCTTTAGATGTTTTTATGGCGTTTTCAAAACCTATTTGTTTTTTTTTTTTATTTCGGCACAGTTGGAGATTTTATATTTAAGGTTATTTTTTGTTTGTGGTACATTTCTAATGTGATGGATTTATGTTAGATACAAACTCAATGAGCGCAACCTCTCATTGTTAGATCTTGTTTTTTGGTGGGCGTAAATCAGAGCATTGTATCTAGACACCAAAGTAGCTACATAAAAAATAACACATTTTTTAAATCAATTTATAAAACGATTTCTCATCTGTTTTTTTTTTCTTCTCTTTACAGGTTTGTAACTTGTTCTCCTTATATAGCACTATATTATAAGAGTTGCCCTCGGCAGCTGATATTTTTGGACAGTGGGTAATAAAATTACGCGACACCAGCGCGTGAGTAATTATAATTTATTTAAATTGATTACGATACCAGAAGGAAACTTGCGGTCGGTTTTTGCGCCGATTGACCTATTTTTAAACCGCTTGCAATTATTCATTTATAGCGACACTAAAAAGCCCAAAAGCGATAACTAAAGCCCAAACCAGTTCAAAAACTTTGCAATAAACTTATGGTAAATTAAAGCTTAAAGAAGTAAAACTTAAACAAAAAAAAAAAGAAACTTAAAATGAAACTAAAATGTAAATATCATGTGGTTGGTTTTCTCGCTGTTGATTGCATGGCCCAAATATTACGTTGTTTTGTTTGTTGGCCAAGAGAGTGTGGTAAGAAGAAAGACAGCAGTGAAGAGGGAAAGCATGTCATATGGTATGACTGCCTTGTGTATGGTCAGTAATGAGTGGTTTTTGCGAAGAATAGAAACTGAAGTTTTAAGTTTTTACATTTACGCGTATGGGGGATTTTCAGTACGTAAATGCTGGAGCAGTACATAATTGTTGTAGTACCTAACCCCTGGAACAAATTGTGTCGCGTCAGCACTCAACTCTTAAGAAGTTTAAAAGAGGTTCCTTAAGAGACCTTTTTCTGTCCCCCTAATAGATGGAAAGTTGCGCTGAAAGACAAAGCTCTTGATGTCCTGTAAGTTGTTTTGGACAGACTCTACTCTTTTTCATAACTATTGCCATATGGGTAAAAGCAAAACTTCATATAAAAAAAAATATCAAATGGTATATAATTTTTCGAACTGCATATGGGCCTTACAAAAGAAAAAAATTGTGAGAGTACTATTTTATTGTATTTGGTTTCATAAGATGATGTGACGTCATTGAAATTTTTATAGTAAAAAAAAAAAATTGAAATGTAAGAAACTCGAATCTTTGTTCGATGCTCAATTTGAAAGTCTTTTGAACAGATAAGATCGTTGTAGTAGACCAAACCGCATCAAAATGCATCTTGAATGAAATTACTAAAAATGCTTTTAGTTGGTACATCTACAATTGGTTTATAATTTGAAAATAGTGCCACCTATAAAAGTCGAGCATTGCTATAAATCACGAACTCGGTATAAACATATATTTGGTGGATATCATATGGACACCAATCGGGAGAGCCGTTCACTTAAAAAGAAAGATTTGATTCTTGATTGATTTCGAGACAATAATTCGGGCAGGAATTATAGATCCTAGGAACTAAATTTATAAACCTACCAGTTATAACGCAGCTATTCGCATTTTTAAAGAAGTCATTCAATTCTACAGTAGAATTTTTTATATAATTTACTTTAAGGCAAGAAGTATATGAGTTTGGACAAATATCATAAGTCATAAATCTGTAATATGACAAGCGTTACCACCAATACAGTCAGGATGACAAAATAAGTTTGTCAAGATGTTGGATACAAGGTAGGATCGAAAGTGGTAGGCCTGAAGTCGTCGATAGGAATTCTTAGTAGTTTTCGGAACAGCACCCTTGTGCTACGACACAACGTGCATAAAGCGTACACCTTCTGAAACTCGCTTTCCGGGATCCCTTTCAGAGGTGCCGTTTCACCTTCTTGGACGTCCCCTACGCAGCTGTATTGGTTTCTCTTGAAGTCCCGCTTGGGACGATTCACTATTTGCTTATCATTTAGAAATCGACAAACACGACAATCAGGCGAATGATTGTGCGCACGGTCAGAGTCCAGGAGCGACTTATGGCAGAATTTCCGTAGGCGTCCTTAATTATTAATTCGATCATATCTCCGCTTTTGAAAGGCAAACAAAAATTTAAATTTGGGCAAACTATAGGAAATGAAATCTATCGATTAATACCAAACATTATTAAAATTGGATTATAAGTATCGGAGTTGTTAGAGTCTTTAAATTAGTGGTCGGCACGTCCCTTTTCCATGGGCCTATCGTTCACACGTACTGTGTTGTCTACAAAACGCATGCATGTGTGCGTGATTTTTGTACTGAAATATTCTCTTAAAAATTCTCTGGCGTTGCCACGCTCTTGTTGCAAGGCAACAGACACGAAGTTGCTTGTGCATGACTTCGGCTCTTGTTGAGAGAGTCAGCATCGAAATACGTCACTGCGGCAGAGTAGGTTCAATACAAACGCAAAAAAAAATGCATATGTATATTTTGCCGACCACTGCTTTAAATCATTGAATCGAGTAAAGGGTATCCATATTTTTATAAATATGATATCAATGATAATTTCACAAAAAGTTAAAAGAATTAAAAGACAATTTCTACGCAAGTGTTGTCTTAAGATTAAATCTTTTTCTTTTTTTAAAAAAAATCGCTCAAAATCCGCAGATCTGCAAAAGACCACTTGAAGCCTAAAATTTGTTACTCGCTCGTTTTAAAAACATTTTCATCATAACAAATTTAAAAAGAAAAAAAAAAAATTGTCGCTTGTTGCTCTTATTTTATGCTTCGTTACATTTTGGGCCCTTTTTTGACAATGGGGTCGACTTGGCTGACACTTTTCACTAAATTCGCGTCTAATTTGACAACGAGCGTTTTGCTGGCGTTTTAAGTCGCGCTTTGGATACCTTTTTGTTGTTTCAGTTGTTGCTTTTTTTTTTTTTTGTTTTAATTGCGGATGCGCACACTTTCGTTTTTGTTTCATTTCATTGTTTTTTGTTGTTGTTGTTGTGTGTACTGTGTTGTATTTGTTTATGGCTCGCTGCTTTGTTGTGTGTGTGTCCCACGCAAGAGGCCTACGTCCGGCATCTCTACGTCTCTGGTCTCCGTCCAGCTGCCATTTTGACTCTTGCCTGCAACTCCATTGAGCGCCGGCATTTTGCGGCTTTCCAAAACAAAACCGCAGCAGTTTCACTCGTTTTCAACGAGGGAAATCGCACCATGCCACAAGGCCCCTTCGCGACGCCACCTCTCTTACACTTACCACTTGGCTCTGCGGCTATGACATAACCGCTCTGCCGCTGCTGCTGTGGAAAGTTAAACAAATTGTTGTTGTTGCTGGTTTGCTTTTCTATTTCGTTTTCGTTCAACATTTTGCAACTGTTTTCATTTCACTTTGAAAGTTTTTATGTCGCTCCTTTTTATTTATTTTTTAATTTTTTGAGTAATAATTGAATTTTTTGTGCACATAAGTAAATCCCCGAAAATAAAATTTAATAAATATATCATCATATAAACATTCAGAGGTGCTGATGGGATTGGGTCTTGTATAATGCTTGTTCTGCAAAAATTTTGCAGGATTTAACAGAGTTTGAAAGTGAGCGATTGATTTTTTTTTCGATTCCGAAGTAATTATAACTAAATAAAAAAAATGGCTCTGAAGGCTGGAAGCTTTTTCACCAATGCTATGAAATTATTTGATATAGAACATAAAAGGTCTCTTTGGTCTCCTCTGAATTTTTTTTAATCCTTTCAAATAATTGGTTTTTCTTATAATTTGATGACCTCTTCATTAGACCCACAGAGAGAATAGAGTTTTATCTAAATTTGCATTTAGGTAAGTAGGTTCCAAAACTAGAATTTTTTTCAATATTTGCTAAAATTTGGATAGTACACCAACAATTTTTTTAACCATTTCCATATGTACACTCGGTAGGAATCAGGTGGAACCCCACCAAACATCGCGACAATCGGAACTTAAAGGAAGTCGATTGAGAAGAAGTACCTCTATTCGCCCATCTGTCCATATCGCTTTTTGCTCGAGGTCAAACAAAAAAAAAATTCCACAACTCGACATAGACATATGGGCATGACGATGATGATGATGATTATTTTCATTAACTCCCAGTGGAGCATAGGACTTCGGTTCCAAACTTCTCGAGTTGCATACAAGAATGTCCCTTTTTTTGTTCGTCCCTTTGCCTGGAACTTCAAATAATTAACATTTTTGTTTGTTAACTATGTAACCAAAATCAGTAAAATTCCTTATAATTTCTGGGACCTTATAAAATAGAATTCAAAATTTCTTGACTTAAGGCCCATACGCAGTTCAAAAATTTTCGCACGGAAAAATGGTATTTTTTTTTATATATGAAGTTTTGTCATTTTTAATAAAATATTGACTACCAGCCTATTTGACAAAGCATCTCGAAATCGTTTGAAAGCTGAAAAACTTTGGGCGGATTTCTGCTTATATTTTTTGGATATCCCTACTTGTTGACTAAACCTTATGAGGTCTTTCGAGGATAATCCTGCTATACGCATCCTTCTGCCTATTACATGCATTTGGACATACTTTATGTGCCCATTTACTCAATGATTAAGGCTTATAAAAAGCGTCATGAAATTAAAGTCACATCAATTTAAGCCCGAATTACATAGTTATAGGCCTGACCTCAGCGAATTTCGATAAATTTAGAAAGTACATTCAAGTTTCGATAAATAACAATAAGAGTTCAAAGTAGGCGAGTGTTTGCAGCTCAAATAAACTTTCATTTGAATATACCACAAAATGGGACATTCAAATTGACACATACATAATACAACGGCATGTATATACATAACTCAATATATAGTATATTGTGTGTTGCACATAGGCCGGCATAATAATCACTTAATTTGAACGCTAATTTGTTTTAATACCTATTTTTTGCCTACGGCTGCCTTCACCTCACCCTAATGACTTTCTCAAATGTTTTCAGGAGAGGAGAAAAAAAAAAAGAAAAAGAAATTCCAATAACAACAAGCAGACCAACTCTGCTGGAAAATGAAAGGTGATCTGCCTGAGCTTTTCATTTATTTGTCTCACTCTCTACACACTCTGTACACCCTCTCCGCCCCTTCCAGCTGTGCGTTTTGCACCCTGCGAACCAAACATTAAAATTATGCAAAACAATGAGAATTGTTTTTCTTTCTAGAGAGAGACTCTTGTTTATTGTTAATGTTGCTTTTGTTGTTGCTGTTGTTGGATGTTGTTTGTTGTTTAAGCTTTGAACTCAAAGTTGAATGCAAATTACAAAGCGCATTTAACAAATTCATTACAAGTCAAGCCTTTTTTTTATATATTTTTATTTTTTACAACATTTGAAAGTTTGAAATTCAAAACGAGAAATTACAACAAAAGTTTTTTAGCTTAAGGCAATGTTTTGTTAGATATGGTAGGGGTTTAGATTGAGGGCGTTTTTTGTAGTGCAATGTTCGATATGAAAATGAAACAAGGTGCATGACTTTGTTAAGTGACACGAAGGTTCGTGTTTGATCATATTTTATTGTGGTACTTCAGTTTAAGGTTTATTAAGGTTTTCACTTTATAGGCTTTTGCGATTTATTAACACTTATTTACCTGGAACGTTGATTTGCTGGAAATGAAAAGCATAAAATAATAGAATGTTGCGAGTATAGCAAAAGTGTACTGTATCTGCGCTGGAAAACGAGTTAAAGTGTGTCATTTTGGCAAAGGAAAGCGATAAAGCTTGCTCAAACAAAAACTATTTTTGATTTTTTCAAATATAGAGTGACCAGAAAAAGAAAAGAATTTTAAATAAAACAACATCTGTGGAAGATATGAAATTTATTCGGGCTTTATTTATTATGCAAATAATCGCATTGGCTTCTCTGGCAGTGCTTCTAGCGATGGGCGATAGTGTATCGATATATCGGAATATCGATATTCTTTCTTTGGAAGTCGACTATTTTGTATCGATATCCATGTTCGACGATATATCCGAAATCGATATTTTCATCCGATACTGACGATATTTACGAATTCGAATTATTTTGGAAAAAGCACATTGTTGCCGTGAGCAATCCTGTATTGCATTTAGATAAGGAAGTATTGCGAAAACAGAGATGAAAGTTTTTTTTCTCGCCAACAGTCTCCGCTGGAGTCCAATCCACTAACCATATGGGAGCCCCTGTCGACACAATTCTTGAATCTTTACAAACTAGCAAGGATATTGGTTCCGGCCGTTTCGACGTCTGTTACCTCGGAGCGACCATTTTCCCTTGCAGGGAGTATAATGACCGACGAACGGAACCGGCCTTTGGCTTGTGTCGACGATTCTTTGTAGCCTTTCTAATTTAAACTAAAAACCAGCCTTTAGGAATAATTGTAAGAAATCCAAATAAACTGACTATTTGTATGTGTCTGAATTTATGTATGACTTATTATTTTAAAACTGATATTATTCATACAAAATTTTTGGGCGATATATCGAGATATCGATGTTGTTTGGTCGATATATCGATATTCCACATCGGTTTCATCCCTAAGTGCTTCTTCAGAAAAATCCTTGGATCTTGGAGCAAGATTTCCTGCACTTACGGATTTGTCTATGATCGTGCGGCCTTAACTCTTGAGCACAACCTTTTTTGGATGTAGAACCGAAACCATTATTGTTATCTGGTCACCCTATATATGCCGGCTACAGTCAAAAAGCTATCATTATATCATCAGGTTTTATGCGATTAAGACCCATACGCAGTTCGAAATTTTTAGCATGGAATGATAAAACTACAAAAAAAAAAAAATCCCTTTTGGGAGTTTTCGAACTACGTATGGTTTTTTATACTTAAATTTGGGTTCTACATCTAAATGTTCGAAGTTATTTTTAAAATACTGAAATTTGGGTGCGAAAATTAGCGACTATAGATCAACCAAATCTGCCCATAGCGAATGTGGTCACTTTCATTGAATCCTCTAAATGGTACAGCAAGAAAAGTTTTAAGAGATTAGAAATGCTGGCATTGCCATCCAACATTTCTAGCTACCACGCCCAACCCCTTCCTACCCTTCATGCTTTTTCTTCTAATAATATAATAAGGCATCAAAATGGACCACATGATCTCAGGGTGATCTCCTAACTAACCTAGACCAACCTATGCAACATTAATCAAAAATAAGGCGGTGGCACGCAAAAAAGGAAGAGTCCAAATGTCAAGTTTGGCTAATGTAACTCTTATAATCCCCAAAATCTAGACTGTCATACAGACATACGAATGGCTATTTCTTTTGTCATTCTGACCATATTAAAGGTAACTCTCGGGAGTCTTCAGTGACTGCTTCTGTATGTTAAATACATTTGCGTAAACTTAATATACTGCTAGCCTCAAGATACAGGGCATACAAAATTTTTCGAAAAAGATGGACTTATATTATTTTAAGGCCGAAATATTTGGTTGTGTCTATCTTAACCCCTTACCTAATAAAATACCAAAATAAGCATACTTTCAAAATAATTTGAAAAAGTTCAAGCTTCCAACCCCAATACAATTACAAAATAACTTCGAGTCACAGATGTTCAAGATTCATTATTCATTATGTTCTTTAACTTTATCTCATCATTATAACTAATAAAGTTTATGCGAGAAGTTGCGCCTTATTGCTAATATGGCTTTAAGTAATTTATATTTGAAGTTCTAGCCTTTTTAATTGTTTTAAGTAGTATCTAACTCAAGCGCTTCAGTCTTCCCAATCCTCGATATATCGCCGCCTAGTTACATCTTTATCTAGTTTTGACATAAGCGAAAAGTAATCCATTGTTGAAAGTCTTCCTGGCTGATTAAGTTGGTAAAACTACAGAAAGTGACTTTGAAGACTTTCCCAAGGCAAACTCGAATATCGTCAGAAGGACAGAAGTAATTGTCCGTCTGTTTGTCTGAACGCCTAGAACTTGGAGATTGTAAGAGCTAGAATGACGAAACTTAGGATTTCGACGTCTCATACGTCCCGCCAGACCAAGCATATGTTTTTCTTCCATTCGCTACCAAATGCTTTATTTTTTGTTGTACGGGAAATAAAAAAAATCATTTGATTATTATAGGCAATAGTCGCAGTAAAAATTTTTAGATGCCAATACTATGTCAAAATCCTCTTAAGATTGTGTCTTTAACAGGTTATTAAGACTTATATGCAAATTTGCTCATACTCCAAAAATTTTTTGAATTTTAGGAAAATTGGCGTTCAATCACGCCACTCAGTTCAGGCTTGACAGCAAAACGAGCTCGGAAAAATTCTTTAATTTTTCGCGCTATATCAAGAAAATAGTCTAGCTGAAATGCCAAAGAACTAAATTTTATTTAAACTATAATAATGTATATTAGCACGCCAAATGTATGAGGCTTGTGAATAAAATTACGTATACGCAACGTAGCCCTAAATGAACTGCAAAGGCAGATGTAGCCAGATCGAACAAAAACTTAACGCTTGTTAATATTACCCACCAGTTTCAGCTATATACTAGCATTAGTTAATTTTATTTAAAAAAAATTTTTAATTTTTCTCAGTGTGCAATAAATTAATTGTAATTGTTATTTCAGCTGCTCTGGATCTTTTGTTTGCGTAAATAGCGATTGTTTCCTTAAAGAGTAATATTTATATTATTATTTAAAATTTTATTGAATTTAAGAGTGTACAGCTTATTTTGTATAACTGCTTCTATTTTTAGTACATAAAACTTTTATTATTTTTTATGTAAACTTAAGCAGAGTTTAGTACAACAGCAATTTAGTTTTTTTTTTTTTTTTCCAACTACTAACACCTAAAATGTTTCAAATTGAAATTGATTTCCATTTAGCTTTGCCAATTAGATTAATCGCCTTAACAATGCCAAACTTTAAGAGCCCCCATAATGTGAATGCTGTTTAAATCAATGCCGGAACTAGCATTGACAGCATAAATTCATGCACTTTTTGTATCTTGGCGATTTCACTTAAATTCGTAACACATCAAGACAAAAAACAAAACGATATAAAATAAAATAAAGAGTTGAATAAAATTACAAATCCAACTTTAAATTTTGTATTAAAAACAAAGAAACCCAAAATGAAACCACCCGCGATATTTGTTGTATGTACCCCGAGAAATGCCAAAAAAAAAAAAACAATCTCACTCACCCGCTATCACACACGAGCACAACTCTCTTTTTTTTTTTTTTTGTAGCCGGGCGATTATCTACACCTTTCACCTTTCACGCCAACAACAAGAGCTCTGACGTTGCCAATGAGATGCCACACAGCTGCTAAGGTGTGTTTGTGTGTGACTGCTTGGGAATTGCAGCCTTTCTAATTTTCAAAATCGCTCAAAACCCAAAAATTGTGCAACATTATAATTGTTTAAAGCTCTAGCTTTTAAAAAAAACGCATTGAGACTCACCTAGTTTGTAGCAGCCCCAAAGTGACATTTATTACAAGAAAAAATAATAATAAAAGAAATACAGATATGTACCTACCAAAATAAAATCCATGACAGATATTACATAAACTCTCATGGATTTCCACATCTTTGTTGCAACAACAACAACTCAGTTTCAAACCATACACACACACACACACACTTCGAACAAATACCAAAAAAATTAGTTTCACCTCTTTTTTTTCTAACCAAATGGCAGACAGCAGCTACAAAAGCTACAGCAACAACAACAACAAACGTAGTGACGAGACAATTTAAAAAGCGTAAAAAATTAGAAATAAGCAAAAACAACTGTAAAAAGTGGCCCCTTCTACAACGTCCCCTCCCCTACCCCCTGGCATCGTCAGCAAAAAATCAAAATGTATCTACGAAATGCAGCATGCGCCCACTGCAGCAGCAGCTCCAACAGCAACTAGCATGCAACTGCTGCAGTTGCGTTCACATTCATCGATGGGTATGTGTGTGTGTGTAAATGTATGTATCTTACAGATACTTTTTGGTAACTGTTTTTGGCAATACCAAAAAAAAACAAAAAAATATGCCAAAAAATCAAAAAGCAAACGCCAGCGAACATAATAAAATGGCAAATTCGATGACAGCTATATGTGAATACTCTTTATCGAGAACTCTCTTCTTTTGAATGCGAATATGTGAATGTATATTTATCGATTACAAAGAGTAAAGTTAAATTTATTTTTTTGTACATGATAAGGATTACAAAGTTAATATTATTATTATTAGCTCCTTTTGTATGTTTTTTTCGAATATGTTAGCATTATTCAATTCTAGTTAGATATTATTCGAATCTTTTTCGAACTCTTTTATGAAAATGGATTTGAACACAATTTATTGCTTCGATCACTCAATTTTTAAATAATATTATTAGCATGAGAGTATGCTCCTTTTGTATGTTTTTGTCGAATATTTTAGGATAACCCAATTCTGATTAGATCTTATTCGAATCAATTTCGAACAATCTTTTTATTATTTATTCATTTAACGTTGTAACTTAGAATTTATTCTAGGGAACAAAGTGTTTTAAAAGCCAGAGCAACATAGGTCTTCAGGCTGGAACTATCTTTTAACAGAACAGCTTTTGTTGAAAAGTTAAAAAAAAATAATTTTTTATGACTCAACTCTTATTAGATATTTTCGAATCAATTTTTATCTCTGATGAGAATGGATTTGAACACAACATTTTTTTTTTAAGCCACATGAAAAGTTCACACAATTTTTCGTTATTGTGAAGTTAAACACAATTTATTTTTTCGAAAATGGTCACTCAATTTTTATTTAATATTATTCGAATCGATTTCGTGCTCTTTTTTAGCAGGATAGCATTTGTTGCAATGTTAAACACAATTTATTTAACCAATTCTGATTAGATATTATTCGAATCAATTTCGAATTCTTTTATTAGAGTATACAATATTTCGTTGTTGGTAAGTTGAACACAATTTATTTTTTTGAAAATGGTAAAGATCACACAATTTGTATTTTATATTATTCGAATCTCTTTCGAAAAAGGATGATAGACTGCACAGTTATATCCGAAATATTATTTACGAAACTGAAAAAAGAAACGCATTTCATCTTCAAAACCCCTAGCCACGATACAACTTAACCCCAATCAACTTGAATACGAAATTGTTTGTTCTTAAAACATTCCAACCCTTCGACTGAAAGCCGAAATTATTCCCTATACAAGACAGTCCAGCATTCTCCTGATTGGTATGGGAAACAGGGCAACTACTTTTTCAGAAAAGTCTCCGGTAATAATGCTAAATAGCATTATATAATCTTTTACTGGGCTGAAATTCAACAGAGGCAGTCTCTCAAGTTCCTTCCATCCAATTTTTAATATAAAAACGTTTTTTATAGATCGACGGCCAATGAACAATATCTTAATATTAGATAAGATATTAAGTTTGGTATAGATCCTTAAGTAAGCATCTACCAAACAAAACGGCGTGAAAACATTGTCTAGAAAAGTTGAAAAAATCGGCTAACAATGTAGGGAAATTTTTTACATTCTTCAATGTACAATGTGTAGAGTAAAAAATATTCTTTTTGACAACAGATACCGAAAACTTTGGTTTTGCAGAGATTTCTTAAATCTACCACTGTACCAACAGTAGCTTTTACTTCCAGAGAAGTATAGTTTGCACCTATTACATGAGCGTCCACGCCTCTGAACTTAGAAAGCAACTCAGTTCAGCTGATTAAATTTAAGTCTTAGCTATCTATAGTGCCAAACTTATTGGCAAAACCATAATACTCTATCACACTCTTTCCGCAGAGTATAAAAAGAAAACGGTTAAGCAAATGACAAAACCTAGCTTGCTCGTGCGTTTGGTCGCTCGGCTCAGTGCGGCTCGGCTTGGTGCGAGCGACTCAGTCTTGACTCGCCTCGCCTCGTTCGGCTATTATGTAATGTTTGGCAAACGCTGCCAACGTTGACAGCGACGCTGACGTCGGAGGCAACGTCATATGGCCAAAATAACAAAAAGGGGGCACGACTGAGCAGCAGCAAAAGAAACGGCGACAAAACACGTAGACGATGTAATCAACGAAACCGCCAACAACAACAATAATATTAACAGCTCAGTTTGCTTAGTCGCCGTTTCGTTGTTTTTGTTGTTGTTGTTGTTTTTGCCTACGTCATGCCGAAACCACAAAAAACAAAAAAAAAAAAAAATATTATTGGTAGCCAAAAAGTTTGACAAGCGCTTCAGCTGCTGCTGCTTCTGCTCAGTTTTTGGCTTTCTTTTCAAACCTCGTTAAAATCCAACTCAACTTGAAGATACTTTTGCATGCGTTTTACACTTTCATGTGTATCTTTATACACTACATGCAGATGGACAAGGGCTATTATAGATTTGTACAATAACTTCAAAAGGGATTTTTTATTTTTTGCAATAATTCGGGTTTTATTTAAGAGTGAGTTAAAAGGGCCTAGAGCACTTAGTGGGAGACTCTGCTTGTTGGAATATCATGAAGTCTACTATTTCCTATATATATAGGCATAACTTATCAAAGAGAGGAACAATCGGATAAAGAGTTTAGTTCTTATTATTTTCGACTAGCTACCATACAAAAATTGAACCAGTTCTCTTTGCAGCCGAACTCGCACACTTTCATTGCATTATGGCTATGAGGCGGGGTTCAAAAATAGCTGCAAAGGGCCGGGCATTAATAGAAGAAGTGTTCCATATAAAACTTTTCCCTACCTTTCTGGTAATTTATGGATACCAGCTTGCCAAAAAGCAGCTTTTATTCGTTAAAGACTAGACGTAATTATGCTCTATTTTAAAGTTTTTAGTTGAAATGAGTCGTATTACTGATAGAGCTTTTTTTAAGAAGTTTTGTATCTATAACTATAACTCCATCTTAAGGATTATTTATAGATACCACCTGTCCTAACTAAACTGTTTATTTGGTGAGGTTAAGACACAATTAACGCATTTTTGAAAGCCTTCAGTTGAAATAGATTGTATTTCTCATGGAGTATTCTGCATTGAACGCAACAAAAAAAAAATCGGTTTTGAGCAGTTATGGTGAAAACAACGGATGTGATAAGACTTTCCAAGCACAGTTTTGTAAATAGTTTTGAAACGTTTTTGCAAAGATGACGCCGAGCATGAAAAATTAAAATTAAGTTAATCCTCACAAACTTCTGCTTTCTATAGCGTTGTGTTCAATGTCTAAATTGCTCAATTTAAACCGGAAATCTCATGTTTTCAATGCCAAAGAATGCTCAATTTTTGAATTAAAAAAGACTTCCCGCAAATGTTTTGTTTTGGCACGTATGATATAAGTGAACCCCAATAAAATTAAAATCTACTATTCGCTTAGGTTTGAGGCTAATTCTCTCTGTGTCATGAATGACAAAGAATGTTCAGCGAAAACTTCCGCACACATACAGCAGCACTTTTTTTCGAGATATAGAATAAAACTAAAACTTTCCGCGAATGTTGCTCGTGGCACGTTTGTATGCTAACATGTTGGAACCTGATTTATTTTTCGACATTATAATATTTCTGAACTAAAGACATAAGACTTAAAAGATAAGACGATTGTACCAAAATGCTTATCACTTCGGGTAGAAAATCCATCTGTCCTAAATCTCGAAGACTTTTAGAGATAAACACAAAACCGACTATTTGAGATTTTTGTCTGTATGGACACCTATATCTCCAATACTATTAGAGACATATACTCAAAATTTTACTATTTGTAATTTTTATCTCCGTTCGTGAGTATGTCCAACGAAGACTATAAGTTATAGAGACTCAGTATTCAACTCGAAAATAAGCATTATCCGTACGCGAGAAAAAGTTAATCGATTTGAGGTGATATCTGACTTTGAGATTCTCTCCATTTTTTACTTTATTTCATTAGTCAACAAGTTAGAGCAGCCAAATTTTGTATAAAAGTTCTTCTGAGACTCCAAAGAGCGTACGCTAACTTTTTATTTAAAAAAAAAAACACCCTATTCCTTAAGTACCACAAAACATTTCTTTGCCTTCAATCTTCAACATTTCAGTACTAAACTTGGTAAAAATAATAATTTTTTTGGGGTAAGCGAATATAGTGTACTCCACTGTCGTATACCGCCACTACTGTTAAAATTTTTTTATTTTAATTTTTTTTTTTGTATTTTTTTTTATTGTTGTGCTCCACTTCCATATGCCGCATGCGCCTTACTACGGGCCGCC
This sequence comes from Chymomyza fuscimana, assembly GCA_949987675.1. NCBI lineage: Eukaryota > Metazoa > Arthropoda > Insecta > Diptera > Drosophilidae > Chymomyza > Chymomyza fuscimana. Next base: position 119,420,836 of record OX465088.1, on the reverse strand, counting down.
CTAATTTCGCTTAATTACACAAAACTTTGGCAGCAGCTTCGCATATTATGCGTAACTACGGCTACATCGGCGCCGTCTGATATAGTCTGACCATAAATCCGGCGGGCCTCTAGATATATTTAAAAAAAAAAATAAGTTTTGAGTTGCTTTTATTTTAATGTTCATCTGCGTCTGCTGCATCGCTTTTTACTTTTTTATGTAATTCATTTCGAAAATTTACGTTTATTTACAATTTGTCTTCATTTAGGGCGCTGGTTTTTTTTTTTGGGCCAACTCTTTCCGAGCTGTTATCACGCGTAGATGACCCTTGACAAAGCATTTTGAGAGATTTGATTAGCAGCTTATTTGAAAGTTTGTTTATAAAATTGCGGGTGGTTTGATGCGAAGATTTTGTTTAGTTGATAAAGTTTGGTGATAATTAGGTTGTTTTAAGCTTTCTTTAAAATATTCACGAAAGCGGGCTTTCATAAAGTACGTCACAGTTTGGTAAACGTGGGACTGTGTATAATGTGATATCAGCTAATTTTGAGATTCGGATACTGGTAAATCACTCTAAATTTGAAAGGTTAATGTAAAAACGTTCAAAAATTGTAAGAAACTTAAAACGATTGGATTAGGTGGTTCCAAAACCCTTAATTTTGAAAAAAAATTTAAAATAATTTTTAGTAAAAAAAAATCAGTTTTTTAATTTAAAAAAAAAATAATAATTTCATAAAAATATTTTTGAATTACAAACAAATTTTGTAAAAAATTACTTTTTAATTAAAAAATAATAATAATTTCATTTTTAAATAAAAAATAAAAATTAACTGTATAATTATAATAATGAACCATTAGCTTTAATGAAAATGTAAATACTTAAAGGGAATAAAGCACAATAAATAAATAAATAAATTAACTTTTTAATTTTAAAAAAAAAAATAATAAAATATACAATTTTTTAATCAACTAGTTTTAAAAACTTATTATTTAAATTCGCCTTCTTAATTTTTGAATAAAAATAATTTTTTAAATAAAAAAAAAAAATATTTTTCAAATAATTAAAAAAAATGTTAATTTAAAAAAATATATTTTTCAATTTACAATTTTTGTTCTAATTCGCTTGAATTTTGCGAACTCTTAGTTAACGGGCTAGAAGCTCAAATCTTCTAAGACGTGATAATATCCAAGCAAGCAATTCGCTCAAAGTTTAATCCTCCCAAATATAAATGTGTAAGAAGATCATTTACGAAATTTTACCGATATTTGGCACAAAAATCTTTCAATTTTTCAAAGTAACGTAATTTCTTCAAAGCAGATCCAAAACTAGACCAAGTATTTCTAGAACTAAAAATTTTTAGTTTAACTAAAAGCTGCCTGCTATGTTTTTTAATCAACTTGAAATAATCTTTGAAATTTTTTCAAATTTTATACAGAATTATAATCTAAAGACGATGCAAACAAAAATTATATTTAAATACTTTTGAAAATAGGCCATGTGGCGCGGAAGCTTAACAAGTACAACTGCTATTTATAAATAAATAGGCCAAGACATTCAGGAGATTTGCGTGCATGAAAAATACAACAATTTTGTACTACGTTTTTCTTATAAAAAAAAAAAAAATGTGAAAACGTTCAATCAACGCGAATATAATACTTATGTTTATGCTTATCAGGGCAAAAATATTGATTTCTGATTATCGCACATGATCCATAAATATTATTTCAATGTTTACTATGACAAATGGCTGACATGAAAAAAAAAAATAGAATATGTATGTTTAGATAAGAGCTTAGTACTAAGGTTCTGAGTTTTTAAATCAATATTTTGGCTAAGGCAATTTATACCAAAAATTCAGCACTGAAAATTAGTTTTTGCGACAGAATTTTGGATAGTTTTGCATATAATATGAATGAAAAATTTTTTTGAAGGCATTGAAAAAAAAAAAAAAATGTTTAATATAAATGAAAATCGTTAAAATTTTAGCGAATTTTTTATGAAAGCTATTTTTGATACATTTTACTTATGGTCTTAAAAATAAGTCAATTCGGTTACTTTTCAAATCGATCTTTTTGATTTTGACGATTTTTGCAAAAGTAATTTTTTAAATTCCGCTTATTTATCGAATCATCGATAACTTAATATATAGGTAAATTTTGTTTTGACAAGATATATCAAAAATTTTTTCACATAATTATTATTAATTTTTTTTTCCAATAAAAGATAAAAAAAAAATCGAAATACGCTTTTTGATAAATATGTTTTTATGATCCTAAATATCATGTAAAAATATTGAATCCAACCTGACATTAAATTTCGGGTGGTTATCACAGAACCCTTGCTTGTTGGGTTTTTGGTTGGGCCTCGTTTTCGGACTCAACGGCTCAAAATTTATGCTTGTAAAGTTCACGTCACTTTTTTTTGTGGGGCTGTATACTATATATGTATATATATAGATGTCTGCATCATGCCTAAAAATTGTTATATATCTACTTTGTAAATTACAGAATTGTATTTACAATAAACACACAAGTGGATCCATAAAAAGTTCAAGGGTGTGCCCCAAATTTATTCACAGCGTACTTTCTGACTGACTTATATAAACACTGAAGTGCTTCATAGAACATCGTTCAAGATTTTATTGGCTTTTAAATACATTTTTGTGTGCGGATATTATCGGTCACCCCGGGTATCTGCCTTACAGAAAAGCCGTAGCTAGGATTGCATACATTTTAACAGTTTTATAATTTTTTATAAAAAGTACAAGAAATAGAGTCAGAGCTAAGTTGCTATAGTGTTTTCCAAAAAATGTTAAAGAATTTTAAATAAATTTTTAAAAAACTCAGATTCTTTAATGCAAGAAATTTTGGGTATTCAACTGTCTACTTTACAGAAAACCTGAAGCTTGAATTAAGTGCATTTCAATTTTTTACCATCAAAAATCAAAAATGAATAACAAAGTAATTTCTATGAAGTCTAAAACTCTTAGTGTGCGGTCAGAGGATGCCCGTCAGAAACGAATTTACTTTCACTTATTTATTTTCGAGATCAAATTTTTTTTTACAGTATGGGATCTCGCATTTTGTTTCGACTGAGAATCGAACTTGGAACTCGATGAAACGATAACTCAGCTAAACTTAACTACTATGTATATACTCGTTATTCTTACACACAGCATACCTTATTTCGCTAAGGGGGAACTTTGGTTTCAAAACCATTTGCGTGGACGTCCCAAAAGTGACAGAAAAACTTTTTTTCTACTAACATATTTCATAAAAAATTTATCCTGCGCGCCCAGCTCCGCTCCTGGACACTATCTATTAATTGGCTTTACTCCGCTTTCCAAACATGCATTACCCGAACTTTATCTCTTTTTATAGCAAAGGTAGAAATAATTAGCCAATTAACAAGCTATACTAATTTTTAAACATTTGAGACTTAAGACCTACCTGCGAAAAAATACACAAAAAAAATGTTATCTCCACAAATAATCAATTAAACTGAACAACTTGAAAATAAATTTAATAATAAAAAAAATGTTTGATGGAGCTATAAAATTCCAGCTGCCACTGCAGTGGCGTCTATTCATATCTCACGAATGTCTTTAAGGCTATAAAACAAGAAACCTGCGGCTAATTTTATGGCTAATTACAAGTTTAAGCATTTAATAAGAGGCCTCTTAATAACTGCCGCTAATCCACGCCCCACACATACAAACAGACACACAGACAGGCAGACAGCCAAGTGTCAAAGGTCATATTAAAGCAAAAGGCCCAAAAAAAACAACACAACATAAACATGAACATTCAAGTGAGAAAAGAGAGTTGCAATGAAATCCATTTGTGTGGCCCAAACGCTTCGTTGGTTAGATATTTTCCTGCTTAGCCAGGCATACATTAACGTACACAAGAGGAGAGATAGAGAAGTAGAGGAGTAGAGAGAGCCCTGGTGGTCAATATTTTAGATGTTGGTGGGCCTACAGTCCAGTGTTTTGATTGTTCTAATGACAAAGACAACAGACTGAATGGCCAAGACAAACGACGACGGCGACGGTCAAAAACAATTAAAACAGTCAACAGCATGGCCAAATCAACAACAACTACAACAACAACAACAGCGACAAGAACAACAAAAAGAATGAACAACCAAGGCAATAAAATACTAAATGCTACAAGAGAACAAACCCAAAATCAACACTAAAAAAAAAATATATAAAGAGGAAATTGTTTTAAGAGAGCGAAATTTAAATACCCTTAAAGTTGATACAATGACTGTAAAATCCAAGAAGCTCTCAGGACAAAATTGTCATTTTGACAGTTTGAGAAATTTTTAGTAGATTTATACTGGTTCAAATTTAAAAAAAAAAAAAATGTATTAAAAAAACAAACAGCTACATTTTATATATATTAAGTAGCGAATTAATTCGGTTTTAATGATTTTTACATCGATTATAACTCGATAAATAATCGGAATTAAAAAAATCAGTTACAAAAAATCGTCTGAATTAAAAGTTTTTTGTGCTAAAACAGTTCAAATGGTCTATTGTAACGCAAGATTACAAAAATCTTGATTTCAAAATTATGAAGAATAATTATTTATCTTCTAAATTATAATAGCCTGCCAAAAAATTTGAAATCGTTTTGAATAATCTTCATTACAAATTACTTTCATTTCTGGAAGGACTAATTTTAAGATAAAACAATTTCTTTAAAGTTGAATGTACAAGATTAAAATAAGACCGGAAAAAGTAAAGAATCGTGACCAAAATTAAGTTTCGGATTTGAAATAATTTTAAAGCAAGATTTTTGTGACTTATTAAAAAAAAATTTTTGATTTCATTTTTCAAAATAGAAAGACTTCTTTTGAGTCAAACAAATTTTAAAGATTTGAATTTTCAGGATTAAAATAAGGCAGCAAAAAGTCAAAAATCGTGATCAAAATCTTAGTTTCGGATTTGAGATAATTTTGAAAATACAGGGTGCGCCAACTGGACCTCCCCTAATTCAATATTGAATAACTTCGACATTTTTCAGCCGATTTTGACAAATGAACAAGAATTATTTAGGATATTCTTTGCCATATATTTTAAACCAGGTTTAGAATACAACGTCGATTAAATGACCACCCCATTCGATTCAGTATTTCGGGCTTTATAGCAGCTATTTCAGCTCGTATATTAGCTTTGAGTTCGTAATGTTCTTCGGCTTGCTGGCATAAACTTTCCTTTTTATGTAACCCCACAGAAAAAAGTCTGGTACCGTTAAATTCGGAGAACGAGGAAGCCGCTCCAAATCACCATTTTTTGAAACAACGTGTTCTGGGAACTTGCGCTTCAAGAACTTGATCGTAGCGGATGCGGTATGGCAAGGTGCGCCGTCTTGTTGAAAATACAAGTTTTTCGGCGTGCGCCGTTGATGGTTTCTCCAACTTGGAAGAAATACGGTCCGATTATGGTTTTGGAGCACACTCCTGCCCAAACAGTGACTTTCTGGACACTGGCGCGTCGCTACAGACCTGTACTCAAGGAAATTATTCACCAAACAACGAATTGTCTTGTTTGTAGGCGCCGAACGTCTTCCATATTTTTTATGATAAGCACGCACAGTTTTCACAATTGAACGATTGTTTTCAAAGTAAAGCGCTATAATTTCAGCGCGTTCTTTCGGTGTGTATTGACTAATAGCTAAAATGGCACTGAATGACTTTCAGAATTGCGTTCACCTGTCAAAATCGGCTGAAAAATGTCGTTGTTGAAATAGGGGAGGTCCAGATGGCGCACCCTGTATATTTTTATGCCATATCAAAAAAACAAATTGCTTAATTTTTCAAATAGAAAGGCTACTTTTCGTGAAAATCACTTTTTAACATTTAGACTGAACGTCACTCATCGAACGACTGTGGATTTTGCCAACTATTCCTGAGGTGGTGACTTCTACTGGCGATCCTTATCAAAAATTGATTTCTCAAAAATCAGTCTAGTCGCATTAGCTACCTAGCTCGAATTCAGCAAGCTCAATTTAGCCGAAAAGCCTTTAGGTTAGAGTCCTCAATTTTGGTGCATTTTGTTGCTTAGTGTAATTATTATTCCTTGTGACGTAGACAGACTGTGGCCAATATTTATCCTACATATATATTTCGAAAGTTCATACAAATTATATAGGAGTATTAAAAACTCTTAAAACTTTTATAAAGTGAACTATTTGTGAAGGGTACATAAGTAAAAATACTCCCCTAGGCTAGAAATTAATTAAATCTCTGGCAGAACACTTAATACATATTTTATTGAACTAGTTCTCAGACTATAGAACTTGTTTCAAATAGACAGATTTTTTCAATTGATTTATAGTCGCTGGCACGCCTACTACAATTAGAACAAAATAAATATGCTCATTAGTTAGTGTAGGTAGGTAGTAGTTGTAGATACAAACAACAATCATCAAAATGGAACGGGAGTTGCTGGAGCTGCGGGAATGCAAAGCAAAGTGTTCCCCCTCGTTGTTGTTGTTGTTGGTTTTTGCTGTTTGGTTGGGTTGCTTAGGTTCCGATGGTGCTGCTCCGAGTGCTGCTTGGTTGGCTTCTTGGTAGACGTCGCCAGCGTCGTTGGCGTCGACTTCGCATCTGAGAAATGCCACCAACGCTGTTGAAATTCGTGTGCGGTTGCCGAGAACATATCTTTTTCTCGGCAAAAGGTGCCTCACATGTTTGCTCACTTTAGTGTGTGTATCTGTGTGCAACTTTGTATGATTGTTTAGGCTTTGCGTCTGCGCAAGTTATGCCGACCGCAACTACTTTGGTGGCATTTTTATTTCTTATATTTAAATTATTAAAAAAAGGAATACAAAAAGAAACATTGTATTAAATGTTTTTGAGCTCTTCAATGTTGGCCAAAAGGGATATGCGCAAATGCAGCCTAAGCCGCCAAACAGCAGAAGCTGTATGTGAGTGTGCGTGTATGTCGATATTTGGTTGTGAGTCAGGTACATAAAGTATAACCAAAGATCAAGACTCGAAAAGACAGGGCCACACAGCAAGCTACACGCACTTCAAATTAGCCTAGCGCGTCTCAAGATACATTTTCAAAGGCAAGTTCTTGTGTGTTTGTGTGTGTCTGTTTGTATCTGTGTGTGGCTTTCTTTGCATGTCGCAGCAGTCTTTCAGCTATCCATCAAGCGTGTTCAGCTCAACACACAAAAGGCAAGAAGCGTTGCGGTTGCCATCAACGTCATTCCATCATTGCTGCACATCTCTCTGTCCACCTCCCTAGTCTGTCTCCAATGTCTTGCTCATTTCCGTCAAGCGCAGAACAACAAGTAAAGATTGAATTATATGCCATTGAGGCATAATTGTTAGAAATGTCGGGATCGGGCCACACATGTTGCCCAGCTCGTTGGTGGCTACAGGTGCTCGCTTACTCGCTCCCTCTCTTGGTTGCTATTTAACAGCACTTGGTGCACTTAGGTGCGCAACTACTAGACTGCAGTTAGGTGTCTCTCTCTCTCTCGTGCTCTCAAGCAACGCTGACCCAGTAGGAAATTTAGTGCTGCCATGTCAGTTTATCGTTGGAAAGTGATAGAGGACTCGTTTTGTAGACAATTTCAAATATCTGAATATTTTTGAGAAAATACCTGTCGATTTGACGGTAATTGCAGATTTTTTGAAGAACACCAAAAACTATTTTCACTTTTTGAGCTTTAAACAGTCATTGTGCCTGAACTAATCGACCCATGATCATTTTTAGCAACAAAAAAGTTATAATGTTAAAATCGCCCTAACCAAATAATCCCTTAAAGTTTCACCAATTAAGTGTTTTTCTCCTGCTCAAACTCTTTGTTTAATGTACTATAGTGTAAAAATAAACATTTTTATTTTATGGGAACTTTTTTTTTAATTTTCTTTATTTATTAACGAATTTTGATATCGCGTTTTTTGTCTATATCTCAGGCTATATATCCCAAAACACTGGGTTGCAATTTTTTTTGTACATATCTGAGCTACTGTGAACTTGTGGAAAAGTAAACATTTTTATTCTATGGGACAGTTTTTTTAATTTTCTATGTTTATTAACGCTTTTTAATCTTGCTTTTTGACAATATCTCGAGTTATACAGATTCGAGCAGCGCGCCTTAAAAACGCCATTATTTTTCAAAGAAAGTGTTCGTTTCTACGTTTTATCCGGACTCAATATTTATTTTAAAAAAATAAGCAAAGACTGAATTATAAAAAACATTTGTACTTTAGGGGGATACTAAAAATTTGGAGTGGCTTAAACGTATCCTAAACATCTTATGTCGACATTGCGGTTGCAATAGCCTCTTTGTAGTGTTCCCCTGATAGAGATTAGACTTTGCCGGATGCGAATTCGAGCTTTAGTAAAGGAGGCCTAAAAGGGCACGGACTGCTGTACTATTCTAATACCTATGAACACTGTGGAAATTATGGCTAGTGCAGGTGATATAATAATCGCGATAGAAGATGGAGCTGGGATGGTCGAGCAACCTATCTGTTTATACTCCAACTAAGGATTTAAAAGAACTACCTCTGCCGCGTTTGATAGTTCAATTTCAAGTGGCTTCATGCCAACATATTTATTCAATATGTATATGCGTTTTACAAAAAGCTTAAAGTGTGGTGAATATATTAGTGCACTGAGAGCGCAGAGTGCAGTTCCAGTGAGCTACACTGATCCAAAACAGTTTACTTATTATAGTATAAAATTCAATAATAATATCTTTTAGTTTAGTTCTACGTATTCTATTCTCCCCGACCACTATCGTTCAAGTTCTTCTCAGTTTTCTTCCACATTGAGAGTAGAGTCACTTTTTACTCTTTCTCAATAGATTTTAGAAAAATTTCATTCCAAGAATAATATTTCTATATTTCTATGGATAACCAAATAACTTACTTCAAAATATACCACAGCACAATTTTTATCAGATACAAAACAAAATGGTCGCACATTTCCTACTGGGTGGCTGTGAAGCTAGGCTCAAGACTCGTGTACTCTTAAGGCCTCTGGCTGCACTTAGTTCGGCAGCTGTCTATTTGCCATTCGTCTTTTTTTCCTTTTAATGAGCGTAAACAAACGCTGTGGGATACTTTTTCTTCTCTTGCGGTTTTGCCTCTGTACCGATAGTTGTTCCTTTTTGTTGCTTGCCATTCAAATCCCATTGGTAATGCTATTTTTAGTTTTTCCAAAAACCAAATTTCATAATTTACCTTTTCACAGTTGTATAGACGGATCGGCTTTGTTCCTTTGTATGCCCGGGCCACCTAGCACTCAGGAGTTCGAGACTTTTGTTTTGACGTTTCTGGTTTTTTTTTTATTTCTAAATACGCCTGATTACAATCGCTTAAAATTACGCCTGGGTGTTCTCTTACAACTTGTCTGTCTGTCTGTCTAATGCCTTCGATGCTTTGTTTCGAGCTGTTGGTTTTAGGACTCAAGCAAGGTTGTAGGCTCTGTGGGTTAAGTTTAGCTAAAGATGTATATAGGATTAGCTTCCGTTGCATTGACAAATTACCTTGAGCTCGAGCTACAATGTGGGACTGTGAATTGTTGCACGTATTCTTGAAAGACATTTGGTATATTTGTCACCAACACGTTGAATGAATACAATAACTGGCTTTTATTCTGTTACAGATAAGATTAGACTAGCTAGAAAATTTGTATTTTGTATTTGAATTGTTTTTTATAATTGAGTTTGAAAAAGGTTTCTCTGCCAAAGTTCAAGGAAACACACGGTGTTGGATTAAAAGTGTAGGTGCTTTGTTGGGAAATTAAATGGAATAAGATTCCTTTGCATATCCAATTACATATGGGTCAAAATACAAAAAGAGAGTCACTTTTAAATTCGATTTCTTGGTAATATTTACATATTTATTGGGAATCAGATAATTTTTTTTTTTTTTTTTAATTTTTTCGATTATTTGTTGATTTATGGATAAATAAATGTGAAGGCGTTCTCGGTTCCACCTTCCAGAGTGATATAACGCTGTGGGGACATCCTGGCTATAATATATCCTCTACTTTCGTTAAGTCCCACCGGTTTGCTACAATTGTTACTGCTTAGCCTCTTTTCTTGCTGTATCATTTTGAGGATACGTTAAGAAGAGCCAGCATAGCTTTGAGCAGATTTGTCAGACAGTCCAGATCTTCGAAGATAAGTTTTCCTTGATACTTAATAGGTTTTCTCAGAAGTGCAGAGAAATCACGCAACAGTTTTTGGCTGCTTTCTATCTACTCCTCATCTTCGCAACTTCGATAGTAGTCGTGATGGAGAACAAGCATGCACTCAGCCATTAGGCCTATGGTGCACTGCCCATAGGAGACTCCTGTCACCAGGCTTTGTGAAATCGGAGAAGTTCGGATGTTCGCGTTCGATTATACCTTGGGCAAAAGGCTCGTGAAGTGTGACAAATGGACACATTGTCCCATTCTCGTCATGCCTTAATTCTGACTAATTCTGCAATTGATTGTTGACGGTACTACCTTCCTTACAAATACACTTACTCATAGGTAATATAAAATCAACTGTTCTCCATAGATGGTTGGCAGAGAAATTTCGGAATAAACATTTGTTTAGATTCTATGGGGTGAAAAGAGGAGCCAAAGAAAGAACTGTACCATAAGACGCACCCTGCGGAAAAAGACAGAGGGGTGGCTTAATAATTATTGTGATATATACTTGTGGACTCTTAATCGTTTCTTTTTAGGTTTTTATACCCCGTACCTTAAGGTAGAAATAGTATATTTGTAGAAGAAGACGTCCAAGACCCCCCAAAATTACACAAAGTATGATCAGGGTGACTAGAGAAGTCGATATACCCATGTTTGTCTGTATGAACGCCTAGATCTCAGAGATGCTAACAGCTAAAGCAATCGAAATATGAGATTAGATATTTTATTGTGTGACGGGAAACAAGAAATAAAGTATCTTTGATATCGGCGCTTATTATATTGTAGTACATAGCTCCCATTAAAAGTTGTATATGCATAATTCGTTTGAAAATATTGCAACCAAATTTGGCGTTTGGAATTTTCTAGAGTTCCCAAGTACTATACCAAATTTTTTAAGAATCGGTTTACTATATCATATAGCCCTCATAAGACCGATCGGCCAAAAAACGATTTTAGGTCATAATTCGTTTGAGTTTTGTTTTTTTATGAAGATATCGTAACTACTTTGGTGTTGGAAAATTTTTCAAAGTTTTCAAGCACTGTACCAAATTTGATCAAATTGCCCAAATAGTCTCCAAAAGACTGATGGGTCAAAAAAACGTTTTCAGGGCATAATTCGTTGGTTTATGAAGACATAAAGATATCGTAACCAAATTCGACACTCCATTTGATTTATACTTATGCAATATACGAAATTCGGTTGTAATATGACGGTACAGGGTAACTGAAAGTTGTTTGCGCCCAACGTTAAAGTACGTCTTCTTTTTTGGGTTCTAAGTACAAGGTATAGAACAAAACGATAACTTGTATAGTTTAGGAAGTTACAGAATATTGGTTAGTAATATGGAAAATTCGTTTTGCAGAAATTTTTTGGTAAGGAGATAAGAGAAATGTATTTGAGAAAAATTCGTTCTAGGGGAGTTTGTTTTATGGAAATCCGACTGCATAAGATTTGTTGGGAAAGTTTTCAAAAGTAACAATCAATTCTATTAATCGTATCGTATCATGGTTTTTCAAGGTCAAAGATTACAAAATTCAGTATTTGCCAAATAAAATACTCAAAAATCATTTGTACAACGTAAAAATCGCTTTAAAATCGGTTTACGGAATTACTTCAATGGAAAGTGCCATGATAATACCAAAGAAATTGTGAGTCACAATATGGCGAAGGTCTTTGCATTCTTTAATCCGTCGCTGGCAGCAACTGCAAAAACAAAGCAATCCCGACTGCTTGCTACCTTTAAAACTTGACAAATAACTTGCCTAAGAGCACTTTAAAGAAAACCTTACCTTCATTCAAACATTACATATGAGAATTACAAAACAATTCAACTGAACTATTTTCTTTTATTAAGGAAATACAATTTCCTGTACTTAGCAAGTCCAAGCCGTGTTGCAAACAAATTACCAGTTGGCTTGTTGTATAAGTTGAATCTTTTAATAAATTCCAACCAAGGGCAGTGAAACTCGCCTTGCCTTATATGTATGTCTTGTATATTTTCAACACTTTTTCCCATTAGCCCAGCCCAAAGATTACGAAAAGTGAAATAAAATTAAAATTTTAAATCGTTTTATGATTTATCGATGAACTAGTTTCGAATAGGCGCGTGACAGACAGGCCGCAAAAAAAAAAACAAATACGAAACAATTTTATTGAAATGTATTTGCCAGTGTTTTGTAATAACAAAACTCTCAACAAAAAATTAACAAGAGATACAATTTAAATAAAAAGTGTAAAAGCAGCAGCGAGAAGAAAGCAGGCAAAAAAAAACTTAAAAGAGAAAAATGAAGCCATAGTTTAAGTTAAGCCGCAATCAATCGATTGGTTTCTCGATCTCATTCGATAACAACAATAACAAAAAGACTTTTGTTTTATGTGAAATGCGGAAAGCAACACTAGATCGACAAACTTTTATTTGTTACATGAGCAACAAAGTATGCAGATAAAAAAATGGGAAAGAAAAAATTAGCTTAAGTGTTTCAAAGTTTTTAGCAAAATTTATGCCAGTTCCGTATTTGATACCATTTCCGATTTGTTGTTTGTTGTAAAGTTATATAAAAGAAACTTTTCAGATAGACAAATCGGAATCGAAACAGACCTGTTCCGGTTTTCACTTGTATAAATCATAAAAGTATCTACAGGATTTTTTGCTACTGTAGAAGATACATCACTTTAAAGCAGAAGATACTCAAAAATTTAAATGAGCAAATGCATATTTCAAAATGGTCTTTAAATCTTAGAGATTGGTTGATGGTTAATTGGTTAACATTTTATAAGTCCGCAGTTCTCTTCTCCTATCTATAAACTGAAAACTTCACTATAAATTAGGTATGCTCTCTGCAATTGCATAAAAACAAAGAAAAGATACAACCAAAAAAAAATTGTGAAAATGTAAATATCTTGGCAAATGCCAAAAAAAAACGCCAAATGTTGTACATGAATTGCTCCAAAGTGATTACGAAAAATCTCAAAGTTTCACTCGCCACAAACACACCTAACAAGCACACACACAGCTACACATGAACACTCATAGATACACGAGTGCGGAAGTTATCCCACAGCATTTAAGCAACTCTCTGCCGCTGCCGCTGCTTACAACTCCATTTGTATCTAACGGATGCGTTGGCAACTCACAGCCTCACGGGCAGCTTGTTATATATTTAGCTTGGCCCCATCCAACCCGTTTCGTACCAAAAGTATTTGAAATGATTTTTTTATTTATATACATACATATATTTTTTTTTTTGTTAAATTTTGGTCGCTTGGACGCTGATTGCCGCCGTTGAAGGCAATCCAATCAATTAACACTTTCGTCAATGTAGCGAACGCTGCCCCCTCTGCCTACACACAAGCTTTTGTATCTGTGTGTGTGTGTGTGCGCTAACTTGCAGGTAGCTTTGAGCAGCTGATGACCGTAGTTTATTTAAATTTTTGCGCTGTCTGCGTCGCAGCTGCTGCGCTGCCCGCAATGCTTCAATTTTGTCATCATTTTTAGTCTTAGCTTTTGTTGTTGTTGTTGTGAAAATTGGGTTATTGTCAGCTGCCTAAATGACGCGCCTCTAATTCCCGCCTTTTTGTTTAAAAAAAACTCAGCTCTTTTTATATGGAAATTTATGTCAAGTAAATCATGTGAATGAGCTAAAAATAAACACTAAGACAGTAGAACCTCTTTTTGAGCGACTTTGGAAAAACGAGTGCACAGCGAAACTTACTTAAACATAAGCTTCTTAATGCTAAATAAACGATTTAGATTGAAATTAAGAAATGCATTATTTGGTGCAAATTTCTTAAAGTAAGACAGTAGAACCTCGTTGTGAGCGACCTTTGCGAGTGTACAGTGAAAATTGCTTCAGCACAAGCTCGAAATGCTAAATAAACGATTTTTCTTTCCATCTTTAGAGTGAAGTTAAGAAAATCATTATTTGGTGCAAAAAAATACTAAAACTAAGATTTAACATAAGCCCGAAATAAATGATTTTTCTTCCTCTTTGGTACAAATTTAAAAAAATGTACACAGTAGAAAGTCGCACTACAAAAAATCTTTAATATAAGAACGAAATTAAAAAAAAATAATTTTATTTTAGTATTTAAAAGTACTTTGTTTTTTTTTTTTAGAGTGATATCAAAGAATGTATATTTTAGTGCAATTTTAGAAAGTATTTTTTTGGAGAATCAAGCAATTGCTTCATAAAAAATCAGCTTCAAATGCTAAAAAGCGTTTTTTCCTGTTTTAGAGCGATATCAAGCCTTTCTTGTAAAAAAACTTGCTTTAAAATCAGCTTCGAATGCTGAAAAGGCGTTTATCCCCAATTTTTTAAAGTGATATAAACTGGAACTTTCAGAAAATTAGTTATTGGAAAAAAAAAAAGAGATTTCAAATTTTGATGTCCAGTCGAAACTTTCTATAATAAATTCGCAGGGGAGCAGAATCTTGGTTCATTATACAGAAATTTGTATTTTTCGTACTAAGGGAAAAAACAAAAGTTAGAGATATGGTTCGATATCCTAATTTACCGATTTACCGATATGCTAATTCGAACTAAATATGACTTCTGTTATATGTTTATACAGTCTAACTTCCGTATAACGAACACCTCTGCTACGATTTTTTGCATATAACGCATTTTTTTCAAGTACACTGCTTGCTGTAACTCCTTGTAACGAATTTCTGTAAAATTTCTACATAATTCTGCTACGTTGTAAATTCGTTAAAGGGAAGTTGCACTGTATATCCAAAGTTCCAACCGTCTAAAAGCTACAGACAAAATGAACTTCAATGAAAAGTTGGCAAAAATCTAAGTGTAACCTCATCTAGGCTGGACTTCTTTATCGATATATATTTTGCCTGAATTTGCGTACTGCGTTTTACTATATCGAGGTTTTACTGTAGCTGATCGCATGTTACATGCATTTCAGTACTGAATTTAAGATGAATTTATGTTGAAAAGTAAAATCAAATTTCTCTGGGCTAAAAATTATTATAAATCGATTTATCGATTTGTATTAAACTAATGAATAACTCATTTGCAATAGATTTCAAAAGCAGCGTTGTTTTTGTGAAAGTAGCACGCAATGAGCATTCGAAAAGATTGAAATCTTCACTGTTTTTATTTATTTTGTTGTAAGGTAAACCAGTATACCAGTTAAGAAGGAATTTGGTCTGCAATTAATGTGCCGCCTAAAGTTCAGTGAACGGCAAATGGCCTTTAAAAACCCATATAAGAGATCCAATCAGTGGGCGCAAGCTCTAATGTTTAACTCCTAACTAGCTGTAAGACAATCTCTGGGGTGTTTCAACACCTTCTGCAAATGAAGAACTAACTTCAAAGCAGATGCAAGTAGGCATTACATTTAAAAATTTTTCACACATTAAGGTGAGAGCCAAGAAGCAGAGCCTTGCCTGTGTAACAGGGAGTTCTGACTCTGACACATCGTTGCACTAATGGGCCACACACAGTAGCTGGCTATATGGTATGGGCATGTGTGTGTGTGTCCAGGACACACACGAAGCGAACCAATGCTAATTTGCAAGCCATAAATGAAACGAATATGTTGAGTGGTGGTGAGTGAGTGTAGAATGTTGTGGAGTGAGTGGAGTGTGCAAAGGAGTCGTGGTAAGAAGTAGTGAAGTGGAGTGAAGTGTGGAGAATCGGCAGGCCATGAAATGAAGTAGCTGCTGCTGCTGCTGCTGCTCTGCTGCTAGTTGGGTGGCCTGGCCGCTCGATGCGCACAGCTCAAATGTTTGCCGACGACGACGCCGACGACATATGCTGCCGACAACGCCCCGCGCCGAATACATACTCGCAATCGCATGACACCCCCAAACACAACAAAACCGCAACAGATATAAGCCGCAGCAGCGGCGCTGGCAGCGCAACTTTGATGTTATGAACAGAGATGTGGGGCGGTAGGACAAAAGAGAAGTAGGAAGCGCAACAGCAACTAGATAAGCCATAGCGAAGGGCAAAAGGAAGGCCGCAGGAAGAGAAGCGTATACTACAACTACTACTGTGTATACGAGGGCAGCTTAATCAGTCTGCGAGTTTTTAAAGCATTTTTCCTTTTAGGTTTTTTTTTAGCCCTTCCAAATAATACACTCTCTAGATTCTCAAAATATGTATTTATTCTTGTTTATAAGACACAAACCTATAAAATATATACATATGTATATAATATGCCAGCCCAATTTTTAGATGCTTCGATGGCGTTTTCATGGTTCTTTAATAAAAATTTGGGAACATTTTTTTTGGTAGGTTGATGATAAAATCTTTCCATAGGTCCTATCTATCGGATAGATTTGAACAACATATTGAAAGTAATGCACGTAATAAAATTTTTGATCAACTTTTATGAAATTTTTATTTATAATTTTTTGTTATTATTTTATATTTTTTTTACATAAACTAGAAAAACAAATTTATTAAAGATTATAAAATTTTAATCAAAACTATTGAAATTCCGCCTGAAGGCCTCTTTAGGCCTTATTAAATTATCTTTTCAACCGTATCTTCATCACCATCAGATAGGTTCGGCCAAATGTTTAAAAAGTTTATGATAAAACATTTAAAAAGACAATTAAAAATATATTTCCTCAGAACGAAACGATTATCGTCTTATCCTTTTCAAGTAACTTGACGTAAATGGCACCAAGTGAATGGCTGACAAACCAACCCTGCCCATCTTGGTGTATGTTCACTCAGAGAAGCCAAATGCTTTGGATGTTTCTTAGTCTCTGGTGTTTTATGATGCATATTATTGAGTTCACGGCATAAAAGCTCATACGGATTGCAATTAACCTATCGATAAATACACGTTTGAAGTGGTAACACAAATAATTTCCAAATCCTCTTGTAAAAAGTAATTTACCAGCTTGGTTGATATGCCACCTCACTTTCACCTGTCGATAGTCCATGGGCTTTTATCACAATTTCTAACGTGACGACCGCTTTGGAGCAATCTCAACGTCCTTCCACCACAACAAAATTCAGTAAACCTTTAACCTAACCTAAGTTAACCAATCCTAATTATTGATGCAAAGTCCTTATAGTATTTTTCACGTCTCGGCTAAGAGTCGTTGTTGGTTTTTACAAAAAAAAAAATGTTCGTAATGATAGGCACACAAAAATCACGTGTTTCCATCTTGGTCAAAATTCTCGAAGTTGTCCATGATTTTTCATCAGCAACTAAATGACGTCGCTTGCACAAAATTTTACAGTAGTCCTTTGTTACATTTAAAGCTACTATGCGGCAAATTTAAAAAGTCGCCATCTTATCAAACTTCCCTCGTACATATATGTGTCGATATGTATTTATATGGAAGGGCGGCATAGTTTGAAGAAGCCAGAATGCTACTACTGTACTGTATCTGTGTATGTTTTTCGAAGTGTATCTTTAACTAAATGATTATAATTTAGCCAGTGTTGCATACACACGCAAACTCTGGTCTTCCTTCGTGCCAGGACTCGGTCGCCGTCGGCCTCGGGACCACAACGTGACTACGCTAGCACACAACGCACTGAGGTCCTGTCAACACACACTTACGCACAAGTCAAGACAGAGGCCACACGCACAGCATTAAAACAAGTGGACCAGCTGCAGGCAGAACAAGGCGACTTTAATATACCCTGTACACTCAACTACAAGACAAAAAAATGTTGAAGTTTTATCGCCTTATTTGTTTAAGATCTTTTTCTACATCCAAATCCGAAATTTTCAGACTCGAAAATACAGAAATATTTGGGGTCACTACTACTATATATAATCAAACTACAAAATTAAATTTAAATACAAAAAAAAATCAAACTCGAAAATAAAGACTAAAGATACCACAGTGCACCAAGATACTTGCCACATCAGAAACACCCGTTTTGTTCATAGAGTACAAAAAAAAATGATACCACCAACATGCACATACATAGATAAATTATCAGCTGCTAACCAAAAACGCTCACTGCTGATAGCAGCCGTTGGTGAAGCCCCCCTCGTTGTCGTTAACGCTGCCATCGTCGCTGCTGCCGCTCTCAAAAAACGCTGCCATGTGCTGGCTGCTGCTCTTTGCACTTGCGCTTAATTTCAGTGTCGTTGTCGTTACCGTTTGACGTCGCTGTCGCTGTTGCTGTCGCAGTCGCTGTCAACGTTACCGTAGCGCTTCCTTTCCCATGCGATTCGACCTCACACAAAGCAAAACGAAAGTGTAGGTGTGCGTGTGTGTATCCAAATAACCTTAGCGTGTGTGTGAGTTTTACGTTTCGCCACATTACATTGCTGCAGCTAACGTTGACGTTAGCAGCGCACAACGCCAACAGCGCTGCCTGCGTTACATGGTGAAGTGAAACCCATGAGCAAGCTAGCAATCTATGTGTTATTCAATAGAAATGAAACGAAATGAAAACTGAAACGCTGCTGGCTGTGCTGCCAGCGTCGACACCAAAAAGCAAGCACTGAAATCGGGCCGACGTCGTCGTCGTCAGCGTCGTTGCGCTCAGTTGTTCGTTCGGTCGGTCGGTCGCTTGGCTCTTTGCTCAATTGTATTCGTTCACAACGTTCAAAACTTTCAAGCGAAACGGTTCGTTCGATTCGGGGTCTCCGCCAAAAGCAGTGCAAAACACAGCAACAACAAACGGCATGTGGAGTATATTGGCAGCAGCTTTTTTCTAGTATAATAAAAGTGTGTGGCAACCAGAAACAGCAACAAAAAAAAAAGATTTTTTGTATTGAAAGAAAAAAAATTCAAATTTATAACAAAAATTTAAGCAATATTTGCAAAGCGTGGAACGGTTTAATCAAACAATCAAAAATTTATTTATACAATTTTTTAAGCACAAAAAAATAGAAACAGCAAAAAAGCACAAAAGTGTATGAAAAATAAAATTTTGAGAAATTATAGTTAAAATAAGTTTGTCTGCGCCAAAAAAAAAAAAAATAATAAATTGTTTATAAGCGCCTCAAAAAGTGTGCAAAGTATGCTTAAGTGTTAGTGTATCTATGTGTGCGTGTGTGTGCGGTATGTATATGCAGCAAAAAGTTTAAAAGCTTAAAACAAAAGTGAGCAAAAATCAAATAATAAATAGTCGCCTAAAGAGCAAACAAATTAAAACAAATAATATACAAAAGAAAAAACAAAATATATCTATTGGAAAATGTTCGAGCCTTATGTAAAAATTAAGAAAAAGCGAAATTTTCTTGAAATCTATCAAAATGAAAATGTCAATTTGAGTTTGGAGCAGCAGCAGCCAACGCCAACGTCGCCGTCGACAGCGCCAGCTTTGTTACAACAACTACAACAGCAGCAGCAACAACAACAACTGCCAAGTGATAATTGTTGCTGCCAAAACGATGAGGAAAATGTGGTTGTTGCAGCCGCTTTGAGCCAACGCAGCAACGAGACAGTTGCTGCAAGCAGCAGCAGCAGCAACAATTGCAGTCGCCTGCAACAATTGATATCAACGCCTCCAGTATTACTGCGCAGATCATCGCTGTCTGCGTCTGCGTCAGCGCCAGCGTCCGCGTCAACGTCGCCGCAACACCCACACGCTGTTAGCACGCCGCCGCCAACACCACCGCAGCAGCAACAAGCTGTCGCTGCAGCAGCACCTTCAGTTTTGCAACAGCATTTGGGTCACCTGAATTACGAAAGTGGAGCAACTACAGCAGCAGCCGCAACTAGCAGAAGTAGCACAGCAACACTGGCGCAACATTTGGCAACGCCAAGCAACATATTGCAAACGGCTTTTAATGCCAGTGCAAACAATTTGCAAAACATTTTAACACGCGCACATAGTTCCTCAAACGCCGCCTCCACCTCGACGTCATCTTCGACGTCTACGTCCAACAACAACAACTGCAGCAGCGCCTGCGCTGGCAACACACACTACAACGGCAACAATAGCCACAACATTAACAACCACAACAATAATAATAGCATTATAGCCAGCCGTTTGTTTGGTGCCGCCAGCAGCAGCAGCTCCTTAGCTTCTTCTACGTCAGCGTCATCTTTGTCCTCATCCCACCTGCCGCCACAGCTGCATAGCCATCATTCCGCTCTGACCAACTCCATAACAAATCGTATAAATCAGTCTATAAGGCGTCATTTGAATCAACAGCAGCATACAAGCAACGCATCGACATCCAGCGCATCCTCCTCAGCATCATCATCATCATACGCCGCCGCACTCTCGTCATCAGCCGCTGCAGCAAGTTCACCATCGCGTCTGACGTCACATTATCAGCAGCAACAATCAACGGCGCATTTTAATTGCGCGCATCCTGCAACGCAGCAGCATCATAGCCACAGTACACAACAACAGCACCACCATCAGCACAACAACAACAACCAGCAACACCAACACCACCACCACCACAGCAACAACAGCCACCACCACAACAACCAACAACAATCTCCTCTGTGCCTAGTATTATTAGTTAAATGCCCCAATTCTAAGGAATTTTGTAACGCCGCCGCAAATTTCTGTGATAAAAGGTAACGTATATACGTCTAAACGAATTTTGTGATAACTTTGTGTCGTGTAAACCGTTTACACGTTGCGCAAACTGGTTGTAAATGCGACTGCAACATAATCAACGTGTAAATATGCCCTAAAATGATAGCCGACCATAGCAATGGGCTATTAATTTGAGCTTGTTTGACCCAAATTTGCATAGATAACGAATACATTGATTTAAGGGAATTACAAGGGAACCCCTGCAGCTGGGTTTACTTTATATAAGCTGACAAAATGTTTTTATAGCAAGTTTACACTGCTGGATTATGCTATGTTTACATCGCCAAAATTTTGAAACTATGACATTTGTATGAATTGCCAATGTTGTATTATGTTGTGTCTACACTGTCGACTATGTTTATACCGTCACACACACTGTCAGTTGATGACATGATGATCACAAGCAATGTTGTAAGCAAGTGTTGGAAAATACTATATATGTAGCTGGTATTTTGAACACGGAAACTTAAATAACTTTTCATTTAGAAACTACTGCAAGTTTTCCTTTATATTTTTATGCTCTTGAAATCAATTTAATTCACATGTTGTTTAGAATACTAACGAAAATATTTTGGAATTTTGACGAAAGTGTTTTCCATCAGTTTACTTACCACGGCTTATTACAATGTTTTTCTCGAAGTTAATTGAAGCCACATTTAATAGTAGTACCACATCCTTGATTTATATTTACATTTATAAAAACAATTTGTTATTTCTTCTTGTCGCTTTCAAAGTTTTTCTTGTTTTCATACAATTTTTTACTGTTGTTGTATTAATTTTGATGACTTGTAGTTTTATGCCCCGACAATTGTGCGCTAGTTTGAGTTTTTAACCTCGACGTAACCTAGATGGTTTTTATAGATGACCTTACTTGCGTAAGTAATTGGTTTTCAGTATGACTCTACTTACTACTTACTGATGATTTTCAAAACTGATTATTTCACTGTATATGTATATGTGCCCTCAAAAATCTATATATACATATTTACAATGTGTATAAAATACAATTATATACACTTTATATAGTCGCAGCTTGCACCAAAACGACCAACCACCCACCCACTCATTCACTCACTCACTTATGGGGCAACACTTGTGACCTACTGAACCGTAACATAAATTTCATGGTTTATCCAATATCGTAGAATTCAAAATAAACGATGCCGTAATTGTGGTGGTCCGCACGGCAGGCAAATAAACAAAACTTAAGTAATTAAGTTCGTCGTCAGTTCTTTGCGTGTCTTTATGGTGTGTTAGTTAGTGTATGAGAGTAGAGAGTGTTGTTTTTGTTGGTAACATTTCTCACACAAGTAGCATAATTTACGCAGCATGTGCTGCCAGGGTTGGATTTTGTAGCTGCCGCCTGCCTGGTGACCCCAAAAACGAAAAAGCAACCAAACTGAAGTTAACCTCAAAAAAAGGAAAAAAAAAAAAAAAAAAAGTGTAAGGAAAAGTTTTTAGAGCAATGGAAAAGTTTGAATACTCTTCTTTTTTTAAAGACTGTTTTTAGATAATATTTAGTTGTCTTCATTTTCAGTACTCATTAAATTTTCTAACAATGTTGTACATTGCATTTTAAATGTGTAAGACAAATTATTGTAATAGTTTTCTGGCCAGTTAGAACATTACGCGACTAAGGCGAAGCAATAAATAGGGTTTATCTGTTTACTCATAACTTTTAAGCAGCTCTATATAAATTGAAAAATGCGGCATCGTTGGAAGCGTCTGAAGCATCAGCGGGTTATAGGCTATAGAACGCCGCATTATGTTGAATATGACGCCCTCTAGAGGATATCATCATCATCATTTCTTGTATCTCTCACTAAAGCATAGGATATAGTCATAAACAAAATTTTTTTTTTAATGATGCATTACGTATAAAATCGTTTTTGATAAAGATTATAAATTATAGCTGCGAGAAACCAGGTAAAATTCTTAAAAATCTTTTATAATCAATATTGCTAGCTGAATTTTTAAATTTTGAGTTTAGATATTATTAATTAAATAAATTTTATAAAATTTAACATTTACGTTTTACTTACAAATTCTTTGTTTTGTGTATGCTACTTTAGTAGTAGTTTTCCGAAAAGTATACTATAAGCGAATACTCTTATTGAAAAAAGAGTAACTTCGAATCGAAAAACTTCTATGTTTTTGGCCAAGAAGATCAAAGAGAATATGTTATTTTCAATACCGTTAATGTTAATGTTAATGTGAGTTTCAAATGTTAATACACCCGCTGTTAAAGTGTAATGTAAACAAAAACTTTTAATGCTTTTGCATTGGGTTCTCTTAGAAGCTGTTACAGACTCTTTTGGTTGTCAATAATTTAGCTTAATTAATTGCATAAATCGCTTAAGCTCTCTTGTCTCTTTGAGTGTAGGTGTTGTCTTTGTCAGACTGCGCTTAAAGTGGGTCAACAAACAATAACAATATACACAAAAAAAAAAGGCCCATGAATTTAATAACAAACATTTTTATAGCAATGTGAGCAATGACACAGCCCTGGTTTGACCCGCCCAGGGGCACAAACAAACCAACCAACAACAACAACAAAATACAACAGCTGCTTGTCATTGGGCCACATTAACAGCCAAATTGAGCGCATGGTTACACTTATACATAGGCACACAAATACGCACACACACACACACATATAGCTGCTGTGTAGCATTTAATGAGCGTGTATTAGTTAGTGACCACTTTTCATTCTATTTGTCTCTCGTTTTGACCATGTGCTAGTAATTTTCTTTTCTCTCTTTACATTTCTTTTATTTTTGCAATTGTTTTATTGTATTTTTTGCACTTGTTGCTCATTTGCACTGTGTTGTCGGCCTTCATGCAACACTCTGGTTGCATGTCTGGAGTTGGTTTTGGCTATTATTTTTTCTGTTGGCTGATCATTTGACTGACGACTGTCTGCTGATAGGACGCATGGGGGCATTGCACATTTTTTTTTGTTGTAATGACAAACTCTTGGGGGCAGTATAACCCCTGACTCATTTTGCGGCTTATTATCATTAATGCGAGCAAGACAACGACTACGAATCGCTTCGCTGACGGCATCAACAGTCATCAGCATGTGATTAACATTATTATAGGGGGGAGACGAGTAGTTGCACATATATAAACATAGGCAGTGGCGTAGAAGGCAGGGTGAATTGATCAATAACCCACTTACGAGTATTTAGAGTGGTAACAGAAATCTTTCGTTAGTTTTGCCCATTATAATTTGCAAACTCTTAAAAAAAGCGTAAATCGTAAAAAAAATTAATTTATTTGCATCTTTTTAAATAAAAAATATATCCATCAATTGAACTTCGATTTTATAGTTCAATATCTATGAAAAAAAAATTTAGACATATGTACATATTAGTTATTTTAATCTAAGGAGAGTTTTTAGACACATGAAAATTGCTGAGTATATACGAATGTATACTACAGTAAAGTTGTCCTTTTTGGAATAATTAGATGATTCATAATTTAAAAAAATTTTGGGTGTTTTTTCGAGATAGCCAAATTTGGCAACTAAAATTACAACTAGTTTGCTAAACTAATGAAAAACTGTTTGTTGGTAACTTTGGCGCCCTCTACCGTCCAAAAAAAAAAACAATTTCTTTTTATTTTTTTTAACAAATTTTGTTGTACATCTAAAAGAATTAGAGATAAATGGATTCTAAACATTTTTCAAAATGACCAACGCTAAAGGTAAGCAGGTCATCTTTTTGGTTTTAAGCTTATTGGGTGGTTCTGAGAACATGAAGTAAGAGATATTCCAGTGCGCAATTCTTGCCAGGTCAAGGTACATTTTGATATATACAAATTTTTTGAAATTTTGTCATTGCAACCACAAGTAATGCAGTCTTCAAAAAAATTAAAACGAATCCTAAGAACTTGCTATTGATAACTCGATTTTGCAAAGAAATTTTCATATTAATATGTTATTAGGTTCAATTGATTCAATTCAATTTATTAATTTCACGGTGTGTAGAATTCTAACAAAATAAATTGAAGAGAGAAGATTCCAATTGGCTTTTCTAGTTATGGGTTCAGAAAATGTATAATGAGAGGATTATGATAAAACAAATTTTTTGGAAAAATAAGGAAATTAATGCTAGTCTCCCACCTAATAAAAGCTATCTACGCCGCTGCAAATTCGTATCAAATCAACGCTCGACAGCCAAACAATACAGTTCAGCAACATTTGTTATTATTTATGCCGCACTGCTTTGTGCGCTGCTTTAGTTTGGTCTCTGCCTTTTCTCTTTGATTTGTTGTTTTATTTTCGTCTACCTTTATTTATGATTTTTTTTTTTTGGCATGCCTTTTGTGCAGTTCCTTTTGTTTAAGCTGTCTCTGTCTCTCTGTGCAAAGCGGAAGTTTGCTTCAGTGCTTTGGCGGCGTAGCTCTAAAAAAGGGCCAGCAACAGACAATGGCAACATGTTGCTGCAACATTTGATTGCAAGTAATTGATGCTTATGCAATATGACACTAATGTGTAGTACAGTAGACATGCGCTAAATACAATTTGTTTGGTTTTTTTTGGGTGCAATGTTTTAGAAAAGCGAGTGCAAGCGTTTTGTATTAGTTTAAAATATTCCAATCATTTTTAAAAATTAGAAAGCAACACCAGTTTTGTAAATACCAGTCAACTTATTTTAGGCAACAGCTTAAAATTTCGTAAATTTCGATTATGTGACGCCAGTTTTTTAAATTTATTTAATAAATTTGCATTTCAATATAAATATCAAGAAGGCAGCCGGAAGAAACCAGACTTGTTTGTTAATATTTGAGCTTAAGTTTGTTGAACTCGGAAGTAATGTGAATGTTCTTAAATTTTTTATGAGCTTAAATAAATAATGTTCTGTTTAAAAAATAAATATGGCAAATAAAGCTGCATTGAACAAAAAAATGTTAAGCCTTAGGTACTCTTAAGTACCATAAATTTAGTTTTTACTAAAAGAACGCAAGTTTTTGCAAGATTTTAATGTGTTTTATAACCTCCTGAAGCCTGTTAGAGACTTTTACTTTGCATTATTGTTGTTGCAGCTATGACACCTTTCAACTTTCCAAACCGACAATGCGAAATAAATTTTCAATTTTCACCAATTTCCCAGCTAAATTAAGTGGTGAAAACAATAATTTGGCGCAAGTTGTTTGCCGTTTATATATTATGTATATGTATAAATTATATATATTTTTTATTTATTTATTTTAAGCTTATTAATCAAGCTGCTTGTATTTGTTCGCTCAGTTCATTGATTAGCTGCTGAAGTGTTGCGTTCATTGAAGTTTTTTTTTTGTGCTGCTGGCAACTTTCCATTTTTTTAAGACAATTTTTTTTTATTTTTTAATAAACATGTATAAATTATTTAAAATTTATTTGTGCACTTTTCAAACTTTCAAAAACACACTGAGGCGGCAAATTAAATTAATTAACATAGACGTCATCAACATTTGCTGTCAACATGTTGCCAATGTTTTGTTGTCAACCAGCTGTCATTAACAATTTGTTGTTACCCATGTTGTTAAGAGAGCTACAGTTTTTCAGTTTTCACTTTGTACAACGCATTTCACCCAATAAACATAAATTTTGTACACACAAAAAAAAAAAAACTAATAATAATGAACGCCTCTTTCACTCAACCCACATTTTATTTAGAACAAATCTCTTAGAAATCTCTTAGAAATCAAGCAAAGCAAACATACGAAAATTTCTAAACCAATAAAATAAAACGAAAAGAAAAAAAAATCATAGAAGTTAAGAGCAACAACAAACTAGCTTAACGGCTAGAGCCCCAACAGCAGATAACTTTAAACAAACAAAAAGTAGTAGAAATTGCAGATACACTTACCAAAAAAGTTGCTTATCAAAGTTGATGGAGAGATTTGGGACGGCTGGCAATAGTAGAGTACTAAGGTATGCCTTTTTGTCAAAGTTGATAAGAAAGTTAGAAATTAATTAGTTGTGGAAAATTGGAAAGTTCAAAAGTGATATATACCCTTTACATATTTTATTTTAAGCAATGTGCTTCGAAATTGTCGCTTTTGAAAAATCCCTTAGTTGTGGAGTTTTGAAGAAAATACGGCTATAAATTAATCGAAAAATGTATCAAAATCGTTTTGTTACTAGGTTTACCTACAGCTAGGGCTATACGAACCTATGTATAGAGTATATATCTAATGTGTAAATACGGAAAATAATTTTCTAAAATAATTTATTTTTTATTTACCATAGCTTTATAGAACATGTTTAAAAACTGTTAAAGAAACTTATATAGTTAATAGATTTTAAATATCTAAATTTTAGAAAAATTTTAAACACGGTAATACCATAAATTTCGTATGGTCCAAAGTTTTATCGAAATCGTTTTGTTATTAGGTGGTAACAAACTTTGCGAGCTTAGCAAATTAATTTCGATAAATCGAAAACGAAATCCCAAGCCTGTTCTGAAAGTCGTATTTTGATGGTAGTTTTGTTGAGATGTTGTAAAATAAGTCTACTTTGGACCATAACTTTCTATGTGCTCAGGCAATGTTCTAAATTTTTGTAACCCTGGTAATCATACAATTATGACGCACGCTTTTAAAATGATTTGGTTAAGTTCCAGATTTAATAGAACGCCTTAAACTGGCCAATCAACTGCTTAGGAATTATGCGTAACTTTTGATAAACAAAATTTTTAAATTAAATTTCCGAGTAGTTTATTGCCAAAGCCAGTGGCGTGGATGGGAACTTAGGGGAATATATGCCAGACCCATGTTATTATTTTGAAAATAATATTGTCCAATAAAATTTATGGAGGCAAATGAGTTCGAGCCCTCAAGGAAACAAGCTGTCTATACCACATAGTTATGAGCTACATAAAATAAGTAAGTTTTTATCTATAGGAAAGGATCTTATTCATTTTCATAATACATGCTTTAAAATCATTGCTAAAATAAATAACAACGCTTAATTTGACAAACTTCTTAAAATGTATATATACAAATCTTTTGAAAAAAATTTTAATCATATCATAGCGTTCTGACCAATTTGGTTTATGTTCTATTGTAACGTCCATGCATTCTTTCAGCTGTTACATGTGTTTAAATGAACATAGTATAACCTTTTGCTCTAGTGTATACAAAAGAGAAGTTCAGATTAACAACAACAAGAGCCTAACTTTTAAGCCAAATGTAGACAACTTCGCCCAAAGAAAAAGTAGTAGAAATCCAAGATACACTCACAAAAAAAAAAAGTAACGAAAAGAAAGCAAGACAAAAACAAAAAATGTGAAAACGCATGAAAGCCAATTTCTTGCTTGCCTTTTGTATTGTACGCTCGTTCGTCGCACAATTTGTTTAGAAAGTGCAGAGAAATGGTAAAAGCGGCAAAATGCAAACAAGCCTACAACAACAACAACAACAAATGCTAAGTTGTTCCAAAAAAAAAAATTTAAAAAAAACGCGCACAGTGTGAAATGAAAATTGGGAACATGTTTATTAATTTATTGATTTCATTTACGATCATCATAATGAAGATAAGAATTGAGGCGTTTAGTCTCTCTCTCTCGCTCTGTGTTTGTTTAAACTTTAAAGCTTGTGAAAATGTGTTATACAACAATAAAAACAAAGGCGACAATGACGACGATCATGCGCCTAGCCACGCGCTTAACAATAAAACAGCTCTTAAGAGAGTTTTTATAAGTGTGTGTGTGTGTGTGCGTTTAAGAGAGCTCACATGCTACGTCATAAACAAGTTTTGTATGGCAAAAAAAAAACCTGACTTCGCCGCAAGCTTTGAGTTGAGTTTGAGCGCATGTTGTTGTGTTGTTTTTTGTTGTATGTATTTGAAGCTGCGGCGACTTCGATTACATAAAATAGCGCCAAGCCACAACAACAACAACAACAGCTGCAGTAACGTGCTAGCGCCGTGGTCTCGTTTCGCTGACTTTTTATAGAGTATAGTGTAAAAGTGTACATCAGTTTCAGGCGAGTGTATGTAACAGGCATGCACTGATGAATTTTGTTGTATTAAGTACATGTTGCTTCGCGTTACCCCCCCAACACAATTTTAAGATTTTCAGCTATGCTGTTCCCTTGAAACTCTTCAAAACGACTGTTTAGTTTTAAAATAAAATTTAAAGACTACGAATTTAAAGTTAAAACACACAGTTTTATAGTTTATCTTTTAACTTGAAACTCTTCAAAACTAGGCTTTGTTTGTATGACAGTGTTTTAAAAATTAAATAGCTTCGAAAATGATGTCTCATTTTTCCCCAGCAGATTTTGGCGGTAATTAGCTAAACTTTTAAATTAAAAAAAAATTTTTAATAACATTTTAACAATTTCAAAGTTTAAGCACTCAAATTAGCAACTTCTTGGTAAGACTAAACAATCGGGCTTATTGCTATAATTCCCACTTGGCTTTTTATAGCAATTAATTTAATTTGAGAAAAACTCTATAGTGTATGTGTTTGTCGGACAATGCCTACAGAGATGGTCATATGGAAGTCGGTCACGCCAGACATATTTTTTTCTTTGTGGTTGGGGTGAAATTTGTTGCTTGCTGCCGCCGCCGCCTACACAATCTGGCACTTACAGTGCGCTTCATATGTTTAGCTACAGCTGCAGTTATTGCCTGCTCTGCTTGTAATTTACGTAATCAAAATATGTTTTCCCTTTATTATTAGCCGAAAAAAAAAAAAAAATTTAAAAAAACCATAAACTTTCATTTATGTTGCAACACTCGATTTGGACTCTTGTTTGTTGTAGCTGTCAAACATTGCATTTATTTTTTTTTTTTGTATTGTTTGCTTGTTATAGTTTTTGTCTTGACGCTTGGTAGTAAAGTGTGACAAAAACTAAAGCTAGTTGCAACTTTGTTTTTACTTTATTTTTACTTTATTTATTTTTTTTATTAGCATTTCAAACAAAACGCGCCCGCAGCAGTTATGTAAAATAATAAATAACAAAAAAAAAATTAACAACATTATGCGTGGAAAATAGGACATGTTGGTTTGTTGTGACATGGTTTTTGGTTGGCTTTGGTTTTTGGTCGCATTGCGTGTGTGTGTCAAATTGATTTCAATTTGGCTTTTTATTGCCAAATTGTTGTCAAGTTTTGTAAGAGACGAAAAAATGTATAATGTAGTTAACTAACGGTGGAAAATGTGTTGGGTCATAGAAAATTGAAAGTTGATTGTGGTTAAAAATAATAAGCGCTGGGTTACTGAGGGTTTTTTTCGGTTTAACTTTAATAAGGCCAAATTTAAGTTGACTATGCACATGAAATATTTATGGTAACGTTGATCAATTAATAAACAAAAAAAAAAGTTCACTTGTTAAGATTTCCGTACTGCGATAT
Organism: Chymomyza fuscimana; assembly: GCA_949987675.1. Lineage (NCBI taxonomy): Eukaryota > Metazoa > Arthropoda > Insecta > Diptera > Drosophilidae > Chymomyza > Chymomyza fuscimana. The sequence continues at coordinate 119,390,827 of OX465088.1, read as the reverse complement.
GTTTGGTTTCAATTTCAAAACCGGCTGCAACGAACGCTTAAACCAAGTTTTTCGTAACTATTGACAGCAAAAAGTAAAGGACTTACACATATCCATACAAATATATATATATATGAGAGTATTTATGTATGTAAAAGAAGTCTAATGTTTCGATTTGAATCTGGCTTGTAGACCTGTTTTTACGATCTCAAATACAAATTGTACAGTCGAGCATATATATACAAAAAGTTGCCAAAATGCTTAATTGCGACTACAATCTAATGAGTGTGCTAGCTTAAATTAGTTTCAAAATTCAAAATAATAATTAATCATTTTCCACAGTTTTCCAGCTTTCCAATTAAATTGAAATTGTATAAGCCTTTATCCAAAACTCTTTTAGTTTTTTAAACAGTCTAGTTTCACAAATAAGCTGTTAAAAATAAATTTTCAGCTCGTTAGGTCAAGTCTCGACTCTCCCTTAAATTTAGGTACTTTTCACTCTTTACTACAACCTCTGCTTCTTCTTGTTACTATTACAATTACTATTTGCAATAAACGCTTATCTTACATCTTAGCCCAAAGGCGTCGTTCATTGTTTTTACTTCCCAATTGTTTTTCCTAATAAGCAAAATTCCACAAATTCACCCAATTGGCGAAAATGAACGATTGCAAATGAAACTTCACACAACAGAAAAAAAAACGAAAAAAAAATAAGCGAATTTCACTCTACTTAAATGATTTTATACATTTTATATAACATCAACGTCGCCGACTTTCACGAAAACTGCAAGCAACTGCAGAGGAGCTTTCTCCTCCACTCCACGCGGGTCCAAGCCAACGACGCGTCGTCAAAAGGCAAATGGACGCACGAATGTAGCCAACTCCAAACGAATTGACTTTGCCGTTTACAGTGAAAGACAAAAACCAAATAAACAAACGAAAATAAGCAAACCAAAACGAAATGAAACGCGTTGCGACAACATTCAAAAAGCAACAAAAACTTGAGCGTGGGAGTTTTTAAATTAATATGCGTCAAAGTGTTGACATGGGCCACAAACATATCGCAGTGACTGTAGTAGTAGTTTAGTATTTGTGTTTAAAAGAGAGCGGCGAGTGAAATTGCAGGCAAAAAGAAATTGCAGCGTCTCAAGCTAAGCTTTTTTTTTTGCTTGGGTGGGTGTTGCTGTCTCTGTTGTTGTCGCAGTGTCTTAGATAGCTTTTTGCATTAGAGGGGTCAAATGGTTTCGCACTAGCGAGCGTACCATCTGCTGAATATATTTTTACAAACAAAATATTTGTTCCAAAAGTTTTTTATCTTTGTCAATTTCAAATAAATTAAACTAGAAGGGCGACAAAAATTCGAATATATTTTTTTATCAGTAAAACTTACTCCATACTTAATTATGTTGATTGAATATAGTCGTACGTAATTTATCTTTTATGCTTTGAACTTGAGGATGCATCTGTTGGTGAAATTAATTAATAAAGCTTTTTGCGTTAATCTTCGATGGAATCCATAGCTTAAACTTAATTTGAAGCTAAATTCCTGACTCAAATTTGTTAAAATAAAATGTGTGCATCTTTATCTAAGTACATTTCAATTATGCATAACAGTCATTCAAAAATTATGCTTTATATTAAAAAAAAAAAATACAGTATTACAAAAATATGATGAATTTTTGAACTTAGTGTATTATAATTGAGTTAGTTTATATCTTTTTAAGTATAAGCTAGCTTTATATAAAATAAAAAAAAATTGAGTTACATTTAAATAAAATATAAAAAAATTGAGTTACATTTAAATAAAATATAAAATAATATAATTACTTTTATGTGCTGTCTGGCAGTATTATAAAAAATCCACAGAAAGTTTATTTAAGAAATACTCTTTAAAAAATTTTAAAAATATGAAGAATTTTCAAGCTTAATACGAGGTTTAAGTAATTAATTTAAATGTAAAAAAATTATAAATTAAATTATCAACGCATAGTTCTAGCTGCATTTAAGCAAGACTAATTTAGTCAACAAAGTATTTTTTCAAAGAAAAAACTATCCGCTTATTGTTGGGTAAAAATTTTGTATTTGGATGTTGATTTTTTTTTGGCTTGTTTTTTTTTAGCCAAACATATTTTTTGCCGACTCATAGGGGGGATCATAAGCCTAATTCGCCTTTCCCTTTTCTACGCCACTGGGCTGTTGCATTTGTACCGGAAGTATAGCGCCAAACGATGAGTTTCTCTTTTGAGCGTTGAAATCATTTTCATTGGCTTGAAAGTTCACATTATTTAAATTAAATTGCCTTCAGTGGCTGCTGCTGCTGCTGCTTCTTCTTCTTTGAATGTTGTTGTTTTTGTATGAAGTATATAAAATTTATCTTTGCATCGGCAGCGAACGACAAACAAGCGCCACATTTATGTAAAAGAAAAGCGTTTCCTTTTTGTTAGCAAAGTAAAAAAAAAAGAGGCTTTTCGTTTTGTTTTTCTGCGCAATTTTCATTTGTTGTTGTTGGCGCGAGTGAAAGGAGCATTTGTTGTTGTTGCTGTATGGGTGAAAACGCCAACAACTTTTGATGCCAGCAGCAGCAATAACAACAACCACATGCAAGTGAAAACTCATGCGATAATTTGTTGTAAAATGAAAATTTTCACCATTTTTTTTTTTCTTTATTATTGCCTTTGTTGTCTATGTTCATTTGGCGCATTTATTATGGCAGTTGAGTTGTTGTTGTTGTTGTTATAAACCGATTTTTATCAAATTTCATTTAACTGCTAATGAGTGTAGTCGGAAGTGTGGATAGCGCCAACAACACGAGTTATATAATTTGTGATTTTTCTTCTTTTTTTTATATTTGGCGCGCATTTTCCAATTTTCCAGCTGCCTTGCTCCAACCCTACTCAAAACATTACACTAATCAGATTTATAGAGAGTCCAACGCGTGCTTCGTGTCTTTCATCATTCTTAATGTCAGTTATTGTGTTCTGTTTGCCGCATCATTACGTTTACTTTTGCTTTATATTGCTGTCCCAGTGTTACTTACCTTCTTACTCTCTCTCTCTCTCTCTTTATCTGAGCCCGCACAATGTCCAGAGTTCTAGCGCCAAAGATCGCCCAAGGCGAAAAGAGCAAAGTCTGCAGCAAAGCATGTCCATGGCAAAATGCATTCGTTTCAGCTGCCAGTTGATGTTAGTGTGTGGTGTGTAGGATGTGCGCAGGCGCAGCGAATTACAGTATGAGCTAGGGTGGTCCTTAAAAAGACATACAGTTGCTGTATACTTACTTACTTATTCTAGTTGTTGAATTTTTTAGTACAATTTTTTAGAGTCTAGTATTACATTGAACTGGTGGTAAGTAAACAAATAGTAGCCATAAACTGCAAGCAGGACTTTAACCAGCGAATTACTGAGTGATGGTCCTTAAAAGTGGTTGTGCTTGAGTAGCTGAGAATTGACATCAAGAAAAGGAAAACTTAAATGCTTTCAATTTGAGCTGGTGCTAAACCAATATAAGTTAAAAACTGTAAACACAACTTCAAACAACATTTGAACCTTTCTAAAGCGTTAATTTAATCAAAAAATCCACAAAAAAGGAAAATTTTTGATTACGACTTAATGTACTATATATAGCCATATAAGTCGTTTCGGAAAATCTTAAGGCCATTTCGGAATAAAAATTGCGGCAAAAAAAACAGGCCTGTTTCTGTGCTTTACAAAATCGGAAAAAAAAAATAAAATTGTCTTTATTTTGGGCATAATTCATAAGAATGGTATCGTTAAAACTTTAGTTAGTGACAATTGAAAATTGCAATTTAATTTTTATGTTCCATTATTCAATGTAAATAATTTTAGTTGTTTTAAACGGATTTCAATTTCAAATATAATGTATTTTATGATTAGGCGCCAACATAGTTAAAGGATTTACACTTAAAACCATTTTATACACTTATTTTTTTCTTAAAACTATTTTATAATTATATTTATATATTTGGATACTACTAGATGCTGTAGTTGCTTACCTTATTTGCTTAAAAAAAAACCATTTGGAATTAAAGCTAAAGAAGTCTGAACTGCATTAAAAAATGAAAAATTATAAGAAACATTTTGTTGTCTAGAAATGTCAATTCATGTGTGGCTAAAAATACATCTTAACCAGGAACTTATGTAGCCACAATACATATACATATGTATATAGAACATGTATGAGTGGAACCAAACTAACTTAAATAAAAGCAATAGTTGTTTAGTTTACTTTAAGAATATATGCCAAACGAGTCTAGTAATAACTGCTACAAATAGTAATGTGAACTAAATACAAATATGTATTGTATGTAATGTGCGTGTTGATTATATTCAATATGTGCATTGTAACTTAGGCCGTCAAGGTTCACCCTAATAAGCAGCATTGCTGAGTCATCAGCTCCCCTTGCTCATTAATCTTCATGAGTTTAACTTTAACTGCGCCCAAATCGCTTAGCCTCATGTCAGTTCAGCTGCGCTGCTCTTTTTCTCTCCCCCCCCCCCCCCCCCCCCCTTGCTTACATGCATATGTATATGTATGCGTGTATTCTTTTTTCAGCTTTACTTCTTTTTATTGACTTTTGCTTAACCTTCTCTTCTTGTGCTGCCTCTGCTGCTACTTTGCCTTTTGGGCATTGGCGGCGGCGCCAGTGTCATTGTTGTTGTTATTTTAGTCTCTTCAAACAAGCATTTTCAATGTCATAACAAACAGTTAGCCCTTCGAAGCTTGAAATTGTCATTAAAATCATAAATACATAAGAGCAAGCGAGAGCGAGAGTTAAGAAGTCAGCTTAGCAGTCATTGCGCAGGTGTTTGAGTGTGCGTGCGGCTCAATGCCAAATCAAAGTCATTAACATTAAAATGTACTCACTAAAATTGAATAAAGCCGTTGCCAGCGAACGGCGGTGGGCAAGGTACGCAGTCGCCGTGGATATTCTCTGCCAGCGTCGCTGTGATTGACGTCGTCGTTGAGCGGTAGCGTCATTGTATGAGTGTATATATATGTGTGTGTGTGTGCGTAATACAGTGGCGTAGTAAGATGTTTTGTAAAGGATTCGCTTATGGTTGTTATTGAAAAATGTGCAACATTTTTATTGGGTATACATTTCTGTCAAAGTTTTCCCAAAGCTTAGAGAAAGACAAATTCAGTTTTCGTGTTTCGTATTTTAAAAAAGGCTTAAAGAGCGACGAAAATCCTTGAAAATGTTCTGCTGAGAATACTGAATTAACTTAATATTGTTACTGCTTTTCTGAAGTTTCAGTTTTCCTGAAAAACATAATAATTTTTGTGTTTCAAAAACTAGTAAAATTGGTTACATTCTTCTTATTAAGTATACTTTCTTGTAAAAAATTTTGCAAAAATTAATAGAATAATCCACAAAATTACTTAAATATTGTTATTGCTTACATGACTGACTTATTGTTTATCGATTTTTCTTTGAAAGTTTGATTTTCCAACAGAAAATTGTGTTTAAAAAAACAAGTTTTAATTTGTATTATTTATTTCTTGACAAAATTTGCAAAAGTAAATAAAGTTATTTAACTATTGTTTGCAAATTTTTCATCTGAAGTTTTATTTGCCATCAGAAACATAATTTATGCGGTGAAATCGGTTGCATTTTTATAGAGTATACTTATTTGGCAAAAATTACAAAATTTAATTTAAATTTATATAAATTATATAAGTATAGTTACGGATTGAATAGGGAACATTATTTTTTATGTAATTTAAAAAGAAATAAAATTTTGTAACATTTTTATGAGTGAAGTGAACGCAATTTTTGCATTTTCGGCACCTCCTGCAGCTAAAACTCCCCACTATCCACGCCACTGGCATCAGGCTAACAGTTTGTTAACCTTGACAAAATGCACGTCAACCTTTTTGTACACGCACGCGCGCTCACTCACTCGCATGCAGCAGCAGCATATTGAAGGTCCTTTTGGTACATACTCAGCAGCCGTTGGAAAAACTTGCAACACCTTGAAAAATCTCTGCTCAACGAGTGAGCCTTGTGCTATGTGTGTCTATTATTGTAATTGTTGCCACTGTTGTAACAGCCTTGTTGTATAAGTATATATGTATGTATTTATGTACTACATACATTTTCCGAGTTTTTCTTTGCCTAATTGTATAAAAATGTTGCTGCTTTTGCTGTTTGCTGCAACAACAAAAGAGTATCCTTGCTAGGTTGCATCTGCGCCTGCTCAAAACTCCGACACACAAGAATATTGTAGTTGTTTTTGTTGATCCTTCTTGCCATATCTTGTGTTTCTCATTGTTTGTCAATTTTCCACTCTAAGTTAAAGGTCCATTGTTTGCGCTCCTCTGTCTCCGCATCCTGCAGCGCAGCTCAGCTCAGCCTCTCGGCCAAATTCTTGTGATTTTTCCTAGCCAGAGTTAACAGTTTTCATTTGCTGCTCTTGCGCGACGGTTGTCTTTGCTGCTTTGTTACACTTAAAGTCTCTTCAATTTGCTTCCGTTTACCGTTGTGGCAAAAGCTTCCGCTCAATTTTCGCTCACTAACGGTTCATTAACTGGGATCAAATTAAATTTTTTTTTTTGGTGCAATATGCGCGCTGCTGCATTTTTTGGCGCATTTCGTTTTGTGTTGTCCGTGCGTTTGTCTCGTGTTACTCGTGTCGCGGCTTAAAACATTTTTATATTATAATTTTGACAATAAGCAAGAACTTTTAAATATTTAACTTTAAACAATTTATACACATATTGTGTGAAACGAGCGGCAAACTGGAGAACTCTTTGCTGTTAAAACTCTTAAATTTGTTGGCCAGACATTCGAATTCTGATACAAATTTTATTAAAGTCGAATTCGAGCGCAGCATAATGGATTTAATACAAGAACCGAGGTAACGGCGAGTTGATTAAACCTGACTTTAGAAAGAATACATAGTTGTTAATAACCTATATAGGGTACTATAGGGTCAATTTGGAAAACGCGTGACTCAACTTTTTCTCATAGAGGTTTTGGGTATTTTACATCTGGGTTAAAGTAACAATCTGCTGCAGTTCATTACACTTGTTATATTTTTTATTTTAGTAATGGCGTGCACAGTGTTTCTAAATATATGTTTTTTCTAAAATTTTTTGCAGATTGCCGGTGAACGAATGTCAGGCAAGCCAAACAGCTAGAGTCACCTCGAACCTGCACGCATCCAGTAGCACAATGGCGGTCAGCCGTGTACCATCGCCGCCCTTGCCGGAAGTTAATACGCCAGTGGCTGAGAATTGGTGTTACACACAGGTAAATATTGTACCAAAAAAAACACAAATACATGCATACATAGCTCTATATATGCATACATTCTTTGAACGTCCATTTGCAAGCAAAATCCCACAAAGGATTAAATTTCAAGACAATGACCGCAACGTGCTTCAGCACATGTAAACCCATTGTGCACCTTTTAGCATTCCTATGGATTTGCTATAGTAGCGCACCCATTGTGCGCAGGAATCTCACTTGGTGCCTGATCGAATTACAACAATTTTGTAAACTGAATCCATTTTTGTGGTATTTAACGGCAGAGGAAAATGCATTTCCGTTGTCAGAGACAGGTTAATGCTAGCCTTTTTACGCAGGTGGCCAGAGACAGGAAAGAATGCGTGAAGGTTTCAGGTTAAGCTGGGAGAGTGCAAGAAACTTGTAGCATTTTAAAGATTTTAAGCTTATCTTATATGTAGATAAGGTGCAGTATGAATAAATCTTTCAAAGAAAGGTGCTGTTTTTTTATAAAATAAGATTCATTTTACGAAATTGCAAACAAGGACTCTGAAACTGGAACGATTTATTTTGAACTTTGAAATCTTTAGGAGAAATTAAGTTTTTTTGTGTTCCATTCCGATTAGTAGTCGATATATCAAAATAAAAGTGTATCGTTAAATCAACAAAAGTATATCTACTATTTTTCAGAGATTTTATTTGTGCAGAAAGTAGAGATTCCGTACGAAAAAAAAAAATAGCTACCAATTCCAAGTTCTGATTACCAGAAAACCCGAAACAAAGTCGTTTTCTCTGACAATTAGCTTGCCTGTTAACAGCAGTTCTCAAAAACGCTACAGAACGTTTTAGCTCTTTTTCCATACACTAAAGATCTACTAAATCCTCATATCTAACAGTCAGGATCTCTACTCACCTTAAAGCAATACTTATAAACATTTTTTACTCTCTCTCTCTGCTTACAGGTCAAAGTGGTTAAATTTAGTTATATGTGGACCATAAATAACTTTAGTTTTTGTCGAGAGGAAATGGGTGAAGTACTCAAATCGTCCACATTCTCTGCCGGTGCTAATGACAAACTGAAATGGTAAGACAACTTGTTAACTTTTGCGCTAATTAAGCATAAAACTAACTAATGCCTAACCCTCTTTAAGGTGTTTACGGGTTAATCCAAAAGGACTAGACGAAGAGAGCAAGGATTACTTATCATTATATTTACTGTTAGTTTCATGTAATAAATCAGAAGTCAGAGCCAAGTTCAAATTTTCCATACTGAATGCAAAACGTGAGGAAACCAAAGCAATGGAATCCCAGCGGTAAGTCTAAAAATCACTCGATCTTGAAGTAATGCTTTAATTTTGTATTTATTTTTTTATGTTCCACAGAGCTTATCGTTTTGTGCAGGGCAAAGATTGGGGCTTTAAAAAGTTTATACGCCGTGATTTTCTACTGGACGAGGCGAATGGTCTGTTGCCCGAGGATAAGCTAACTATATTCTGTGAAGTAAGCGTTGTGGCGGACAGTGTAAACATCTCTGGACAATCGAACATCGTGCAATTTAAAGTGCCCGAATGTAAATTATCTGAAGATCTTGGCAATCTATTTGACAATGAGAAATTTAGCGATGTAACGCTCTCCGTGGGCGGTCGTGAGTTTCAAGCGCACAAGGCCATACTGGCAGGTATGTTTTACTAAATCTCTTAACTTATAAGGAATATATAAATAACAGGCTATATTTATTTTTACAGCGCGTAGTGATGTCTTTGCCGCCATGTTCGAGCATGAAATGGAAGAGCGTAAATTGAATCGTGTAGCCATAACCGATGTGGATCATGAGGTTCTTAAAGAAATGCTGCGATTTATATATACGGGCAAAGCGCCTAATTTAGAAAAAATGGCTGATGATCTCCTAGCGGCTGCTGATAAGGTGCGTTATAGAGAAAGAAGAGTTAATAGCTCAGTATGACCTAAAGTCGCGAAAAAGCAAAACTTATAGTAATTCCATCAATGTTAAAACCAAGCCAATTAAGCCACAGTTAAAGTAAGTCTTGTCACGTGAGAAGCTAACTTGTGTTCCATGAACTACTAAATCTACATCTGCTGGTTACTACACTTTTAAACTTCTCAAATTTAAAGATTTGAACTCTTCTCATCATACAAAACGGTTCTATGAGAATTGAACAAAATTTCGTCCAACTTTTGGAATTTCGAATTTTATGAAAATAAAAAAATAATAGTTTTTAAATTCAGCGGGTTCCATCTTATTCGCTCACACCTAAATCTGTTTTCAACTATAACTAATACCAAAATTTTATTTTTCTTACAGTACGCACTTGAAAAGCTGAAAGTGATGTGCGAGGAGGCGCTGTGCGTCAATCTCTCTGTAGAAACAGCAGCCGAAACATTAATATTAGCTGATCTCCATAGTGCGGATCAATTGAAAGCACAAACGATAGATTTCATTAATACGTAAGTTTTGAAAGCAAATCAAGCCAAATGTAAACTTATAGTTAATGCTTTAAATTTTGTAAATTACAGTCATGCCACCGATGTGATGGAAACTTCCGGATGGCAAAATATGATCACAACACATTCACATTTGATAGCGGAGGCATTTCGTGCGCTCGCAACACAACAAATCCCACCAATTGGACCACCAAGGAAACGCGTGAAAATGAGCTGAAACAACAATATAAGAAAGGCAAACATAGCAACAAGCTACTACAATAACAACAACAACAACAGTAATACCTACAGCAACAACCACAACAACAGCAACAATTGCAACAGCAATAAACACAATAATAAATATATATGTAATAAAAAAACTTTAACAACAAAATCCCATAAGGAAATTCCAGGAATGGCACACAAAAACAGACAAAACATATATAACGAAGCAACAATAAGTAAAATCATAAACAAGAACTACAACTACAAATGTTTAAAAACACTACAACAGCAACAACAACAGCAGCAAAAATCAGCAAAATTTATTGTTTCAAGTAATTTAATTTTTTTAAACTTGATAAATGTATTTTTAAAATGTAATTTTTATTTTTGTTGATTTATGATTATGCTAATTAATGTTTAAAAATAATAATATTGATATATGTAATAATAATAATAATAATGCTAATTGTAAGACATATTAAATGAATGAAGAAGAATTAAACAAAAAATATATCTAAATAATATTAAATAAAAACTATATAAAAAAGTGAAAAAAAAAACAACAAAACAAATGCAAAAAACAACAAAAACAACAGCAACAATATAAACTATTATTATTATTATTACTGCGTATAATTGCAAAGCGTACACTTTGATTGTGATGTATATTTGAAGAGTATAATAATGATAATGAGCATAATGATACGGATATGATAATGAAGTTGATTTATACATAAATATATATAATTTTATGTATATGTAAACTCTCTACCGATAGAGCATTAAAATTTTACTTTTTTGTATATTCTAAACTTCAAAACACACAAATGCACTCATGCTCGAAGAACTGTGCGCTGCTTTTGGCTGCAATTTGGAGACCCGATTCAGGCGCCCTTAGTAGGTCCCTAGAACCCCACTGCTACCACCGTAACATACACCACACACACACACACACACTAGCACAAACAAATGCCAGCTGTCACAGTTCTCTTGAAAATACTTAAATACAAAATTTTATTCTTCTACTCACTTTAATGCCTTTTATGCTTCTTTGTTTTTAAGTATTTAAAATGAAAAAATTTCTTTTTTGTTGTAAGCGCAAATGTAATTAATTTGTTGTACAAAAACTTAAAACATAAATTGTCTAAATAAATGCAAAAAGTATCACTTTGTGTATAATAAGCAACAACAAAGAAAAAAAAAAATAAAGAAAATTAAGCCTTTTTATTTTTAAATAAAAACACGTTCCCACACACCCACACTTGAAATTAACTAACTTTATAGTTTAAGCTTTTTGATGTACAAATTAAAAACTAAAAAGTAAATTCGTAATCAAATAGAGAAAAATCACAAAAAAACAACATCAACATTTTATTTTGTTTCTTTTGCTAGTTTTGAAAATCAAAATCAAAAAAATTAATTTTTGCTTGGTTTCACAAACATGAACTTTGCTATCAGTATGTCAATCCTAAAAGTAAACTGGCATAAAAAGTTGTGTTTAGTTTATGCTACAAATAATAAGCATAAAATAGCTATTATTAGAATAAACAGTTGCCAGAATTTTGTCAGAGCTTGACAGACTTTAGACAGATTTAAAAAAAAAAAAAAACAGTAACTACTACTAAGCTGAAAAACTTTTGTAGGCAAAATTTCTGACAAAAAAAAAATTCCAACAAATAGCATTAATACAAATAAAGTAAACGTGATATAACAATTCTTAAGTAAACAACAACAGTAATAAGTACATAAATAACAACTTTTGTAAAAAAGAAAACAAGTTAGCAAAAGATAACAAACAAAAAAAAAATAAATAAAATAGCAACTTGATTTGTACAATTCAGGTATTCAGCTGCGTAGTAAACACAGGTAAACGGCAGTTTTTGGTAGCTGACTTTGTAAATACAATATAGTAACTAAAAATCTTTCAATTCCTGATTCTATTTGTATGCACAATTAATTAGTTAAAACTTGACAATTTAAGTGAAACATGTATATGTAGTGGAATTGTGTTAAAACTTGCGTTGCGCAATTTACAAATTTTAGCTAATTATTCAAAAGTTTTCTTTATGCAAACGATTATTGCAATTTTTAAATTTGCAACGATTTTTTTTCCTTCTTCGAGCGTGCTGCCATAACGTTTGTTGTAGCCACATTTTTACTAGTTGGCAGCCTGCTTTTAAACAAAAACATATGTTTGGTACTTAGTAAGCTAAAACGATCTGGCAACCTTTCGTTAATATTTATTTCAGTTTTTAAATATCACATGAAAAAGATTAATCTACAAAGAAAAAACAAGAGTCAACATCGTTTTCCAATTTAAGGGGTCTACGCAGTACGAAATATTTCGCACGGAAACGCAAATTTGCATATAAAAAAAAGTCCCATTTGGGATATTTTTTTTTATATGAAGTTTTGTCATTCCGTGCGAAATATTTCGAACTGCGTATAGGTCTTTAGCAAATATATGTCTGCCAGTTTAAGGCCTATACGCAGTACGAAATATTTCGCACGGAATCGCAAACTTCATATAAAAAAAAATATACCAAATGGGATTTTTTTTTTTTATATGAAGTTTTGCAATTCCGCGCGAAATATTTCGTGCTGCGTATAGGCCTTTAACCTACTCCTTTTTTTTGTAGAATAAAACCAATTGTAGTCTTCATATGCTACCACCAAACATACTATTTAGTTGCAAGGATCACTAAGCGTGGCATCCTTACAGTATCCACTGCGAAAAGTGTCTCTTTTATATGGTCTATGACGTTCTTGTCGCCTTGTTCTAGAATCTATATAGATGCTTTATTTCATACGAGTACATATTTCAAAGTTAAGACCACCCCAGCATCTTAAGGTACCATTTCATGTGATCCGCACCACATAAAAGTTTTATGCAGTGAAAACTATGAAATAAAGGAAAATAATGTACTTCAGCCGCTACTGAGCGTATAATCTTTCTACCCAGCCTTGGATGGGCTTTTAGGCGCATTACTTCTGACTCTCAGCTCCGCATAAGTATCCTACTGGATCCAACACTAAGCTTACGGCACTTATAGCTGACATGAAACTCCGCTTCTTGGAGAGTCTTCTTTAAAAGATTAGCATTTTAATGCAAGTTTTTAAAGATTTCATTGGAATATTGTCGTGAGCTTAAACATAGGGCTAGCAGTACCTGTATAACATCTGTCCTGCAGAACTAGTTCGTAGTTTGCCGGCACATTACTACTCTTCTCCAGACAGTTTGTTTAACCCTCCGTTTGGCACATGGGTCCAGCCAGACCCTATTCATTTTTATACCCTATACCGTATGCTACAAAGGGTATATTAAGTTTGTGCAAACCGAAAATGTATGTAACATACAGAAGGAGGCGTCGGAGACCCCCAAAGTTACCCAAATTATGATCGGGGTGAATAGAGAAGTCGATATACCCATGTCCGTCTGTCTGTCTGTATCAACGCCTAGATCTCAGAGATGGTAAGAGCTAGAGCAACCAAATTTTCAGATTAGATGCGTTAGGACCTCGAAAAACCCCAAAAGTTTTAGATAAATAATTCGTTTGTTTATGAAGATATCGTAGCCAAATTTGGCACTCAAAAGAGTTCCCAATTACTGTACCAAATTTGATCAAAATCGGTTGCCTATATCATATAGCCCCCATAGGACCAATCGGTCAAAAAAATTTTTGGTGCAAAATTCGACTGTTATATCGGATTTAATTGCAATGTGGTGGTACAGGGTATCCCAAAGTCGTCCACGCCCGACTTTAACGTACGTCATCTTTTTAAATTGTATTTTTAGCATACTTCTGATTGAGCAATCATCTTGAAATCTGACTTTTCCTAAATATTTATTTACTCTCATTTTCAAAAAAAAAAAAATTGAAGATTCTTCCATTACGAGGATGGCTATAAGGATGTTTTTTTAAAATATATTTAGGTTATCGGAACATGTGCTAAACGGAGGGTTAATTAAAAAGTTTATTTTTTATAAGTAGAGATGGTCTGGTTAGATTTTTTTGGTTATGCGAAACAGTTGATGCGAGAAGTTGTCTAGTACCTACAACTCCAAGACCAGTGCATTTCAGACGATATTGTGCCATTTTCGAAGTTACATTTCCAAGGCGAACTATTCTGGCTGGTAGTTTAAGGCTTATGATCGTTATTTATAAACTTTTCATTAGTTCGATTGTTACAGTCACAGCACTTAGACTTAAATGTCATTAAAGTTTTCCAAAACAAAAAATTCAAATTTTTTTCAACTTCCACTAGGTCTTCACAAAACTGTGCAAAATATCGAAAGTCTATAACTTTGGAAATCTTTACAACAATCAAAAGTATTATATATGGATAAGTTCAATAATATATGTACATTTAAAAATTTACAAATTTCGCATAAGTGTTCATATTGTTTTGCAGAATCCATTGATAAAGTAGATTGCAAATGTTCAAATCACAAAGTTTAATAAAACATTTAATTAATTGCAATTTTCGTTGGCATAAACTAGTTACTATTTAAAATAATTGCCGGTATGTTGCATTATAGCTTTATTTAAATAGTTCGTTTACAATAAATGTTGCTTTTGAAAAAAAAAACTGCTTCGCTTATGATATTGAAGGTGAAAATTTTTGGCAGTACGCAGAAATAGTGAAACTTTAAAGAAGTCTATTCACTTGTATTTTTTTAAGCACATAAAACGAGTAAATTTAAATTATTTAAAAAAAAAATAACTCGCATTAGTAGGCAACACAAATTTGCATAAAGCGTTTATTTTTATGTGTACGCGACTGTATCTGTATGCGTGTGTGCGTTTTTTGTGTGTGTAGCTGGCAATCGTAAAATTAATAATAAAAATAAATAAAAAGAACAACACAAAAAAAAACATACGTTACAAATACATTATAAGCAGTTAGGATCAACTAAAATTTAAATAGCATTAGCGATGAGTATAAAAAATAAAATATCAAGAACAACAATAAAGCAACTAAGACATTTTTATGCATGCCAATCTAAGTGTGTAGAAAAAAAAACAAATTAACAAATTAGTGAAAAACGCTACAGTAAATATACTTAATAAATTGTATTGTAATTGAAATCTAGTGTTTAGATCTAAAACAACAAAAAAATATGAGCAACATTTTTAAACAAATGCAAATTGTAATTGTGTTTAAAAATAAAGAAGAAAAATCATATTTGAGGTAATAAATTAATATGTTCTAAAAAAAAAAAAAAACACAATTTAAGCAGCGACGCTGGCTTTACTTTTTCTCCTGCTCATCCAGAAATTGTTGCAGCAAGCCAGTATCGATGGGTATGCTTAGTTGTTCGGAGCCATCTACGCTGCGTTTCGATTTGACCAGCTTGTGATCCAAAAACTCTGTAAGCTGTGCGCGCAAAGCCAAATCTGAGCTGACCAAGAAAGCTTCGCGACAGCTCGAGTATAAATCCTTAAAGGACATGCCTTGATAATTGGGATTTGCTTTGTTTTTAAGCTGAAACTTGACAATAAGCATGTAAATGCCACGCGAATTGGTCGTCAGCGAACAGAAGACGCTGCGCATGGATGATAGCGCCAGTTCGCCAGAGTTTTGCACTAGCAGCGAATTTTCAAATGCAGTTTCATCGCTATAGGGCAGCATTGTGGTGCAGTCCCACCAGGAGAAATTATAGTTGCTCAGTTTGTTTTGGTCCCACACTGCAAACAAAAAAAATACAAAAGACAGAAGATGACTTTGATTGAAACTATACAAAAAGTGTCTTAATTACTTACGTAGTGGCGTATTAATGTGATCAATAGAAGCAAGCAAATGTATGTTGGGCACACGTGCCAAGCGCGACAAAATGGCCTGAGCTTTGACATTGCGCAGCATGGCGCCATCCAAGTTATGCACAATCAAATACAAATGTGTTTCTGGTATAAGCGCAAACTCCTCCTCGATGAGATCGACAGCCTCATGTGGATTGCTTGGACTGGCGCCAGCATCCAGAATCTCTCCTGTAATGCTATCAAGCATATCCTTAAGCGTAAGACTAGGAAAGAAACCGTTGACCACAAGCACAGTTTGTTGTGCTAGTACTTGGCTATGAAAGGATTGCAATAACTGCCGCTTGGAACCAAGTCCATAGAGTAGTATATTAAAGCCCTCGTTTAAAATGCACATCCATTTGGTAAAATATGAACGATATTCCTCCATCATGGCATTAATGGCACTTTCGTGCTCATTGGACAGTTTCATGTCAGCCAAAAGACTGAATAATCGATCAGCAGCCAATCTTGGATTTTTGAGGCGGTCCAATGTATGATCTGAGGTGAGTATTTTGCTGCTGGCATGCGAGTGAAAGTAGCCATCGCTTTCGGGCACATATTCATTCGACTTTTTAACGCGATTGGATTGACGCTGTCGTGCTGCGGATGGTGTCTTGGGCAGCACGGGTACTATTATAGGGCGACGGGCTTTGCAAGGTGTCTTGGGCTCATCGTCGGCTGCATCATTGTCCGAGCTGCCACTTAAATTATCACTGCTGCTGCTAATGCTATCATTGCCGCTAGGCTGATAGTCGCTTTCCTCTGCCGAAAAGTCTTCATCGGAGTCGGCTACTATTTTGGCTATCTCTGCAATATCAATAGACAATTATATTATTCAAAAGAGCTGAAGCTGTATACAACTTACGCAGCTTGACGCGGGAACGCACATGCGAAGGTGTTTTTGGCTGTTCTGTGGGCTTTTTGCGCTTAGTGTCCGGAGTCTTGACGCCAAGGCGTGGTGTTTTTGGCGTCTTGGGCGTTTTGGGTGTACGTGGTGTGGCATTGAGCGCCGCCAAAGCCATGGCATCACGTTTTTTAGGTGTATTAAAACCAAACATGCTGGTGCCGTCAACATTATAGTCAGCCTGTATGAGCTCCAAATCTTTTGAAGTGGGCTTGGCTGCCAACAGTTGTGTATTAACGTCGTCTTCATCACTCGCTGATTGCTGTGTTTGTTCCTCCTCGTCGGTTTGCTCTGCATAATTGCATTTTTGCCGCTTACGTGTGTTTAAAATGTTTTTATTTTCACTATATTCCTGATATTTCTTAGTGGGACTTGGTTTGCGTGCGGAACGTCGTATGCTGCGCCGCTGTGGCGCATCCTCAGAGGCATTCGATTCTATAACTTGCACAACTTCGTGATCTGATTTACTGGACTCCTCGGAACAAGTTAGATTTTCAATGGCTTTTAATTTGTTTGACTTTGTATGCGTATTTGTTGAGCTTTGTTTTTTTGGAGTTTTATAATCGCTGGCGTTGACTGTAGTCATGTGCGCCTTGGTGGGTGTTGCGCTCATATTGAGAAATGCGGCATATGCCTCGCTTATTTATTCTTAAATTGGGCAGCAAAAATTTAATTTTTCTAAATAAAACATCCACGCTCCGTAAATTCGCGCTTTTTCTTCTTCTTTTATGTTTATGCCAGTCAACTTTGTACGCGATCTTTTTACTACGTCTGGCAAGGCTTAGGAAATAAAATCAAATTTTGTGTACACGCACTGCTTGGTCTGTTAATTAACATAAAATGTTATGACGGGTAGTCACTTTTTATGTGCCAACATTGTTGAAACTAACGATGAAGAAATCTATTGTATCACTTAATCCAAATTTTTTATAGACAGTAAATAAACTTTTAATAAATACGTGTGTTTTTCACTACACCAATTATTAAAATTGAGAAAAGTTATTTGTTTTCTAATACGAAACAGATAATTTAACAATACTTTTTGAGCCATGTAATTTTTTAAAAGAAAAAATTGAATTGAATATAGGCAAAGACACGTACAAATTAATTCATCATAAATATTAACAATTATGTTATTAAAAATATAATACTCTGTTTTTGTCTAATATATCGTTTCTCTAATTGAAGTTGTTTTCACAAATATCAGAAGAGATGCAAGGCGAAGTATAAAATTATACAAAACATATGAGATAGGTAGCCACTATGGCATATTTAAAATATTTTGTACTGCCATTTTATTTATGTAAATTTTTTTTGAACGAAAGTATAAACACGGATTCTTCAACATATTAATATTAATTCATAAATTTTATTGCCGGTGGCTACACTGATTTTAAAATTTGAGTATTTAAATAAATAAATACGTTAACTACAAGTCGTCTAGCAATGGAACGGGTCGCTATAACAATTTTTTTTATAATTTTCTTAGATAAGTTATGCAACTTCAATGTTGGGTTGGTGGTTTTGTTTTTAATGTTTATATTTCAGAAAAAAAATGTAAAAAAAGGATTATTTTATTACCAATTACAAATAGTCGCTCGTGTATAGCTTGTGTTAAGATTACCATTGATATCGATTATAACACATCGATTCTAAAAAAAATCATACCTGGTAAATATCAAGCAGCAATTCATTATGAATGAACTCTTTTCATTCCATTGTGTGTCATAGAAATTTGCGGATAGGATATTGCAAATTTATAAAAAAGTTGCTAAGGTGAAATAAAAGGTAGATATTTTGTGCAAAATCAAACATAAAAAAAATCTTTCAATTGCAGCATGTGAAAATGCATAAAACGATTTAATTTTTACTCATTTTTCTTGTATACAAAAATCGCGTGTTTTTACCGTTATGTCGGCCATCTTTCATGAGTAGTATGCACATTAATACACATTAATTCATGAAATTTTATTAATAGGTATAAACTGCTTGTAAACTTGGACGATATATGAATTAAAAATGATAAACTGTGATTTGTGTGGAAAGAATGCAAAATTTATGTGCGATCGCTGCGGTGGGGGCTATTGCAACGAGATCTGCCAGAGATCCGACTGGCAGCGTCACAAATATGTGTGCAGCGTTATGCCGTAAGTGCAGCAGCAACATTTTCTCTTTTATACATGTATGTACTATTTTTCATTATTATTTATTTAAGCAAATTGTTGTCGGTCAAGGAAGATGCAGTTACTGTACAAAAATCTGTCTTAGATGAGCACTCAAGTAAGCCAGCCATAGCCAGCAATGATGCAGCAGTTTCAACTTCACAAAACTCGATGGTGCGTAAAGCTACAACAAATTCGAAGGCGAATTTATCCTCAATGTGGCGGGAACATTATGAGCCTGTCATCAATAAAAGTTTTGATTGCCGCATTACTTTCATTGAACCGGATTATATTTGGATAGTCGATGAATTAAGTGTCGAAAGAATGGAGCAATTAACTGACGAAATGGGACGTTTTGTGAGCCGAAACAAGCCGTGCATTTTCGAAAACCTGCAGATTGGTGATTTGATTGCCGCCGTCGTAGTCAATCAAATTTATCGCGGAGAAGTCTTGGCCTTGGACTCGTATAAGAAAATGGTGCAAGTCCGTCTTATTGACCTTGGCAAAATAATCAAGCTGCCTGCAGAGGATATTTATCCGGCGCTGATCTTTATGAGTGAATGCAAAGCTTTTGCTATACGAGTAAAAATATCCGACCATTCTGATTTACAGATAAACAAAAAAATCACTTTGAGCATAGTAAACGAAAACCATAAAGATGGCACCTATCAGGCACAACTGGTGCCTAAAATGACCATGCCACTTGACATTCCGGTCAAAATGCTGACCAACAATCCGGAGATAACTGTAGTCAGAGTCTTACAAAGCAAAGACAACGAGCCACAAGTTGCCCTTGTAAAAATTAATGCTATGGAATGTTTAAATCAAGAAATGGATCAAATCTTGTCCCTGAAGTCAGATCCAATCGGCAACAAGTTTTCAAAAGATATTTGCTCTTTCGTGGCTGTGCGCACATCTGCGGGCTTTCGTCGGGGTCTTGTGCTGGATTATATTGAGTCGCCAAAGCCAACATTTTTGGTTTACTTGACGGATGATGGACAGATTATTATAAACCAAGAGCTATTTTATTTACCCCAAGAACAAAGTTGTCATCCATTTCGAGTTTTTGCTATCACTTTGGTGGATGGCAATGCAGACAATAAGCTACAACAGAAGCTTAATCAATCGGGTTTGAAAATGAATATTCAATTTGAAAACCAACTCAAATCAGATGAGAAAGATCCAAAGTATAATGCTACACTTTTGGCTAATAACGCTGAAATAAAAGTGCGTGCGAGCACTTTTTTGGGCATTGTACGTGATTTGGGCTGCAAGTTTATGAGTGAGCCAATAGAAAACAAGGCTGCTGTTTACATTAGTCATGTGTTCAGCTTTTATGAAATCTGCGTGAGCTCTGTGAGTACTAAGAAGTATCGACAGTATTTCAAACACATGGAAAAGCAATGTAATCTGTTTGAAAACGATATCGAGCTTGGAGCTGGTTGTATAGTGCTTGTGGTCAATCCCAATATTGGCAATTATCGTGGAGAGGTAAGTTATTGGTGTAAAGCCAAATTGTTAAACTATATTGTAAATGTTAGAAGATTTAAAAATTATCAGAATATATTGAAGTAGAGTCCAAAAAGTATGTAGATGCAGAAATGATAGTTTGAGATTTTGGGTTTGTATAAATAAATATATATTAATATGAATGTTTAATAAAAGGAAGTTTTTATATTAGTTCAAGTTGTTGTTAAGCCAACACAATGATGTTTAATAAATCTTTTTGTCATTTACAGATTATAAAAAAAGCCAACGAACTCTACGTTGTTCTAAACGTTGACAACAATTCATTAAATGAAGAACCATTTACTGCATTGCGCAAGCCATGTCGTTTTGTGGAAAACTTGCCAATAAGTGCACAGACATGCAAACTAAAGACCATAAGTGAATTACCAACTACTGTGGTGCCTAAGAACAATGAGGCATTGCAAATGCTAAAATCGCTAAGTTCTAAGCAGGAAGAGCTCTTTACTGACTTTGATAACCTTAATAATGATTGCATTGATTTAGTATCTAAATCCAACGATTCGTATTTTTTGGTGGCACGTCTGCTATCGCTTATATTTCTACCAGTGACCGAGAATAATACACAGGAATCGGTTGAAAAATCACCCACCACGGAGGAAAAGCTATTAAAGTCGCCTCAAAATACGCAGACAGAAGCGCCTAAATCCAATCGGGTTGCAGAAAAGTCGTTTAAATTGGACTCACATGTTGAGCAATCACCAGAACATCCAAAATCGTCGACGAATATTTTGGAAAAGTCTGCTTCATCGGTTTCACCGAAAAGCCAAGCCGCTATTAAACGCTTCTTTTTTCATGATGTCAAAAAGAATCTCGTGCCGTGTGGCAAGAACAAGTCCATTTTGTTACTTCATGGACTTAACATGCACAAATCTGGATATTTTACGGCTTGCTATTTTGAAAATGAAACGGTAGCGCTTGACTTTCAAACGGTTATGAATCTTGTTGGACATTATGGGAGGTGTGCAAATAGCTTTGTCCCAGGTTTTGTACCAGGGTAAGATGCCTTACACTTAAATCCTGTTAATATTTTAAGATTGTTTTTCTCTCGCAGCGTTGGCGAAATGTGCTTGGCTATGTTTAAGGTAGATATGGAATGGTATCGCGCCGTATGCCTCAGTGTTGATGAAAAAAGTGTGACTGTGTCCTATTGCGACTTTGGAAACATTGAAGTTGTGCCCCTGGAGGATCTGAAGCCTTTTCCAAATGATTTGATGCACCCAATTTGTGCTACAAAATGTTACATAAAGGGTACTGATTTACATACTCTTGTTTTTCAATAGCTTTAAGCAACCATTTTCTATTTTAGACTTTGATGAAACCAAGAACTTCAAGCTTTTGGAAGACTATTTAGTGAAACACAGCAAAGTTGACGCTACAGTGGAGGAAGGTCCGGAGCCCAATACGCGGTTGATCACAGTTACTAATCTTGATAAGATCTTATCGAAAGAGATAGCTTAAAACAAGAGAAAAAAATAACTAGAATTTACTGACAAACTTAAAATATCACATATTTTAATATTTTTATTTAAACATGGACAATTTTGCTAATCTGCTCGTTTACTCTTAATTTTTTTTATTAACGTACCATACATACATATTTGACATTTAAAATCATGTATAAAGAATCGAACGCACATAAAATAGGTTTTTTTTCATCCAAAAGTTTGTAGTAAAGCATCGACCAACGAGCAAAGAGAAACAAAAAAAAAGAATGGTTGATTAGAAAATATTGGTACTCTATTGAACTTTTCGAATATAAAGGAAGTTGTTTGTACCGTTTATATAAAAAAAAAAATAGGGCTTAAGTAACGAAAGAATGTATTTTTGTTTTCTCATTAAATTGAAATGGTTAAGTGGTTCGATACACGCTATTTGTACTACAAAGAGTTTGAATCCAAAGATTACGAATAAGTTGATTTAAAAACAAAAAACTTTTGTACTCCCGTGAAATTTTTGAATATAAAGGCAGTTTTTTGTGATTATCGCTTAAAGACACAAATAGTGCGTAAGTTTTGGAAAAATGTATTTTTGTTTTAACTATTAAAAACCACGATTCAAATATTGAATCTCACATTGAAAAATTTTTTTTTTTAAATAATGAATTTTTGCGCGCATAGTTTTAATCTGATAACGTCAGTAAGATTAATAAACTTTTTTTTTTAAAAAAATAAAGCTTCATTTCAACAAGTGGAAACTTGCTATTATACTATCATTTTATTAATTATTATTAAGTAAATTTACTTATTGTCTGAAGACAGATTGTAAATAAAATATAAAGAAAAACAAAGAATTTGTCAGTTTCTTTTTTTGATTTGTGGCGCTGAAACATGGGATGACTCCGTGCTGGAGAGTAATCTGTAAGTCAATCTGTAACTCTTCGAAACATTTCAGGCGCTCCTGGATATGTAAGCAACCAAGAAATACACGAAAACTTAAATGTTCCTTTGCATAATCTTTGGTGTTACTATGGAAACTCACTGGCAATAAACATACTATGTTATCTGAAGGATTGCAAATACATTTTTTTTTTTTTTATATTTTATTAAACAATAATATCAAATTTGTGTACTACTACCTAAAAAAGGCAGCTTATACAAATTATAAGGCAAATAAAAATAGAAATATGTAATTGAAATTTAAGATGTAGAATTAGATTTAGTTTTGAATTCGTTCCTAAAAATCGTGTTGTATATTTTTATACATCACCGAAAATCTTAACTCTTTATATGTTTTGAAAGTTGAATATATATTTGTGGGATGAATATAATGTGAATAAATCTACAATATCAAGATTAAAGAAGAATAAAAATTTGCTAAGAAAATTTGTTGGAAATGCGGAGTCCGGACCAGGAAGTCGTGTAGCAATAAGGCTAGTGAATATCCCAAAATGGAGAAGGCTTTCTACGAATGGTTTTTGATAAAATGTTTAGAAAGGGCACTTAATCAGTATTCTGACCATATGAAAATTTAAACTCAGTTTTCGCACCAACCTCAATGTTCGCAACTTAGTCAATTTCTATTAGTTGCGTTCTGCGAGGGCGTATATTAATTTTATTTACTTAATTAGAAATTTTAATTGAAAAAACTTATAAACTAATTATTCTTAAATATCAGGCATGTTCTAGATTCCGACACTGTCTATTGTAAATATCCGACATATGTACATACATATGTACTTGCCAACACTAACAGCAAGGAAAATCTACTCTAACGCAAAATATGGGTAAAAAAATATACAGTAGGTCAAGAAAGTGTTTTTACACGGGGAAAAAACATCAAATTTTATGTTTGTTCGCAAAAATATATATATTTTGATCATTTTTTCATAAAACAAAGTATACAGTATGGTTAATTAATCAATTTTAAACAATATAATAACAAAAAAATTTAGTATTCAATGCATTAAACTAATAAAAAAAGACTAAAAACTAAAATCACACATTTTCAAGCGTGTCAAGAAAGTGTTTTTACACTTCTTGTTTAACTAAAATTACAAAGTAATACTAAGGAAAATATAATGTTTTAATATTTTGTGGGCATGCCATTGGGATCACAAACAGCTTCCAGTCGACGTTTCATGGAATCAATTAAATTTCCCATGTCGTATGTCTCAGGAATTTTGTGCAACTCTTCTAGTATAGCGGCTCTTAGCTCGACACGATTTTTGGGGCTCCGTTTTGCTACTTTTTTCTTTAAAAACGACCACAAATTTTCAATAGGGTTAATGTCTGGACTCTGGGCTGGAGTATTTATCACCTTTTTGCAGTTGTAGAGGAGCCACATCCTCACCATATGGGCTTTATGCTTTGGCTCGTTGTCTTGATAAAATTTAGAAGTAGGCCTGTTGTCATAATAAAATCTAAATTTGCGGGAACTACTTGGCAAATGTGATTTTAATATCTCCAAATATTGTGGGGCATCCATTGTATTTTCGATAAACGCCAATTCTCCAACCCCTTGGCGAGATATGCATCCCCACACCATCACCGACAGTTTGCCAAATTTTATGGTTGGAATTATGTTTTTATTTTCCAGCGCTGCAAGGGGCTTTCGCCAGAATCTCGGTGGTCCATCGTTATAGGACATCATAATTTTTGTTTCGTCACAAAGTATGACGTCATCCCAACAATCGGATCCCTTCTCCAAATGCTCCTGAGCGAATAATAGCCGCTTTTCTACATTTAAATTGGAAAGCATCGGCTTTTTACGAGCTACTCTAGATGTGTAGTCGTTGTGGTGGAGCAGTTGTCTCGAGGTTTCGTGGGAAACAACAGCCCCACTCTCGTTCTTAAGTTCCGCAGCTATAGCTCTAGCGGAAATTTGAGGATTTGTTCCCACCTTTCTCATTATTATTCTCTCATCCCTGTCTATAATTTTTCGCGGCCGCCCACATGCTACCTTTGCTTCCAGCCTATGCTCCTTGTTGGCGCGATTTAAAATGTTATAAATGGTTTGCCTTGTTCAGCAAAAAATTTCGGACAATTCTGGAACTGGTTTTTCCAATCTGGTGATTATAATATACCAGTTAGGCGACATCAAATGAAACTCTTTTTCCGGGCATACTATTCTTGCATAAAAAACATTAATTGCAAGTACAGTCGATCGGCTAATGGCTAGCAAAGTTGTTAGGACAGTAGCAAACAGTTTACAGAAACAAGGAATGCAAAATAAACGGTAAAAAAAAGTAGCGGGATCAACCACAAGCAAATTGCAAAGGGTTGTAAAAACACTTTCTTGACACGCTTGAAAATGTGTTATTTCAGGTTTTATTCTTTTTTTTGTTAGTTAAGTACATTGAATACTAAATTTTTTTGTTATTATATTGTTTAAAATTGATTAATTAACCATACTGTATACTTTGTTTTATGAAAAAATGATCAAAATATATATATTTTTGCGAACAAACATAAAATTTGATGTTTTTTCCCCGTGTAAAAACACTTTCTTGACCTACTGTATGTATATTTTAAAGAATTGCTTCATAATTCGAAAGATATAAACAAAACTTGAATCAAGGTTTTTTTCTCCTGTTTCCCTTGGGATCATCCATAAACTACGCGACGCTGATTTTCGTCAAAATCAAAACTTTTTGATTATTCGTGCGACCGTCGTACGACTTCATACGGCAGCGCCACACACAATGCAATCGATATACGACGCGCTCGAACAGATTTTGCCGCATAGTTTGGGTGCAAAATTACAGCTCGATTAACAGATAATGTATGCCTTGGGTAACTCTGATATCGATTATAACACATCGATATTAAAAAAAAATCATACATGTCAAGCAGCAATTCATCATGAATGAACTCTTTTCATTCTACTGCGTGTCACACAAGCGTTCGAATAAAATATTTGAAAGGATTAAAAAAGTTACTAAGGTGAATTTAAAAGTAATGGTTTTTTGTGCAAGTTTAAAGTCAACTAAAAACTGTCATTTGCAATCTCTTAAAATGCATGAAATAATTTAATAATATTAATTTTTGTAATATAAAAAAACTCGAATGCTTTTACCGTTATGTCTGCCATTTTAGTTGCGTAGTCGCTTAGTTTTATTTTCCCACATGTACATATGTACATACGTAGTACGCATATTAATTCATGAAATTTAATTAATAGGTACAAACTGATACAGTTATATAGTTGAACTATATCAATCCATTTAAAATGATAAACTGTGACTTGTGTGGAAAAAATGCAAAATTTTTGTGTGACCGCTGCGGTGGAGGCTACTGCAATGAGACCTGCCAGAAATCCGACTGGCAGCGTCACAAATATGTGTGCAGCGTTATGCCGTAAGTGCAGGCGCAACATTTTTCGCTTATATATACTACTAATATTCCATTACTATTTATTTAAGGAAATTATTGCCGATCAAGGATGATGTTGCAGTTAATGCTAAAAAATGTGAGTTGGATGGGCAGTCAAACGAGCCCGGCATCGCTAACAATTATGTAGCAGTTCCAACTTTGCCGCCAAAAAATTCTCGGGACACAATTGTGCGTGCATCAACTACAAATTCGAAGGTGAAGTTATCCACAATGTGGCGGGAACATAATGTACCAATCGTGAACAATGTTTTTGATTGCCGTATTACGTTCATCGAATCGGATTATATCTGGATAGTCGATGAACCAAGCATCGAACGTTTGGAGCGTCTAACGGACGATATGGCACGTCTTGTTAGCCGAAATAATACTTGCATTTTTGAAAACCTACAGATTGGTGATCTGATTGCCGCAGTATTAGTCAATCAAGTTTTTCGCGCTGAAGTCTTGGCGTTGGAGTCAAGTAAGAAAATTGTGCAAGCTCGTCTTATTGACCTTGGAAAAATAATCAAGCTTCCTGCAGAGGATATTTATCCGGCACTGCCCCTAATGAGTGAATGCAGAGCTTTTGCTATACGAGTGAAAATATCCGAACATGCTGATTTACAGATAACCAAAAAGGTTACGTTGAGAATAGTTTGCACAAACCGTATAGATGGAGCCTATCAGGCACAACTGGTGCCTAAAATGACCATGCCACTTGACATTCCGGTCAAAATGCTGACCAACAATCCGGAGATAACTTTAGTCAGAGTCTTACAAAGCAAAGACAACGAGCCACAAGTTGCCCTTGTAAAAATTAATGCTATGGAATGTTTAAATCAAGAAATGGATCAAATCTTGTCCCTGAAGTCAGATCCAATCGGCAACAAGTTTTCAAAAGATATTTGCTCTTTCGTGGCTGTGCGCACATCTGCGGGCTTTCGTCGGGGTCTTGTGCTGGATTATATTGAGTCGCCAAAGCCAACATTTTTGGTTTACTTGACGGATGATGGACAGATTATTATAAACCAAGAGCTATTTTATTTACCCCAAGAACAAAGTTGTCATTCATTTCGAGTTTTTGCTGTCACTTTGGTGGATGGCAATGCAGACAATAAGCTACAACAGAAGCTTAATCAATCGGGTTTGAAAATGAATATTCAATTTGAAAACCAACTCAAATCAGATGAGAAAGATCCAAAGTATAATGCTACACTTTTGGCTAATAACGCTGAAATAAAAGTGCGTGCGAGCACTTTTTTGGGCATTGTACGTGATTTGGGCTGCAAGTTTATGAGTGAGCCAATAGAAAACAAGGCTGCTGTTTACATTAGTCATGTGTTCAGCTTTTATGAAATCTGCGTGAGCTCTGTGAGTACTAAGAAGTATCGACAGTATTTCAAACACATGGAAAAGCAATGTAATCTGTTTGAAAACGATATCGAGCTTGGAGCTGGTTGTATAGTGCTTGTGGTCAATCCCAATATTGGCAATTATCGTGGAGAGGTAAGTTATTGGTGTAAAGCCAAATTGTTAAACTATATTGTAAATGTTAGAAGATTTAAAAATTATCAGAATATATTGAAGTAGAGTCCAAAAAGTATGTAGATGCAGAAATGATAGTTTGAGATTTTGGGTTTGTATAAATAAATATATATTAATATGAATGTTTAATAAAAGGAAGTTTTTATATTAGTTCAAGTTGTTGTTAAGCCAACACAATGATGTTTAATAAATCTTTTTGTCATTTACAGATTATAAAAAAAGCCAACGAACTCTACGTTGTTCTAAACGTTGACAACAATTCATTAAATGAAGAACCATTTACTGCATTGCGCAAGCCATGTCGTTTTGTGGAAAACTTGCCAATAAGTGCACAGACATGCAAACTAAAGACCATAAGTGAAATGCCAGCAAACGTGGTACCTAAAGACAGTCAGGCTTTGCAAATGCTACACGCGATAAGCTCGGAACAGGAAGAGTTCTTAACTGCCTTTGATAACCTTAATAATGGTTGCATTGGTTTATTATCCTTGTCGGACAAATCGTCTGATTTAGTGGCACGGATGCTGCCGCTTATTTTTATGCCGGTGACCAGGAAGGGTACATCGGACTCGGATGCTAAGTCTCCCATAACGGAGGTACACAAGCAAGTCCCAGTGGTTGAAAACTCAGTTAAGTCGATACAGGAGCCCCAGCCGCATAAATCACGCCAGGAGATCGAGAAGTCAATTAAATTGGAGTCGTGTTTCGAGCAATCACCTGTACATCAAGAGTCGTCTAAAATATTAGAGACGTCTGCTTCAAAGGTCAATTCGTATCCGCCACTTCCATTATCCCCACCGGCATCACCGAAAAGCAAAGCTGTTTTTGAGCGCCACTTCTACAAGGATATTAAAAAAAATCCCGTGCCGTGTGGCAAGAATAACTCCATTTTGCTACTGCATGCACTTAAGATGCACAAATGTGGCTATATTACGGCTTGTTATTTTGAAAACGAAACGGAAGCTCTTGATTTTCAGGCATTAACGAATCTCGTTGGACATTACGGGAGGTGCGCAGATAGCTTTGTTCCAGGTTTTGTACCAGGGTAAGATGACTTACACTCAAACAAATCCAGTAAATATTTTAAGATTCTCTCGCAGCGTTGGCGAAATGTGCTTGGCTATGTTTAAGGAAGATATGGAATGGTATCGCGCCGTATGCCTCAGTGTTGAAGAAAACAGTGTGACTGTGTCCTACTGCGACTTTGGAAACATTGAAGTTGTGTCCCTGGAGGATCTGAAGCCTTTTCCAAGTGATTTGATGCACGCAATTTGTGCTACAAAATGTTACATAAAGGGTACTGCTTTACATACTCTTGTTTTTCAATAGCTTTAAGCAAGCATTTTCTATTTTAGACTTTGATGAAACCAAGAACTTCAAGCTTTTGGAAGACTATTTATTGAAACACAGCAAAGTTGACGCTACAGTGGAGGAAGGTCCGGAGCCCAATACGCGGTTGATCACAGTTACTAATCTTGATAAGATCTTATCGAAAGAGATGGTTTAAAATAAAAACAAACAAACGAGAATTTACTAACAAATTTGATATATCCCATACTTTAATATTCCTATTTTTTTATATTGACAAAATTTGCCAACTGCCCTTCTAATCTTAAGATATGTTGAGTTAAAGAATTTGGTACAAATGTTGATAGCCCATTAATTAAGGGGCACATAAAATATATAGTTTTAGAAAGAGGTCGATAAGAAAAAGAAAAAATTTTTTTTGCGCATAATAATTTTGTTACTTAAAAATTAATTATTGACAATTAACTATTACCATATTTTAAAATACCCCATTACATTTGTTAAATAAAAAAAGTTTTATTTCTTTTCTGTTTAAAAAACGAAAACTATTGGTCCGTTAAAAAGTTTCAACTTTACTGGTTTAAGCTTATGAAATAAATATAAATTAATTTACTTTTTCAGTAAAAATGTTGTATTACTCTAACATTTATAATTTTTGAATAATTTTCTGAAAACTAATTTGCTAATTAAATTTGTTATTAAAGCGAAAAATTAAATTTTTAAGTCATCCTACGAACTATTATGCTAGGGAAAGATTATGAACTAAAATCGGATTAAATTCTGTTTCATTTCAAAATCTGTTTTCAAAGTACAATAGTTCAAGCGAGTTGAAGAATAAATATTACTCACGGTATGTTAAATAAATTAAGTGCGTAAAGTAAGTCTGTTACGCTCAATACGCACAATTTTTAGACAAAACTTAATTAGTAGCAATGCTTGCATTAAATTGGCAATTATAAAAACATAAAAAACCATTGCAAAGTTCAATATAATTTTACTGAAGTTAGATACATATGTTTAAATTTCCCGTAAGCATAAGTCAAAATTTATTATAATTTTCATCGACAAATCAATCAATCAAATCCGTTTTGTTTTTGGTTTTTGTTGAATTCTAGCCATTGATTTTCAAAAGCAACCAAAATTAGTGCTTTACAATTCGCATATAGCTGGCTATGGCGTACTTTTGGCGGCAAAATTTTTTATTAAAATGGTTCTCCACATTTTGGCCTACTAGTGGACTGGAAATTTTTAAAGTTTTAAACACAGCTTCTATCAGACTTCGCTCATCTTGAGTAGTTAAAATTGTAGGCAATGCAGATTTTTGAAGAATTTTACGCAATAACTGCCAGGAATGGATAATATGTAATTGCAAGAAACTGAAACCTCTACTCCAGTCTCCGGACTAACATCCCCTTGGTATTCGATTGAAAAAATTTGCAGGTAGAACCAACACCCAAGGAATCGTCAGAAACATCTATTCCTATACAGCTGGAGAAGATTGACCCCCACGAGATCAATAGATTCGTGAAAAATGTAAGAATCGCTTGAAAGCCTTTATAAAATCCAAAAATTCCTTATTTGGTAACAAGTGTCCAAATAATTTATGAGCGTAAAAAAGTGACTAATTTTGGTTTTGTTAAGTTTTTATCTAAAACAATTAAGATTTTTAAAGATTTTATTTTTGAAACATATAGCTGGAATGTTATTCTTCTATATGTAAAAAAAAATTTGTTCTGTTATGATACTTATGTGAAAAATTATAGCGCGTTAAAGTTGAAAATTGTGGGTTCCAAATAATTTGTGTGTATACTGTACATTAGGGGCTTAGGTATTATTCGTTTATCTTTAACATATGTATATGTAAGTAAGTATAATATTAATTCTAATTTATTTGCTTATTATAAAGAAGAACGAATGCAAAAAAACTTATTTATAGCCTATTCACACTGGAGCACATCTAACATCTTTTGTCAAAGATGTTACGTATGAATTTGCCGTTCCAAAAATTTCTACATCATTCCAACATCTTGTGGAAATGTTCCTATCTTATTGTGTCCGGATGAGAAATTACTCGATTACTTTTCTGTGCACCTCTAAATTTTGTCATTCGCTGCAAAAATGTAAGCAATGTCAACGAAAAAGACTGGCAATTTTCAATTCGAAACAAGGCGCCAAAACCTCATATGGAAACTTCATATGGAACTTGCACAGAATTTAAAATGTGCGGCAATTTATGGCTAACTAAACCATAAAAGTGTGAGCCAACAGGCATTCCAGTCGGAGCTTCTAGGTTTGATGAGGGAAAAAAGTAGAAACCAATTTTATAGATTTAATTTGTATTTTTATTTATTACATTTTAATAAACAAAGGCAAATTGTGGCACATTAAAACATCAGCATATTGTTTTTTGACTTCTCATCCTATGTCAGCACGGTGATGATTGACATAATTAAATCTGCAGCTCAAGTTCTAATTTTGTTAAAAAACCAACTTAATAATTATGGTGGTTAATAACTCCTACTGCGGGTGACCTTATTTTAATGTAGCACCCATCGAATTGAACAAATAGTTAAAAAAAACTACATATACATACAAACATTTTTTAAATAATGAATTTACAATTAATTGTAACCGAGTGGCTTTTAGTCGAGTCCAATGGACTCGAAGCACTTAAGCACAACACCAACAAACATCCAAACAGCTCGTGGCTCTTGCATATAAGTATGTGTGTATGCATGTGTATATAAATACATATGTGTTTATAGTCAGCACCGTCGTCCTTATTAATATGTACTCCCAATTAATTCATGTTTTTTACATAAATTCATAAAACCTTACCTTAATAATAGTTGATACTACAAAACAACTCATAAAAAGATTGATATTTGAATATTAAAATGCATTTTTAATAAATTTTCATAATTTGCTTATTTCACCTGTCAGCCTGTCAACAAGATGTTAGATGTTAGATGTTGACAGTGCGAACACCAATTTCACATCTTCAAAAAATCCCATGCGTTCCGCTAAGATGTGCTCTGTGTGAATGGGCTATAAAACTATAAACACGTTGCTATGAAGCTACAAAATTTAATTTTAAGATTTTTGTTAATATCGATAAATACGAATCGATAATATACTGAATATCAGCAGTATATTGCTCCTCTCTAATATCCTATTGCACCGAGTGCACGTGCTTTCGCAATTACAGCTGTAGTAGTATAGAAACTAAGATATTTTAAATAAAAAGTATTATTTGGTAACACCTATCGTTGCGACTCAATTATAATATATAGAACATATACATTATTATACAATTTTTAACTACTTTGAGCGTGGCTACGCTAAAATTGTGTATACGAACTTCTGTCAATACTGTACTGTACCTTTTTGAAAAGGAGCACCACATTCTAACCCAACTTTTTACATTTTAATTACAAAAAAAGTTAAAAATTTAGCTATATAGTTTAACTAAATAGAGCTCATTATGGAGAACTGCGTTTGTTGTGGAAAGTCCACAAAATTCAGTTGCGAAAAGTGTGGCAAAGGCTATTGCAATAAGGTCTGCCAAACTGCTGATTGGGCGCGTCACAAAAATGTGTGCAGCGTCATGCCGTGAGTGCATTTTAATGTGTATAAAATAAATAAACTATTTATAATTAAAATTATTTTTCTCTCAGAAAATTGGTATTGACCAAGGAACGTGTAGCAGGTGCCACACAAAAACCTAAGCTTTTTGAGTGGAGTGGTTTTATAAATGCTTTTCAAGACGTTGCAGCAAAACAATCAACTCAGCCAGAAAGCGATTCTCAAGTCTCAACGGTCAAACCATGTGGACAAAGTTTCATTTCTGGTACAAAATTGAGCTCAGTCTGGCGGAAGCATGAAGTGCCTGTCATTAATCAAAGTTTTAATTGTGTGATTACTTTCATGGAATTGGATTACATCTGGGTCGTCCCCAAAACGTGCGTAACACGCTTGCAGCACCTAAAAAACGACATGAGACGTTGTGTAAGCCAAAACAACGCTTGCGTTTTTAAAAACCTCCGGATTGGTGATCTGATTGCCGCTGTCATAGACAATGAAGTTTTTCGAGCTGAAATCTTGAGTTTGAAGTCGTCTAGCAATATTGTGGGAGTGCGCCTTATCGACGTTGGTAAAAAAGTCAATCTAACTATTGAGGAGATTTATCCCGCAGTGCATCAAATGAGCGATTGCAAAGCTTTTGCTATACGCGTAATACTAGTAAATAGTGCTCCTAAACTGGAAATTGGAAAATATATTTATTTGAGTGTTACAAGCGAAAACACATCCCATGATGGTGCTTATCGGGCACAACTGATGCGCAATCTTATACCATTGGGCATTCCAATCAAAACGCTTTACCAAAAACCAGAGATAACTGTTGTCACAGTCTTACAGAGCAAAGAAAACGAACCCCAAGTTGCTCTAGTAAAAATCAATGGTATGGAATGGTTAGTCCAAGAATTAAATCAAAGATTGACGGAAGAGCCAATCGAAATTGGTGATGAGTTTCCAAGAGCACCTCGCCTCTTCTTTATGGCTGTTCGCATATCTGCAGGATTTCGTCGGGCATTTCTGCTAGATTATGTTGAGACGCCTAAGCTGTTATTTTTGGTTTACCTTATGGACGAGGGACGTACAATCGTAAGCGACAAGTTGTTTCGTTTACCAATCCAATACGTTAAATATCCATTAAGAGTATTTGCTGTCACATTAGTGGGTAAAAATGCGCCAAATATACTAGAGAAGAGGCTTAACAAATGTAATGGAGAATTAACTTTTAAATACAACTATCCGCAGCCAAAATTTGAGACCTTGCGAAAATATAATGCCGCGCTTTTTGCTAATGGCGATCCAGTTGTAAACGTTGTTGCTTCAACCTTCATGGGAGATATAGAATACCTGGGTTTTAAGTTTTGGAGTGAGCCAATAGAAAACAAGGCTGCCGTTTACATAAGTCATGTATTTAGCTATGATAAAATTTGCGTTAGCGCTATAAAAACAATGGACTATCCAGAGTATTTCAAACATATGGAAAATAAATGCCACCCGTTCAATAGGAATTTCGAATTAGCAGCTGGCTGTGCAGTGCTAGTGGTCAATCATAAAATTGGCAATTATCGCGGCGAGGTAAGTTATTGTTCTAGAGCCAAGGCATAAAAAAGCATATTAAGTTCGTGCAAAATTTTGTGTGTAACACCTAAAAGTATACGGCTATGATCCCACTATGATTAAACCAAAAGTCTGCTGTAGTTGTATAAAAAATAAGTTTAAATATTTCATATTTACTACATTACTAAGTATTGCTTTGCAGGTTGTTCAACGGATGAACGGACGCTTCGTTATTCTGAACGTTGACAATAACTCAATTCATGAAGAACAAATTTCGGCTTTACGCATTCCCTGCCATTTTATTAAATGCTTACCAATATGCGCACAGATATTTATACTCAAGGATGTATGTGAAGTACCAGCTGCGGCGGCGCCCATGAACAATGGAAAGTTGCAAATGCTACAGCAACTATGTTCCAACCATGACGAATTATTAGTTGCCTTTGATAGGCTCAATGGTAATATTGATTTGATATCCACAAAGGCTGAACCGCCTTCTTTGGTGGCACGCATGATGCGTGATCCAGTGACAGAGGAGGGCTGCTCTACAATCGCTGAGGTTGGCAAAACTCCCGCAGCGCAGTCACAACGCCAGTTTGTTGATAACTTATTGGATTCGGCGCTTGAATTAGAAATGTTAAAAAAGTCTGCCTCCAATGTCAGTAAATATCCGCCGCTATCATTATCAACACGTCGTTTAACGGAAAACAAAGCCGTCTTTAATAGCTTCTTATTTCGAGATGTTCAAAAGAATTTCGTTCCGTGTGGTGAGAATATGCGAATTAGAGTACTGCGTTCTATTCAGATGCACAAATTGGGCTATATTACCGCTGCTTACTTCGAAAACGACACGGAACTACATAATTATCAATCAGTGCTTGATTTGGTTAAAGAATACGGTAATGCCAACGATAACTTTATGCCGGGCTTTTTGCCAAGGTAAGTTGCATTCAATGCAAATCACGTTTTTATATGTATATTTTTTATTTCTCTCGCAGCGTTGGTGAAATGTGCTTGGCTATGTATCTGGAAGACATGGGTTGGTACCGTGGAGTATGCTTAGAAGTGGATGAACAAATGGCAACCATTTCATTTTGCGATTTTGGAAACATTGAAGTTGTGCCTCTATCTTATCTTAAGCCTATTCCAGATGATTTGATATACCCTATATATGCTACAAAGTGTTTCGTAAAGGGTATTTCTTACATTTTTTATAATCATATCATTTTAAACTACAGATTTGTCTATTTCAGATTTTTACGAAGGTAAAGATATAAGGTGTTTGGAAGAATATTTGGTAAATCACAGCGAATTGAAAGCTACTGTGGAGGAAGGTCCGAGACCTAATACCCGCATGATCAGGGCTGTCGACAGGAAGAGAGCAACGGGAAAACAAATGATAGACAAAAAAAGAATGTAACATAGGTTTATATATTTTTTTTTTTTTAAATAAAAGCATTGTAATTTGTTATATTTATAATTAAATAATATAAGTTTATAAAAATTAAACGACATGGTGTAGCTTTGAAAAATGCAGCAAGACTCGCAGTTCTTTTTTTAAACGTTTTAAGTAAAATAAGTTAATTAAGTAACATGACTTTCTGTGCTTAACGTTGTCAGTTTTTTCAAAACTTGTATTTTCTTAAGTAGATGGTTACATGAACTCAGTTGCTAATGATTGTTTTAGTGAAATGAATGTCCAATCAATCTGAAAATTCTGCTTTTATATGTTACAAATATTTTCAATAATAGATAACGTGTAGACTTTTAGTGATCTCTTTGCTGGATTTTTTCGATTTGTGTTAGATTTTATGAACATAAATCCATATACATAATATGTACATCTAAACAAAACATTTCGCTGCATTACATTTTGTTTGCATTGCTTATTAAGTCCTTGCATTTTAACATTGCCATATCATGAATATAGGAAACATTGTCTACATGGAGTCTATTGTTCATTTTGAGTTTATCCTTGAAATATTCAGTTTGCGCGGGATTTGGCTTATGCGGAAAACCTGCCGGTAAAAAATAATTACTAACGAGTTAATTTGTACGACTTGAACAGACTCACCTTCAATAAGGCAAACGTTCGCATAGCACGGCAATTTAAGAGATGGTGGGTAACGACGAATATTTTGTTCTGCAATAGTTTCTTGGTTGTTAAAATCTATAAAGAGCACGCGGTATGAAACAGACGAGTTTTCTAGATTCTTTTCTAGTGACATAACTTTAGCGCGGTACCAGGCATCTTCATGTTTAGCGACAATATACTCCTTGGCTCTGTATTTAAAAAAAGATGATGCGAAATTTTTTCACTTAAATTACACTTACACTGGGCTATAGCGTTGGTCGTCTTTAAAATTCGAAAAATAGCTACGAAGCTGTTCATATTCATCTGCATGAGCCGCATTAAAAGCCCCAATAATTCCGCGCATATAGTTAGAATTCTCCAAAATAAAAATCTCTAGTCCATCTCCGGCAGTAACTATTAATCGGCGCAAATCAAATGGCTGCAAATGGACGCATGCTGAGTAAATAAGGATAATTAAAAATATTTAACTTACCGGGCACATCACGTGCTCATTGTAAACGATGGGTTTTTCAGGTGAACTTTGAGCACTGGTCTTATTTGAGGATTGAGTTGAACTATTTGCATGGCATTGTAGCGTTTGAGGCGATGATGGGAGTGTGTTTGGTTTACATTGTGGTTGTGGCGAAGAGGACTGACACTGGTCAGCCTTACTCAGAGACTGTGGCTCCTTTTTAACTAAAGTTTGAGGTTTGGATTGAGGTGATAGTTGGTGCCCTAAACGAACAGGAGAGTGGAAAACAGGTTCAATTTCAGTCAAATTGGAAGGAATTGGTGTTTCGCCGGTTTGAGAATTCCCATGAGTACTACTATAAAGAGGCGCATCAGCATTTGCCTCACATATCATTAAATTTAAAGATTTTAGCGTTTCCAAAGATGTTAGTTCCACCGTGCCATCTTTGTCATAATTGGCCTTGAACTTTTGCCCCTCGAAAATTGATAAAAAACGGATTAATTTATCAGTAATGGCAAAGTTAGGCACATTTTTTAGTTGAATCATAATATTGTAATACGGCAATTCAAAAAGCTCAGCCGACATTTCGGATAATTCATGAAGCTGCCGATTAATGGTTTGACCGTAATCCAGCAAAAAAATGCGCGCAGAACGATTTGGACGCACAGAGAGAACTTCAGCCCGGCTATATTGACCATTGTGTTTTGCTAAAACATAGTTAAACGTAGCCCCATTTTTAACTTTGGGCTGCAAGTTGCCCAACAAGTTGACCTGTAAAAAGGCATGTTTAAAACATACAAATGCCGAGAATATATTTTTACAGACCTTTTGACAAACTTCTAAATAGGCCTTGTGCACAGTCTCATTAGCGTCACAGACGTAGCAGCGATTTGGTGAACGGAATCCAGTAAGTACCACAATCTGTGGCTGTTTTTCCCTACCGCTCAATTTAAATTTATCGCTGCCGCTATTGCTTGGAGTGTTTGTGCTTCCGCTGCTTATGTTTCTGTTTACATTCACAGGCTGCGGTTGTTGTTGCTGCTTTGAAGCTGATACTAAGACGACGTCATTCTGAGTGTTTGGAATGTTGCTTTTAGAGTCTCGAATTGCTGCAACAGCAATATTCAAGTCTTGTGTAATTGGACCTTGACGTTCAGTCTCGGTCGTAGTAGTTTCCGAAGCTAATACCAAAAAATTTGTAGACTGCACAAGAGCTCTAAAAAGGGCCGCATTTTATTTCTAGAATAATTTCTGAGCAAATGGCTACTTACGGCATGGGAATGCATATGTAGCGATGACGCTGCCAATCCCTGAGTTGGCATGAATGTGAGCAGTAAAAGTCTCTACAACGTTGGCACACAAGAGTAGTTGCTTTTGAACAAAGCACGCAAAATCCAGTTGTCTTATGCTATAAACTCAAAACATTTTAATACAAGATTTAAGATATAGCTATCTAGCTTAAATTGGCCGAAATTATTTACCTCTGAAGTTATGCGAAGTTCATTTTCCTTTAGTATTAACGGCTGCATTGTAATATATTTTGGAAGTAGCGTAATATTTAAGTCAAGGAATAAAGTTTATTAATTAACTCAAATAAATCTAACACAAACGCCTGCACAGAAACAATATTTGCAGAATATAACTACAAAACAACAAAATTTGTCAATTTAATTTAAATGGAAAGAACCAACTTCGCATTTGCCGGCTGAAAGTCAGTCTGATAAATGACAAAACGATGACGATGGTAAAGTTCTATCCAAATCTATCGATAAATTTCCCTTTAAAATTTATTTCCCAAAAATATACCTACAACAAATTTTATTTCCCACAATTTCCGATAAGTTACCGATATTAAATTGTTCAGTTGTAGCAGGCAGCATTATGTTATGAAAAATATTGTAGCAAGCAGTAAAAGCAGTTTAAAATGTAACTTTTGTGTTAAATTTGAATTTCAATAAATGTTGTATCAAGCAGCAATGTACATATATATATTGATTGAGGTTTAAAATGTTGTGTTAAATTTGAATTCCAATACATATTTATATAATCTAGTAAATATTTGGTTATGTGATTATTTTTTCTTAAATTATCTGCTGTATTTATTTACATAATCAGTGTTAAGCGCATATTAAATATTTTTTTTTTTATATTTTTATTTAGTTGTTATTTTTGGTTCACTTGTTCTTATTTCCTCATTTGTTGTACTTTTTGTTATTTGACTCACTTGAACAAAAGCAACGACTGATTTGCTTGTTTAAAAGTTTACATAATTTTTTTCTACGCTATCATTTAATCAAATTATTAAAGATTATTGAGTTGGAAATATTGTTATTTTTTTTTAAAGTATGAATTAATATTAATTTTACATGGGCAGTTTATGATGGCAAGTGCTGCCAGAATGGTTTAATCTTCGTTACTTTAAAAAACACGATCCTTGTTTTTAAAATAAAAATTATAAAATAGCTACTATTTGACTTTTTTATTTATAATTTATTTTATTTTTTGTTTTGAGCTTAACAATTACAATTTATAGTAAAAATTGTTAAATTTCACTCGTTAAAAATATATTTAAAATAAATTTTTGGTTTCTTTAAAAAATATTAAAATAATTAAATACAGTTTAATTTTTAAATAATGCATAATAAATATGCATAGGTAAAAATTTGTTTGCAAAAGTTCAGTTTAAGAACAACGCGTAATGTTTAAATTTAAAAAAACCTATTGTTTACTTTTTATTTAATTGTGGCCTAACAACATTATATTTTTGAAGCAATATCTTTTTAAATCTAATTTATTTAATTATTTAAAATTTCAATTTAAATTTTTTTATTGTCATATGTCAATCAACACTTTTTGGTAAAACTTTATTGTGAAAATTTGAATAATGCTAAAATAATAAATCGTGTTTTTTTTTTATTGTACGAAAAAAAAATTGTTGTTGTCAAAAGACATCAAAAATTATAAAACGTTTTGGAATATTTTATAGTATACATATTAATGTAAATTTTATGACCAAATAAAGTGATTAATTTGGTATGTAAATAGTTAAATGAACAATGCTCCACAAAGGATTTTTAATAATTTACCTTCAACACAAAAAATTAAAAGAAAGGGCTTAGCTGGATAAGCTACTGGAAACTGCCCCCAGCAATTTTTAAAAACTAATGATGTAGTTCGATGCATGTGGCAAAAAAAAAAAAATTTTATTTTTTTTTATGCAACACATTTTTTAAAAAAAAAAATTAAATTTTCTTTTTTTTTTTAGTTATGTTCCTTAAATATGTCGTACACCATTTTTTTTTTTTTTAAAACATGTGTTTTTATGCGTGCTTTATTTGGTGTGAATATCAATCAAATCGATTGGGTGGAACCATGTTAAAAAAAAATAAAAAAAAAATTATTTAATTTTTTTTTTTTTAAATACCTTATTCAGCTAGACTCTTTCAACCATTAAAAAGGTAAGAAATTAAAAAATTTTCACATAAAGCTACAAAGCTTTCTTACATTTTATTTAAACTTCCGCTCTTAAAAAATAATTTCATAAAAAAAATACGAATTTTTTACATTTCCAATTGTTTATCTTGTCTAAAGCGAATCAAATTTTTTAATTTAGTTGTATAAAATATATCGAATATATTTTTAAATTATATTTGATTAGCATGAACACAAATATGGAACTTTGCTTGCGCCATCTAGCGGCCACATTAATACAAAAATAAATGGTGACTGGGACGATGATAATCATTATTATCGGTAGTCAGCCTGAAGGCCTACGTTGCTCTGGCTACTAACCTTTTATAACTTTGAATTAACTTCTACTTTATAATTAAATAATATAAATAAATAAATAAAAATTATCGGTAGTATTAGATATCCAAAGAACATTTTTTTTAACCTAATATTTTTAATAGTAGAAATTAGTATTATTTGGCATGTCATAATTTACTTGTATATATTTTTAGATTTGAATTACTTTTTTCAAAATTTATAATTAATTTATTTTATATGCGTAACTGTATATCTATGGATCTATTTGGGTATTATTGTTAGAATATAAAATTTGTTGTGTAGGATATTTCCTCTAGTTTGCTGGACAAAAAAAATCTTTAAAATCATGGGAATCTTTTATAATGGATGTTGATGGAAAGATTTCAAATTTAGCGTGTGTCCAAAATATATTTAGGGTATTCACGCTTGCTGTTGAGCTGAAGAGTTGTAAACTTGCGCAAAAACTCCCTTTTGGTTAGTTTGCGTGTTGAATTGTTGATTTTCGGCTTGTTCTTTGCTATTTTGTAAACTCTTCCTCGGTTTAGGTATTAAGTTTGATTAAAATTCACTTTGTTTACTTTTATCTTGCAGCTCTTAATCAACGATTATAAGATAGCTCGTTGCTTTTTTTTTATCACAAAATGGCCAAAATACTCGAATTTTGCAGTGTTGAAAATGCCGCAAACAGTGAATTTTTTCAAAATTTAATCAACAACTTAACAGCTAAAAAGTGTAATAGAACAGATCCTATTTGAGATAAAGTTGAGTTGAGAGTTGAAGCTCAGCCCAGTTGTTGTTGTAAAAGTCCCCAAATTTTAAACTTCTCAAACTCAAACTCAACAGCAAGCGTGAATACCCTAATTATTTCGCATCTAGTACAGTGCTGCATTCGCTGTATATCAGGAGAAACAATTTTATTTATTTTTTTCGTTCCAAGTCTTTAGCCATTCTTGTACCAACGACTATGATAGGCAATTATTTACTCGTAGCTGGCGATGCTGCAGCTGACCTCGTCAGGCAGTTAATCATTTCATCGATAATTGGCTCCTTAGCCGTAGCCTTGCAATTGTAAATGTCTCTATTCGAGTTGGCACAGAGCTGCAGCATTTATTGTAGCTCCTTTGGTTCTGAAACCGTG
Source organism: Chymomyza fuscimana (assembly GCA_949987675.1). NCBI lineage: Eukaryota > Metazoa > Arthropoda > Insecta > Diptera > Drosophilidae > Chymomyza > Chymomyza fuscimana. The sequence continues at coordinate 119,349,284 of OX465088.1, read as the reverse complement.
CAAATTTATAGCGTGCATTATATGCAGACAGTTTAATTGGGTATCGACATTTATTAATTTGTGCTCAGGCCATGCCATCCCAGGCTGCTCATTATGTGCAGACACTCGGCACAGGATTTGTGCCATCTTGTTAATACCCTTTCCAATTGACAACTTTTCAACACATTAGCCAAAATTTTTGGCTTAGTCGCGTAAGGTAGTACCACCATGCACATTAATTAGGTTGCTTCATTAGACACATGTCCATCAAGAGCAGACAAACTGACGTATGCGCCGCCAGGGCCTGACTCAGTTTTTTTTTTCGTTTTTCTTTTGACTCCTTTATGTAATTAAGCCAGGCGCTCACTATTTAAATTGTTCCAGCAGCCAGTCAAGATTCTAAAACTGCCCAGCCCCATGCGCGCCTTGGCTGCATCACGAATTGGCAATTGAGCAGACGCAAACGCAGAGGACGTTGCGTTCATACTCAACTCCACGTTAAGCTCGTCTCTGGACTGGACTCTGGTAGTGCCAGAGTCGCAGCGGCAACGACGTTCGCTCGTCAGCGTTTGAGCCAATAATTATGGTTATTAATCGGCTCGAGAATTGGCTGCTAATTTGCAGTTTAGTTACAAATTCTGGCCGCCAGCGTGCAATTACGCGCTTAAATTATAGCTTCAAAATAAACAAAACGCCGAAACGCCATTAAAGCTGAGAGTAACGCAGTCTCTTAGTCATAGTACATCCTGGTCAAAAGATTGCCTAGAGTTGGTTTAGTTCTGTAGAATTCTTATTCTGAATTCAAACAGTCAGCATAAAGCACACTGTGTTTTTGGCTTAAGCCGCGTTTACACTGCCACACGGTTTGGCACAGTCGATATTCACAACGGCACGGTTCAGTTTATATAGCCAACGTATTGGCACAGACAGAAAAACCCAGCTAGGCTCAGGTCAGTTTTAAAAAGTATTTTTCAAAGCTATTGCAACAAAAAAAAATATATTTTAGAAAATTTGTTACAAGTTCGCAAATTGATTTTTTTTTGTGAACTAGAATATGTAATGGTTCGTCCATCTTAAATATTTTTAAAGGACACACACCAAGGTGTGTATTTCAATACTTAATTCACTTCGAAGTTTATACATATCAGAGCTCACAAAAGACTTTGAAAACCCATTTTTCCAACTTTTGGGGGGTCCGGACCCGAAAACCCCCCGTGGATCCGCCACTGGTTGTACCTTTCTGTTGATATATTATGTGTTCGAACATTGTTTACATTCAATCTCTTTTTAAAATTTTGTAAATAATAACAAAAGTCTCAAATTAATTATTTTTTTTTTATTATTAAAAAAATGTAAATTTAGTAGATAAAAATTTGTTAATTATAGACAAAGAGTTTAAGTTTGCTATTTACAAAATAACTATACAAAATGTATGTATATTTATTTTTTGATAGGCCTTTCAATCTTTATTTTAAATTTAAAAAATAATAAAAATTTCGTATTAATTTTTATTTTTTTTATTTTGTGGTTTTCAAAAAAAAATATATTTATTTAGGTTAAAAATTTTGAATTTCAGTTAAAGTTTGATATTAAAAAAATTTAAAAAAAATTTGTAAATTGTTAATTTTAAAAATAATAATAGCGAATTAACTTTTTTAATTTATAAAATAATAAAAAAACCTGTAAAATAATTGTTATAAATTTTTATTGTCGAAAAATTTATGTATTAAAATATAAAAAAATTGTATTTACTAAGACAACTTGAGAAAGACGTAGAAAAAAGTGGAAAGAAAGAGTTGGAGCGAAATCAAAAGCTTGTCATTAGATAGAACTAGATTGAAGAATTTTGTTGTAGCCCTATGCTTCTCACAGAAGTAACAGGAATAAATATATATATAAATATATATATTTACTAAGTACTACATAATTTATTTATTTCAAACAAAAAGTTAAAATTAAACATATAAAAAAAAAAATCAAAAAAAAAAAAGTACCTTTTTTTGATCGGTCCATTCAATCGTTATTTTCAATTTAAAAAATAAAAATTACGAGTTAACTTTTATTTTTCAATTTCTAAAATAAAAACTGCGTAATAATTTGTGTTATTGACAAATAAGCGTTATTTCGTGATTTTTTAATAAAAATGTATATTTATTTAGTAGGTAGGTACTTCATAATTTTTTTTCAGCATTCATTTAAGATAAGAGATACTTTTTCTCTTAACTCGTATTTGCGATACCTGTTTTTTTATTTTTATTTAAAGTAGTAGAGAATTGAGGAACCTTTTAAAACCACTAAAATCTAAAGAAATATAATTAAATTTATTCAGTTTTAAATGATTTTTTTTTTAATGCTGTACTGACTTAATCAGACTTATAGAAGAAAATAAGTCTGACTTAATCAGACTTATAGACTTAGACTTATTTTTATAAGAAAATATTTTTTGCATATTGAAAAATTAAGGGGCTCTAGCCCCTGTTTGCATCGCTCGCCCGTCTTTTTTCATCATTTCAGGTCATCTTTTCTATAATCGATATCCAGGAAGTACCATAAGGAGACCAATCATCATCCCACAGCAACGTCCAATTCTACGCAAGTTAAGGAAATCCTGAAAGTATAGCTGAAAGGTAGTAAAATCGCTGAAAACCAAATCTGCGTAGTTTCATTTAAAGATTATCCCCAAAGTCAACTTGAGGATACGTGATATTTAAAATATATTAATTATTATATTTAAAAAAAAATTTAAAATTATGTGTTTTTTTTTTTTAACGGGTTAATTTTGTTGTAATTTGCTTTTGTATTTGAATATAGTTTTTGTGAAAAACCAATTGATTCAATTCGTCACTAATTCTGTCGAGTAAAATAATTTGAATAAATTTATATATTTTTAATTTGAATTTTGTTTTTCTGACCAATTAATGCTAGTTTAAGCAACATGTTGCGACAAGTTTTGGCACAGTTCGCCACAATGTGGCATAGTGTAGTTTTCTTATCTTTCTTATCAGCATGGCTGCCCCAACTGCTAATGATGCCTTCTTAATGCTGTTGGTGTGGCAATCACGGTCTGGTCTCGCCATAATTAGGTACTATCCAGGTAGTCAGTCAATGGGGCGTTACTCAATCATGACTTGATGGCTCAAACCCCCCGACTGGATCGTCTCACACACACTCACATACACAGTGCGCCCCTATCTTGTATGGCACGATCAGTAACTACAACATAATTTCCAATTCAGGCAAACCCAAAAGATCGGTGTAAGAGCAATTTCAGAGGCGCTCGTATTACGTGGCCATGCAACACTTTTAGGCCACAAAATCAAATCGTGTGCTGTTTATTTAAATAACCATAATTTACCCATACAGTCAAAGGCGCTATTTATTAACCCGCACAAAAACTCACAGATACACACACACACATACACATGCTCACATAATACTTTGGTTAACTGCATTTGGCTTTATGGCTAAGCAGAGTCCAAAAGAAAAGATTCCAGAGCGAGTTGTTTGGACTGATTCCTGTTTACAAGCTGCCAAGTGGGGAGAGCCTTGATAGTTTTCTACGCTTGTGAACATAAAAATTCAATTTAATATGGTCGACCCTGGTGGTTCTGGGTCCGCTCTAGCATATTACAGACAATTTTTTTTTGTATACACTTGTCGAAGGAGTATGTGGAGTTTTGCGTCAGTATTTGCTTATAGTTTAAAAGGAGCAACCAAGCGAGCATGAATCTTCGTCTCGGCATTCTTTAAGCTAGCTCAAAACTCCTGGTCCTTGGGCGTCTAACTATCTGCGGCAAATTAAAACTTTGACTCAAGCTAAAGAGACTATTTTTAATATTTGGATACATGTTTAATAACACTGGAATACTTAAAAAAAAATTGTTTTTGTGCAAGTCTTACAGTATCCTGAATACCCTCATGTTTGCTGTTGAGTTGAGAAGTCTAAAAGTTGGGGAGTACAAAATGTACTGGGTTGAGTTTCAACTCTCAACTCAACTTTTCCTCAACTCAGACCCTATTCTACTTTTTAACTTTTGTTGCTATGCTCGTTGATTAAGAGCTGCAAAATAAAAGTAAATAAAGTGCATTTTTATCAGCTATAATATAATTTATTTGCGTTAATTAAAGAGTAAGCCTTTGCATTTTATGTACCAAATTAATCTAATTAAATATTATTACTTGGATTAGGGTGCCCACACGCCAAATTAAAAATTAAAAAATTAGCAAAATAGAAGCAGAAACTTAACAGTTCAACACGCAAACTAACCAAAAGGGATTCAAGCTTATGTGCAACTTTACAACTCTTCAACTCAATAGCAAGCGTGAATACCCTGTGTGTGTTTTTTTGGCGTACTTTTTTATTGCTGCTCAACGTTTCTTAATATGTTTTATTAGAAAAGTGAACAATAGATCTTAGAGTATAAAAAGTTGAAAAAGAGAACAAAGATGTAAAGTGCGAGACTCTGAATTGAACTAAGGTAGACGTTTTCCTTCATTAAATCTGTTTGATATTTAAAAAAAAATTATTGAAATATTGAAATAAAATACAACTATCGCCCTTTTTTTGAAAAATGAAAAATTCAATTCATGGAGAATAAAAAAAAAACAACATGTTAAAATACGCAAACAGGCGAATATTCATAACAAATTTTTTTTGGAACCTTTTTTTTTTAAATGTCTCAAAATAGGGCAAAACGAAAAAAAAGTTTAAAAGAACATACTCCGAATCTTGCGCAAAAAATAATATGAAATTTTTTTTTTTATAAATTCTATAAATTTTTTAATTTACTCATTAAAAAAAATAAAAAGTTTTTGAAAAAATTTGTTTTTGAAAGATAATTTTAGCAAAAGGTACTTAAATTTTTAATCGAGTTTTGGATCGATTTTAGGAATTTTTTTGGAAATTGACATATGGTCTAAAATTCATGATTGATTGCTTGGGAAAGACAGCTATGATTTTTTTTTTTAATTTACATTTTATCAAACACCTTTGCCAAACACCTTTACACCGGATTATTTCAATAAGTCGCGATTGCGTCCGTGCAGAACACGTCTTCCAAACATTCGTAAAAGGTCGTTAAAAAATTCTTTTTTTGTGTCATTAATCCTACTTTTTTATATTAATTTCATTAAATGAGTCTACTTTATTTTAGAAAATAACATATTTTTAAATTAGATACTATTTATATAAATAAATAAATAAATACTTCGATTCGATTGCATTTCAACTTTAAAATGCTGCACAGCGGTCGATTCGGCCTAAAATTTTGTAAATATTCCAAACTATCTTTGATGAAGATACGTTTATAAATGACAAAGGTATGCCCAAAATTGTGGATGTCAGATTATGGTCAAAGTGCAGAATGGCACACTCAAATGCCTCTAAGCCAGTCTTCTGATGGAGCAGGAACTTGCAAAAGGTTGTGGACGCGAGAGATCTACACTTTTCTACAGATTAGAACTAACAACCGCTTTGAAATGAAATGAAGTCTCTAATTTGATTATTATGAAAGTAGATGGATTAGGATTTTATATATATATGTTCCTTTAACTCCTATTTGGAGCATAGGGCGTAGGATTTTAGGGTGTCGAAAAAAAGACGCATCGTTGTTTTGGTTCTACCAAGAAACTTTGGCGAAGACACCATAGCTCCAAAATGAATGTCAAGTTTCCCACTTTTTCAAAAAACCCCTATTTTCCAAAATATTTAAAAATCGGGTCAGATATTGCTTTAAAAATACAAAAATAAAGGGTTTTTTTTCTAGCCAAGTGTGTATGAGGTCAAGGAATTCATTTTTGATTTTAAGTTGCATTTTTCCAAAAAAAAAATTAAAATATATATAAAAAAAAATTACAATTTTTTGTCTTTAATTGAGTAAAATCGATATATAGTAGGTCGTCAATGAATTTTAGAGCTATGGTTTCTTTGGCAAAGTTTCTTAGAATGACCCATATAACCAAAATTGGAAGCCGCCTTTGTCGTTAAAAATTTGATCCACCCTAATATTTTTTCTTACGCTAGATAGTCCACATCGCCCACTGTTGCCCATATGAACTGAAAACTTGCATCTACCTTTTGAAGAGCATAGGTGATTCGTGGTTGACACAACTTAGACAAGGACTATCTAGTTTTTAGTACGTAAATCGTTTTGTCAGCTATAATGAAAATTTAGTTTAGTATCTATCGTTGGGATTGGCTTAATGTTAATGTTGGCTATTTTGTTGTTGATTTAGACCTGGTTTTGTGTGTGTGTGTTCCCTGAGTTTTGTGCAGCAGACTGCTAAGCCCAGCTCTAGGCTAGATTGACTGAAACTGAAAATATTCAATTAGCTGCACAGTGCATATGATTGAAGATGCACTCTATCATTAACACCCATTAAAATTTACCAATCCCAGGCATAAGAGTAGGTTAAGCATATATATTGAGCTGGCAAAAAAAAAACAAAAAACGTTAACTTTGAAGCAACAAAGTGGTTGGCAAATTGAGCAAGTGCCTCAAGTGTCAAATTAGAGAAAAAGCAAACTCAATGCAATTCCAAAATCAAATGATCCAATGTACATGTAAATTGCCCACTCACTGCCGCTGCCAGGCGTTCAATTTTCTACGAATCGTATGCACCGGTCTTAGTCCAAGTTAACTCTTAACTGGCGCTGCGTTTTTGTCCATTTGCATGTGGGTGGTCAGTAAATTGCCAGAACGTGAGCACAATTTTTAAATTAACGGCCCCAAAAGTGAATAGAACGGCAGCAGCAGGCGGACGGACAAGCGGCCAACTTAGGGACGGAGGGATTACGAGCCAAATTCCAGACACACACAAAACGGTTTGCAATTAATTGCATAAAAAATAGTTCTAAATTGTCAGTGTTGGAAACAAACCAAACCAAGGGCATGGAGGGGAGGAGAATACGGTGCCAAGAAATGGCGTCTTGTGCAAACTTTGCAACTGCAATGCTCAGGCCATTATCAAAGCTGCATCATCGTCGCCAGTCGCTTCTTGCCACAAAACGTCTTGGTCTTGGTCGTGAGCACTTTGTGGATTTGCAGTTTTGGCCGTGTGGCATATGCAGCGCCGGGGCACATTTGAAACGTGATCGATGGACTGCCAAGCCAGCAACAACAATATTTGAATCTGTTTGGACAGTGCGCGGCGGTGGAATACCCTGCAAAATGAGAAATAATATGACAAGTTGAGAATTATAGTCGCTTTTCAGCAAGAGGTTTTGCTTGGATGTTGCAAGAAGTGTATGGTTGTTGGCTTACAAGAGTCTAAAACGCTCTAGATTTAGAGAGATTTTTATTAAGAAAATAAATTGGAAAATGATAACAGTTCATATCTAAGAATAAATTATTCATGCTTTTTGAAGAGATCTTCAGGTTCTTCCTTATACAGACGAAGAAGATAGGTCCGACAACTCGTTTGGGTTGGACTCTATACTGCCACCAAACAATTCCCTTCTGGATATGGGTTAAATCAAAATATCAATCTGTTTTCGGTATTGTTATATTAATAATAGTTTTTTTGACGAGGGAACTTGCAAAGTATGCGGAGGCAAGCGATCTAGGCTTTGCTACGGCTTAAAGCTAACTGCCAACCGTCTATAAACTTCGAAAAAAATCAGTCCGATTATTTCCGGAATTTTCCGTCCGTCCATATACACCTAATTCTGTTTTTACACTGTAGATACGCTCCAGAAACAACAGTGTAAAAAATATGAAGTAAGTTCTTAAGCTGCTATGAAAAAAGTTAGAAATTTAGTAAATATGTCTCTAAAAAATTGGGTTAATAAAAATATTTGTCTCTAAAATTTCAAACCGTGTAAAAACAGAATTGGGTGTGTTTGGTGCTCCCAATTTCACCAAAACGAATTTTTAATAAACTAAATATTCTTTGCTATTCTTAGATTCCATCTTTGCAAAATTCAAATTAGTTATCTATTGATCTTCTTTTTTTTTTTTTTTAAATTTGTTCTGTTTCAACTCCAAACGAATGTTTACATATGTTTACATATACACACATGGTTCAAAATATTGTTGCTTAAAGGGGTCTACGCAGAATGCCAAAAAATTTCGCACGGAATGTCAAAACCATATAAAAAAAAAATCCCATTAGGAATATTCCATTTGGGATATTTTTTTGTATATATGAAGTTTTGCGATTCCGTGCGAGATATTTCGTGCTGCGTATAGGCCTTAAGATAAAAATTTATTTAATAGACAGAATAATATAAAGCATAAAGGTTCGAAAGGTTTAGAGCTGTGTTAACAAAGAGTAAGGTCAGACGGTCGATAACAACTAAAAATGTGAAATTGGGAGCACACAAAAACGAAAACGAATAAAATTTGTTCGTTTGTCGTTTTTCGGATCACGGCTGAATATTTTAAAATTTTTAAGTTTTCTCTTAAAAAAATGTGTGTAGTATTTAGAACTAGTTTTGTTTTGAAATTTTGACAGTTTTCGGCGTATTCAAAACCAAAGGTCAGCCATTTTGTTAATTAGGCTCCCATGAGTCCCGAAGACAAATTTATAATTTGTTCAAAAAGGTGATATCATTTTTTCGGACTACGTAGGTCCTATAATCAATTTCTAATTGTTTTTTGATACAAATGTTTTCAACATATTTGGAAATAATCAGCATGTTTAGTATTTTTTTTTGTTTGACATAAGGTTTTTTTTTAATGATTATGCACGCCCAATCTTTATCAAAAAACTCGGTAATACAATAAAAATGGAATTAAAGCCTACGTTTTGTTTTTCGTTAAGGAGAGTAATTAACAGCTTTGCAGCACTGAGGAGTTTTTGAAATCGGCGCAATCTTGAAAATAATAAAGGTGAAAAAATGTGGTTATTGAAAATGGTCAAATTGCTATAAAAAGAGTTGCTAGAATGCTGTATAGTTTATACCAGGCTATTTTTTGTATGTTTCGAACATGAAACCTGAACCGAATTTTTTTTTTCGGTAATTTCAAAATTTTTACCACAAGCAACGATCAGAAGCAGTTGAATGACTCCAACGCAATTCAGATTCACTTAAAAGGATCATAGCTGCTAGCGCAATATGACTTCGGAACCAAAGCCCAATGGTTCCAATAAAATACTTTCAGAAAAACCTAGATCGTTATTGCAAGCATCCTGAAATGCTAAGCTATATATCTGTCAAAAACGAACTAAAAGTGTTGAATGGTCGATCATGTTAAAATAAGTCGCGAAAAGTTGAAACATTAGAAAAAAAGAATATAGAGATTTGAAAATACAACATCTTGGGAGGCGAATTACACAGGTCCACAAGAAAAAGTGATCTGACCTAGCTCTTATGGACTCCAAGCAACTGCCGTACAGACGAACAGACGGACGCGGCTCTCTCTCTCTAGCCAATTTGATGCTGATCTTCTTGATATAACCAACTCCTGTCATCTTAACTACATTGCAAAAATCTAAAATACCCTTGTTGCCTATGGTTATAGGGTATAAACAACTGCAAATTGGACCTAGTCTGGCAAAATGTTTGGCCTTAGTCAAATTATGTTCTTTGCCCGTTTGATAATGAAACTGCAAATTGAAGTTGTTGCTGTTGTTTGGCTAGCGCGGTCCAAAATTGTAGGCGCAACACCCTAGTCAAGTCTGTTTCCTCTCCATGTCTTCCACACAAATGATTACGTGTTATCGTGTTGTAATTTTACACAAAGCTCTAATGATGCACTCTCTGCGCTGCAGTGCATCATCTATGCAGCTATCGATCCATCGATTGGGCAGCCGGGTTTGTTCATTGGTTTGTTCGCTCTTCATAGTTTCGGACTAGCGCTTGAGGTTATATGGTTTAGATCATGGCAACGGACACTAACTAGGCTCATCATTGAGCGTTAACAAGCTCATTTTTCTTAACTTGACGTTGCCAGGCAGCTAACCAGTCTGTCCAGACAACAGACTTTTGTTCGCTGGGCGATAATCGCAAGAAGCAATCTTGTTAGCGACTCCACTGATGTCGATCATAAATCGATAAAATGGCACAAGGCGCGTTAAGTACTAGCGCTTCCATTATGTACATAAGTATGTATATGTTTAATGAATGCAAAACATGGTTGAATTAAAAAAAAGTGTATACTTAATGGGTCAGGAAAATTTTTTGGTATGCTTTAAAACTTTCAGAAATGATGGTTATGTAGGGCGGCTTAAGTTTCAACTTTATACGCTAAAAAGCTTTATTTACTCTTAGGGACTTTATTAAAATCTTAACCGTAGAAAAATGCTGTTTTTAGGCTACGTGAGACCCTTGCAAGCTGTAGAGATCTGTATGACAGCATTCATTTGTAACTCCGCTGTGGTACTCAAATTTACATTTCCAATTTTGAGTAAAGTCGACGACAGAGAGAGGTTCCTTCATTGGCAATGAGAGAAGTAGCCTCATCAGTCACTTGTCTGACAGAGCTACTCTAGCCCATGGTGGAATAATAAAAGGTGGTGTCGTCCGTAAAAGCTGACCCTTATTGTATGTAGCGTATGAGTGGTAGAGAGAGATGTGAATGAAATAGATACCTATATTTTATTTTTGACGTTTGTAAATAAATTAGTTTTATAGTTAATAATTCCTATAATTTTAATTTAATTTTAATAAGTTTGAGATTGCACATAATTTTTTTATTTTTGGTAAGCAAAACGCCACAAAAAATTTCGTCAGCGACCAACCTTTCTCGTTTACAGCAAACTTTGCACTGACGATAAGGGCCCCAAACGAGAGAGTAAGCGTTTGGACGACATCACCTTATTATTACACCATCATGCTCTAGCCTTCATGTTTAATTTGTCAAAGAAAGTAATTATGCTATCTCATTCATGCTTGTTACTATAGTATTTCTTTAATTCTCTCCCACTCTCTCTTTTTAGTTGCTCTCGCGGTCCCAGAAGTTTTTTAACCATTCACTGTACAGTGACCGAACTAAAACATTGTAGTTGTAATTTCTTGTACACTATTGTGTAAGCGGGTTCACTTATTGCCAATACAGCCACAAATACAACATTAACTCACTCAAAAGAGTACAGCAAAACATGCATGTGCTTTTGTAGTGAATGATTCATTTGCCGTTTCGAATGCATTGATGCAGCTTTCTATTAGCTAAGTCTTGAAGCCTTCATGCCTGTTCTAGATTTTGATTCCGATACCGGCCTAAAGCATCTAAAAATTTTTGAATTTCTTCAAAAATTCATCATGATTTAAAAACAAAATCAATATTACTCATTGGAGTTTAACTATTTCTCCTGTTAAATTCTAATTTTCAAAACATTTTCTTATTGTCTTAGATTGTAAATAAATATAATGAAAAAAAAAAAATTTCATGACAAATTAAAAATCAATTAAGCCGAAAATTTAAAAAAAACGAGTAAAGAAAACACATAACAAATCCAAAAACGATACAAAAAAAATGTCGCAGCTAACACCGCTGCTGCTATGGGTTGAGCTTCCTTGTATGGCTGTCACAGCTAGTCCAAAGCTTATGGACATGCACACATGGCACGTAGCTTTCGTTCCGACTGTGACTCGGAGTCACCGACAGAGTCAATATATTCCAAAAGGAATTCCGCAAATAATTGCAGCCCAAACGTTCAGGGCTGGCAAACTTATGGCCTCGTGCAATTGTGTGGCCACTGCCCAGTCGGACGACAGTTGGATGGACACGACCGAACCGAGGTAAAGTCAACAAACATGATCAGCCAAGTCGCATACATCACGTGCAGCGGCAGCGGCAGAGGTAAAAAACAAAAACATTTTGAATGCAAATAAAAAATCGCGCCAATAAACTAGACTTCTCGACGGCGGCTCGCAAAAACTCAGACAGAGTGGCGCATATGAGCGAAAGAGAGAGAATCCACGACGACGTCATGATGTCTCGCTGGGATTTGGATTTCAGTCAACAGCTTGCACCGCGCACTGCAGCGCACCCATCACAAAAATTGCATACAAATCGCTTGTTTGGTAAATTTAACATAAGCGTCAGTAGCGCCTCTTCGGGTTCGTGTCTTTGTGGCAATCTTGGAATAATTTAAAAGCCAAAGCCAACAACAAACAATTGAAACAGTCGTGGTGGCTACAGACATTGGAATACTCTGCCTACCCAATCACTTTTATATTTGCATCAAATTTTGTTTTAATAAGTAGAGGCGTACCCGGGGCGCATAATTAACTTTTGGTTTTTTTATTAGGCACACATGAGTAAATGAAGAAAAGAGAGCCGAATACCTTTGTCGTCCATGCTTCACTTTTGCGCTTACCAGTTTTTGCCGCTAGATGGCGCAAGCAAGTTGTCATGATTTGCAGTCCAGTCGTATGTTTTCTTATGTATTTCGACGCCCTGATCCGAATGCGCTATCAGAATTGGTCCAACATATCTTGGTTTTGTCGTAAACTCAAAATACTCCATCAACAAACTTATTTTGGAGGATTTCTCAGACGTTCTGCGGCCTTTTTGAGCTTGAACTCGTATTTAGCGACCTCTAAAACAATTTAAAATTATCGTAACGCACCGGGACTCAAAAAAGATTCTTTATGTTTTTTATGAGGTTATGTTACCACACGGCTACAGAAAAAAAATCGGTTTCAGGTTCAGAGACCAGACCATGCTTACTATGTTTTTGGGATCGCTGAATCGAAATCCGAGGTTAAAAAAACCTTAGAACGACAGAGTTCTGACATAACCTTATGAAACCCCACATAAAGAGGTATTTTGGCGTTTAACTCAGAAACCCGAACTGCTAAGGTTTTTTCGACTTGGAATATGAAGAACCAAGACCTGTTTGAACTATTCTCGGATTTTGTAACAAGCAATATTTCGCCATGCCTTTTTCTGCCTGTTACAAACTCTGCACAAATCCAAATGTACTCGTCTCTATATGGGTACAGTGTATAAAAACAACAACACAGACAACGAACTTGGCTCTGCCAAGCTTATCTTGTTAAGCCAAGTCGAGCAGTCTGAACGGGCCGGGCAGAGCCGCTCCTGTGCTGTGTCTTGTTGCCGTCATGTAAAAATGCATTGGCTTGGCTTGGTGCTTACTAGGGGTCCCTTTTCACCGAACCTCTTAGCTCATCCATATCGCCGCGCCTGTTGATCAGTGTCGTTGTTGCCGCTTTCGCAGACGCAGACGCAGATGCAGTCGTCGTCATCCTCGTCTTGGTTTTTGTTGTCCATTTGAGTCGGGCGTTTGGGCGCTGCAATTTGTTTGAGTTACGGCGCTTGTAAGCACACTTTAAGGATCCATTGTATTCCAATCAATAAGACGGCATGACAATGAGACACAAACTACAAGCCCATTGAATGTCGCAAATGTGTGTTCCAACTGGAGCGCCGCTTGTCTTTAGCTGCCTCTGTTTCTTGCTACGATTGGGGAATTTGCGGCTGCAGTTGAATTAGGTATTGAGTCGAGCTGTTCTACTCTAAATGGAACTGAAAATTCGCACTATTGTGGAGTGACTTGAACTGCAAAAAAACTTTTTTTGGCATATCCAATTTGAAATTTTTTATTAAATACTTTTATTGAGTTCCATGATCTATATACAATTAGTTGGCGAAATTTTAATCCAAGTTGGCAGCTGAAGCTAAATTGAAGATTAAATGTGATTGATCATCTTGATCTCGTGGACAGTGAAGCTTTTTTCCAAAAGATACCCATTATACATTAGCAAGCAAAGTTTCCCGATTCATATTGATATGCGAACATTTTTGATGTAGGAAAATTTCTTAGCACACTATCCAGCATCTAATTTATATCCGATCTCTTAATAATAATAATAATTGACGGTCCGGCCCCACAGAACAAATCGAGTATTCTTATAAAAATTGGAAATCGACTTTTTATTGGTCGCGCCCACTTTCTCCTAACTTCTTTACTCCTAAAGTATATTGGGTAAAGTAGCTCGATAAGGCAATTTATGTGGCAATAAGAGACTATTTCTCAAAAGGGACATAAGAATGAGTATCTTGAGGTTGCATACTGCCGCTCGAAAGTCTAGTCTAAAGCCTTTTTGAAGCTAATTACATTTACTCATGGATAAAAAAAGTTCTTTTGGGTATACTTCACTTCGAAGTGTATATATATCAAAGCTCGCAAAAGACTTTCAACCCATTTTTCCAACTTTTGGGGGGTTTTCGCATTCCTGTGTTTTATAAAGGGTGTTTTTTTTAGAGTTACACAAGTTTAAATCATAATAAAACAAAGAAATATATTTTTAATATCAATGAAAGCTTTATTGGATAGAACATTTTATGACATTAATGTTTAAATATGATTTCGGCCATGTGGCCGCCACGGCTGGCGCGTACAAGGCGCAATCTGGAACACCAATTTTCACAAACTTTCCGCAGCATTTGCGACCGTATTTCACCAATAACTCTTCGAATGTTGATTTCCAGGTATTCAATTGCCTATGGTTTATCGACGTAGACAAGTGACAGTTATTTTCTGTGGATGTAATGGTGTTTCGACAAAAGCTTGTGAATTATCCTCACTCCAAATGCGACAATTCTTCTTATTAACGTACCCATTCAACCCAAAATGGGCTTTATCGGAGAACAAAATTTAGAATTTTGATAAGTTTCACGAACGGAACCATTATTTTAATAAAAAAATTACAACAATTTGCAAGCGTTGCTCTGGTGTAATTCTATCCATAATGAAATGTCAAACCAAACTCAACAAAGCAACTATCAGCTGTTAAATGGGTTGTCAGATAAAGCAGTGTTGCCAACTCAAAGTTGTGAACCTCTAAAAAAAACACGCTGTACATTCATGAGTTGTACTGCTTACTTGGATTACCTTCGTGAAATGTATCATTAGTGTAAAACTTCTAAAAAGTATTCACATTCAAATTTCGTTTATGGGCCAATCAACTTTTTACACATTCCTGGGTTTTTCTATAAGGTGGCTACGCGGAATGAAGCCCAGAAAGAAAATAAAACTTCTAGAAAACCATACATGGTTGTTGGTCTATCTGCTCTCTAGATTTTAACCTTGGCAGAATTCAGCTAGTCAATAATGGAGTCGAATAATTGCTGTAATTATACTCTTCCGATTTATAGATATAACGATATAGACATTTTGATCAATCGAATCCTATCGTTAAAATAAACTTCAAATAAAAACATTAAAGTAGCGCATTGCAAATATGAGCTACCCCGAATCTCCAACCTGATTTGATCACCAATTAAGTGTGTGAGAATGCTCCAAACGTTAGAGAAAAATCTACAACTAAGTTGGCAGCTCTAGATTGCAAATTTTTGCATAGCAACCAATTGCTATGCAAAGTGGCGCATGCCCAGCCCAGTTAAGCTTGGCACAGTGCGCCGCATTTCATTAGCATATCATTATACCCTGTAATCATAGGGACAAGGGTATTATAAATTATTGCATGTTCTTTGTTAGGCGTAGTGGTAGGCGTGGAAGAACATATGTTACTAGTATTGTCTATGAATACTTATACATATATTGTTGGGCTACCTAAACACACTTAATTGATTTTCGTTAATAAAAAGTTTGGGTTCCAAATTGTGCATAGACTTATGTCAGCTTGATAAACAAATATGTTCACTCCTAACCCTTAAGTTATCATTACCAAACTTGACGCAGATATTAACTATTTAAAAAAAATGTATTCAGGGTATTCCGCTGTTGGGCAACGCCACGATCGTTTTTCCCTGTTTGTATTGTAGGAGTGCAACATAAGCAGTTGAGCCAAATTTTTGTGCAGCCAAAGGATTAACGAGGATTAACCATGCCATATGCAACTGCAACCAATTGGCCAACCAACTTGGTTTGGCTTGCTCCCGCAAAACTGACTATCCGACTGACTGAATGAGTGTCTCTTTGTTTGCATATCCCTGGGGTAGCTCCCCAATCTGACAGTTGCTTTAAACGCACGTCGAATGTTGGATCTGCTGCCGCTTCCTCTGTCACTCCTGATGGCATTTACGATAAATTTACGCAAGTCATTTGACAACGTTGCTGCCGCAGGCTGCTCATCATTATACTCGCAACTTGGCTGGAATACGATATATGCAAAATAGTTTCCATGGTTCGTTCTAAGTGGCAAGTTGTTGCCAGTTGACAGTAAAACGACGTTACAAACAGTTGCAGCTGAGCAACGGTTTTCCCAATCCTCAGTTTGTGGCTGGATCTTAGACATCACACAGAGAGAAATATTTGACAATATGGGGAAGAGAATGCTTTCGTGCCAGGACTGAATAGTTGAAACTTTTATGAATATATTTTAATCTTTCATGAGTTTTTAAAACTTAAAATTTGTTGGTTGGTTCAAGTAAGGCTAGGTTAGTTAGGCAGCCAAGATCATTCTGTCGCAAAATAATGGAGAACAGTTGGGTGGGATAGCTAACCATTTTAGGAATTCCATAAAAAGAATCAGGTACGCTTTAAGCAAATATGCCGAATAGCTCGGGTCTTTCCTTGATGCTGGATGCGTCTTTTACAAAGTGCAGGGCATTCACGTGGCAGGTATTCGACGCTTTCTATGATCTACCTACTCATTGAACTTAATCAAATTGTTGCACTGTTCAAACATTTTTCTCTTCGTGCTCTACGAATTTTCTTAAAAGTTTGGCCAAAACAAACAAAATGTCGCTGTTAAGGCCGCACAACATTTGTCAAATACGTCAAGTGTGCAACGGACACTGCAATAACAAAAGCAAAGGTAGCGGTCGACGTCGACGTCAGCGACAGCAATTAATTAATCCTGCACTTGGTTGCTAACTAGACACAAAAAGAAAAATAAAAAATATGTCTGCAACGTCTTCATTCAAGTTGCAACTGCAACAGGCAAAGTCTTTGGTTCATTCATGACACTGCCGAGTGCCCAGTCTTGGTCAGGGTCTTCACTCATTGGAGCGTGTGCGTATGCAGCTAGACGCGGAGCTGGGTTAAGAGCATGCATATTAAAACGAGTCGTGCATAGATAGAAATATTCTTTTATATACACATAAGTACTATATACCATGGCCGTAGTACGTAGTTGGACTTGGAGTCATCCAGCCCAGGGACTTGGCATGAAAACAGGTGAAGATAGGCACATAAATTACCACCTCTTCATTAGAGGCGCGCCTGGCAGACTAGCTGGCTATTGACTTTATTCCAGAAGACAGCAAACGCTTGCAAAAAAAAGCACATATTAATAACACGAATTTTTTATACACTTGCAAAAAAATAAAAAAGGGGCCTCGAACGCCAACGCCTTAAGGCCTACTATGTATATTAATTTCAAGACACCTGTACGTTTCACAATTAAAATACTGCAGACGTGGATGCTCGACTCTAAAACACCCTGCACCCACGCAGCTTACGCTATTTTTAAAGGATCTTCTAGGCTAAGATATTTAAATTTGGTCGTTTTGTGTCTATAACTTCCGAAATTTCCAGCCCATTTTAATAGAATATGGATGGGTAGTAAAAAGAGAAAAGTATGTGAAGAGTTTTTAAGTTTAATTTAGAATGAATTGTTAAGGCCTGTATCCAAATGCGTACGGCAAGTGAACGCAAATAAACAAACCAAAAAGTTTGTGCTATGATTTTACTGATGCTTTACGTAAGATCCCGCCACCAAAGTTCACTAGATGGCGCCAGCAGTAACAACAGCTGTTCTGTTTTGCCGCCACGAACAAAACTAATGTGACTTAACAAAGTCGCATTTTGGCGATTTCATCTGATTTAAAAATTTTTTGCCGGGGTTCGATTATCGAAAACATATAACACAGCTAGAACCCGGTCACGAAAAAATTGTTGTCGTGTTTTTGAGGCTTGGGTAGAACCTATACCCATTGGTCCGATTCTGTTATCGAATTCGGATTCAGCCCGTCGAAATTCGTAAGAAAGACATGATCGCAGGGTAAAAGTGGGTGATTTGACTGAGGCTGGCCTGATCACCAGTGTCCACAGCGACTATTTTCTGTTACTTTAACTGACGAAAAGGCCAAGAGGTAAACGAATCGGCTTGAATGACGGAGTCGGCACTGAAACAAGCGCCTTTAAAAATATAAAAAAAAAAAAACATTTACTATTATTACATCTAATTCTGTTTTTACAAGGTAGATACGTTCCAGAAAATATCGTTTAAAAAAAATGCGTAACAAAAGAAATAAAGTAAATCCTTAAGCTGCTATGAAAATAAATTCCCTAACTAAATTTCTAAAAGATTATCCCTATCACACACTAAATTTTATTTCTTGTGTAGCGAATAATTTTGCCATCAATATTGGATTATAACCAAATTGTATCCGTTGATTGCCAATAAAAAAAAAAAAAAAATGAATAAAAGATTATTCTAATAAAAATATTTTTCTTTAAAATTTCAATCAAATAGCTTTTTTTAATTGTGCTAAATCAAATGAAATTGTGAAAAAAAAATTTTTCTAGACCGTCTTATTTCAAAATCGCGTTAACAAAGGCCGTGTAAAAACAGAATTGGGTGTATTTCAAAAGTCACTGATTGATCGTGCCTTATCATTATTCCATTCTTCCAAAGGACATACCGTTGTCCACCTCTTGATTTTGGCACCCACCTCAACTCCTAAAATTTATAAATCCAAATGACTTAACATAGTAAGTCTTCTTGTAACCTACAGTTTAAGACACTTTTTAAGCACAATTTCGACTTAAATGGCTTAATGTGCCAAACCTGTCCTCGCATTCAAGAAGCGCAAGAAATATGTTCACGGAAAACTGGTTATATGATCCCCTGTATGATATCTGCAGAAGATGCTGTAGCTAAGAAATTATGAAAATTACTTTTTGCAGAAGAAGACAAAAAGGCCAAAAATCGTTAATTTTTATCTCACACAAAGATTTTATTATTCACAAAGACTTATATATTCCGTAGGTCTTCTCATCCATCATTATAGATCTTCAATTCCCAAGGAAGCCAGCAGATTTAACCTTACTTAAATAACAAATTTTACAAAAACTACTTGCAATAGTGCTTTGCAAATTTCCATCCCAAAACCTATGGACCCTTACCAAGTGTATTATAAAAAACCCCAGCCGGACTCGAGCTTAATGGAATTTAATTTCTTGTTAGCTAAACTAACTGCGACTGCATCAAGATAAGCTGCACCAACATTCTATTCAACCTATGCGTGCCTGACCTCATAAGGCTTAGACGGGTTATGCCTGCAGGTCCATCAGTTTGGTCGTTCGCTTCCTGTGACACAATTCTTGCAATTAGTCATAGAAATCACGTGCAAACATTAAGTATACGCCTGCGTGTCTGGCAGCCATTTTGATGCCCTGCCAAGTGCAGCAGTTCTAGTTGTTGTTATTAATATGTATACCCTGTTCCCATAGGTTCAATGGTATTATAGATGTGTACACTTAAGAAGTAGTAACACTATCCATTTGACCTCAGATCTCGAAAATCACAAGTGCTAGGAACAGCAAATTTTACATAAAAATACATTTTTCAAAAGCGTGTCAAGTTTGTTGAATCATATTGAGACTTTCGGAACAGTTGCAAAACTGTTGCAAAAATGTTCAAAAAAGGAGGAAAAATTTAAAAGATTTTAAAAAATCGGTTATCTGTAGGAAATTTTGGATTTAAAAAATTTGAACATAATTCTACTTACTACTATAACGCAGATTAAAAAAACATATTTTCAAGAAAATCGCGTCAATATCTTTATTTGTTTAGAAGATACGGCTTATCAAAGAATAGTCTAAAAATGAAAAACCCAATTTTCAGTTATCGATAACTCGATAAATAATCGGAATTTTGCAATAAAATTTGACGTGATTACTAGTAGCTAGTAGCTCTACCAAATATGTAAAAATCATCAAAATCGGAGAACTTCGCGGGAAAAGTGGCCCGCTGCACTTATTTTCACCGATATGTTTAAAAAAAAATATTTTTTTATGTACTTCAAATTTCTTTTTTTTCGTTAAAATAATACTTAGTTTAATATCTTTTTTGCTCACGAGATATTTCTTGTCAATTTAAAGTCAAGCTAAAAATGCAATTATCAATAGATTTTTAAATAATCGGAATTTCGCAAAAGAAAAAAATTTCACCAAAAAAAATTATTTAAATATCCCTTTGTCTTGTCAAGGCTTGTCTTCCTAAATATTGAGGTACCGATAAGTCGATAAATAATCGGCATTTTTCAGAAAAAAGTACTTTAGTCTCATATGTAAAAATCATCAAAATCTAAAAGATCGACTTAAAAACGATTACATATTATAATAATACAGTTGTATAGGCTGTCTATGAGCCTAATAAAGGATAAAATGCTGACTTTTTATTTTAGAAAATTGAAAGCAGGGTATTCCACAGTCGGGCACCACCCCAACTCATTGCAATTTTTCTTGTTGTTGCAGTTTTATTGGTTACTCAAACGTCAGCGCTGGCTTTTTGAATTTTAATTACTTCCCTTGCTGAAGAGTTATTAAGGGAGTGCCCAGGACATATCATGACTGGTAAGTCAAGGCATTGCAAGTTACTTAGCTGAAGTGCCAGTAGATTGTTTTACAACATAATTAAGCATCGCTGTTATTGCTTATGCACGCTCGACATGCACAAGTAACCACATTGCAAAAAAATTGGTTTACTAGTTCCAGTCTAAACTACTCCTTACGTAAGTAGTTGCAGACAGGTTCAAAAGGGAATACGGCTGGTCACCAAGAAAAGGTAAACTAGACCTGATTCCAGGACAGATGATTCTGATCTGTATTTATTTTATTTATTTACATTAGACAAAGTATCTAATACTAAATCTAATATATACAGAAAGAGTGGAACCAATAAGGCCATCGACTCGAAGGATTTTTCTTACACACTAGCATGATTCTACTCTCAGAGTCTCTCTTCTTACTCTCACAAATTTTAAGATAGCAACTATGCCAAGTAATGAAAATAAGAGGTACTTAGCGCAGCTTAGTTATTGCCAAGGACGTGTGACGTCAAATAATCGCTATATTCCATACACTTTATATGGTGTTCACATTTGGTGTTCAGTAAGATCAAAATGTAAGAAAATTTTTTAAGTGTCCGCAATTCTTTACAAAATGAGGCTTAAAATTGGGAAGGACCACTACCTTCATTGACAGCTGATTTATTAGATCATATTCACTGCATATTTTTACGTTAAAAACGCACAAATATTTTTCTTTCCAAAAAATTACTGGAATTGTGAAATCACATCAAATAAAACAAAAATTCTGGGAAAAAATTTAAAAAAAAATTAAAAAAAAATTTCACATTTTTGTAAAAACTTAAATGATATTGCTTTTAAACTTTGTAAGTTTTCGGTTTAATGAGAAGGCCAAGAAGATGACAAAAAAAATCCTCAAGCAAATAGGATGTTCAGTCGTTGAGTTATGGAGTTACAAACGTATTACGTACAGCTTTAAAAAATTTAGAAATAGTTTTGATATGCATAAATGTACATATTAAGCAATGAAATTGTATTATATACTTATATATCAAGGCCAGCTAGACTGTGCAGTAAACTGGTTCAATTTTTGTATGGTAGCTATATACAAATTTTATTTTATTTTTTAACCTGTACTTATGTGTTTTATATAAGCATATAAATTTGTGTAAAGTTTGATAAAAATTGCCCACTACTGCAAATAGGTACCAAAAAAAATTTAAACTGCAATCTCTTTTTTCAGAGAGAAACAATTATGGAACCTGCGCATTGCTTAACCTTTTAATTGTTGGCTAATGGATCCACCCTGCTTATCGCTCGAACTTTTGCGAGACCCTTGGACTTCTCTCGTCCCAATCTAAACTACTACTAAACTTTTTCTAATAATTCTACTGCTGTTCCAATAATCTGTAAAACATACCAGTTTGTACACTAGTTGTGGACAGATTACAAGACCTTCCAAGTGGATGTAATTCAATATAGTTTCTTATAAGGCAACCTACTCATATAAAAACACGCACACATCCACTATTTGCTGATATGGCAAGTTATGAAGTGCAACCAAGTGCATGTTGCATCTTTGATAACTATGCATAATATACACAAGTCGAGCAGGCAAGTGGGTGCACGTAATTTCATACACCTCTATCCCCAACACCTTTCGCTCCTGATCCCTGCATGTTACCAATACCTGATATGCTCGGCGCAGTGCATAAAAATGTCAGTTATAATGCTAACAACGCCTCTGTCATTGGTTGCAACTTTATTTTTAAGCTCGAGGCGCGAAACAACAACAACAACAACAAGAACAACTTGCAACAAGTCAACAGCAATTCGACACACACATATTTGCCACTTCTGTCCTTGTTACCTTGCAGCCTGGTGTGAAAGCCTGTTGCCCTGCCCCTTGTTTGCAATCCTGCCCCATGCTCCAAAGCATTCAGCATCGATTCGTTATGATTGCATGTTAAATGGCTCCCGCTGAGTTATTACGAGACAAAATCCTTATTTATCGCTTTCTCATTTATTTGTAAACGATTTTCACAGTGTGCGCCCAGTGACCGAACAAGCAACAACCTTCTAGCAGAGAGCAGCACCAACTTACTTTGTTTTTGCCATTGCTCCTTACTATCTTGATATCTATACCCTAACCATAGAATTAAGAGTATTATAGAATTATGCAATATAGAACATATGTATAACAGTTAATGCTGCAGGCCCAAAATTATTAGCGTCGATTTTAATATTTGTTGTCTGTCCCATATCTCGGAAATATGCACTATCCCTTTAATGACGTAGTGATATTTAGTACAGCCAAAAAAAGGTTTCGCTTCCGAGCTGGTTCCCAACCACTTCTATCATGAAACTAGTGTTCCCAAAATGTAATTTGTTTAGTTTAGTTTAGTTCATCTGCCTTTGGCTTAATACCAATCACTTGAAAATACTGCAAACCAACCAATCCTGCTGCTACCAGTAACAAACTAGTACATATATACCAAATGTTCATGTAATAATGAAAATGTGCAGTTATATGCCAAAAGATCCCTTAATATTACAACATGCCAGATGACGATCTTGCTTTATCATTCCGTACACGACATCGATGTTTGCGATTACAACCGATTTTGGACGAACTTCAGGAAATTCGCCCGCATTCCAATTTGATACTTAAATCACCAAGCCCCAGTTGTATATTGTCGTATTCAGATTGTACGTACTAATAAATATGCTTGCAATTAAAATAAACCCTCAAAATTGTTAACGCAGACGCATTCAGAGCAGTTAATTTATCGATGAATTCAAATTTTCATAATTTAGTTCAAACGCTATTAAAATCACCTAAATAGGTATTATATGTGTATATTAGAGTGGCCGCCACTGGTATGGAGGATTTTTAAACCGTCGATATCAATAACGCCACCCCCTAAAAAGTTTCCTTTTTACCTGCATATAGCGCCTGTAAAATTTAAAAACGATCCGAATGTATTTGATGATCGCGGGAATAGGTCAAAGGTCATAATTTGCTTTTTTCCGTTTTTGACTGTATTGTTCTACATAAACTTTAAAATCTTGTTTCCAATCAAACAAATTATGGTTCAAAAGGTCTCATATCTACCAAAACATAATTTTAAAAAAATATAGAGTCGCCCTGAATAAATTTGGTAAGCTCTAAAATTGATTAAATTGAATATTTACACCAGTTTACAAATAAAAAAAAAATTTGGTATCCTTAACATTTTTGAATCGTTTCTGTAGTTAAATGACACGCTAAAACCGAAAATGCAGTAAAAAAATTTTTTCATGAAACAGGTTTCGAGATATTTTGAAAAAAACATTTTTCGAAATTAGAAAAAAAAAGTGCCTCTACTTAACAGCAAATATCTCTGGTTGTACTAAAGTGATTTCGATAATTTTTTTTACTGGACTGTAGATAATTGAATTACCCATTGATTATATTTGGAACATGTTTTTGTCAAACTTACGGTTTGGTCGCTATTTATGCATTCATATGAAACTTTTTTATGACCTTTGACCTATTCCCGCGCCCATCATATACATTCGGATCGCCTTTAAACTTTACAGGCGCTATATGCAGGTAAAAAGGAATCTTTTTAGGGGGTTGTATTATTAAAATCGTGAGATGTTGCAAAAATGGCCACCCTAGTGTATATGTATTGCAGAGATCGCAAAAAATGGTCAACACTTACAGAGTGTCCGAAAAAAACAGCTCCCTTACGAATAGAATTCACCAGCTTCACGGGAAACTCGAGCATTAGGAGGAAGAGTATGTGGATCGTACCGACATTGAAGACCTGGATTTCTCTCTGAGCAAGGAAAACGAAGGAAACCTGAAACCTCTTCGTAGCTTGGACTTAGGCCTCTTCGTCACTGTAGAATTGATAAAATTGTCGTCACTCACATTTCGTTTGAACTGTCGCAACTTCTTGGTGGTGTTCTTGAAAAAGAAAAAAATCTCAAAAACGGTGCTTAAGAAAAAAAAAATTCGGTTGACATTTTCGTGTTTCTCGACCCAAAATTACCCTAAAAAACTTTTTTATGCGAAGGTTCATTTTTCGTGTAAACTAATGTAATTCACTCTTTTTTTTCAACTTGGCACTGTATAGTATAAAATACATTTTTTGTCTCAACTTTTCTGCCTTTGTTCCTCCTTCAACCTTTTACAATCTACAGTGCTTTCTCAGTAATCAGAGTTAATATAAATATACATTAGGGTGGCCATTTTTGCAACATCTCACGATTTTACTAACGCCACCCCCTAAAAAGTTTCCTTTTTACCTGCATATAGCGCCTGTAAAATTTAAAAACGATCCGAATGTATTTGATGGGTCCGGCAATAGGTCAAAGGTCATAAAAAATGTTCATATGAATGCATAAATAGCGACCAAACCGTAAGTTTGACAAAAACATGTTCCAAATGTAATCAATGGGTAATTCAATTATCTACAGTCGAGAAAGAAAATGATCGAACTCAGTTTAGTATAACCAGAGATATTTGCTGTTAAGTAAAGGCACTTTTTTTTTTTTTTTTTTTAATTTCGAAAAATGGTTTTTTCAAAATATCTCGAAGCCCGTTTAATGAAAAAAAATTTTGACTGCATTTTCGGTTTTAGCATGTCATTTTACTACAGAAACGATTCCAAAATGTTAAGGATACCAACATTTTTTTTTATTTGTAAACTGGTGTAATTAGTCAATTTAATCAATTTTAGAGCTTACCAAATTTATTTAGGCCGACTCTATATTTTTTAAAATTTATGTTTTGGTAGTATAAGACTTTTTGAACCATAATTTGTTTGATTGGAAATAAGTTTTCAAACTTTATGTACAACAATACAGTCAAAAACGGAAAAAGTGCGAGTTATGACCTTTGAACTATTGCCGGACCCATCAATAACATTCGGATCGTTTTTAAATTTTACAGGTGCTATATGCAGGTAAAAAGGAAACTTTTTAGGGGGTGGCGTTATTGATATCGACGGTTTAAAAATCCTCCATACCAGCGGCGGCCACCCTAATATACATACATATGTATTAAATTTGTTGAACTTGTACAGATATTATATGTTTCAGCTACAGGCTCAAGAATTCAACGAGTCAAGAATCTGCTGAAAATCCTGAGAAGTTGTAAATAACACTACAAACTCCTGGAGCAACTAATTTTTTATTATTTATAATTGAAACTTTTGAATTTTGATATTTTTTATTATTTCAATTTTGTTTTTTTTTTCAGAGCGTTGGAAAGTGGTGACTATATTTTTTTAAAAAAATTTATGAATTTACACAAAAATAAATATTTACACGGAAATAAATGAAGCAGATTTATTCCATCATTATTTAACTTTCTTTCATAAGTATTATATGAAGAAAAAGCAAATATTTAACTACACTATCTCCAAGCTTTCCTCCCTTGTTTTCCCCATGTTTTCCTGATGTGTTACGCACCTGCTTTGACACTCGAGTATATCAGCGCTGATAGAAATCAATTAACAGCAATGTGTGCAATAAAGATAGAGTTACTTAATTGTGGAGTAAAAATTTTTCATATTATATGTAATCAAAATTCGTTAAATCGCAAAAGAACGCCCTTACTTTGATATAAAAGATGGCGTACGTTAAAGTCGGGCGCGGACGACTTTTGTACCAGTGCTTGCAATAAAATCCGGTAAATTGCTTTAGAACACCAAAAGACATTTGATTGCCAAATTAGATTATGATACCTTCATAAACAACCAAAAACAGACGAATTTTTAATCAACAACTTTTTTTCGACCGATCGGCCCTATGGGAGCTATATGATATAGTCAACCGATTTTGATAAAATTTGGTACAGTGTTGAAGATCTTTAAAAAACTTCTGAATGACAAATTTGGTTACAATATCTTCACAAACAAACGAAACACAACAAATTTTGTACAAAAAGCGTTTTTTTGACCGATTGGCCCTATGGGAGCTATATGATATAATCAACCGATTTTGATCAAATTTGGTACAGTGTTGAACATCTCTAAAAAACTTCTGAATGCCAAATTTGGTTACAGTATCTTCACAAACAAATGAAACACAACAAATTTTGTACAAAAAGAGTTTTTTTGACCGATTAGTCCTATGGGAGCTATATGATATAGTCAACCGATTTTGATCAAATTTGGACAGAGCTTGGAAACTCTAAAAAACTATTAAGTGCCAAATTTGGTTACGATATCTTCATAAACAACCGAATTATCCATCTAAAACTTTTTGTTTTTTTCGAGGTCCTCTGAAACACCCCTATGGGAGCTATATAATATAACCCCGATATCAAAAAAAAACAAAACATGTCTCCTCTGACATAATAGCGCATCTAATCTGATAATTTGGTTGCTCTAGCTCTTACCACCTCTGAGATCTAGGCGTTCATACAGACAGACGGACAGACGGACAGACGGACATGGGTATATCGACTTCTCTAGTCACCCTGATCATACTTTAAGTAACTTTGGGGGTCTCCGACGTCTCCTTCTGTATGTTACATACATTTTCGGCTTGCACAAACTTAATATACCCTTTGTACCATACGGTACAGGGTATAAAAAGTTTATACTGTTTTATACTGATTTTTTTTCAGCTACTGGGTGGAATACGGAAATTCAGTTCTCACGATCTGACATCACTGGCTACATTCCGTGCTAAGCTTAGCCAAAGAGCTTTCAAGTGCAGTAAAAAAGCTACACCAGCGGCGCTTTCGGCCGTGCTCTAGTCAAGCGCAGCTTGCACTGAGGGCATTAGCTTTTAGTATTCAAAAACAACTTAATGTAAGCACACCCGTGCACGCGATCTTATCGTTTGATTTTTGTACAGACATATACTACATTATCACATATGGGCATATATGTATGTAGTAAAAAAGGTAGGCTCTGTTAATTTATCGTTTCCAATGTATTGGCAATAAACCTGTGATTTAGTAAGCGACAAAAATAGAAGTTGTATGTATCTAAAAGAATGTAAAAATCTTCGAAATAATAAAAAATATTTAAAAGCAATTAATTTTTAAATATTGTGAAATAGTGTAGCCAGGGCCGTAGAGAGAAAATCAGGGTCCGGGGGAAAAATGTACCGGCCTCTCTATTACACCTTTAGCTTGACTCACGACAATACGACAGTAATTACACCGGGCTCCAGAGAAAACTCCGGGCTTGGAGGGAATCCCCCTTTCCTCACCCCTCTCGGCGGGCCTGTCTGTAGGTTTCTTTGACACTTTATTTTGTTAAAATATAAGTATATACTAGTTATTTTTTTATAAGCTTAAGTCTGATTGAGTACGTCACATTCAGTACGCGAAACCTTTTTCCCCCCTCTTTGGTTTCATGAATTTCGTCAAGTAATTTTTAAAAATACTTGTATTTACATTAATAATAAGAAAATATAAATATTTATATGTACAAAAAGTGTAAATTCAAGAGCATTGTAAAACGAAAAAAAGTAAATGAGAAACCTAACCACATTAGACTAAAAATCAATCAAAAAGTAGTAAAAATAAGAAAAACCTCAATATCTTTTGGTTTCCAGCCAATTAGTTATGCAATTAAATAAGAAAAGCTGTGAAATTTTGTTGATGTTTGTAAATAAATAACAAAGAACAATTCAGATATGTTTTATAGTTAATAAATATAATAAATAATTTTACATAGTTTAATTTTAACAAGTTTACTATTGCCCATAATGTTTTGCTTTTGTATTGCAAGTTTCGTGTTTAAAAAACAAAACACACACTGCTAAAAATTTCGTACGCAACCAACCTCACTCGTTCATAGCAAGTTTGGCACTGACGATAAGGGATCTAAACGAGAGAGTGAGCGTTCGCACGACATCACCTTATTATTCCCCCATGGATGATTCGAAGACTACTAGTTGGAACATCACCTACATACATTCCGAACTCAGGAAGCCACCTCTCTAAACATTTTGGTCCATCGAGCTGGATTGCCCGACCCCTCCTCGAGCATCGGTGAACTTTCTGCATCCAATCCTCACCACAGAGACGAAGTTGCTTGTGCATGACTTCGGCTCTTGTTGAGAGAGCGTGCTGCGGTCGCTCTTGCTTTTTTACTCTCACAAAATTAAAGCGCTCCAGCATTGGTATGCCATGGCATCATGATCGAACAATTCTTTGCATTATGATTCACCAACTGCAACGTCGTGTCTGTTGCTTTGCAACGTCAGCGTCGAAATACGTCACTGCGGCAGAGAATATTCAATACAA
Organism: Chymomyza fuscimana; assembly: GCA_949987675.1. Taxonomy (NCBI): domain Eukaryota; kingdom Metazoa; phylum Arthropoda; class Insecta; order Diptera; family Drosophilidae; genus Chymomyza; species Chymomyza fuscimana. The sequence continues at coordinate 119,320,631 of OX465088.1, read as the reverse complement.
ACGCAAATAAAAATGCATATTTGTATAAACAAGTGAAAAATCCTACGGTTTATATGGCTCAAAGCAAATACCAACAACAATTAATAAATCAAAATTGCAACAAAAAAATTTTGTTCCGTGTTTTTTCACACGTCATCGTCTTTGAAAAAGTACGGTCCAATGATGCCACCGGCCCATAATCCACACCAAACAGTGACTTTTTGGGGATGCATTGGCAGTTCTTGCAATGCTTTTGGCTGCTCTTCACACCAAATACGCAATTTTGCTTGTTCACGTATCCTTTCAACCATGAGCTTCGTCGCTGAACACAATTTTCCGATAAAAAAGTGGAGCTTCATCCAACTTTGCCAGCGCCCATGCACCAAAAGTTAGCCGTTGCGGTAGGTCGTGTGGCTTCAATTTTTGCACCAACTGTATTTTAAAAGGTTTTACACCCAAATCCTTCCACAAAATTTTCCACGTAGTGGAGTAACAGAGGCCCAATTGCTGCGTTCGGCGCCGAATCGATAATTCACGATCGTCAACAACACTGGCGGATACAGCTGCGATATTTCCGCACGCTTTTTTTACGATAATTGAATTATTTTATTAATAATTTAATTTCTAATTTAATCTTATTTCAAATTAATTAGTCCTAATTGATTGTCGGAATTTTCTATTGTTGTAGTACAAACTCTTAATACATCAAAATTATTTTCTACTTTTTAGTTCGATTTGCTATTAAAGCGTGTTTTTTTTGGTTTTTTTTAAACTATAATTTTTTATTTTAAAGGGCACGAAATAACAAAACTTCACACAAAAACAAAATTCCCTTTTTTTGGGATTTTTTTTTTTTTATGAAGTTTTTTATTTCGTTCGTAAATTTTTGCATGCTGCATACAGGCCTTAAGACTAAAAACAAACATAGATTTTTGTCAACCAGCTTACTAATTATTTTCAAAAACTGTTGCATACTTTTAGAGCTAAGTTTTTGTACATTTTATTTTGTAAATCCCGACGATCCTAGTCAGGACATTAGAACAAAGTTATTAAATAATTGTATTGTTATCAGCCCTTAACCCCTGTGCAAATTTGCAAGATTATCAGATTTCTTGAAAATGAAATTTCTTGAAATTTCGTTACCTGTATGTGTGTAAAATTGTATGACTCACAGTTTTCTAATTTTGAAGAATTGGTCAACATTACCGGGACTGTTTTGGTGGAGTTCCAGTCCATATCTTGTTGAATCCGGTTTGGTTTAGTTTTCTTTTTTTGAGCCTTTTTTTTGGATTCTCATTAGGGAGCACTTTTGCCAGCCTAGTATGTTTATTGATCTGGAGGCCAAAGGTTTCTACGTTGAGATCATGGTGCAAGGTCGAATTTCTTAAGTACCAATCACAATTATTAATAAGGCGCAAGGTCTTATTTTGAAACGTTTGGATACGGAAGTGATTCGACCTAGACATAGACCCGAATGGAATACCTCCAAGTTTGCGCAACGTAACGGGAGAGGACCTTGTGGATTTACTTGCCAGAATATTTTGGAATATTTGAGACGACAGCCTGTAAGGGTTTTGTCGATATGCGATATAAATGTCAGCCTCCTGTCCAGGGTGACCCCAATATAATTGGCCTCGTTTTGCAGGGTTAATGGATGATTGCCTAACCAAACAGCAGGTGTCTTTTTTCTTTCTAGAAAAAGTGGTCTAGCGGTCGTACCACTAATCACAATCCCGTATCTTTAAGGATTTGTTTTAAGCATGTCTGAAAATTATACCGTGTGTATCTTTAGTCTTGTTAGATGCCATTAAAAATTTTTGAAACCATTGATATAAAATGGTTTACGGCTTCCGGGATTGTATTTGACAATCCGGTCTATCTCAATTTTTTGCACTCCAATAAGAATTGATTCCGAACTAGTTTTGTTGTAAGGCATCATGTTTTTAATATCCAATTGCCGGATGGCCAATTAAGATCTTGGCCGTATCAATGGAGTATTTTTCTGGATTTTATTTCAATAGTTTTCGGTGTCTAGTTGAAATAACAAAAATGTTTAAAACTTTTATCCCAGATTCAAGCATCCCCATATTCTTCGCCCGTCTGTTCAATACCATCAAGCATTTTCTACTTTCTTGAAATATAGTTAAACAATAATTTTCATTTATTAGTTTTAAATAATTACTTTATTTGTTAACAATTCATTAACATTTTTATACCCTGTACCTATAGGTACAAAGGGTATACTAGATTTGTGCAATGTATGTAACGGACAGAAGGAGGCGTGGCAGACCCCAAGTCCTTTATACCAAAATGCTTATCATAACCTCGGGTAGCGATTGAGCCATGTCCGTCCGTCCGTCCGTCCGTATGAAGAGGTAGAGACACGAAACTTTACCAGCTGGTGCGCATATTTCCTAAGCAGATGAAGTTTGTTGAATCATGTCAATATCTTCCCCCGTTCCCCCGCTGTAGATTTTCGCGGTTTTTAGCCACACCGTTTAATATTTTCATTTGAAATTGTGTAAAAAATGAACAAAATCGGACAAATACAACAGAAGTTATAGTCAAAAATGTGCAAATTTCACCTCCCCTTGCCAATAAACTGCGTCAATATTTGACTCTACACAATTATGGCTACAAGTGACCTAGAATCACAATTTTTGGTAAGCTCATTCATGTGGCTCTAATGAACAAATCCACATCCAAATTTTATCGATGCGGTCCCCCCACCCCCCGCAATCCATTTACCGTGTTTTCTCCCACACCCCTCAACATACCAACTTGAAACTTACCCCGTATACTTTAAATAAGTTCTTTGTTGTAATATTCGAGTTTCATCAAAATGGGTAAAAATTTAGGGAACTTATAGGTATAAATATCGATTTTCACCAAAAAAAAATAAATTCCAATTGGAAAGTTCTTAGATGGAATATGCAGCAAAAATTTTTTTGACACAAAAGGTACAGGGTATTCCACTGTCGGGCACCGCGTCGACTGTACCACATTTTTTTTTCTATGGTACAGACATAGTGGAACGCGGAAAGCAAATAACTCTCTATGCACAAATAATTATTTGCCTTGGGTAGAATGCCACAACGAGGTTTCCTGCTAATATTTATTCTTATAGCTTTCAAAAAAATTTGACGTCACATTTAGGCATTTATAATTAATTTTAATAAATTAATATTTTTATTTATACGAACTTTATTTTTTGTTTAATTTCAGTTTTGCTTTAAACACAACATGAGCAACAAAACGATTTTAGATCTTAACGACTATTGCTTTTATAACATTTTAGCATATCTGGATAAGAAAGATCATGTAAACTTCTCACAAGTTTGTCAGCGATTTCGTCAAGTATTCGTCACTTGGTCGGCAAAACAGTACAAAGTTTTTCGAGCTTTCAGTAAAAATGTGAAAATGTTTTTCATAGCCTCAGAAAATATTGAAAAACTTTGGGTGAATTTAAACGATATTTGCAATATCTTAAAAGGGCAGAGCTGCGTTCATCAACAAATTATGATTCGTAATTTTTGTAAACAATTTCAAAATATGAAAGCTTTAAAACATTTAGAGTTGAGTTTTAATAAATATTGTTGTAAAATATTGACTCATTTGAACATATGCGATGAGATGGTGAAGTTTCTTAAGGACTTGCCGCACTTAGCTGAATTAAAGATTGACTTTACAGATTATAGTAAGTATTTTTTTTATTTATATAAATAAATGCTGATTAAATTATTTATTTAATAGATCTTAATGCGTTTTGCGAATTAAAACTGCTAACAAGTTTTAGTGCATATGTGGCTGATATTAATGTAAAAGAGCTTTGCAAATCAAATGAGAATTTGAGCTATTTGAAAGTGATGTTCCGAGGAGAATACGATGGAAATATCTCAGACATTGTGACATTCTGCAGCAACTTAAAAACTCTTGAGTTTAATACACTCCAAAAGATTGACAATTATGCTGCATTGGGCGAATTACCCCAATTGCAAGTTTTGAAGATAAACGATTTTATCAACGGTGAAGAAATGAAGCAAATGTGCCAAAAGTTTGCATCAAAAAATTTACTTCGAGAGTTGGTCTTATTTAATTTGTTGGGGTATATGATTGTTGATTTGGAAGGAACTAAGGAAATTTGTAAAATAAAATCATTAAACATATTACAGTGCGAATTCGAAAATGATGAATGCATTAAATATGTGGCACAATTAACAAACCTTAAAGAACTTATCTTTGACATACGAGATAATTCTGTGGATTTCTCAGACTCACTGTGTCATATTTTAAGGGAGTGCAAACAAATGGAATATATGCGTATCCATGCTGCTAGTTTACCTCAAAATTTTGCATTTCAAGCCTTTAAAGTGTTGGAGGTGGTTAGAAATCCTCAAGAGCAGGAGCCACTGCAACTGAGTCTATCACTTTGGAAGTATGATTTGGCGTCACAAGATGTAAGTTTAAGTAAGAACCTGATTAAAATAAAAACAGTTTCAGTTTTTTTTCTTTTAATAATTTTAGAAGGACCTCTACAAATCATATGTACACTTCTTGAAAAAGTAAAGTTTTTTTTGATGGTTAAAAACTTTCCTTTAATGATATCAAATGTTTTTTATATTTCAATTAAATTAAATGTCTTGGAATTTTTGACAAAAAATTTTTGGGTAAAATTTAAAAAGTACTTTTATTAAACGATTAAAAACTCATAACATATGTAAAATTAAAGTATATCTATATATATATTTTTTTATTTTTTATTTTTTGGGTATATCATATAACTGAAATTAGAACTAATGTGAAGATCCTGCAGCTCAGATAGCTACATTATATAGTTGCCATAGGAACTATCGGCCAAAAAATGATTTTTTGTAGAATTATGGAAGCCTAATTCACAACGAAGCTTCAATATTTTTACAAAATTGGAAAAAGGCTCAATCATCGCCACTACTGTTTCATTAGAAGTGCCGTATTTAGTAAAACTTGATTTGTATAGCTGTCATAGTATGGACTGAGATCTAGATGTTCATACGAACGGTACGAAGAATATTGCACCTCTAAAAAAATTTGTATTTGTTGTTTTTAATAATTAAGTTTGCACACGAATAAATTCAACCATACAAAATCTTTAGTTACAAAAGAACGAATTTTTAAAAAATCTACTTTAAAAAAATATATGAATAAGTTTAAGCTTTTTGCACAAGCCAAAAACTACATACAAAAAAAAAAGAATTTTTAAATTATTGTAAACAAACAAACTGATGTACTTACGAATTTTGAAGAAAACACCATATTAACACCATATGGGGGTTTTAACATTTTAATTACTCAATTAAGACAATTTAACACCAAACATGTTATTAATTAATTTTATTGAACGAAACGGTAGTCTATAATATTGTGTAGGGAAATTAGCTTTACCCCAATTACGTAATTTGGGTACGGCCCCTTACCATAATTGCGTAGAGTCAAAGATTGATGCAGTTTATTGGCAAAGGGGGGTGAAATTATTATTTTATTTTTTTTTTTATTTATTGGCAATCGGCCTACTTAATACTATAAGGCTATAATCCAATATGTAAATTATAAGGTTAATCGCTACACACTGGTGTTTTGAATGATATTAAATCTAAAAAATTATTTTACAAAATTAACTACAATTATACTAACAAAAATTATTTACATGATTTACAAAAAATTTAAAATTTTTACTGAATTTTTGGGCTCTTTAGATCCGAAGGGTGTAATCTTTTTAGCCTTCGCCTTGGTCTATGACCCACGTTGCCACAGGCCAACGAATTTGGAAATATGCGCACCATCTGGTAAAGCTTCGTGTCTCTAACTCTTATAGTCTCCGAAATCTAGTTGTTTATACAGACGGACAGACGGACATTGCTCAAGCATTTTGGCATAAAGGATTTGGGACTCTGCCACGCTTCCTTCTGTCCGTTACATACATTACACAAATCTAGTATACCCTTTGTACCTATAGGAACAGGGTACAGGCCCATACGCAGACACGAAAAATAAACAAAACTTCATATAAAAAAGATGGCGTACGTTAAAATCGGGCGCGGACGACTTTGGGATACCCTGTACCACCACATTGCAATCAAGTCCGATATATTGCTTACAAACTCCAAAAGATATTTCTTTACCAAATAAACGAAACACAACGATTTTTGTTCAAAATACGTTTTTTTGACCGATTGGACCTATGGGATCTATACGATATAGTCAACCGATTTTGATAAAATTTGGTACAGTGTTGAAGATCTCTAAAAAACTTCCGAATGCCAAATTTGGTTACAATATCTTCACAAACAAACGAAACACAACGAATTTTGTAAAAAAAACAAAAAAAACCGATCGATCCTATGGGACCTATATGATATAGTCAACCGATTTTGATCAAATTTGGTACAGTGCTGGGGGTTTCTAAAAAACTTCCGATTGTCAAATTTGGTTATGATATCTTCATAAGCAAACGAATTATCCATCTAAAACTTTTGCTTTTTTTCGAGGTCCTCTGAAACACCCCTATGGGAGCTATATAATGTAGTCCCGATATTAAAAAAAATAAAATAAACTTGTCTCCTATGGATTAATAAGGGATCTTATCTGAAAGTTTGGTTGCTCTAGCTCTTACCATCTCTGAGATCTAGGCGTTCATACGGGCAGACGGACAGACGGACATGGGTATATCGACTTCTCTAGTCACTCTGATCATACTTTAGGTAACTTTGGGGGGTCTCCGACTTCTCCTTCTGTACATTAATACATTTTCGGCTTGCACAAACTTAATATACCCTTTGTACCATACGGTACAGGGTATAAAAACGCTCACAAACGTTTGGTCACAAACTGTTCTTGCAGGTGGTATTTAGACCAGTGTTGCTCGTTTTTTTGTTTTTTTAATACAAGTAGCAAACCATAGGTGGCGCACTCAGCAAAAACAGCTGTTCGGGTTTGGTGCCATAAAAAAAACTTATGTGAAATGGGAAATTGTAACATTAATTTGCGTTAAAATACGTTTATGCAATTCGACCACACTCAGCTCTGTGCATTAAATATGGTGTCACCCAACCATTCCGCCTTTTCCTGTGTATTGCCTCCTCTCGTCGCTTTTTTTTCTCATCCAACATTTCAATATCAATGCATGTCATTATTATTGCATAGTTTACACAAAAAAGCATAAGTAATAAGCGTTTTACTTCGCGCCTTTTAAAAATTAGCTATTTGTAAACAAAAAGCAGCTGATTATCGATAATAATTCCGATAAAATTCACATTTCGTTACTAGAGACACACTGTTCCTTTCGTTACCAAAATAAGTCTGTCTTTTTGCTAGGTGGCTGTTTTCGTGTCTGCGTAAGGGCCTTATGAAAAGTATCTAGCTGGATAAGGTACCGAAAACTGCCACCAACGATTTTTAAAACTTATTGATTCTTAGGTGAAAAATTGTGTTTTCGCAAAATTTGACTTTTTAAATTTATTGCATTATGATTTAACAATAACAGTTTAAACACACAAAATTAAGGTTTTGCCCATTTTTTTCCTTACTAATTTCATATTAATTATGTAATTGTATGTAAATATTTCAGTTGAAAGCATCTGCTAAAACTCAGTAAAATTATAATAATGAACCATTAGCTTTAATGAAAATGTAAATACTTAAAGGGAATAAAGCACAAATAAATAAAATAATAAAAAGTTTAAACACATTTTTACACATGTGTAAAATCCCAAGTTCTCAAACAATTGTTACAAAATGGTTATATAAAAAAAAATGTGGTACAGTCGAGGCGGTGCCCGACAGTGGAATACCCTGTACCTTTTGTCTCGCAAACAATTTTTCCTGCATATTCCTTCTACGAACTTTCCAATTGGAATTTATTTTTTTTTTGGTGAAAATCGACATTTATACCTATAAGTTCCCTAAATTTTTACCCATTTTGATGAAACTCGAATGTTGGTATGTTGAGGGGTGTGGGAGAAAACACGGTAAATCGATTGCGGGGGGTGGTGGGACCGCATCGATAAAATTTGGATGTGGATTTGTTCAGTAGAGCCACATGAATCAGCTTACCAAAAATTGTGATTCTAGGTCACTTGTAACCATAATTACGAGGAGTCAAATATTGATGCACTTTAAGGGCAAGGGGCAGTGAAATTTGTACATTTTTGACTATAACATTTTCTGTATTTGTCCGATTTTGTTCATTTTTTACACATAGATGAATGTATCTACAACGCATCGCTCTGTTAAATTTCAAATGAAAATATTAAACGGTGTGGCTAAAAATCGCGAAAATCTACAGCGGGGGAACGGGGAAAGATATTGACATGATTCAACAAACTTCATCTTCTTAGGAAATATGCGCACCAGCTGGTAAAGTTTCGTGTCTCTAGCTCTTATAGTCTCCGAGATCTAGGCGTTCATACGGACGGACAGACGGACAGACGGACGGACGGACATGGCTCAATCGCTACCCGAGGTTATGATAAGCATTTTGGTATAAAGGACTTGGGGTCTGCCACGCCTCCTTCTGTCCGTTACATACATTGCACAAATCTAGTATACCCTTTGTACCTATAGGTACAGGGTATAATAAACATTTTCCACCCGGGCCCGGATTTTCTTTCTACGGCCCTGGTGAACATGATTATGATAGTCATGAATCAAACCAATCAGTTCAAACGAATGTCCCTCTGTTGAACCTCTAACAGAAGGAAGTCTATGACACATTAATGAAAGCAATTGATGATGGAAATGGTGGCTTATTTATCCTGGATGTCCCTGAAGATCCAACATTGCGGTAGCAGTTGGCTTTTGTGGAATAGCGGCCATATTGTTAGAAGGATGCCATACGGCTCATTCAATGTTCAATTCTGATTCCGAGAATTCCGATGATCCCAACAGATGTCCGCTTTGAGTTTAAAATAATTCAATTTCCGATTCGCCTGACGATAAACAAATCACAAGGCCTATCCTTGAGTGTTTGTGGATGGAACTTAAAAAATTAATGTTTTTCCCATAGTCAATTGTACGTGGCATGTTCACGTGTCGGCAAACAATCCGCTTTATTATTATTATTCTTGCGCCTAATAAATTTTCCGTAATTGAGCGATTGAGGTTTTTAATTTTTTTGAAATCGAGGAGCGTGCTTTAATGATAAAGTGTATTTTAAAATCCAGTCGGACCAGCTATAGCAAGTACATTATGGAAGTAAACAAACATACAAGGGATATTATAATCACGATGATTTGAATTGTATAAAAAAGACGGGGGTTGGCGTGCGAAGCACGCAGGGGGCTATCCCCCTAGTTTAAATATAAATTAGTCGGGTTGTCTGTTGCCTACATTCTACATACTTTGTTCCCTTAAGAAGTTATTGCCATCTATCGACCGTGTTCCGCAAAAAGAATCCGAATATTTTCTACGGATTCGTTTTGAAACCACATATTTGGTTTTTTCCAATTTTTATGTGGGTTGAAGTGTTGGCCGCCCGTGTATTAGACAGTTATGCTGGAGAGTTTTGCTTTTCATCGACGAAATACCTATACAGTGGACACACAAATTATTTGGACAACAATTATTATTATTGTCAGTTATGTACGTACAAATAAATACACTTCGTAGTATAAAAAGCTCTCCAAAGTGTTGATGCAGCAAATTGTTGCTTGCCAAAAGTATTAATGGGGCATTCAAACATTATTTGTTTATACGAGGCTAAGAACTGTTTTTTTTTTTATTTTTGCTAAATATTAAATTAAATACAGGCAGTGCTTGCAGCAATTGCTCTTTTCTTTTATTCAGATGTTTATACACCTATGTACTTTATTCATAAACAATTAATCCCAAGTTTTAAAAGCGTTGCTTGACATCCGCTTGTAAAGTTTGAGAAGCACTGCTGTCTGCCTAAGCAATATATAGCAATGAGCATTTGTTCGTTTTCAAAATAGTATTGAAAAATGCCTCAATTATCGTTTAAGCACTGAATTTCGATGAGTATCGATGCTGTGTTCCAAGTACTTGCAATCAAATAATTTTATTGTGCGTGCTTAAATTGAATAAAAGGGATCTTGGTGTGTGATTGTATTCTTAACTAAAATAAGAATTTCAAGCTCGCTGTGTGACATAAATGCATATTAATAATTTGGTGACGTAAAATACTTAAAGTATATTAATAAACTAAACGCTGATTACAGCAAAAATACGTCATCCATTTAGGACGAATTTTTTTTTACTCTGGTCAGTAGCAAGTTGCATGTAAGTGCTTCAATAATTTAATTGTATGCGAGTTTATGAAGTTTAGTGCATTAGATAAGTGACATTAGAAAATAACAAAAATTGTTTTTAAAAAAAAATTGAAATGCATATAATAATAATACAATACATATCTATAATACATACACATGAACGTAGTATATAAGTACATATGTACATACATATTTGTAACATGTGAACATACAGGACTTTAGAGCAGCGGTGGGCACTTAGACGGCACGCGTGCCAAAGAGCTTTCACACGTACGAGAAAAGAGCTTTTTATCGTAAAAGCTCGTCTCGTACGTGTGAGCTAGTTTTACAATGAAACGCAAAGCAGAGCCGCATGGCAAAACACGAAAGAATAAAACTTGATGATATTGTCGAATTTAATGACAACTATGCCGAAAAAAAAATGATTGTCCATTTTACCTCGATCTTTGCGAAAGCTCTTTTTTGTTTACGCACACAGGCACAAAAATTGCATTAGTAGTTTTGCCCACCGCTGCTTTAGAGCGAAAAATTTTAGCTACATTTGCAATAAGTTGTGTTCAAATGTAAATAATTGCGTTTAAATAACTTAATTGTAAAACAACCAACATCTTTTTCAAAAATTGTGCATACTTGTTTATCATGTGCACTTATATAAAAACCGAAAAAAAAAGTTGATCTACTTATTGTACCATTGAGTTTGTTACTCATGTTCACAATGCACGCAAGTTTTTTTTTTTTTTTTTGCAAAGAATTTTACAATTTGGCTTCGCAGCAAAAATGGCGGCTACGGGTTCACTTTTTGTATGGTAGCTACATGAAATAGTGGACCAATTTTGATCAAACTTCACACTAATGTAAAGACTTATACTAAATTAAACTGACAAAAATTTGGTTCCGATTTTTTAAAAAACAAAAAAGTTCACATAGCTACCATACAAAAAGTGAACCCGCTCTCTTTTGGGAGAGACACGAATAACGGACCTGCGCTTTGCGTGACCTTCTTATTATTGGATCATGGGTACAGACCAGAGAGCTGCATTGAGTGCGCTCGATCCTGAACGAGTATAACAAGTAAAATATGAGTGTGAGTAGCAAACCGAAATGAGCTTGTTTAAGTGTCGCGCTCAAAGTGAACGGATAGCTGCGTTGAGTTAACTCGAGCCTGTATGAGCATAACAAGTAAAATGTGAGTGTGCGGGAGCTTGTTTAAGCACATTCCATACAAAACTCCTGCCTTTACGTCGGTCGCACAATGTATAATTTCCATTTTTTATTTGAGAAATAGACTTAAAAACGTCAACAACAAATAACAATGACTGCTGCTTTGTGACTGACTACCTATGTTTATAATGCAATAAAAAAGTTATTGGGTGAACTATTGGGTCGTTACTAGGTAATTTCGTTTGATGACAACAGCTGATCTTATTGAATTTTTTCGCAGCCATCTTCACACTTAACTGCTTTACCTTTATATATTTGAACAGCTGATATAGAAAGGCTTTTTTGTAAAAAATTTTGTTAAATTTTTTGGAATAGTTTTTGTTTGGTGCCCTATCGAAGATGGAAGATCGAAAACAGCATTTTCGGCATATTTTACTGTTTTACTATCAAAAGGGTAAAAATGCAAATCATGCAAGGCGAAATTTATGTGATGTGTACGGAGAAGATGTGTTGACCGAACGCCAATGCCAAAATTGGTTTGCAAAATTTCTTTCCGGCAATTTCGATCTTTAGGATGCACCACGTCCTGGAAGGCCTCTTGAAACCGATGTGGATAAAATAAAGTCGTTGGTTGACGCAAATCGTCGAATAACAACTCGAGAGATCGCTGAAAGATTAAATTTGTCTAACGCGACCGTTCACAAGCACATGAAACGACTAGGATTAATTTCGAAACTTGACATATGGGTTCCTCATGTTCGTCCTTACAGAACGAAATTTGCTTCGTCGCATTAACGACTGTGATTTGATGACTCGCCACACCCACCGTGTTCTCCAGACTTGGCACCTTCGGACTATTACTTGTTGCGGTCTCTGCAAAGTTTTTTGGATGGGAGAACCTTTACCTCAAATCAGGACGTCAAAAACCACTTGGACCAGTTTTTTGCCTGCAAGGATCAAACATTTTATTAGCGTGGAATCAATCTCTTGCCCGAAAGATGGCAAAAGGTATTGGATCAAAATGGAGAATACTTATATAATTTCATACAATATTTTACACAATGAAAAAATCGTAGTATGACGAAACGTCACGATCATATGGAAAATCTTCAAAAATATTCCGTCACAGTGTCACAAGTGTCACGTAGTTTAAGTATGATCCCTATGCGTGCTAATGCTGAAAATAAAAAAATCGCTGAAACAACCTACCTCATAAACAATAGCAACAAGAATGCAAGTTATGGGCCAAGCAAGACCGACCGTGGCAAACTTCTGTAGGTTACTCGTGTTACACGAGTACATTGTGAGTTTTGCAAATCAACAGCTTAAAAAATACACAGCTCGTTTGAACTCAAAACACAAAAAGCTCGTGAGTCACTTTTGATAGCTCAAGAGATACACATACTTGTTTTGCTCAATTGACTTACATTGCTCAAAATTTAAGTCATGACTGAGTGCACTCAATAATTTGTATACTCGTTGCAGCTCTCTGGTACAGACTGTGAAACGCGGAAAGCAAATAACTCTCTATGCACATATACATACATATGTATGTAATTATTTGCCTTGGGTAGAATGCGAGGTTTCTTGCTATTTATTCTTATATCTTGCAAAAAAATTTGACGTCATATTTAGGCATTAATTAATTTATTTTTTTATTTATACGAACTTTTTTTTTTGTTTAATTTCAGTTTTGCTTTAAACACAACATGAGCAACACAACGTTTTTAGATCTTAACGAGTATTGCTTTGCAGACATTTTAGCATATCTGGATAAGGATGATCATGTGAACTTCTCACAAGTTTGTTCGCGATTTCGTCAAGTATTCGTAAATTGGTCTGGAAAACAATATAAAGATTTTGAAACTAACATGTGGAATATGAAAATGTTTTTCATAACATCCAGAAATATAGAAAAACTTCGGGTTGATTTCGACGATATTAGTGATATTATAAGAGAGCACAGCTGCGATCATCGACCAAATATGCTTCGTAATTTTTGTAACCAATTTCAAAATATGACAGCGTTAAAACGTTTAGAGTTGAATTTAAATGGCAGTGGTTATGAAATATTGTCTCATTTAAACATATTCGAGGAGATGGTGGAGATTCTTAAGGACTTGCCGCACTTAACTGAACTAGAAATTGACAGTGCCTTTACTAATTATAGTAAGAATTTTTTTATTTATATAAATAAATGCTGATTAAATTATTTATTTCATAGATTTTGATGCATTTTGCGAATTAAAACAGCTAACAAGTGTTAGTGTATATGGGCCTGTTGATATTAATTTAAAAGAGCTTTGCAAATCAAATGAGAATTTGAGCTGTTTAACAGTGGGCAGAAAATACGATGGAAATATCTCAGACATTGTGCCCTTCTGCAGCAACTTGAGAACTCTTGAGTATAAAACGCTCAAAAATATTGACAATTATGCTGCATTGGGCGAATTACCCCAATTGCTAGTTTTGAAGATACCCTATTCAATCCACAGTGAAAATTTGAAGCAAATGTTCCAAAAGCTTGCATCAACAAACTTACTTCGAGAGTTGATCTTATTTCAAGATGCTTCTGTTGGACGGCGTTGTTTTATTGATTTGGAAGAAACTAAGGAAATATGTAAAATAGAATCATTAAACATATTATCGTGCGAATTCGAAGATTATGAATGCATTAAATATATTGCACAATTAACAAACCTTAAAAAACTTACCTTTTACATAGTACAACAAAATTCTGTGGATTTCTCAGACTCACTGCTTCATATTTTAAGGGAGTGCAAAAAAATTGAATATATGTGTTTCGACGATGATGGTTTACCTCAAAATTTTGTATTTCAAGCCTTTAAAGTGTTAGAGGTGGTTAGAAATCCTCAAAAGCAGAAGCCACTGCAACTGCGTCTAGATTTCTGGGAGTATGATTTGTCGTTACATGACGTAAGTTTAAGTAAGAACCTAATTAAACTTAAAACAATTCAAATTATTTTTGTAATAATTTCAGGAGGAACTATACAAACCATATATGGATATCGTAAATTATAAAAATTTTCATTCACATGGTTTATTATATTAATTATATCAATTGTTTTTGTTATTTAAACTATATTGTATTTTTTTTTTAATTTTGTAGACAAATATTTTTTTTTTTTCATGAAAAAAAAAAAAAATCAGAGCGTATTTCAATTTTATATGTATGTATATTCTATTTATTTTTCAAATTTTTGAAAATTTTTGTACTTATCAATTTTTTTTTGGTACATTTATTTAAGCGGAAGAATGCGTCCTTCCATGTCCGTCTGTTCAGAACTTAAAAGCTAGAGCCACAATATATTACCAAAAGATGCGAACTTTTCATGAGCCAACGAAGTTGATTCGTCTCGATATCTTGTTCTGTTCCTCCATAGAAAAATGTATGCACGAATAATATGCTAAAAATTTAATTTAAATTGTATAAAATGTTTATCAGATTATTTTAAACACCCCCCGCTGCCCACTGGTCACATAAATAGAAAATATGCACTTCAAACGCGGTAGAGACTTTTATAACTAAAGATCAGACAACTACATTATGTAGCTGCCGTAAGATCTATTGGCCAAGAACAGATTCTTTGTAGGAGAAACTTTTTTATTAACTAAGATATCGTAAAGGGCAGTAATGTGCAACCTGATTGCAGATCTATATTGATAGAATCCTAGGGGATAGGGTATCCTTCTAGCGGTGGAACTTTTAACCCTAACCGGAGACTAAGTACCTTACTAAGTAAGAAACCTCAGGGGAAGGAAAGCTGTCAAAAGGAGTGGGTGATCTGGCTCTCCTAGAGGGAACTGGTCCTAAGGCTGACAACCTTTTACCAGTATTGATTGTCGTGAACCCGCTTGCGGAAGCTATGGTCTGCCCAAGACTGTAAAGCTAGTGATGATAAAGATATCGGAAACAAACTTGTCAGCTTAAAATTTACCAGTATTCTACACAATTTTGAAAAGTTTGATCAAAAATGGGTATTGACACCAGTGTCGGCTATAAACTGCAACAATTTTTTAAAGAGTTTTATTAATAATCAAGCTTGCTCCACCAAATTTGTTATGTAGAGTCCTGTAAGCCTAATCGAAAACGAGACTTAAATATTTTTACAAGATGGTCGTAGGGTATTCATTGGTCGCCTATCGGCATTTTTTTGTTTAAAAAAAAATTATTAAGCGCATATAAAAATATTTACTTGTTATTTTTAAAAATTAAGTATGCGCATGATTAAATTCAACCTGCCCAAAAAAACTGAATTTTTTAAAAATATATTTTAAAAAAAATTTTATAAGATGTAAAAAAAAATGTAACGACAATTCGCTTAGTAGACAATAATTATTGATTTTGAAGTACATGAGCTTTTCGAACAAGTCGGTAAACTAATATAAAAAAAAAAAAAAAAATTATTTGTAAATTATTGTAAACAGACAAACTGAAGAACTTACGAATCTTGAACAGAATATTTTTATTTTAACCCGCTATGGGGTGTTAACATGCATATTTACTTAATTAAGACCAATTCACAATAAAGAATGTTGTTAATTAATTTTACTAAAGTAAACATATATTGTACAATGAATATTTTTGAAAATTATTAATAAAAACTAAAAGTACTAAATTTTAAATTCTTAAAATTATTTTAAAAGATGGCTTATTGACATTATAAGGTAAGTGCATGTAGTTAATTATTCAAGTCCAGCTGTATAAGCTACCGAATAGTGGCAGCAACGATTTTTAAAAACTTGTCAATTTAAGGTTAAAAAAAAAATTTCAAAAAATTTCCGTTTTTAATTTTATCGTGTTATGGCTTAATGGAAAATAATCTGTATTTATCACTTTTTATTTCATTGTAATTTAATTTAGAGTTTATGGATGATCCCATATATAAAATAAGCAAATAAGCCTGTAAATTATAGAATTTTAATCTATTAATGTATTATCGTAATAGAGTCCATAACTGTTGCAGTTTTTAAGTTGTATAATATATGAGTTTCATCCGATCTTAATTTCTAGCACCCTACTGTTCTTAACAGCTTAAAATTTGGAATTTTATTTTTAAAAGAGCTTTGGGTACTTTTATGCCCAAACTATGTCACTTGAAACCGACTCTTACCGGGGTGCCACAGAAATCTCAGAGATTTCATTTCTCGGAAATTTGTTTCTGAATGTTTAGGCTTTTACAACAATGGCAGCAAAGAGTTGCTGCTGCTCAAAACAAACTTTGGTACATTTAGACATTTATTTAATTAAAGGTTTCTCAACAGTGAGTGATTGATCCAAGAAAGTTAATTATTTATTACATTATGCGATAATTTACAGAATATTTTGCAACATTTTGCATTGCATTTGTACAAAATAAATTTGAATCAAATCTGAATATTTCTTAGATACAGTGCTTTTCAAAACTATAGGACACCTTGAAGTTTTATGTTCAATTGTAAATACCTTTTTTTTGTGGTGGTGATCCACAAAAGCTTTATTCGCGACAATAACTGTCTTTTATTGGACCTTTCGATTTACCGTTAGACCTTTGCTTTATTGCTTCACACTATTTTTCGTAATAGGTTATTTATTGACATGCGATTTTTTTCTGCAATTTTAATCGTTTTGTAACTATAGCACAGTAGTCTAGTATTTCTATAAGGAAATTAAGTTCAAGGATGGCATAAATATGTATATGGCATATAAATAAACTTTTTGTTCATGTTATGATGAAACTCTGGAAGGTATGGCTTTAAGTTTAGAAGTGAGAGACCGAATTATAGCCAATAACGGCATGGGGCTTAGAATGGTTAAGATTTATGCAAAAACATTTAAACCGATAATTTTCGAATTGCTTTGAAAATAGTGAGAAATAAATAAAAAACTAAGTAAAAGATAATTCATAAGATTTCGGAGCGCTAAAAATAAATTATCTTAAAAAATGCATCATGTTCTTCCGTTTCTTGCTCAGAGTTGGCATTATTAGTGGACCGTAAAGTGTCCAAGACTACAATTTGGCAATCCCTCATGAAGTGCCCACGTAAGATACATGTCAGGATGTCAGAACCTTGGACCATTACAGAAATGCTCGCCATGAATTCGTTTTTGTAATTAATTTTTAATCGACGTGATTTTTCGTCATTTTTTTTGTGCATTTTTTTTGTGAATTTTTTTTTCAAATTTTTCCCTTGTAACGTTATTTTTCTTATATTTTCTAATGAGAAAACATTGAGTTTGAGTAGTCCTGGTGGATATGATTAGTATTGGAGTGATTTGCCAAAGCATTTACAAAATGTCTACAGTCGAATTTTCGGAAGCGCCATAGTTTATGTGTGGTGGGTACATGAAGCCTTTCACAATTTCCATCTTCCATTAATCACATCTTGAATGGGCAGCGGAGAATAGTAACATGTTTTTGGAACCAGTTTGATACCATTCTTCAATTCAAGCGACTTTTAAACAACTGTTTACGTAAATACTTTATTCATAAACAATTGATTCCAAGTTTTAAAAGCGTTGCTTGATATCCGCTTGTACAGTTTGAGGGGCACTGCTGTCTCCCTCAGCAATATGTAGCAATGAGCATTTGTCCGTTTTCAAAATAGTATTGAAAAATGCCTCAAATATCGTTTAAGCACTGAATTTCGATGAATATCGATGCTGTGTTCCAAGTACTTGCAAACAAATAATTTTATTGAGCGTGCTTAAACTGAATAAAGGGGACTTTGATGTTTCATTGTGATCTTAACTAAAGCAAGAAATTTAAGCTCGCTGTTATACCTTAATGCATATTAATATTTTGGCAAATAAATAAAATAAAATACTAAAAGGTCATATTGAAACTGCGCTTTGGTTAAATAAAATTTGATTCATCCATTTGCAACGAAATTTTATTTACTCTTTACTATGTATGTGTTTAAATAATTTAATTGTATGCGAGTTTATGAAGTTTGTTGCAATATATGAGTGGACATGGATAATAACAAAAACAACTATTTAAAAAATTGTGCATATATATAACCAATATAATACATTTTTTAACATGTGCGCACATAAGTCCTGCAAAAAAGCGCGGAAAATTTTAGCGCGCGTGCAATAAGTTGTGTGCAAGTAAATGTTTAGATAATTTATTTGTATATCAAAAATCAGCTATTTGAAAAATGTTATGTATAGCATATATGTACGTATATTTATAATGTGCACATACATATTATGTATATAAATCCTGCAAATAAAAGTTAAGCTATATGTTGTACAATTGAGTTTTTTACTCATTTTCGCAACGCGTGCAATAGTTTTTTTTTTGTTTGAGTGAACTATTAAAGTCTCATACAATTGAGAGTCAAAACGCTTCGATCGAACTATTTCGAAGGTTACGCAATGTTCAGTTCCGTTCACGTCTTTCTCTCAGTGAATTTGATATAAATTTTTATGACTGATATTTAATTGTATTTAGTGTTTCTCTTTATTCTCGCGACGCATTTGGTTACGAAATTTTTATAAACAAACAAAAAAAATCTAATTTTGCAACAAACACATTTTTTTGACCGATTGCTTGGATGGGGGCTATATGTTACAGTCAACCGATTTTGATAAAATTTAGCACAGTGAGTAAGAACTCAGAATGCCAAATTTGATTACAATATCTCCATGTGCCAAGGGAGACAAGTTTATTTTATTTTTTTGATATCGACGTTAAACTACGTAGCTATATAAGGATACTTTGAAGGTTATCCCAGAAACCGGACCCCAGAAATATACATTTTTGTGCTCTCATACGTCATTATGTAAACTTCGGTGTATCAGATTTATTTTGCACATGGAAACTTATTTTCTTAAGTGTTTCAATATTATCGGGCAATCTTAAATTGGATAGCTTGTACTAACATGGAATTTATCAAAAACATTTACTGCTTAGCTTGCCCTGAGTTGCCTTATTAACTTCTTGATACAGTTCGTACATCTCTCCATAAATCTGGAGCTTGTTGCTGAAATGAAAGGCATAGCCTAATTACACAGAGATAAATATATATACATTCATTATTTTTAATTTCATTTTAGAGTAAAATTAAAACACACGAAAAATTTTTAAAATTCTACTTCGTAAAAAAATAAAATAATATCAAATCATAGAAAATCAGAATTTCAAATTGACAAACAATTTATATATATTTCCTTTTTAAAATTGTTAAGGTCATAGTCCCGAATTGACGACCCTTCCTGTAGAACTTATTTGCGACCATTCCCACCGGAGTCTGATTGCCGGTATGGTATTTTTCTGGACGAAAAGTATAACTTTTTCTTGTGGGCCACATGGAATTATGCCTAAAATACTCTCCAGTAAAATGAATAAGGTCCACCCACATTTGTCCTGGTAGGAATAAGGCACTGACAATTATGCTGCATTGGGCGAATTACCCCAATTGCAAGTTTTGAAGAAAAACGATTTAATCAACGGTGAAGAAATGAAGCAAATGTGCCAAAAGTTTGTATCTAAAAATATACTTCAAGAGTTGATCTTATGTAATGAAAATGTTTTTGGAGCTCGTATTTCCGTTGATTCGGAAGGAACTAAGGAAATATGTAAAATAAAATCTTTAAACATATTAGAGTGCGGATTCAAAGATTATGAATGCCTAAAATATGTTGCACAATTAACAAACCTTAAAGAACTTACCTTTGACATACGAGATAATTCTGTGGATTTCTCAGACTTACTGTGTCATATTTTAAGAGAGTGCAAAAAAATGGAACTTATGCATATCTACGCTGTTGGTTTACCACAAAGTGTTGTATTTCAAGTCTTTGAAGTGTTGGAGGTGGTTAGAAATCCTCAAGAGCAGAAACCACTGCAGCTGTGTCTATTAAATTGGAAGTATGATTTGTCGTCACAAGATGTAAGTTTAAGTAAGAACCTAACTAAAATAAAAACAATCCAATTTTTTTTTAATAATTTCAGAAGGAACTAATCAAATTATACATCGACTTCGGATATTAATAAATTTTTATTTTATATGGTTAAAAACATTCCTTTAATGATATCAAATGTTTTTTATATTTCAATTAACTTGAGTTTTTTGGAATTTTTGATAAAAAATGTTCGGGTAAAATTAAAAAAATCCTGTTATTCAACGATAAACAATTCCAAACGTATGTAAAATTAATACATATATTCATATATATATATATTATTTTTTCAACTGTCAATTTTTTCTAGGTAGATATGTGCATATATATATATATATACATATATGATAATATAACTGAAATTAGAATTAATGTGAAGATCCTGCAGCTCAGACAGCTACATTATATAGCTGCCATAGGAACTATCTGCTAAAAAAAAAGTTTCTTTGTAGAATTATGTAAGCCTAATTCACAACGGAGCTTCGATATTTTTACAAAATTGGAAAAAGGCTCAATCATCGCCACTACTGTTTCATTAGAAGTGCCGTATTTAGTAAAACTTGATTTGTATAGCTCTCATAGTATGGACGGAGATCTAGATGTTCATACGAACAGCACAAAAAATATTGCACCTCTACAAAAATCGCTAAAACAATTTTTTATTTGTTATTTTAAATAAATAAGTTTGCACATGAATAAATTCAACCTGCCAAAATCTTTAGTTGCAAAAAAACGAATTTTTATAAAATCTATTTTAAAAAAAAATATATGAATGAGTTTGAGCTTTTTTGGACAAGCCGTTTAAAACCAAAAACTACATACAGAAAAAAATAATTTTTTAATTTTGTATTGTGAACAAACAAGCTGGTGTACCATTTTTATTTAACACTATATGGGGGTATAACGTATGCCTATTTACTTAATTAAGATAATTTAAAACCAAACAATTATTAATTAATTTTATTGAAGGAAACATACTACATTGTATTGAATGTTTTTGAACAAAATTTTTCGTGTAGCTCCTCTAAGTTATAAAATTCGAATCTATCTATCAATTTATTACCGAAATAGAGTCCACAACTGCTGCAGTTTTTAAGTTGAAGTTTCATCCGATCTTAAGTTTTTGTATTGAAAATTATTAATTAACAGAAGAAATAGTTAACTATTTTTATTATTGTTTTTAAATGCTATTCACTCAATTTGAATATGGCAAGCAGTGATGCCAGCTACTCGCCAAAAAAAAAGGCCAAACCGACCCGAAAAAAGGCCAAAAAAAGGCTAAAAATATGAAAAAAAGGACAAAAAACAGGACAAATGTTTTTTATGTTTACAATTTCAAATTTTATTACATATCATCGATTAAAATTAATTAACATGCAGCATCGTCTATGATTGCACCATCCTGTACATCTTTTTCTTTTTCGTATATTGAATTTGTGCCTATTAATTTTAAATATTTTTCGGGCAGCTGGTAATTTGAGCAGCACAAGCCGTGGCGGCGTAATCCGAATCTAATAAGAAGAGGAAATTGTATTAGATTTGATATATATATATATAATTAAATCAGTATTTAGGTGAATAGAATTACCTGATGGATAAAATTGCAATCAACGTCTCTGTTTGCAATCGGTTTCTTACTTTGGTTTTTACCAAATTAACCTGACTAAAGACTCTTTCAACTTCTGCGTTCGACCAGGGCAACGACAATAAACTTAAAGCAAATGATGCCAATTCAAAAAATGGCCTGTTGCCTGCTGAGTCCTTATATTTTCTAGCCTCGGGCCAAAATTTAATGGTACAATCAATATTTTCCCATTTTACCAAATGAATGCTAGCATATTGCGTTAACATTTTGTCAATCTCTTCGTTTTTGACTTTAAAAAGCTCAAATATTTCGGTAATTGGCTCTTTTTTCGATCGAAGGATGTTTTCTACGGAAAATTGATTAATATTCTTTAAAATTTCAAAGTTATCCGGCAACCTAAAAATAAAATACAAAATAATTCAGAAGTTGACGCAACAGAAGTTCCTATACCTTTGTTTGAGCTGCTTTATAAGTTCCAAAACGAAAGCGGTACAATTTAAGCGAATGGTTTTTTCCGCATTTTCATCAATTTTTTCCTTCAAGTTTTTAATTGTTGTCTCAAATTCGTAACCCAAATACAGATCGCTTTTTACGAACATCTCAAAATCTTGTTTAAATATGTCTACTTCTACATCGGGGGGAATAACTTTTGATTTTAGCGAGTGGATACTCATAATTAAATCTCCCAACAGTTTTGTTGGGTTGGGGTTTTTGGATTGAAAGTTTTTGTTGATTCGTTGCATTTCTTCTAAAATTGGCTTTAAAAATATTAAGTAGAGATATTTAAAGCCACCTAGTATCGCAAACTCTTGGAATTTTAAGAGGAACCTTGAGAGATATATACATAAATATACTAGTTGTAACTTCTTGTATTCATTTGGCTGTACTACACATATATTACACATTGGGACAACAACAAAAGCGAATTTTAGTAAGTAGTTAGTACACGAAACAAACACTATGTTGTGTAATAAACCATTAACAATATTAAAACACATATACACAAAATAAACGTAATACCCTTTTCTCTTCCTCGTCATTATTTATGGACTGATACAACTTCCTGTAGGCGCTTTGTTGTTATCATTTTGAACGCGGCACATCCAATTTTTAAAATCTGGTTGATGCAACCATGAATCGCGAAACTTTTGTTTGCAAACTTCCTTCGGCATGTTGCGTGTTATTTTCAAATGGTGCAATTATACTTTAGTGCTGACACATGTAATTGATAACGATAACACTCTTGAATTCGATATCAAAGTATATAAAAGCGATGCCACATGGTTGTAGTTCCATTATATCTATACAAATCCATTCAAAAAAAAAAAGGCTGAAACTGCTAAACAAAGCAAAAAAAAGGCTAGATTTCCGGATAGGGGCTGTTTGATATTTTTTCCGGCTGAAGCAGTCAAAAACAGGACAAATCTATCCGGAAAAAGGCTAAATTGGCATCACTGATGGCAAGTCTAGGACATGATTGCGTTTTAATCTTCTTATTGTATCGCTGTTAACCAATAGGCCAGTTGCCAAAAGGTTGGAATGGTTCTGTAGCCTTTCCACATAACTTGTAGTCTTAGTATTTAGTCTTCGTATTTCGTCTTCTACGTATGGAATATGTGGGTCTTTATGAATTTGCTCATTAGCTTCATACCAGGAGGCAGGAGGTGTCAACAATTAGTATTTTCCAGGTGATTCTGCGATTTAAATCGAGTCCAAGATAATTGGCTGAGTCGCTATGCGGTATTTGTATATTATTTAAATATACTGGCGGACGCGTTACGTATTTCGACTTCTCAGTATTAAACTTTATCTTCCATTTCTTAAGCCATCGCTCTAATTCAAAAATTTCATTTTGAATACCTTGAGATACTTCTGCTGATTCTTTAGATGTAATTATAGCTGTGTCATCAGCATAAGTGGCTACTTGCACATTACCGACAACAGGAAGATCCGTAGTGAATATTGTGTACAGGACAGCTTCCAAAATACTACCCTGTGGGACACCAGCATGAATACTGTATAGTTATGATTTGATCATAAAAGTGTCTATTTTTTAAATACGATTTAAAAAACAAAAAAAAATGGAGCAGGAAGCAGTTTTTATACCCTGTACCGTATGGTACAAAGGGTATATTGTGTTTGTGCAAGCCGAAAATGTATGTAACGTACAGAAGGAGAAGTCGGAGACCCCCCAAAGTTACCTAAAGTATGATCAGAGTGACTAGAGAAGTCGATATACCCATGTCCGTCTGTCCGTCTGACCGTCTGTCCGTCTGTCCGTATGAACGCCTAGATCTCAGAGATGGTAAGAGCTAGAGCAACCAAACTTTCAGATAAGATCCGTTATTTATCCATAGGAGACAAGTTTATTTTATTTTTTTGATATCGGGACTACATTATATAGCTCCCATCGGGGTGTTTCAGAGGACCTCGAAAAAAAGCAAAAGTTTTAGATGGATAATTCGTTTGCTTATGAAGATATCATAACCAAATTTGGCAATCGGAATTTTTAGAAACCCCCAGCACTGTACCAAATTTTATCAAAATCGGTTGACTATATCATATAGCTCCCATAGGACCAATCGGTCGAAAATTTGTTTTTTGTACAAAATTCGTTGTGTTTCGTTTGTTTGTGAAGATATTGTAACCAAATTTGACATTAAGAAGTTTTTTAGAGTTCCTAAGCACTGTACCAAATTTGATCAAAATCGGTTGACTATATTATATAGCTCCCATAGGGCCAATCGGTCAAAAAATCGCTTTTTGTACAAAATTTGTTGTGTTTCGTTTGTTTGTGAAGATATTGTAACCAAATTTGGCATTCAGAAGTTTTTTAGAGATCTTCAACACTGTACCAAATTTTATCAAAATCGGTTGACTATATCATATAGCTCCCATAGGGCCGATCGGTCAAAAAAAATTTTTTTGATTAAAAATTCGTCTGTTTTTGGTTGTTTATGAAGGTATCATAATCTAATTTGGCAATCAAATGTCTTTTGGTGTTCGTAAGCAATTTACCGGATTTTATTGGAAGCAGTGGTACAGGGTATCCCAAAGTCGTCCGCGCCCGACTTTAACGTACGCCATCTTAAATTTTATATAATATTCCTGGATGCCAGACTCGGTCAAATGCTTGCTGAACATCAAGAAATACTGCTGCAAAATGCAGTTTCTTTTCGAATCCACTTGTTATTATATTCATTATTCGATGGCATTGCTCTGGAGTTGCATGACCTTTCCTAAACCTGATGCTCGGGTATTATATTGTTTTCCTCCAAAACTGGTAACAACCTATTCAAAAGTATTCTTTCAAATACTTTGAAAAATGCCACATGCCACTAGTATGACGAGAGAATGTTTTCAGGCTTGTTTGGTTTTTGAATCATTACCTCCGCACATTTCCATTGTGTAGGAAAATGATCCAGCCTTAAAATTGCCGTCTAAATGAGAGTTAAAAATTTTTGAGATAGACTTTTTATGCCTCTTCTGTAAATTTTGTCATAGCCTGGCGACTTTTTTGTTTTCAGTCTTATGGATTCTTCTTCAATTTCTGATGCAGTGATTCGGCGAATTGGCAGGCACATCTGACAGTTTTCTTCAGGCGCAGGATTTGAATTAGGTTAGTTGAGTGTAAATGTTGTGCAAATGCCTCAGCCTTACTTTTGTTGGTTTTACACCAATCTCCGTTCTGATTACGTATGGTAACATATCTCTTTGCAGGCCGTTATAAGTATTTGGGGGCTCTTCAAAGGCATACGTATATTATTTATAAGGCTCCGTAGCTCTGCAGATACAAAAACATTATTCGTTGTATGGTTAGTAGTAGCTGGTGCAGTACACATCAAACCCGCTTTATGTATTACTACACTGATAAAAAAAATAAAATCTTAAATCAAGATTTTTGCATTCTTGTTTTTAATTCTTAAAATGAGACCAAAAAATCATAAAAGAAGGCCAAAAAATCTTGAATTAAGAAAGAAAAATATTGAATTCCAATCAAGACCCGAAATTCTAAAATCACGACGGAAATTCTCAAATTTAGACAAAGAGTTCTTAAAACAAGATTAAATTAAGACGAAAAAAATCTTAAATTTAGATTTTTGTGGTAATAAAATTTCAATCTAAAAACTAGCAAAAATATTCTTAAAATAAGAAGAAAAGTCTTAAAACATAACCAAACATTCTTAAATTAAGATTTAAAATTCTTAAATTACGATTTTCGCTTACTTAGATTGTAAGAAAAAAACAAAACATTTGCTTCAGCTGAGGCGCCAGTGTGCATTATGAAAACGCACTATGTGTACGTCTTCGATTTGAGTGACATCTCGCTTGCACTCACACGTAACAAAAATGCGGCGTTTGACGCGTGCCAAAAATTAGGCGATAGCCATTGTTGTGGCTTCAATTTTAAGTATACCACCGACAAGTGCAGACGCGTTTTTGTTAACAAGGTGTTGTGTATATTATATACATATGTATGTGAATATAAGTAAAATGCGGGATTACGGTAAAGAAAGTTTCAACGAGGATTTCGAAATGGAACCAATGTATGAATATCTAAAAGGTGAGTAAAATAAATTAATTTATTTCAATAAAAAAATAAACTTAGGCGATGCCAGTCATGAAATTATTTCTGTACACATGGCGACAGTTTGCGAGAAGATGACCTAAAAAGGGCTACTCCACCTTTAGGACTCCGTGTGGAATATCATGAAAAGTTGTTTCAGTGGAAGAAAAAGGAGGTTAGTTTTGGATGCTACACATATGCACGAATTCATGTATACATTTTGTTCTTTATATATTTTATCAGTTTGGAATAGAAAACGATTCATTGTCGATGCCATCTAAAGTGTCATAATCTTGACAGGATTACTATAATATAACGCGGAAAAATAAATCAAATCCAAGTGGAAAACTGTTTGCAAAATATAAGAACAAAAGAATCAAGCGCTCAAAGTATGAGGCATCTCATCGTAATTTGGCAAAGTGAAGGCAAACATTTTCATTCCGCCAAAAGGACCTCAAAAATTTGGAGAGCTTCGATATTCTTACGAATTTGACAAAAGTGTCGGAAGCTAGAGCAGTTTGGTAAGAAAAATTCTATAATATTATATTATTTATATTGCCCTAACAAAATACATTTCTTGCTTTTCAGATACAAATAGATTTTGATATTTTGTACCCGGGGAAAAAAAATTGTTTGATATCAAAATGGCAAGGTTTCAAAAAGAGTGTAACAACCTTTTTGAAAACAACATCCTCTACGAGTTGTGCATTGATCAATCTAGCATAGCTTAATCAATAACCCACAAAGGTAAGACTAGAAAAAAAATTCTTAAATTAAATTAAAGTAAAAATTTTCTATAACATATATATAGGTTTTATGAAATATATTTTACTAATTTTTAATTATGAATTTGAAATTTATATACTCATTAGATGCAAAGGACTACATGTACGAAATCCTGCTAATATCGGTATTGCCATCATCTGCATGATTCAAGGACGAATCGGGAAATAGTATCAGGAAGGAAACGAAGAGTGGAAATTAATCCATTCGATTAAGTTTAGATCGGCTACAAAAATTTTAAAATTTAAAAATGACAGCTAGTGAAGTTGATTGTTTTGTTCACTTTTTGACTTTAATGAATGGTCATCTTGTTCCCATAAAGAATAAGTACTTTGTTTACAAATTATAGATACTTGGCTGAAATCTAAGAAGACTATAAATGACTCAGATTATTTAAAAAAATTGATTTGTGACCCTATAGAAATAAGACTATTTGATCAACACTCTCAATCACATGAAATTGGACAAAAACGTAAATTGAATTGTATAAAAAATATACCTGACTTTACCAGTCCGCCACTTCATTTATATCCACTTAACACAGTATTAAGTTTGAATAAGTTTGTAGTTATAAAAGTTTTTTATATTAAAAAACAAAAAAATAAAAATTGTAAAATACATTTTAAAAAGCATTTTCCCTTATTTGTAATAAGAATTTATAAATCTTATTTCAAGATTTTAACAATCTTATTGCAAGATTGGTCGAAATCTGAAATTAAGATTTTGGTCACGATTTTAGATTTTCCCCCGGATTATTTTAAGAATAAATATTCTTATTTCAAGATTTTTTTAGGCTTAAAGTAATCATAATTAACTCTAAATCAAGATTTTTGAGGCTTAACTGAAAAAATCTTAAATCAAGAACGGCATTCTTAAACTGACAATAACAAAAGCTTACGCTACTTTCGTGACCATTTGGTCACGATTTTATGACCAAAAATCTTAAAATCAGAACGTTTTTTTTACCAGTGTATATGTTCGTTAAAGATTCAACAGCTGTAATTACGTCTAAGGCAGTTTTAAGAGATATATTTGTGTCCAACCTCGCAGTGCTATTTGTAACTATGATTCCAACAGATCCGGTATTTTTCGTGTATCAGACGGCCAATACGTTGGTTTTCCCGTAGGCAGTATACAAAAGTTGTTGTTGTTCATGCATTTTCAAAGCTCCTTTCCTTTGGGGTTTGCTAATCTTGATCCCACCAATCGTGTTTGGCACTATAATCTCCGTCAGCAATAAATATATAAACCAGCTTTCTAAAAAAGTTGCAACATTCTTGATCTTTAAAGGAAAATCGTAGTGGAAAATATATCTACTGCACAAACCGTGATATCAAATGCCATTCATTCAACAGTAATGCAAGCAGCCCTACAGCATTTTCTTTTACTATATCCAAGATATTGTATTTAAGCCCTCGCAGATCCACCATGAGCTCTAATATCGAGGTGATTTGCTGAAAAGAAATTTGAAAGAACTTTGCTCATGAATAACATAGGTGAAGGTTGTCTTAAATGCTGAAGAGAAAAATGGCTTTTACTCTTCTACTTCGCAACTAGTACTTGATAAATATGTGAACAGTTTACGTTTTTGGCAGGCAAATCTTTCACTTTTTGACACTCTTCATTTGGGTGGCTTATTAAATACAATATCAGCTGCTTTCCTGGGCGGCTCTATTTTTATAACTGCATTATTAAGGTATTTCAAATCATAAATTTTTCCATTGTTGTGTTTCGGTTCCAAATCGATAAAGAATAAGTTCCTTGGATGCTTTGTAACACGACTTTTAATGTTGCTAATATTTCTTAAGCAATGACCTAGCTTTTCAATTTCATTCCTAACAACGTCGATTGGTGTAAAAAATTTAAATTTTTGACTACAACTCTAAAAGAATGTTCCTGTTTTAACTGGTTTAACTGGAAAACAATATCTTACGTCGTTTACAATCGCCAAAATTATTGACGGATAGGATGGAAATATTTGGTGTTTTAAACACAGCTTCTATTAGATTACTCTCATCGTGAGTAGTTAAAATTGTTGGCAATGCAGATTTCTTAAAGATTTTACGCTATTACTGCTTAGGAATGGTTAATATGCAATTGCAAACAACATCCCCTTGGCATTTGATTGAAAAAATGTAAAGGTAGCACCAAGTAATACCCAAGAAACCGTCAGAAACATCAATTACCATACAGCTTGAGAAGATTGACCCCCAGGAGATCAATAGATTCTTGAAAAATATGAGGCATCGCTTGAAAGCCTTTATAAAACCCAAAGGAAGCCTTATTAAACATAAAAAGTTCAAAAAACATTTTTTTTTCTAACAAAATTCCTTATTTGGTAACAAGTGTCCGAATAATTTATGTGTGTAAAAAAGTGACTTTTTTGGTTTTGCTAAGTTTTTATCTACAATAATAAAGATTTTTAAAGATTACCTAGATAGACTATACCTGGAATGTTATTTATCAATATGCAAAAAATGTTGTTCCCTTATGATACCTATGTGCAAAAGTGGTAGCGCGTTAATGTTGAAAATCGTTGGTGTCCGAATAATTTGTGTGTCCACTGTAGATACACAAAAATTCTGCATTCAACAAATCGAACTGGTAGCACTCATCCCTATTTGGTACTCAAGTCACCGAGCTTCTGTTCGTGATTAAATTACAACGTCGCTCGCGACGCGTCGTTCGTTGCCTTTAATGAGTAAATAATATTTTCGTGTCCAAGTGTCGCCGGATTTAAAGATCTCTAACAGCAGCATCAGTACAAATAAATACACTTCGGATTAAACAAACTTTCAAAAGTGTTGATGCAGCAAATTGTTGCTTGCCAAAAGTGTTCATTGGGCATTTAAACTTTATTTGTTATTTGTTTTTGTTAAATGTATCTATATATATTAAAACGAATGTATGTTTGTACGAGGCTTATAGAATCCACTATATTGCAGTGCGATTGTGTTCATACACACCCCTCCTCGAGGAGCGGCAGGTTTTATGGACTTGACCCTCGGAAAACGGATTGTAGAGTTGTTCTAGATAAGTTATCTAAGATAACCCCCAGATTCAAAATTGTCAAACCTCAAAATCGTACCTGCTTCGCTTCTCTAGAAATCGACATATGTATATGTATCTAGGTTCTGCGAAAACGAACATACCCTGTCTATATTTTAACTCTCATTAGAGTCATATTTTGATTCAGAATATGCACAGTTATATATTATAAACGTAGTGAAAATGTATACATATATTATATAATAAAATATATATAAAAAAATATATATATATATATTATGCAGTTTCCAATACGACTCGCATTTGCAATGACCATCAACAAAGCGCAAGGACAATCGCTACAAGTATGTGTATTGAATTTAGAGAATCCATGCTTCTCCCATTGACAATTATATGTAGCCAGCTCAACGTGTTGGAAAACCATCTGACTTGTACGTACATATATGCATCAGATGGAACAACTAAAAACATTGTGTATCCAAATGCACTTCAATAAATAGCATTCAATTGAAAACTTGAATTGTCAGACTTTTCTCGATAAATCGAATTAAAATACACAATGATCCAAAATAAAAATTGAATATTGTTGTAACGATATTAGTATTTCTTTAAATTTAGTAAACTTTAGTAAATTTCGTTTATTTATAATCAATTAGTGTTGTGTAAACATGACTCACTTTGATGAGTTAGCTCAGTTGCTCATTTTGAAGTGAGTGAGCAGGCTTGCTCACTTGCTCAGTTGCTCACTCAGTGAGCAGTCTTGCTCACCTGCTTATTCATAAATTCAAATATTCGTAAGTTACTTTTTAAAGACTATTTTTGTTTATAATGAATTATTAAACTTAAAACATATGTTAAAGGTGCTGTTTTTTGGTTTAGTATGTCCAGGACTATTGTACTGCAAAAGAAGAAGAAAGAAGAATTATAACAAATAATTTTCCGCCATATAGCAAGTGAGCAGTGACTAGTGAGCAAGTGAGTAATGAGCAAAAGAGTAGTAAGCATCTGAGTAGTAAGCAATTGAGCCAAAAATAACAACTTTGCTGAGTTGGCTTACTCGTCACTTTAATGAGTTGCTCATTTTTGCTCACTCAATATCGATGTTGAGTTCCAAGTTCTTGCAATCAAATTGAGCGTGTTTTAATTGAACAAAGAGGATATTCGTGTTTGATTGTGTTCTTAACTAAAGCAAGAAATTTAAGCTCGCTGTGGTACATAAATGTATATTAATATTGTGGCGACGTAAAATACTAATAGTTCATATTGAAACTGAGCTTTGATTAAAGCAAAAATAAAAAAATACGCCTTTCCATTTAAGAAAAAGTTTTATTTACTCGGGTCAGCAGCAAGTAGTGTGTAAGTGTTGAAATATTTTAATTGTATGTGAGTTAGTGAAATTCAGTGCAGTAGATGAGTGACTATAGATAAGAACAAAAACAACTATATAAAAAAAAATTTATTCAGAACGAAAGAGGCGTTCCAATATTTTACCATATGTTCAGACGAGCTACTAACAAATCGATTCCGGAAAATTTATTGCATTGGCAAATTAGCTCTTCAGTAGGAGCATCCCTGAAAAGGACTCACATCCAAATCTCTATAAGTGCTGGTGGCAATCAGAAGAACCCTGATCTCCCATAATCCCACCCTCTCCTCAACCCACCCACTCCAATATATATGCAACTGTTGTGTAAATTTTTTGGTTACAATCACACTATATTCATTTGTAACATAACAAGGACATGTAATACACATATGACACTAAGATATATTTTTTTTTTTAAAGACTTGAGAACTCTCTAAACAGAACTTTTATTGTTAGATAATAATTATTTTGTTTGTTAAATATAAACTTTTTATGGAATTACACTAATAAACGATCAGCAAGAGAAAAAAAAAAACGAACAAGAACAACGAATAGGTCAGCATGCTAGAGATGAGAACACGAGCAGCCGTTGGCCTGTGAGTTACAGATGAGATCACAAGCAGCAAGTGACTCGTGCGTTAGAGCTGTGCAAACGAGCAGAAAGTTACACGTGCATGTCAAAAGAAAATGAAATAAGAAACGAAAAAAAGACGAAATAGGAGAGATATATTAAGTGAGAGAATAAATTGAGAAGGTATTGACCATGGTATAAAAATTCACGAGTAGTAGAAGCACGAGTTAGAAGTAAAACTTTTTTCGCCCCACTCACTTTTCCACGCTGCTTTTATTATACCCTGTACCTATAGGTACAAAGGGTATACTAGATTTGTGCAATGTATGTAACGGACAGAAGGAGGCGTGGCAGACCCTAAGTCCTTTATACCAAAATGCTTATCATAACCTCGGTTAGCGATTGAGCCATGTCCGTCCGTCCGTATGAACGCCTAGATCTCGGAGACTATAAGAGCTAGAGACACGAAACTTTACCAGCTGGTGCGCATATTTCCTAAGAAGATAAAGTTTGTTGAATCATGTCAATATCTTCCCCCGTTCCCCCGCAGTAGAGTTTCGCGGTTTTTAGCCACACCGTTTAGTATTTTCATGTGAAACAGAGCGATGCGTTGTAGTTACATGCATCTATGTGTAAAAAATTAACAAAATCGGACAAATACAACAGAAGTTATAGTCAAAAATGTGAAAATTTCACCTCCCCTTGCCAATAAACTGCGTCAATATTTGACTCTACGTAATTATGGCTACAAGTGACCTACAATTTTTGGTAAGCTCATTCATGTGGCTCTAATGAACAAATCCACATCCAAATTTTATCGATGCGGTCCCCCCACCCCCCGCCATCCATTTACCGTGTTTTCTCCCACACCCCTCAACATACCAATTTGAAACTTACCCAATATAATTAAAATAGCTTCTTTGACGTAACTTTCGATTTTCATCAAAATCGGTACAAATTTAGGGAACTTATAGGTATAAATATCGATTTTCACCAAAAAAAAATAAATTCCAATTGGAAAGTTCTTAGATGGAATATGCAGGAAAAATTTTTTTGACACAAAAGGTACAGGGTATTCCACTGTCGAGCACCGCCTCGACTGTACCACATTTTTTTTATTTATATTCGCCGCTTTAACATTACTTTTGAGTCAAAACAATCAATTTTGTTATAATAATTATGAAATTGAAAGAATTCTCTTTCCAGAGATATCAGATATATGATGTCAATTTTTGTAAAATGTATACCAAAAATATCAAGTCAAATTACCATTTCTATTTATATTTTATTCTTTCTGAAGTATCATTTTTTCTTTCTGATGTATCATTTTTACAGGTTTATAGTAAAGGGTTATATTCTTAACAGATAAATTGTTTAAATAACGTATAGTATAGTAACAATAGACCAAAAAAGGTTTTGACCAGGAAAAAATTGCACAAAGGAATTTCTCTTCTTTAATGTTTTAAGGACCATCCAAAAACATCTAAAACCTAAACTAATTATACCGGGCCCCTAAGAAAACTCCGTGCCCGGGGTTTTGCTAAATTTGGTTACGAAATTTTTATATGATGTGGGGGGCTATATGACGTAGTCAACCGATGTAGATCCAATTTGGTACAGTACTCGGAAACTCAAAAAAATGTGTAAATATTATTTGATCAGATCGGTGCGACGGGGACTGTTCAGGCCTGAACATGCGACTTTGCGGAACCCTTGGGGCGGATGTTTGTATGTATTTGTTTAGCGGAGCCTGCGGTCAGTATATGTATGTGTGCGAACGCTTTGGAATGCGTTGCGCAGCATATTTCTCTGTGGCGACGCGCATGAATCAGATTGTTTATCAATTACAAATTATTATAAATTATAATTATGGTTCATGCGCATACATTTAAATACAATTCTTGTTTTACACAGCATTTATTGCGTAAGTTAGGATTAAGAAGAAATTGAATAAAAGCAGAACTCGCTCACTTGAGCGATCAGTATCAATGACTACTCAAACAAAGTGTGTAAACAGGGGCTATATGATATAGTCAACCGATTTCGATCAAATTTGATGCAGTGCTGGGGAATTCTAAAAAACTGCAAAATTTTATGGGGTCGATATATTCAACCGATTTTCATAAAATTTGGTGTAGTGCTTGTTCTCTAAAAAACTTTTGAATGCAAAATTTGGTTACGACATACTTATAGACAAACAAATTATCTATCAACGACTTTTTTTTCGAGGTCCTCTGAAAGACCCCTGTGGGAGCTATACATATAATATGAACCCGATATCAAAAAAATAAAATAAATGTCTCTCGTAGGATAATAAGGGCTCTTTTCGGAAAGTTTGGTTGCTCCAGCTCGAATCGACTAACATCATTTTTGTGATTTTGCAAAAATAGGTCTTTTGCTTTGAATGAATAAATTGTTTAAAAAACGAAAAAAGTATATCTTAATCCTTTTTTTGAAAGCTTGAAGTTTGATATTCAATTAACTGTATACCATTAAATGATTTGACATTAGAGTTATAAACAATTAAAAATCGTATAAGTCGATTCAACTAACATGTGGACAAACGTCACTAGCGTTAAGGAGCATTCTTAAAAAAGGACAAATTTCAATTTTTTTAGAAACATTTTTTAAACGGAAATGAAAGTATTTTTTTATCTTAAAATAAATATTTTAATTACCTATAAATTTTAATTTCAACCGAATCTGCTATTGGAATTTAGACCTTAAGTTTTTACCTCAAAGATCTCGTTTGTGTTTTTTCGTGATACATTGCAGCTGCTTATATTTTGCTTAAACGTAATCCAATACATTTGTATTCAAACTATTATATACTAGGGGGCTCCTCGTTTCCTCGCCACCATTCAGCGAGAGGATTCGTTGTGTATTTTTTGGGGTTCCCCTCTATTCTTTAAGAAAACTCCTATTATCTAAAAAGAGCACCTGTGCTATGTAACCAATTTATAAGTTAAGGTTATACAGCTTAAAAAAATAAAAATCGCAGCACGTGGGGTTTCTGAGATAACCTCCAAAATATCCTTATATAGCTACGTAGTATAAATTCGATATCAAATAAATAAAATAAACTTGTCTCCCGCGGCCTATGAAGGTATCGTAACCAAATTTGGCATTTCGAGTGCCAAATATTATTAAAATTGATTGACGATATCACATAAGACCGATCGGTCAAAAAAAGTTTTCGGTGCAAAATCCGTTTGTTTTTTGTTTGTTTTGGAGTTCTTAAGCAATATACCGAACATTTTATTAGGATTCGTTTTGAAACAACATGTTTGGTGCTCCAAATTTGAACAAAACTAATTTTGTATGTGGTTTGAAGCCGAATGTTTTTTGCAAGTGGAATTGAAACGAATTGGCAAATTACTTTTAAAAGGGAACGCAATTTTAACTGCTATAAGTTTTTAAATGTTTCCAAGAAACATCTATTTTTGTGCTCTCATGCGTCATTATGTAAACTTCGACGCATTTAAAATATTCCATACTATATCTGAAAATTTTGCACATAGCTCGTTATCGACGCAAAAGAAACTAATATTCTTAAGTACTTCAATATTATCGGGCAATCTAAAATTGGATAGCTTTATTAACATGGAATTTAGCAAAAAAAAAATTAGCTACTTAGCTTGCACTGAGTTGCTTTATTAACTTCTTGACAAAGTGCGTACTTCGCTCCATAATTTTTGAAGGTTGTTGCTGAAATAAAAGGCATAGCCTAAGTACCCAGAAATTAGTATACTATATATGCATTCATTATTTTCAACAATTTTTTTTATTATTTTTAGTTAGAATAAAATTAAAAAACATTCAAAAGAATTCCAAATTACTAATCCGTAAAAAATAAAATAATATCACTCTTCATACGAAATAACTATATGTGCAAAAATAAAAAATTTTAATTAAGAAGCAAGGTGAGTTATTTTTTTTAACATTGATACGTTTTGGCGTATTTTCGACCGCCCTTTGAGCAAAACCCTTTTAGGTCAGCCACGGCCCCGAATTGACGGCACTTCCAGTAGGACTTGTTGGCATAGGTCTACGATAATATTTCTTGACGAAAAGAACATCGTTCTAATGTGGGCCACATGGATTATCGTATCTTGTGGAAAATTCCTATTATGCCAATAATGCTCTCCAGCAAAATGAATGGGATGGAATTCGTCCTGATAGGAATAAAGCACTGTAAAGATTTTTCCGCATTGCCTAAACCTGGCCAAATCATAAGCTATAATCCACCATTATTTCGCTTGTTCCATGCTCCTGCGATTGCCTGATATCCCACCTGTATTTTCCCCAAACACTGCCATCCAAGTTACAACTTTTTTTCAGGGCATTGAGTCTATCAAATTTTTTAGGAAGGCCAAGTCAATTTTGATTCCCATCATCTGCATGTTAACTTCTTAGGTCTAACTAAGAGTTATACTGCGTTATGTTCTTATAGATGGTGTCTCTAAGATATTTTTAATCGGATTTAATCGGAAGGCTTTGTTTTTAACACGTATGAAAATTATACCTTATGTATCGTTATTCTTGTTAGATGCCATTAGGATCATCCAGATTAGACGTTTTCCATTAAAAATTATTGAAACCATTGATATAAAATGGTTTCCGACCTCTAGGATTGTATTTGACAATCCGGTCCAACTCTTTTTTTTTTTTGCACTCCATGTAGTTTAGTTTTGTTGTAAGTCCTCATGCCATTAATATCCAATTGCCGGAAGGCCAATTAAGATCTTGGCCGTGTCAATTGAGTAGTTTTCAGAATTTTTTTCAAATAATATGTGGTGTCCCATTTTTAAAACTTTTATCCCTGATTCAAGTATTTTGGACTTTCTTGACATATAGTTAAAAAATAATTTTCATTTATTAATTTTAAATAATTACTTTAATTATTAACAAGTCTTTAAAATTTTTTTTTTCTACGGTACAGACATAGTGGAACGCGGAAAGCAAGCCCTAACAAGGTTTCTTGCTGATATTTATTATTATATCACTCAATAAAACTTTACGTCCAAATTTAGGCATTTATAATTAATTTTAATTAATTTATTTACTTTTTGTGTAATTTCAGTTTTGCTTTAAACACAACATGAGCAACAAAACGATTTTAGATATTGACGAGTATTGCTTTGCAGACATTTTAGCATATCTGGATATAAAGGATCATGCGAACATCTCACAAGTTTGTCAACGATTTCGTCAAGGATTCGTAACTTCGTCTGCAAAACAATACAAAATTTTTACAACTAAAAAATGCAAAATGCAAATGTTTTTCATAACATCAGGAAAAATAGAAAAACTTCGGGTTGAGTTTGACGAAATTATGAATATTTTAAGAGAGCACAGCTGCGATCATCAACAAAATATGCTTCGTAATTTTTGTATGCAATTTCAAAATATGAAAGCTTTAAAACGTTTAGAGTTGAATTTTGAAGGCTGTGATTATGAAATATTGTCTCATTTTAACATATGCGATGAGATGGTAAAGTTTCTTAAGGACTTGCCGCACTTAAATGAACTTCAGATTGAAAGTTACTTAGTAGATTATAGTAAGTATTTTTTTATTTATATAAATAAACGCTGATTAAATTATTTATTTAATAGATTTTGATGCATTTTGCGAACTAAAACAGCTAACAAGTTTTAGTGAATATGGGACTAATATTAATTTAAAAGAGCTTTGCAAATCAAATGAGAATTTGAGCTATTTGAACGTCAATGGAAAATATGATGGAAATATCTCAGACATTGTACCATTCTGCAGCAACTTGAGAACTCTTAAGTATAACACGCTCAAAAATATTGACACTTATGATGCATTGGGCGAATTACCCCAATTGCAAGTTTTGAAGATACCCTATTTAATCCACAGTGAAAATTTGAAGCAAATGTTCCAAAAGCTTGCATCAACAAACTTACTTCGAGAGTTGATCTTATTTCAAGATGATTTTCTTGGACGGCATTGTTTTATTGATTTGGAAGAAACTAAGGAAATATGTAAAATAGAATCATTAAACATATTATCGAGCGAATTCGAAGATTATGAATGCATTAAATACATTGCACAATTAACAAACCTTAAAAAACTTACCTTTTACATAGTACAACAAAATTCTGTGGATTTCTCAGACTCACTGCTTCATATTTTAAGGGAGTGCAAAAAAATTGAATATATGTGTTTCGACGCTGATGGTTTACCTCAAAATTTTGTATTTCAAGCCTTTAAAGTGTTAGAGGTGGTTAGAAATCCCCAAAAGCAGAAACCACTGCGACTGCGTCTAAAGTCCTGGGAGTATGAATCGTCGTTACATGACGTAAGTGTAAGTAAGAACCTAATTAAACTAAAAACAATTCAAATTATTTTTTTAATAATTTCAGAAGGAAGTATACAAACCATATATGCATCTCGTAAATTATAAAAATTTTACTTCACATGATTTATTCTTTTAATTATATCAATTGTTTTTGTTACAAATTTTTTTTTTTTTTTCATGAAACAAAAAAAAAAAAATCAGAGCGTATTTAAAATTTATATATATTCTATTTATTTTTCAAATTTTTGATAAATTTTGTACTAATCAATGTTTTTGTAGTACATTAATTTAAGCGGAAGAATGCGTCCTTCCATGTCCGTCTGTTCAGAACTTAAAAGCTAGAGCCACAATATATTACCAAAAGATGCGAACTTTTCATAAGCCAACGAAGTTGATTCGTCTCGATATCTTGTTCTGTTCCTCCATAGAAAAATGTATGCACGAATAATATGCTACAAATTTAATTTAAATTGTATAAAATGTTTATCAGATTATTTTAAACACCCCCCGCTGCCCACTGGTCACATAAATAGAAGATATAACGCGGTACAGACTTTTTTAACTAAAGATCAGACAACTACATTATGTAGCTGCCGTAAGATCTATTGGCCAAGAACAGATTCTTTGTAGGAGAAACTTTTTTATTAACTAAGATATCGTAAAGGGCAGTAATGTGCAACCTGATTACAGATCTATATTGATGGAATCCTAGGGGATAGGGTATCCTTCTAGCGGTGGAACTTTTAACCCTAACCGGAGACTGAGTACCTCACTAAGTAAGAAACCTCAGTGGAAGGAAAGCGGTCAAAAGCAGTGGGTGATCTGGCTCTCCTAGAGAGGACTAGTCCTAAGGCTGACAACCTTTTACCAGTATTGATTGTCGTGATGGCCTATGGCTATGGCCTGCCCAAGACTGTAAAGCTAGTGATGATAAAGATATCGGAAACAAACTTGTCAGCTTGAAATTTACCAGTATTCTACACAATTTTGAAAAGTTTGATCAAAAATGGGTATTGACACCAGTGTCGGCTATAAACTGCAACAATTTTTTAAAGAGTTTTATTAATAATCAAGCTTGCTCCACCAAATTTGTTATGTAGAGTCCTGTAAGCCTAATCGAAAACGAGACTTTAATATTTTTACAAGATGGTCGTAGGGTATTCATTGGTCGCCTATCGGCATTTTTTCGTTTAAAAAAAAATTATTAAGCGCATATAAAAATATTTATTTATAACAATAAATAATTATTGAATTTTAAGTACATAAGCTTTTTCGAACCAGCCGGTAAACTACTATAAAAAACCAAAAAAAAAAAAAAAGATTTGTAAATTATAGTAAACAAACAAAATGAAGAACTTACGAATCTTGAACAGAATATTTTTATTTTAACCCGCTATGGGGTTTTAACATGCATATTTACTTAATTAAGACCAATTCACAATAAAGAATGTTGTTAATTAATTTTACTAAAGTAAACATATATTGTACAATGAATATTTTTGAAAATTATTAATAAAAACCAAAAGTGCTAAATTTTAAATTCTTAAAATTATTTTAAAAGATGGCTTATTGACATTATAAGGTAAGTGCATGTAGTTAATTATTCAAGTCCAGCTGTATAAGCTACCGAAGAGTGGCAGCAACGATTTTTAAAAACTTGTCAATTTAAGGTTAAAAAAAAAAATTTCAAAAAATTTCCGTTTTTAATTTTATCGTGTTATGGCTTAATGGAAAATAATCTGTATTTATCACTTTTTATTTCATTGTAATTTAATTTAGAGTTTATGGATGATCCCATATATAAAATAAGCAAATAAGCCTGTAAATTATAGAATTTTAATCTATTAATGTATTATCGTAATAGAGTCCATAACTGTTGCAGTTTTTAAGTTGTATAATATATGAGTTTCATGCGATCTTAATTTCTAGCACCCTACTGTTCTTAACAGCTTAAAATTTGGAATTTTATTTTTAAAAGAGCTTTGGGTACTTTTATGCCCAACTATGTCACTTGTAACCGACTCTTCCCGGGGTGCCACAGAAATCTCAGAGATTTCATTTCTCGGAAATTTGTTTCTGAATGTTTAGGCTTTTACAACAATGGCAGCAAAGAGTTGCTGCTGCTCAAAACAAACTTTGGTACATTTAGACATTTATTTAATTAAAGGTTTTTCAACAGTGAGTGATTGATCCAAGAAAGTTAATTATTTATTACATTATGCGATAATTTACAGAATATTTTGCAACATTTTGCATTGCATTTGTACAAAATAAATTTGAATCAAATCTGAATATTTCTTAGATACAGTGCTTTTCAAAACTATAGGACACCTTGAAGTTTTATGTTCAATTGTAAATACCTTTTTTTTGTGGTGGTGATCCACAAAAGCTTTATTCGCGACAATAACTGTCTTTTATTGGACCTTTCGATTTACCGTTAGACCTTTGCTTTATTGCTTCACACGATTTTTCGTAATAGGTTATTTATTGACATGCGATTTTTTTCTGCAATTTTAATCGTTTTGTAACTATAGCACAGTAGTCTAGTATTTCTATAAGGAAATTAAGTTCAAGGATGGCATAAATATATATTTTTTAATTTTAAATCACTTTTTGTTAATTTTAGGCTAAAACTCCGGAAGGTATGGCTTTTAGTTTGGAGGAGAGGGGCCGAATTATGGGACTTAAAATGGTTTAGATTTATGAAAAAACATATAAACCGATAACATAATTATATTTGGAATTTCTTTAAAAATATTCAGAAATCAATAAAAAACTAAGTAAAAGGTAGGTAATTCATAAGATTCCGGAGCGCTAAAAGTAAATTTCTTGCTCAGAGTTGGCATCATTAGTGGACCATAAAGTGTCCAAGACTACAATTTGGCAAGCCCTCAAGAAGTGCCCACGTAAGATACATGTCAGGATGTCAGAACCTTGGACTATTACAGAAATGCTCGGAATGAATTCGTTGTTGTAATTAATTTTTAATCGACGTGATTTTGCGTCATTTTTTTGTGCATTTTTTTCAAATTTTTCCCTTGTAACGTTATTTTTCTTATATTTTCTAATGAGAAAACATTGAGTTTGAGTAGTCCTAGTGGATATGATTAGTATTGGAGTGATTTGCCAAAGCATTTACAAAATGTCTACAGTCGAAATTTCGGAAGCGGCATGGTTTATGTGTGGTGGGCACATCAAGCCTTTTACACCCTCCACCTTCCATGAATCACATCTTGAATGGGCAGCGGAGAATACTAACATGTTTTTGGAACCAGTTTGATACCATTCTTCAATTCAAGCAGATAAACGCGCGAATAACTTCTTGAGGGCGACTTTTAAACAAATGTTTACGTAAGTACTTTATTAATGAACAATTGATTCCAAGTTTTAAAAGCGTTGCTTGATATCCGCTTGTACAGTTTGAGCTGCTGCTGGTAGACTTGGTAACTTTCACATAGAAGGTGAAGTTTGTTGAATCACGTCAATGTCTTTCCATGGTCCCCCATAGAAGAGTTTCACGTTTTTAGGCTAAACTGTTTAATACACCGTTTTCATCTGAAACTTAAAAGAGTGATGCGTCGTGGTTACATAAATTGTTGTCTGTGTCCAAAATTAATAAAATAAGACAAAAATAACAAAAGGTATAGTCAAAAATGTGCAAATTTCACCACCCCTTGCCAATAAACTGCGTCAATATTTGACTCTACGTAATTATGGTAACAAGTGGCCTGGAATCACCAATTGTTAAGCTGATTCATGTGGCTCTAATGAACAAATCCGCATCCAAATTGTATCGATGCAGATAGAATAAAAGATATCATGCAAAAACTTACGAAAATATATTGACAGGGGGCGATGCCACATCCCCTACCCACAAATAGGAAAACTCGGTTTTAGACTTAGAACAAGGTCTCTAAGATCCCTGAAAGTTTCATCTATTAGGTATTTTTATCCATCAGACGTCTTTTTAAAGCCTTCGCTTACTGTACTAAGTATATACATACATACGTATACATTTTAGATCAGAGTGAATAGCCAAGTCGATATAGCCATGTTTGTCTGTGCGTAATAACAAAAAGTTATAGAGCCAAAATTTTAAAAAAGTTTGTTGATTCATGTCGATATCTTTCCTCGTTTTTCCTTAGGAGAATTTTTCGGTTTGCAAACATGCTATAAAAGCTACCAGATCCAAATTTATCGTACTAGGGAGCTCCGCCCCTGCTTTATTCAATTCAGATCATCCAGACTATTATATGCTCTGTACAATTCTCTATTTCCATAATGTTGATCCCGCCCGACTTTAAAATACCCTGAAACAATGCAGGTTGCTGCTCGGATTCACAACTGGAATATAAACGTTTACA
Organism: Chymomyza fuscimana; assembly: GCA_949987675.1. NCBI lineage: Eukaryota > Metazoa > Arthropoda > Insecta > Diptera > Drosophilidae > Chymomyza > Chymomyza fuscimana. The sequence goes on along the minus strand of OX465088.1, from coordinate 119,277,747 downwards.
ATGCGTCCTTTGATACTGTTCTGTTTTATATCCCAATGCTGCCTTAATTGTACGGCTGCAAGTTTTACAAAATGTTAATGCATATGCCGTTAATAAAAGGAAACAGATCTGTCAAAAGAAAGAAATCTGGGCTAAACACATGAGTTTCTATAGAACCCCTACTTATTCTTTCTATTTGATGAGGGAACATAAAGTCTTTACAGCGAAGTTAAGCCTTATCGGGTCGCTGTTTAACTATTTCATTATCGTTCTCAATAAGCGAATCTGTATTGTGCTTGTCTATCTGTTAATCTGTCCACAGGTTTCATAGCATCTTCCTACCTGTCTGTTTTGCTATCTACGCAATGTTTCACGATCTTGCTCTGTAATGGTCAAATCTAAATATTCTCTGAGCAGTCTTCTTTGCATAGTATTCCTTAATTGACTGTCTCGCCTAACACCTTCAAGCTATCTGCTCTGTGACCTTCGTAATATATTTCGCTTCTGCTCTGCTGTGCTTAACTCAAACTTTTCTCTCAGCTGTCTTCTAAGCATAGTGTTCCTTCTCTACAATCGTAAACTCAGTAATCAAGTGTGTAATCGTAATGAAGTATTTCTTATAGCACGTCGAAAATAATCTCGTTGTTGATCTATTTCAAGCGAGCCGTTTTACGGGTTGCCTTCCTTTGAGAAATAACAAAGTAACGCTCGTCTCGTGCGAAGTTCTTCTCCAGTGCATTGATTCGCAATCTTCCGAAGCCTAGTTGATTACGGCTTTGTTGAGAAAGATTCGATCTTCTTCGTCGTGTCTTTTTTTTTTACTAATTATACTCGCACAATAAGATTTAATAATAACACTCACAATAAACCAACAAATCGATGGTTAACCTTTATATTATTTTTCTTAAAATAATCGTTTTGTTTACTTTTCGATTCCTGTACTATTGTCTTTCTTGATTGCTTCTTTAAATGTGAATTTTTCTGATATTTTAATAGTTATTCTGGTGTTTCCATCAGTAAAAGGTTCTCAGAGACTACAAGTGCTAAGGAGCATATGGCCTCCTCCCTCCGTAAGCGAATTTCGTGGTTGAATTCTTTTATGTGAATTCTTACAATATTTTAATAGTTATTCTGTTAAACATTCGGAGACGAATCCAAAAAACCATAGATCATCAAAATCTGTCTTGTGAACTTTCTAAGAACTAGTGAAAAGTGTGTTTTTATAAAATAAAATAAACTACGAGAAAATAAAATAATGTAAAATAAGATAAAACAAAATAAGCTTGTGTCCCGTGGCATAATAAGGGATCTAATCTGGATTAAGATGACTAGAGAAGTCGGTAAACCCACAGCCGTCTGTCCGTCTGACAATCTGCCTGTCTGTCTGTATGATCTCCTAGAACTCAGACACGGTTTGAGCAGAACAACCAAACTTTCAAATTAAATGCGGTATCATGTCACAGGAGACCAATTTATATTGTTTTGTTGATATCGGGACTATATTATTATTATTTCAGAGCACCTCGAAAAAAACTACAATTTTTAGATGGATAATTCGTTTGTCAATAAATTTTATTCGGATTCGTTTGAGACCACATGTTTGGTGCTCTTAATTTCAATTTAATTAAATAAATTTGTTTATCTTTTTTTTATATTCTATAATCAAATTATTACAAATAAATAAATTTTTATGAAACATAGTTTTCTAATTTTAATGAGTTTGTCAACACTACCGGGAATGTTTTGGTGGAGTTTCAGTCCATATCTTGATGAATCAGGTTTGTAGAACTTGTTTTTTTGGGCCTTTTTATTGGATTCTCATTAGGGAGCACCTTTGCTAGCCTATTACGATGTCATTTGAGTCTTTCATTGTACGCGGCTAGTATGTTTATTGATCTAGAGGTCAACGGTTTCCAGGTTAAGATCATGCTGCAAGGTCGAAAAAGGCATAGCCTTTGTAAACAAAAATTATTTTTATTTTTAGTTAGAGTAAAATGGAAAAACATTCAAAAATAATGCAAAATTTGTACTCAGTGAAAATATAAAATAATATCACTTTAAGGATATAAGGAAAAGAAGAACTTTCCCATGTGGGCCAAGGATTACCTTGTCTTGTTGAGAATTCCAATTATGCCTGTAATTCTCTGCACAAAATGAATAAGGTCCACATTTACCCTGGTAGTAATAAGGCATTGTAGAGATTTTCCCGCATAACCTATTCTGCCAAATCAGAATCTACAACCACCATAATATCTCCCTCCATTGCCTGATATCCCGTCATTATTTCTCACAATCTTTGGGGCCATCCGAATTATAATTTTTTCATGCAATAAAATTATGTTTTGGAATTCTTCCCCCCAAAATATATATTTCAAGCAAGCTATGATGTTTTTATGTCAATTTAGTTATGGGGCATTGTCAATAATGTTTTCGATCGTCTACATGGTAGATCTTCCTAAGAGTTTCTCTAAGAAATTCTCCATAGGATTTGGAATACTTCAGAAAGGAACTTTACTTTTGCACCTAAAGTATAAGGATAAAAAGACCATATAGGAAGCATCGCAGACTTTATCTTGAAGGATTTCCTACAAACGATTTAGGAAATCGTTTCACATGTGTGAAAATTATACCTTATGTCTCCTTATTCTTATTAGATGCCATTAGGATCATCCAGATAAGACTTTTTCCATCAAAAAGTTTTAAGCCCATTGAAATAAAATGGTTTCCGGCCCCTAGAATTGTAATGACAATCCGGTCCAGCTCACTCTTTTGCACTCCATGTAGTTTAGTTACAATAAGAATTGATTCCGAACTAGTTTTGTTGTAAGTCATCATGTCATTAATATCCAACTGCCGCATAGGGAATTAAGATCATGGCCTTGTTAATTGAGTAGTTTTCTGGACTTTTTGAAAAATTTGCGTTGTCTAATTACTAAATTCTAATGTCTAAATTTTCAAAAATTTGATACCAAATTGAAGCATCCGCATACTCTTGGTCCAACCTTTCAGTAACACAAAATATTTTCGACTTTTTACCTGTACCTTATGGTACAAAGGTATATTAAGTTTGTGAAGGCCAAAAATGTAGGAGACGTCGGAGACCTCCAAAGTTACCTAAAGTCTGCTCAGGATGACTAGAAAAGTCGATATAGCCATGTCCGTATGTCCATCTGTCCGTCCGTATGAGCGCCTAGATATCAGAGCTAGAGCAACAAAACTTTCAAATTAGATCCTTTATAATTCCATAGGAGACAAGTTTATTTTATTTTTTTGATACTGTGGTTATATTCTATGGCTCCCTTAAGGGTGTTTCAGAGGATGGATGATTCGTTTGTTTATGAAGTTCGGAAGTTTTTTATAGTTTCCAAGCACTGTACGAAAATTGATCAAAATCGGTTGACTATATCATATAGCCCCCTATGACTGATCGGTCAAAAAGTGTTTGGTTCAAAATTCGTTTTGTTGTAAATACATTTTAGAGTTCTGAAGCAATATACAGGATTTGATTGCATTGTGATGGTACAGGGTATCCCAAAGACTTCCGCGCCCGACTTTGACGTACTCCATATTTTTTTTATTAATACCAATTTATTTTTTTAATTTCAGTTTTGCTTTAAATACAAAATGAACAACAAAAAGATTTTAGATCTTAACGACTATTGCTTTGCAAACTTTAGCATATCTGGATGCGGAAGAACAAGTGAACTTCTCACAAGTTTGTCAAAGATGGGTCAAGTATTCGTAACTTCGTCTGCAAAACAATCCAAAAATTTCAAAACTAACATGAGAAATATGAAAATGTTTTTCGTAGCATCAGCAAAGATAGAAAAACTTCGAGTTAATCTGAAAGAAATGTGCTATATCTTAGAAGCGCACAGCTGCATTTACCGACACAATATGTTTCGAAATTTTTGTAAGCAATTTCAAAACGTGAAAGTTTTGAAATGTTTAGAGTTAAATTCAACTGATTGCTGAACTGATATGTAAAATATTGACTCAGTTAAGCATATGCGATGAGATGATGAAGTTTCTTAAGGACTTGCCACATTTGACTGAACTTTGTCTTATATGTGACAACACATTTATTTATGGTAAGTATCTCTTTTATTTACATAAAAAGATACTGTTTTAATTGACAATTATTTACTTAATAGATCATGATGCGTTTTGCGAATTAAAACTGCTAACAATTGTTAGTGTATATGGCCCTGTTGATATTAATTTAAAAGAGCTTTGCAGATCAAATAAGAATTTGAGCTGTTTAACAGTGGGCAGAAAATACGATGGAAATATCTCAGACATTGTGCCCTTCTCAGCAACTTGAGAACTCTTGAGATTTATTCAAAAAATAATATTGACCATTATGCTGAATTGGTCGAATTACCCCAATTGCAAGTTTCGAAGATACAAAATGTAATCTACGGTGAAAAATTTAAGCAAATGTGCCGATCGCTTGCATCAAAAAACATACTTCAACAGTTGATCTTATGTAATGAAAATGTTTTTGGAGCTTGTATTTCCATTGATTTGGAGGGAACTAAGGAAATATGTAAAATAAAATCTTTAAACATATTAGAGTGCACTTTCATAGATTTTGAATGCGTTAAATATGTTGCACAATTAACAAACCTTAGAGTACTTAACTTTTCCATACTTAGAAATTCTATAGATTTCTCAGACTCACTGCTTCTTATTTTAAGGGAGTGCAAAAAAATTGAACTAGAAATCCTCAAGAACAGAAGCCACTGCAGTTGCGTCTACAATTTTGGAGCTACTATATTTTAGAATCGGAAGATGTATGTTTAAGTAAGGATCTAATTTAAATAAAAACAATAATATTTTGTATTTAAAATAATTTCAGGAGGAAATACACAATTCATATTATACACTTCGAAAAATGTTGTATTTATTACGATGATATACAATGATATACAACTAAATTGAATTTTTTCGATTTTTGTACCCAAAAATTTTAAAAATTCTTTTATTAAACGATTAAAAATACAAAACGTATGTAAAATTAATGTATATACATATATTTTTTTAAAGTAATTAAAAAAATTTTTTTTACTAATATTTTGTTTTAGATCCTGCAGGTCAGACAACTATATTTTATAGCTGCCATACGAACTATCAGCCAAAAATAGATTTTTTTAGTGTTATGGGAGCCTAATCGACAACGAACTTCGCTATTGTCAAAAAATTACAAAAATTCTTAATCAATTAGTATTTTTTTTGTACAGATGGTTCATTGAATGTGCATCTTTTACTAAAATTCGATAAAATTCAGAAAGTTTTATTATTATTATTATTATTATTATAAATTAATAACGCGAAATTGCAAATTGCACGTTACTTAAAAGTAAGTTAATATCCGTTGTTCTAAGAAAATTGTACCACTAAAAAAATAAGCGCAAATAAAAATTTTAATATTTGTTATTTTTAAAAATTAAGTGTGCACATAAATAAATTTTGTCTGACAAAATTTTGCACAACAAACAACTTTTTCAAAGACAAATTCAAAAAAAAAAAAATACGAAAATTATAAAAAAAAAAATTTAACTACAATTCGATAGTAAACAATAACTATTGAATTTTAAGCTTACGCTTTTTCGAACAAGCCGGTAAACCAATGTAAAAACCCAAAAACTATAAAAAAAAAGGATTTTCAAATTATTTTAAACAAAGAAGCTGACGAGCTTACGAATCTTGAATAAAATATTTTTATTTAAATACCTTTTGGGGTTTTAACATGTCTATTTACTTAATAAAGACCATTTAACACAAAATAATGTTTGTAATGAAGATCTGGTTGAACGTCTCATAGGCACACCTCTCCAATTGTCTTATCCTTTTGGGCTCCTTTGAGCGGCTAACAAAAACAGCCTGTGGTGGGGTTCGTTGGATAAGTTCAAATGGAGAACAGAACAATATCATGTACATATAAAAAAAATGTGGTGGCCCTGCCAGGTAATAGAAATTGTGAAGAGGAAAACGAACAGAGGATGCAAACAGATACAAACGAAAAATCATTTTTCAACGGAAACATTACGCGTCTTCACCCACCCTACCTATGAGTCATTTAGTGCGAATTTCGATGTTACATGACTCCCTAATTTCTTTTACCCTATCCTCTCTTCTTTAGGAAAAATAATACTAAATCTATTCCATTATAAAATAATAGTTTATTTACTTAGTAAATTCAAAAAAAACTTCATAATCATAACTTCATAATGTTCTCAGAGGCTTTGCGTAGAATAGATATAAAATGTTTAATAATAATTGTTGGTGGATTATAAACTTTTAATTTGTTTTGTTTTATGACTACAGGAATTCAGAGTTTAGTTTTGCCATTAGTTTGTTATCGTTCTTAACAAATAGGTATAAATTGATATTTAATCACGTTTCATGTTTGCGTTTTGTCTTGTAAATAACCTATGCATATAGTTTTACTCGAATAGAAGTACATATAAAATAGAAGTTAAACTAAATAAGAATACATGTATAATTCAGTGTGGTAGTTATTAAGTCTTCATTATATGTTTTGGTTTGTTGTTTTCTTTCCTTATTCTTTGTTGTTCTTGGTTTTGTTTTGGTTCCAAGCGCGCTGCGCAAGAATATCAAAACAAATGACCGATTAACTATTTTTTAGTTATAGGTAATAAAGCATTAACATATTTACATTTTACTTGCACTTTATTATCCATATCCAAACACTATATTGGCTATATTCACTTCAATTTTATTCGACCAAGGTATTTAATACTAATTTTTTATTGTATTTTTTTTTTGTTTTGGTTTTCAAAACTCACCCACCATCCACTCCGTGTTGAAGGCCTTCCCACGTTGCTTGGTGTTTGCTACAAATTAGAATGCCTAAAAAAATCAGTAGGTAATACCTGGTCGAATACGACTGAAACTTGAGTATTTAAAGAAATCTTATTGTGTTTGTATAACAAATGAATTAATTTTTGCAATATTAGAGATATTAGATAAGGTGTAACATATCAGGAACTATACTTAGTGCTTTTTCTTGTTTAATTGTGTTAACTAAGTATCTTCTTGTTATTAAAAAGTTTAACAAAATGCTTGCCAACGACGCACAGTGGCACGGCAGCCGCAAAAGCGTTGCAAAAATCGATTTTGCGATGTAACCATTTTTTAAATGTAATACATGCATCTGATTTAGAATTTCCCAGGGATCAAGAAAATAAAAATTTTAGTCAATTCGGATGAATAGTTTAGTTGCTACAGCCGCTCAAAGTGGAGTATATTTTCAACTTTGAAAAAAATCGCAATTTTTGGAATAAAAATTCGTGTTTAAGATTGTTTTGTGGAAAAACTACGCAACCAATCCCTATTTTCTTAGTTTCTATAAAAAGGTACATGAAATTTAAACATATAAGAAAAAAAAAATGACTTCATTTCTTTTCTGGGTTTTTCAATACTTCCGTTTAACTGCACCATTATATTTGGACCACTTTTTCAACTTTGGAAGAAATTATTTTATATTCCATATTTTTTCATTTTTTCAATTTAACATAAATGGTTTTGTTATTAATTTATTTACTTGCTCTATAAAAATTGACTGCATAAATTTGCATATGTGGCTGTAAGGCCAGTAAAAGTCCAGAAACCCAACTCCAAAATATTCTGACGCAGGTATAAGAAGAACACGCAGTAGATGCAGCCACTAAATTTAGAACTGATTGCTTATATTTTCACTTTACAATAAAATAAAGTCTACCTGTGACATAAAAAAAAAGGATTAATCATCCCAATTTTTTTTTTTTGTGTTTCCAGGTAGTTTGAAACATTTAAAGTAATTTAATTTGTACCTGTTACACGTTTTCTGGCTATAGGCTTAAAATTTGTATATATTGCCTGAATACTTCAGAAACATCATAGTTTTGTTTTGACTTTATAAGAACACACATTGCAGTGAAACGTATTTTTAAATATAATATATTGATTTTATAAGTGTAACGATGTCTTTGGTAAACGTAAAATTATTTGAATTGTTCAGAAACTCCAAAAGCGCGAATGAATTCATTTCGGCCATCAGAAAATAACTTAATGTTGAGGAAGCAAATATGGAGAAGTTTGATACCTTAAAAGGCAAACTTAATCTAATTCACTCCCGAATAAAAAAAAAGTGGCAAGACTCTTCCTTCCCCAAATATGGATATGGTAACACAAACGATGGAAACTCATCCCGAAAATTCTTTGCAGAAAACAAAGTTACATCAGAAATAACTGGAGTGGATGATGAAATTATCAAAAGATTGGGTGTTATTTTGAATATTTTGAACTGCAAGGAAAAAATTAACGGCAGCAAATTTGGTGAATATGCCACTAAGACTGCAGAGCTGTTAATGGAAAAATATCCAGGAAAAAAATTGACTCCCACGCTTCACAAAATTTTGGCACATGGCCAAACTATAATTGAATATCATTGCCTACCCATTGGGGAGATGTCAGAAGAAGCCCAGGAATCGAGAAACAAGGATTATAAAAAATTCAGAGCTATGAATACATGTAAAATATCACGATCAAGGGAAAACGAGGATCTTTTTAATATGTTGGCAGCTTCTTCAGATCCACTAGTTGCATCCCTTAGACATGTGAAATCCAATACAGAATTAACAAGTACTAGTTATTCAAATGAAATGTTAAGTCTTCTAGATATTCCTTCAAATGTAAATGTGGATGATTATTTTACAAAAAAGTACTGATAAGACAAATTATATAATATATTATAATAAAAAAGCATTGTTACATTAAATTTATTGACTGAAATATAAAATTATGAACAAAAATATATCATCAAAATTTCTTTATAAATGAAAAAACAACAAAATCCAACTTCCACAACATATTGCGCAGCTCTCAGATATCGTATCACCATGTATGAGTACTTATTTTCAAGCCTGAACGTTTTTCTTTCAAATACAAATAATTCATTAAAATATCTCAATTGGTTTAGAAAATATGGAAAAAATATTTACGTATTTTTCAATGGGAAATGTTGCACAGGCAACAAAATCCAACTTCCACAACATATTGCGCAGCTCTCAGATGTCGTATCACAATGTTTGGGTACTTATTTTAAAGCTTAAAGATTTTTCTTTCAACTACAATTTAATTCATAAAAATATCTCAATTGGTTTAGAAAACATGATTTTTGCAACGTTTTTTTGGCTTCCGTGCCACTGTGCGACGTTTGCTACCTGTGACATAGCTTTTAGTTTAGGTTTTGTTTCTTCTTTTTTTTTTTCTGTTTGTTTTGTTTCTTTTAAGGGTTTTATAGAGAATTCGATAATATTAGATTGTTGTAATAATGTGGGTTGTTATACATATATGTATAAAATTTTTTTTTTTCACGTTTTGCGGTTGTAGAGTGATTTTTTAGTGTTATTTGTAATTGGAGGAAGTTTATTTTGTTTTAGATGATTGTGGTTGTTGTAGGCTTTTAATTGTTGAGGGTGTGTTCCAGCGCTGCTTAGCGGAGGTGATGAGGAGTTGCGTTTTGCGCTCCGAAATAGAGATGAGGGGGGTGTTGAGGTGTCTGATGTAACGCCTGCGTTTAGGGCGTTGTGCCGAATTTCAGCAAATTTATGGTTGCCGACTGTGCGCCTGCTCTTTAAGTTGTTTTGTCTTTTCTCCGTGTGTAATGTTTTATTATTTAAGGCACTTTAATAAGAAATTTTTATTAGAATTGAATGCGGCCTGTGAGCACTTTACTTACTAGGGATAGGTTAGGTCACTCAATTAAATTTTCCAATTAAAGTTTAGTTTAGTTCTGGGTGGCTTTAATATCGGGTAGCCGGATAAAACCAGCTGAAACACACGGCAGCTCTGTTGCTTTCTCCACTTTAATATATATATATTTCACGAGGTAAGGTTATATTTTTTAATTTCACCAATATAACTGGGTTTTATGAGCAGCCACACCGGAAAAAGGTGAAACACGCAGCATTCAGGGTTTATGTAGCCGTGTAGGCCGGATATGCAGTTGCGCTCCATTTCGATAAATCATATTTTTAAAACTTATCGGTAGTGTTGGTCAATAAAATACCAAAACTATCAAATATGAAGGTTGCCAGACCAACAAATATTGGCTGGTTCATTGGATCTATTTATCGAGGTGCTTAACAATTTTTATTTATTCGTTATTATTTCAATGGATGGTATTTTTTTTTTTTTATTTTATTTATACCAATTACTCTGTCCATTACATGTTATTAATTAATTGTACTAAAGAAAATATACATTGTGCAATGAATAATTTCGAAACTTATTGATAAAAAACTAAAAATACTAAATTTTAAATTCTTATAATTATTTTTAAAAATGGCCCATATCTTATCTTAATAAAGAGTCTAGCTGGAAAGTTACTGAAAACTGCCAGAAACGATTTTTAAAAACTATTCGATTCATATATTTTATGAAGCATAGGGCTGCAACAAAATTCTTAAATCTACTTCTATCCGATGACATCCTTTTAATTTCATTCCAGTTCGTTTCACCATGTGTGCGCTGGACGCCCCCTTCTGCGTGATCCTTGAGGGTTCCATTCGATGGTTTGCCTTGTGATGTCTTGCGGGGCTTTTCTTAGCGTTAGACCTATCCAGTTCCATTTTCTCTTCGTTATATTTATCTTAATGGAACTTTGTTTTGTTAGTGCCCACAGCCTTTCATTTGAAAGGGTTTCTGGCCATCGTATTTTTAGTATGCGTCTAAAGCATCGATTCACAAAGGCTTGAACTTGCTGCAGGGGCCGCGAAGCTGCATTTCAGGTTTCGCACCCGTATAGCAGAACAGATACGACGTTAGAGTTAAAGATTCTTATTTTGGTGCAGCGTGATAAAGATGAGGAGTTACAGATGTTTTTTTAAGTTGCCCAAAAGTTTGTTGCGATTTTTTTATCCTATTTTCGATGTCTTCGGCACAGCCGCCAGAGGTCGAGATGATACATCCTAGGTAGCAAAAATGTTCGACGTCCTCTATTGGTGTTGAGTTTAGAAGGAAAGGAAGGGTGTTGACTGTGTTGATGCGCATGGACTTGGTTTTAGTGACATTGATGCTAAGTCCCACTTTAGATGCCAGCGTCGATATTGATTCAAGTTTTCGTACCATGTCAAAGATGCAAATATCTTCAGCGTAGTCCAGGTCGTTTAAAAATTAAGGACAACATCAAGAACAATGTTGAAAAGTGTTGGGGAGAGTGGGCAACCTTGTCGTACTCCAGTGTTAATGCTTATTGGTTCGCTTAATTCTTCTTCGTGCAAAAAAAATTTGTGTAGAGGCTTATTATGAGGCTGATAATTTTTTCGGGGATGCCTTTGCAGCGTAGTACAGCCCATATGGCGTCGTGTAGTAGCGTATCGAACGCTTTGGCAAATTTCGATGAAAATAAAATAAAGTGGTGTTCGGAATTCCACACTTTGCTCCACAATTATCCGTAGGCTGTGCACGTGGTCAACGCATGACGATGTGGTCGGAAGCCTACTTGTTCTTCTCGAAAAATTGATGCAGGGAATGCCTCAAGATTTCGATTATTTATAATATGAGCGATTATCTTGTTTACGCTGCATATAAGTGTGATTCCTTTCCAGTTGGTGCGTTGCGACAGATCTCCTTTTTTTGGGATTTTGATTATAACACCTTCTTTTAGTTCGCACGGAAGGTGCCCGTTTTGCCAGAAGCTTTCAATGATGGGTTGTATAAGTTTAGCGCTGATGGTGGGATCGGCCTTCAATAATTCTGGCGCGATATTGTCAACGCCGGGGGCCTTATTGGCTTTAAGTGCTGCAATTGCGTCTGCTATTTCGGATAAAGATAGGCATTGAGTTTGGACCCTGTGGATTTCTGCATGGCTGCTGCAGTTGCAAACAGGATCGTTGCTTCGATCTGAGTTAGAGAGAAGATTTCTGTAAAAGTTTTCCCAAACTTTTAGTTGTTCGTTTGTGCCGGTGACAAGCGTTCCATTTTCGTCTTTAATTGGCTTACTCGAAGTAAAGGGGCGATTCGCCAGCTGTTTTACCGATTTGTAAAGGTCCCTGCTGCGGTGTGTCTCACTTGCGGCCTGTGCTTCTCTGGCGATGTTCTCGGTTCTCGTTTTCTTTTATCTTTTCTCTTTACCATACGATTAAGAGTGCTGTGATTTCTCTGCGCTTCAAGTTTAGCGCTGCGAGTTCTTGCAGCATTGATTGCAGCCTTCGCTGTTTTTCTTTGTAGGATTAGATTCCATGTTGCGTCGGATATCCACTCTTTGCGGTTGGTTTTGACGCATCCGATGTGGTTGTTAGCTGCAGATATAATTATGTTTTTGACTTCAACCCATGTATTACGCGATTCGGTGGGGATGTTTCTTTCAGCTTCTTTTAGTGATTCGGTGTAGATGTTTGCGACTTCGGCTATTTTCAGTTGCGATACATTGTGTTTTCGAGATCGTTTTTCGTCTTTTTTGACCGCAGCTATTTTGAGACGTAAAGTAGCTATAAGAAGATGGTGATCGCTTCCCAGATCCGAGCCACGTTTGTTTCTTACATCGAGCAGCGAGCCTCTCCATTTCTTGCTAATCAGGATATGATCGATCTGGTTTTTTGTGCGCGCGTCTGGCGACACCCACGTCACTATATGTATATGTTTGTGGGGGAATAGTGTGCCGCCGATAACAAGGTTGTTAGTAGCGCTAAATTCAGTGAGCAAATGACCATTTTCAGTCATTCTTCCGATCCCGTGAGTGCCCATTACGCCTTGCAGTGACATGTTATCGCAGCCCACTTGCGCGTTGAGATCGCCTAGAAGAATGACGGTGTCACCTTTTCGAACTCTCGATAGCACTGTGTTTAAGTTGTTGTAAAAATCTTCTTTAATTGAAGTCTCAGCTACTTCTGCAGGTGCATAGCACTGGATACAAGTAATGTTTCTGGCTCTGGATCGGAACCTAGCTTCTATGATGCGATCTGAATGTGGTTTCCAGTCTATCAAAGATTTTCGTGCATTTCATGACAGGAGAAAGCCAACCCCTCCTGATCGTGGTTCGTTGTTCTTTTTACCAGAGTAGAGAAACGTGAAGTTGTCGTTTGTTTTGAGCTCTCCGTAGTCAGCCCATCTTGTTTCCGATAAGCCAAGAATATGTAATTTATAATTCACGCACTCCTTGCAAACTTGCGCTAGTTTTGAGGCTACCAAAAGTGTTGTCACGTTCCAAGTTCCGATTCGTGTCCTTAATTTCATGCCAATGTTCGTCATAGAAAAATCCGGCCGATTTCTTTGTATTGTTGCAGTTTCAGTAATCGTGGTGTTTTAAGATAAGCAGCTGATTGGGCTACACATCCGAGTCCGCTGTTGGGGCTGCCAACTAAGGCCTGCGGACAAACCGCCCTTAAGACGATGCGCACTATATTGAGGGACGTCCCTGACATGGAAACAGACGCCCACCTGGGGGCTTTTTGGCTGCCAAAAAGGCTCAAGGATTTAAGGAAGTTGCAGTATCCTTTTGATAAGTTTTGTGGGCTACACCGTTGGCCTGTTGGCTCATCCGCTGTGATCCCTGTTGCACAATCCTGCTCTACCAATCATGCAATTTCTCTGTCTGACCCAAGAGCACAAAGATGTTGTGGTGTCTCAAATCAGATACCCTTCGTCGAGCTTAGCCCATGAGTCGACATGGTTTCCCAGGGCGTGGCGCTTGGAGCCAAAGGCAAAGAGTTAGGTTTTGGGTGAGAACCAGGTCCTTTCAGTGACCGCGTGCAATATGCAGTCCGACTGCATACAGTATAAGGTACTATCTCTACCCGCCGCCCTACACCCCATAGTTTCTGTTTTAAAATTTATTGCTTTAATGCCGAATATTTGCTTCGGATTCGTTTTTAAACAACAAGATTTCAAATGTTTCAAATTTTTATATTCCTTGAAGTTTGGCAGTTATGCTTTTAATCGACGAAATTTCGATACACAAAAATTCAGCATTCAACAAATCGAACTGTTAGCTTTCATCACTATCTGGTACCCGTCACCGAGCCGCAGTTCGCTCTTAAATTTCAACATCGTCGGAATTAACAACGGCATCTGCTATGTGTGTACAAATAGTTGCATTTCGGATTATAAAAAACACTCAAAAGTGTTGATGCAGCAAATTGTTGCATGTTGTTGATGCATCAAATTTCTTGCTTGCCAAAAGTGTTCGTGGGGCATTCAAACTTTATTTGTTTATACGATGCTAAGAACTGTTTTTTTTTTTTTTTGTCGTGCTCGCAACAAGCTGTCTTTTTTTTAAATCAAATATTTACATACATATATACAGACACCTATATATGTACTTTATTCATAAACAATTGATTCAAAGTTTTAAAAGCATTGCTTGATATCCGCTTGTAAACTTTGAGAGGCACTGCTGTCTCCCTAAGCAATATATAGCAAAGAGCATTTGTTCGTTTTCAAAATAGTATTGAAAATGCCTCAAGTATCGTTTAAGCACTGAATTTCGATGAATATCGATGCTGTGTTCCAAGTACTTCCAAACAAATAAGTTTATTGAGTGTGCTGAAATTGAATAAAGGGGATTTTGGTGTGTGATTGTGTTCTTAAATAAAATAAGAACTTCAAGCTCGCTTGTGTAACATAAATGTATATTAATTAATATTTTGGCGACGCAAAATACCAAAAGTACATACTTATATAAACTTAGCTTTGATTAAAGCAAAAATACGTCGTCATCCATTTAGAACGAAAATTTATTTACTCGGTTCAGCAGCAAGTTGTTTGTACGTAAGTGTTTAAATAATTTAATTGTATGCGTGTTTATGAAGTTGAGTGCTTTATATAGATGACCTGCAATAAAGCGCGGAAAATTTTAAATGTAAATGTTTAAATAATTTGATTGTATAGCAAAAAAGAGCTATTTGAAAAATTGTGCATACTTATGCATGTATGTATGTATGTATAATACATATATGTATATATATAATATAAATATGTATATGCATACATACATGTGTACGTATGTTTACTTATGTGATTCCTGCAAAAAAATATTGTACCATTGAGTTGTTACTCATGTTCGCAACGCGCGCAATAGAGTTTTTTTTTGTTTCGAGTGGACTATAAGAGTCTTATACAATTGAGATAAAAACGCTTCGATCGAACTATTTCGAAGGTTACGCCATCTCAACTACGTCTTTCTCTCAGTGCATTTGTTGCAAACTTTTATGACTGCTATTTATTTGTATTTAGTGTTTTTCTTAGTACTAATGAACAAATAGTTGGTTATTAACGTTATTATTTATAAAGTGTCGCTAGCGAGCTCGCATATCGCGATATATTGTATATTATTTACTGATTGATCTTAAAATCAACATAAAACATTTGTAGTAGGAAATACAGATGATCTGTTAACATCAGCGTTTACTGATGTTAACTCGCTCTCATTATGTTAAGTAATGCTAAGCTAGGCTAAATGTGTATATACTTTAAGTTGGAGAGACATTCGATGTTAAGTGTTGATTCAGTTAAGACATGTACGGCATTAAGGAATAAATAAATTGTTACGTTAACGACGCAGTTGTTGTTTTGGTTTTAAGATCGGTCACCTACCACAATTTCAGAAGTGGTCCTAACCCAAGAACAAAATTAAAATGAACAATCTATTAAATTTTGCCAATTTTACGGAAGAGCAAGTGGAAAGGTGGCTAAATGCAATAAAACTATCGTCTGAATGCTCAAAAGAGGAACAAGTGATTCGTTTAAGCAATTATGTTAAGCAAACACCAAGTGATTTGCTGGTTGTAAACAAAAATTCAAATGAAAATATGTGCGAAAATGACAAAATGCCCGCAGAAGTCTCAGAAATTCAAAACGACGTAGTTTTGTATGAGCATCATGCAGAAAAAATTGAAGTCCCCGTTATAAAGACGCCGTCGTGTGGTGAAATTCAATTGAACAAAGAGACGCTGCAACAAATGAACGTGCAAGCAGCTAACGTCGTTGGAGTGAAGCAACAACAAGAGTTTAAGAACATCACCATGCAGGAGTCAGCGTCTGTCACGCTTACTCTCGCTAAAGAAGCTTTGATGGACTTTGACGGTAAAACGTGTGCGCGCGGCTGGGTTATGCAGCTAAAAAACATCGCAAGTGTGTACAACATCAACGACAGCTTGATGCGTATGTTGTTTATAAGTAAATTAAAAGGCGATGCGCAGCGTTGGCTGCATATAAACTCAACTCGCATTATGGAACCAATTAATCAATTGTTAGACCAACTAATTATGGCGTTTGGTGTAAAATTATCCAAAATGGAAATAAGACGGAAATTTGCAGGCCGCAAATGGAAAGCTTTTGAAAAATTTTCCGCTTACTTTGATGACAAAATAAAGCTTTCTGGCGATCTTGATATCGACGTGGATGAATTAATCGACGAAATCATAGAAGGCATACCGCAAGAGAGTTTGCAGACACAAGCGCGTATGCAGTGCTTTACTGACCCAAGGCAGATGCTTCGTGCATTTGCAAATGTACGTGTTTCGTCGGAGTCCACTCCAAGCAGCTGCAAAAAGATGCAGAAAAAGTATGATGACAATTTACGCTGCCGCAACTGCAATTCAAGAGGTCACTTTGTTAAAGAGTGCAGGAAGCCAAAGAGGGACCCCGGATCCTGCTATGCGTGCGGCAAGTTTGGGCATCTTATTGCTCAATGTTCCGGGAAAAAGGGTGCAAACGAAGAAAAATATGTAAGATATTTTAAGATTTATTTTGAAAAAAATACTAAAACACCATTAATAGCAGCGTGCCTAATAGACTCGGGAAGCCCAATTTCATTTGTCAAAATTTCATGTGTTTCAAATCAAATCAATTTAAATCCAGTTTCAAAACCTTACTTTGGACTTAATAAAAGTCGCCTTAATACATTTGGAAAATGTTTATGTTTTGTATTTAAAGAATCCTTAAAAGTACATTTTAATTTAATTGCTGTTTCCAATGAGTCTATGGGCTACGATGTAGTGCTGGGCAGAGATTTTTTAAAAGCATGTGGTTTGCAGTTTGACCCAGACATTTTGAGACTGATTACGGTAGATCCAATTAATGTAAACAATGAACCATGTGTTGGTTCAGAAATGTTATGTAACGAAGATTTTAGTTATTTAGTCAAGACAGAAACCAATGATCGTTCACGTGCTAGTGAAGCCATGTTAAATAGTACAGCAGATCCATGTGTTCGTGAAAGCTTGCTGGATTCTGCACAATCATGTGTTAATGCAAAACTATTAGGCAAAGAAAATGTCAACTTGGTCACACAACAGTCAAGTGTTATACAGAAAATGTTAGAAAACGATGGCATGTCAGACCAACAACTGTTAGGATTGAAAGCTGTTACTTCAACCATTAGTGAAAAAGAAAAACTGTTAGATTCAAAAATATTAGCAACTGATACTACTAAACATCAGCTGTTAGACAATGCAATTACCGAAATACTTAACATAGATTATGCTGATAAAGAAATTGAACTTAATATTGGTAAAAATATTAGCCATAGTATACAGTGTCAATTGAAAAAATTATTCGAAAATGCGTATTTAAAGGCAGAAAGACCAAGCTCTCCAGTAACAAAGTGCGAAATAAAATTGAATCTGGAAAGCCCAAAACCGTTTAGTTGCAGACCAAGACGTCTTTCTTATGCGGAAAAAGAAAAATTACAAGTTTTATTAGATGAATACAAAAAAGACAAGGCCATACGATCGAGTACGTCAGAATATACATCGCCGATCGTTTTAGTTAAAAAGAAAAAGGACAGAATGTGTGTAGATTATCGTATGTTAAACAAGATTACAAAAAAAGATAATTATCCTCTTCCTCTTATCGATGATTTGTTAGACAAATTAGAAAATAAAACTGTTTTTACGAAACTTGACTTAAAAAATGGATTCTTTCATGTAGCTGTACATGAAGGCTCTATTAAGTATACTTCATTTGTCACTCCACTTGGACAGTTTGAGTTTTTAAAAATGCCCTTTGGATTAAAAAATGGTCCAGCTGTTTTTCAAAGATTTGTCAACAAAATTTTCGAGGATATGATTAGAGACAATAGGGTCATTATATATATGGACGACATTATGGTAGCGACTAAAGATATAGAAGAACACATGAAAACATTAAAAGAGGTCTTTGATAAGCTTGTGCAAAATAAATTAGAGCTACGTCTCGATAAGTGCGAATTTTTGCAACCTAGCGTAAAATATTTGGGATTTTTAATAGACAAAGACGGCATTAAAGCTGATGATAAGGGATTAGAAGCAATCAAAAATTTCCATATTCCTGACAAAGCACACAAAGTACAAAGTTTTCTCGGGCTATGCTCGTACTTCAGACGATTCATTAAAGATTTTTCAACAGAAGCAAAACCCTTGTATGATTTGCTCAAGAAGGACAAACAATTTGAATTCAAAGAAAAAGAGTTAGACTGTTTTAGAAAACTTAAAGAAAAATTAGTTCAAGCACCCGTATTGTCAATATACAGCTATAAAGATGAAACCGAGCTGCACTGCGATGCAAGTTCACTTGGTTTTGGTGCAGTTCTCATGCAGAAAAAGGAGGATAAAAAGATGCATCCGATATTTTATTTTTCAAAAAGAACCACAGAATTGGAAAGCAAGTATCACAGTTTTGAGCTTGAGACTTTGGCAATAATTTATGCTTTGCGACGATTCCGTATTTATTTGCAAGGAAAACATTTCAAAATAGTTACAGATTGCAATTCTTTAATTCTTACACTAAATAAAGTTGAGTTAAATCCTAGAATTGCTCGTTGGGCTTTAGAATTGCAGAATTATGATTATGAATTACTACATAGAGCAGGTTCCAAAATGCAACATGTCGATGCACTTAGTCGAAATAATAATATTATGATAATAGAAACTAATAAGTTCGAAGACAATCTAGTTATATGTCAGGCAAAGGACGAAAAGTTACGAAAAATAAAAACACTATTAGAAAAGTCAGAGCATAAACTTTATGAAATGAGAAACGGCATAGTATACAAAAAGTTAAATGACGATAGACTGCTTTTTTATGTTCCACATGACATGGAAGATCATGTACTTTATAAATATCATGATGAAATAGGCCACATAGGTAGAGACAAAATGATGGATGCTATTTCAAAGACTTATTGGTTCCCGAATTTAAAAGAAAAATGTATTGGTCATATTGAAAACTGCCTAAAATGCATCGCGTATTCACCAAAAAGTGGGAAGGAAGAGGGATTTTTAAATTGCATTCCGAAAGGTAATAGACCGTTTGAAATAATACATATAGATCATTATGGTCCAGTTGATGCAGGAAGGTCAAAAAAACATATCTTAGTAGTTGTTGACGCGTTCACAAAATTTGTTCGGTTATATACAACGAAAACAACAAAAACAAAGGAAGTTTTACATGGATTAAAAGATTATTTCCGAGCATATAGCAAACCAACTTGTTTAATTTCTGATCGCGGAAGTTGTTTTACGTCGGGTGAATTTGAAAATTTTATAGCCGAAAATAACATTAAACACGTTAAAATCGCAACAGGGTCTCCTCAAGCTAATGGTCAGGTGGAACGCATAAACAGAAGTCTAGGCCCAATGATAGCAAAGTTGACAGAACCTGAGAAAGGATTACACTGGGACATAGTTGTTGAAACAGTTGAGTATTCGTTAAACAATACTCAACATAGGAGTATTAAACAGTACCCAAGTAAGATGTTATTTGGCATACAACAAAAAGGCCATGTTACAGATGAACTTAAAGAAAAACTAGAAGAGGTAAATGGTTTGATTGAAACACAATCTTTAGCAAATATTAGGAAAAAGGCAGAACAGATTCAAATAAAATCACAAGCTTACAATAAATTACAGGTCGACAAAAAAAGAAGAAGCCCAAAGCAATACAAAATAGGCGATTATGTAGTGGTGAAAAATTTTGACTCTACGGTAGGAACGTCAAGAAAACTTATTCCAAAAAGCAAGGGACCTTACATGATAACTAAAGTTTTAAAAAATGACAGATTCGTTCTTAATGACGTAGATGGTTTTCAGGTATCCCGTAATCCGTATCAAGGTGTCTGGAGCATTCAAAATATTAGGCATTGGGTAAGGGGTAAACGAAAAAATAAAACATAAAAGCTTAGTTGTTTAAGTAAAACTTAAGAAAAACAATGTAAAAGATGTAAATAATTTTTTTTTTTTCTAATTTTAAGAATCATTATGTAATAAATTATTTTAAGTATAGATCAGGGGATCTAACCGTCAGGACGGCCGAGTTGTAGTAGGAAATACAGATGATCTGTTAACATCAGCGTTTACTGATGTTAACTCGCTCTCATTATGTTAAGTAATGCTAAGCTAGGCTAAATGTGTATATACTTTAAGTTGGAGAGACATTCGATGTTAAGTGTTGATTCAGTTAAGACATGTACGGCATTAAGGAATAAATAAATTGTTACGTTAACGACGCAGTTGTTGTTTTGGTTTTAAGATCGGTCACCTACCACACATTGAACTATTTTTTTTTTTTATCTGCATGAAAAGTGTTAAAAACATGAGTTGGTTCATATCGAGAACCAACAGAATTTGTTGTTGCTTAGAATAGTATCGCTTTGTGCAATTCTGGTGCTAAATCTTAGTTTGGGTTGGTGGTTTATTTGGATTTTCTTGTCAATTGCTCTCCTTTAATGATGATAGAATATTATCTAAAGCAATAAAAACCATTTTCCAGGGTTCTCAGAAGATACTAAGCTTTGGAGCTTTGATGAGATTGTTATCTTTTACAGAAGTGCATTAATGTATAAGGTGTCTAATTAGTTCATTTTGCATGAAGGAATTTTCAGTGCTATTTTTGTTTTGGATCATGTTGTAAATGGGGATGACCATGTGTATAGGAAAGTTGTAGCTCCTGAACTTGTGTACTCATCGTTTGATCCAAACCGTGTCAAAATGATTCACCAAGTCGACTAAACAGGCTCCAGTGCTTTTATTTCAGATATCAAAAGATGGATTGCGGTATCGTCGAATGTTTGTATTTGAATCCGAATTGTCTGTCACTTACTATATTGTTTTATGTATTTATATGATATGGTGGATCAGTTTTACTCCAAAAGCAATAGTTTTAATGCATTTTTTATATCCTGTACGCAAAGGGTTACGGTTTAAGCAATAGAAACACGCTGAAGCAGGTGTAGCAGTCCATTAATTCTTTTTACCAAAATGCTTAACAAAATCTCGCATATCTATGAAGTTAGATCCGCCTATCCGTCATAATGTTAATGATTCTTAACCTTGGGCATATCTTGAAATCTTAGGAATAGTTCAGATTGTATTGTTATATACGATCCAGTGGCACCAAATTTGGTATGCAGCGCTCTGTTCACCTAATAAACAAAACTATTTAAACTTATGACTTGAACTTGTGAATGCGATCACAACTCTCTCAAATACCAAACTTCTTTGTACCAGCAACTGCAAGGTTTTTAAAAACTCATCGATTAATAGGTAAAAATTATTTTATGTAATTACAGTTTTTAGACCAAACGCGTTGCGGCTTAAATAATTTTTTGAATTTTTTTTATCTGGGGTGCTACAGAAAACCATTTGGAAACTGTATTTAATTTCTCATTTGGGATATCCCATTCGGGATTTTTATACCCTGTACCGTATGGTACAAAGGGTATATTGTGTTTGTGCAAGCCGAAAATGTATGTAACGTACAGAAGGAGAAGTCGGAGACCCCCCAAAGTTACCTAAAGTATGATCGGGGTGACTAGAGAAGTCGATATACCCATGTCCGTCTGTCCGTCTGTCCGTCTGACCGTCTGTCCGTATGAACGCCTAGATCTCAGAGATGGTAAGAGCTAGAGCAACCAAACTTTCAGATAAGATCCCTTATTAATCCATAGGAGACAAGTTTATTTTATTTTTTTGATATCGGGACTACATTATATAGCTCCCATAGGGGTGTTTCAGAGGACCTCGAAAAAAAGCAAAAGTTTTCGATGGATAATTCGTTTGCTTATGAAGATATCATAACCAAATTTGGCAATCGGAAGTTTTTTAGAAACCCCCAGCACTGTACCAAATTTTATCAAAATCGGTTGACTATATCATATAGGTCCCATAGGATCGATCGGTCGAAAATTTGTTTTTTGCACGAAATTCGTTGTGTTTCGTTTATTTGTGATCATACCGTAACCACATTTGGCATTAAGAAGTTTTTTAGAGTTCCCAAGCACTGTACCAAATTTGATCAAAATCGGTTGACTATATCATACAGCTCCCATAGGACCACTCGGTCAAAAAATCGTGTTTTGTAAAAAATTCGTTGTGTTTCGTTTATTTGTGAACATACCGTAACCACATTTGGCATTAAGAAGTTTTTTAGAGTTCCCAAGCACTGTACCAAATTTGATCAAAATCGGTTGACTATATCATATAGCTCCCATAGGATCGATCGGTCGAAAAAAACGCTTTTTGTACAAAATTGGTTGTGTTTCGTTTGTTTGTCAAGATATTGTAACCAAATTTGGCATTCAGAAGTTGTTTAGAGATCTTCAACACTGTACCAAATTTTATCAAAATCGGTTGACTATATCATATAGCTCCCATAGGGCCGATCGGTCGAAAAAAAGTTTTTGATTAAAAATTCGTCTGTTTTTGGTTGTTTATGAAGGTATCATAATCTAATTTGGCAATCAAATGTCTTTTGGTGTTCTTAAGCAATTTACCGGATTTGATTGCAAGCAGTGGTACAGGGTATCCCAAAGTCGTCAGCGCCCGACTTTAACGTACGCCATCTTTTTTATATGGTTTTGTCATTCCGTGCGAAATTTTTTTGCATTCTGCGTATAAGCCGTATGGCTGTGAATGTCCGTGCGGAATATTTCGTGCTGCGTAGACCCCTCTAGCCACAACAGCATATGAAAATTAAAAAAAATGAGAATAATTTAATCTAGAGTCGTTTTAAGTAATTGGCGGGTTCATTAAAAATTCTAAATTCTCTAATGTCAACTGTACGTAGTTGTACCCCTCAAATAAATAAATAAATAAATAAATAAATAAATAAATAAATAAATAAATCCATCTTCTAGAAGAGCACAATTAGAATTACAATTTTCATTAGCATTTGTATTACTATTTTCATCAGTGTGTGTGTTTTGTATTAAAATTTCACTTCATTTGTTTAGCGCAGTGCACAGCATACAAAATTCTTGCAACCTATGCAGGACTGTATGACAGCCTTAAAGCGATCTTCGACACCTTCGCTCCACTTTTTCTTTGTACAGATATTTTTTTTTTTAAGGCATCAATGGCTAACATTCCCGCAATTGGCATTTTAAAAATTATTTTCTATTTTCGTGCAAATTTGCATTCACAACGCTGAGTACAGCTGTTGACCCATAGGGTTGTCATACAAACTCTTGTATTGGGTGCTAGAAATATTCAAACTTGCAAAATGATGCAAAATATGCTGAAAATGTTCGCTTAATGTAGTAAAGAAAAAACTTTCTTGGATCACTGTTAATAAACATTTATTTAAATAAGTGTCTAAATGTTCTAAAATAATTTTTGGAAAGTAGCAACCCTTTGCTGTCATTCTTGCAAAAGCGTAAACATTCGAAATTAATTGTTTGAAAAATGAAATCTTTTAGATTTCTGCGGCACCTACGGTTTTTTCTAAAGATTTGTTTTCAAACCGTTGCCAAAATCTTTAAAGATTTCTGTGGCACTCCCATATATGAACAATGTATATTTTTTTAAGTAATTTTTTTTAAGTGGAAATGGTCAATAACGCTATTTAAAACTATTTTAATATAAAAAAGAAGAATTGTTTCTCATTCCTTTTGTAAGTGTGAATCAAATCGATTTGATGCAACAATGTTGAAAAAAAATAAAACGAAAATTCTTTGATGTTTTATTTTATTTATAATTTAGCTTCAAAACTAAAGATAACATTATGGAAGCGCTGGCAGCGTAGGCTTCGGATATAATTTTTTGAAGTTTTTTATTAAATTGTATGAACAAACATTTTTTTTTTATTGAAATTGTCGTTGATCAATGTTAATTTTTTTAGATTTACTTACAAAATAAAAACATTTTTTCATCATATTAATAAGAAATATGTGTAGATATTACAAAAAGTATTATTTTTTGTATCTTTTGAGAGTAAAACAAATTATTTTACATACAATTAAAAAAAAAATAGGGGTTTCTGCCGCCTGCGTGCTTTGCACGCCAACCCCCTTAGGATCTTTTTTATTCAATTCAGGTCATCCAGACTATACGCTGCCCCTGTAATTTTCTTTATTTCAATAATGTTCATTGTGTTGCATGCATGAATTCTATAGTCGGTCCTGACCGACTTTAAAATACCCTGTACTAACGCATTTTTGCCTTATCATAGCCTGAACTTTCTTCTTCTCTGATTTCCAATGCGCAGGAGAAGAGCGTATGTATTGTTTCTTATATTGATCAATCCCAATTTCCTGTAATTGAAAAACAATTTATATATATTTTGCATCATCTTCTATCAAAGTTCTTAATTCGCACTTTCTCTTAATTCCAGCATAAATGGTGCATTTCTTCTGAATCACAATTTAAGATCATATCTAGAGGTGGCTGTCCCTTACCTTGGGCAAGAGTTACTCCTCCTCTTTTGCCTGGAAGTCCCTTTCTAACTTTCCAGGGGCTGCATAGCTATCATTTAGTTTTCTAATTAACTATGTGTCTTCTGCTGCTGCACCATAGGGAACGGATTCAGAGGAAAAAAAATGAAGATGTCCATCCCTAAATAACGTGGCGTGCGATTCTCATATTCATTGTATTTCCTGGCTGCCCAACTAAATTACGTGTTGGGTCAGACCTAGCCCGTGTTCCTTATTTGCTCTTCTTGCCTTACATCTTCAACGTGTCTACTCCTGCTCTAAGTTTTCTCTGATCTGCCTTCTATGCATTGTGTTCCTTGCATAGTTTTCCTGCCCTACAATCCTTAACTCTATGTCTTCTCTGTGCTACGTTCATAGCTTGCTCTTTTCGCCCAACTTCTAAGTGTTGACGACTCCGCCGTCTACGCCTTATATCCCTCTCCTACTCTGCATTTCTAATCTCTAAATCTTCTCTGAGATGCCATCTTTGCATAGTACATATTAACCACTTGCTCATGTAGCCTGATTTCTACATTTAGGTTCTGAAGCCAATTGGCGCAAATCCTCCACGTCGAACACTTATGTAGAGCCCGAGTGATTTATTATTATTTGTTCTTCAAACTTCAAGGCATTAGCATTTAGTTATCATCAATAGTGTTTGCAAGTTTTCAATCGATTTGAAAAAATTTTGTCCCATACTGTACTATTCGTTATTAATTTGAATCCGATATCTTTTATAGTGTGCTAAGCCGTGAACTACGAGGAAAGAGAAAATATATCGAAAAAAATCGAACAATATGCGTAAAATTTCCAAAAAGAAACCTACCGGTTTTGAGATATTTGCAAATTATTCGAAAAATATCAAAACCCATTTCCATTTTTGAACTTTGAGCGGTCGTTGTAATTGAACCAATTGACCTACGACCTTGATTTAAGTCTTGTTTGATAGATAATTTATTTGGCGAAAATTTCAATCCTGACTCTAAATTTGATAGCAAAAAAGATATATTATGGAATTTAGCAAGAAGTTGAGTTGAGTTGCCTTATTAACTTCTTGATAAAGTGCGTATGAATCTAGAGCTTGTTGCTGAAATGAAAGTCAAAGCCTAGGGGCGGCAGCTGGGACACGCCCCAAAAATAGGCCCGTTGTGAAAGTCGTAGCCTAAGTACACAGAAATTAGTATATATGCATTCATTATTTTTAAAACTTTTTGTTTTATTTGTAGTCAGAGAAAATTAAAAAACTTTCTTTTATTAACTAAAACAATCAATCTGAGGTTACACGACACAGTTTCAAAAATCTGTGTGACGTCATGAGATAGAATAATAAATGTCAGCTTCTATCAATTCCATTAAGAAATGGAGAAAAATCCCCCGTGCTTGTGCAAGCAGATAGGCTTCGTCAAAAACACAAAAGTTTTCGTATTTAAAGCTATGCCATCCAGAAACCAAGAAATGACGAGCATTATTAGTAATATTGAATAAAATAAAAGTATGTTTTTTTAATAAAACTATTTTATATTTCTAACCGGTTTCCTTGGCCATGCAATATTGTTATGTCAAAAAAATATTTTTATCTATCTATCTATGAATCCAATATGTCAAATTATTAGATCTTCTCTTATCGATTTAGCATCTTATTCTTATGTTTGGTTTTAGTGCCCAATCGCGCTCCTATCTGTAATAAATATACTATAGTAGGCAAAAAATTTGTTTTTCATTTTATTCGCTACGATGACTCGGTGACTCAATTTTAAAGAACACAAAAATACAAAGAAATTAGGTTACCCAAATTACAATGAGTGAGTTTTCCACAGGTCCGAAGCTTTCTATAGCGGACCGTATTTTTCCCAACATGGCTTTACAAATTTTATTATTTATTTAGCAGTGCACTGCTTATTTATTTATAATTAGACTGATTTTATTTGCAGCTACACGTTATTATACCCTGTACCTATAGGTACAAAGGGTATACTAGGTTTGTGCAATGTATGTAACGGACAGAAGTAGGCGTGGCAGACAGATTTAACAGAGCGATGAGTTGTGGTTACATGCAAAAATGAACAAAATTAGATAAAAACAAACAACAAAAGTTGTAGCTAAAAATCTACAACTTTCACATCCCCTTGCCAATAAATTGCATCAAGCTTTACGTAATTCTACGTAATTATGGTAACAAGTGACCTAGAATCACAATTTTTGGTAAGCTGATTCATGTGGCTCTAACGAACAAATCCACATCCAAATTTGATCGAAGCTTGCCAAACAACAACAAAATTTTTTTCGAGAAAAAAGGTACAGGGTACTCGACTGTATTAAATTTTTTTTTAACATTGATACGTTGTGGCATGGAGGTAATAAGATTCTGCAAAGTGGTGGCGTCTATTTCGGGTAAAGTTCTGTTAATGTCAGTCACGGTCCCGCATTAACGACCCTTTCTGTAGAACTTATTGGCAAGCATTCCACATAGGTCTTCATCATCATTGTTGGCTGTACAACCCGTGCTGGGTCTTCGCCTGCTTTAGAATTCGCCTCCATTCGTCCTTTCTTTTCGCCACCGTCCTACAATTTCTCACGTATAGCTCTACTGCATCATTATCTACACAATCAATCCATCACCACATAGGTCTTAGATAGAGCTAAAGTCGCTCTGATTGCCGGTATGGTATTTTTCTGGACGAAAAGAATAACTTTTTCTTGTGGGCCACATGGATTACCTTATCTTGTTGAGAATTCCAATAATGTCTTTAATGCTCTCCAGCAATGTGAATAAGATCCACATTTGTCCTGGTAGGAATAAAGCACTGTAGAGACTTTCACGCATTGCCCAAAACTGTCCACATCATAAGCTATGTTTCCCGCGGTTGCCTGACTATTCAGTTCCATCCAGCATTTTGGACTTTCTTCATATATGGCTTAAAAAATAATTTAATTTTTTTATTTTTTAATAATTGATTTTTTTATTAACAAGTACTTATTTGCCTTATTTGTTTTTGTATCTATACCAATTGTTTTTTTTTTTAATTTCAGTTTTGCTTTAAATACAAAATGAACCACAAAACAATTTTTGATGTTAAAGACAAATGCCTTGGTGACATTTTAGCATATCTGGATATGAAAGATCATGCGAACGTCTCACAAGTTTGTCAGCGATTTCGTCAAGGATTCGTCACTTGGTCGGCAAAACAGTACAAAGATTTTAGAACTGAAGGAAAGAATATGAAAATGTTTTTCATAGCTTCGGAAAATGTGGAAAATCTTCGAGTTGATCTACGAGAAATTTTGTATTTCTTAAAACCGCACAGCTGCGCTCATCGACACATTATGTTTCTTAATTTTTGTGAGCAATTTCAAAATATGAAAGCCTTAAGAAGTTTAGAGTTGTATTTAAATGCAGATATTTGTAAAATATTGTCTCATTTCAATATATGCGATGAGATGGTGAAGTTTCTTAAGGACTTGCCGCACTTAACTGAACTTGAGATTGAAAGTGACTTTAAAGATTATAGTAAGTATTTTTTTTATTTATATAAATAAATGCTGATTAAATTATTTATTTAATAGATCTTAATGCGTTTTGTGAATTAAAACTGCTAACAAGACTTGTTGCAACTCGTTCTGTTCATATTGATTTAAAAGAGCTTTGCAAATCAAATGAGAAATTGAACTTTTTAAAAGTGGACGGAGAATACGGTGGAAATATCTTAGACATTGTGCCATTCTGCTGCAACTTAAAAACTTTTGTCTTTTGGTCAAACCAAAATATTGACAATTACGCTGCATTGGGCGAATTACCCCAATTGCAATGTTTGAATATGAAAAATTCAATTCACAATGAAAATTTGAAGCTAATGTGCCAATCGTTTGCATCAAAAAACATACTTCAACGTTTGATCTTATTTAATGACAAATATGAGACGAGAAATTTTGTTGATTTAGAAAAAACTAAGTTAATATGTAAAATAAAATCTTTAATCAAATTACGGTGCAATTTCATAGATTATGAATGCGTTAAATATCTTGCACAATTAACAAACCTTAGAAACCTTACGTTTGTCATATGCAGTAATTCTGTGGATTTCTCAGACTCACTGCGTCATATTTTAAGAGAGTGCAAACAAATGGAATCTATGCATATCAGCGCTGATGGTTTACCTCAAAGTATTGTATTTCAAGCTTTTATAGTGTTGGAGGTGGTTAGAAACCCTCAAAAGCAGAAGCCACTAAAGCTGCGTCTACAATGTTGGAAGTATGATTTGGCGTCAGAAGATGTAAGTTTAACTAAAAACTTAATTAAAATAAAAAGAATGAAATTTTTTTTTATAAATAATTTCAGAAGGAGCTATTTAAATCATATATAAAACCATTTCTTGAATAATATCAAATATTTTGATATTTCAAATAAATTGTATTTTTTTTAATTTTGGACCCAAAAATGAAAGATAATCCTTTTATTAAACGATTAGAAATACAAAACGTATGTTAAATTAGTATATAAGTACATTAGGGTGGGTCAATTTTTTTCGGTATAAGGGCTCACTCGGATTTTGATTCTTTGGGTAATTCTAAGCAAATTTGCCCAAGAAACTATGGGTCTAAAATGAATTTCGAGTCGCCCACTTTTTCAAAATTTTCAAGAAAAAAAAACCGAAAAAAATCAAAAACCAACACTAAAGCGCCCTCTGGCGGCACCCAAAATTAAAAATAGATGTCAATAATGAATTCCTCGACCCCAAAAACCCCCAAATTCACATTTGGCTAGAGAAAAAATATCGATTTTAGGCCTTTTCAATGAATTTCTAAGTCGATTTTTGAATATGTCGAAAAAAACCTATTTTGAAAAAGTGGGCGACTCGAAATTCATTTTAGACCCATAGTTTCTTGAGCAAATTTGCTTAGAATTATCCAAAGAATCAAAATCCGAGTGAGCCCCATAAGGTTTTTTCGGCCCCATACAAATTGACCCGCCCTAAAGTACATATATACAAATATATATAATTTTTAATTTTTTAAAAATTTTGACTACTTAAAATTTTTTTGGCACAGACTTTTATAACTGAAATTAGAACTAGTGTTAAGAACTGGTTGGCCAGACTACTACATTATATAGGTGCCATAGCCACTTTCGGGCAAAAATTGATTCTTTGTAGAGTTATGGGAGTCTAATTACGAAATTGCAAAAATAAAGATTTGATTGAATTTGCATATTTTAGTAAAATTTGATTTGTATAGTTCTTATAGTATGAACGGAGATCTAGATGTTCATACGAACAGACAGAAAGTTCATATCCTTTGTTCTAAGAATATTGTACCTCTAAAAAAATCGCTTAAATAAACTAGCGCATATATAAATTTTTTTTTTGTCATTTTAAAAATTACGTGTATGATTTTAATGAATTTAACCTGCCAAAAACTTTAGTTACAAAAAAAAATAAAAATTTTCTTAAAATCTAATTTAAAAGAAAATCTTTATAAGCTGTAAAAGATACTTTAACGACAATTCGCTTAGTAAACAATAATTATTGAATTTTAAGTATATGAGCTTTTTTGAACAAGCCGGTAAAGTAATGTAAAAAACTAAAAACAACAAAAAAAGGAATTTTCAAATTATGTATTTTAAACAAAGAAACTGAAGAACTTGCGGATCTTGAAAAAAAAAAAAATTTTTTATTTTAACACCCTAGTGGGGTTTTAACATGTCTATTTTCTTAATTAAGACCAATTCACAAAAAAGAATGTTATTAATTAATTTTACTAAAGAAAACATATATTGTACAATGAGTATTTTCTAAGCTTATTAATAAAAATTAAAAATAGTAAACTTTAAAGTCTTGAAATTATTTTAAAAGACTGCTCATTTATGATTATCAGGTAAGTGCAGCTATAGCACATTATACAAGTCGAATATCTTAACTGAACAAATTTATAGGATATACAAAGGATGTTTGGTTTGAAATTGTTATAAACTTTCAAATTGATTTAGAGTGATTAGATGAAAAAACTCCACAGCGTTTTATTGGCGTACTAAAAAAGAACCAAAGGACTAGTTGAGGTTATAAGATTTGCTTTCCACTATTTTTCATTCGTAGATACGAAGACGCAAATTAAATCAAATCTCTGTCACAAAAAATGCTTAAGATATTGACCACCGATAAAAAGAAAGAAATAGAGCTAGTACCGAGGATAGCTCTGGCCATAAGAAGCGTCTCACATTCGCGATGACAAGAAATAAGTCACATTGTCAACGCCGACTTAACTTTTAGGTGACATCGACGAACTGGACTGGCGGACTGCTATATTTACATTTCCAAGTGAAAACCCGTCCGTTTTCTTAATTTGTTGCATTTCGTTAAGCTGCTGTTGCTGCGGATGCCACTCCTCCATAAGCCAATGTCACTCAATTGCCAAAAACACACACAACCTCAAGCTCAACTCAAGCAACATCAACTCGTTATGTCCCAAAATGCCAAATCGCCAAATCACCAATTTGAGTCGGAATTGGCCAAGCGTTGTCTAAAGAACGCAAAAGCGTTGATCGAGTAAACCATCATAAAAAAGAGTTTAAAGAGGCAGGGGAGAAAGATGGCTAAAATGTTGAGTCTGAGTAACTTTTGGTCTGAGCATGCTAACAGCGTGTTTGGCATGGCTTATTAAAACCCAAACAGCTTTTTACGACAGCAATAAATTGCTGGACACTGTGCCTTGCCACCAATGCACTGGACTGCACTGTGTGCTGTGTATGCAAAAAGGAGCTGCAAATAACAAACAAGCCAAAGCCAACAGCTACAACGACAACAGAAACAAGTTGTACGATTATAGTCGGAACCAGCCGACCATAATATACGCTGTAAAATATATGCTTCATAAGATCTTAAATTTTGGCAGCCTACTATTCTTAACACTCATTTGGCACCGACTCTTAGTCAAAAAGGCTTTTTAAAAAATATAAATTAATCCCTCCGACTAAGATACTACGCGAGGTGTCTGCTGCCTGGAAAATCCTACTTACATTTTTTCCTTAAAAAGTTACTGATACGTTAGGATAAATAGGAAAAATTTCATACAAAAAAGTCTACCAGCCGTGCTTTTCCGGACCGAATATTTTATTCGAATCCGAATATTTTATGCGTGTTCTCAATTTCACCAAACCGAATTTTTTATATGGTTTGAATCCGACTACTTTGTTACAAAAGAAATTAAAAAACTAGTTTCAAAACGGTATGCCAAATTCAAGTTAGATATATGTACCTTAGGGCGGGTCAATTTGTGTGGGGCCGAAAAAACCTTATGGGGCTCACTCGGATTTTGACTCTTTGGATAATTCTAAGCAAATTTGCCCAAGAAACTATGGGTCTAAAATGAATTTCGAGTCGCCCACTTTTTCAAAATAGGTTTTTTTCGACATATTCAAAAATCGACTTAGACATTACATTGAAAAGGCCAAAAATCGCTATTTTTCTCTAGCCAAATGTGAATTTGGGGGTTTTTGGGGACGAGGCATTCATTTTTGACATCTTTTTTTAATTTTGGGTGCCGCCAGAGGGCGCTTTAGTGTCGGTTTTTGATTTTTTTCGGTTTTTTTTTCTTGAAAATTGACCAAATGTTGCGAAAATCCACGAATATTTCACTTTTTCATAGTGCAATATCAAATTTGTAGATTCCCAAAATTCTTAACGCTGGAAAATTAAAGTGATGGAAGGTCGTACTCTTTTACGACGCACATTAATTTTATTTAATTTAAGACAAGAAATCGATTATTATTTACTTTATAATCAAAAAAGGAATATTTTTGCTTTATTTATTTGCTTTATTTTGCTTTATTTTATTTTCAATGCAATGTCTAAGTCGATTTTTGAATATGTCGAAAAAAACCTATTTTGAAAAAGTGGGCGACTCGAAATTCATTTAAGACCCATAGTTTCTTGGGCAAATTTGCTTAGAATTATCCAAAGAATCAAAATCCGAGTGAGCCCTTATACCGAAAAACATTGACCCACCCTAATGTACCTATATGGTTTATTTTTTTTTGATTCACCTCACAAAATAGCAAGAAAACGATGGCACACGGTCGCATGGATTCATGGCTTGCTTAAAAAAATGTCCCTAATAATAAAAAAAAGCCAAATGTGGTTCATTTCAATAAATATTTTTGCTTAAGCTAATATTATTGTTTGAATTCATTAAAAAGACAGTATAATAAAGTAAATATTTAAAAAAAAATTATTTTCTAATAAGCAGTGAGGGAAATTTTCGAAGATATCGACAGCATAAATGTGAAATTAGAACGAAAACGAAAACGTTTTGCTTGTTTTTTCAAGCTCAAAGAAAAAAAAGTGGACTATAATATCTTACATTTTGAGCTGCAGTGGCGCCCTGGTCGATTTCCTTTCACATTTGGAACCAATGAGAAAATTTTATAATTTGTAAAAGATATTTGATAGATTTACAAATTAGACCACAGATTTACATTATTCGTAGGCTGGTGCGCCACCTTGGCTACTTGCCTAGCAGTAGATTTTCACGGCTTACACCTGCGCTATACAAGAAAAAAGGTCAAAATTTCCCTGTCTCCAAGCTGTCTTCTGCCAGATGTTGTTAAATCGTAGAACAATTTTGATACTCAAAAATCACAGTCATAAATGTATTAATTTTTAGAACCGCTGTCCGATAAACTGTAACAATATTTGCTCAAATCTTTTACAAATCGCACGAATTACAACAAAACAAAAAAATACAATAAATGTTATAAAAATTGCAATAAACAATATATCTCTAAACCACGCCGGAGAGGGCCCTCTCCGTTATCAAAACCAAGTGGAGAATGTTGCTAGAAGAGCGACAGAAGCATACGTTCTAGTATCAACGGCGGTCACCTTTTAAACTCAGCCCACATCCTATTGCAGCGTCTGTTAACCAGATCAGGTTCCGCTGCGAGCGGATCTCTGTCTTGGATCAAGCGGTTCGCTATATAAATGTGCATTATTTCTCCACACTGGAGTACCCACGGTCGCCCCACATGCCTTAAAGTTAGTTGCGGTGAGCTAGTAACCCGACCGGAAAAATCCCTTACTCAAGAAACGTATTCCGCCTTATGCTCTGACCAGGAGTGATACGCATTATGTGTTGATTTTTTTTTTTACTAAATTGTGATACGTATCGTCAAGGAAAAAAAAAAAATGCAGGGTGCTAACTTTGTCCGGCATTATTTCAAAATGGTAAGAATGCTCGAGTAATGATGTGAGCAAGCCGGACAGCGACCTTCTTGCCTCGAAAAATGCCAGGACCAACGAGCATTAAAATCAGCTGTTTACAAGTGCCATTATGTTTGGTTTGGTTTTTTCCGACAAGTTTGTTTTAACGAAGATGCTGAAAAGGTAAAATTTAGAACATTTTTTTCTGATTGCAACTTTAATTATGTTTAAAAAAATACACTTTTGGCGTTTGCTTAAAAATAGCTGTTATTGAAGTTTTGAATTGAAGTTAAAATTTAAAATTTCTTAAATTCAAGTTTTTCGTTACAAAAAAACTATTTTATATGCATATTTTTAAGATTTTTGAAAAAATAAATCATAGTTGCTCTGTTATATATATTTCTTTAAATTAATTTATCAGCAATGTAAATGATGTCTTCTTCGTTAGCTGTATTTGAGCTCCGGTCATTTCGGTTTGTCCTTAAATTTTTATAATGTTTAGTAGGAGGAATGATTTTCAACAAGTCTATCATATCTTTTCGTTAAAGTCACACTTGAATTGTATAACATGAGGTTTTGACTTTTCTAATTTTATCCAGTGCATTTTGAGCCAATTTACTGGCATCCTTTTAACTGTTGCCTTTCTGTTAATGATAGAATTTTCTAAAGTACTTGTAGAAGGAAAGTCCTAATACGTCTGCGTTTTTTTCGCTTGAGATTCGATAATAGCAAATTGTGAATCGTTAGGCAAATTAACTATGTCCACTTACCAAAAATTCCATTTCTATTGACCCAGCACGTATCTCTGTACTTTGAAGCAATTTCAATAAACTTAAGACAGTTTTTATATTTCTGTTTTGACCAGTACATGAATTTGAATACGTTATTATATTCTTACAATTTTTAGCGCAAGCCTTTATGTACTTTACTAGGAATGAAGAGATCCTCCTCGAGATCCTTCAGTTTGTGGCCAAACGAACATGTGAAATCATGGCATCCGAAATTATAAACTTATAAATTTCGCTTATAATAAGCTACTGATGTAGTCAATTGGGGATATGGTAAAGCTTTTTCTATCTTATTCGGATTTGTATCTCTTGTATCTTATACGGATTTCGCCTTCCTCATTCCCTTACTGTCTGAAGTCTCAATTTTTATTTGCAATCAATTGGATTATTGTACAAAGTGATTTAACTAAAATTTTATTTCGATTTACATTATCGTATGGAGTTAATCAGATTGGCTTCTGAAATAAATTAATTATTGTTCAGTGGCCAAAAACATTGCCTTTTAGTGGTGTAAATTTTTATTTTTAGAGATTTTTATTATGAATAGTAGCAATTTGGCATCTATCAAGTACTTTGACATTAAAATTTCGAAAAATTCAAAAAGTGGAGTTAATCGATTATGTTCCGAATTATGAGTGTTTAACAACCAAACCAACATATACTACACTATATTTCATTTCGGATCTAAACATTTCAAATAGCCTGTAATACAATTAAAATTTTTTTATTTCTTCGTGCAAATAGCTACAAGCACTATTCTTTCACTATTTCATTAGAAAACTAAAACTTCAAACAATATTTTCAATCAAATACAAAATTTTTTTGTGTTTTTTCGCTGAAGGACCAAATTCAAATGGCTCAAAAATATTTTGCCATTAGTCTTGTGTTCTACTGTAACACGTTCACAATCTCATTCGCATTCACAACGCAATGCCACGAGAGCTTTACTAACAGAAAAGCTTTTGATCTCTCACTCGCAGTCACGACACCACCTTATATTATTCCACCATGCGCTGGTGTTAATTGTTGTTGCACACATTGCGCTTCTACCATTTTGCCATTATGCCAGACAAAGTGAACACCCAAATTGTATTTGGAGCATACGATCTTTTAGTATTAATGTTAATTTTTGAAAAAATTGAAATGCATGTTAGCCTGAAAATTAAATTAAAATTGGTTCAAACAAATCCTTTTACGACGACTTCCTTTAAATTCATCCTAGGGCATAAGAATAGCAACGGAAACAAAGTACCTTATAAGCAGGCGAAAAAGGGTGATGTAAAAACATTAAAGACAACACCAGCCAACAGCTATTAGGAGAAGTGCGGGATCCAGGCCACATCAGTCTGGCTTATGACAGTACAAGCAAGTTCTCGATTCGCATAATTTGAAAAGGTTCAGCTGCGAAAGAATTTCCTTAGGATACTGGCTGGGTTACTGGACATTACAGGCTCAGGCAACACCTAAGCATCAGGGATTGGGAAAGAATATCCTTAGGATACTGACTGGCACAGGAGACACCTGCGCATCAAGGATTCACACATCTGTAGGTACTTTGAGATTTAGGACCCCTTAGGGATCCCTCTTGTTATATAGCTTGCACAGATCTATAATACTCATGATTCTATAGTGTATGAACACAGCAAACAGCAGTAACAACGTCAAGAAGAGGAGGCCAACGTTTATGGCTTAAATTAATAAAATAAGCTTTGTCAGACAATTTACAACGCGTCTTCAACGAGCAGATTACGAGCACACGAACACGGACACAGACACAGACACAGACTTGGAAGCGGACATGGACGTGGACGCGGATGTGGACGCAGAAGCGAACTTGCAAATCGTCTGCCTGAGTGTCTGGTGCTGTTTTGGTTACTCCAGCGGCAGACAGCGGGGCAGTGCGACGCGGTGTTTGTTCGTTAATTAGTGAACATATTTCGTATAATCGGTGTCATATTAGTTATAAATTGGATAAAAGCGCAAAACGACAACTTAATTAATTTTAAATTCCAATTTATAAGCAAGAAATGCACAAAAGTCAAGGCGCGTTTTATTATTGTTGCCGTTGGTGTTGGACTGATGGTGCCGTTGATAACGATTATGGGCCACTTGCATGCATCCCGAACAGCTCGCGAGCCACGATCTGCGAACCGTGAACCGTGTTGACTGTTTTGCTAATCATGCGCCGCCTGGCGGTTGTTGGGGTCTACTTATGCGCTGTACCTAAGGGTAAGGGTTATGTTAAGTTTGTGCAAATGTATGTAACCTAGAGAAGGAGACGTAGGCGTTGATCTGCATATGTCCGTCGGACCGTTTGTATGAACGCCTGAAACTTGGAGTTTATAAGAACTAGGATACATCAACTTGAGATTTGGAATCCTTACATGTATCGCGAGATCATGTTTTTTTGTTTTCTTCTGCCACACCTCTTCCATCCAGAAATATTTTCAAAGTGCTGTGTTTTCCATAGTTGTATATATATAATTATATAGGGGAAATAAAAAAACTTTCGTCATTAATATGGCAAATATTTCAAGCTACATTTAATATTTAAGAAGAAAAATTTATACATTAAGAATTTATTATAACTCAAATTATTTATTAAGATTTGTTACAAATATATTATGTTAAATTAAAAAAAATTATTTATGTTTTATTAATATTTGGTGAAGAAAAAAGACATGAAGAAAAATTAACTTTAGCTGATTTGAAAATACTTTAGAAAGGGCAGTTCCCTAGTTAAATTTCTTAAAGATTCGGTTAAAAATAATATTTTTCTTTAAAATTTCCAACAAATAGCTTTTTTTTAATCGAGCAAAATCGTATGAAACTGTGTAACAAATTTTTTTTCTATTTTTTTTTTTTTTTTCAAAGCCGTGTAAAAAAAAAACTGTTACAACAGAATTGGGTCTATATTTATTATATATTATTAAATTATGCTGCTCGAAAAAAAAAAAATTTGGTAATTATTAATTTTACATCGTAAAATTGTCCCGCACCATCATACAATCAAAATATTTATGAAAATAGATTCCCCAATTAGGATAAAACTTTTTTTTTATCGAGCTTGTGAAGACAGCTGATTAATGACAGCTCTGGCGTTTGCAAATCGGCGGAAACTAGTTGCAGACTTTTGATTAATGGAAAAATTGTTGACATCACTTTTAAATTTAAAATTAAATGCAAAGTATGGTTAAAAATGATTTTTTTTTTAATTATAATAAAAAAAATTAAATATATTTTTTTGTAATATATATTTTTTTTTAATGACGTGTTTTATTTTTCATTGACAAAAAAAAATTATTCAAATACTATCTTTATTCACTTACGCGAAATGGACTAACTAAATTTCAGTAATCGATAATTTAAATATTTATTTAAGGACATTTTTTTTTAAAAAAAATTAATATTGCCTCAAGGAACCTACCTGTGCATCTATGGGCGGTAGTCATGGGCGTATTTATATCGATATACCATTTTTTTTAAGTTTAACTCTACCGAATTTGCAGTCAAGCATTATTTTTTAATTTTGTGCCAAAATTACACGCTTTAGGACCATTGTACACAAAATACTAAATACAAAATATAAATACTAAACAACATACTATTATTTACAACATAGTATTTAAAAGAAACTACATACAAACCAGAAAATAAAAATAACAATGGGAATTCAAAATTTCAGTAGGTATATACCAAATTATTTACCAGCTTGTAAAAATAAGAGTATCGACTGCGAATCGAGCATCTGCGACTTGAGCCGATTTTAAAAGTATTTATTATATTTATTATATTATATATCTATATATCTATATTTATTACTCTCACACATATACCACTGTTACTTGACAATTTTTATATTATATTGCTAGCCTAGTGCCGTAAAACAACTTTTACCTAAATATCTTGCGATTATACCAAGCATCATTATAATAGAAGCATAAAAATCGAACAAAAATGTTAATATAGTGTTTTTGAGGCCTTTCAAGACATCACAGATTGAAGTCGACTAGAGGTAGGATTTTATTTTATTTTTTAAATTATTGAAAAAGGTTGCTATAAAATATTTTGTTTCTAACGTACCATGTACCCATTGGGACAACCTCGGTCAACAATAAATACGTCTATCTGTTCGCTTGAACACCAAAATCTAAGAGATCATAAGTCATTTAACCTTTAAAACCATAAAAATTGCATAAAAATCAAAAGTCAAGAAAAATCTTTTTAGCGAACCAATTCCCCAATTTTATTGGGAAACGAAGTCTATGGGTGAACTTTGAACTATATGGAACTATATGTTTGCCAGAAGCTTTCAGAGAAGTAAGTAAACCAATCGTCCAAGACGCATGGTCTTTCACCACGACAAAATGAGTTCAATCAAAAGATTTTGAAAATATGGAGCTATTTTTTTTTAACCTGACTTAGGCACCTAATGACTTTGTTTTGTTCCCGAAAATAATAAATAAATTACGAGGCCAACATTTTTCAGACCCAGAGCAGGCTGTCGCAGTATTCCAAAAGCTTCTTTAAGTGGTACCTCTAAGTTCAGTTGCAAAACCGCTTCGAAAAATGTGTTGTGTATAATAAGTAGATTTCAGAAAAAATTTTACCAAATGATGTACGATTTCCATATGCAGTAGGGTGGTTCAAATTATGAAATGAATTCCTTGATCCCCAAAACCCCCCATAAAACCAATTTTTAAAAATCTGCAGGCTCGAAATTCAAGATAGACCTATGGTTTCTTCGGCAAACTTGCTTAGAATTGTCTTCGGCAAAGTTGCTTAAAATTGTCCGTAGAATAATCCTAGGGTGTGCCGCGAATCAACTTTTTTTAATATGCAGGTTAAGTTCGTCAGTTTATGTCATTATCTGTCGTCCTCCCCTTTAAGAAGAATTTCTTTTTTTATACTCACATTATAAAAGTTACTTGGTGAACTAGAGATGGCTTCGGGAATAAACATTCGACCTCGTCCCGCTCATTCCGTAGCAGACAGTCAGTTTCGTAATCCGCAACGGATGTTTCTTTTTTTATCCAATCCCAATCCCGTGTCAAATTTTTTTCAGTTTTTAAACTATTTGTATTAATCAAAAATATAAGAGATTATTAAAGCTTAAACTGGTATTGGGGTTTTTTTTAAACAAAAATAGATAATGCACTAAGCTTGAATTAAAAAAATTTTTTATTTTACATAACCTATCAAAATTTTTACGCACAGGACGAGTTTGGCCTTCTTTCTTTATAGTCAATTTATGTAAAAGTGGAATCTCTGAATATCCTCCAAAAAAACTAAGTCTAAACC
Source organism: Chymomyza fuscimana (assembly GCA_949987675.1). NCBI lineage: Eukaryota > Metazoa > Arthropoda > Insecta > Diptera > Drosophilidae > Chymomyza > Chymomyza fuscimana. The sequence goes on along the minus strand of OX465088.1, from coordinate 119,237,812 downwards.
TTTGTGTCAAATACCATAGATTCCACAGCATGAATTTAAAGCTATTTCTTAGTAGAAATTTAAGTTTTTCCTCCAGAAATTCCTTACTCGGAGTACTTCTGGAATATATGCAAAAAGTGCCCATTTTTTCTAATTATTATTGTGACACAGAAACAATTTCGGTAGCCAGAAAAATTTTGTGATCATGAACAACCTCTACCGAAATTCCACTATACACTATGTGAGCCCTATAAGCAAGGAAGCGTTGATATTTTTACAAAACATGGCGTTATTGATTCCATCCTTAGCGGCTGTGCAGAGTATGCCACTGTCGTGGACCGATTTCGATTAATACAAATTTTTTTATTTTTATTTTTAAACTTTTATTTTTATTAGCTTGCATAGAAATGCGCGCCAATAAGCTGCAGACAAAGTGCAGCCAGTCAGGCAGTTAGCCAAGTTAAGCAGGCACAGCTTCATTTAAATTTTTGTAGCCCTTTTTCCTGCTGCTCCTTTGCTGAATTCCAGGAATTTTATGTGCCTGCTTGTTTGCTACATTTCGATTAGCCCAGTTGGCAGTATCTCTTTGCCACAACGTAGCTTGGACAACAACAGGGACGTAGCCGCAACCAAAGCCGTTTGCGTCCCTTGTACCTTCTGCTGACTTGATATATTGCGCCGATCATCAGTGATCATCATTTTAGCTTGAGCTTGTATCTGCTGTTCTTACTGGACTCCATGCTCAGATTGCATTTCGATCGGCGGCTTGGACCACGTTGTGGGGCTTTCAACTGTAAATTATCTTATAACTTAATTCATTAATAAATTTATGAATTGCCAGTTATAAATTGTTGAAATTTATTATGTAGCTGGCTTCTCCAGCTGCAGCAGTTGTGACATTGAAAAGGTTATTTTAGACCCAGGTTAAGTTATCAGCCAAAGTTTCTACAGAAATTGCGGCTACAGTGCGGTCCATAAAGTCCATGGTCTTATGCCTTTGTCTATTTTGATAAATTTGTATTGTGGGCAGGCTTTGTTTATAGCCGGTATTATTTGAAGCACTATGGTGCAAAACAGGAGTTTATGGTGCAAATTATAAATATCATATAAAGAAACTGGAAGTTACCATTTGATCTAGTGCTGCTGAGTTAAAGAACTGAATACATTTTCAGATTGATCTGGCTTGGGACTATAGTATAGTATAGAACATAAATAAAATGATATGACCGATATTTAATTCTTATTTGCTTGATCTAAAATCAAATAGTTTATCCAAACAACTGCTTTTTAAACTAGACAGCCAAAAAAAAATATATCGAGTTTCGAGTTTGGGGATCAGAGCAGATGCACGTTTTTGGTGCTGCTTAGCCCGAATCTAAGCTCCGAAAAAAAGCAGTAAGTCCGGTTTTATGCCGTTTTTTGAGGTTATGCCAGAACCTTGATGAGCTAGGGTTCTTTGGATCCTGATTTCGGAAACGGTGATCCCATTTTCGATTTCGAAAATCGTTTTTATTTTGGATGTCTGTCTCATTAACTAAAAATAGGTTGTAAACAAATTTTGTTGAATCTGGAATTTCATTGAATGCTTTTGCAGTCGTTCATCGAATCCAAGGGGCCAGCATGCCAGGGCTCTGAAATAACCTTAAAAAAACCTTGTTTTGTGGTATCGTTTGATGATATGTTTAGATTCAGCGACCCCCAAAAACATGTAGTAAAGATAGTCCAAATCCGAAAAGATTTTATCTTGTGTGCCGGATTGCAAATTATAAGATAATAAGATTCACTTATTGTACGCAAGAAAGGGAAATTCTGGACAAGAAAATGGTAGATGTTAAATTACGTTGATTGCTTTCGGTTTATATTGAACATTGGTGGTGCTTGGATCTTCCGAAGAGACCGATAATTTAATCAAGTCGCCCGCGGGTTTTCGTAAATCTCTGTTAAGAGGTATCGTCGCTATATAAGATGGAGAAAAATTTCGTGCGCCGGTGTCCTATCAAGGACTGATGAAGATATGGCCAAAGTGACTGGAGTCTGATCTAGCGCACAAAAGTTAATCTCATTGTTGATGAGTTTGGTATTACGTACGCTACCGTTCAAAATATTATTTCCGAAGATGTGGTAATGCGAAAGTGGTTCGAGCCAAGAGTACTGAATGATGAAAAAAAATTTGTGCTGCCGGATTTCTTTATCTTTCCTTGGGAAACCGATAGAGCACCATAAAAGATGTCCAAGGGGCCGCAACGGTTTACCTTTGGTATAATGTAGTCGGATAGGCTTGTTGGAGGTAGAAGCAAAACAAATTCTTATTTTGACCACTGTGCGCTGTGGGTAATCGTTATGCCCAGTTTGACTAATTTGTCAGCCATCAGATGACCTTTTATTAGCCTAACAGCTTAATTCGTACAAGACGCTGTAATTAATGTGGCATTTCAGTTATAAAAAAGATTTTCTCCATTTATTTTCATAAATTTCAATTATGAAGCCATCAAACTTAAGTCTAAGACTAAACACCATCTCCTTGTTGCATGTTTTATGAATGAAGATACATAGCGTGGCATGTTCGATTTGTGAATGAACAAGTTTCGGCAGCTTACGGTATCAAATAAAAAAGAAAGACAAACTAAAGGTGTAAGCTACTTTGTTAATGTGTGAGCTTTAAAATATTTTACTCTCCGCTGTGACAATAAATCAAAATCAACCGAGCGGTTGACAATTGAAATGCGAAAGACCCGAACGCGACGGATACAGAGGCTGTTGGAGCACCATACTGGTAACAGGGTTGAGCGATGATGGCTCAAGTGTTGCATTGATGTATTAAAGACAGAAGAGACTGTCACACAGCATGCCACAAAATAAAACTGAGATAATGCACGAGAGTGGAATACCCTGTAAATACACTGAGTACTTGTGCCTACGTCAACATGCTTACCAAAAGCTTAGTAGTAATGATGGAATCGTGAACGAAAACTCGATAATTTCTCGCACGTCCCGCAATAAATCATTCTGTATTTTATTCCGTTCCGGGTTTTTTTTCAATCTATTCCGTCTCGTTTTGGGTTTTTTTTTTTAAATTTACTACGCTGCAAATTATTTTCATTTCACTTTTTACTTCAACATTTTTGTGCATTTTCGATACCTACCGGATTTTTTGGTTCATAAAAAAACGCGCGCAAATCTTTTGACTTCGTGACGTACATGCGCAGAGCGAAACAAAAGTTGCAAACGTAAAGGCGTCACCTTCTTTTTCATTACACCTCATATAGCCCATGCATATTTGTAATTCACAACTGGTTAAAGTAGTGTTTGCAATATAAAGTAACTTGTTTTTAATTTGTTTATTTTATTCACATAATTTCTTTTAATAATTTTTCTTTCGCCGTTTTTCTGTATAGAAATAATTTGATGTTATTAATTTAAAATTACCATACAAACATAAAATTAAGCTAACTTTAAGCAACATTTTTATTTATGTAGGAAGTAAGGCATATTGAAAAATATTAAAATAAAGTTTCGGTAGGTAGATTCATACCCTTCAGATCGACTCGGGCCTGAATTTCCTTCCCTTATAAAAACAGTCATAATAATCAAAACAATTTACTCAGGACATTCAAATTTTTAAAATCACAAATATAAAAATAAAATTTCGTTCACTTTGCTTTTGTACGAAAAAAGTTTGACAACAAAAAAAGGGGTGTCCTTAGTAATTTGGAATACACTGTATAAGAATAAGAATTTTAAACTAGAAATGAGAAAAAGTTAGGCTTTGCAGACGAATAAAGTAAGTCTACACTGTACTCTATAGCAAATAAAAAAAAATAGCTACTAGCACTGCCAAGTGACCAGGAGGTGATGCCCCATAGTAGCACCATAAGTAAAATTGTTAGATACAGGGAGAAAGTCAACAGCTAGCTGAATAATTTGGTTTTAAACAATCTATGTTCCATGGCACGATACTTGCTTTGTGTTACTTACCTAACCATAGTACCCTGTATACTTTAGGTATAGAGTATAAACAACAAAAAACACACCAAACAAATTATGAAAGAAGCAAAAGTTTATTTTTTGTTGCTTGTATTTTTTCACAGATTATTGCAAGCTGATAAAATGCCATATAGCAGCATGGTGGAGATTTTTTTGCGGTGACAGCTTTGAGCAGGAGATGGACTAGCCAGCGCCTGCATTAATTTTGTTAATCCTGTTTCGATGATGACGACAACGTTGCTCAATGCTCGAACCGACGGATTTTATATGGTTATAATTCTTACTTTTGACAGCAACAAGACTCGTTTGTCGCCGTTCCCAAGCCATGTCAAAGCTTAACTCCTTTTGCTTTACTTGTTTTTGTTGTTGTCAAATTAACACACAATGCGATAACTAATACATTATACAATATATGCGGCAACTCTGCACATTTCTTGGAATTTGTGTTTAAGCCATAACCTCACTAGCTCGCTCTCTTCCCTTCTGTCCGCTCCGCACTCTAGCCATGCAGACTCGTAAATTATATCAATCTTGTAAGTAGCTGCCAACATTTAGAAACCATTCTGTTAATCACTTAATTTATGCGGGTACTACAAATCGCAAGTTTGTTGCAATATTTAAGCCAATTGGCAAAACCAGGGCCGGATCAAAAAAAAAAAAAATTGATTTTTTTGGAGAAAGTGGTTACATAAATGCTTTCTGCACTTGCTTGTCGTAACAGCTTAAAAAATTCTTGACTGCGGTTTGTGTGTTTATTGCTGTTCCGGCCCTTTAGAACTCAGCGCCTGAATCCGCTCCTGTTCAGATACGTTGTGCATCATACTGCTCTGCTGCTTGTCTGAGTGTGTCTCCATCTTTTGCTCATTGGCTAATAAACGATCATTTAATAAGCGTTTTAATGCCAAATTTATGATCGTTTTATTTGCATAAATTACCAATGTTGCCAACTGTATGCACATTAATTTCCACGACTAAATTGCCAATAAAAAGTTATTTATGTTGTTTAGTACATTTTTTTAAACCATTTAGTGTGCCTTCTTTCAGTCTGGGGCATGATCTGTAGATATTGCAACATGAGGCCAAGTAAAACGAACCTTTATGAGCCTTGCTGCCGTATATAAAACTTTGCTAATAGAGCCATAAAAAATGTTGTATTGAGAAGTTGCAGAATTTATTGCTATGTGTAATATGTATAATATTTTGGTTCTCCAAATCAAACTCCATTTCTTTTTGAAAATAATGGTAATAACATATGAGAGCTATTAAATATAAAAGCCTATTGAATCATAGCATTTATTCAGCTCACGACCTCATCACAAAGGTACAGTCCAACTTCCTTAGAGCGAATTCGTATGAAAGCACAATATTGGTTTTTTATATAAAAATAATTTTTTTTGTATCGATTAGGCGATTAATTATTATACCATATTTCTCATAATATTTCATATAGCTCACGAACTCATCACTAAGGCAGAGTCAAACTGTACTATGGGGAATTCGAACGGGAGCAGAATATAAGTTCGTTACATAGAAAAATCATATTACGAAAATTCTATGTTTTAAAACGTTTTTTTAAAGACAGTAGCAATTATTGTTTGGATTACGCGATACAATTTTGTTTTATTAACAAAATCTTTAAAACATTTATAGATGTTCCTAATAACTTTCTAAAAAAGTCACTGAACAATGTTAACTAACAATAAGAATATTTTTCAAGCAATTTTTTTTAAATTTAAGTTGTAAATTAGGGCTCTTTAAAAAAGATTAAAAAAAAAACAAAAAAGAAAATTTTTATTTTTTAAATTCTTTTATTTTTTATTTTGGACTAAAAAAAACATTGAAGATCTCTCATTTACTTTAAAAGTTATGAATTTAACGTCATTAGCGAGGAGAAACCGCTTGATGTTAAACGTCCTGTATATTCAGGTATAAAGGTAACCATTTTTTCGGTCATATCAAAGTTTTCAAATGCTTTAACAAAATCATTGTACAATATTTGATTGGTGTTTGAGATATCCATTTCGAGCATGATTGTTTCCACAATATGCAAAATTTTATCGTTTTCCATAAAGTCCGAAAAAAGTTTATGCACCACCATGACCAGATCAGTTTTATTTATGCGTCCATCTTTATCGTGGTCGTACATATCGAATAGTACTAAAAGAAATGTCATACGACAAAATTGCGATTGTTTTCAAATTCGATTTTGATTAAACTTTTTCGATAAATCGCTATAGAATAAAGTTGTGATCATTTTTTTTTAATAGATAACTTACAACGCAATTTTCGGTTGGTGATTTCATTTTTATAATCCTTTTTCGTTTTAAGACTATGCGCTTGAAATGTGCTCAAAAAAAGTGCGAAATCTACAAAGTTAATGACCGGTTTATCGTCAAACATGCGATTAAGTATGGTGGGTAGCAATGGATTCAATTGCAGCAGTCCCGAATAGATGTTGTATTTGTGCAGATGACGTGGTGGGTAAACTTCACGTTTGTCAGCAAGTTCGCAAAAACGATTAAACAGATATTGTATCTGACTGCGATGTACTGTGAGGAGGAAAGTTTATTAATAAAATGCAAAAATAAAAATATTCTAAATTATTAATGATTATAATTAGGTACTAAATATTTAATATTAAAAGCTGCATAAATTGAAGAATGAAGTTTTTTAAGCTTGGCTCAGTGACGAAACACATTGTATATGTATGTAAATGGGGAAATGGTAAAAAGATATAACGCGGTAAAGGAACATTAAGGCCAGTCCGAAAAACGATTTGGGACTAGACAACTTTTTGCGATGCTTAAATAATTTTCAAACTACAGAATACACGCATAGAATGTTAGGCTGATCAGCCTATGGTATTTAGTTTGGACGGTATTCTTTCAGAGACTTTATTGAGGGCTTAGAATGTTTTGAAAAGGAATTCGTCACAACTTATGAGCAATACTTACAAGTTGTTTTCTTCTTAAGTTCATCCATAAATTCAGTGGGCACTGGTGTAAAGCTCAACCTTTTGCTGCTGAAACAACCCATTTAGGAAACTAAAATTTTTTTTACAATTTTTGACAGTATTTACAAGGAAATGCTGTTTACTACATTCCTAATCTTAACGAGCTCGAAACGTGCCACTTGTTTGCTGCACAAATTTTAAAAGATGAGCTGCATCCAAAAGTAGTAGCTAAAATCAGTTAAGATAAGAATTTTTATGTTGCACTGCGATACAAAGTGATAAAGCCGACAACAGTTTTTTCTTTTACGAGCACACCCATAAAAAAATATTTTACTTGAATTTAAGATTTCAAAGATCCCAAAGATAAGAGGCTGCAGCAAGTGCTATTTCGGGCAAGCAGAGCAGCCATAAAGCATATTACTTTAATGTCAGCTAGTTATTAAAAATTACAACGAAGTGGAGTAGATTTATTTTTTTGGCCTTTGTACCAACCGCATTAGGAACATATAATTTAATTACGGCTAAGGTATTTGTATAAAAAGTGTGTACAGTTGCTTAGTTAGAGAGTTAAGAGCTCATCTTGGTTAATAAACATTTGAGTCAGGCAATGCGGTGACCGAGAATGGGATACACTTTGCCCACTGTCACAATAATCTGTGAATAATAATATGAATTTAATATGAAAAAATATACAAACATAAACAAAAATACATATAGTATTATACTATAATAATAATTATATTAAATTATATTTAAAAATAAATAAATATACTATAATAACATAAATACTAATTAAAATTTAATATTAAATAATTTTTTTTTTTTAATTTTTCAAATTCATAAACAAAATATTAATAACAAATTATACACAAAAAAGAAATTACATTTCATATATTTTATCAATAAAAAAATTTGTTTACTACATTATAAACTATCAAAAAAAAAATGTGGTACAGTCGAGGCGGTGCCCGACAGTGAAATACCCTGTACCTTTTGTGTCAAAAAAATTTTTCCTGCATATTCCAGCTAAGAACTTTCCAATTGGAATTTATTTTTTTTTGATGAAAATCGATATTTATACCTATAAGTTCCCTAAATTTTTACCCATTTTGATGAAACTCGAATGTTACAACAAAGAATTTATTAAAAGTATACGGGGTAAGTTTCAAGTTGGTATGTTCAGGGGTTTGGGAGAAAACACGGTAAATGGATTGCGGGGGGTGGGGGGACCGCATCGATAAAATTTGGATGTGGATTTGTTCATTAGAGCCACATGAATGAGCTTACCAAAAATTGTGATTCTAGGTCACTTGTAGCATAATTGCGTAGAGTCAAATATTGACGCAGTTTATTGGCAAGGGGAGGTGAAATTTGCACATTTTTGACTATAACTTCTGTTAAATTTGTCCGATTTTGTTCATTTTTTACACACATGTAACTACAACGCATCGCTCTCTTAAATTTCGATGAAAATACTAAACGGTGTGGCTAAAAACCGCGAAACTCTACTGCGGGGGAACGGGGGAAGATATTGACATGATTCAACAAACTTCATCTGCTTAGGAAATATGCGCACCAGCTGGTAAAGTTTCGTGTCTCTAGCTCTTATAGTCTCCGAGATCTAGGCGTTCATACGGACGGACGGACATGGCTCAATCGCTACCCGAGGTTATGATAAGCATTTTGGTATAAAGGACTTGGGGTCTGCCACGCCTCCTTCTGTCCGTTACATACATTGCACAAATCTAGTATACCCTTTGTACCTATAGGTACAGGGTATAAAAATCATATAGGTACAAAAAGTAAATTAAAAAAATGTTTATACCTTAAAGTTTTGACGACAATACTCTCAAAACTAAGTTAGTATCTTCGTAGTCTGCTCCACTCACCGATTACCTTATTTTGTTACTTGACGGTGTTTCTATCATTTCAATCTAAGGTCTATTTGAGAACTTCGTTCTAAAAAATTATTTTATATATTTTGTCTTTTCCGATGCAGTAATTTCTCAAAATGTTTTCCTTTAACTCTATTCATCAAAAATAATAGCTATCCATCTATGGCTAATGAGCTTAGTAATAACTCACGCTACATCTATTAGAATTTTGATATTCTGAGTATATATATTTTTTTAAACACATAACTCTACTTCGATAGACTTTTAACTGGTATAGACAAGTATATAACAGCAGCGGCACTTAACCCATTATTTTCACTCAGCGTTCCAGACTTGATCAAATTTAACTTACTAGAATCTGACTCGGACCACCCATATGGCAACACCAACCTGCACAGACTTGACCAGTCATCGTTCTTTCCTATTCCAAAACTAGAACCCTCTCTGGCTCATACCAGATCATCATGAACAGCCGGGATAACATAGCCATGTTTGTCTTTCAGTCTAGTAACCCGAATCAACAAAAATATCTTGAAATCTTTAGGAGGTAAAGAGAGCTAAGTTTTGTTATTCGGTATGTATCCCACGTCTGTAATTGAAATCACTTCCACAGTTTTCGAAACTTTGCATTGATACGCCATGTTTGGAAATTTTATTAAGGTACCCCAAAAAACTAATTTAAAATTTAGCGGTTTTTGAAAGTACCATAACCCAAAACCCACAACAGTTTTTTAAAACAGTGTTTAGTATAGCTTGAATATCCCCAATTGTTTTGCTATAAAAAAGGTTTGTTCCAAAATCGCTCCTTCTGCCACAAATCTGTAATACCCTTAACCCTACGGGTACAGTGTATAAAAAGCCTATTACTCGTATCAACATCATCATCATCATGACTTGGCTAAAAATTGGTCAAAATTTGTGTCTATTTTGTTTTTGCTCATTAGTATACCTGTACATCTTTGTGTGGTCCGCCTGTCTAGTGTGTCACGTCCCTTATATCTCTCGACCAATTTGCATTAGATCTATGTACAGGTAAGAGCCACATGACAACCAATTAAGAGAGCGACAGTTAAATGCCAAATAGTTGGTCAGTGCGTACGTGCTATATACCTGTACTTTGGGCACAGTACAGTGAACTCCCGCGAAAGCTATAAATTTATGACAAATTTTCAAAAGAAATGCGCTTTTCGGGGTTGTTCAGACGCGGCGCTGCGTGTGGCACTCATGTTTCTTCCACAGATTTGAGTACGAGTTTTGAGACGTGGCGGCACTTAACACCACGCATCATTTTAATTATTTATTTGGCCATAAAACAGTCAAAGTGTCTGTGGCCCACAGGAGGGCGGTCAGGCGGTGGTCAACTTTCGGCACAGTTTCCTGAACTGCGTTTGTCGTTACGTTGGAAATCGTTAAATTTAACAAATTGCCAGCGATTTTTATCGGCCAAGAGACGCGCTCATTGGCCTGTCCATAGTTTGTATTGTATTTTTTGGAGTTTTTGGTTTTTTTTTTACCGCGCCACTCTGTCAAATATATTTATGACCAGTGCAAACATATTTCAGTTTTTCAGAGTTTGCCCAGTTATGCGATTTTGGGCTATAACACATAATTGGTCATGGATTTATGAGCCAACTTAAATGAGTCACGTATGTCGACTTTTTAATGTGTGGGTTTTTGGTTTGTTATTTGTTTTGTGATGGAGTCACAGCATAATTGAAATTTTTTCTAATGCTGCAGTTATTTAAGCTTAATTAAAATGTTAGTCATGATTAAACTCTTTGACAAGTTTTGGGAGCATTCTTTACATTTTTTTTGTATGCATTGAATGCATTGATTTTTCTCTTTATTAAATAATTAGGGTATTCACCCGTTAGAAGTTGAAAAGTTGAGGACTTTTGCAACACCAAAATTATGGTGACAACATGTTAGACTTAAAAATTTACAAAATCAGTAAAGAAGTAGTAGAAACGCAAAAATTTAACTCATAACCTACCAAAAAGGATTTACGCTTTCGCCCGTTGAGTTTTTGCGCAACTCGTCAACTCCGTAACTCAAGAGCAAGCGTGAATACCCCATATTATTTGCTTATTTATTAAGCGTCTTCGTGCCTGTCATCATTTAAGGACACTAGATGGCGCAAGCAATTTGTTGTCGCTAGATGGCGCATTTTAAATACTGCTGTGAATCGCATCTTGAAAAAGCTGTGCGTAAGATGTGTAAGGGTATCTTAGGGATGTTTCCCTCATTGGCGATGTTGAATAGAAATAAGGTTAAGTTTCGAGTTGTCGCTATGGCAATGATTGAAATTTCGGAATTGCCCTGATCGCCAGATTTAACTCCCCATCATTATTTTTTGGCTCATAATAACCATTCGAACTCTGGGGTTCAAATGACCATTTTTCAATCATCTTCGATAGGTATGATATTTGGTATTAATCGAATGACTTTTTATTTCAGGTATTTTAGCCATACAAATTTAAGCAGTAACTTTAAAATTGTCAAAGATACAGCGCTTGAAATTATTATTATTATTATTTTTATTATTATTATATTATTATTTTTTTTATGCGTTAATACCGACAGATGGACGGATATGTATATATCAATTTCTCTTCATATAAGAGGCAAATTAAATTATCGTTTATTGTTTCAATTCATGCTTTGATTTTTCGAGAATTTACAAAATTTAAATCAATTTTAAATTTTTTTATTTAAATAACTAATCATGCCGAAAAGACATAGACACTTGAAAGCAGTTTGAAAACATTTTAAAGACGAACGAAGAATAAGTCCAAAATTAAGCACTTCAAATACAATACCAAGCAAAGCTGTTGTTGACAGCCCGAACATTTTTTCATCTATGAAGTTTGCTGAATAATAATATTTAATTAATTAATATTAATTGGGCCATAAAAAGTTATATTCACTGCTCGTCATAACTTTAGCATAACTTCCCAGCAATGGTACTTTTTGCTCTTTCTCATCTTCGTATGCACGCTTAGTGGAAAAAAGAGCATGCAATGGAAAGATTTTTAAGCGAATCATCATCAGCTTAGCAGAACCAAATTTATATTAATATATCCTGATAAGTAACCCATGTGAGATCTTAATTATCCAAAAAAAAAAGGGAAGAAGTAGTAATACAAAATATGATAAAAAATCCTGATGCAATGCATTTTATTACAAGAACAATTAGTGTGCAAGCTTGGTGGCACAGAAAAGTGGTTCAATTTTTGTATGGTAGCTATATGAAATAGTGAACCAATTTTGATGAAACTTCACACAAATGTTAAGTCTAAAAAAAAAGACAGCTGGCAGGAGTTTGGCCGAAAAATTTTAAAACATCTTTACTTTTTAAGCTAAATTATAATAAATATATAAATAAAAAAAAAATTTTTTTTGTAACTTCGTATGAAGTTGTTTGAAGTCTGATATAAATGGATTCATATAGCTTTTATACATAAATTAAACTTGCGTTTTTTTTTTCAGAGTGACAATATAATAAGGGACCTGTGCGTTAACAGACTTTCTTAAGAAAAAACAGCCTCTTAATGAGGTTCCTAATGAAACGCGACTGAATTTGGCACCAGTTCAGATGATCTATATTCTAGAATCACGATTATATTGTGTTTTCAGATGACAAAAAAGGTTTCGTTTGGAGGGCACAGTTGAGTACAAATCAGAAATTTTTTTAAATTTTATCTCTTATGGTTTGGCTAAAATTGACCAGAAACTACTGGCTATAAGGGGTGAGCTAAGCTAGTGACAAGCAGTGTAAATTATTGTTAATTAAAAAGTATGTTCAATGAAAATGGACAACAATTTTTTTTTTGTTTATCGGCCTTAAAGCTGATACTATTTGAGCTAATTGGTATCAATTTTGCAATAGCAACAACAACAATTTTAGCCCGTAGCTAAAAGCCGTCAACTGGTTGAACAGCCAACAACAACTACATAAAATGTTAACTGAAAATAACATGTAATTATAATAATTATCTGTAAATTATACGCCGCATTTAAAATTGCACGGATTCATGCGCATGTCATAAAATTTTAAACAGTTAAGTTTTTTATTTTTATTTTTTTTTTATATTTATCTTGTTTAAATTTCATTCAAGTGGAAGCCATAACTAACTAGTCTGAATGTGTGTGCAGTTGGCATTGGTTGATTGCAGTAGCCACTTGGCACACTTGTTCATATCATTTGATGCACTGTGAGAAAAATTTGTGCATATTTGGTAAAGTTTTTTTTTAATGAACATTCATATGTCGTTATGCTGGGTGAGTATAATTTAAATCTGAGGGTATCTCGGATGCTCTGTGGCATATTGTAAAAGAAGTCAAAAAAAAATTGAATTTAAGCGGATCAGGGCCAACAAATAAACTTAAAGTTTTGTACTGCAAGCCTTTGTAGGATTAGGATTTTTCGTAAATTGTTTTTTATTTGAATACAATTTTTTTGTGGAAACATTATTAGTCCTTCACGAATCGAATATGAATGAATATGTTTGAATATACCTTTTTCACAAACAGTTTTTATTTAAGGCCTGTACGCAGTTAGAAAAATTTCGCACGGAATGACAAAACTTCATATAAAAAAAACAATCCCACTATTATAACTTCGTATAAAAAAAAATCCACTATTTTTTTATATGAAATTTAATCATTCCGTGTGAAATTTTTCAAACTGCGTATACGCCTTAAGTTGTGAAAGTTCAATTTTTTTTTGAGGTTCCCGTGATATGTATTTATCTTTCAGGGATATGCTATAAATCAATTGAAAGGTATTGACCACATAAATGCGCCTTAATTCCAATACGCTCCTTAGCTCAACAGATATTTAAATAAAATTTGTATTTATTATTTCGTAAGAGCCTTAATATTAATACTTCAAGGACATGTTAGGCTTCGATGAAAAGGCATCTTCGTGAACCATCTATTATAATGCGCTTATTGGTTCAAAAGCTATTTAAAATTGCAAAATAAATCACTTTAAATTATAAAGTAATAAAAATTTACAAAAATATGATTTTTTTTATATAAATTAAAATTCTATAAAAAATGTATCATATTTCTACTCCAAACCACATATTTCCCCTTTGATTTTTTCAACTGCATAACTCTTATTTGCGTTTACTGATAGAAACTTTTATATACAATTCATGCGGAAGACCAAGCTTCAATCTTTTTTTTTTAGCGAACTTATGTAATATATGTAAAGCAACAATAATAAGATTAAAAGATGGCGTACGTCAAAGTCGGGCGCGGACGACTTTGGGATACCCTGTACCACCACATTACAATCAAGTCCGATATATTGTTTACAAACTCCAAAAGATATTTCTTTGCCACACAAACGAAACACAACGAATTTTGTTCAAAATACGTTTTTTTGACCGATTGGTTCAATGGGAGCTATATGATATAGTCAGCCGATTTTGATAAAATTTGGTACAGTGTTGAAGATCTCTAAAAAACTTCCGAATGCCAAATTTGGTTACAATATCTTCACAAACAAACGAAACACAAAAAATTTTGTACAAAAAGCGTTTTTTTGACCGATTGGTCCTATGGGAGCTATATGATGTAGTGAACAGATTTTGATAAAATTTAGTACAGTGTGGAAGATCTCTAAAAAACTTCCGATTGCCAAATTTGGTTACAATATCTTCACAAACAAACGAAACACAACGAATTTTGTGCATAAAACGGTTTTTTGACCGATCTGCCCTATGGGAGCTATATGATATAGTCAACCGATTTTGATAAAATTAGGTACTGTGATTGGAAACTCTAAAAAACTTTTGAGTACCAAATTTGGTTACGATATCTTCATAAACAAACGAATTATTTTCTGTATGTTACATACATTTTCGGCTTGCACAAACTTAGTATTCCCTTTGTTCCATACGGTACAGGGTATAAAAATTGAGTACTTTTATTTCGAAGGAGATCCAAAAGTTCTGTGTAAAAAGTATCTTCATGACAGAAGACGAGGAGCTGCCAAGTTGTCTCTATTTATATAATTTATAATAAAATGCATTCCCAAAAAAACTTGTATATTAGATATATTATATTTTTTTTTAATCTCAATCTCTTAATTTTTCGTTTTTTTTTTTTAAATTCAAAGTTTTATTATGCATTTAAAATAGAAAATGTTGAAATCTGTTTATGCGTTCAAGAGATATATCGTGCCTGAGAAAAAGCAACCTAAATACAAGTAATCGCAAATAATTATCGATAGCTTCATAAATTATCGGAAAGTTGCAAAGAAATTTACGATGCTAGTTCAAAATCGAAAATATTTCCGATATATAAAGTTAAAAAAATTATCATCCTTATTTTAAGTTTATTGCTTATATATTAAATTTTAATTTAATGAATTGTTTAATCAGTGAATACGAATATTTAGATACACTCGTTTTTTTTCAGTGTACTTTTTCTTTTATGCAATTAAAGCACATAAAAACACACAAAGACCATTTAAAAGTTGACATCTGGCTTAATTTAGACAAAATTAAAGCCCAAAAAAATATGAATACGTACGATGTGGCAAGAACTCTCTGTGAAGTCTTGTTGCAAGTCTCTGACCGTAGCGCGCTTCTGCCCCATCCGGTTGATGGGTTAACTCGTACCTAACTCGATTCTTTATAATTGAAACGAGTTTGACACAAGTGGACATGTTTTAGAAGTAATTGTTTTCGTCGTTTTAGTTTTTAAAGTTGTGCCATTTGGTTGTTGAGTGTCGGTTATAAAGTAATTAGCCTCAATTTAATGTTTATACTTTGTTGATTATGATTATGTTAATTATATTATTTTATATGCGACATTTTGGATGTTGTTTTTACAATGAAAATGAGGGGGGGGCAACAACAACGAGTAGTTTAAACAAGAAATTAATTCAGGTTGGTCATCATGCAACCGTTGACGTTGATGAACTCGAAAGTGTGACATGTGATTATTAAAATAAAAACTACAGGTTTTGAATGTTGTTGTTATAATCAGTGGCTTAGTTAGAGGTACTTAGGGGTACAATCCTTCCCATGGGAGAATAAAAAAATAAAAGTCTCTGTATTCATATATTGTAATACATTACACTAGTTTACACGAAAAATGAACCTTCCTAAAAAAGTGTTTTTTACGGTAATTTGAGGTCGAGAAACACGAAAATGGCAACTTTTTTTTTTTTCTTAAGCACTGTTTTCGAGATATTTTCGAAAAACTTGTTTTTGGGCACTTTTTTCAGTTATTCCTCAATATCTCGTGAACAAAATTTTGTATCGACATAAAATAAAAAAAGGTATTGATTTTTAAAATTATAAAATTTTGGTGTGCTTTTTATTAACGAGAACAATTTTTTGAATATTATATTAAGCTTTAGGCTGAAGGGAAGCTCTTTTACGAACATTTCGAGTTATTTAAGAAAGCAGTAAGTTTTTGTTAGAAATATCTGCTAAACCAACAAAGCAGGACTTCTAAAATAAAGGATTGCTAAAAAGGATCCAAAACGACCCAACTAGTTTGAAAAAGTTGTTATGCAGTTCGATTCGTAGGTATAGAAATTATTTAAAAATAAGGAAAATACGTTTAAAAAAAAAATGTGATTAATATATTTAAGAAACTTAGAAAAATATAGGAAAATTTTATTTCTTTTAATTTCTTTAATTAATTTATAATATAAAAAAAATTCGAGTCGAAGGATCCAGCAGCCAGTGATCGTTAAAATAGAATAAATACTAGATTTAGTTTGTTTAAATAAAATAAAAAAAAGAATAAAAAAAACTGTAGGTATTTAAAAAAAATGTTAGTTAAAAAAGTTTTAAGCCCCTTAATGACAGCTTAAATTAAAAAAAATCAGTCAGTATTTCAGCCAAAATGAAAACAAAAAATAAATATGAAATTTTCTTATGTTTTATAGGTTAGTTTCTTAAAAATGCCAATTAAAATTTGTTTTTAAATGTATTATAATAATTTCATTATTGCAAAAATACCATATATTATGTAAGGTTGCGAAACTGCCCCAACAATTTTTTGACAGGGCTCTAAAAAAATATTTTTTTTTTTTTAACCAGCACATTTAAAAAATCTCTTGTTTTTAGCACAATACTCTATTATTTGAATCACAATTTTTTTTAAACAGTGTCTTTTCATCCCATATTTTTATTTTAACAAATTAAATCTAGTATTTAATACTAAAATTAATATTAATTTAACGAACACTAGCTACAGGGGCCTTCGACTCTCATCCCATATCTTTATGTTCATTTTATCCCATGTTAATTATGTGAGAAATCTTTTATTTGATGCAATAATGTTAAAAAAATGTTGGTTTTTTTTTGTGAAAAAATTTGTTTCAAAAGATGAGAATTTTATCAGGTGACAAAGAAATCTCTTACCCAATAATCGCCGCGGCTAAACAGGCAACACGCCGCTACATTCTAAATTAAAATTATAAATACAGATATGATTTCAATTTGTAAAAATTTTTTTTTATATATTTCAGCATTCTCAAATATGGCGCGCCAATCCAGACTCGGAGTGTGAAATAAAGTCCTATATAAAGCCCAGTTTGGCAGTTTGGTTAAGTCAGTTGACTTAACAGATGAAATTAAATTACGTGATTTTTTTGATAAGATTTTAGTAGCATCTTCTTTTTAGACTTCTTATGGAATGTTCTTCCGCGAGTCTTTTAGCAAATATGCTGCGATGCCTGTAAAGCCGTTTATTAAAATTAATATAAAATTTTTTTTTTTTAATACTATTTTTATTTTTTTTTTGTTGAAGAATATATAAATTTAAAAGTAATAAGCTGAACATAATTAAGGCAACTACTATTTTTTTTTTTAATTTCGAAAAATTTTGCGATATTATCTACAGAATAACTTGAGTAATTCATTTTTTTTTAGATAGACTTTCTAAAAATTTTTTGTTTTGCTTAATCTTTAAATTTGTAAAATAAAATTAAGTAAAATAAATTTTTTAGATAAGTAAAACTACATTTCAAATATAAGATTTATTTTTTAAAAATATTTTTCAAAAATTTATACACTTTTATGATTCTTAATAAAAATGGTTTATATAAAAAAAAAAAATCGTAAAATTAAAACTCATAGATCTTTGATTTTAAAAACAACTACTAATTAAAAATTAAAGTTTCACTGGCCCCTCTATCGCAAAATCCCAACTACGCCACTGCCTTTTGACCGTAAAAGCTGTTGCTGTATATTAAAGGGGTTGCTTAATGATCAGCGAGGAAGTGTTTTAAATGGCTTGTTTTTGTTACTTTATTTTAAAATTATAATTTTTAAGCTGCATTTTTTTTTTGTTTTTGCAGCTGCCTTGGGGCATAGTTGCATACTACAATTTGTTGTGTGGGTGTGACGTGCCAAGGTGTGCGCAGATGTCAGGCCTGAGAACTGTGCCCATTTGACACAAACAACTGCAGCAGCAATAAAATAAATAAAAACCGTGAAAGCTTTAAAAATCCCTTTAAAAAAACACACACACACACATAATAAATATAAAAAGTGGGCAACGTGCAAGTGCAGCTCATAAAGAGCTGAACGAAGTGGCTCCAGCAGCTACTGGGAATATGAACATGGTTGCAACCGGCAGACAAACTGGCAGACAATGTTCCGTGGCAGCAATTAAAATTAGTAAACTGCGGCGACACCAAACAAACACAAGTCACAACTAACGAACAGTGGTTAAATAAGTTAAAATATGTCGAAAATTAATCATTTTAAAGCTTTTTTGCTTTAAAAAGTGGAAAGCTGCTTCGTAAACATTTATTTGTTTCTTTTTTTTTGAAATAACTTCAATATACCTGTAGTAAAACACACTTATTGCATATCGATAAATGATAGTTGCGACAAGGTTGATGTGTGGCTGAAAAATACAAATTTCGGTTGCAATAAAAATAGTTAAATCGTGGTTGCCACATCGATAGCTGATAGCTGCGACAGGGATGCTAAGCTGTAGAAAAATTAAAATTTCCTTTGCAATATAAATTGCAAATCGTGGTTGCCACATCGATAACTGATAGTTCGCAACAGGGTTGATGTGTTGCACAAAAATAAAATTTCCCTTGTAATATAAAAAGCTAAATCGTGGTGGCCACATCGATAACTGATAGTTGCGACAGGGTTGATCTGTTGCAGAAAAAAAAAATTACTTTGTAAAAATATTGTTTGAGAATATAAAGCGAATTTTCGCTACGATTACGAATTGCCAATATTCGTCGCTCAGCTGTTTAGAGTAAGGGAAGCATGAGAATTTATCGAAAAGAGTTAGGAAATTAAGACAAGTTATCGACAGCCAAACATAAGAAAAATGTAAACGAATAGCTCAAAACGAACTTATTTGTTTTAATCAGGCATTCTCCGGAAAACGAATCCAAATATTCTTTTCGAATATTTAATTAGAATTCGATTCGAAATTTAATAGTAATTTAAAGTGAAATAATTTTGTAAATATTTTTTATTGATAATTATTATTAATTATTTTTTTCTGCTTCAACCCAAAAAATACTATCATGCATAACTTGAAACGAATTTTTGGCAAACGTTCCCATATACACACATGGTTTATGTCTTGCATAAATGGTTCGCGTCTTGCGTAAAAATGTCCCTTGTAATAAAAATAGTTAAATCGTTTTTGCAACAGTTAATATTATTATGCAAAGTTATTTAAAACTAGCAATATTTTAATTAAACGAAAATTTAAACGACCTGAAGTACACGATAGGTTTAAAGCTGTACTGACAAAAAGTAAGAAAAAAGAAAAAGTTAAATGGGGAGCACGTAAAAACGAAAACGAATAAACTAAAAACGGAAAGGACGTGGAAAACGTTTTCGTTTTTCGGAGCACTTTCAAATATCTTCGCTGTTTATGATCCGATTAAAATGAATCTGGGCATTAATCGATAGAGTCTTTCTATTAAACACATTTTACCCTTTGCAACATTAAAATTGTACAAAATAAAGCGCTTTGAAATTATTTGTGGGGTGGAACGGAGCATGGCGGAAGAAAACCAAAAATAAATTGTTCTGGCTGGAGCCCAAATGACAAATTTATTTATCCCAGCTCTTCAATATCTAGAAGTTTACGCAGAAGAAAGGAGAGACGTTTAGATCAATTTCTTTTACCCATATTGGAGATAGCCTTGCGGGGTCTCCGATGTCCTACTCTATGCTTCCTACACTTGCACAAACTCTTACCTTATACCTTACAGCTTATAATTATAAGTTCTACATAAAAATGAAAAAAAAACTTTTTATTACTTTGAATAGACTTGTTTTTTAAAATAGAGATGAAAATATTGTATAAGGACATTAAAAAGAGTTTTTTCTGAATACCTATTACTCTATTATTTACAGAGGGTCATTCACCCACAAAAAAAAAAACGTTCAAATTATAGCACAGTGTCCTGACTTATTATTTTCTAAATAAAATTATGCTTCCTTTGCAAGAAACTTGTTTATTGAACTTCCGACAGATTTCAGAAATATTTTTTGTTGCAATTATATTGACGTAACCACTGTACAGTGTGGGCTTTGCTACATATAACGAGTTGACACTTATGTTAAACTTGGTCATAATTCATTGGATTTCTGGATTTCTGGCAAAGATAGTCGTCATGGATGTGAACCAAAACATTTTTACTGTGAGGCGAGTGTTGCATCAATCAAATGCTTAGGCGTTGCCAAGTTCGTTGCCTAAGTCTTTCGTTTTGTGTCAGTGTGTGCGTGTGTGTCTGTGTGCAGTGACCAGCCTAATGGCTTTCTATTAAAAACTACTTTTATTAATTAAGCAAACAACTTAATTTTCATGTAAACTGCTGCATCAGCGCCAAATCATGGCAGCTGCAACATAGCACACAGATACACACACACACACACACACACTCACGCATAGATGTCTGCATCTGGCACGCTAATTACAGCAACAACTTTTAGCTCTTTCGAGGCACAAAAACAGAGCGGCTCTCTTCTGCCCATGGCATGACCAGAGCACCAGACACCTGATGTGTTGTGCAGCACAACAACAAGCTCAACGTTAAAATTAAAACACGATAAATGAGTTTAATAATGGCGGCAATTAAATGGCTACACAGCGCTTGCAATGGGTTGTCTTTTTGTGTTTGGTGGGCAACAACGGCGGCAGCGGCAGTGGCAGTGGCAACATCGAAGAGGCAACAACAACAACAAGAAGACGCAGTCTTAGCAACGTCAGCAGCATCTCAATTACCGCTGCTCTGCATGGCGCTTCATGGTTGAGAAATTCGACGCCACTTTCAAAAACGCATCACTCAAATGCTCTCCACACAGATATCGCTAACGCACTGGTTATCGCCGCTTTTGAAGGCGTTGAGGCTTGTTATGGACAAACGGTTAGAGGCCTTACACACAAAAAAAATAAAAACAATAATAAAAGTGTATATATAAATAGCAGTGGTGTAGATAGAGGGATTTGGGTGGTGACTATCGGTTTATTCTGAAGAATTTAAACTGCTTCGTACCGAAAAATAACGTGTTGCTGCAAATAAAATCAGTCTACATATAAATAAATAAGCAGTGCACTGCTTAATTCCAATTAAATTTTTTAAGCCATGTTGAGAAAAAGACGTTGGAACCGTGGAAAACTCACGCGTTGTAATATGGATAACCTAATTTCTCTGTATTTTTGTGATCTTTAAAATTGAGTCACCGAGTCATCGTAGCGAATTAAATGAAAAACCAAATTTTTTGCCTAGTATGGTATATTTATTACAGATAGGAGCGCGCAGGATCTACGAAGGAATTTTGGATCCGGTACAAAGCGATTGGGCACTTAAACTAAACATAAGAATAAGATGCTAAATCGATAAGAGAAGATCTAAGAATTTGACATATTGGATTCATAGATAGATAGATAAAAATATTTTTTTGACATAAGATGCTAAATCGATAAGATAAGATCTAACAATTTGACATATTGGATTCATAGATAGATAGATAACAATTTTTTTTTGACATAACAATATTGCATGGCCAAGGAAAACCGGTTAGAAATATAAAATAGTTTTATTAAAACAGCATACTTTTTTTTTTTCAATATTACTAATAATGCCCGTCATTTCTTGGATTCTGGATGGCATAACTTTTAATACGAAAATTTTGGTGTTTTTGACGGAGCCTATCTGCTTGCTCAAACACGGGGATTTTTCTCCATTTATTATTCTATCTCATGACGTCACACAGATTTTTGAAACTGTGTCGTGTAACCTCTGATTAATTGTTTTGAGTTATTTCAATTATTTTTATATAATAAAAGAGCTCGCGTAAAATTCTCACCAAAGAGTCACATTTCTCTCAGTTCTAGTATTCTACTCTCTTCACTGCTGGCTGACGATGCTTGCTCAGTAAATAATTGATTTTTTGAAAAGTTCAATTTAAATATGTGTTCTTATTATTCACCCGGGGGCTTCACCCCCTGGTCGCTTTGCTTGCACACACATATTTTAGTTATATCGCCTGTGTTGAAACTTTCTACCTTTTGTCGCAGTGCCTACAAACTTAAGATCAATTTTTGATGTTTAAGTTATGACTAATTGAGTCTCACAGTTATATTGGTTTAGCTCATTGGTGCTAAAATCAAAATTTTAAAAATTAAAAAATTTTTTGATTTTCTTATCGACAGATTGCAAATAAACAATTATAAAAAAAAAATGTTTTTTTAAAATTAACTTCCAACAATCACTACTTCTTTCAATATGCAGCGTCTCTATTTCGACACATCGTTTTAGTATAAATCAATTTATGGTTAAAATTGTACTGAAAGGGGCTTTTAAAAAAAGTCCATTCAAGTCAATCAGTTGATTGTACAAGGTTCACAAGGTTCCAAACTTTAATTTTAGAAAAAATTTTAAATTAGTGAATTCTCGTAACTATTTTAATAGTTTGAATTATTTTGGCGCCAATAAAAGTCCCTTATTGGGGGTCACAATAAATAATGAAAGTACTAGTTATAAATGTTTATAAGGATTATTCCCACTCCTCATGTATTTTGTCACCAAAAAAACTTGCTTCACAATTACTTTTTATTTTTAGCGCTAAGATAAGATAGCTGTTTTGATTACATTGCTGGCGCCATCTAGCTTATGGCCAGCACTGGTTGCTTACAAGTTGCAGATTTTCATTTCGTAATTTTTTTTTCAATGCTGCGTACTGGCCCCCAGCGCTAAAACAACATAGCTGTTTATACTGCTGGCGCCACCTGTGGATAGCACCGGTTGCTCAAAAGTGGCAGATTTTCGACACGTCGTTTTTCTCAATGCGTTTTTAGCGCTAAAACAAAATGGCTGCTGGCGCCATCTAGCGTAAATTGCCCAAAAAAATGGGCAGCACTGTTTACTTACAAAGCTGCGACCAGAAAGCAAACATATTGGCGTTAAAAATTTTGCTAACGTTTTTTTATGATGTTTTGTTTTGTCTTAGCGTTTTTTTTTAATGCTATGCACCGGACTTTGATGGCCCTATGCTCCACTAGGAGTAACAGGACATAAGAAGAATGTACCGGCCTATAACTAGAAAAAATGCCTGTTACTTACTTAACAGTGGGAAATAAAAACGTAATCAATAATCGGCTCTCTACAGAACATATTTGTGCATTTCGGCTTTATTTGTAATTTTCTTATATCCTCAAAAATTAAGTTCACTTTGATAAGCAAAAAAGCAGCCCGGCTTGATCTCAGTGCTGTTATCTTTGTATCTTGTGACGTTAACGCCCAGTTTAATCAACAAAGCCTTCCTGTCGGATTATCTTTCAATAAACTCGCCATTACAAACAGTTTACATTACAGTATATGCACCCATTGGTCAACTCTAACTACGCCACTGATAAAGATACATAAACAAAAAACATACATGCCAGCTAGCAGTTAGAAGTAGTTGTGAAGATGTATCTGCTGGCTGTCATGTACGCTGAGAAACGAAACCGCTCGAAAACTCATCAGCAATTTATTAAAACTCATCAATACTCATCAAAATGCCGCTTGGTCTGCGCTCCATTGAAAACCGAGAAAATACAAACAGATACATTTCGACACAGATGAAAAGTAAATTTGCCTGCGGTTAATTTAGCGCAGTTGAAATGAAATATTGATATCTGTATATCTCCAGATGCAGTCTGCGGGAGCTCTGCGCGCACAGCTTTCTAGTTATCCCTATTTACAGCACAAGCAGCTTAATCCTTATATGTGCAAAACAGCCTACGTCAACGTTAATCCCACAAGACAGAGTTTTGCATATGTCAGAAAGATGTCTGCTCATCAATCTGGGCCATCAATTTGGTGGAAATGCAGCCCAGTAATTGGTAACATTCCAGCCAGTTCAAATAACTTGATTAGTTGGTAACGCTCGGACAGCGTAAGTTTTAGCGTTAAAATGCATGTTTTGCTCATTAGGCTGTGAAATTGTTTTTTTTTTTTTACCCCATATGGGGTGTCTTCTTAAAGATTAAGGTTTAATAATTGGCTTGAAATGTACAGATGCCGCCTTAATTTGATAGTGCCGTCAGTTTCTTTGGCATAGTATATATTGGCTGCACAATTAATCATGGCTTACTGATTGTTTTCGTGGGCGTTTCAATCTTAATGAAGAACTCTAGTGATGTGATGAACCTAACGAGTAGCAGACAGCGAAATTTCTCTTTTGGCAAGAGGGCAGTTCTTGAGCATAACTTTCTTGCGATTCCCTCAGGCTTAGTTGCAGTGTACCCGCTTTCTGTATCTTTTGCGCTTTAATCAGGTTGGCGAGCTTCATTAGGAACTTGTGCTTGTTTTTTGTTGCAGACCTTTTGTCGCCTGAAAATACCCAAGCCAAGTGTTACCAATGAAATTGAAACCGTCTGGAAGCCGCCTTGTTGGCTTGTTGGCCATAATCTAGATCGTCGCATCAGCGGCAAAAGTTTTTGTATATTTATTTAATGAAAATAGCAGCAAATGTGTTAGAGATGGACGCATGATCGGAGATGTGCACGCTAAGTTGGTTCAAATACACGTACAAAATTTTTTTAATTTATTAGCTACAACTGTAGTACTTATGTTATTTAGTTAGAAATCATCTTCAGAATAAAATTTGGACCTATAAAGAAAATTTTTTTGAGAAAGCATTCCATTCATCAACTCCTACAGTTCTTGCTAAACGCCAAACGCCTATGAAACCTTATAGATTGGAAATGATTATTAGGTAGATATGTCAAGATTTAACTTTCCAATTTAAAAGGTAGGTGTATGCTCTGAAAATTTCTTGCAGTGTAAGTTTTCAAAGATAGCCAAAAAAAAAAAGTTTCAATATATTGAAGTCTACAGATTGATTTTGATGATTGCACGTGCTTCATAAATATGTTTGGCAAAAATATTGTAAATTTTTATAATAATTCCAGTAACTCTCAAGCCAACTAGAAAACTGTCCACAAATCTAAACTGGATCTGACCACCACAAAATTGAAAGGGTATTTTCCTGCGCTTTTTCTTGATTTATTTAATGGGTACAAAAATTATCATTTGACCTTAGATTATGATCTTGAAATGAGGCATATTTTTCTTATGTATTTCGAAGCGATGAATTCGAATTTGTCATGTTGTTGGATTTTTTGAGGTTAGAGTAGAACTTCGACCCGTTTGGTCAAATCTGTTAACATATGCCTCGTCCTTAAATCTCCTTTTTTTTTGTGGAGCTATGTTATAAATAGAGATACGAGTGTTTAGAAAGAAATTGGGTGAAATTTTTATTGATAAGTACAAACTCATAAAGCGGCTAAAGATGAGAATTTTCAATATAAAAGATTGGTAGAAGTAAGTGCAAATACATATAAATTTTAATTGAAATCCTGTGAAATCATTACAAAGTGAAACGGCCACATTACCAAAAGAGACTCGGACAAAGTCATTAACGCCAAACCGGTCAAGACATAATATGTTCGTATTATATAATAATTCCGTGACATGACTATTTAGTCAGTCGCCCCTTGGTGGAGCATGGGGATCTCTATTAATAACTGTTCGAAGAGAACCTAGGGACCTACAGTTTATAGCCGAATCCGTGTCTTGAATTAATAGAGATTTTCCTGGGCAAATAGCGTCTTTGAGCTAGCGATGCAGTGCTAGGCAAATGCACCAGTGCTACTGCGGGGAACCGAACCACCGACCACCGAGTACGCTACCGATGGCCATTATTAATTTCTATAAGGGATACTGTTTTCAACTTTAGGAATCGCTATGAAATCGAACAGTATGATTATTCAGCCTGTTCCAATTCTAGCTCCATTTCGTTTGTTGGCGTAAAGAAACCAATTATGAGATGTTTTTCTTTGAGCTTTACTAACTACTTTTTTTTATTTATTTTTTTGCTTAGTTTACTTGATAAGTCGATGTTTTAACTTACACGACTTGTGGAAAATTTGAACTGAAGACTTAAACCACCTACCAAATATGCAAAAACTACCCCAAGCTACGGGTTGTTTGCTGGAGACATGTATACCGTTCATTATCAATTCTAATGAAGATTCTGTTTGCCTACTAAAAGACTTCTAGCTGAACTTACACGTGTAAAAAGCTGCCTGCATAAAATGTCCATCCAGCGATTTACGATGAACAAAAGAGATTTATACCCCAGTATCCCAATACACTATTAAGATCTTTTGCCTTTAATTCCGTTTCGTTAAGTTCGTCTCCTAGACTTACTTTAATTATTTGGTGTTTTTTTCTGCGATTTTAAGAATATCTCTTTCAACTCCACTGACCTCTGAAATATTTACGATGACGTCTATCAGGTTTATAATAAGCACGACACGAATCACGCACAACGCTTATATGGAATTCTACTTCGAACCCGAAAAGTTTCCTTAACCTGACCCAAGGTCTGGGAGCATACAATCGTGCGGCCAAAATCAAGTCATTGGTTTTGACCAAGTTGTCCCCGGAGCCAGTGCATAAGCTGCGCAATTAATTAAGTTGCGTATTTTTAAATGTGTTTGCTCCTGCCCAGGTGCGTACGCGGAATAAAATTTCGAGGGACACTCCAATCTTTATGCACAGATAGCTAAGAAACTACAATGTACAGAACCCTACCACTGGATCTACCCCTACTGCTGCTGCCTAATTGACTGTTTCTGTTACCATTTATATATACACACACTCGGATTGGGAAAACAACCTCAACAAGTTCCTTAACATGTCTAATTAGTTGTTGAAGCTGCTTGTTGTTCTTGTTCCATGATAAAAAAATGCATGGCACTCATTTAGTGTTTTTTTTAAGTTGGGACATAAATTTGCAAGCAGTTTAGAGCTTGGGAATTTCGCTTTGGTATAATCTGCTGCGTCAAACGTTAATTTATGATTCAATTAAATGCTTTAAAATAGACGACAGACAGAGTTGCATTCACAATGAAATCGAACGTAAATAGATTATCACAAAATTATTGGTACCCTGAACATTTCTTGTTGATTTTGGTAGTAAAAACCAAAAATTCGGTAGAAAAATTCTTCTATTGATTGGATTTTCAGATATTGCTTAAAAAAATATTCGCTTCACTTTTTCGCAAATATATATATAACTCCTACATGCATAATTCCATGATCCAATGATCAATGATTACAGTCAAATGGGGATTTATTCCAAAAATTTGCTAACACGTACGAAATATTTAAGAGATATCGACGAAAATAAGTGAAGCGAGCCACTTTTTAGGGCGATCTCTTCGATTTTGATGATTTTCCGATTTCCGATTCCGATTGTTTATCGAGTTATCTCCTAAGTGAACCAGTTTTTCTTTCAATAAAAGAAATTTCAAAGAGGTGCATAGTTGTGAGTAAGTAAGACGCAACTTGTGGCAAAACTTCAAGCTCATATTTTTGTTGAAAGGGAGAGACAGACGGGTATAGCACAATCGATTTCTTTTGTCGTCTTAAACATTGTGGTATATAGGTTGTGGAGTCTTACTTATGTCCTTTACTTTACTTGTTTCCTTTTATCCTTTTAATATACCCTTGGTGCACAAAGTATAGGTTATATCCATTCTTAAGTTATTCAGTGCAAAAAGAAACATTTTGGGAAAAGTGAATACACTTTTTTTAAAATACAAAACATTTGTTTTCTTTCGAAACATCTCGACGCAGTTTGAAATATTTCGCACGGAATGACAAAACCATTTGGGATATCCCATTTGGGACTATTTTTTATATGAAGTTTAGTCATTCGGTGCGAAATATTTCGAACTGCGTATAGGCCTTAACTAAAAACTTTTTGCTAAAAATATGTTTTACCTCAGGTTTTATTCAAAACTTTTTTTTGGGAAAGCTACAGTCACCAAAATATAGACTAAAATATAATAATTTCTTTTTTAGAGATATTGCTGGAATATGGAGCTATCTAATCATGTCTTATTAAGGAAGCTTTTAACATGACATCTTTGTGGTATACCATGGACACCAATTTGACTTTGCGAAGAACAGGAACGACTACATCATTCTCAATGCGATGAAATTAAGAAAAGTGCAGTGTATATAATAGTCAGGATATCGTGAAATTAATGCAGAAGTCCATACGGAACTTGGGGTGCGAGGCAAGCAGGTGGCAGAGACCCTTGGTTTTTTTAAAATATAGTTATAAGTCAAAAGTTATTGCATCGGATAGTTGCGATAGATAGACATAGATAAAAACATGGCGAACGTTAAAGTCGTGCAAGTCGGGTTTAAAATATAAGACTACACTTAAAAATAAAACAAACAATTGCTCCTACTAGGAATCGAAACTTCGTCCAACTTAGCTCCCTTATGCATTATTTTGCCATTGAAGCGATTCGAATTCTTGCCTCTAAAATACTATATTGCGATTATCTGCCCTATTTTTCCGATTTTAATGATCTTGGACATTCGTTGAAACCGTTTTATATTTCCCACATTTTACCCATACAAACTAAAGTTGTAACTTTAAATTTTAGAAAATATGGCGCTTTGAAATAATTTGCAGGTGGAAGAGGGCGTGGCAGAAGACGAAAAAAATAAACTTGATCTGGCTGGTCAAATAAGTAGTCGAAATATCAAGTTTGGCTATCCTTGCTCTTATAGTAACTAAGATCTAGGCATTCAGACAGATGGAACGACGGGCAAGTCTAGATCAATTTTTTTTCTGGGGGTCTTACCTTACCTTTGGTACAGGCTATAAATATCTTAGAAAAAACTTAAAAAGGTATAAAATCCGTTTGGCCTTAGAATGCAAACTCCCTTTAGGCTTTTATTCAGTTCACCTAGCACTAAACCAAGAATCGGATCTATCCCGCCCTCAACTTGGCTGTTGCATAGTGCCATCAATGCAAATCTTTGCAGCTGTCAAGACAGAGCTGTTCTGTAAAAACCCCAATTTAGCCAGAATAGTTTTGATCCCATACATAAAGTTTTATAGCCTGCGTGTGTGGATTTGCTGTACAAAAAAAAAGAAGTTAACTAAAACCAATAAATTAAATTAATTTGCTGCCAAATGAACAAACATATAAGCTTGAAACCTGTGCTAATTTGAATTTAATTATGCAGCCTGTGGAAAACACAACGCATTAGCACATGCTCCTATGTATATATACATATATATATTTATACATAGCTGTATCTAGTAGTTCCCATAGCTGCTGGAGCAGCTTCCAGTGGAGTATGTGTTTGGGTTATAAATTGAATGCCAGCAGCGCGCACGACTGTAGAGCAGCCAATGTCAACAAATGCAAGTATTTTGTATATTTTTTATACATACGAGGGTCGGCCTAAAAGTTATGGGTCTAGCAAAAAAGCTGCGTGATTATAGAAATGCATTAAGCGTGTACAGTATGTTGTGCAATAGTGCACGACTAACAGCAAGGCAGTAATGCAGAAGTGCCAGACTAACAACGTGAGCAACTAGAATCACATGTTCATAAGTGCCATATGATGTGTTGAGTCATTGGAAAAAAACAACAAACATATATAAGTGCATAAATATAAATTTTTGGTAGACAAGAATAACCTTGAATAACAAGAAAAAGTTTTTCAAAAATTAGTGAAAAAGTACAATGAACTTCATGATGATTATTTGAAAAACAATAAAAAGTTTCTTGAGTAAGTCATAGTTAGGGTCTAAATATAAGTAGTGACCCACGCATTAGGGTAGGTCATACCTGTTGACCCCTGGGGGGAGTCACACATAGACTGCATAGTCCTTAGTGGGACCCTCGCATTAATGTTAAGAAATAAACTTTAGGTGCTTACGTAGTCGAGCAAAAAGGCGCAAATGCAAAAGTGCTAAACGCACAATAAGCAGCCTCCTCTCCTTCTGTCTTTTATATTCCACAAATCCGGTATACCATCAATCTGGGGTACAATAAACGAAATGTTTGCTAAGATATTATTTTTCAGCCTACCCTCGCATGCACATATGACTGTGCTTCTATGTCATTTTAATGGCAGGCGCTGCCATTGCGCCTGCCGTTGTAACTGAGAACCTGACCAAATAATGGCCAATGGCGTTTAAACTGGTTGGAGCAGCTGTGTGTGTGCACCACTCCAGCGTCCCCCCTCGAAATGTGTGCAAATTACTCCAAACTAGACGCAAGCAGCAGCAGACATCACTTGGATTTGAGTTGTGGTCATGTCTGGCAGCGACAACGGTGCAACATAAGGCGGCAGCAGCTGCAGCGGGAGCAGCGACAGCGGGATCAGGGCGTCTCGCCTCGCGGTAGCACACAATAATGACAGAGGCAGACTGACGCCGTACGGCACTGACCATCATCAACAGCCAGACAACATGGCAGGCGACTTGTTGTTTTTGGGGTAATTAATCATGCCGCATAAATTAATGTAAGCCAACAGTTAATTAACTTAAGTTTATTTGCAGTGCAGCAATGTAGCTGGGCAAAATAACTCGATGCTTTATGCTACATTTCACACCTAAATAGCAGCTCTGAGTCATTGTTGGGTCTAAACAGTGGCATTAAACACTTTTTGTAAGCCAATCTGTAATCCTTTTGTATAATCAACAAAGGACACATGCTATAATGAGCCCATTTTCCACAGCAGATCGCTAGTCCAATTTTTACGATACTTAAATTTTAAAGGGAATCGAATCGAAAATAAATTCGTCTTGCGTAATGCAATGGGTGTAGTGCATGGAGCTATGATTATTGGGAGTCGGACGTCCAAGAAAAATTAGAGTTTCTTACAAGTCCGAACATGTTTAACATGTTAAGTCAGAAATCACATTGGGAATAAACTTTCTTTCAGGATTAGCGCCTGTATAGAGTTTTAGAAAATTATCAAAATTTGTGCATATTATTTAAAAAAATATGAAGTGCTTTGGTACCTCGAGTATTGCTTGGAGTGCGGACTTGTGAGGGTCCTTTGAAAAAAATCAACATTTCGTTGTGCATAAGGCTCACATACTTCTATATATACAACATTAGATGCCCACAACTTATATTTTTCACTATAGCTTTTTAAGTTTATTGACTATATAAATTTGAACAGCATAGTTGTTAATTTCGATTGGGTGGCTTCTATAGTGAAGGTGTAAACCGTGAAGTTTTCAAATGAGGGAGCTGCTCAGTATATCGGTCTAAAAAACTTTATCTGCGTACGGATAATCACGGTTTTTGTTAAAATTTGGTGTCTCCCGATTTTATAGTCTCTTTGATTTACAGATAGAGGTAGCTTAATTGCTAATATAACGAATTAATGGTCTGCGATGACCCAGGTGGCTTATATAAATTGCCCAAGGCTTAAAGCCTTGAGTCTATGGGTACTCGTTACAGACACCCTTTTTTTTTTGAATGGCAACATTAGCATTGTCTCCTCGAAGTTCTAAGCTTTTCCTAAGGATTTGAAAATTGCAGCAACAAATTTTGATAAATAAAATTTGTATAAAAAATGTGTGAAATCTATAATAAGTTGAAATAAGCTATTTATTATTTTTTATGGTACTTTTCTATGCAAAAAATTCCCTTTATTTTCTGTTTTTATGCTCTGTAACTTGAGTTCCAAAGCCAAAAATAAATGTAACATACAGAAGGATACGTCGGAGATCCCCCAAAGTTATATAAAGTATGATAAGGTTGACTAAAGAAGACGATATGCCCCGGTCCAACTGTCCGTCCGTATGAACGCATAGATCTCAGAGATGATAAGAGCTAGAGCAAAAAAATTTTCAGATTAGATATCTTATGTCACGAAAGACAAGTATATTTTAATTTTTATTTAATGTGTTTCAGAACAGCTCAAAAAAACAAAAGTTTTAGCTCGATAATTTATTTGTTTATAAAGATATTGAAACCAAATAAAGTTTCGGAAGTTTTTTAGAGCTTTCAAGAGCTGTACCAAATCTTATTAAAATCTGTTAACTATATCACATAGCTTCTTAGGATTGATCAGTCAAAAACCCTTTCCAGGGTATAATTCGTGTGTGTTTCGTTTGCCTTTAAAGACAAATATGGCAATTATACAGTTTTTCACTTAGTAGGTAATATACTGAATTTGATGGTAAAGGGTATTTTAAAGTCATCCAGACCCGATTTTTTGTTGTTAAAATTTTACACAATTTAGTTACAGCCCTTGGTAAGTTTTTATTTCAATTCGGCAATGCTTTTTTTATTCTTTGAGAACTAAAACTTTTTAAAATTTTTTAAAACTTTTTAGTGCTCAAAATTGTATATGAAAAACGTTTTCCGGAGCTCTTGTCAAAGAAAAAAAATACTTTTATTAAAAAGCAATAATCTGGTTAATTAATAATACGCATCTAATCAGCACTTTACTTCAAGGATATCTGACAAAGTTAGTGCAAAAAGGCTTTGAGCGTAACACCTATAAGGTTAAGAGTAGGATCTCACAAATTTTATAAATATATCGCCATTCCGACTGTCTCTCTGTCCATAATGTATATTTCTTGAAGACCGAAAAAGCTAGGAGTCGGAAATTGGTTTGGTAAATACTGAAGCGATTCGAACTTTCCCATCTAAAGTACTATGGTACGATATTAATAATCTTGGAAATTAATCGAAATAGTTTTTATATTTTTACCCATATATGTATGTAGACTGTTACTTGAAAAATTTCGAAACTATAGTGTTTTGAAATTAATTTGGAATCGAAGAAGGTGTCGGGTGGTCACATAAAACCAAAACCTCTTAAAAAAAACTTGCTGTTTGTAAAACATTTTACGAAGAGGCTTATGTACCCTTAATTAAAAGGTTTTTTTACTTTTTGTGGATATTCAAAGCATTCCTCGTAGAAAGTCGAAACATAACGAATAAAAATATAATCGTTTTCAAAACACGTTAAAATCCAATGAACACTCTAAATATTATTATTATTAAAGAATAGAGTATATAATAGTATTATACATATTAGTATTATTCGCCTGCAAACGCACCAATTGCTTTTGTT
Source organism: Chymomyza fuscimana (assembly GCA_949987675.1). Taxonomy (NCBI): domain Eukaryota; kingdom Metazoa; phylum Arthropoda; class Insecta; order Diptera; family Drosophilidae; genus Chymomyza; species Chymomyza fuscimana. The sequence goes on along the minus strand of OX465088.1, from coordinate 119,204,562 downwards.
TTTTTTTTTTGGAAGAAATTTAAAACTTCCGAAGAAATACGTTTGGCATTAGATCAGGTGAGCAGGTGATCAGAGGATGAGGCGCCCGTAGCAAACTCAAAATTAACAAGTTTTATAGCCCAAAAAAAAAATGTGTTAATAAGAGTTACATTGTTATTGTTGTTGTTGTTGTGATTCGAGCCAAACGTTGGCTGTCAGTTGGTTGCACAGCGGGTGCAGACAGCTCAATACAGGTTGCAACTGACTCGCGTTGCCCCAAAACTTATGCACACTGGCGTTGCATTTCAGTTGTGCCCATAATTTAGCTGATTGTCGTCAAGCGGTGGCGGCAATTGCCAAATGCCAGAAACCTCAGAAACAACTTGAATTGTGGCGCACCCACTAATTATTTTAAAGTAGTTGCCAAACGCTCCATCGCTTTTTGCAGTCTTGCCTAGAATTTATTGACTTTGTAGAAAACTTTAGCATGCGGCATAAGCCTCCTCCGCCCTTCGTCGCACTCAACTCTTAGAGGCAGAAAGAAGCTCAAAAGGTTTTATTGGCTGACGGAGACAGTCAACAGCGGTGGCGGCATTTACTTGGCCACAAAGTAAAATAGTTTTTAAATTGAGCCTGAGATTGGGGTGTGTGTACCAGGCGGGGGAACTACCTACAAGTTTTTATTTTTTTCTGTGGAGGCGTGTTGTACCAACAACATTTATGTTGTGTTTATTGATTTTGATTTTAGTAATTAACCGCTTAGTCGTAGGCAGGGAAAAGGTTAATTAGTAACTGACTAGGCTAAGGACCTGGACAAATGTTTGCAGCAGCTTTAAATGCATTAGGCTGGAGAGTTCAAGAGTGCTTGTTAAAGGGCGTGCATCATCTATTAGGGCAAAGGCTATAAGTGTTGGATGGACTAAAGAGGCTTATTTATACATATGTAAAACTCATAGGGTAGGAAATCGGAAATTACTTTACTAGGTAATTGATCATTTTTATGATTAGTCATAACTTAGGCTTTATTGGTTTCAACTAGGATCTGAGATACCAGTCTCGTTGCATGTAATATCTGTGCCATAATTTGATTTGATATTCTAGATTTCCATAAAGTAGTTATTGGAGATAGAATCGAAAAATGGAAAATTCGATACGGCACCGACACAAGTATTTAGATCGCAATTCCGTACTAAACAACAAAATGTTTTACCGACATAAAATACCATTAGATCGAAAGGTATTGATGTGGTCTTTACGGTGATGATGATTAATGGGCATTTCCACGATCGCTTACACGACATGCGTACGCCTTTAAAATGCAAAAAAGTTTTTTTTTCTTGTTTTTAAGAAAAAAAATAAATTTCACTTTCGTGTTTCTCGACCCAAAATTACCCTAAAAAACTCTTCATTTTTCACTCGGTGACCCTAAAATGTATAATCTAGTGATAATCTCTGATTTCGATCTCCTCATAAACAAAGGAATTGTGCCCTCAAAACTTTTTCCTTTTTTTTTTTCGACCCTTTGGTTCTATTTGCTATAGTAAACTGGTTTTAATAAAATTTGGTGTAGTGCTTGGGAACTCTAAAAACTTTAGAATGCCAAAGAATTTCTGGCGATAATTTCGGAAAAAAATCGATATAAACACCTCAGAGATTTTTGCGGAATCCGTGGGATTTTGTCCCATTTCGAATTCTAGTATTTATATTAAGTGGCTTGATTTTTCCAGTCTTCAAATTTAAGTCGATGCCTACGAGAAAATTAGCAATCTTTGAAATCAGGAACCATTATTACGTTTTCTTCGATCGGTCTAAGGAGACAACAAGTAAGTTCAAGATTCAAGTAGTTTAATATATATAATCTCGCTAGGTAACTCAGTGGCATTGGGGTCTCGATGTAGGACCGCAATTCATTCTCTGATCATGCTGTGAAGTTTCTACGGAAAAATATTCAGAAAGATTTCCGATTTTTATATATTTGCATCAGCTTTATATATCGTAACATTGGAACATCCAACGCTATCATAACTAATCTACTGAATATAATGCAAGTATCTACCAATTCATGTCATGGCTGCTCTTTCATAACCAAGTCAATCAGCACATACTACTACTATGTATACATAGCTACCACTATCCACTTGACTTGGGGTCTACTTAGACCACCTCGACCGAAACTAATTTAACGGCTTGCCACAAGTTAGGCGCCCAATTTTTTGTTGATCCCCACAATAAATGGACTTTAATATAAATCGCTTGCCATTTATCTTATGCCATTAATTTATATTTATAAGTATATGTTTTGTCTGTTTTTGGGCTGTCTCTGGGATTCCGGGTGCTCTGGCGCTCTAGATGCCATCCATAAACCTTGCGTGCTTCACCATGTCTTGGTTCAACTCTTGCTTTGCGAGCTCATTGTGGGCGTGTTTGGATGTGCGCCAAATGAGTGCTCATTAATTTTAAGAAAATTAGTTTTCAAATGAAACTTGAAAAGAATTAAATTGAATTTGTTACGCTACTTCGCCGCTTGGCGTGTTCAAAATGTGGTTTTATGTTATTCTGATTTACTTAATTAATGTTAATTTTCATTAAATTAGGTGGCAAACACAACTTGGGATAGAAAATAAAAATAAAAAGGCACGTAATACAAAATAAATTGCCTGCAAATAAAGTTTATTTTGAAGCCAGTCTTAGTTTATAAGTTGTCAGCAGTGTTGCCAGATTGAACAATTTCATAGCATGAGAGTTGTCATCTTCTATATTTATATTTTACTAGGTTGCGGTAAGGGAAGAACAATGTTAATTCTTTTTTAATTAACGAAAATAAAAGTTTGAACGCTATTTTAACCAGTTGTGAATTACAAGCAGCAGAAAGTTAAGTACCCTTGCTTTATATGAAGTTTTGACATTTCGTGCGGAATTTTTGCATGCTGCGTATGGGCCTTTCAGCAAAAAATGCTAAACCAGTTTAAGGCCCATACGCTACTTATAAACATCAATCACTACCGTATCGGATTCAAAACTATATGCTCCTCCTCATTCCGTGGTCAACTGGTCTCACCTATGTTATTTGTTATGTATATAATGTAATATACATTTTTCCTAGTCTACGCCAAAGGTACAGAGGCATAATAAGTTCGTGGCAGAACCCATAAAGTAGTCGATACAATCATGTCTGTCCGTCTTATGCAAAAAGGATCTCAGAGACTATGAGAGCTTTGATGGAATGCATTGAGCCAACGGTTTGATTTTGAATAGTGAAGCTTAACTGATCCATCCACATTTTTGATTGTACTCTGAGCTTACCAAATTACTTTATATCGTAAGCAATAATATTCAGGAATACTTTTCTGATTTGCCATTTTGGTATTTAACGATTTCCACACTTTTAGGACAGCCTAGAAAAGTGTAGCTAAATGTTCGAAAAAAAAATTATAAAAGCTAGGTTAGGTTAGGTAAGATAGGCTGCTCAGTCAGTGACTGAGATCACCCAGAGACCATGAGATCCACTGTGTTGCCTAATTGTGAAAGAGGCGGAAAGGAATTGGAGAAGGGGGGTGGGGTAAGTACTGAAAAATTACACATTAAACTTAAGATTTCAAAATTTGGTACTTCTTCCTTTTCTTTTATTTTCGACCGAGAAGCTTACGTTATCGATTGCAAAACTTGGTTTAATTTTGCTTTCCTTATCGAAAAATAATCTATGCAAAATCAGGATAAATAACCAAGAATACCAAACCGATAACAAGAATATATTTTGTCATTATAGCGCTTTTAACTTTGTGGTGTAGCTTGAGTTGCGAATGGTCGGAGAGTATCTAGATTGAGCCTTTTTTGTAAGCGTCATACGAATACATTGCGTGACCTTCTAATTGTTGGATCATGTTTTTGGATGCTGTTTTTTTGTAGCTGGTTCACCGCTAATTGGTAGCCACGGTACTGAAGCCTCTCAATGTAGCGTGCTGCCAGGAGATAGATTTAGCTAGGACTGTCGGGATTTTAATATGATCACTAAATATGGTATTCGAAACGTAGTACGGAGTGGCTAAAATTCCATTGTTCTTGAAATCATTGTAAACATGCTTAAATTAAGAATTTCTTGCCCACTTGAATTACAAAGAGAAAAATCGCTCTTAGCGTAGTTAGTTTGACATTGCAAACTCTTGGTTTTAGGGCGTTTGAGTCCCAAGTTCTTAATTTTTTCTTAGTACATTAACTAGGGATGCAATTTATAAGGGTTATATGCAAAGGTAAAAAAATGAAAATCCATTTCAACGAAAAGCTACAACGCTCTCACTTGTCGCCAACTAGCATTTTAGTGTCGGGGACAACTCTCACAATGCCAAGTGACGTCACTTGTACAAGCGTCGACGACGACGTGTAAATATTGTGACGCTTTATTAATTAAACTAAATAACAGTCATAGGCTTCCAAATAATTAGTTTGTAGCTACTACAATAAAGCTCAGACAATTATTTAATTACAGAGCAAATTAAGCTTTCATTATAGATATAAGTGTACCCACAATGTGCAACGTCGATTAATAAAAGCACTTGCCACTTGACAATTAATTAAATGTTAATTTACTAAGAAACGGCGTAGTTCTCAGACTTGTTTCCTAGGCAAATGCTTCCTCTTCAAACTCGCATCTGTGCCCAGCTCGGATCTATTATTAAATTGCAATTAATTGCAAATGGTTGACTTTTAGTATGGAGAGGCGTTGGTTGCGATTCAATTAAAAACCCATTAAAGTTGCATAACACGCAAGTGTTGATGAAAAAGAAAAACACATAAAAATTAAAGTAAATGCAAAAGTATACATGTTAATTTCGAGCATACCGAAGCTGTAACACTCTTTACATATATATATATAAAAGTCATTAACGATATCTATCGTTATTTTGCGGCTTTTATTGTTTTAAGGCCAGTGTACGCAGCAACGCAAAAAGACCTGAAAAAAACAAAATTTCATATGAAAAAATAATAAAAATTCTAAAAAATAAAACAAAAAAAAAAAAATATATGGCTAAGGCTAAGAGATTTTGATATAGCTACCTCCCTACCTAGTTTTAGTTATACGATATGAACTTTTCTTTAGAAAGGTCTGCCATGATCTAAATATTCAAAGTTATATAAAAATAAATTTTTTTTTTTTTAATGTACTTATATATTTTAATTTATATTTTTTTTGCCTAAAGGCAAGAATGCCCGAGTAACCACTTGAGTAGCTCTAACAACGAGGTATGAAGGCAAGACTGCCTGACCGCGTGTGAAATATAAGCAGAGTATTGAATATTGCAACAAGTAAAACATATTTATAAAGTTATTCGGCCATGTTCCGGAGGTTGAAAAGTGTACGCATTTTAAACTGATAAAATTTTTTAAATATTCTTAGACTCAATTTATGACAATTTAAAGTTGAATAGATGGCGACAAAAAAAGATACGGACTTGGGAATCCGAATAAAATTAGTTTGTTTTTGTTAACTCTTCAAAAAAATGTATCAATAAAAAATGTGTTATAAAAATATGAGTAATTTAATATCAGATATTAAGGCCAACCAATAAAAGAGAAATAACTTATTTAATTAAAAACTTGCAAAATTTATTTACAATAATAAAAAAAAAACAATAACATTTTTATGCAAACAGTTTAAATAACAGCTGGTCACTTTTGTTTATAACTTACCAAAAATCGCGATATTAATAAAATTTTTGCTCACTCTTGCTTATAAAAATATAGAGTAGGCTGGAAAATACTCACGATCCAACAACTAGAAGGTGACGCAATACACTTCCGTTCCTTTTGAAAGAGAGTAGGTTCAATTTCTGTCATAGCTATTTAAAGCAGTGAACAAATTTTTTTTGTGCTAATATGAAATAGGTACATATCTTTTTTATTTATTTTTTTTTTTAATCACACATTTTTGTGAAGTTTAGTCAAAATTGGTTCACCATTTCATATAGTTACCATACAAAAATTGAACCAGTTTTAGCGTCACCTTATAAAATAAATTCAATGCAGATACCATTGAACGCAATGAGGCGTTTTTTTTTTAAAAAAAACGAGCAAAAGACAGATGGACATTACTAAATCGATTTTTTTAATCATCTTTACCACTTTGGCAAAAGCCTGTGGGGTCTCACTTAACAAACGAATGTGCTGGGTATTAAAAATCAAAGCACGGAAAAAATTAAGGCAGAAGGTATATTTTCACCAACATATCGTCTTACAAAAGTCAAAAATAACCGATTTCGAAAGGAGCTACAGATATTATTGTCTGAAGATTATTAATGTCTAGTGGCATCAAAAAATAAAGTTTTAGATTATTGCCGAAAATGCACCGCCAACTTTGGTGAACCACCGAATGTCGAATGGGAAATACAATATATTTTTGCAACAACATATGTTTCCTTTTTCAAGATGTCAAAAATAACAGAATTCGGAAATGTTGTGGCTTTATTGACTTTGCTATAATTGATCACGTATCACTTAGTTCCTGTCTTATGTTGTTGACTTAGCTGCTATACCTTAAATTTGCTATATTACCTGAAGAGCAGTACATAAATCGAAATTGAAAGCAGTTACATACTACATAGCACTCAGGAAATGCACTATAACTGGCTTGGGACCCGGACTGGTTGGTACTGGGGCTATCACTTCATTTGAGCTGAGCACTTCATTTTGTAGTTACAGTCAATCAATGGGTTATTTATGGCGTTGGTAAATTAACTTTTCTTACCTGTAGCCGCCCAACTGCGAGAATTCCAATTTGCCAATTGACACTTAAAGGCCGACTCTTGGCGCGCCAAACGTCTGCCAGGCATTTTGGCCAACTCATATACTAGATGCTGGGGCCGTAAAATTTCAGATTTTTTGTTGTTGTTGTTGTTGTTGTTGCACTGTGTCCAAAGCTCATTTCAATTATATTTATGTGAAAATGTGGCGCGAAAAACGAAAAGCAACATATACTGACGACTGACCAAAGACCAACGTGCTGACAAGGCGCCACAGTGCTTCTTCGGCACGATTCCCAACACTTGATTTATGGCCAAGTTGTGCGTGTGTGTTGGAAAATAAGTGCAGTCGCCTATTAAGAATTAGGGAGCTTAAGAAATAATGCATTCCAATAGCATTTGGCAATTATTAGTTTATTGTTGTGTTTATTAATGGGTATTTATACCCATTGAATACAATACTTAAAGCCATTGACTGAGGACCGCCCAAGTTGCGGCAACTCATGAAATGTGCCAAATAAAGTTTAAACTGCAATTCCGCTTCATTTGGCAGTGTTGGCGCATTTTGCCATACAAATTGCCGCTAAATAGCAAAAGTCAACAACAGCAGTGGAAACATCAACAAAACCAAAAACATTATACAAAAAAGTAGGTTTTAGTAAACACTACCCAACTTGGTTATACCCTTTACTCTGAGTACTGCTTTAAGTTTCCGAATACTCAAATTTGAAACTAAAAAGTTTTTCACACACAACAGCGGCATAAACTGTACTCTTTCAAGGCAAGAATACCCGAATAACGTCGTGAGCAACCCTAACAGCGAGGCAAAAATGCAAAAATGCCATACTAACAATGTGAGCAACAATAACTGTCATACAGCTTGGATTGTTTATGTTAAAAAACATTTTTGTGCTCAGTTGTTAATACATATATTGAAATTTAAAGGTTACGAATATAGGTTTTTGGCAAATACATTTTTTTTGCACAGCGAAAGCCCTTCCAAGACCCTAATTTGCATTGAATCTCAGTTGACACAATTCAACAAACATAACCTGCTGTGGGCCTAAGCACATACTTTGATAACATCTGAAGGCTCTAGCTCTTGATCTCAACGAGTTCTACGTGTTCATACAGACACATGTGTCTCGACATTTTATGCAGCTTGGAATACATATATAGGTACTTTGTCTGGTTGGTTAACCTTTTTTCTACCGGCCAATAGACCCTTTTGCGTTATGTGTAAAGGGTATACAAAGCGGCAACCATCACATCACGTGCACTGCAGCAAGTGTCAGTTTGGCCCAAAAGTGCCCACCCCTGATGCCGTCAAATTTGTGCTGCCTACTGCACTAATGACGCCCTTAATATGCTTCAAGTGCCCAGCCCCCGCGCTTTGGCCTTGCCATCCCATCCCACTTATTCATCCAACAATCCGTCTATTCGAAACAACAAGCCCCATGTCGTCTTCCACCTATGGCAACTGGCTGTTGACTTGGCTAAAAGCCATTTCCCTCTCATTTGTGCAAATTTGTTTCAAAGTCGTCGCCGTCATCGTCAGCGTTGGCGTAGTAGACACGTCAAAATCAAACGAAATAAATATAATTTTTCCGCAGTCGAATGGTTTACCCATTGCCAACAAATAACAAGCTCTAAAAACTGCAGTTAGATTTTTAATACCCTTGTGGAGTGCATATTAACTATCAAGCAAGCGAATTGGGAAAGTTATATATTCCTTAAAATGCTGTCCAATTTCTTGACTCACTGCTTCCGTGCTGAAGAACTGCAATCAAAAGGGTTCTATTGCATGGGTAGGCCCGTTGACTGGTTGGTGGGTCCGGCTTGGGATTCAGCCCGGAAGAAATTCTCTAAGGGCATTATTATATTATTTTTTTCTGGAAATCCACGTATTTTTTTTTTAATCATTTATTATCAAATTTTTAAATATATGTTAAGCTATCAAATTGAAAATTGAAATTCATGTCCCTACTTTTATGAATAACACTAGTTTACAAATTTAAGGTTTATCGAGTGAACCTTCCTAAAAAAGTGTTTTTTAGGGTAATTTGGGGCCGAGAAACACGAAAATGGCAATCTTTTTTTTTTTTCTTAAGCACCGTTTTCGAGATTTCTTCGAAAAACATGTTTTTGGTCACTTCGAAAAAAAGGATAATTTTTGAACATTTTTCAAAATTATACATTTTTGGTATGCTTTTTATAAACAAAATTTTCGAGTCTAAGATCTTCGAAATCGGATAGGAATTGTAGATGCTGTGGAACCAGGTCGAAAAATAACCTTTTTTCGGTTTGCCTGTAACTTCGATAATTTTTATTTAATCTGTACATATTATACATCTCTGGAAAGAGCACATCAATACCTTCGATCTAATCATCTTTTATGTCGATACAAAATTTTGTTCACGATATATTGAGGAATAATTGAAAAAAGTGCCCAAAATCATGTTTTTCGAAGAAATCTCGAAAACGGTGCTTAAGAAAAAAAAGGCTGGCATTTTCGTGTTTCTCGGCCCCAAATTACCCTAAAAAACACTTTTTTAGGTAATCATTCCAAATCGCATAGAAATTGTCAAAGAGTGAAAAGTAAAATTCTCTTTGAGAAAAAGTATTTGTTTTAAAAATATAAAAAGCTGCCAATCTTTTGGTTTCGATTTTCAGACGTGCCAACTGAATTGTATGATAACAAAATGATACTTTTGTTCACAACAGACAGATTACTGATCATAAAATAAGTGATTTGTGAACAAGGTTACAAAATTCTGTGGTGAACTCGCCCATAAGCATTCACTTTTTTATGTAATTGTGATTTCCAATTTGAAAACGAACGGTTTGGAATTACTTCGAAAATCTCTTATTGAACGAAAGCCCTATGAATGCCATTAGTGATAGAATACTACGTAGTTAAAGGGCCGTCTTGGCATTTTTGCATAATTGTGGCTCAATTCCGACAATTTCGTGTCGAATGTTGTTCCTGATCTCCTCAATTGTATTCAGAGTATTGGCTTAGAAAAGCGACTTCATACATACCAAAGAAAAAAATTCATGAACGTATGACCGTGGCGGTGGATTGACATCATTACGACGAGAAATGAAGGCACAATAATCGATGATTATCGTCCGATATTGTTAAGCTTTTGACAGTGGGCGCTCGTCCGTCTGCTCCCGTAAAAAATAATGGCCCCAACCACAAACCCTCACGAAGATTTTTTCGTGGTTCTAATGGAGTTTCCAATATCTCTTGTGGAATTTCGTCCCGATGACTGACGAGCACTCTCTCTTACCTCGGCGATATTTTCGCTCGAGCCTCTAATCTTCAGCACTACATAACTTGAGATGGGATGAGGGTTGGGAATTTGATCCCGTCCTGCCAGTCCCGAAATAGATGTTAAGAAATCCGTCCTGCTCCATTTTTATAAGGTAAGGGGTGCATTAAGTTTGTGTAAATGTATGTAGCATAGAGCAGTAGATATCGAAGAACCCCAAAGTAACCGCCAATGTGGTCAGGAGGACAAACAACTTGATCTAGACATGTATATCCGTATATCTGAACGCTTAGATCTTGGTGACATTTGGACTCCTTATGTTACCAGCCAGATCATGGAAATTTTTATCGCCTCCTCCTTCCCGCTTTCCCAATAATTTAAAGCTTTAGTTTGTATGGGAAATAAAAATGATTCGAGATCATGAAAAATTCCCACCCATCCCACACATTTAAAGCTTCTTAACCGTTCTGGAATTACCGTCCTATATCATCTCTACTTCAATAATCGATTGGTTTGCAAGGGTATGCAAATATTTGGTTCATTGTAGTGAACTTCTTTTTACTGATTTTTTGTTGTTATTTGGCGACGTAGTTACCCAATAACATGTTGGCCAACGGCTTGTTGCCTGGTATCTAATGTTTATTTGCCCATCAATTGTCAGACCAAGTGAAAGCAAAAGGATTGTGAGTTGTTTGCTAAATATACACAATATATGTATACATACAGGTACATAATGCAAGCACACATATGGATGAAAAATGTTCCATATTCAGCTGTCATAGTAATAGTTGTGTAGTCTAGTAACAAAAAAAAAGATCAAAAAGCACTAGAAACAATTCCCTGACAGAATTAGCAGTCAAGTAACCGGCACCAAAGTGCCACTTGAACAACTTCATTGTCTGCCTGATGGGGCTTTAGCCTAAACGCTCATAAATTTAACCCACCCACACAGATAAAAATATATATATTTTATGTATATACTACCTACGCTCAGTCTTGCAAACTACAATTAAGTAATTCTCACATCGTTTATGCAAAACAAAGGAAAAAGAATTGCCTACTACTACAAGTCGGGTCTACTACTGCTATTCAGGAAAAACTCAGGTACCCCCAACCCGGGGCTTGTCCCGTGGTGCGGTGCGCGCTCGCGTGCAACCTCAACACCCTTTGCTTGTACTCAAGTGGCCCATAAATTGTTGCCAAAGTTGCAAGAGCACACGCCCATTTTTTCGTTGCACCGCTTTGACAACAGCAATTACCTTGAACTTTTGCTGCCCGGGTTCAGCAAAATATATAAGCAACCGTTGGCCCCCTGCTTGCAACAATTTGCCATATTAAAAAATAAATTTATTTATATTGTATGCTGCAGTGGCGTAGATAGCTTCTTGCGATTGGGGAGTATGGAAGCATGGAAATGATCGTTTACGAGCGGAGTTAAAAAGTAATTAGATTAGCAAGAAAGACATCACTTTTAGAAAAAAAAAAAAATGGTTTCTTAACGTAAGCTTTAACAGCTTCTTTATCGATCATACAGGAATTTTAAAGCAAACCTCTTGTTGGTAAGTACGCAGCAACCCGAAAAGCTGCCGAACAAAGACTGATAAAGAAGAATTGTTTTACAACAATTTATTTTAATTTCGCTTTCAAAATAAAATAGCTTCCCATGGGCAAAACGGTTTTTTTTTTAAGTCTGCGTACGACTTCCGTAGGTTTTTGGAGTTGACATTTCGCATAAATTTTTAAGTTGATATCTGCGATTTTATTTTATTGTTTTCTCAAAAATCACCCGCACAAACGTGAATTTTACTGAGAAAAAAAAAACATTCGGTGCACTTTATAATTTTGGAAGTTATAGTCAGCAACTCCAAAAGTCGCCTTAGTATAAAGCACCTTGCAATAGAGACAAATAAGCATTATTTATAGGAATGGGAAGATAATAACTTTAAAACTTGCTAAGAAACTTGCTCGTTTTGATATTTTGTGGCTAATTTGAAAAGTAACAGAAAATATTACGATCGTGTCTCAACATATTTAAGATTAAAAGTCACAAAAATCGTTTTGTTTGCCAAAAAAAATGTATATTTTTCTTCTTCAGTGAGTTGCCTAAAATGTGATCATTCTTATTTTGAAGAAAAAAACAAAGTCGTTTAACAAAGTGATCCGCTTAAAATGTGTATTATTTTCATTTTTGAGTAAATCTTTAATTACATCCACGTTTTAAAATTAAAAAAAAATTTTAAAACTTGTTAGCTTAAAAAAAATTTGTTTTAAATATTTGATTTAAAAAAAATAACAGATTTTTTAAAATAATTTTCTAAAATGAAATACAAAGGTTGGAAAATTGTTTCAAACATTTTTATACGTTTACGATATTGCTTTAGACAAACAAGAGCTTACCTACAAATTAAGTCATCGATTACACGATAAATAATCAGAATTTAGCAAAAAAACATTGTAACGACTTAGTTCCTCTTTCACGACTTTCGGATACCCTGTACCATCACATTTCAATCAAATTCGATATATTGCTTACGAACTCCAAAAGATATTGCTTTGCAAAATTTGGTTACGATATCTTCGTAAACAATCGAAACCGAACGAAGTTTGCTCCAAACACGGTTTTTTGACCGATCGGTCCTATGGGAGCTATATGATATAAAAAACTTTCGAATGGCAAATTTGGTTACAATAGTTTGGTCTCCTATGGAATAATAAGAGATCTAATCTGAAAGTTTGGTTGCTCTAGCTCTTACAGACACAAAGACGGACAGACGGACATGGGTATATCGACTTCTCTAGTCACCCTGATCATACTTTAGGTAACTTTGGGGGGTCTCCGACGTTTCCTTCTATATGTTGCATACATTTTCAGCTTGCACAAACTTAAAATACCTTTGTACCATACGGTACAGGGTATTAAAATTTTCAAAATCGAACAGATCGATTTAAAAAGTGTTCATCACTGAGGACTCCTAAGTTGAGATTGTGGGAGACAAGCAAGTAGGTTATCCTCTCTAGCATCCATGCGTTCCTGTTGGCGTGCGTTTTAGTTTTCTTCACTCGCTGGGGCAGAAGTACGCCTGCTTTTTCAAAGTTACCAGATTAAGGTATTTATGAAGGATTCATGATTTATCCCCAATTACCAAGCGCCGCAAAAAGATCCTCTTTGAGGATTGTGGCACGGCGACGTTGTTTGGAGATTGTGTTGCCGAAGGAAGCCTCTTTTTCAAGTGTCCAGTAGCGCAGGTATAATGTTACCGGAGCCTTTGCCGCTATTAAAAGAGAATCGGCCAGGATAGATCAGGCGCTCAGATGACCATATTTCGGTTGAAATCTATACTTTTAATATTTTCAAGGGCTTCGTCTACTTTGGGATCGACGTCACAATAATTTTCCAATTGTTCTTATAACATGACAACGTAACCAACATTGTACAGTGTGCGTTCATATCACTAGAAGATCTTTTTCAAAAATATTTGTTTCGTATCGACGATAACCATAAATATCTTTTGATTCGTTTTTAATATTATTATTTATTTTATTTTAAAACGTTTTTTGATTGCGAAGGTCAATATAGTTATATGCTACAAAAAATTAGAGGAAATATACGCTAAAGTGATTGCTGGGCTAGAACAAAACTTTTGTACCTGCCCTCTGACGACTTTTATTCTATAAAATTCTGTCATTTGGCGTATTGTCTGCTCATGGTAGTTTAAGCCCCTAAAGCCCCCTTTCTGCGCCACTGTTACGCTGACTCTATGCCAGTGCTGCCGGGCATTTGGGGCTGGGGTCCAACTAAGGTATGCCGCCTTTTGGCTGGGCCCATTTTGTCAGTTTAATTTTTGGTTTATTTTACGTTTCAGTTTAAATGACGCCAAATTGTTGGGCCCATTAGTCGGTTGCTGTTGCCCCATATTGCATATATGCATTTTGCGCCAACAAAATATATTTTGTTGATCCCTCCAGGCGCCCCCACTCATGTTTATACATACATTGTAGTAAATATTTTTTATGACCAATCGTTTGCATTTTAATATCAATTTCGTAGAAATTGCATTGGAGCTCGTTCTGATTTTTGGGAGCAGCTGCCATCAATTTAAGCATTTAGTAGTTACTGACTGACGTTTATTTTTTGGCGGCCTTATGAGACCCTAATACGTTATGCTTGATTGCTTATTGGTATTAGCAACAATATCAACAACTCAATAAGTTTAGCTTGTTAGCAAAACTCTTTAGCCATTTGTTGCTGATTTTTGACAGTTTCTACATATTTATTTAGGGCTCGTTTGTTTTGATTATCATGAGAATCATGAATGTAGCCGAATGTCGTTAGAGTTGGCCAGCCTTTACATTTTGCGTTTAACTAAAGAAAGACTTGGGTTATCAATAGCATAAAGTATAAAGAGCTGTTGATAATTATTTTTAATTATTTTTTTCACAATCAATCTAAAAAATAGCATGCACGAATTTTTGGCACACGTTCGCATAAACACACATGGTTTATGTCTTGAATAAACAAATATTCCAGTCTTGCACAAATGGTTCATGTCTTGCATAAAATTTTCCCTTGTAATAAAAATAGCTAATCTTCGTTAATTTAAATAAAATTTAAAAGACAGATTAATGAAGAACTGGAAATATTTTAAACAAACAAAAATTGAAACGATATGAAGTAATCGAAAGGTTCAAAGCTGTGCTAATAAAGCATAAGGGCAATATCAGAAGGTATCGTCAACAAAAATGTGAAATTGAGAGCAAGCAAAAACGAAAACATATAAAATTTGTTGATTTTCCGTAGCACGTCTGATTTTATTGGTTTTCCAAAGGATGATAATAATGAAAATACCATCAGGTAATTATTGAAAAATGTAGCTGGGGACGAATACTTGCCTTTTTGCTTCGGAAAATTATGTTGAATGAAAAATTCTGAAAAGATTTACCAGTAGGTTGAAACATAAGTTTTATCCAGGCCTTGCCGAATTTTCGAGTACTACTACAATGCAATAGACTATTAGCTCAACTTTTTTGAATTAAATCAATCAAAAATTTGTTTTTCAACAATTGATGTTGTTTTAGAAATTTTCTTTTCGTTTTTAACATTTGAAAACAAACGAGCTGATGGCATTAAATACAATATTTCCACTAGATGTTTATTTTTTGTCACTTTCAGTGATATTGGCTCTGTGTTTCATTATAGAACTATTGCGTCTCATTCTCACATTTTCGATTTTTTTAAAACTCCAGTGGCTAAAAATTACAAAAGTTTGGATTAAAATCAATATACCGATAGGCTAGATGCTCCAATTATAGCCAGCATATTTTTAAAACTTTTTGCGACTCTATTTTACGTCTTTAAAAACGGCAAACAACAATTTTTTAGGTTAAATCATATGCTCTTTTCATATGTCCAAGGATATACGAAACATAAATGTACTCGAAACATTCCTATATATCAGTGATGGGCAAAACTCTTACCAACAAACATTTCTTTGTGTGAGTAAACAGCGTAGTAAGCCAAAGCGCACGAGAGAGCAAGAACCGCAATTAAGCAAAAATGAGCGAGAGATTTCACACACTTGGACCGTACATGAGCCGACTGCGCTGCGGCAGATTTTGGTGCAATAGCCTCGCGAGTTATGTAAAATGAGAGACTGCCCATCACTGCTATATATAATGAATCCTAAATTTTTCTAATTTCCAAACGAAGGTCTAGTACTTAGTAGAATTGAAATTTTAATAAAACTCATTAAGTCCACACGACAGATTAGGCTTTTACATACACTAAATCTTTTGAGCTTAATACACTTCTCGCCACACAATAGCTCTCTCTTAAATAGGTTTTGTATTCTCGCAAAGTAGGTTCGGGCATGGAAGGGAAGCATACCAATTATTAAGTCAATTTGAACTTTAAGCTGGTTTACATATATTCATTTGAATATAGTCAAATATTGTTGTCCAGATCAATATACTTAAAGCTTTCACCATCCCCAAAATTTTTGAAGATAATATTGTGTCTCCTCATTTTGAGACTCAATGCGAAATGAATCCCCATACCATCACGCTCCAAACAAATGCAATACTTTGCGGAGGTCGTATTATGCCATTTCTTTAAGACCTAGCCAAATTAAAACTTTTTGAGACCACGCGATGAAATTACAGAGATCAGGTCACAACGAACCTTCATTTTTTGTAGCAGGGTTTTTATATGCTTAGGTACATTTAAATTTTTTGATGTGAATCGATGTGTCAAACAAAACGATAAACTTCACCCTTTAGGCGCAAGGTATAGTAATTTAAAGGTGACGCCAACTCAAAAATCGCAACCTGATCACAATTCGCTATGTAAAACAATGCATGTTAAATATTATATTGTATAATTATGAATTCATTAAAATGTAAACAATTATTTTAAATTAATTTATACAATTTAAATAATTTACAAAAGGAACACAAAGTAGCTGTAGTACTACAACAATAAATTAATTAACTATTGCTGCTTTTGTGGCTCTCTCTCGCGCTCTCGCTCGCGTTCACGTTCTCGTTGCTGCTGCTGCTGTTGTTGTTGCAAGTATATTTGCTGCTGTTGCATAAAGTGCTGCTGTTGTTGTTGTTGCTGCTGCTGTAGCTGCTGCTGATGCTGCTGCAGCAGTTGCTGCTGTTGCTGCGCTGTTAAGGCGCTGCCACCATTGGCCTCGCTTTGCTGCTGCATCAACTGCTGCTGGTGCTGCTGCAGCTGCTGCTGAAATTGCTCACGCAGACGCTGATGCTCTTCCGCATCCAGCTCGCTGCCATAATCATCCATATCGATGACCTCATCTTCATCATCTTCGTCAATATCATCTTCCTCCTCCACATCCTCTGCATCGTCAAAGCTATGCTGCGAGCCATCATGTTTGCCGCTCGCCTCATCGTCATCACCAGCGCCGCCTGTGCCGCCCGAGCAGCTGCCCTTGTTGCTCCTGGTATCGCTATCGCCGCCCTCTTGTTGCATACGCTTGTGCTTGGTGCGTCGATTTTGGAACCAGACTTTGACCTGTGTGTGCGGGAGTAGTGCGAACAAATGCATAAAAAGGTTAAACGTGTATGTTATGTGTTTGGCCAGCCCTGGGGGCTGTTTGGTTAACCCCTTTTGGAAAATACCAAACAAGCCATAAATAAATTTAACGAGTCTTTTAATTCTATTTGCTATTTTATGCCTGCTTCTTAGCTATGCCAAAAGGGTGTTGGAAAGTCAAGCCAATTCCCAGCCCTAACCCGGGGCGTTGGTCAACAAAACCCTTCTAGCTCAGGCACTTGTGTTCTTGGCTAACGACCAGCTGACATGCAATCACTTAACGCTTGGTTGCAACACTTAGACGCCATAGCAGGGTTGCTTTTCAGGGTTGCTTGATTGCCTCAATTGGGCATGGTATTTATTGAATTTGATGCGCATTATGCGCGTCAATAAAGTGCAGCGATTAGACGCCATATTAGCCTAAGGCCAGAAGGGTTGCCCGGGTTGGTGTTGGGCTGTCTGTTACTTTGTCTTGAAAGCAACCATCCCCCCAATACAAATTACCTGTGTTTCGGTTAGACTCAGTCCCTGCGCCAATTGTTTACGTTCCGCACCCACCACATAATGATTGCCCTCGAATGCGTGCTCCAGCTTAAGCAACTGCGTGGGTGAAAATGCGGTCCTTACACGTTTCGGCTTACGGAACGGTTGCAGTAGAAAATCTGTGAATGATATGGAGTTATGCTAATTAGATCTACCAGCTTGTTATGTTAATGGTTAACGTCATCAGCTTTAAATGGAGGGGCTTTATATAATATTAAATGCGAATGGAGAACTCTTTGTGAGCACCGAAGTTGTTATGCTCTTTACTTAAACTCTTTTGTATTATCAGACTTCTGTTCAGGTATATAGTAAGGCCAGAATTGGATAGGTGAACCGATCTACTTTTCCCCCTTTGTTTTTAAGTTTTGATATATATAGCTTACCATTCTAAAAGTTTCATTAGATGTGTACTTAAGAAATACCATCAAACTACCATTCTATAATCTTATCGAATTGGAAAACAGGCTGAAGTTGTGATGTGCAAAGTATTCGGTAATACTAAAGGTTCATTTACTTGGAAAACCAGTCATGAATATAAAAATCTTGTATTTGAAAAAATAAAAATAAATGATTTACGGAAAAAGATATGCGGAAACCTCAACAAGCTCCAAATCTTCCGCTAGAGGGAGCAAGCAAAAAATAGAAGCCACAGCAAGGTACAAAATTGTCCGCGAGAGGGAGCAAGAAAAACAATTTTTAATGAACGGAGAAAAAAATTTTTATTAAGTTTCATTACTTTAAGAGGTGATCGCGAGAGATATCAAGAAATATAATATTAACCAAGCCTGATTCAAAATATTCGTCAAAAGAAAGCAAGAAAATAATAGGAATCAGGCCTAGTTTTCAAATTTTCTTCTATATAATATAATATACCTCATATTCAACAATAAAAACGAAATTAATGACATTTTAAGTTAGTATGTATTTAAAAAAATATTTAGGATATTCTACTATTAAAATAGTAGAAAAGTTTTTATGAATCGTCCCTTTTACCAAGATATGCTTACTTATTTCTAAAAAAGATTTCGGAAACAGTTCAATTGTCCCCAATAAATCACTCAAAATATTAAGGAATGATGATGAAAGAGCTTGCTTAAAAAATATTTTTAAACTGTTGAACTATGTTTGTTAAAAAAAGATAATAAGTATTTCCTAAACTTTTATTTAATACTCAACTAGGAAATTAATTCAATCAAGGTTTTTATGAAATAGTGTAAATGATATTTGGAAGTTTTGGATTTTTTCCGAAATTAATTATACTGCTCCATAGAAGCGAAACTATTTCCTTTTGCTTTACGTAAACCGCGAAAAATAATTCTTCCCAGACAACTTTTTTTACCGATTGAACGTCTTGCTTGGAGTAGCTTAGTCCTAAGAAATAAACATATGAAGAAAATATTGTTATACCGAGAGTTGCGAAACTATTTCTTCGTACCAAATTTCCAAATACCAAATGTAATTCTCCCCAAACAATTTATTTATCCGAATGAAAGTCTCGGAATTAAGTTGTGCCAAAAATTAAGCAATTGGAGGAAATGTTGTAGTACCCAAAGTTCCAAAACTATTTCTTTTTATCAAAATGATGTACTCGTAAATGTATCCAAATTCTGAACGTAATTCTTCGCAACAAAATTTTTTTACCAAATGAAAGAGTCGGAATTACCTGGTCATAAAAATCAAGCATATGAGGGTAATGAGGTCGTTCCCAGAGTTCCGAAATTATTTCTTCTAACTGAATTAATTAATCTTTAAGCAGCAACAGTCGGAACTAGTCTTAACAATTAGTCGAAAAAAGAGAGCTAAAAAAAATATATTATACACGAAGTCTTAGAAATAAGATCAGTTTTATAGAATAAGCAAATGAAAGGAATTTTGGAGCCAGATCTCCCAAACTTTTTTTTACGGAATGGAAGTAAAAATCTTCAATTTTTTTTTTTACCAACTATGGTCCTACAAAGTACGCCAAAAAAAATTAATTTGGTATATGGTCCCCAAAAAAATTTTTAAATCATTTATTGCAGGCTACTCCTATCCTTAATAAAGTCTGAACAATAAGAGTACCGCATTAAGACTAGTCCAATAAATTAAGCAAATTAAAAGAATGTTGCTATGAGAACTTACGCAGTCTTCCGAAACTACTTTTTTTTTAACAAAGCAGAAATCAATTCATTCATTTTATGCAAAACACTAGTTCCACAAATTAAGCGAAAAAGGAATTTTGTCTTCCGTAATACCCAAAACTCCGAAACTTTTTTCCCATTTTGACAGCTTAAGGGGATATCCCAATAGGGATATTTTTTTTTATATGAAGTTTTGCGATTTCGTGCGAAATATTTCGTGCTGCGTATAGGCCTTTAATCAAAAACTTTCACCACATTCCAAGTAGAAATGGAGTTATAATAGTTTGCTCACTTCACGGCACGGTTAGTACGAGTATACCCAATTACCAGGGTAAAAAAGTTAACCCATCTGCAATTGTAATATGATGGCATCTTTTCATCATGCCATGTAATGGAAACCCTAATCAAGTGTTTTCCCAAGCATGACCAAACTATATTTTGGGATTGCTTTTCGTCTTTGTTTTTTTTTTTTTGTTTTCGGGGGCTGCATGAAAAAATTTGTTGTCATTAATGGGAAATTATTCAAATATGGCGTCGCTAGGCTGCCAACTTGGCCATAATGGCTGAACTGCCAAAGCGTGACTGACACATATTTTGCGCTATAATTTGTTAATTAAGTATTACTTGGCATCCACATAATATCCACAATATTTAATTTGTTGCTGTTGTTGCTGTTGTGGCTGTCATTTTGTGGCTTGTGCCAATTACGCGACATGGCCGTCAATTTGTGCTTATGATTTCCGCGAATCTTGTGGATCAGCCCATAAAGGTGCCGCATACAAGACCCTCAAACTCATTACAAAACAATAAACAAATTTCCAGACACCAACAACATGGTCAAGACAAAAGGCGCACGGTCTGTCTGTCTGTCTGTCTGTAACTCTGTACCTAGCTCCCTGCCGCCCTCAGTTTGTTGTTTCTTTGTTGTTGTGCGCAACGTGCCTTGGTTCTGTGCTGCTCCTGCTCCTGTCAAAATCACTGATAAGAGCGCCCAGTGAAAAACAATTGCGCAGAAGCTGCAGCCCCATGGCTCTGCGCCGTGCCGACAAAAAGTCGAACACTTTAGCGCTTTTAAACGTCGTCGTAGACATCGCTGGCCATTGTTCTGGAAGTGCTCCTTGGCTGTTAAAAAGTTTTTATACACTATGCCCATAAAATGGTTATAAAGTATGTAGCATTCAGTGCAAATGTTTGTGGATACTTTAACGCCCAGTTAAACACTTAGATTGGGTGGACTATAAAATTTTAGCTATCAAATCAAGCAGCAACCAGAAGAATTCTTCGCATTTATGGGCAGTCGCAATGAGTTTTAACGTTTTGGGCATAAATCAATACAAGTACTAACAATTAGATATCCTATATTTCAAGTACGAGTAGAGAACGGTTTAAAAGCTTATAAACAAATTCTGGCCTAGAATTTAATTTCCGAGTTTTACTACTATGGTTTTTTTTTCTGGTATCTTTTTAGAAAAGTTTAACAGCAGCTCCTTATATACACTTAAATATTGGATGAATCAGATTTTTATATGAGTTATAAAGCCTAAACTAAATTTATGCTCTAGACCAAAAAAAAAAATATTTTTTATAACTATTTCAATTAAAACCTATTTTTGTAGCTGGAGAAAATTGTAAATTTTGTCGAACTAAGCAAGTTTTTGTCATGCTTGGTGGTTAAGGTGGTCCAATATTTTTGTGACAAAGGCCCATCGCGATTTTGAGTTTATTCCGAAAAATTTTACGGAAGAAAGCATAGCTTTAAAATAAATTTGGAGTCTCCCAGCTTTTCAAAATAGCTATTTACCATAATATATCAAATAAAAGTAGAGTTAAAGAATAGAGTTCTCTAGCCAAATGTGTACGATAGATAAATATTTTTGGGGTCGAGGTCTCCATTTTTAACATTTGTTTATTTTATATTTATTATTTCATCGCCTTTTTTGAGGGAAATGTAAAGAAATTGTTGTTTTTGGTGACATTGACGAATATTTCACATTCTCATAATGCAATACTGAATTCCAAACCTATATCCGAAATCGATTTCATTCATTTTAGAACAACAAATTCGGTTTATTAATCTCTAAATATTTTGTCCTTATTTTGCATTATTTGTTTAGGTACAAAAAAATGATTCTCTTAAACTAATTCTAATAAAGCTTATATGTATCTGCAATTATAGAAAATTCTACTTTTAGGCGAATTAAGACAGGTTTGGACCACCAGGATCTGCCTTGACAGCCCTCATATGCTTTTAAATATTTGCTAATGCAAGTTCCTGTGTAATTATAATATTAATATATAATATTTTCTAAAATTATTTCAGTTTAAATATTTATTTACAGTTTTGGGCTTGGACTAGAAGGACAACCCCTAATTTTGCACCAGACCTAGAGTCCTCAAGGAAGCCCGATGGTTTGTAATAGAGGAAGTTTTTTTTTCAATACATCATTTTTTATTTTCTTGCTCCCTTTGCGAAGAATTTTGAAAGTTAATGTGTTTTTCTAATGTGCTCGTTTATCTCTTTTTGTTTCATTTCGCAATCCATTTGCGAACTTTAGGAGGTCAAATTTTTGTTCTTCTGCCGAGCATGGCCAATTTCGAAACTTGGCATGGTCTCCGAAAATTTTTTTTTATCCAAACCTGGGGAGATCTTTTCGTATTTTATCAAAATAAATCTAAGCAACACTTTAAATGAAATTATTGTATTTAGCCTGATTAAATGAGAACACCGTAAAACTAATTGTAGGGGAAATTATAACTTCGCTGCAACCAGAATTTCTCTATGTGGTCACAATCAGATGAAAACTTCAGGTAACTAAAAGTAAATTTGAGAGTCACATTCAATTCTTTTATATTTTAGAGATAGTTTATTACCAATTTAGAATGCAGAATCGTTTCCGACGATGTTAACCTTTTGTGAAAGTAATTTACCTTTTACGATTTTATATCACCCACCGTACTATTTCTTGGGAAATTTGTGCAGTGAGTAACCCACTGACGGTTATCTTCCCGACTGAAGCAAATTTGTTTTTTTTTTTTTGGCACTAGTAATAGTAGATTAACAATTATACAATTATTTTTGAAACCAGAAAAACCAAAAAAAAAATGATAATTAATTAATTACCTACCAACTATATTATATTGCAAAAAATAATAAAAATTAAATAAAAAGTTATGATTTATTGATTACAGATGAAGCATACTCCAAAGATCATGCGCGTCGCTTGGGATGTCAGGAAAAATGTACCTTCACACAACGGCCTTATTACCTCGAGTTTTAGGAACTTGTGATTGAGAAATTCAATAAGAAATCTTTAAGCAAGACCAATTTTTTTAAAACGACATTAAAAAAATACTTGAAAATAACCCCTTAAGGAAGTCTATTGCTGTAGGCTGAGGAACTTTCGCAAAAACCTTTTCATTGTTTACGCCAATACCGATTTTTGAAAAACTATTTGCGAAAAATATTCTTGAAAATATAAAATTTGTTCATTGTTGGTAGACTACACCTCTCTTTCAAAACGTTTTGTAGCTTAGATTGTACTAGATAATTTTTCTAAAATTTTTGCTATCGGTTATTTTCCACGTACATTTGGTTTATTATTATTATTGCAACAGAATTCACTTTTTGAGTGACTTGAAATTCAATTGCAAATTTTCTTTTAAAACATATTGGAATATTATAAGCACTCAAGTGTAGGGATAGTGTATTCCATAGCCGTAGCTACCCTACTATACTACTCCTAGTGCCTTTTATTGTTTTGGGTCCCGCAACGTGCTGCTTATTTTGACGTTTATCACGATTTTAGCCCGTTGTGGTAGACTGTGTGCTGGATGCTTGCGCCTCATGTGGCAACGTGATCTGCAGCATTCAGTCCACAGCCAGTTAACAAATTTCAATTGAGCCACTATTTGAATATTGATATGCCCGAGTTTAAGCTAAATGCAAGAGCTACTGTGTTGGCAAGATGTTTGTTCTAAGATTGGTTTAGAGCAGCTGCAGAGATTTATTTCGTTTGCAACCAGAGGTAACAAGCTCTATTACTAAATAAATATTTGTAAGGGCACAAAACCCAAACATAAACAATTCCAATTCATAAAAATAATAAAAACTAAGCCGTAGGTGTTGCAAAATAAATAAACGGATCAACGTATGTGTGCAGCCAAAAATGTATCTGTAGCTTGTTAGTGCAAAGCGGCCTAGAACAACAACTGACTTATTGTCTTGGCCCACAATGAATGCAACACTGCAGCAGCGAACTTGTCAATTTGACACTTCATAAATGCGTCAGTCAGTCAGTCTATGTTGTGTTTCTTTGTATCTGACAGATGCAGCTACTGCCTGCGTGCTTAGTTTCTGCTATGAACTTGACAACAAACGCTCTACTTTTTTTTTATGAACTTCTCCTGCTCTAAACCCTATGCGCCCTCTTTTTGTTGCTGTTTTTTTTTTTTTACTGATTTCTTGACATTTGTTACATTTGACAGCTAACAATGTATCTACAAGATACGCGCACTGGCTATCAGCATTTGCTATCGCAATTGTCATTGTAGTTGCTACTGTGCGCTGCTGCTGTATATAATTGATGATTGGCAGCAGTGGCTTAGTAATAGGGGACAGCTTAAGGGGTTCTATTACCTCTCAATGAGTCTACGAAGTAAAAGCTTAACTTTAAGTTGATTTTTTTAGATGATTTCAAGCATATCTTTCGAAGAAGCTACTCTACACACTCAGTTCAAGGCCTTCTTAAGATCAAAAAGCCCTGGATTTTAACGATTTTTTTTCGAACAATTTCAAAGTGCTGTGACTGTGTAAAAAATGGAATACAAATTATATATTACAAGTTGTAAAGTTTTGAGGCCTATATAAAATTCCGCTAGTCTTCTATATGATTTTAAGATACTTGTCTATGGTCTACTCTCAATTTACATAACTCGCGAGGCTATTGCACGGTCCAAGTGTGTGAAATCTCTCGCTCGTTTTTGCTTAATTGCGGTTCTTGCTCTCTCGTGCGCTTTGGCTTACTGCGCTGTTTACTCACACAAAGAAATGTTTGTTGGTATGAGTTTTGCCCATCACTGGTTTACTCGATACTCTCACACATACCCGTACAACATACCTCATTTCGTTACTTGACGATTTTATTTCATATCACACTAAGCTTCTTTAAAGAACTTTCTTCTTATTTTTATTCAAGTATCTTTATTATTATACACTAGTTTACAAATTTAAAAAAATGTTGGTACCCTCACGATATCTTTATAAACAAACGAATTATTCATATAAAACTTTTGGATTTTAAAACAAATTGAAATTTTTTACTTTTTAAAAATAAAAATTTAAAAATTCCTGTTATTTCCACATTTTTTCTCCGATTTTGATAAACAACCACTAATTTTCTTTGTGATTGATCAAACTTTACGAGCCATAAAAGAAACTGTATGAAATTTTTTTTTTAAATTTTCTTTCGAAATAGAATTTTTCTCAAAAATTTGCTGAAATTGACGAAAAATTTCATATGAATGGATAGATAACGACCAAAACGTAAATTTTACAAAAATATGTTACAAGCATAATCGATGGATAATTCCATTATCTACAGTTTGGTAAAAAAAATAATTAAAATTAGTTTACTACAACCAGAGATATTTGCTTTTAAGTAGACCCACTTTTTTTTAATTTCGAAAAGTGGTTCTCGAAATCCGTTTCATGAAAAAATTTTTGGACTTCATTTTCGGTTTTAGCCTGCCATTTTACTACGACAACGAGTAAAACATGTTGAGGATTCATTTTGCTGTAAACTAGTGCTATCAATTCCGAAGAGTTGGGTTTCGGGCATATAGTTTATTTTGGTGTCGTTCCACAACGGACAAATTTGCGACTCTGGCATGGGTTTCCCTAAGTTTCTATTACTAAAGCCAGACAGAATTTAAAATTAACTGATGTTAGTAACTCACATCTTATCACATAAATAAAAGCTCTGCATCCCGCTAGTTTTTCTATAGGTTTCCCTAACTTCCGAATCAATTATTGGATCAAAAGATATTTCCGGCTAAATTCATTTGTGTGTGTACTCGTGTTAGAATTTCGATGCAAACATTGGATGTATCGGTACGTATTCTTCACATGCGAAAAAGTTATCGACTTATGTGTAGCTCATGTCCCAACCTCAAACTCAAAGCTATCTACGTCACTGTGAAAAAGATATCGACTTATTTGTAGCTCATATCCCATCCTCAAACTCAAAGCTATCTACGTCACTGTGCTGCAGCGTGTTCTGTAGCACAATGCGTACTTAATTATTTTTTCATTTACTGACTATCAATTTGGAACTTGTTCCTGACTCGATTCTCTCAATGAAGTTGCCATTTCTCGATTCTGTTTTTTACTTTTTTGTTACTGCCTTGCGGCGCTCTCAAAGAGCGGCCGTGCGAAAATACGCGCAATTGACAATTAATTGATGTGTCCGCTTTGCTCATGTTTCCACCATTTGTTGCAAACTTCTCGTTGTTGTTGCTGTTGTTGCAGCGTGTTTACACTGCAGTTGCTGCAACTCACACCCTTGTCAGCTGTCATTTTTTTGCGCATGATTGAAGTGCTGCTGCTGCTGCCTTTTTTGTTGGGTGTTCTTTTTTTATTTTATTTGTTGCTTTATTATTTATCACTTTTATACAATTGTATTTGTTATTTTTTGTTACTTATTGTTTGTTTGCTTGCCTTTTTTTTTGTATACATATTTTTTTTTATGCACTTATGATTTTTCATTAATTTATTGCATGGTAGGGCAATGGCGTTAAGATCGGGATGGTGGTTATATCGGGATGCTGCATATTTTGTGGGCACAATGACTTTGCTGATTGAAATCAAATGCTTGACGGGTTTTTGGGTTTTAAGAATGCAATTGCGGATTGTTTTAATGCAATTACTTATCTAGGCGTTATAATCAGGGACATTGATTATTGTATGGCATTAATTTCGAATTGATATATCTATTAAATTAAGTATACTAGGGGGCTTAGCTCGCCAATTTGCAAATTAAAATAAATAGTTTGCTACACTCAGAAAAAAGAGCTTATTTGATTTTCATCAAGTTTTTTTTTGGCTAGAATTTATGAGAATTTTGTGTTCTATATTATTCCTAAATTATGAATGAAATATTCTCAATTCCAACTTTAAGACTTAAAATATGTACGAAATGCTTTTATTAATGCTTAATTTTCATTATGAGCACATGTTCTTAAAACCATACTAATTATTCTTAAATTAAGAATTTCAATCTACAAGAAAAGCTTTTGGCTTACTTTGCACACCGCATAAACAAATTTTAATCTGAGCTCAAATTCTTGACGTTTTTCTCAGTGTATATCGACAAAAAAAAAAGATCTTATCTGATCTGTGGCACCACAGCGGCCTCAAACCGATACAGCTTATCATATAGAATAAGGTACTCCATCTTGAGGCGAATGGTGGTTATGATTATGTGTGCCGTAGAGGACCAAAACTTATTTTTCTTCAGCAGAATAGTTGTAGAAATTGCAATGTTCCAATGAGAAGACTAAAGAGTAGTTGCTTCAACCATTTCCTGCCAACATCGTCTCATAGATTTGACTAATTAAGAATAACATCCACACTAGATGACAGCACAATCACCTGGCCTTGGCGTATTCTAACAAAGACAAAAATTATGTTCAAGGCAGCCCCTGAGGCTTTTACATATTTAAAACAAACCAATAAAAAGACGTTAAAAAAAAACCAATCATATGTATGAAGCTCTCAAGAGAGAAAAAATTGGGGTGCTAGAAACTGCCGTCGGCAATGTAGTTCCTTCCTTTCGCTCAATTTGCCATAATGGGCGATTTGGAAAGCTGGGAGAAGTCATTTTTTAACGATGCATCTTCACTGTTTCCTATCATAATTCTTGAAATGTAGTGGAGATTTTATCTAAAAAGCTGCAGAATGAAAATTAAGATGGCCCGGAAGAGAATATAATAGTAATGGTCGCAAATTTTGAAACGGCGAACAAAAATTCATTAAAAAATCAAATTAATTACGAATAGACTTAAAAATGCAGTCGAACACGAAGACTAAAGTATTTATTTTAAAGTAAATAAAATCTTGTTTGAACAACTCATTTCGTGTTTATGCCATCTCACTCTACAAGCGCCGTAAAGGAACTTCGTTCCAAAATTATTAAATGTCTGCCATGAAATAAACAATGAAAGTGCAATATTTGTATTTCGTTACGTGACGACTTTTTTATAATTTCACTCTACATGCACCGTAAAGTAACTTCGTTCCAAAATTATTAAATGTCTGCCATGAAATAAACAATGAAAGTGAAATATTTGTATCCCAAACTTGCCATTCTTAGATTTAAAGACACCTCATTTCGTTACGTGACGGTTTTTCTATAATTTCACTCTACAAGTTCGTTAAAGCAGGTTTGTTTCAAAATTATTGAGTGCTTAACCATGAGTTGAACATTAAATGTGCAACATTTGTATTTAAAATTTTTCAGTCTTAGACCAATCGACCCCTCAAGTCGTTACGTGACGATGTTTCTATCACTTCACTCTACAACTGCTGTAAAGGAACTTTGTTCCAAAATTATTAAATGCTTTATATAACATAAATGTGCAACATTTTTTTTCCAAATTTTTCATTCTTAAACCTATCGACACCACATTACGTTACGTGACGGTTTTTTTTATCGCACTCTTCACTAACCAAGTGCTGTAAAGAAACTTTGTTCCAAAATTATTAAATGCTTATATAACATAAATGTGCAACATTTGTTTTCCAAATTTTTCATTCTTAAACCTATCGACCCCGCGTTTCGTTACGTGACGGTTTTTTTATCTCACTCTTTACTCTACAATTTCTCTAAAGGAACTTCGTTCCAAAATTTGTAAATGCTTCACAACGAATGTGCAATATTCGTATCCAAAATTTTTTAGTCTTTAACCTATCGACAACTCATTTCGCTACGTGACGATGTTTTTATTGTATCAGCAGCGGTTCGTGATCCGACTCAAATAACCTTGATAGCCCAATTACTGCACTGCTTAAAAGTTCCTTTTAAAGAATTTTCGTTCATTTATATTTTGGTTGTTTAAACCTTTGAACCTTTCGTCGCCACGCCTTTTCACTGGAACATCTTACGTAACTGACATAACAAATTAAGCCGTGGAACCTTCATTAAAATACGAGCACGAGTTTTATACACTTAATGAAATTGTTATGCGAAACATTGACATTTCACGTTCATAAATCAAGCGAAAATTATATGACTTATAAAAAACAACAGCTATACATAATTATAATATATGAGACATCCAAACAGGTGAAAGGTGTGTGTGCTGACTGTGGCATGGTTTAATGTGCCGAAAATTATTTTCCAAAAAAAATAAGGCAAACAGTTAGAATGCTTTTATTTTGTTAAATGTAATTACAAGTTAAGCAGTGAAGAAAGCAGAAACGAGAGTAAAAAAAAATAATAAATGACAATGTTTTTGAAGAGCGGACTGGATCGCTTAGATCCATCCGTTGAACTGCGGTCGCTTGCCCCAAAACCTCAATTAAAAACGCATTAACATTTTACTCGCTGCAGTTTTTACACGCGTGAGTGTGTGTGTGTGTGTGTTACACATACGCCGCATGAGCCCGCTCAGCGAGTGGCGCCGACTGACTGGCTTTGGAAGCGCCATTAATGGTAATTTTTGGATCGACGCACACACACACACACACACACAAGTACCGGCTGACGGTCTATACGAGTGGCATTTAGGTACGCTGCTTGACCTAACGATGTGTGTAATATTGTTTAAACAATTTAATTAAAATGTAATTTGTTTCGAAATAGTTATCAAAATGGGTTTGGCTCACTTTGTGCGGGGTGAGAGAGAGAGAGAGAAAAAGAGAGTTCTGTATATAATTTCGAGCCCTACTTAGGTATGGCCATAGCCCCAGGTGCTGAGCTCGGGCACGGTCTACTCTGCTGCTGTTACACTCTCTCAATCTCTCTAGCGCTCTGGCACTCTGATGATGATAATGATGATGACGCTGATAGTCGTCTAATTAACTTGTAATAAATGCTTGCCATTTACTTATTTAAGTTTAATTATATAGAGCAGCAGCAACAATGTTGAGTATATATATAAATGAATAATTACTGGGTTGGGTTCTAATAGAGGCAGCATGTTAGGAAGCGACTAAGTATTTGTTATATACTCATATGAGTATATAAGAGTTGAGCTTGATTTGTGCTCATAAAAATGGTTAAGAGCTAAAAATAAGTGTTTTCGATATGTGAATGAACTTTTGTTAGTTTAAATATTATTTTATATAAACTTAAATCTAATATTAAGCCGAAATCGAAGCTTTTTCAGTACGAGATCAGTTTGTTAAGTAAGTGACTAATTGAATTCCTAGCGAACTCAATAGACTGTTAATAGACTTCTGTAATATTTTGTTCCTGGATATTGACCTAAATAGAACAGATTAATTTCACATGCTGACTGAGAATTACTTTTTAAATAACTATCACCGAAAAAAATAGCAGTGGCGGATTCAGGACGTTACCATGGGGTGGCGGCTTTTGGTTTCATTCACTTTTTAATTTAAGGCCAATACGCAAAATGCAAAAAAAATTTGCAAGGAATGGCAAAACCATATAAAAAAAAAAATCCCGAATGGGATATCACAAATGGGATTTAAATATCACTAGGCGTGGTGGCGCTAATCAATGGAAACTATTCCAATTTTCATCCAATACATAAAAAATTAATTAATACAAAAATTACAATTCTAAAAAATCTGTACTGTTATGGAGACTCTGTACCACCAATGACAATTATTACGAATTAGTTTATTGAGTTTCATTGTGTTCGGACTAGCAAGAGAAATCGCGTGAAATCCACGATAATACCTGTAAATGAAACTGGACAATTCGAGAATTATAGTGCATGAGAGGGCTAAGGCTATCTCATTCTACAAGAATATTTGAGCATGAAAAAGGTATCTTGCTGACACTAGATAGTCACCATTAGAAAATTGGGCCAAGTAACGCATCACCAACATACTGCCAGCCACCTAGCTACTTTTATCTGTTTCAAGATCTGAAGAAATGGCAAGAGATATGGTTCAATGAATGAATCAGTTAAAAAAAAGACAACAAAAAACATGTAATGTATGTGGAATCCAAAAAATACTTGAAAAAACTGAAGGAGACTATATTTCAGAAATAATACGCTTCTTTTATTACCCCAGCCTGCAGACATACTCACAAAGAAGACGACAGCCAATATCATCGTTACAAAAAACTGCATCGATAATGCGGGATATAATAGCATACTTTAGAAAAATCCTTATTCTCTAAGTGAGCTCAAAGCCTGGCAGTTACTATTGCGATATTTGTAACAGGTTAAGAATGGACTTGCTAAACATCTTTTCAATGAATAAATAAAATAAATATTTTTTTTTATTAAATCACAATATACAATAGGAAATCATTTTATTAATAATTTCATTTCTGCTACCCAACTCTACTTTATCTTAATCTTCAAAATTTTTATGAATATATTAAATATCTATAATATTTTTGGCAGTTTAATAAGACATCCGCCCTATGCTCCGACCAGGAGTGACATACATTATTTATACAATTTTTTTTTCTTTTCTACTTAATTGTGATATTTACTGCATGTCAAGGAATAAATATAAATGTAATAACTTTTGTAAGGTTTTTTCCACTTTTACCTTATTATTTAATATTATATAACAAATATTTTGACTTAATGCTTAAAATGTAAATATAATAGTTGTAAAGCTGTAAAGGCTAAACTCTATGTTTTGTAATTAGTTATTAAATGAACATTTATAATATTAGGGTAAATAAATAAATAAATGTAATAAGACTTTAAGTGCTAAGTTTAAAATAAGCAATTTTTTTGATTTGTTTTAAAAATTAGTTTAAATTTTATAGCGACTATATAGCTTTCCAAAAAAGAGATCTTTCCAGACGTTTAATGTCTAAAAAAAAATTGGCCTTAAAAGAATTTCCACCCACAATTCTCCGCAATTTCTGCAAACTGCTTAAAGCAAAAAAACAAAAAATATTGCTTAACTTCCTTCTCTAGTACCCGAATCAGGGTAATACTTATGTAGTATACCATGTCTAAAAGTCTTGAAAAAACATTTTTTTTGGTTTTAAAGTTTTTGGGACATTTTTTTTTTCAACGAATTTATTCTTTTTCTATCTAACAAAAATTTTTTTTTTTTAAAACTGGAAGCGCTAAAAATTTTCGAATACTCCTCTCTTCTCTAGATGAGCGATTTCCATGCTGTTTATAACGTAATTTTTATAAGAAAAAATAACAAAAAGAGATTTGGGGGATGCGATCAACTAGATTTTGTTTATGGAATTTTCTTAAACTTAATTTTGTAATAAAATAAATAAATGTAAAAAAATAAATTTAATATAGCTTCGGAACAGCAAGTTTTATACTTCGAAAGAAATTATAATTTGTATGTCTTCACGAAGCTATATGACCTAATAGCACAATATTCATAAAAAAAAAAAATAAATGTAAGATTTTAAAGAATTCAAAATCCTTTTTTAAGTTGTGTAGCGAATAATTTTTATCAATATTGGATCATAACCTAATTTGTATCGGTTGATTGCCAATAAAAAATAAATATATAAAAAAAAATAAAAAATTTTGATATAGGTAAGGTAATTGTATTATTATTATTTTTTGTTTTTTAATTGCTGAGTTTTCTACTTCTTTAACATTGTAAGCTGTAGCAAAGTATTTAGCGAACATAAAAATCTCCATTCGACGTTTTTTGGACCACCTTTGAACTTAAATATCTCAAATTGTTTTTTTGTTTTTAAATTAACTATTTGAAAATGGCTCTGAACGCCACCCCTTAGTTTATCTGAATCAATTAGCAGGGATAATGTACTTGTTATGTCTCCCAAAGATATCTTTCTTCACCGATTTAAATATCATATATTAGTTTCAAGCGTGATGAAAAAGCTAAGCTAATTAATGACTCTACTTACTGCCCGGAAAACGTGGAAATATGCGTCCATGCCGACTTAACAGCCAAGGATACAGTGGATAGCTATCACGTATAAGATGTGGTGCACCCATAAAAGGATGACCATGCGGCGGCGGGTGTGCACCTGGTGGAAACATGGCCAACGGATGACCAGGTGGCAGATGTGGCGGCGGTCCATGTTGCGCAGTTGTTGGCACGGGCGGATGATGATGTAGATGCTGCTGCTGTTGCTGATGATGATGATGCGCCAAGGCGGCAGCCATTTGAAATTGTGCGGCTAAAAAGGGTGGGGGTGGCGGCGGTGGCGGTACAGCCGTTGGACCAACTGCACCTATGGACGCCTGCGTGCTAATAGGCGGCGAGTTGGCAATACCTGAAGCCGTTGCACTGGAACGTGCAGCAATTAAAGCTAGATTTGGCGGTGCCTGCAAAGGCAGCGGACGTATGAGACCCGGCAGCACCAGAGGAGCGGCAACGGGCGTGGGAGACGGTGTACGACTGCGCGGTTGCTGACTCAAAGGCGAGCGAGAAAGCGGACTACGACTGCGACTGCGCGCCGGTGAGCGATCCAAAGAATCGCGACGTCTGCAATAGATAAAGCCACGCGGCGTGCTCGGACCATAGTTGTGGACACTACTGTTTCTCAACTCTAAGGGCTGTTGGCAACGAAATTGTAGCGGCGGCGGTTCCTCGGCGGCGGGACTTTCACTGCGCTGCGAATTGGACAACGGCGAGGCTATTACACTGACGCGCAAAGGATGCGTGCGTGAATCGGAATCATTGCTGCCCACTATGGAATCAATGCTGAAGGCCAGCTTGGGCTTGCTGCTGTTGTTGGACGTGGCGGTTGTGCTGGCGGCTGCTGCTGTTGTTGTTATGGTAGTGGTGCTGTTGGTGGCGCTGGTGCCTGCGGCTACAGCAGCGGCTGCTGCAGCGGCAGCGGCCACTGATGTGGGTGTTAGGCCGACAACAAAAGGATTCATCGGCGCCATAGGCAGCATATTGAATGGTTGACGACCGCACGTGACCATTGGCGCGACAATTGCAGCCTCGTTGAGTTTATTGTATTATGGAAAAACCGCCAAACCGGATTGCCGGCTAATGGTTAAATGGTATTTGTTTAAAAACTCACACACACACACACGCACACTGATGCACATAAATTGTATTGAATTCTTTTTTGGAACGTTTAATGCTTCAGTAAATGGCATGCCAAAAGTGCATCCGTTTCACCGACGACGACGACGGCGGCGGCCGCTTGACATTGATAAACTGGAGCGCGTTGGCGTTGCTGAAGCGTTACGGTCGCGCATCAATTGACAATTGGCGATTGCGGTCGCATTGATGACGCTGATGACGGATCCGGCCAAAGAGTACGCGCTGCTGCTGCTGATGAGCACTGTCAACGCCATTATGCCGGCTAAAGGCGTCTAATTGCCAGCTCACTCACTCGTTCGCAGCTCTCTCTTTGTGCCCAGTGAGACGTTGTGGGGGCGTAGCTGCAATTGTATTAGTATATAGTATGCCGTCGCTGCTGCTGCTATTACGTCGAAACACTCCAAGCGCGTCGGCAAACAAAAAGTCTCTAACGTCACGTCACGTAACGTAAGCAAAAGCCGTAGCGTCGCGTCGCGTGTCGCGGCTTTTTGGTGCAAATGGTGCCGCTTTCTGCGAGTGTCGGGCACACAATAATAACCAAGTGCTAACAAACAGCTCTCAATTTTTTGGTGGCATTCCAATGGAAAAAGCATCACCAAAAAAAAAAAACCAACTTGCAAAGCATATTTGCCATCTCCCTTACGCCCATGCTTGCGAGGCATGCGCTGAAGCGGCGTAGATAAATGCTGCCACTATGTGTGTGTGCGTGTGTGTGCTTGTGTGTGTGTCAAACCTGCTCCCAACTTGGAGCCCTACATAGAGCGAGTCTAAGTGTGTGTGAGTGTTTAAGCTTTTGCTTGCTCGCCACTCGTCAGTCCGGTCTGCGCTCTCTCGCTTCCTCGCTCTCACATCTCAGTGGCCGGAGCAACCACTTGGCCATTTTTCGCACCAGTTTATGACAGCGAAACAAACAATTTGCGCTAAACAAAACAGCATCATTAAAGCGTTTGTGGTTTTAGTGCCTAAGATGGGGCCAAATCGGTGTTGCAGCTGTCGAAAAGCGTAAAGGGAGCTAGACACCACACTACACCATTGCACAGCACAGCACGGCACAGTGGTTGCAAATGATTTTGCTTGGAGCGCAATTTGGCAAGTTTGATTGGAGCAACTTTAAAAGTGTGAAACAATTGGTTCGGCGTAGACTTTGCTTTTAGTTTTGTTTTGATAACTAACTAAACAAGAGGTTTCCCTACATTTTTAAGAAAAAAAGAAAAAAGAACTTTTTTTAGAAAAACTACTTTATTGTTTTTCAAAATACATATCAAACTAGGTTGGAGCAGTTTCAAAAAGATGGAACAATTTGTTAGACTTGACATTATCTTAGTTTCTTTTTACTATTTCCATATATTTTTTCTTCATTAACATCACTTAAAATAGTTTTTAAGCCAACATTTTCGGATCAAGCGCGGATATTGTGTCTAGGTCGCTATGTGTGCCAAATACACAGACTATAAGTACGCCAATAATTTAACCTTGCGTCGTAACTTCAATCTTAGTACCATAGACTCTATCTCTTAGAGACTCAGATTTCTTAATAAGATAACTTACAATCGTTTTAAAGTCGAGACAAGTTGGCAAGTTGGTCTTTAGCATCGTTAAATGGGTAAAACCGTCTGGTAGTCATGCCGTAACTTTAATTTTTTTCGAGCGATTAAGCGTTGGCTAAACACGAGGGTCTACTTCATATCTCGGGAATCCAGCAAAACTTAACCAAACGAAGAACGTGTAATGGATTTTCCTAAAATCCATTACGATTGAGTCATGGCTGTATATTCAATAAAGATAGTAAAAGTTTTTTAAAGGCACGCCAGAAAGATCGGAAACCACATTCTGCTGTTAAAGGTCTAGCTGAATAAGGCGCACCCAACGATTTTTGAAAACTCAAATTTTGCGATTTATTTTTTTTTCAACTATGCATTTCTACCTTTTAAAAAAAAATTGTTTTAAGACAATTATTTTAAATGAATTTAAGAAAATTTCTAAAAAAAAAAAGAAAGCAATGCTTATAAGTTAGACTACTTCCACTCTAAAGAGTATATCTTTCTACTATGGGAAACTCATTCATAGCTGACAATCCGTTCTGGAGATACAAAATTTGTTTTTAGCACTGACAAATATGCGCCTTCGAGTTTTCTTGTATATTTCACAAAAAATATTTGGTGACAGATACGGTATGACTGTTTTTCAAAATGTTCACCAAGGACATCATTAACCTTTGGAAACTTGTCAGGTTTAATTGGTTCGCCTTTTAATTGATGGGGAATAAGAGAGAATAAACGCAAAAGTATTCATCATCGGCAGTTCGTTTTTTTAATACATGTCTTAAGGCTAAGTGACTAAACTTACTAAATCTGGATGAAAATTTTATTATCACCAAATTTCGCCGAAGAAACATATAAAAAAAAAATGTTCTCAAAATTTATTTAATGTAGCTAAATCTTTAGAACTTCTCAGCTACTACTCAAAGTAGCTCGTAGCCAGGCCCGTCGAGAGGGGAGACGGAAAGGGGGATTGCCCCCGGGCCCGGAGTTTTCTCAGAGGCCCGGTGTAATTACTGTCGTACTGTCGTGATTCAAGCTAAAGGTGTAATAGAGGGGTCAGTACATTTTCCCCACGGGCACGGATTTTCTCAATGTTTTATCTTTAATTTTCTCCCTTTTTTGCAGAAGAGACGATTTGATGAATTATAACAATTAAAATTACTATAATTAGAATTGTTTTCACTAAACTGCAAAGAATATGAAAAAAGATAAAAATGTGCAGTACATTTCCGACTATCGAGTATCAACAATTAAAAAAGAAATGTATTCTTAAATTTCTTTCAGTGTAGTTTGATTTCTAAGGATTTTACTAAGTACCAAATAGCTGGGCTTTTTCTACATATTAATTTAATCTCAGAGGCCATAAATTTACAATTGTAGCGATTTCAGCTTTCCTTACTTTCCAGCTCCAATTATTCCAGCTCACTCTTGTTATCTCAAGTTCAGTCAACTTTAATTACCAAAAATAACGAATCCATTTTTAAAATTGTATATTTTGATCAAGCATAATAATCAATTTCAAGCTGTTTAGCACCACTGTGCCAAATGTGTCCGTGTGCAATGACGACGGCGTCATCCTTTTTTTTTTTTTTGCTTTCGCATAGACGCCCCGTCGTCAGTTTGGCACTGCCCGGCAACCCGCTGAAGCCTGCTCTGCTGCTGCTGCTGCCACCTAAAGATGCAACACGAACTGCATGTTGGTCCAACATTGAACATGAAAATGGGCGGGCACTGTTTTTCTGCACCTTCAACAAAATGCAACTGCAATCATCATCATCGTCGCACACAGATACAAAGCTACAAACAAACACACACACACAGATACACACGCATACAAATAACTCCTTGGCGGAGTTGTGAAAATAAACACCTCGTTAAAGGTGCACGGGCATAAAACATGCAGCGTCGTCATAGGTAAATATATGGAGCCCAAATGTGCTCCACTCGCAGCCGGCCCCCAGTATTAAGGTAGAGAGGATGCAGACACATCATCATCATCATCATTATCATCATCATTATTGTCATCATCATCATGGTCATGAATGGGGCAGCAGCAGCAGCAGCAGGAGCAGCAGCAGCTGGGGCAGGCAAATAAATTGACGTGCGCTTTGTTGGATTTGTATGCATCTAGATAAAGTTTTGTTCTGGCCCAGGCTGCTGTGGCAAGATCTGGCCAGTGTCTGCCACATCGTCATCTTTTTTGTTGTTGTTGTCTGTGGCGCTGCTGCTGTTGCAGCATTTGCTGCAATCGACGCGCTGTCAATGTATAGATGTGTGTGTGTGAGTGTGTGTGTTTTTGTGGCACCTTTGGGTGCGGTAATTGTAATTGGTTTTTGTTTGTATGTAGAATGCCAGCTGGACTTGTTGTTGTTCTGACTACTAAAAGTGTTGCCTGGGCTTGGCCAACGTTTTGTTGCAGCCTCACGTTTCGGGATAAATCATTTAATTAGTCGTACAATGAGTTTGCCTCGCAATGGCGTTGAATTGCAGTTGTCTTCGATCGATGTTTAACTAGCCGCCATTGCTGAATTGGTTGGGATTTGATGAGCTGCCTCGTTCACACGGGGAGGTGTTTGCTAGAAATCATTGGATGGTCTTAAAAT
Organism: Chymomyza fuscimana; assembly: GCA_949987675.1. Lineage (NCBI taxonomy): Eukaryota > Metazoa > Arthropoda > Insecta > Diptera > Drosophilidae > Chymomyza > Chymomyza fuscimana. The sequence goes on along the minus strand of OX465088.1, from coordinate 119,166,489 downwards.
CACTTTTATTTGACAAGTCTTGCAAAAGATTGGTGGAAAAGTCACAACTTTCTAGATGGTTTTAAATCAACTTTTAGATGGTCTTAAAACCACTTTTGTTTGACAACTCTTGCTAAAGCTTGGTGGACAAGCTAGAAATCTTTAAAGCTAAGTTTCGTTTAAAATCTGAAAATCCAAAAAACAAAAAAGTTTCTATGAATTACTGTCAAACATCGCAACGTGATGAATAGTTTCGGCCTACTTTCTTGACATATTTTTCTGGAGTTATCCCTGGCTGCAATTTATAAATTAAAAGGTATATAACGTACGAAGTATTTTCCAGTCAATCCAGAGATTTCTCTCTCATCTCTCAATATAAAATTTTCAACCGCAAGAGATAGGGACACCAAATGATATGAAAAGATGCGTATTACTCCTAAGCAGATGTTATTTTTTGTATTTAATCGATATTTACTCCTCCCTTACTGGGTAGAAATTTTTTTGAATGTAATCCATGTCTAAACCCCTTTAAATTGGCCTCAAAAAAAAGTCTCAGATTTTCAGGCCATCATTTCATGTTTTGACTTGGGTCTTAAAAAGAGTCATGCCTTCTAATTATAAATATATCTGATATCACAAATTCAGATTAAGATTCCTCAAGTTATAGTCGAAAATTCGGGCTCTGCGTCTAGAAACTATTTTGAAATTTTACTTTTCGTAAAAGTAAGTTTACTTATTAATTATGCATAAACTGCTAATATACTAAATACCAAGTTCGTAAGCTTATGTATCTCATGTATTGGGAGCCATACGAAAAAAATCTATATAGACCCTTTGATGGTACCTATCCTCAGCTTTCAAATTGCTTGTTGAATGACTGCTGACAGTAGGGTAACGCGGAGTTTCATCCTGGACACGGCATTTTCTCAAGGACCCCTAAATTTAAAAAAGTATTAAATATTTAAATTCTTCGGTAAAAAGATGTGAGCTTAGTGCCCGAAGATAGTCACCACCGGGCCCGTATTTTTGTATCGACGGTAGTTTTGTAGCAAAGTTCTAACGCTTGAATATGGGGTCTTGAACAGGGTAGGATTCTGGAAATCTAGATCCCCCAACTATCTAATTATCTCAACAATTTTAAACGATTTAACAGGTAAAGTCAAAAATGCCACAGTGACTTAAATATTTTCAAAACGTTTTTTCCCCATGGTATTAGGTATCCCAAGCAAAGCTCAAGTAGCGTCGGTTACGCACAAAATGCAGTTTTTTATATTGTAAAATCTCTCAAATCATCGTTGATCAACTTTGAAAATATATTTCTTAATGATAAGATGTTATATACGAATTGCTTCATAGTTTGTAAGAGATAGGTGACAAAAAGTTCGATTGAAAGAGATTTCAGAAAACGTACTAACTTGGTTTGCTTGGACTGCTGTCAGCTTAAACGGCTTAGCAAAACGTGCTTTAATAACTAAAATATATTCCAGAATTTTATATGTCTAATTTCCCTTACTAAAAAGGCAGCAATTATTATAATAGAAAGCTGGAAAATTTGTAGCAACTAATTATGAACACATTAATTTAATGAACTTCTAAACATCTTAAATATAAGAGTAAATGCACAAAATACGCTCACACTTTGGCTATGTATGTAAAACCAACCCTATGTACTATACATACAGCAGAAGTCTTGAAGCCATTGAGTATGAATAAGTTCCACATGGTCACATATTTCCAAGTTCCACAAGTCAGATAAATTTTTCAGAAGCTATCTCATGCCAAAGCAGCGCTGCGATTGGTGCGCCTATTAAACTCACTGCTGTGCAAGTGAGTGCGTTATAGCAGCAGCTGTGAGCTGCGAAAGAGACAAAGCAAACAGCATATACTATGAATGGGCGGCGTATAAGCAATAAATGCTAATAGTAGTTGTTGGTAAGGGGCAGCAGGCAGCAGCAGTTGTTAAACAGAACAGAGTGAGGGGCAAAAGTGACAAATATGCTGCCGCTGACGTTGCCTGCGCTGCTCACACCGCTGCTGACGCTGCAGGCAACATATAAATCCAATTCATTTAATAATTGCCAACGAGATGGAGCTCATTATCACGAGTACTTTGCACGGCTTTTGCTGAGAGTGAGTGGGTTGCTATATCTATGCGTGCGTCTGTGTGCGCGTCTGTGTGAGAGAGTGGGTCGTTATTGAAGCTGTAGCTGCTTGCATTTGGTTGGCTGCATGGGCGGCTTTACAGCCGGCAGCTGCGCAAGAGAGCAAGCGAGCAAGCTGCGCTCTTCGCAGCCAATCTTTAATTCCCCCAACTATAGACACTGACACTTTTAATACAAACATGCCGACAGCATTATATAAATTTTAAATAAAAGCAAAAAGAAGTCAGAAAAAAAAATGGCAATTGATTGCGCGCCTAAGAGTTTTGCGCTAATGTGTAGATACCCAGTGGCGCAGATGACTTTTTGTGGCGGGGCGCATATGAGTTGGTAGTAAATTGCAAAGTTCTAATTACTTGGTAATTATCTTTTAAATGATACAAAATGTTTCTGGTTTAGTCTATAATGCCAATAAAGGAATTTTCATTCATAATGTGCAATAATCCAAAAAGTGCCTTTTCATTGAATGGCAAACGTAAACGACTCTTCAGCAGATTTCGATAAAATAAGACTGCTACAAATTTTAGCATATATGCAAATTTTGTATTTTTTTTTTAACAAGAGCGTTCCGCTGCTTTGTAAAACAAAATTTTTTTTTTAGATGATATTAGAGAACTCCGCTGCGTGGATGCTATAAGTATTAAAATCTCGTTTCAACGAATGGGGTATGGCTCTCGTGTTAGTAAAAGTGCAAGTTGGATCAGTTTTCATTGATTTACCATACTCTACCATGCAAAGATATTTAAATTGAAAAGTGCATGAAATCAAAAATCCAAAGCCCCTCCGTGGTAAAATCCTGGAAACGTAGAGGATTCGGCCCCATTACAAATGTAAGCCCTTTAAGCTTTATCTTTTGGGCTGGTCAGTAGCACAAAAAATAAGTTTGGCCGCCATACATTCAAAACATATTATCACAACTTTTGGTAAGCGTACTATTACTACCTTTTAGTACTATAAAGAGCGCAAATACAAAATTTCAGATCGATTGGTTGATGATGGCACATACCACAAAACGATGAATATAGCTTCTTATTAGTCCCCTTATAATAACAAATTAAATAATTAAGTAAAATCATAAATTTTAGTTTTAAAATTCTGTGAAAGATAATGTTAAAAATTTTATGCGCCTTAGAATTTGAATCACCACCAAAAAATATGTGTAATTACCAGAATATGATAGAGAAAATAATTTCAAATGTCTTTTCTGACTGAGTAGTTTCAAAATTATAGCGCTTCATATTAACAATGATAATTTGTTAAGAAACTCTGAAATTTCGTTTTGTGCTGATTCGGACTAGTGTGACTCTCCCTGAAGATCCTCTACAGCTTAAAATTAAAGTCTATGGCAGAGCCTTAACGGAACTCGAGTCTTTCTACGCATCACTTCGTGTGTAATATCTTTAAGGAAGTGTATCATAAGATTTTAAATCTTTTCAAAAATGATTAACTTGGTCTATTCGACTTTGTAGTTGTCAGGAGCTTCTGCTGGCGTCAGTACTATTGCAAACTAGTTCTTAAGTCCAGCATATTTATTTTCATATAGTTCATTTAAAATTGTTTCTCTCCTTTAAAGTTTCCTTCTGGGTACTTAATGGTAATATATTGCTCAACAAATCGATGATATGTAGAAATTTTCAAGAGAGGACCGATCAGACGAGGTGTCGAAACTTTGTATAATATAAACTATAATAGAATGAGTAAAAACTATTGTAACACATTTATTAGTGAAAAAATTGATCGCATGACAAAAGCTTTGTCAACAAAAGAGTTGTCTTTGGAAAAAGCTGCTTTCCCAATTCAAGGAGTTTGCCACGGGCACCAAAAAAGCTTTATGGTTCGGTTCTTGATTAAATAATATGATCGATGCCTCTAGGAAAACCTTCTGAGGGATGATTGTTAGTAAGGGAGTTAAAGGGTGGTTTTTTTTGTATTTGGTATAATTTTTGCTTAGTTTTAGAACCTAAATTCTTTATCTAAAAGATTTTTCTTGGAAAGCAAATAGGCAGAATTAGAATGAAATTTTTCTTCGCTGCTAAGAGTTTTGTTTTGAAAGAATATAGGGAGATATCTAAAGGTTTAGTAACGATTTGATCAGTTGTGCTCCAAAATAAACTTTAATTGTTTTTAGTAATATTTTAAACCAGTTCTTAACCTAGTATCTTTCCCCCGATACCCGCCCCTGTTTGACAGCCTCGTTAGCGTTTTTATTAGACGCACAAATGGAGGCCACCACCAGCAGCAGCAGCAGCAGCACTAACACCACAACTCTCTGGATCTGACACTCGACGTAGTAGTTGCTGCCAATGTCTTGACTGATAATGCACAGCAATGGTGGCACGTTGCTCACAACTTGCAACTTGTGTCAATTAAATGTTGTTGTTTCTGCCGCCGCTGCTGCTGCTGGCTCTTTAGCGCGGCATAATTGGCAGTCGTGTGTCTGTCTGTTGCTGCGTCTCAAGGCCTGGGAAAAAAGGGTTGATTGTGGCAAGTAAGTGGCACATGGCGTCGTCTGCCACATCCATGGCGGCCACTATAGCGCTTGTCTCTCTCTCTCTCTCTCTGGGTTGTCTCTATCGCTCGGAACCAGCATCCACGCCACAGCCGGGGGTTTCATGTTGACACAACTAATTGGCATTATTTGTTTTAATAATTGAGCATTTTGGCGGCAGCCGGGCACTGATTTAATTAAAATTTTAAATTTGTTTGCTCCGAGTATAGCGAGTATATCGCTATCAGTCCATCATTTACATAAATTGACAATGGATTTTTGTATACCGCACTTTTAACGTGACATTTTTTGTTTATTTTTGTACTGCCAATTCAAATAGAATTTTAATTGCTTGGATTTTTGGCCTTAAGCTTGCTGGACTTAATTAATTTGCACGTTGGCCTCAATGTCCGATTTAGTTGTTTCCGTAGGGCTAGCTTTACTGGGCTAAATAAACTTGTAACCTAGCCGTATTGGTCTTTCTAGCATAGGCGTGCGGACATTACCGTTGCCGAAACTTTTTCCAAAGACACTCTCCAGGTGCAGACTCAGAATATATTTCCGCGTTGGGGTTCATATATCATTCATACTCTGTTTAGGGCTTGGGTCCAGGATACTTCTATTTGATGCGCTTATGGCCTCTGGCACACTTGATCAGATATTCGATGCTTGCTTCATTACTCCACAATCCTTACTATTCCACAATTTCCTATCTGAAAAATGGGATATTTAGATATTTCCCAAAAAGACAAGCGAGCTTGATGACTTCTTTCAATATATCAATTTGTTAGTTCACGGTAGAGCTAGGATTCATAAGAATACTAAACAATTATTTAGTTTGGTTTATTTTTGACATGTAAGGCGTCAGTTTTATTTCGAACAGGGGCGGACTCAGGCGGAGTGTTCTTTGGTGCTGTAATGTTTATAAATACAACTTTGAAAGAAATTGGAAGATTTAATTGGGTGGCCTGTAAATTTGTTTCTACATCCTCTCTTTCAAGTCGTACTATCCAAAAACGTCGGATTATCTTCAGCTATCTCTAGTGGCTTGTAAAATTTTTGGGGAATATTGTTTTAAATGCACTTAAAGACAGAATACAAACCCGTGTCTGTAATTTCACCGTGCATTTATTGTCAGCGGCTTCTGAGGGAAGGGCTTAGGGCCTACGAAACAAGGACGACGATCTTAATCGAAATGATTCCAAAATGATTTTTTTTTTGCAGCGGGTTAGTCAATTTTTTTTTATTCATAATGAATTTTATTTAAGGCCTTTAAAATTAAATTAAAAATAAAAATATTTATTTTCTAAAGGATTTTCGCATATTTCACAAAACTTGTACCTTGATTATTTTTATTACCTTAGATAAGCCATTAACAATCTTGCTACTTTTAATATTTTATGCGTATTTAATTTAGACTACATTTGTTGAGCTTAATAAATAAATAATAATAAGTAATAAATATTTTGGATTTATGCGGCAACTATTTGGACCGCTTAGTGCGTCAAGTCCAAGATCAGTTTAGTAGTCTTTCGCTGGCACACATGATCCGCGCATGTTTAGGCCCACAAATCCAAACTTAACTTGGAATTTATGCGCGTCAAGCTATTGAAAATCCAGGCTCAAGACAAGGCCCTAGGCTCAAGCAACATTTAATCCAATTATCGTTTAGAGCCCGTGCCTTGGCTAGCATTTTATGAGCGGGTGATCCAGTGTAGATCAATGGCTAGCAAAATGATGGGCGTTCACAAGGATTAAACGCTCATAATGTGAATTGTGCGACAAAGTGGCAAGCGCGTAGGCAGTGGCAGTGGCAGTGGCACAGTGGCACAGCAGGCGGCGTTCAGCTACCAGCTGGACTAGGTACGCAAAAACAGATTATTGGCATTACCGCAATTATGGTACACGGGCAGGTCCGGGCGTAATGTCAATGCGGTTTTCCGGACATGAGTGCCTAAGACAGCGTGTCTAATTTCAGCAAGGATCAGTGTAGTTCGTTGAGTTACCTACACGCTTTCCGCTTCATTTGCGTCTCATTAATAGCTGAGCATGCTCATTGAATATATCCAAGTTTTGGTTAAGTATGATATGTTTTTATAGCGTTTTTCGTCACTTACTCGTACCTCACTTTTGGGTGGCAGGAACTTTTTTGGTTTGTTGGGTCAATGCGGTTTTCTGGGCATAAGTAATCGTAGTTTTTGAGATTGTTTGAAAGCTGAGCATATTCTTTTTCATAACTGGCAATAAGAACCTTTTGCGGCAGGGTCTCTATCGTGAGGGCTTTTCAATTCGTTATATCAAGAGCAGCTAGTACGCCCGCTATCTAGTCCTTCCTACAGAGACACGGTCTACGCCTTTGCTGAGATTCTCCAAGAGCAGCATTGAACCTTTTTTTTACGTAGAGCTTTCTTGGAGAAATTCCAACTTGATGGAGCCACTGAATGCTTACCCGATTGACTAGCTCGTAAAGTTCTTGGAAAGTCTGTAGTAACCAACGATATTACAGAGTAGAACTGTTTCCCCGAAAACTCTAAGACAATCTTCACCAGAATGATTTTTTATCCATAAGCGTCTTCTAATGTACTCAGATCAAAGTGGCATCGTCTGAGGGGTTCTGGGCTTAGTCTCTAGAATGTTTCGTCTTGCTCTCATATACCATCAGTCCATACGGCTTGATGTGCTCCAGGGCAAGCAACTGGCCAATTTTGTAAAAATATTCCCTTCCCAATGCTCTAAAACCTCTTCCAACACAATCTCCATTGGAAAGTTATTGCATTAAGCGAAGAAAGTTTTGGAACGACCTTTTATTGCCCTGTTAGAGTTTTTTATATTGTACCAACTTTTGCAGGGATGCCGCAGTCAGACAATATGGAGCATAGAGAATCTGTTGCCGTCTTGTAAATACTGATAAAGAATTTTCAAAGATGTGGTGGATGTTGAGTTGGTATTCGTGAATATGCTTATGAGCTTAATCACTTCAAGATAGCTGGCAGGATTATCATTCTTTTGATAATATTCTTCATCTTTTCAAAAGTCTTGACACCTTTGACAGAAATTTAAATGCAATGGAAAGAAATGGTATGCCACACTTGATCTTTTCGAAAAACTGTCTTTTCAGTTGCAGCATATCATGATCTCGAAACATACTGGCACAGGGATAGATCCAAACGTGATGAGAAAGTGGTTTTCTGCACATGAGTTCCTCATACGCCTCTCATTAATAGCTGATCATGATCATTGAGCATAATAAAGCTTAACTTAACAGAGCTCTTTATGGCCATTTTCAAACGATCATGCTTTCTCTCGTCAACCAAGTTGTGATCTGCAAAATTATCTCTGTTTTATGCCATTCGCTTTGCATAATGAGCTAATAAAATATTTTGCCTGCATCCCACGCTGCACGATTTGCGTTAATTTGTGGCAGTTGTCGCGCCTCGATCGCTTAGACACTCTCACATACATATATGTTATACAATGTATACATATACCATATATACTTGCCACACCTCGCTACCATAAAACTCATTAAATAATGGCATCGTTCTGGGCACCAGAATGATGCGAATTAACGAGTCGCTCAAAAAGCTGAGTGAAATTTTAATTAATAAATTTATCCAAGCGCATGATCATCCGACGACGAAGCGACGAGCTCGCAGCCAACACGTCTGCGTCTCTTCCTAGAAGTGACATAAAATGAGTAACCGCACTTACCGCACTTTACCTGCCCCGCACTAAGCCATTCAACCCGCCTACAATTTGCTTCAGCGCACGATCATAAACTTGAACCCGCGCGCTCAGCGTCTAATTGTTGGCAAGGGTTCGGGTCGGGCCAAAAACTTTTGTCAATCCTTGTATGCCAAGCAGCATCGATAATTGGATTAAATGTTGCTTGCTTGTCTTCTTCCGTCTTGATCCTGGGCTTGATCTTGGATTTTCACTAGCTTGAAGCGCATAAATTCCAAGTTAAATTTCGGATTTGCTGCACTAAACACGCGCTGATCATGTGTGCTCAACATTGTTTTGATTACCTAGAAAAAAGTACGCAGATTTGTGAAACGACTTCTGGCTGATCCACGAACTGAAATCCAAAATATTTGTTTCGAGCCCAAGTTTAATGTTGCATTCAGATATTGAGTTATTATGAAGGTGCAAGAAAGGTGAGTTTATAAATGAGCTCATTTTTAGAAGCTGAGTTACTTTGCTGAGTTGGTTAAGACCACTTCTCAAAGCAGAAATTTCTACCAATTGATTTTTTATTCAAAATTAGTTCTTGGAGCATATATAAGCGTTAGCTGGAATTTCTTTTCGAGGCCTTTAGCTTCCCCAAATAGGTCTAATCTATGAAAAATGAAAAGCTCAAGAACCGACAAAATCTGAAGAGGCACAAAAATAATACCCAAAAATTCTCTTTTAGAGCCTTTTGAAAATGTCTTATTCGAAAGAAAAAAAAAAAAAACATGGGTCTTCGCTCCCTGCATGCTTTGCTTATGTTGAATGACTATTTTAATTCGATTTCTTTATTTTTGGCATAAGAACCGAAGTTCCTAAACTAAATATATTAAAAAATCTTTCCTTGTTGATTGGGATTCATAATTTGGAAATTCTTCGTAGAGTTTCAACTTTCTACGGGGAAAGGCTTTGGATAAGTAGTAATAAGAGCTGCGTGGGCATGGTGGGTGGAATCCTGGAAAAGTAAAAAGATTTGGATGAGTCTACATATCAAGATCAAAAAAAGTAAATACAATTGAAGAAATAGAACATAAGATGCACCCTGTGGCTAAATTTCATGCTCCTAGATTTTTTGATCTTCGAGAAACAGAATACGGACAGAATTAAAAGCATAAAACAGAATTTGCTGTTACAAATATATACAAAATTCTACTTTGGATTTTAATATTTAGCAACAGTGCCTTAATTATTTATTAAAATATCTAATATTTTTTTAAATCACATAAAACCAATAATAACCAGGCGGGTTGAAACGAAGGTATTTCCAATGAGCCCGTAAATTTGGAAAAAAATTAAAAAAAATTTGAAGCTTTAATTTTTTAATTTTAATTTTTTTTAGTTTTTGTAACACCTCGAACATTTCGTTAAATCGAAAATAAGTTCTATAGTAACATTAAGGGCCGAAAAGGCACCGATTATTGGGCAATAAATCAATCGCCCGGCCCACTGTGCAACATCTTAAAATAGTTCGTTTATTATAGCACGACGTGGTATTCATGGTTTACCAGGAACATGACAAAAAGTAGTGGAAAACGAGTTGCAACATTTTGGGTTACCAAAGTCCAAAGTCAATATATTTTTCTAATAAATCATCAGGCTTTACAGAAAACGCTACGAATAAATTTCAACAGCTGCATTTTTTCAATTTACTAGCTCTTGCAAAAACTATATTTTTTATAGTCCCATGAACCTGTTTCAATGTTCCAGTACCCACTGACACTCCTATGCAGGGGTTTTGCCTTTTAGAAAATTTTAAATCGAAAATAAAAAATCATTCTTAACAACGGCGTTGAAACAGCAATCAACACTCCAAGGGTTTGTTTTCGTAGGAAAAATAAAATTGACCAATAAAATTTATAAAGAAAAAATAGTTCCATCCGATTCTTAAGATACATATTTTTAACCAAAAAAACAAGTAACTGTTCCACTGTGCCATATCTCAAACTTGACGTTAATTTATTTTATTATAACAATAATTCGATTTATTCCATTTACTAATTCGATCAAATGCAATGTTTATTTGGCTAGTCAATTAAGTGCATAAACTTTGAATTTTATTAAGTAGCGTATATTGTTAGAGCACGCTCTATAAGAAGGAGCAGCTCATAAATTCTACATTATAATTGCCTCAAGTAAAAGTTTCAATTAATTAAAAGATACCACAAAACAGATTTTCCACATTATTCACGCACTTAAAATTGCCATTAGACAAATGGGCTGACGCATGTTCTATCTGGAAACTCTATAATTTTTGTACAACGCCCAGACAAATCGCTGCTCATTAATATATTCACTCATCATCGTTGGGAAAATGTTTGCCGCTCATAATTGTGACTGCCAATACTTCAAGTTGTTAAGTTTGTTGCAACTTACACGTTGAGTGTGTGTGCATGTGTGTGTGTAGTAAAAGAACTCAAGAACTCAACTCCACGGTACGGGGGCAGTTCCACACATTGCATTGGAATTGCAGTGTACTACGGCGTTGATAGATACAAATGGTATCTGGAAGTTTGTTTGCGGCGTCTCGAGCTGTCGCAGTGAGTGAAAAATGTTTTTTCTTGAGCAGCGTGAAAATTACAACAAGCAGCTGTTGTTGTTGCTGTTGTTATTGTTTTTGTTGTGTGTTTTTTTTTTGGGCGCCAGCTACTTAAGTGAAGGGCAGCAGAGGGTGTGCCATGTCAAGGGTAGAAATGTGCGAGTGTGTGTGAGTGTGTGACACAAAAGACATTTGTCAGCACCCCACACTTAATACCTTGTTGCCTTATGTTTTCTTTCTGCCTTCTTTTAATACCCTTTACTCGTAGGGTAAAAGAGCATATTAAGTTTTTTCAAAAATCTGTAATAAGAAGAAGGATATACGTGAACCATGAATAGCTCATAGCGATATAGATGGTCATTATTAATGACTCATTAGCATTAAAACAAAGTGGCATATAAACACAACTATCTTCTGAACAATGCTTTTAATATGTATATTAAGTATGACGTCACATAGCTTATAACCAGCAGACGATCAAGAGGCAAGATCCAATAATACCTCATTTATCAAATTATTGTAAGCGGTTAAGAAGTTAAAAGCGAACAGATGAACATACATACTTACATTCCTTCTTAGTAAAACTTAGTATTGTTTTTTTCTTTGACTGCACAAAAAATGTTGTTCTCAAAATCCTTTAAGAGCAGATTGACTGTTGCAGAGCTTAAGTTATAAAAAAAATTTATAAAACGTAGTAACAAACAAAAAGATCTAAAGTTCCTCATATCAATTGCCGTACATGTAAGGGTAGTTCAATAATGTCCAAAATAATACTATAATTAAATAGTATAATTACAAAATGTTATAAAGCTCGTAGTTAATATGTTTTTTGAGCAGAACTCCTCGAAAGCCTTCCTTGTTTTTTAAATCTGTGAATGCCGATATCTCCCATGTGGGGCTGCATTTGAGCATCTTTTTTTTTTTGAGGTTATGTTGGAGCCCTGACGTGCTAGGGTTTTTTGACCTCGAACTCGAATGCAACGATTCTAGAAACGTTTGTTGAACATCATCTGAACATGGATCTCATACTTTTTTTTCGATACAAGTAGTCCGGCGATGGTTTTTTAAGAGTTTTAGGTGACGATGAATCCAAAGTCAAGAAACTGCCAGCTCGTCAGGTTTCTAGAAAATACCTCGTTTCATGAGGTTATTTTTGGTTATTTTAGATCCCTTAGGTGTTGTGGTTTCAGCGGCTCTAGATCCATATGGGTCACATATGTATAAAGTTCACACCACTTTTTTGCATAATAAAAGATTTCCGAAGATTATTACAATAAAATAGTATTGTCCCGCCGATATATGTTGTGTTATTCAAAATAAAGAAGTTTAAGTAAAAATAAAGGATGGTTTTTTAATTCATAAAAAAACAATTATAGGTATAAGTTCTGCTGACAGTTCTGGATAAAAAGATAAGATTTCTAGACAAGGGCGGGTCCATAAAAAAATTTCAGGGTACTTCAAATTTTGCTCATACGGCTAAATATTTACGACAAATATTTTCGAAATTTTTTAAATAAATTAGATATTTCCCGGATATCAAAAGCATAGGAAACTTTACTGGATACACCCCTGGTTTTCAAGATTGTAGTTCTAGCAATATAAGTTTTAAAAAACTCGAATCACAGAATTTCATTGCATTTCATTCATGAAACTTTTTTGGATTAGTAGAGCACAGGGTATCCCACATTCGGCTTATGCCATCGTATATAACCTAGTCGGTCACGCACGAATTTAACGTAGTTTTCTTCTTTTTTTGTGACTTGTGTTAAATATTTTGACGCGTGTAAGTCACTTAATATTAAGCGCCCACACTTTGATACAGTTGCTCCTTCTTTTTTGTTGTTAACAAAAAATATGTAAATAATAATTCCCAGAAATCATGGAATAAATATATACCCTTATGTACTCTCTCACATGCATATGGCTGCAAGTGTTGATAGCTGCACTTAGACGCTTGGCATTGGCTCTCACAACTCTTTGCCACTAATTGGGTGCGAACGTGCGGCAATTAGTTGCACTTCCATAGCTCACGATTCCAAGCAGCGCGAGAGAGTTACAGCAACAAAGTGTAAGGAAAAGAAAACATTTACTACATCTTTCCCAGCTTTGGCATTACAAAGATGACAGCATGGTATAAAATCGTGCATTTGGAAACCAAAACTTATGATAATCTTTACAAGCGCCATGCTGATCGATGGACGATTAGCTAAAAACAAGGAAAAAGATGAAAATATAAAAAATGATTTTAGTTTATGGACTAAAGAAGATTTTATACTCTTACTCTATAAAAAAACTATGAATGCGAATTTAAAAGAAGTTAGATCGGTGCTAAGATATTCTCGTTTAACAAAAGTTTCAACATATTTAAAAATATTATTTGTATATTTCTGTGTCTAAGGCTTATAGTGCTTTATATTTGGTTTGAAATAAAATATTTGTATTGCCTAGGAGACGCTGTTCTGTGGAACTTAATTTCTTATAGTCTTGTTCCTTATATTGTTTTGAAGTAGCTGAATTCGAATTCGAGGTCAAAATACTTAAGCATGTCAAGTTTCTGAGGTAACCTTCAAAATTCCTCGTTTTATATGGCATTTTGAGGTTATGTCAGAAAACTGACGCGCAGAAGTTTTTTTTGAACTCTTATCTTTGGATTCGAAATTCTTTTTTTTTTTTGTATCCACAACACAAGTCCATTAAAAAAATATTGTAAACTTTACATGTGAGAGGTCTTCACATATAGATTTTGCACTGAATACGAATACGAGGTCTAAAAACCCCAGCATCCAAGGATGAGCCTTCATAATCCAATTATTGGGATTTAGAAAAATCGTTACACAGAAATTCGTTATTAGCAGATCATAAGCGGAGTTCGTATATATCTAAATAGTTCCTCACAAACTGCTTTTCCTACGCACAATAGATACTCTTCTTCGAATATCTTCAAAAACCACTGTATAAAGATTTACAGCAGCCAGAGCTTAGCAGAAAGTGTCAGAGTTATTGTATAGTATCTGCTTGGCGCCATCATCAAATCCATGCAACATTTAAGAAAAATCGTTTTCCATGTTGTCTATTTCGTGATTTATTTTGACACAGCTTTTACGTATGTAGCCAAAGTATCTCATAGATACTGCGTAGCTACTCTCCACATGCTCAGATACACGTGCTGCTGGCGTACAGCTTTTGGGCAATTAATTAGTTTTCAGTACGTTGCGTTTAACTCGGCCTAAACTTTATTATGTTGCGGTCTCTCCCCCAATCCGTACGTCTTTCGGTCTTTCGGTCCGACGGTTTATCTTTGACTTTTCGACATTTACAAAATGTTTTGCTTAATTTGTTTTTCGTTTGTTCGTTCATTTGTTCAACTGATTTGGTTTTGTTTTTTATTTCGGATTTCATTTCGGGGGCTTTTGCAGTTTGTGGGTGTTGCTTGACAGTTTTCTGGGCTTGTCGCTCATTAGTTGTGCTTAACTGGCGGCGCTTGCCAGGGGTAAAAGTTGAAATTGACAGAGGTACAAGTGAATGTGGGGACGGCTTTGGATGAGTTTCAGTAGGTTGCGTGAAACCATGCCTTTACAGTGGAAACACAAAAATGAGCGAACTCAAATGGATTAGCATACCTAAGTATATAGAAGGAGCAGTTTTTGTATACAATGTACAATAAAAATAATTTTTTTTTTATAATTATGTCTGCAGTATAAGTATTAGGTTTATATTAAGAGATTTTGCATGAAAGCGATTATTTGCATATAAGCGATTATTTTAATTTTTGGGTTAAAAAATAATAGTTAACATTTTTTTTTTCATATCAACAAAAGGTGCTTGGGCGACTTAGCATAGAAACGATTATTTGCATGCGTTTCAGTAGGCTGCGTAAAATCAAGTCTTCACAGTAGAAACATAAAAATTAGTGAGCTCAAATGTATTAGCATTTCCAAGTATATGAAGCATATAAGTATATTTTTATAGTACTGCAAGCATTTATATAACGCTATTTTGCATATTATCGATTATTTGCTTATATATGGTTTATTTCATTCTATGGTTTAAAGCAAAGTCGGTTCCAAAAAGTTCTAAGTATTTAACGTTTGTTTTAAAAAGATTTATTTTGTGAATTCCTATAGAAACGCTTATTTGCATATAAACGGTTGTTTTTATGATTTCATGCATAATCAAAAACAACTTTTCGCCTAACGATTATGTGAGATCGTGTATATGTATAATGAAAGTTTTAAAATAATTGTTCTAAAATTAATTCTTAAAGAAATGCCTGAAACCACAGGTTCTATCTAACAAGCATCCACTGTAAGATAATTTTGCAGTGAAATGAACTCATATTTCAAATATGTATTGTAGATTCCAATCCCTCGACAGTCTGACATGGGCTGTTAACGAAGGAGAACTCCCAGTATTCATAGCACGCTTATTTTTTGTTAGAAGTTTTAATCCCATGTGCGCCAAGTTATCCTAAAACTATCTAAATCATTTCTGACTTATGTCACTGTCACAAACTTTGATTATCTGAAACTATTCGTATTTTTTTTTAAATTGTTCATCAATAGTTTTGAGCATGCTATAAATTTACCGTTTGACTAGAGCTTGGATTTAAGCATTTTCCGCCGCGAGCTGTGAAAAGTATCTCACATACTTCATGAACATTTTGTATCTACGAAAATTATAGATCAGGTGAACAACTGTAATTGCTGCCATAATTGCGGCAAGTGGATCTGTATCTGAATCTGTATCTAGGCACGACAAACGGCAAATGGCAACACATCTTATCATACCCTCGAGTTATGAGCAACTAACCGTGCCATTTGCCATTGAAACTGCCAGCATGCAACATCAAAATAGCGTCCAAGTTTCAGACTTGGACTCCAACTCAGATACAGATACAGATACAAATACAGATTCAGACTTTAAATGCCAGTTGCATTCGCTGTGGCCATGTGTAATAGACAAGTCAACTAATTGTGCAGCAATTTCATTTGAGAAATCATACGATATGGGGCAGGCAGCTAGCAAACGGTGGCAAATGCCAATGGAGCGACAACAACAACCACAACATAGATGCACCTACAGATACAGATACTTAGTGGATACACCCCACCTGCAGATGCACTAGCTCTGACTGCATAAAGAAATTAACAAATGATGGACAGACGTCGGCCACATCGCCGCCGTCGTGCATGCAAATGGGGGCCACAGACACATCCATACCGACGGACAGACAAATAGACAGACTCACAGATACACTTACTTAACCGACCTGACTTGGGGGGCTCTGCACTCTCTTTGTGAATGCCACCACGTCATGTTATTAGCAGCAATTTAAGCAAATAATCAGTGCTCCAAAGCGTTTAAATATAACTGCTGCTACCCATACTATAGATGTATACTATATGTATCCTTTACATAGACGTAGAGTGGCCTCAACTCAGCTGTGGGGTGAGTCTAATGGCCCATTTACACTGTCTAGCTATGTTTGCAGTGAATGTTGCCACATTCGCCTTGGCTGTGAAGCTAGTTTTAGCTTCATATTATAAGGAATTTTTCATAAAGAAGCTTGTGCTGAAAGAGAATCGAATATCTGACAGTAATAACTGTTCTTTCTATAAGAAGAGAGTCTTATCTTTTTTAAACCAATTACGATTTCATCATGGACAAAAGACAAATTTTTCTTCCGAAATAAAGCTATATTCAAGAATTTTTTTTGCAACGGCCGAACAGTTTTTTGAAGTGTATCTTTGCATAAGAAAAAATTTAAGTATTGAATTATAAGGAATGCATTTTTAATAACAAATTTCTTAAATTGGGGTTAGTACACCCGTCATACCTTTTTCAAACATCCCTCGCGCTAAGCATGATTTATGGAGAATATCTTCATCTGAAATCAATGAACAAAAATCTCCTATTTCGATTATGTCCTGATGCAGTATACTAAGGATTTGGTGAAGTACAATTTTTTGCGTAAGTGTTGAAGATTTTCCTAAAAATAATAAGAGAACTTCGAAATAAGTTCAAAAAAAGTTTCGTTTCAAATGAAAATTCCTTCGTTCACGAACCACATTTTAAGGTTATAAAGTAGACTGCAAAAAATGTAATCGGTAGGTGCAAAGGTTTTTGAGAAACCTTGCTCAGTGGTATTTGCGATTAAAGTAATGAAGGTGACGCTCTGTTAATGGCTTTAACATAGAGTCTAATGCTGAGAACTTTATGAACTATTATAACAAAGAAAACCTTCAGTCCGAATAACGCGTAAAATTATCAAAAATAGCACTGTCACATTTGTAGACTTAAGGTACACTTGCACTATAGAAAGCGTGATAATAAGGAGTTTTGTCTTATCTAAATTTTCAACGTCTAGCTTAGGAATCTCAGGCTACCTTTTAGAAGAATTGGTAGAGCCTCCGTGGTTTTGGGAGATGACCGATGAGTATATTCTAATCAGAAGCCCTTAATAATTAACACATCACCACAGGCAATGAAGCTTTTTGACCAGTCTATCCTAAGATAGGGGTCCATTGACCTTAAGGAAGTGGTTTAAATATTTGATTGGATTGGGTAAAAAAACAACAATAAAATACAGAAAAATGTATTGAATTTTGAATAATTTGCAATAAAAATATAGGTTGCGATCATGGAACCCCCGTCTGGAATGAAGTTCTTTCAGCTTGTAAAGCAAATAATTCAAGTTTCGTTTCAAAAATATGTAGGTATTTATTAAAAATGATGTACAAAATAAAAATTAAATATTATTCAAAATCAGTAAATTTTATATTATATAAAAAAAAAAATGAAATAAAAAAAATGCTACTTTAATTTTGTATTTATTTATTTATTAAAAATTATGTATGAAATTAAAATAAAATGTTATTAAAAAATTTTAAATTTGGTATTAAATAAAAAATAAACTAAATAAAAAAAAATTCCAGTTTCATTTTATATTTTTTGAAAAATATTTGTTTATTAAAAATTGTATACAAAATTTAATTAAAAAATAAAAAAAAAAATTTTAAAAAACATTAAATTCTATATTATGTTCTAAACAGTTACTACAAAAAAATTTTATACAGTTATTATATCAATTATACATTAAATGAAAATTATATATTTTTTTTTAATTTCTTATTAAACTTATATATTTTTTTTTAATTTCTTTTATAAATAAAGAGATACACATATGTTAACTTAATTATCGTTGCTATTGGAACATAGGGCGGTAAATGAACAACATTAAAAAAATAAATAAATTCTTATTAAAATAATCAAGTTCAAAATAGTAACTAAAAAAAAGTATGTGCCAAACAATTATTATATAACAGTTATATATATCAATTATACATTATATAAAAAAATGTATATAAAATTATCTTCTACTTGACACCTTAATCCTAAACATATCCAAATATTTGATATTAATAAAATTTAATAAAATCAAGATTTAAAACTTTTCCAGCATACATCTAGGTTTTAGGCTCTTTAATCTAAGTATTTTATGAAAGTTTTTACTGATAAACCTAATGATCCAATGTCATTAAAAGATTTTGATATTTGATATGTTTCTTCATCAATATAAATTTAAAAACAAAAAAAAAAACTCATTATTCATTACGCTTCTTTATACACAATGTGCCTTTCTGCAGATCTTTGGTTTGTAGTAGGTTCCAAAGATTTTTTCTTCTTTAAATCTCTTTCATTTATTTCTAAATAATTTCCATACGCCCCTAGCAATATTTTCATGCTTTTTAGAATGCGCCAAAGGCCATGTACTTGTTGCGTCATCTTGTGTTGAAAGCATCCTTAATCAGTTGGTCTTCAAGGGGAAGTGATAAAAGCATCTTCATGCCTTCAGTCTTCTTGTTGGGATGGGCTCAGATTATAAATAACTTATGTGTTCCGTCATATGCAAAAGTTTAAATTAGACTTTAATTTTAAAAGTTTTATTTTATTAGAAATGTTACAACAATACTTAATTTAAATTATATAGTCTGTTTGGCAGACCCGTTTGGGGGCTTTTCGCTGACTCCATGAGAGAGTCCGCGTACCTGCTCCTGATATATAAATCAAATCGGCCTTCCACCAGATTGATATGCACATTAATAAGAGGTTTACGTTCATGGACTGCAGGATACGTATTTTGTGCAAATTAGAAATAGCAGTTACACCCCAAAATATGAATACCATACTAACGATCTGGAAGCAATAATGAAACTTTGGGACTTTTACTTCTGAGCTACTTAATTAAGGTGGCAATAAATTAAGTTCTTTAGAAACCCATGCAGCTGATTAAATATTTCGGATGTTGGAAACCCACTCCATTGAGTGTTATCGTTTTGTGTGAATGGTTACATCCGGTGTAAACACTTTATAAGTTGCAACTGCGGCAGCGTGACTTGTAGCTACTGCAGCAGCCAGATACATGTGTGTATGTGTGTGGTGAGCAAATTGCATCAAAGTGTATGTGTGTGTGCAGTTGCAATTTACAAAAATTTAATAAGCAAGCAACTTTGAGTTGGCAGCCGCAGCAGCAGCAGCCTCCAACATGCAACATGCTGCTAGCAACATGAGGCTGTGCCCCACCATGTTGCCACAATGATTCTAATGCTCTGCTGCTGCTGAGGCAGCTCTAAGCCTTGGATCTGGCTATACCACGAGAGTATCTGGTAATTACCACAAAGGCTGATTTGCATTCCGTTTGAATTGCAACTGTTGTTTTGGGGCCGGCGTTTTGGCTTGCACGATTTTCGCATTTTTTTCTAGCTTTTTTTTTTTTTTTTTTTTTTTTTTTTTGGTATTTTGAGGCAATTTTCCACAGTTTGCTGTTGCATTTAACTGCTGATTTTCACAGTTGATTTTGTGTGTTGGTGTTTTGAAGCTAAATCGGTAGTTTTATTTACCAAAAATTAGCACAGCTTTTGCTTGTTTTCTGCCCTGTACTTGTATATTATAGCTGGTACTGTACAGTGACGTAGATAGTTTTTTATGCATGGGGTCAATATGGATAAGTTTTAAATATCGTGATTTCTATACCCTGTACCGTATGGTACAAAGGGTATATTGTGTTTGTGCAAGCCGAAAATGTATGTAACGTACAGAAGGAGAAGTCGGAGACCCCCCAAAGTTACCTAAAGTATGATCAGAGTGACTAGAGAAGTCGATATACCCATGTCCGTCTGTCCGTCTGTCCGTCTGACCGTCTGTCCGTCTGTCCGTATGAACGCCTAGATCTCAGAGATGGTAAGAGCTAGAGCAACCAAACTTTCAGATAAGATCCCTTATTAAACCATAGGAGACAAGTTTATTTTATTTTTTTGATATCGGGACTACATTATATAGCTCCCATAGGGGTGTTTCAGAGGACCTCGAAAAAAAGCAAAAGTTTTAGATGGATAATTCGTTTGCTTATGAAGATATCATAACCAAATTTGGCAATCGGAAGTTTTTTAGAAACCCCCAGCACTGTACCAAATTTTATCAAAATCGGTTGACTATATCATATAGGTCCCATAGGATCGATCGGTCGAAAATTTGTTTTTTTTTACAAAATTCGTTGTGTTTCGTTTGTTTGTGAAGATATTGTAACCAAATTTGGCATTAAGAAGTTTTTTAGAGTTACCAAGCACTTTACCAAATTTGATCAAAATCGGTTGACTATATCATATAGCTCCCATAGGACCAATCGGTCAGAAAAACGTTTTTTGCACAAAATTCGTTGTGTTTCGTTTGTTTGTGCAGATATTGTAACCAAATTTGGCATTCAGAAGTTTTTTGGAGATCTTCAACACTGTACCAAATTTTATCAAAATCGGTTGACTTTATCATATAGCTCCCATAGGGCCGATCGGTCGAAAAAAAGTTTTTGATTAAAAATTCGTCTGTTTTTGGTTGTTTATGAAGGTATCATAATCAAATTTGGCAATCAAATGTCTTTTGGTGTTCTTAAGCCATTTACCGGATTTTATTGCAAGCAGTGGTACAGGGTATCCCAAACGCGTCCGCGCCCGACTTTAACGTACGCCATCTTTTTTAAATAGAAAGGCCTATACGCAGTTCGAAATATATCGCACGGAATGACAAAACTTCATATAAAAAAAATGTGGTACAGTCGAGGCGGTGCCCGACAGTGGAATACCCTGTACCTTTTGTGTCAAACAAATTTTTCCTTCATATTCCATCTAAGAACTTTCCAATTGGAATTTATTTTTTTTTGGTGAAAATCGATATTTATACGGTATAAGTTCCGTAAATTTGTACCGATTTTGATGAAAATCGAAAGTTACGTCAAAGAAGCTATTTTAATTATATTGGGTAAGTTTCAAGTTGATATGTTAAGGGGTGTGGGAGAAAACACGGTAAATAATTTGCGGGGGGTGGGGGGACCGCATCGATAAAATTTGGATGTGGATTTGTTCATTAGAGCCACATGAATGAGCTTACCAAAAATTGTGATTCTAGGTCACTTGTAGCCATAATTGCGTACAGTCAAATATTGCCGCAGTTTATTGGCAAGGGGAGGTGAAATTTGCACATTTTTGACTATAACTTCTGTTGTATTTGTCCGATTTTGTTCATTTTGTACACATAGATGCATGCAACTACAACGCATCGCTCTGTTAAATTTCAGGTGAAAATACTTAACGGTGTGGCTAAAAACCGCGAAACTCTACTGCGGGGGAACGGGGGAAGATATTGACATGATT
The DNA here is from genome assembly GCA_949987675.1 of Chymomyza fuscimana. Taxonomy (NCBI): domain Eukaryota; kingdom Metazoa; phylum Arthropoda; class Insecta; order Diptera; family Drosophilidae; genus Chymomyza; species Chymomyza fuscimana. The sequence goes on along the minus strand of OX465088.1, from coordinate 119,144,895 downwards.
CAACAAACTTCATCTGCTTAGGAAATATGCGCACCAGCTGGTAAAGTTTCGTGTCTCTAGCTCTTATAGTCTCTGAGATCTAGGCGTTCATACGGACGGACGGACGGACGGACGGACGGACGGACGGACGGACGGACGGACGGACGGACGGACGGACATGGCTCAATCGCTACCCGAGGTTATGATAAGCATTTTGGTATAAAGGACTTGGGGTCTGCCACGCCTCCTTCTGTCCGTTACATACATTGCACAAACCTAGTATACCCTTTGTACCTATAGGTACAGGGTATAAAAAAGTCCCAAATGGGATATCTCAAATGGGATTTTTTTTTGATATGAAGTTTTGTCATTCCATGCGAAATATTTGGAACTGCGTATAGGCCTCAAGACTTTATACAATCATGTAAATTGTGTTTGTGGTGAAAAAAAAGAAATTAATAAGTATACGTAATTTATTTAGTGTACTTCCTTGAAAAAAATAGTTTTCAGGAATTTTTTTAAAATTGTTCTGTTTAAGTAATTTCTAATGAATGCCATTGATTTTGAATTTCGTTTTTCTTAGTTTTAAGTTTAACTGTTGTCATTTCCTTTTCTAAAATGAGGCCTTCCAGGCAACCAGTAGCGAAATAAACCATCTTGAATCGGAGAACCTTTGCAAAAAGGAATAAAGTTTTTGTAATGACACCAAACTTTGTGTTTATGTATGTTAGGTCGGTTAATTTTGAGACGTCCCACTGCGCACTAGGCTAAATCCCCATACTAGAATAAAGCTGAAACTTTGTAGATAGCATATCATTTGCGCAACATTTTTATACCCTGTACCTATAGGTACAAAGGGTATACTAGGTTTGTGCAATGTATGTAACGGACAGAAGGAGGCGTGGCAGACCCCAAGTCCTTTATACCAAAATGCTTATCATAACCTCGGGTAGCGATTGAGCCATGTCCGTCCGTCCGTCCGTCCGTCCGTCCGTCCGTCCGTCCGTCCGTCCGTCCGTCCGTCCGTCCGTCCGTCCGTATGAACGCCTAGATCTCAGAGACTATAAGAGCTATAGACACGAAACTTTACCAGCTGGTGCGCATATTTCCTAAGCAGATGAAGTTTGTTGAATCGTGTCAATATCTTCCCCCGTTCCCCCGCAGTAGAGTTTCGCGGTTTTTAGCCACACCGTTTAATATTTTCATCTGAAATTTAACAGAGCGATACGTTGTAGTTACATGCATCTATGTGTAAAAAATGAACAAAATCGGACAAATACAACAGAAGTTATAGTCAAAAATGTGCAAATTTCACCACCCCTTGCCAATAAACTGCGTCAATATTTGACTCTACGCAATTATGGCTACAACTGACCTAGAATCACAATTTTTGGTAAGCTCATTCATGTGGCTCTAATGAACAAATCCACATCCAAATTTTATCGATGCGGTCCCCCCACCCCCCGCAATCCATTTACCGTGTTTTCTCCCACACCCCTCAACATACCAACTTGAAACTTACCCCGTATACTTTTAATAAACTCTTTGTTGTAACATTCGAGTTTCATCAAAATGGGTAAAAATTTAGGGAACTTATAGGTATAAATATCGATTTTCACCAAAAAAAAATAAATTCCAATTGGAAAGTTCTTAGATGGAATATGCAGGAAAAATTTTTTTGACACAAAAGGTACAGGGTATTCCACTGTCGGGCACCGCCTCGACTGTACCACATTTTTATCTTATCTGGCAATGCCAACCTTTACCGTTTATATAAGGCCACATTGCGTATGCGTAATTTTATTTGTTTGTGAAGTCGCATCATTTTTGATACTGCTCTCGAAATTTCGAAAAAAGTGTTTTTAAATTCAAACATAGCGATAGTACCTTAATATCATCTTTTATTTCTCTATATTTTCATACATTTTTCTGCTACCCGAAGCCACGTTTTTCTTTTCTATTCTTAAGTAGAGCTTAAGTTTAAGCAGCTGTTTTTGATCAGAGTTTGCAATTTTTGGAATTTTACGTACTAAGAAAATATAGGTTAAACCAAAATTTTATTTTTTTTTTTTTCCAAAAATTTTTCTAGTTTGCCCAGTGCGCACTATCAAGCAGCGCCTCGAATGTTAAATTTTCAAAGATACTGGAGTAAGTAAGAGTTCAAACCCCTGCTATCTACGTCACTGCGGCTCCTTTTGTTGTTGCTGTGGCGTTTAACTTAATTTTGTAAATTGCTTTTATTAGCTTTGCTTTATTTGCATTTTGTGCTTTAATTTTACGCTTGTTTCTGATTTTTTTGTTTTTGTTTTTCATTTTACGTGTTGTGGCATTTAACCCCCGTTGGTTACGTTGTTGTAATTGTAGTCACTTATTTTCGAGTTCGAAAAAAGTGCCAAACTGTAAAATTAACAGCCGTCCCTTTTGTTGTTTTTTTTTTTTGTGTTTTGTGCGATTTATTGTTAAATTTTGCAATTTGCAAGTCGAAAAAAATTAAAATTTGTATTTGATGGAAAAATCCCCCAAATTGCACAAATCTATTGTTAACGGGTTTTTATATTGTTGTTATGCAATGTACAATTTTTTTTTTTGTTTCGGAGCAACTGGACAGAAAATTGGCCAAGACCAAAATCATGCCTAATCTTTTAATCAAATCGCTTTAAGATTAAATTATGAATTGAGTAAAAATATAAACTTAATTAGACGGGTTAAGTTATTGCACAATTTGCAATACTTTTGATAATATTTTTTGTGTAATATTTTTTGGCCGCGGTTTCAACAATAACCATAAATAGCCAAGCTTCAAGGTAAGTGCTGTAGTCTATGCAAGAGATCTTTGTCAAGTTCTTGTGACCTTTCAGCTAAAAAGAACTTTACAAAATTTATAGTTTTGCGCATAAATTAAATGAAAAATAAAAATGACTAGTCATAAATAAACTTTGTTAAAATATTTTTTTTTCTTCGACTTCTCTTCGACTTCTGTATGTAACATACATTTTCGGCTTGCACAAACTTAATATACGCTTTATACCATAAGGTGCAGGGTATAAAAATGTTTAATTTTTTTTTTTTTAAGTTTTGTGCGTTCAAACGTTACGTAACATATATGACATAAAACAAATGTTGTTGTCTTTTTCCGTGGATTATTTTAAAACTTGTGGACAAACGACTTGGTTCCTTGCTCTTAATTTTTAAACTTAAAGCGTAAAAATAGCAATATCCGTATTACTAAGCGACCGAACCGAGCAGGGGTGGAACCCCTTATTACTAATGTAAATTTTTTTTATTATCGAGCAGTGGCTTAAGCCGAAAACATTTTCGGATGTAGGTTACAATTTTTTTGCACAGTGTAAAATTATTGAGTAGTACTGCACTTAATGTTAAAAAGTTTTTAAAAACGCAAATATTTCTAGAAGTATCTACAGTGTCTTATAAAACATGTAAAAAAATATTTCTAAGAAATATACATTTTTTTTAAAGGTGCTTTAAACCGGCTTCTTCTTGGATTTGACCCTGTCTAAGAAAAAGTTGTGCATATCCATATCAATCTCATTTAAATTTCTATTCATCTGAGGTAATTGAAATCCAAACCGAATCCAAATGAAAATGGAACGCACATTGGCACAGGCTTAAGCCATGAACTGCTACTAAAGTAGCTTGCTCAAAATTCTTCGAAATAACTGCTAGAAAAAAAATCATTTACGATACTTTCTTGTTCAAACTCCATGTCATCATCATTATCATAATCCCGATTATGACGCTTATCGCGAACGACTGTTTATTCAAATCGACTCATATTCCAATGCTTATCAAGGCACAGCATCAGTCGTACGGCAGTTAGCTCTGGCTCTTCCAGAACACACCCATTTCCAGCAACCAAATCGAATTACAACAACATGGCTCATGTAAGTCAACACATAATAACTTAATGCTCTAAGCCATGTGCCACATGTGTCGCGTCACCAGAACCCACGAAATACGCGCTTTTGCTATTGCCCCAAAACTCAAATCCCAACACGCGTGCTCTGTATTACCCGTTGACTTAATTACTGATTACAAGTTGGCGATAAGAGCGACTATCTGTCTAACATGCAGGAGCAGATGCTGCTTTGTGTTTTGGGCCCAACCCAGTTCAGAAATAGAGAGCAATGTGGCTTAAACCAAGCGCAACCGCGTCTTACCAGTTAATTAAGACATTAAACCACATTGTCGTTTGGTTTCACCCAGATCTGTGCTGCTCTTATCTTAGCCAGAAACGCCTTTAGCTGACTAGGCAAAAATAAAACACAAAAACCAATATACTCGTACCTGCTGCCAAATCACTCATATCCGCTGACTACCTAACCAACATACATCCAGCGGCTTATCACATTTTATCAGCGCCCACGTGTCGCCGTTTATTGTCGTCAGCGACTTTCCGGCTATTAAAGCCCGTATTGTGTTAGCCGTATTGTAATCATTGTAACAATTGTTGGCCGACTTGAAGCTTGTGCCGCAATTACAGTTTCACAATTGACTAAACTTCCTTTTCGATTTGTCGTTTGTCATGTCTCTGGGCAGCGACACCTCAGGGACCATTAACAGACAGCGGAGAGAGCGAGTGGGGTCTATGACGGCTCCAATAAATATCAACATAGTGAAAACCCTCAGCGGAAATGCCGCTGTCAGTTTACTTTCGGGTTACCTCCAAATAGTTGAGTGCCAATGGCAATACTGGAGCTGGGGGCTTACCTAATTATGACGTCCGCCATATTTGTCGCATTCATAAAATAATTGTTTGTAGTTTTTTTTTGTTTCTTTTTTTTTTTTGGGCGTTTATAATGTAAACATAATTATGTATGCCAGACGTTGGACAAAGCCAATATTTTAATTATGAGCGGGTGTGATATTATGTTTATAAGACTGCTTATCTCGTAGTATAATATCGAGAAATATAAAGACCTTACCCAGTTTAAAATGTAGGTTTAGTAAGTCAATATGGTAAACAGTTGACAGCACATAAATATCTTGCAGCTCTGTAAAATCCTTTGGTCATAAAATAGTTTAAGTTGTCAATGATATGGACCAAAAATATTTCCTTATTTTTTTAATATTTATAAACATATTATGATCTTCGTCGAACCTCTTATGAACTGACGTCACTGTGTCCAAATCTGATCATCAGATCAATGTTTAGGAAGGAAAATAGCAAAAGCTTAATAACTGAATAACACAGGTCAGCATGGTTTAGTCGTTGGAAAGCTAAGGGTCATTTCCGAAGTAATTTCCTGCGTAGAATCCGAATCCGGGGTCAGAATTGACCCATCACGTCAGGATTTTGAGATATTTGAGGTTATGTACCCGAAAAACCGCGTTTTTTCCTACTTTTGAGATTATGTACAGGGCGCAAAAAATTTTTGTGTTCTGTGTCTCCAGTTACATCATTTAGTACCACTCCTACCCTTTAATTTAAGAGTAATCAAATATTTTTTCGCAAAGTTATGGCTATTCGAAGTTACGAAATATATCCCTTCGACGTCATTAGCATTTGCATTAAGCCATTGAGACAATAATTTTGTACTGTGTAATTTCTCTCGAAAATTTTCATTTGGGGGTTTATTTTTCTGACACCTCAAAAACCCCCAAAAACTACGCAGCAAATTACTTCGGAAATGACACTTAGCTTTCCAACAACTGACATGACCCCGGTATTTGTAGACCTGTATAAAAAACCAAACCGAACACTTTTATTCGGATTCGTTTATGCGTGCTACGGAAAACGAATTTTTTTGTCGATAACTTCCCTTTTTCTTTTCGATAAATTCGTATATTTCTCATAACTTTACGATAAATTCAATGTTGTGTTGGCGCGAAATTATTTTTGCTTGATACAATATTTGTTATTCTTTAAATTACACAAAAATATTACTTTAACAACCATATTTATTGAAATTTAACACGACTTAGCTATTTTTGTTACAAGGGAAATTTTCTTTGTGTAATGCGGGAACCTTGTAGCATTTATGTGTACGTGTATGATATGTAAACGAACACAAAAAAATTGGTTTTGGCTGTACATTAGGGTGGCCATTTTTGCAACATTTCACGATTTTAATAGCCCCACCGCACTATTTTTTGGGTTGAGTCAAAAAAAATAATTCAAAATAATTGTAACTAAATATCTAACCTGAAGTTGCCATAAATATAATTTAAGAATATTTAAAAAATTATTTCAGTATAAATTTCATTTCTTGTGTAGCGAATAATTTATCATCAATATTGGATTATAACCAAATTTGTATCGGTTGATTGCCAATAAAAAATAAATATAAAAAAAAAAAACTTTTTTAAACCTATTTTGCCGATTTGTTTTAATTCCTCCTGCAACATAAAATTTGTTTCAAACCACTTGAATAATTCAAAATATAATAAATAAAAAATAAATATAATAAAAACGAATAAAATGTTCGGATTCGTTTTCCGGAGCAAGGCCGAATAAATCAGTAGTAAAGTTCTTAAAAAATATTTACTACTAAACCGAAGGGTGATATCGAAATCGTGACTCCAAGTTTTTAAGAGTTTATTGCTTTAGTACACTTTTAAAGGCCAGTACGCATCCGACAAAAACGCGAACGTACAAGAAGTGTTACTTATTTTCTGCCGCAACGAACTGTGAGTAACGCAATGTGGTATATTTTTTTTGCTTACACTTGGTATTTTTTGCTGCTGCGTACTGACCTTAAAACAGCAAAGCGACAGTAGAATATACAGATCCTTATACGTAACGAGCAATTTTGGAATAGATCTTTTCGTTTTTGATGTTTCTTACATATTTGAGGGAACTAGCTTTACTTACCAAATTCGCCTTGTTCCTTTTTTTTTTTTTTTTTCACTATACCATTTAAAATTTATAAAATTAATTACTTAAAAATTATTGCATTATCTCAACGTGCAGTATGAGAATTCCCTTAGCCTAATTAAATTTTTTTTTGCTTTTAGCTAGGTAAAAGAAGCAAATAACATTTTCGGTATATCACGATTTGCGACAATATCGCGATAAGACACGTATGAACTTGATATATTCCGCGTGTAAAGCTCTTAAAATTGTCACCCACAAAGTTAAGCGGTGTATAAAGTTTCATAGTAAGTAGCTAGTACATTGGCCCATGTTCATAAAACTCAAAGCAAAATTTATTTGTAATTTGAGACGAGTATTTTTTACACTGCTAGCGACTACTGTTTTCCGTTCCCAACAATAATCCAATCAAATTTCAAAGTCTATAAAATTTGCAATAAAATAAATTGAGGCTATAAAAGCAGCAACAACATTTTTGTCCCCCCCCCCACGGGTGTGAATGATAACAGTTTTGGGACTGGCTTTAACTATTATAGTCGAACCCATTGATAGACCTTACCAAAAGGTGTAAATATGGCAATGTGTTGTAGTATGCCGTTGATGAGCCGAAAAAAAAACAAAAAAAAAATGTGTGGAAAAGATATAAAACATTTTTTATTGCTTTAAAATCGACAAAAGAGGATGCGGTAAAAGTTACACTTTCTCAAAAGAAAGCACAAATGATATAGTATGATAGCATTGAGGTAGAAGAGAGTGGTGCTAACAATGTCTCGGGGGAGTGCTTACGACTGGGTTGTTAATGGTCGCGACCATAAACCAATACATAGCGACGTGCAGTATCTGTGTGAGTTAGTTTTGAAGATGATTTGCACAAGAAAAGTTAGAAAAAAAATAAAACAGTTTGGCGCCAGCGCTACAGTTACGGCTACAGTTATGTTTAGAGTTACAGTTACGATTAGTAGGTGGTGACCCACCACCCAACACCGCACCACTCACAGCCACCCCACCCAATTGTCAGAATTTATATTACGGCAGAGCGTAAAAATGCAATATGTCTTTTGGGGCGTTGGCTGGGCCCAATGAAACTGTCATGGACAGCATTTTAAAAAAAATGGCCTAAAAGTAAATAAATAAAATGATCCAAAAAGTGGAACTCAGCCCGCTCTATAGGGTTATGGTTGGGTTTTTGGTTTCGCTTGGCGACGCACACGCAAAGGTCAAGCGGGCCAAAAACGACTTGAGTTATATACGAACTCAGACAAGTTGGCATTGCCTTCCTGCGTCCAAACGTTGTCCCAGTGTCCAGTTGTTGCTGTCGCAGTTGTTCAATGTGTGGGCAATATTCTCACTTTTTACATTACCTCAATTCGACAAGCGAGCAGCCCCTTGGGCAACTTTAATTGGAATTGCCTTCAATTGTTGGGATGTGTATCTTGACTCTTTCATTTTTTTTTTGTTTTTTGTAAAATAGCAAATTTACGAGCCAGGCGTCAATTAAGTATCGAATTACAACTTGTTTAATGTCAATCTGTCTTTTCGCTCCGCGCTGCTGCAATTTCGCTCCAATTTAATTGTAGACACACAGTCGAAGCTAGTTAAAGAGCCGTAGGGGCTTCGGGGAACACCCTTAATGTTGATTTTTCGCAATGCTGACACATGTAAATGGCCGCACAAAGTATACGGTTACCACTGTCGGTCCACTGTCAATTTGACAGACTCTGTTCAGCAGAGTTGCGCTTTGGCAACAGTTTTTTTTTTTTTTATTTAGTGCATCTGGCAATGCTGCTTCAGCGCATCAACTATCACAATGTGCTAGTCACACGCAGTTTAGTGAATTTTGTGAATCAGTCGGAAAATGGGTTACACTGCATTTACATTTTCCAAAATTTTACTTTGATTCTTTGAGCAGGTGCGTGAAATAAATAGTTGGTAAACCCAATTTTTTCTCATAGCTAAATACAATTAAATTGTTTGTATACAGAATAATTGTTTTTTTAACTTTATAACAGAAGAAATAGTATTAATAGTATAAAAAAACAAAAGCTAGAAAATTATTTAATAGCAACTTACAAAATTTTTTTAGAGCTGAAAATAATTGAAAAAAAAAACATTTTTCTACATAAATATAAAAAAATTACGTTTTAATAAAATAATTTTTACAATTAATTATTTTTTAGAATTAAACACTACCGGCAGCCTTAAGTTCATATTCGAATTCATATTTCTTTATTTTGCTCTTAATTTCTCTTCTTACGACTTCTTATAACTACACAACTAAACAGAGTTGCCAGATATTAATCGGTTTCTGTTGTATAGTATTAAAATACCAGCACATATCTAACAATAAATAAAAAAAACATAATCGGCTGTATTTTTATAACATTTTATACGTATTTGTTTTGAAACCGAAGGTTTGGTGCTCCCAATTCCACCAAGCCGAATTTTTCATATGGTTTGCAACCGAATGTTTTGTTGCAAGAGGAATTAAAACGAATCGGCAAAATACTATTTGTTTGAAAAAAGCAGTACTGAAATAATTTTTTAAATTTTCTTTAATATTCTTAGATTATATTTATGGCAATTTAGAGTTATTTATAATATTTATTGAGAATTATTTTTAATTATTTTTTTTGACTCAACCCAAAAAATAGCATATACAGCCAAATCGAATTTTTTTTTGTGTTTGTATATGTGCACATATCATACACGAACACATGACGATAAGTTCGACAGGGTTGCCGCGTTACTCAAAGAAAATTTCCTTTGTAACAAAAATAGCTAAGTCGTGTTTAATTTCAATAAATATTGTTGCTAAAGTAATATTTTTGTGTAATTTTATTTAAAAGATAGAATAGTAAAGAACTAGCCATATTTTAAAGAAAATGAAATGTAAATCACAAACAGTAAGAAAAAGGTGCAAAGCTGCGGCAACCATGTCGAACGCAAAAACGAATCCGAATAAAATTGTTCGTTTTGGTTTTTTCGTTTTCGGCACGGCTGAATATTTTCGTTTTATGTGGAACCAATTTCGTTTTAATTTTTATACTAAGGTATAATGTGTAGGTGAATGATTTTTTTTTTCTAATTTAATGCAAATTATATTAAAAAAATTATCATAAATATCGAAATTAACTTATTTTTATAAGTTATATTTTTTTAAGAATTACTAAAGTAATTTTTTTGTTTTTTATAAAACTTTTATATTTACTTAAAAAAAATAATGCTGCAAAAACATTTAGTAATTAAGAAACATTGCTGCAAGCACGCGTTTGAAGTAAAACTTTTAACGCCCCACTCATTTTTCACTAACTCTGCCGAGCCATCAACCGCCTAAACCGTATGTCCCTCGCCCCCTCCATTCCATCACCTTCGGGAGTACGACTTTTCTCCTCCCCGGGCCTTCTTCTAAGCCGTTCTCTTTCCTTTACGGCTGTCCTCCTTCCCCGTTCTCGTTCCTTTCACCTTAACAGAATCTCAAAGTTACTCCCTTCGAAAGTCACAATGCAGCCTAAAAATTTGTACTTCAAATATGAAAAATATCTAATATAATAATATATTTAGTAAAGAAAAGTTGAAATAAAAAATGAAACATTCTGTAACGCGTTTAATTTCAAAACTGAAATGTTTATAACATTTTTTTTGTTACATATCAATTTGCATTATTAGCGCAACCTACACCCTTTGCAACTCAATTATCTACGTCACAATGACATTCTGGTTTACAAAGTTTAATTAGTTGATGAGTTATGTACTTTAGGACAGTACGACATCAAAAAGTACCTACAATAATTTTTCCTAAAAATGAAAAACAGCTCCAATATGACCCTAGCGTCAGTCTGTCTATAGCAATAGCTCGCAGCGGTTTTAACTTTAACTTTAACCCTTACCGTGCCCACATGGCATTAATATGCCACACCACGCCCGTCGTGGGCTAAAAGCAATTACCCGTGCTGACAGTTGACTGTGTGATTTTTGACAGCCCGTTGGCTACCATAATACCAAAAATAACTTATTAACTGCATATATTAACATTTAATTTGAGGCGACACGCTGCCCCGATCAACAGTTCCAGCTCCAGCTCCCAGCGGCCATTGCTGGCTCGAATCTCTGACTGGTTGGTTGTTCGGTCGTTCGCTCGGTCGGCTGGTTTGGCTGCCTTGTACAATTGGATACTGGCGCACTGGCATTTGGTGTATATGCATGGGCATAAATCAAAAATCGAAGAAAAACGCTAAAGTCGCTTATGAATTGACAATTGACAACGCCAACACGCTTCGGCATTAGGGTACTCCATGGCAGATGGGGGCACTGGAGCGGGGACTATCCTCGAGTGGTGTCACGTTTGGGCTGTTAAAGTGCTACCTGACGGACTGGCGGGGAATGATATCGAGTGATTTGACACTGCCACTTGTACAATTTTAATTAAACGCCACTGGTATTGATCGTGCATTTATTGAATAATACACTGCAAGAAATTTCTAGCTAAAGCAAAGAAAATTAGATGGATTTTTGAAAGGTGATATTGAAGAGTTTCAATGGTTTGATAATATAATAATTACCTAAATATTGTGAAGATTTTTTCTGCACTCAGTAAACTTAATTGGGTATATTTTTAAATCCATAACTTTTTAGAAAATGCTTTTATTATTATATTAATTTATTTTGGAAAAAAGAATTTTTTTTTAGGAAACTTAAAAAAACACATTTTACGAAAAATTACTAACAAAAGTATAAATTTTGTATTAAGCTCTTATTCTAAATCTGCATAATTTGGTCTAAGGCATCAAAGTGGCAGACACAATTAGTTGCAATCATGAAAATTGACACAAATCCATTATTTCTACTTTATAGATTAAATTATTAAAAAATGTTAACAATTTATCTATATTTATTTCTCCAAGTCTCAAGAAACAGATTCCAGTACGTAATGCTTTTGACATTACCTCAAAGAAGGCCCACAAAACGGACAACCGGAATTAAAAAAGATGTTGTAATCAGGTGTTTTGAGGGTATGTTATATGCGGCTATATAAAAAAAATTTTGTTTTGGGGTTGCTGAATCCGAATCCGAGTTCCAAAAAAAAAGAATTATTTTGGAGGTTATCCCAGAAACCTGACGTGCTGTGGTGTTTTTGACCTCGGAATTGGATTCAAAGTTTTTTTTGGGTGTTTTGAGATGAGGATAGAACCAATACTAATACTTGGTCTAATACTGATAACACGGATTCAGAGTCAGCGCATCGAAATAAATACATTGGCATTGTGCTTCATACTTCGAGGTCATCGGTTGTTTCAAAATCCAAATACTAGATTTACTGCCTTTGTTTTTTACCCACTTTCTTCGCTTTAATATGCATCCGTCCCAGTTTTCACACAAGTGTTTCCAATCATTACGCTCTAACCAAAGTGTATAACTTGATAGTCTACAATAAATCTGGTAAAAGTATGCAACCAGGAACTGTGTTCAGCACATTTCTCCCAGTGCACACAATTTATGCTCGTTTAAGGCGATAAATATAGCAGCAACAATCCAATGTGATTGAAGCTGATTGCATTCCAACGCTGACCAGCACTCCAGCACACACTCATACACACTGCTGCAGCTGCTCCATGAGTCATACACATGCATTCAAAGACTTTGGGAGCACTGTAATTGAATGCGTGTCACTTGTATGGAAGGCTGCTCATGTGGCATGCCACCAACAACAACCCAACCATAAATAAGTGCTAAAAAGCAACCAATGGCAATTAATAATGAAAATTAAGCAGGATGCCAGTAAAACAAAATGGCTGCCACTTCATTGCAATTTTACGAGCTGTCAACAATAACTGCAAAATTCCAAATTCCCAGCATTAACTGCTGTTCAATCACTGGAAGGCGAACATTGCCCGCCTGGCCAAAGTGTTTACTGATTTATGCATCCCGTAGGGGGGATGCCAATGGATTGGCATGGACAAAGCTTCTTGGTAGTCTCTATAATTGAAAGCATTTAAATGCATTCTTAAATTATTATTAAAATTTCAACATGCGCTTTTTAATGCTAATTTGATTTACATATAGTATGTTTGCAATGAAAAACAAATCTTCCCGGTGGCCATTTTCCAAGTCCATTGATGACAGATTGAAAAATGGCATAGTGGTGGAGTGCAATTGGGGGAAGAGAGGTAGGAAAAGTGAATGCTAGTTGCACTTAAGAGGCTTTAAATAGCTTTTAAATGAGCGCATAAAAATTGCAAATACTATATATTGGAAACGCGGCTTTTACGGTTTACAATAGTCGTGAAAATTATTTTGACAGCACATAGGGTGACAGCACATAGGATTTTGCGATAAATAGGAATTTGTTGTATATTTTTTTTAGTTTATTAAATTATCCTAAAATAAAAAATCAATTTTTTAAAACTTAAAAAATATCAGTGGACACAGCTGTAAATTTATCAATCAAATCAGTTATCGGAAACATCCCTGATACCATTTGGACATACTAATGAATTTAGAATTTCTTCTTAACTTTTTCAATTTCAATAGATTAACAGAAGCAGAACAAATTAAGAAACTCATAAAAAATATTATCATTTTCCACAGAAATATTTTGTCAAAAAACTTTTGCCGACTAGTGTCACCCTCGTTGCTGCTCTTAACCCATTGCTGCCCACAAGTTGTTTGCATTTAGCCAACAGCTTTGGCTGCGACATAATTAAATTTAAAGTGAAAAACCAGCCAAAGGAAGCGCGCGCTCTGGGTAATCATAAAAAAAATCAGATAATATCTTTCCTATGCTGTGCAAACGAAAAGCGAACCATTAAAATTTCGCACGACTGAAGACCCACAACCAAAAAAAAAAAAAGAAATAACCCGAGAAGGTGTGAGCCGAGTTGAGTTTCAATTCCATTCATGCGACTAATTAGCGCTGCCGCGCATGCGCAAAAGTCACAAAAGATATGACAGTGCGATCATCTCTAAAAGACACAGCCAGAGAGTGTTGGAAACCATGGTCAGAGCATGCTGAGACCATCTTGAGGTTCGGCGGAAATGCGATGACAAACAGCCGCACACCTTTCCATTTGTTTTGGCTGCATTTCAGTCAAATACAATTTTTATATTTGCCGACGCAAACAAGATGCTTATCAAAGAGATGAAATATTTGTATGATAAATAAGACCAGACCAGCAGCAACTGAGTTAGCAACTGAGCGGCAACTGAGCTAGCAACTGAGCTGCAACTGAGCTGCAGTCGTAAACGCTTGTCAACTTTACTTTGATTGCGCTGTTAACATGTGAAAATTAATTTTTATTGCTTTCAATATGCTGGCTTTCAGTGCTGGCTGCAGCTTACGGGGCGTATCAGTATTGTAGCTTCCGTGCAACTCGCTCACACAGATACAAACTCTCACATAGACACTTCCTTTTTGTTTGTGCGGCTTTTAAAGTTAGCAAAAAGTTGTTTATAAACATTTTGTGCCTTTGTTTACTTGTGCGCATCTTTTAGATGCGAAATGTCAGATTTTGGAGTGCCGCAACTGAAGTATGGCTTCCGTTAGAGGCTACCGAGAAGAAGCCCCAAGAAGAGGCCAACAACCAACCACTGGAGCATTGGAGACTTGGCGTCGTCTGCCGGCTGCTGTTACTCTTGTAGAGTACTCTTATTGTGCGTATATTACCTAAGAATAAGGTCTGCAGCGTAGAGAAGTTGAGAGCTAGAATTTTATGTTTAAGTGACGTCAAGAAACAATTTTCTCCTTAATCAGTCACTTGCAGTTTTAGATCGACTATACACAATAGATAGACATTATTTTTTTAAATTAATTTTTGTTTTTAGAACAATAAGTAAATTAGTTGGAAGTTTAACTCTATAACAGAAACAGTTTAGTAGTTAATATTTTATTTCCGAATAATTATGGTTTCATAATTAAACTTCTTCAATTTTTTTTTAATAAGCAACCAAAATTGAAAAATATTTTAAAATTCTTTGTCATATGAAAAAAATTAAGCTCCACAACACCTTATTCAGAAGGCAATAGACAGTAGGCACAGTAGAGTCTGTCTTGAGCAGCTAAGAGAACATCAAGGGTCCCATATTATTATATGATATGATTATGACCGAGTCCTTTCAAATGAGAGTATAGTATGACAGGATGATCAGTTTTTATCATGTTCCCAATTCAGTGAGAGCGTTCTTTAGTAATAGCGACCTAAAAAAAATTATACAAACTACTTCGTCTTCTATTATCAAACATTTACCAACACTATAGTAGGGTTGACTAATTCTACGACGGCCCTAGTATCTTGTTGTACTGTGAGTCGTTTTTCAAGAAGATGGAAATAAAATTGATGAAACTAAACAGTTTGTTCTAAAATTTTTTTTAAAGGAAAAACTTTTGTTTTGCTGGAAGACAATTTAAAATGGCGAAAATAAAATGAAAATTTTGGAAAATTATAACTTTTGTTTGTTTTAAAAAAAATTAAATTCGAATTAAATATATTTTTTCCAAATAAAATAAAATAAAATTCTTTATCTTCACCCTTTTTCTTGATATAATTATTAAATTTTGAATGATTTAAAATTAATTTCAGCCGTAGTCTTTAGTCATGGTACAACGTTTGAGGAAAGGGAGGGAGTTCTTGGAGTTGACAATATGTTCTGGTGACGTAGAAGAAGTTAGCTCAACGGTCTCCAGTTTCAGGTTGTGATTCAAAGTGAAGTTTCTCACGTGCCTATCATACACGGACATAAATAGCAAATCCTTTTTTGCGAAACCTTTATACGTGATCGACCAGATATGGCAGACACACTCCAAATTTGAAAAGAGCTGTATATCTTTTTATCAATCTACAACAAAACTACAATATAATAGATTTTTTTTTAATTTAACTATTGGATCTCTTTTATGGACCTGGTTAAAAAAGAAAAAGAAAAAAATTTTATATAATAAATAAAAAATTAATATATTAAAAAAAATATAATAAATAAAAAAAATTGTTTTCTTAACTTTTATCTATGGTTTGTTACTCTTTAATTTTTGAAGATGTCTCATAAAGAAGATGAAAATCATAAAAATAATATTTTTTTAAGGATATATAGACAATATTTTTTTAAGCTTTGCTATATAAAATGTTTAAGTTGTGGGGCATATCGATTGGACCCAACTGAGAGTCGCAGTGAAATATGAGAATTCAATCAAATTTTATATTATTTCGATGCCTTTTATGTTTTTCAAATTTTTTTTAAATAATGCAATTTCTTTTTTGTTAACTAGTTAAAAATTGAATGTTAAGAAACAACTACTCAGTAGAAAATCATGATTTAAAGCGCCACCCCTTATAAATGTTAGTGGATCATTGGGGAAGCATTCTGGAAAGACTCCGACTGAAAATTATTGGCTATGAACAGTCTCTCGATAATCGAAATTTTTAAGGTAAGTACGAAGTTTAGAGAATGTGGTGAAAAAGCTACTAAAGCTTAACCCTAGATTCGCAGATGATTCATCCCAGATGATGATTTTATCACCAAGAATAGAAACTCAGGCTGGCAACAGATCCGCTGAGTTGCAAGCTTCTTAGTAGTCTTCTGAGTATCGTATGTATCTAATAATCGCGTAACGTTCTTTGGTGGATAAGCCAAGTACGAAAAGAAAGTTTAAGTAATGTGATGAACAAACTATTAAAACTTGACTGTATAATCGGAGATCGGAAGACGGGCTGGAATTTATATATCACTATATTATAATATTTAGGCTCCATGGAGTCGATTGGTCTAACTGAAAGGGTATGCAAACTTTGGCTTACTAAAATTAGTTATACTTTCTTGCAGTTTTCTCCAAATGCAAATGTCTTGACTGGTTGTTGAGTTGGTACTGGACACCGCCTTAATTAGCCAACATTGCATGTGTTTTGCACTTTAGTTTTTGCAATGGCTTAAATTGCTTAAAACTTAATAACAGACAGTTGATGTTAAGGCTGATGATGATGATGATGATGTGGATGTTGCGGCTGTTGACATGCAAATAAGTTCAAAAGTTGTTGCAATTAAAGTTATGTTTAAAAACATACATTTTTTTCCGAGTTAATTACAGCACTTAATGAGCAGTATTTAGCAGACAAGTTTGAGTTTATAACAATATATAACAATTTGAAAGCTTAACTGAGTTTTGTAGAAAGTTTGCAGAATTGAGATTAAGTAAGCAGGCTACAGATTCAGCTACAGATACTATACACCAAAACAGATGGGCGAGTGCTGTCATCATTCCATAAGAAGTTTAAAAACAAGTTGCGAATCGCAGAAGAATTGCTATGGCTATGAGTACTATAACAAGGGTTCCCTGCTGTCTTCTGCGTAAGAATGAAACGCGTCTAACGTAAGTCTTCTTAAAGAAGAGTACTCACAAAAATGCTTATGAATTTTAAACAATATACAAAAAAAAAAGAAAATCTTGAGTTTCACAAACATTAAATACGATTGAAGAATCACCTGGCTGTAGAAACCGTACACCTTCTTAATGTCTCTACAATTTATGGCATTTTCAACACAGCTAGAAAATTTTTTCGAAAAAAATTTTGTTTACCATATTCTCATATAAATCACATAACATATCAAAACAAATATTTTCATTGACTGAAACCAAAAAAAAAAAAAAAAACCTACGCTCAAGTGGGGCAATAAAAATTGTAATTAATTATGCCAAGTAAACTGAATCTTTCATACAAAATTAACCAAAAACAAACAAATAAAAATAAATAAAGCAAAAGTGCGTCCAATAACTTGAGGAGCGCTCCCTGGCACGAAGACGCGCACATTTCACCGCGTTCCAAAAATAATTCAAATTAATCATGGAGAGACTTGGGCTGCCGCTCGATTCCAACTTTCCCACAGTCTTACCACAGAAACAACACAAAATCATAATTAACAACAAATCAAATTGTATTTTGGGTACAAATCAAAAAATTCAAGCACGAAAGGCGCCCATTTCGATGTGTTTTGTTCAATTCAATCCGGCAGCTATAGAAACAAATCTACCAGGGGGTGGTTCCAAAACTCTTGACCAATGTTTCGTGGCCATTGCTTGATTTATGCCACAAAACTGACTCCGCATTTGACTCTTGGTTCGTGCGTTTGACCTGCTGTGCCGTTGGTTAATTAACATCTTCATTTGGTTACCATGTCTTGTAGAGATTTCTATTCCAACGCAGCTTGTTAAATTAAATTAACGCATATTACAAATCCTACAAATGAGCAGAAGTTGCCGCCAATTATGCAAAATCTTTTTATACTCATCCATACATTTAATTTTTTATTTTTTTTTATTTTATTCGCTTATCTGCAAAAATGATTTCCAAAAAAAAAAAAAAAAACAAAATAACATCAGCTTAACCCGCAGTTCCAGTGAGTGACAAAGGCAGAGGGAAATCTTTGATGTGAGCCGACATTAAAATTATGAAAAACAATTAAAGTTTTTAACAGTGACCTTAATTAATTTATTTATACTCATGAAAACCATGACAAGGCTTTATTATTTACTATAACTAGAAGTTTACTTAGTATAACTAATTTTTTCAATTCGTATTGTAACATATATTGTTTCTAAACTTCTAAAGTACTTAATAATTTCCGACCAACTTCGTCTAAAAAATCTCAGGGGTTATAGGAAAGCATTGATTCATTTTAATTTTTAATTTTAAAGCAAGCGAAATTGCAAAATTTTCGGATTTTCAAAAACATTTAATATGCGATATATACAGCAATTAATATAATTAAATTCAAAACAAAAAATTCTGAAATTTTTTGGATAAGACGCTAAAAAAAATTTATTTATTTCAGTTTTTACAGTTTTAAAAACTAATTTAATTAAGTTTTATTTTATTTTAAAACCAAAGAAATTAATAAATTTTGCCGCTTAAAATAAAATGTGATGACGATGGATATTTTAGTTCTAGAAGTTGTGAAAAATAATTTTGATAAGACAAAAATTTGGTTCAAAAATATTTAGTAGTTTAGTTATAATTAATAAAAAACAGAAAAATATTTTTCAATTAAAGGTCCATACGCAGCATGCAAAAATTTCGCACGGAATGACAAAATTTCATATAAAACAAAAAAAACTTAAAAAATTAAGTTTAAAAATTAAAATAATGGGACATTTATTTTTATTTGACTCCTGTATCGATTTGCATCATTGGTTTTAAAAAATAGGTGGGACAGTTTTTGATACTTTATCTAGATAATTTAAATTTACTTCGAATTTGATTAATTTTAAAATAAATTTAATATAAAAATTTTAAAGCTTTGAAAAAAAGTTATCTTTTTAGGACCTTGTCATTTCAAATCCTCTTATTTGAATATTTATAAATTTATAAGATAGACTTTAATACTAAGTTATAAAAAATATATAGGACGCCCTTTAGGCTGTTTTAAGAAATCGTCTCTTAGTTAACCAAAACGGTTAAAAAACTGTTAAAGAAGATTTTATTACCTTAACTTTGATATATAGTAGGTGTCGATTGGGATTATTGTTTCTGAAATCCTTGGTACAATTCGAAAAACGTTTTCCGGATTCCGAATCAACGAACCCCTTTTTCCACAAATAGTATGTGGAATACTTTAAAAACTTTTTAGTTACATTCTTTTAGAAACTGCATCAAACTGCAAATACTGTATAATAGTTAATTTTTATTTTTATACCCTGTACCGTATGGTACAAAGGGTATATTAAGTTTGTGCAAGCTGAAAATGTATGTAACATACAGAAGGAGACGTCGTAGACCCTCCAAAGTTACCTAAAGTATGATCAGGGTGACTAGAGAAGTCGATATACCCATGTCCGTCTGTCCGTCTGACCGTCTGTCCGTCTGTCTGTATGAACGCCTAGATCTCAGAGATGGTAAGACCTAGAGCAACCAAATTTTCAGATTAGATGCGCTATTATGTCAGGGGAGACAAGTTTATTTTATTTTTTGATATCGGGGTTATATTATATAGCTCCCATAGGGGTGTCTCAGAGGACCTCGAAAAAAACCAAAAGTTTTAGATGGATAATTCGTTTGTTTATGAAGATATCGTAACCAAATTTGGCACTCAATCGTTTTTTAGAGTTCCCAAGCACTGTACCAAATTTTATTAAAATCGGTTGACTATATCATATAGCTCCCATAGGACCAATCGGTCAAAAAATCGTTTTTTGTACAGAATTCGTTATGTTTCGTTTGTGAATATATTATAGCCAAATTTGGCATTCAGAAGTTTTTTAGAGTACCCAAGCACTGCAGCAAATTTGATCAAAATCGGTTGACTATACCATATACCTCCCATAGGAACGATCGGTCAAAAAAACATTTTTGGTTAAAAATTCGTCTGTTTTTGGTTGTTTATGAAGGTATCGTAATCTAATTTGGCAATCGAATGTCTTTTGGTGTTCTTAAGCAATTTACTGGATTTTATTGCAAGCAGTGGTACAGGGTATCCCAAAGTCGTCCGCGCCCGACTTTAACGTACGCCATCTTTTTTTTCTAGATTTTTATTATTTGAATATTAATAATAATTAATTAATAGTTAATGGCAATAAAAAATTAACGGAGTAAAAAATCTTCTATCTCAGCAAATTTCCAAATTTTTCTTTAAAGGGTGGAAAAAAAATTGGAAGCACGCAATACTTGTAGCGAGAGGGGAGAAGAAAAATAAATTGTCATCATGCCAGCTTCAAAAATTTCCACAAGAGGAAGCAAAAAAATAAATGTTGCACGGAAATTTTTATATTTTTTTTAAATGTTAATATTATAATTATATCTTTTTATCTTTTACAGGAGATTTGTACTACCTTTAATTTGTAATAGCTACCCTATATTTAAAATTATTAAGGAACTAGACATGTTTTGACAGAGACACGCAAACTTTAAAAAATGCACAACCTTGCTTAACCAAGTTGTAGAGTCGAATCATCTGGTTTCTTGGGAAGGCCCGGGAAGTCAGAAATAATAGGCGGTTGTCGTCGTACGGTTTTTATATCAAGTCGACACATATTGGATAGATGATGGATGGATGATTGAAATTATAGAAGACAATGCTAGCTGAGTTAAGTAATTCTTTAAACGGACTTTGCGTATCTTTAAGATTAACTATAATTACCGAGTGGAATGATAGATCCACTGAAAAAATAGTTTCCCACCATAATAAACATGTAAAATTATAACTTGGCTTAATATTCTATTATATAAATATATATCCAAATAAAGCGAATTTGTAACGTTAGGATAGATCCCCGCTAGCTGTAAAGCTCCTCAATCAGTGCTATTTCCGAAACAGATACAATTATTTCTGATGATTCTGGATGGGGAACATCGATCAAAGATCAACGTCTATGGGCCTCTTAAGGCTAGAGCATCACACTGTTTGCAGATTTTTTCCCCAGTGTCGCAAGGCCTTCATATATGAGTGTCTGTGATACTCATCTGGCCTAGCTGTCTCCCAAATCTGTAATGTCCCGTAAATAGACCAGTAACTTAAGGAAATTCTTGCTTGTTGAGAAACTTTCTTGAAATTATTTCAAGAAGTTTTTTAAAACGTCGCAATGATCTTAGGCTCGAAACGTTCGTAAAAGAAGACTCTTTCAGCTTAAAGCTTAAAATAATTTTCAAACATTTGTTTTCGTTAATAAAAAGCAAACCGAAAATTTGTAATTTTGAAAAATGGTCGAAAATTACACTTTTTTCGACTTTGGTTGCTTGTAACTTCAATAATTTTTCCTAATCAGTACATATTATATATCACTGTACAGAGCACATCAATAACTTTCGACGTAATCGTCTTTCATGTCGATACAAAATTTTGTTCACGAGATATTGACGAATAACTGGAAGAAGTGCCCAAAAATATGTTTTTTGAAAAAATCTCTTCGTGTTTCTCGACCCAAGATTAACTTAAAAAACACTTTTTTACAAAGGTTAATTTTTCGTGTAAGCTAGTGTTATCGAACATTCTCAAGTTATACTTTTTCATATCTTTGGACTATCGTTAACAATGCTTAAGCGTATAGAAAGCAGATTTTCATTTTAAAGGGAGTGTTTTTAATGGATTACCGAATCTTGAACAGATGAATCAGCTCAAGTATGTAATGACTCCAATTTCACTAGTGACTCAAAACAAACAAATAAACAGCTATCAAAACTCTTTTCACTCTGAGTCAGTGAAGCGATTTACAAACTTCTGCAATTAGGCCACAAAATGTAAAGTTCACACCCCCCCAAAAAAAATATAAAATAAGATTGGACACTTGTTGAAGGGACCACACACAGTAAGGCACACCAGAAGACAGACAGATGGACGGACGTCTTCTCTGAGCAGCACTATGAGTAAGTGTCTAAGTGTAGCACTTGTCAAATGTCAACGGCACTTAGCTACCCGTAGACCGTGGACCACACGGGCAGATGAGACACTTGAAGATCAAGTTGATGAAACCCAGCAACTGGTCAAGGGGCAGGCCCAAAAAACACGTAACGATGTTATCTCAGCATATAATACGAATTCCGCAAGCAACTCAAAGTGAACTCGAAAAATTACTCATATTTCAGGCATTTTTTAAAAACTATGCCACAAATATATTGGCAAAGACAGCGCCAAGTTTTATGAGCTGCGAAACTATTAAAAGAAATATATATATTCAGTATAGTATAGTATATATCTACAAAGCATAGTAATTCCAGCGAAACTGTGATAAGTCATTGGTGGACATTGTGGACAAACCCTCATCAAGCAACGAGTTCATCATCTTTTTGACAGCCAAACTAATTGACGAGACGCGCAGCGTTGCGCATGCGCCGCATAACTCGGACAGACCGAGACCCATAACAATTCGAAACACATGTATACACTATGGTCTATATGGTATAGGAGGTAGGTATAAGGTAAGGCATCTCGACCAGGCTCAGGCTTTGTATAATTATGAGCTTAGCGCCAGTTGGGCTAATTAACCCGACATGCCGCAGTTGTACCCTTTCCAGACAAAAAAAAAAACCAGCCCGACGCATTGCTCTTGTATCAATTTCAACAAAAATATCAATCAAATGTGAAATTGAAACGATTGACTAAGTGAATGACGGACTGATTGACTGAGTGACTGACTGACTGAGTGAATGGTATGTCGAACAATGCGGCTTTGATTTGACTCGCTTATTGGCTCTATAAAGCAAAGTGTCAGTAAAATCAAATCAATTTTAATTAGGCTCCAGACCATGGAGCATAATCTTATAAAGCTTATGTGTGAGGTCTGTCAAGTGCTTGCCACAACGCAGCAAGTGGCAGCTAATTAAAAACAATGCGGCTTTTATATAAATAAGTATATATTTTGATAGTCACACTCACTAACGCACTTAAGCGGATCACTCTCTCTTTAAGTACTTTAAGTTCTTTAAGTACTATTATTTGCTAAATTTTCTTATGCAAATCTAAAATAATAATTTTCTTTTTATTAGAAATATCCTTTTTTTTTTAATTTGTGATAATTGTTTTTTTTTTAATTTTTTTAAGTATTATTTGGTAAAATTTTTTAATAGCTTTTACAGCAAACTAATACTATGATATGCTGTGTTTAAGAAATTTGTTTTTAGCTTCATTTGTATTTTTCAAATAATTTATTTTTGAAAATTTTTTCCGGAAGTATATTATTATTATTATATATATTATTTTTTTAAGTATATTATTTATCACACACTAAGTTATGTTTAGTGTGTAGTGATTCACTTCTTCTGTCAATATTGGATTATAACCTTTTGTACGGTTGATTGCCAATAAAAAAAAAAATAAAAAAAAAAAAGAAAAAGTATATTATTATTATTGTTATTCAGGGTTTTTACGAATAGTGCGTCCGATCCATTTGTACTTTCTTCAAATTTTTCTAGCCGAAACTAAAACAATGGTTTGCTCCTTTGTAAACAATCTATTTATACCATCATATGTTTTTTTAATAATTAAATTTAAATGAAATTAAAGTCATTATTTTTGATTAATTTTTTATCAAGTATGATTTGCTGTTTTTAAGCCATGAATTTTTAGCGTCATTTTAACGATTTTTTAAAATTAGTTTATTTAAGTTTTAACCATTTAAAAAAAAATAATTTTATTTTTAAGATACTCCTATAAGATAAGTAGTACAGGCTACATAAAATAACAACAATAATGACTTAACACATTTTTTTTAACGATGTTTTTTAAAAAAAATTTTAAAATGATAGAAAAATCGTCACGTAAAGAAATGAGGTATCCTCTGTGTGTATTCGTGAAGGACTGTGTCAGGGTTACTGTAGAGTATTGGCCGCGATTCTCACTCAAGACTATTTTTTTTTCTTTTTTATGTACCTATATATTATTCAAAGAATTCTTTCATTTTTGTATATAATTTTTTTAATAATAAATTGTTAGTTTTTACATATATATATTTTTTTGTTAATTTAATATTTATTATTATGTCAAATAGAATTTATTATTTTGCGTATAATTTTCAAATAAAATTTTGTATATAATATTTAAGAATTATTTTTTAATCACTGCCTTTAAAATAATTCGAATAGTAGTTTTTTTTATTAAAAATATATTTTTTGATAATTATGGTAACACACTTTAAAATTATAATTCTGTTTATGCAATTCTTTAAACCTTACAAAAATAATTTTCATTGAAAATGAGTACAAAATGGACCCTTTTAAATAAAAAATTAAAAAAAAAAAAAATTGCTTAAGCATTACTTGCTCATGTTTTTTTATACGAAAGTGGAACGATAATTTTCTCTTTATTAGAAATAAATATATTTTTTTAATAATTAAATAATAAATTAAATTCATGTTTTTTAATTTTTTTGTTTTATATTTAATATGTCATGTTCTATTTTTGTTTATTATTTTTAATGAATGAACTTTTCTCCTTTAATATTAAATCACACTTTTTTTTCAAATTTTACTATTGTGACTTTCATAATTTTTTATTAAATTCGCTTTCGAAATTCTGAAGTAATTGGAAAAATTTCCTTTAAGCTAGGGATGTGCAAAAAATTCGTGTTCGATACTGAATATCGATATCGATGTATCGTTTCGAGCTATCAATTTTTTTTTAATTTTAGGCTCCTTTAGAAGTTCCACTCACTCGAATAGACACTGTAGAAATTAAGGAAAGTTCAGGGTATATAATAGTAGGGATCTCCTACTAGCTGTATTTCAGAAAGTTTGACCCTCTTTAAAGTCACTCAATGCTCTTAAGCTATTGATACTATTCAATAAAATATGCTGGAATTGTGTACAGTTCGCTCATATTAAGCACTGTCCATATTGATAATGGAGTTCCACCAGACGTTGAGGCATTTTAATTGGCGCTTTGGGGGCCACGCACCCAGACACGGGGCATGACACCCATTGCCATTGGCGGCAAGTTCTATTTGTTGTGAGTTGTCGGCTAATTAGCTTTAATAAAAAATATTTCAATAAATTATATATTTATTTGTACGCACACACAAAATTGTTTAGCACCGAATGGACACATCAAATTTGCATTGAGAATCAATTTTAGGCCCAGCCCCGAAACTGGGCAAGATCAAAAACTGTGCACCGCAATGTCAAAAAGTAGCACAAATCTAATTAGGCGGCGGCAAGTGGTGAAGTGGCGTAGTGGCTTGAAAGGCACCGCCTGGCGGTGCTTCAGAGGCACCGATGCACTGCACATGCGTAAACACAATTACATAATGATCTGGGGTATATAATGCTATTTCTGGTGCAGTGCGCAAATATTTTTTTGTTCTGCTGTTAAGTACTAAGCCGGCTACTGTGCAGCGGTTGCAGAGCTGCTCAGGATTACATATGACCCGGAACAGGCTCAAGTGGTGTTGAAAGTCGATGCCAGTCAAAGTCAGTGCGGTTCGAGTTGCTCACAAAAGTCAGCGGCTTGCGGGTGTTCCACTTTTCTCAAAAGTTAAGCCACACACACACGTGTGTGTGTAAGGTTTTTCCCAAAACAATTAAGGCTCAAACACACTCAGATTCCGACAAGGTATTGTAATCCCCTTGGTCAATGGCACTAAATTGGCTTAAATTAAGTCAAGTATGTGTGTACGAGTGCAGTGCTCGGCATTTTGATGATGAACTCTACGCGTTTATGGAACTTCTTGTGCTACCTTTTATGATAATGATAATGGGCGCATATGAAGCATTATCCTACTTTTTTCTTAGGGTTTTCGCATGAAAAACAAGTTCCAGGCTTTCTTTTCGTCTTTCACATGGCTGCCAGATATGAGATTTCTATTGTTAGTGGTTCTAGTGTTGGCAGCTTGTTGACTTTTTTGTTTCGTAATCCTAATGAATTTAAATGATGCGCAAGTATTTTTAGCTCTTGAGAAGGGTGCAGCAGAAGACGTTGGCATGGGTTTGATTTTGTTGGCAGTGGGGAATATTCCAGATTTGTACACTGAGAAAAAAATCGAACAAAGTTTAAATTGGGTGCGAATGTGTGTGTGAATAAAGGCCTTCACTTTACTCAAATTTTCCAAAACTATAAAATAAAGAGCCCAGGGCTGCTCAATATAATGCTTGAGATGAAAACTTTACTGCTAGCAACAAAGGACTTCATTCTTTTTAGAGAAGAAACAACATCATAATGCAGACCCCGTTTTCGGAATTGTTCGAAGCAAAATTTATTTATGTATTACAGTACAAGGGCACATATACACCACTATATTTCAAGCTAAATTTTGTGCAGAAATACTTCAAATTAAAACCTAAAAAGCCGAATCAGCATACAGTGCAAACAATTTTATTTTTTTTGATGGTCTGTTATAGTCTGGAAATTCTCTTGGGATGGCTTGCACTGTTTCAAATCCTTAACAAAATATTCAGAACTGCGGCTTGGCAGGAAAATTGTGGTGCATATAGTCGGGACGAATGTACCTTCTTAGTAAGCTAATTTTTTCCAAAAAAGTTAAAGTTTTCCAGAGATCCTTTTTGTAAGAGGAAAAAAAATTTTTACAATTTTCTGAAGAATTTTTTCCCAAGACAAACTGCTCTATAGCGAACTTTTTCCTATAACTAATTTTTCCCTAAGACGAACTGCTCAACTTTTTCGTATGAAGATTTTTTCTAAGTATGTACTCTGTTTTTTCGTACAAGATTTGTGTTTTGATCTCCTTCCTTTTATCGAATTATGGAGCAAGTTTTTCTGCATAGCGAATAAATTTTCATATAGGGTTTTGTTTTGCGTCTAACGAATCTTTTCAAACAATTTCGAAAGATATTTTATTAATATTTTATAACGAGAAAAAAAAAAATAATTTTAGAGAAAGCTTCAAAAAAATTTGAAAAAAGAAAAAATAAAGCATCATTACTCAGATTTTTATTATGATTGGACACTGTTCAATGAAAATATTGCCGAGAAGAATCTATTTTCGAACGATTCTGGAGACGGCGTATAAGATTTTTTTTGAGAAAGACAAAGAAGAATTGAAAATCCAAAGAAACTGTTTTTTTTTTTTTTGTAGTATACGTTAAAAAATTTCACAAAATCCATAATTTATGAACAACAAATTTTAATAGAACGAATAAAAGTTCGATTATGCAAACAATACGTTTACAAGTAATACCTGGTAGTTTTATTAAATTTCAAACTATTCTAGGAAGATGAGATACAATGAATGCTGTTAATCTTTCAATGAAAATTTCCGTTAAATCATCCAAATTTGATTATTATTTATTATTATTATATTTTTGTAAACTTCCTTGTGGACTATAATGTTTTTATGAAGATGCGAATAACGCCATTAATGGAAGTCCTCTAAGTTGAATCTCTCTTGCGGCCCTATGCCGGAGTGGAAGAAGAAGTGTCTCAAGAGAAACTTTCATGGTGTAATAGCACCAGAACCAGAGTGCACCTATGTAACAAAAAATTGAAAGAGTTACCACTCAACACATATGGACTATCTACATCCAAAGTGTTAACCGTGGTAGAAATTCTCTACATCGAATCTTTTAAGCCTCATTCATATTTTTCCCAGAGTTTATAGCAATATATTCCCTAAGTGCACTCTAAGACGCAACAAATTAAAAGAATTCCCACTCCACACATAAGTAGATCCAAAGTGTTAACAAAAAGAAAACAATTATATATGAATTTCATTTATATGTAGAATTTCAAGACCCCAAGGAACTTGCCCAAGGGGCATAGCAACCAACTCATCAAAGTAAAACTAGTCCAGTTGACTGACAAACATATTTTAATTATAAATTTAATAAGTCAAATACAACACGCAGAGACCAGGCCAGGCACAATAGTTATACATATGCCCGGACAACCCTCAGCAAAGAAAATCCATTCCACCTTTTTTTTTTCATTATTTTTCCCCTATGGCTGAGCGGCACTTCATTATTTCCCACTTTGTATTTAAATCCGTTTTGATCCTCTTGTATGTTTGTGGCTTAACTTTTTGGCTCTTTCCGCTTTTCGGAGCAGCCCTTGCATGAGAGATGTGGCATGCTTTGTTATTACCCGGAACACCCGCGCTGCCCGCCTGCTGACTTTTGTAACAAGATCAAAATGTTCAGATCTACTAGTTTTTGTTGACCTGGATGGAAGGAGAGTATTGTGGCATCAGCTGCTGCTGCTACTGTGTAAGACTGCTATTGTTTCCGAAAGACTGACTGACTCAAGTGGCAGCCAGTTGATGGATTTTGCAACATCGGTAGCAAGAACGGTTTGGGTTTCGTCTTGTTTATGCAATGAAGTTCATATATGCTGCATTATCTCATTGTTAGATCGGCTAAGATTGGCTCAGCAGCTACCGTAGGTAAGAACCAAGTTAGAACCAATTTGGCTACTTTTTTGCTGTAATTGTTGTGCTCGTTATGGGACTAACTAACGGAAAAGTAGCTCATTGTTCTTTGTTGCTGACCAAGCCAACCCTTGAAAAAAAAACTTACATAATTCAAGCGAGCGGGCTGCACTTAATCAACACACAAATCCTTTTAATTTAACAGCAACGCGCTGAGTGGCCGCCATTTTGTTGTGGCACTTGAAAAAGCGCCCTAAGACCTTGCAACAACATCCAGAACTGCCACACAAAGTGGCAGCATTATTTGTCGCAATCAAACGCTGATGATGTGCGCTGATTATGCGACACTCGGAATGAGCCTGTGAAAAATGGTCTTGAAAAATGCGATTTAGGGGTGAGTAATAGATCGCTGCAAACTCTGACGGGGTTGAAAAACGTGCCAAATGCGAGCAGCAGCAAGCGGCACTGCAATCAAGGCGACAATCGAGTGCCAAACACAGCTCGGGGCGCAGCATGAAAGCGAAATTATTTAAATGGCGTATAATAATGGCAGTCGCAGGATGTGCGCCGAGGAGCACAATGGCAGCTCATAATGATGCGCCTCATAAAATGTGAAAACTCTTGTCATTGTTGTAGTTGTTTGTTATACACTATGCCAACTATATGAAAGGGAGTGTAAACGTAATAATTTTGAGTATTTCTCAAGAGCTCCTAACTCTCGATTTTTTTTTGGAAAATTTCCCTCCTTCCTTAAACGAAGAAAATTTGTTGTTTTGTTAGATTAGGTTATATGCTTAGCGTTTTCCGAAAAGTCTCATATTTTTTATAAAAAACTGATATTGAAGAGTTGAATTGAAAATAAATCATTTATTCTAAATTATGTCTTTTGAGAAATGCTACTAGGAGCAATCACATAGATTTAAACCCTCAAATCGAAGCTCGTCGTTCAGACGAAATGAGTTTCAAGCAGTTTATGAAGAGATTAGTGCTAATCCAAACATCTACATCTATTTATCTAGTAAGCTTCCGCCCTATGCTCCTTTCCGCCCTATGCTCCTCCTAGGGGCGACTACTCGCAAATGCTAAATTAAGCTCTATATTAGTCCAGGAATACATATATATATACTTTATTATACTAGTAAGCTTATTTGTTTAAAGTTTAGAAGTCTTGCAGCAGGAAAACAAAACCCCGAGCAACAATAAGAAGGTTTTGCAGTTAGTTATTCGTGACTCTCTGAAAATATTGGTGTTCAATTTGGACGGGTTCATGAGCAATGAATTTTACAAGATGCCGCCGAAAACTGGTTCAACTTTTGTATAGTAGCTATATGATATAGTGGACCAATTTTGATCAAACTTTCTGTCACTTGTATTTTTTTTAGACTAAACATTTATGTGAAGTTTTATCTAAATTTTTCCACCATTTCACATAGCTACCATACAAAAATTGAACCAGTTTTCGGCACAGCCAGTGTATCTAATAGTCGATGTTATAGTTACTACAAGATCCCAACTGCTTGGTGTTATAGCAATAGTGGTAACTTGGCGCATCACTTGCCACCAAAAAGGGGTTGGAGGCAACAAGAGAGAAGTAAAAAACAACATGCGGTGCTTTGTGCGTCCTTGTGGCAAATTGCCAAGCGAGATGCTTTTGTTTGTTTTAACCCAAAGCCAGCGCGCGCATGTTGGGCCAAAGTTGAAGGCAGCTGTGGCGCCGCAGCTTATTATAAAATATATCTGTGGCAAGGCAATCAGTCTGTGCTTATAACAATTCATTTGTTTTATGACTGCCACGCATACTTACTACATACTTCAAACAACAAAATGGCGTCAGCCATGTGGCAGCATCCCTTGCAGCTCGACGCTAATTTCGCTTTTATTAGGTTTGCCAATTTGTAGTTAAATTGCTCATTCACATAGATATACACACACACACACACACACACACACATGCACGGACACATTGACAACTTTATATACCATTTTCCATAGATTATAAATTTATGCAGCATATTTCCCTTTGCCCTTAATATTTTCCACAAACATTCTGCACAAAATGTCAAAGGAAAAATTGCGCACGAAATGAGGCGCATTTACATTGCTCGTTTCTCTGTAAATTGAGTCATCTGCAGTGCACCCTGTGAACACGGTCCCCCTCGCTCTCCGCGGCTGGCTTCCTTCCTGCATGTTTGGCAGCAACATATTCTAGATACTAGATACTAGTTACATGTAAAAACAAATTTATTCCGTCCCCTTTGCGCTCAACCGGAACAGTTTTCTTTTTCTTTGTTTCTTTTTTTTTTTTTGACTGCCGTTGGAAAATTTACATTTTTATGAAAATTTTTCATTCGTACATTTTCACAAATTTACACATTTGTTTCGAAATTTTTTTATTGGGTGTCATCATTAGTTTTGATATGCTTTGTGATTTTCTCTGTGTGTGTGTGTGTGTGGGTTTCAGCAGGGTTGAAAATTTAAATGACAAGTGTGGGCGTGTTTTTCATTAGTTATTGTAAGTGAGAAAAAATGAAGATCTAGAAATTTTAACTGGTGTGTTTAAAAATAAAAGCAAGTAATAATTGTTGGGGATGGAGCTTAGATTTCCGAATGAGTTTATGCCCTCGGGCATAAGTAGTAAAATCTGTTTTATTTAAAAATGAGCGTAGGCGTTCGATATCTACTCGAAATCCTCTACAGTTTACCAAAAAATGTTTTTAAATAAACTTATTTTTAAAAATAGTGCAGTTAACTGGCTATGCCGGCAAGCCATAAGTAGTCCACGCAATATGTTTAAACTAAGGCGAGTTCTCAGATCAATAATTAATTATGACATATTTGATTATTTTTGTTGAGTCATGTACAAGCTATTTTAGTACATGCCCATCTTTAAAATATAAGCTAAATCATAGGAATAGTATCCATCATTCGTTCTTCCAAAGCGCAATATCTCGAAAAATTGACTTAACTGCTTGTGCCAAAACATCAGAGATATATTAATATTTCATACACATTTCAGTGCACAATGGTCCCAAAGCCCGAATTTTTGGCATAAAATCGAAAAGTAAAGCTAGAGACTTCATATTCGGTAAAGTTGATTGTAATGACACAAATATAAACTGAGGCATGCTACGGGGGCCATAAAAATAGAAGTTAAAGCTATCCCTTGATATTCACAAAATTTTTACCGAACATCGAATTTATCTTTTTCAACATAACAGAAGATGTTACATGAAAATATAACTTCCTAAGAACGACATTTAAATGCCTGACTTTAATAGTTCACAGAAGATCACGAAAAACATGAACAAAGTGCTAGATGTCAGGATCCGAAAAGTCTGCCCAATGGTTAGGCTTCAGTTTGATTTTAACACGAAACGCTACGAATTTTTTAATCGAAAACTGCTTTAAAGCTTCTTTTTTTATTTATTTATTTATTTAATATTTACAATAATTAATAATACAGAATTAATTCTATGGAACAAAAGTAGTTTAAAGCCAGAGCAACATAGGCCTTCAGGCTGTTAAAGCTACTTTTATTTTTATAGCTCGAACCAAAGCTGGAATCTCGGAACTATTTTCGCATAAAAGTTGGGTAAGTAACATAGCACTGTGTACGTAGAGTTTATAATTAAAAAAAACAAAAAAAAACATAAAAAATTTGAAATAGAGGGTAGCGCGAGCGAAGCGGTGGAGAGCGTTGTAGTGGAGAATCCGAAGAGACCGATATTTTTGTCAACAGCTTATGGACGAGCGGAAAGCAAGCACATCGATTTCCGTGAACATCTGTTCAGAAGTATCATCACGATCCAAGATGGAGAAAAATCTTGAGCAGCACAAAGCCATGAATACCCTCGCCCAGGACTTGTTCTTGGGGCGGATCTTCACTTCGAAGTGTATATATATATCAGAGTCCGCAAAAGACTCCCATTTTTTAAACTTTTAGAGGGGCCCGGACCGCACCCCGTGGTTCCGCCACTGCCCTCGCCTTTGGGGATACTGCCATGAGCCGCGCAACAGTGTTCAAGTGGCATAAGATGTTCGGGGGAGCCCGTCGAAGACGATGAAAATGTGGCCCAAATGAAGGCGCTCCTGCACTGTCTGACTTTTGATGAGTCAGGCGTTTCGTACAGTAGCGTCCAAAAATTATTATCCTGGATTTGGCCATACGAAAGGTGTGCGCAAAGTTTGTGCCAAGTCTCTGGACAAGCACAGGGTTGCCACGTAGCCCACGTTAATTTTAAAAAATTAATGTGCCTCTCATTATTGAAGCTCTAACGATGTATTTTGTTATTGATCGATTTTTAATCAAAGATTGATGAAAATGTAGCTAAAGTGAAGAAGCTCCTGGACTACGACTGGCGCAGGAATATTCGTCAGTTTGTTTTTGAGCTAGGGATTTTGTACGGTAGCGCTCAAAAAAGGTGTGCGCCAAGTTTGTGCGCTTCTGGTGAAGGGAGTTTCTGGCCAAGCATAGCGCTGCCATGTTGCTTTAAAGTCTAGATCTGGCAGAATTTCAAGGGAAGCCGATACAGCTTCGTAGAAGAAGTCTTAAGCGCCGTGACATCATCACTTTCAAAAAGTGGTTCCAAAAAGTGAGTTTCAGAATGCTTAACGCAGTGGGAATCGAGTTATACACATTGTTTCAGAGCACAAGGGTACTATTTTGTGGATACCGAGAAATCCTTGGTTGAATTAAAAAATTAGTTTAGTAAATTAGATGAATTGAGTACTACTACTTTCTGATCGTACACTGTATTTGATCATTTTAGACTCCTAAAATATACGACAAGCTCTACAACTACATATTTTTTATATTATTAAGTCATTAGTAGAAGGAAATAAGCGACTCCTTTTGAGTTATTTTGTTATTGAAATGTTTTGGCATTCGTTAAAAATATAACTACAGTGTTAGCTATTAGCTTAAAAAAGAATAAAAATTATAATAAAATGCAATTTTCTTACAAAAGAAGAAAATTAAGCAAGGAGAAAAAAAAATTAACGAGTGTTACATTCGGTACAACCCGACTTTAATATACCCTGCACTTTTATTTATTTATTTTATTTTCACAGTGTAACCATAGATTGGTGAATATAACTTCTATAAAAAGAATTTCTTTAATGAAGCTTCTAGGCATTAGAATTAAAAGGCTTGGAGTTAATATTTGACAATTTTTTCCGTAACCCAACCATTTTAATAAGATTTGGAAATTTATTCCAAATATTTATAAATAGAATATAAAAAATTTTGATATTCTATCTTTTATAGACTTGCGAGATCAATTTTTTACAATAATACACAATTGCTGATCAAGAATATTGATTTACTTTATAGGATCGCTAATATACTATAATAATATAAATAATTTGTATTTTCCTTAATTCGTATACCATATCTCTGCTGGAATCCATGCAAACCCTATTTGCAGTATTAAGCTCCTTATAAAATGTAGCTTATTATTAGAAGTTCAAAAAGTATTTACAAAACAAACCGAATAGTCGTGAATACTTTCCTCTTAACATAAATAACTTTAACGAACCTAAGCATCTCTGAGTGTCTAACAAGATGTAACGAAGCATCTTCTACATACTTAACTGCCAAACCAAAAGCCATATCGTGGTTAGAAAATCATTACAAACGCCCTGCTCGTAAATTTTGCTGCAATCTCTGAGCCGTTGAACGTAACAACAATGATAATGACAGAAAGCAAAACTGTCAAAATCCCGAATAACTTCTCTCAAACAAAGTGTCAAAAAAGGAGTAAGAAAAAAAAGGGTCATAAAAGAAAGTAGCGGTGAAAAGGCATAAAAATTACGTTGATTTTATTTCAACAAATACAATTCAAGTAGTTCTTATACGAAGTACTTGGGAGTTAGTCGTGCGGCAAAAAAAAAAGGACAATCGTTGTAGAGCACGCTACGAACCAGGAAAATGTCATAAAATTGGCTTCTCTTTTTTTAAGAGTTTATTCTTTACTATTTTTCATGTAAGGGTTTTGCACGTACTCAACGTAGTGTTTAGGAGTTGGGGAGCCCGACTAGCTAGACATTTTTATGACATTTTATATTGTAGTTTCCGACTACTGGTTTTTCGTTTATTTTGTAATTTTCAGTACTTTTCCGAAATTCTAAATCAACGTTGTTGTAAACAGTTGAATGCGCCGTTGACAACTCGTAGCATTTTCCATTTTCCCTACAACATTTTCCTTGTATGTCGTGTGTAATTTTATGATTGTCAAGGATTAGATATAAATGTTTTATGTGTTTGCCGCGTTGGCAGCCCAATATTGTGTTTTAATAAGATTTTATGGTTCCAAAGTTATTATTTGGGGTCTACTCTTGTTTTTTTTTTTTTTTTGATTGCCATGCATGATGCATCATGTGCCTGAAATATTTCAAATATGTATGCCGTGTGCTGCAGAGGCTCGCTTATCCTTTGAGACCTGTCGTACCATGTTCCACTGATAGCGTATACAACTTGTATTCATTTACCTTTAATAGGTTTTTCTTGGAACTCCATAGGCTGCTGCTTCACTGCACACGCGCCCCCAGTCTCCGGGACCGTACCGCTGACTTTACCCTTTTCCAGCGTTTCCCCTCTCAGCATCGTCAAGCTGTGTGCGCTTGTTAAATGGCGCTGAGCCGCTCTCTGCGCCCTCGTCTCATCATTGGACCGCTGTCAGTTTTAGTTTTTCCAGCTACTTTTTTTTCCCACTTTGCCGGTAAGCGTGAAAATGCAGCCAAAAAGTCATCCATCATAATTTTCTGATGCCGCGTAGATTTACAAGCGTTCAAATTATGAGTATTTGTTGGTATGTGTGTGTGTATCTGTGTGTCGATGCGTGTTTTCTGGTCGAATTTATTATGAAAACTGTGAAATCGATGTATGCATGTTGAATGAGAAGGCTTTTGGGTCTAGTTTAGTAAAATTCTTGGGAAATTTCGTGCTGCATTTGATAGCACTCAATGGGCAGCGAAATATCTATATGACGGTAACACTGTTTAACAAAACAATTTATTTTTGCTCTTACTACACAATATTTCTTCTTTCATCAGAACGCTATTTAAAATTTATATCAATTGTTATCGTTTCGTCTTTGTAAGAATAATACTAATATTTAAAAATATTATAAAAATTCATTTTATTTTCAATAGTAAAATGACGTGCTGAAATCCATTATTTTTTAACAGAATATAATTTGCTTGCAAAAAAATTGTGGAAATTATTTTTAAAGTTTTATTTCATGCATGGTTATTGGATTTCCAAAATTTCCTATGAAAATCGTGGAAAATATGTACATTATGCGTATTTTTGTAAAATATTAAACTTGTAATTACCAAAAATTATAATTTAGTTTGTTTACCATTTTTTTTTTCGAATTTTCTCATCGAAATATATTTGAAAAAAATGTAATACACATATTCTTGAAAGCATTTAACATATTATAATATTTTAATGACTTTAATAAAGGAATTATTAAAAAATTGCTAGGAATTTAATGAATTTATCCCCTAAAGCATTTTTTCAAATTCTAAGCAAATATTTTTTTTTTTTAAATTTCTGTTTATTTTGGCAAGTTTTAAAAAAAGAACAGATCTGCTTGTCACCTCCTGTCTTTGTTTCACAAAGAGTTTGATCTCCAAAATATTGAAACAATTTTTTTTCAAATTTAAGATTTTTTTACCTATAAATTTGTTTCTTTCTGTTTATCTTTTTGAACATGAGTTAAATAAATAAAATATTACAAAAAGGACTTTTGCTTCAAAAATCGATTTCTTCATTTAATTTAATGTTTTTATATCATTTTTTTTTCATTACAATCTATATTTTTTCTTTAACTATATGCTATGTAAATGGTCAATATAGTTTTAATATATTTTAAAAATGTAAATTTTATATGCCAAATAAAAAATGTTGTAACTAATGTTTATAATAATAATCAAATAATCTAAAACAAATAAAAATCTAAAAAAAAAAAAAAAAAAAACATTTCTTCAAAAGTTGTAATATTTAAGATTAATATTGTTCGCAACCGCGAAATCTCATTACGGAAAATAAACGAAAATTATTTTTTTTGTGAAATTTTTACACTTTCAATTAAAAGTTAAATTGTTTTTGGCCGCTATTACTGGAGAACGCTCTCAGTGAATATTTTTCTAATTGTAGGATGATTTTAAATTCTCTATAATGTTGAACGAATTTAAGGTCTTTAAACAAAGTTGTTTCAAATTTTAAAATGTTGCAATATTAACAATATTTTGCCAAATTTTGTTTAATATTCTTTTTACCCAGCTTCTTGGTGGTCTTTCTTAAAAAAAAAAAAAAAAAAGTAAAAAGTAAAAGTAACAAATAAAAAAATGTAAAAATAATGCAGTAAAATCTTACGATACTTTCAATAAAAAAAAACCTAAAGACAAAAAAAAATAAAAATTTTGTTAGTAAAAAAACAAAACTAAGGCTTTAGCTTCCCGAAAACATAAAGAAACAAATGCAAGCCTTTCCTAAAACAACACTAACATTATTATTAATAGCTTAAATTTAAATTTTTGAAAAATTTGAAAGTCAAAACTTAGACGGCTGAAAGATTTTGTCGGATTTCTTTTAATACTCTTTTTGACCATTTTCTTGCTAGTCTCATTAAACAAAGTCTTAAAATTAAAAAAAAATAAATAAAATTAAAATACATATTTTAATTTTGATTGCAAAAAATTACAACTATTAAAATGATTGAAGAATATAACTAAGAACTTTAGAAAAAAAACCGCCTTGCACAATCTCGCGAAATTGGAATCATCTTGGTTGCATAGTGTTATTCAAGTCCAAAAGATTTTGTTAAAATTTTAAAATAGTGGCTTTCATGAACCAAAGTGAAATAATTGTTTGTTAATTAGTGTAAATATAGTACTACCTACAGTAATGATCAGAGCAATAGAAATTAATTGCATTTAAACGCCAACTCCCACACACGCACACACGCACAAGATTTCTAAATAATTGTGCCATTTTCGGTGTAAAAAAAAAAACAACAACAAACTGAAACTCAATTCAAATGAATTTGAGTGGCAACAACAACAACAACAACAAGAGGAGTAGTAACTACCCACCGTTCTAATCGCAAACTCATCATCATTAAAGTCAATTTTTTGTTGTTTTGAAACTCAACAATCTCTTGCCACTAAATTAAACAAAGGGAAATTTGCCACGTTTTTCATTGTTTTCCACGCAAACACGGCGCACACTTTTTTTTTTTTTTGATACAAGTATCTTATAGAGCAGGAAAGTGAAACTGCTGTTTTTGTTTTTTTTGTTATTTTCTCCAGTTTTCAGCTGAAAAAATGGTTACAACTTGGGATCTGTTTTGTAGGGCCAGAGCGAGAGCAAAATTGCATCATGCTGTGCGTTTTCTATGAAATCTTTGTGCCTCGAAATTGTTGATTTTGACACCTTTAGCATGCCACATTGTGTTGCACGTCAAGGGCTGCCACAACGGCAGCAATTCTTTATTTGCTGCTTTATTTGTATCTAATAAATACATTTTTTTTTTTCGTGTTTTGTTTTGTCTTTTCTCTTGTATTGCATTTTTTATGGTTTTCATTTGCTTTTGTGAAAATAAAACAAGTTAGGAGCGAACTCTTGGCGAACTTGCTTAGACACTTTGACTTTGTATTTAATCCCAGCGGGACATTAACAACCTGGAGTGTAGGAGCATCGTTTTCGTACTTAGAAGCAGCAGCTGTTTACAGATATCTTTATTTGCTCATTAGCAGCACAATTGTTGTTGTTGTCCTGCGGTGTAGTTGATGTGGCTCCCCGCCCGCGTCGCTCTATAACCGTGTATATCTGGAGGGCGTGTGAATTTACACAGTTTAATGAGCAGCGCGTATAAAGCCAAAAATTTTTGCTAATTTTAAAATTCCACTTGATTTTTTTGTTTTTAAACTTATTTATTTTGACTTTCACACAATAAAAATCTTTGCACGTTTTGCACATAAAGAACGATCTATGAACTTTCCATCATTTCGCCATGTAATCAAGGCCCATTAGGCAGCATAATTATTGCCTTATGGCTACTCGAAATTATTTTTAGCTCTATTAGTTTGGCATAACCAAGTAGCAGGTGCGTTCCGAATTTCACTGGCTACTATACGATAACAGAGTGTTTATAGGTAATACAAGCCAGATTCGAACTGTTTACGAGACTTTCGGCTTTTTGAACATTTTTACAACTAATATTGACAAATTTAATTTTGCGTTTTTTTTTTTTTTGTAATGAAAGGTATACTCAAAAGTTTATATTCCAGCGTGCAATAAGTCATAGCCACGATCTAACAATTAGAAGGGTGCGCAGGTCCATTATACGAGTCTATCTGAAATAGAATTGGCTACGTAGAAAACTGGTTCAATAATTGTGTAAGCAATATGAAATAGTGGACCAATCATAGCTAAACTTTATACAAATGTATTCTGTTTTAGTGTAAATATTTTTGTCAAGTTTGTTCAAAATTGGTCCACTATTTCGTACAGTTACCATACAATAGTTGAACCAGTTTTTTTGCGCAGCCAAACTCGCGTACTTCTTTGCCGCACCTTGTAGATTTGTGCACCTTTCTTTTTTAATACCATATATAAATTCTTTTTATACTCTAATGTCAACTGCATAGTTTTTACGCTCTTCTTGAAGTAGTAAATATGTTCATAATAAATATATAAATTAAAGGAACAAAGCACAAAAATATAACGAAACACTTATTTTCTGCCAATTACTCAATATCTATACATCTATACCAAATCGAAGCTTTTTGTAAAAATTGTAGTCTTAAAAAAAGTCATTCCAATATTTTCTTAAAAAAAATTATTTCACTAACGATTTTATGGAACTCAATATGTATCTATACAAAATCCAAGCTTTTTGTAAAAATTTTAGTCTTAAAAAAATGATTTCAATATTTTCTTAAAAAAAATTATTTTACTAATCTTTTAATAGATTTTCGATCCTTAACAATATGCAAAAAAGTTAATTTCGTTGAAAATTTAAGATATGGTTTTTTCACGGAAATATTCTGATATGCAAAGGTCAAGAAATATTTTATATTTTTGACCATTAAGAAGAATACAAATTAAGTGAAAATATTTCATTTAAATCCAATTAAGATAAAGCTGCAGGTACATATTAATAAAGTGAATCCTCTCAAATCCCATAAAGGTTAAAGTTGCCTTAGTTTTTAAAAGTCGTTGGGGTTATATTTTGGTACCTTTTCAAGCTGCACCCTTTTACAAATAAGAAAAAGCTAATTTTTATTATTAATTTATTGTAAATCTTTGCATCTCACGTATTGTAATAAAAAATAATATTAAGATGAACAAAAATTGAGTTGAAGGATTTCGATGTCCGCCAAAGCTGCTTAGCGGGCGTCCACACTGGCTTGAGAGCTGCCTTCAGGTGTGGATCTAGGATTTTACCATGGATGTGGGATTGGATTTTTATTCACTATATTCACTTTCTTTATAATATTAAGTTTTATTGCAATTAGGAATCGCCGGTTAAACTTTGTTTTTCCAGACTAAATTGCGTCTTTGAACCTAAAAGCCAGTAAATTTTTTTCGATTCCTGGGATTGAAGGAGCCATTTAAAGATATTGAGCGATATTTACCGTATTGACTTGAATGTTATCGGAAAAATTTTGAGAGCGTCCTACATTTTTTTTATACATTTTTTAAACATAGTAAGTGGTTGTAGTTTTTTTTTGATTTTTTTTAGCTATGGTACAACCATGATGTCAGTGGCCGGGGCCCAGAACGCTCCTTTGAGGAACTACAGCATTAAGAGTTTATATAGATATGTCACAAAATCGAAAAATTGGTTATAACATAGTTTGAAAGTAAATAGTTTCAAAAAAAAATTTACAAAATTTTAGGCAGATCGGAGCAGTAGATCCGAAGTTACGGCTATTTGTGTCGAAATAGTATTTTTTTAAGAGTATTTTCGCGGTGAGCACGATTTTTGAAAAACTATTTTAACGAATCATCTAAGTTTTATTAAAATACTGGTTACTTGATCTTGACTTTTAAATATAATTTTTATAATAAATTGAGTCTTGAATTTGGGATTTCAATTTAAGTGTAAAGAGAATATTTCTTAGATTGGAATTTTGAGGAATGCATTACCTTCAAATGCTTTTGACAACCAAATTTTGTAAGTGTTTTTGCAATTTCAGCTTAAGTCCTAAAGCTACTAAAACTAAAATAAATCATGAGGGGGAGGCAAAAAATGTAATCCAAAGTAGAAGGAATATGAGAGCACACCTAGCTATATTTTTAAATAAATTTAGCTTTGACGTAGCCCAATGCATGACTTAATTACCGCATATTAAATTTGATTTAATCATCACAGTGGCTTAAAAACAATATTTATTAGAATACAATTTTTAAAAACTCATAAATTTGGTGTGACCAGCTGATAACCCCAAGTACGCAAACTAGCCCAACAATTTTAGAGAGTGTGAAAAACACTCAAATTTTGTTGCTGATTACTAATTGTTATAAATATGTTTGTCTTGTTTTGATTTTGTTTTTTTTTTTGAGAAATTTGTTTTTGTATTGTGATGGGATGATGAAAATCTAGGCACGTTTTGCAATTGATCGCAATGCTCTGATTTCATTTACAATTCCAGATCGTGTCATCATTTATGTGCAAATTATCAAAACCTTACAATAAATTTTTACGAAATTCGTAGAAGCGACATAAATTATGCCAAGTTTGTCGTGTGCCTGAAAAAGGTTTTTTGGCGCCACTTTTAGAAATTAACATTTGAATTGTTAGTACTAAAAAAATAAATCAAAATTTTTGCTACTTTTTAAGCATAAAAGTGTCGCACAAAATGTGCTCGATATATGATTTATTTTGACAGCAATTGTTGAAGTGCATTTTATGTGCGGAATTATTAAGTAGCTGAGATACCTAAAGATTTCTTAACGAAGCTACACGAATTAAATTGGGAACTGTGATATATGTGACCATGATATATATTTGCGTGTAAATATAAGGTGCTATTTATTTTTGTGAATAATTTGTTTGTATCTTTTTATTGAAAAAATTAGAAATAATTAGAATTCAAGGAATGATTTCGAATGGGATTATGTAATATATGGGACTGTCAAATATATGTGTGCATCACCTAGAATATACAAAAATTATTATATAAATACGATTTTTTTAGTTTTTATATTAAAAAAACATTATATATAAAAACTTAATTTTATCAATAATCTTATAAGCCCTTAAACATTTATTAAATTTTTTTAGACAGTTCTACGCTACATAGTAGTACTACTTATGTTAAATTTAATTTTTATGTACAGCAGTGCTCAGTTGATATGATATTATATAAAATAAGTACTTATTTAGAAAGGAAAAAAAATGTTATTTATTTAATATATTTAAATGTTGATAATATAAAAACGGTTTTTTTTTTATTTATTTATTCTAAGGATACAACAAAGCTCAGATGACTTTATATTAAAAAAAAAATGAATTTTTTGAATAAAAAGAACGATGAATAAATAGATATGAACTAACCCGCGTCTGTAGTCCGATGGGAAAACCATCTTTCTAGAAATTCGTAATCATTTGCTTAGATTGGATTTATTAACTTTTATCTTATGTTCAAGCATTATGTATGATATACCACAAAGGCGTTACATAAGAGAAAATAAATGTTTCAAAATGGCGAAAAGGCTGCCTAAAAAGTCAAGGCTGAAGCAGAACAGCCAATAACGTATTCTTTACTATTTTTTAGACAACCCATAGAAAAAACTTACTCATTTCCTGTTGCAGCACCAGCAAAGACTTTAAAAATTCAATTTTCTCACCAGTTTGATTGGAAATAATTTTACTTATTTTAACTACGAAATTTACAAAAAAATTGTTTATAGAAAAAAACAAATATTGGCATTAATCATTAGATAAGCTTAAAGGCTCCCTGAGAAAAGAAGATATATACTACAAAAATCCCCAAATCTCTAGTCAAATAGATCGACATGAAGTAGATAGGTAACCTCCTTTGCTGGATTGATGCAAATCTGGATTGAGAAAGATGCAATTTATAAAAGTATCTACATATATTTTTGATTATTTGCTTAATAAATATTTTAAAAAAATTTC
The DNA here is from genome assembly GCA_949987675.1 of Chymomyza fuscimana. NCBI lineage: Eukaryota > Metazoa > Arthropoda > Insecta > Diptera > Drosophilidae > Chymomyza > Chymomyza fuscimana. Next base: position 119,102,141 of record OX465088.1, on the reverse strand, counting down.
CAAAGGTTCCAGCAGCCAATACTTTTTTTCTGGTATATAGCCTATATATATAGAAAAAATTTATTGAAATCAACAAAACGACGATGAAAAACTTTTCCGAAATATTGTTTTAAGCATTTTATACCTCAATTCTATTCTTCCAATTTTATGCTAGCAAAAACAATGTACAAGCAATGCTTAAAATTGTTTAACTTGTTTTTATAAGAAACCATAATATATTTATCATTATAAAATAAAACTACAGAAGAAAAATCAATAATGCATCTTAGCGCTATGCTTCTATTAAAAAAAATTGCTTCATTATTCAGTTATATATATTGTTTATTAACTATTTACTACAGTAATGACAATGCAAAAATATTTTTAAATAGACTACAAGTTCTACATATTTTTATAATTGACTTAAACGAAACACTTAAAGCAATACAAAAATAATTGCTGTTAAATTTCCACTTCATTTTTATAAAGCCATAAATATGTATGCCAGTATTTACTAAATAAACAGAGCAAGGCCTCTCCCAAGCTATTCCCAAGATCAAACAACGAATAATAACAAAAAAAATTTCCATATAGTGACGCATTATTAGTTAGTTTTTATTTTCACCCCCCCAAAACACTAAGCGTTTAACATTTTCCCACCTTTTGTTGCTGCTGTTTGCTTTTTAACTAGATTTTCTGCATTTTCATTTTGGAGAAATGAAAACGTAAAATTTACCACAAAAACTTTGAATGGCAGTTTAAGCCAAATTACACAAAGACAGCACAGCCACAATGCCAACAAAAGCAACGCAACAACAACAACGAACCAAACATAAACAACAGCAGCGGGAACGGAAGCCATATGCAGAAAATACATAGACAGAAAGTATCTTAGAAGTAGCTAAAAGCAGCGTAAAACGTAGCGAATTAAATTGGAATTGGGAACGCCTTGTGCGAGCAGCAAGCAGCAACTGTGCGCCGCTATTTCACTCAGACAAACGAACAGCTGCCATATCTGTCAGATAAAATCCACAAGAGCAGTAGTGCAAGTCAAAGCAGTTGCGCGTTTGTTAAAAAGTGATGGCAGCAGTGCACACATAGTGCGTTTCCATTTGCACCACAAGATATGGATATGCTAGATATAAGAGCGAGTGCAACCGGTTTGACGTGTTTGTGTGTGTATGTGTGTTTGTGTTTGTTGGCGTGCACGCATGTAAGCATGTATGTGTGCGTGAGTTTTGCTGAGAGCGAGCAATAACCAACTAAAAATTCCCACTGCGTAGACTTGGTGCTTGAGCTGCGTTACTCTCGATTATTCAGACTGTGACTGTCGTCGAGTGAACACGTTCTGAGCGCGTCGATCGCATAAAAGCAAAAACCCGTAAATAAAGTGTAGAAAGTTGTTTGCTTTAAACGCACACAACTAGCGCGTGAAAGCCTATGAATACATATATACATAGAGTGAAAGAAAAGAAAACCAAAATAACTGCAAGTGCAAGAAAGTATCTGTAAGATACAAAGTGACTGTGTGTGCAGCGCACAAATGTTGCGCCAGTGTAGTAGCTAGTAACAAAATCAGACTTACTACAAAATACAAATTAATAAACCCAAAAAGGATTAAAAATACCATTACGTCAAGATTTTCGCTTTACGTCAAAAGTTGTGCAAAAAAGCCGCAAACATAGCCGAACTAATCGCCGCCTCGCCCACGCTGCCAGCACCCATACCGCGCGTATTTATGACTAAGATGATTCCGCCGGTACCCACCTCAGCCGTCATGATGCCCACGCCCAAGCAGAAGATCGGCTTCAGCATTGAATCGATCGTTGGCAACGATGTGGCCGCACAAACGCCCATGGCCGCCGGCAACAACCATAACAACAACAACAGCACGAACCATAATAGCAATGGCAACACGGAGTCAAATGGCCAGCCGGGCAGTCCCGCCGCGGAACGCAATGGACCCAGCTCACCGCCACAAACGCCACCTGCTGGCATCACTCTGCTCTCCGGTACCACACATTTGCCGGGCACACCAACGCATCACATTATGAGCTTGCCGTCACATCATGCGCACATGTTGCCACACATGCCGCCGCATATGACGCCACACTTGTCGCCTGCCCAGCAGCATGCTTTGCATCAACATTTACTACTGCAGCAGCAACAACATCAGCAGCAGCAGCAACACCAACAGCATCTCGGCACACCCAAATCCCATCAAGACATACAAGATTTGCTGCAGCGTTTGCAGCACAATGCCGCCATGGCCAATGCAGGCGCCTATAGTCCGCTGCAAACACGCCTCTCACCCGACAGCGATGTGCCGTCTTCAGCGGCTGTCAAGCGTGAGCGTTCACCTGCACCGCCAGCGCTGGAACAAACCGAAAATCCTGCACAACGCATACAGCCACCGCATACGCCGCCCAAGTCAGTGTCACCACAATCCTCGCAGCCTTCTTCATCGCCCTCACTGCTTATAAGCAGTCCGCACAATACGCCGCCACAGCAGAGCTATCCCAAACCGCCTATGCATACAGCTGCACCCATCATGATGCCCGGCATGCCGCCAGCTGGTCTTGTACGTCCATTTCCCGTCGGTCATGGCGCACCACCGCCAGCCAATCAGCCAGGCATGCCTGATATTAAGGCTCTGCCGCCTTATATCAATGCGCCACCCGAGCTGGGACACAATCCTGCACATAATCCGCATCTCATAGCTGCCGCACAATTTCAAATGGCTGCTGCCCTACAGGCTGGACATGTTTTGGGTCCTGCAGCCGCAGCCGCTGCCGCCGCCGGCTTGCCGCCACATGGTTCACCTTTTATGCCCAATCCGGGCATGCCGCGTGAAAGCTATCCGCTGTATCCCTGGCTGCTGAGCCGACATGGACGCATCTTTCCGCATCGCTTTCCAGGAAGTAAGTAGCGCCCACATCTTAACACCATATATAGACTATAAGCTACCCCAGGCTTGCTCATCTCACAGTTAAACTAATTGTCGCCCTTGCTTTTTGCCTGCTTTCTTCTTACAGACTTTCTGCTACAGCCCTTCCGCAAACCCAAACGCATACGCACCGCCTTCTCACCCTCGCAGCTGCTAAAACTGGAACATGCTTTCGAGAACAATCAGTATGTCGTAGGTGCAGAACGCAAGGCCTTGGCACAATCACTCAATCTTTCCGAGACTCAGGTGAAAGTCTGGTTCCAAAATCGACGCACCAAGCACAAACGCATGCAGCAGGAGGATGAAAAAGGCGGCGGCTCATCTGACCGCCACTCACATATTGCCAGCGGCGATGAGGACGACGACGAGCTTATCGACATGGAGATGGATGACTGCCCCAGCGATGACGAGCATGAACTTGATGCCAGTCATTAAGCTAATGTTGCTCCAAGTCCGTCCTCTGTATATACCTCCGAGTGTATCTGTGTGTGTGTGTGCTTGCAACCGCAACCTGGGCGCATGTATCTGTGAGTTCCTTACCGAAGTAGCGCCAAATTGCTTTGCGTTGCGTGTTTCAAAAAACGAAAAGTCTGCAAGTGTATTGGAAGATCTTTGGTAGCTGATAAAATATAGTTTTTTGTGATATATTCTTAAACCGGCAAGCTTTAGGCTAAGTCTATATGTATATAGTGCGCTCTTTGCATTTTCAAACAACGCAAAGTTTGTAGATCTTTTGTTCCAAGGCAGCAGAGAATCATCCCAAAACTTATTTTAATTGTGCCAAAAACGAAATCTGGGAGCTGCTGCTGCCGACGCCAATTTTAAACTTTTTTCTCAAGATCGATCCGGAGCCAAAATTGAGTTGAGCTCAAAATCAAGCAAAGTTTTTTTTAGCTTGTTTCAAACAACTTCAATTGTACAAATCCATTAAGTTAAGCTTGTATATAATTATAAAGTTTTTAAAGAGTAAAAAAAAAATACCATACACAAATTTTACGCCTAATTAGTAAATTTCATGCATTAATTTATAACTAGCTTTTAAGCACAAAATTTTAGCATTAATTTTTTTAACATTTTTTAATTTTACGCAGTGTTAAAACTGAAAGGTTGCTCTAGCATTAGTTTTATGCCTAAGTAAAGAATTAAATTTAAAAAAAAATGCAACAAAAATATTATTATATAAAATATAAAATATTCGTATTGAAAACATAAAAAAAAACGTGTCTTTTATTTTGCTTTGGCAACTGATAATTTATTTGTGTAATAAAATCATATAATAATAAAAAATAGATAAAAAACTATATACATTTGGGGTACATACAATATTAGTTTTTATTAAACAACTTTATTGTTTGTAAAAAAAAATATCTTTAAAATATATTATAAGGTCATTTCTAAGCGATTAAGTTTTTACGGTTTTGGCTCTATTAAATTTTTATGATGCTGGATTTCTAGTTTTGAAGATGAACCCAACTATTAAGCTCATGGAAAATGGCTAACAGATGGCCAAAAATGACTGGATAGGCAGTAGACAACTTTTGAGACGCCACAAAATTGACAGCTGGTTTTTTCTTTCTAATTTAGAAGATTTTGAAATTTTTGAAATAATGTACATTTGGCAGACAATACAAAATTTTTTGTCCTGAATATATAAGAGACAAAGCCAAAAAATTGCAATTCGTAGATGACTTAATAATCTTTTTAACAAAAATTTTAATTTTTATGGAAACATTAAAAAATTAATGATTTATAACTTTGAGGTGCTTAGAAAAGTCCGTGTAGTACCGATTTTTGCTATGGAGCATTTTTGATTATCTTCGAAAACATTGTTTTTATTTTTAAAAATTTTTTAAGGGTATTTATTTTCTTTACTTGTGTATTAAATAAATTATAGTTATGAATTTTGGGCCCATGGAGTCAAAAAAAAAAAAAAATCCCAGCACCCAAGGGCTCTGACATAAGCTGAAAAACTCCATAGAACGAGGTAAATTGGAATTTATCTCACCACTCTGACGGTGGATTTAGATTTAGCAAACCCAAAAACATATAAAATGGTACCCTGTACCACCACATTGCAATGAAATCCAAAAAATATTTATTTGACAAATTTTGTTACGATATTTTCATAAGCAAACAAAAAACAGTCGAATTTTCGCCAAAAAACGTTTATATGAGGAACTATATGATATAGTCAACCGATATTGATCAAATTTGGTACAGTGCTTGGAAACTCTAAAAAAACGTCCGAATGCGTAGTTTGTCTACGAAAGCTTTATAAAAAACCAATTATCAATCTAAAACTTTTGGTTTTTTTCGATGTTGTCTGAACCACCCCTATGGGAACTATATAATATAACCCCGATTTGAAAAAAATACAAAAAACTTGTCTCCCGTAGGATAATAAGGAATCTTATCTTACCATCTCTGAGATCTAGGAGTTCATACAGACAGATAGAAGGACAGACGTACATGGGTATATCGACTTCTCTAGTCACCCTGATCATACTTAAGGTATCTTTGGGGGTCTCCAACTACGTATAAAAACATTAAAAAACATAAATCGAAAAAAAAATGTTGAGGTTATTGGAGGTTATCTCAGAAGACTTGGGTGCTGGGGTTTTTTGGACATCGAATTCGGATTCGGCGGATCCAAACCGATGCCAATATTATGTTATATTATAATCAATAGCTGCTAAAAATTCGATAATATCCCGCTTGGGTCGACAATTGATGTATGCGTCATCTGCTTAGTTAAAAGATACTCCACTGTTGTTTGGTAAAATCCGTTTTGGCTTTTTGCAACACAATCCTTAACAAAGTTGAAGACAACGCAGGAGGGATTAGATACTATTAATTTCCTTGGAGAAGCAGCGAATACTGTTCAATTTCAATCTCCAGAGCCGCAACAACTTTGCAGGGATTTCGAACTTATATACGATCTCGATAAAAACTGAGTATCGTATCACCACAACCATCAACCTCTTGAAAAAGAATTAAGTCTTGGTTCAAAAAAGAACTTTAGCCACTTTCTCTATATTCGGAATGGCACTATAATAGTTCATACCAATATCTAGTGAGTCCGAGAAGAGATCTTCCGCCTTACTTCCTACTTGGCAGACAACTTGATGGAATACAGTAATGTTATATGGTTTTTTAGACCTCGGATTCGCATTTAGCGAATCGTGTGTGAACCAATGTTATAGATACAAAAATACTTTTACCTCAAAATTTAACTACTCAGTATTTGATAAAGAAGTTTTTTTTACTATAGATCTTAAAAAAAAGACAACAGCCTCCGCGTGTTTTTGGTGTGTAAAAGTGATTTTTTTTCAACACACAGTCGATCTTCTCTATATCGATTTTTGGTCTCATAACGAACCAATATTCTACTCCCGTGCAAGTCCACCCGAACTACAAATGTGTGAAGGTTTATAACATTTAATATGTTATCTTAGGTCAAGGTCGCGTTCTCTCAAATCATCATTGCATTTTTTTTTTTTAATCTTGGAATTTTATTTATACTAAGTCAAAAGTTGCAGCTTTTTCCTGATCTATTTTTGAAAGTCCATCCAATTCCGCTTAAAATGACGCCAAAAAAGTCACCAAACTTTAATTTGTTGCATTACATTTTGCCTTGGATTAAGATTGGGGGTTTTTCGATTTTTCAATATTTCTAAGGGGCAAGTTGAATAATACGAGCATTTGCATATCACTTGTGATTAGATAATTGTTCCTTACAGCTTTCAGCATTAAGATCCCAACTACAACAAAAAAAAAACCACAATCATAATAAAATTATGCATTGACAATTAATTAAAGTGTGACATTTGGCATTACCTAGTTCAGAGATGTATCTATAAGTATGTTTATAAAATGCATTTAGCGATTTTTATAGATTTCATAAGCATTTTAATTGCATAATTTAAAATGCAAATCATGTTTTATTGTAGAATTTAATTGAGCGCAGTTTTCTGTGATATTGGAGATCGTCACCAGGGGCTGCTGCGGGGGTCTAAGAGTGCTGGCATTAAGCTTAAAATGTATTTGTAATTGCCAACAAAACGAGTTGCAATAAATACGATAAATTATATGCGATTGCGGCACTTTTGCACAAGGTGTGCTAATGATTTAGAATCGAAATTTATTATCATCGTTTTAGAATTTATGCGACAGATACAGACAGTCACAACGATAAATTGGCTACTTTTATTTTTGTTAGATCGGGTTTTTACATGAAAAACTATTAGTTTGTCTAGGAAATTAGTATTGTGTTGCGACTCAATTGGTATTGAACTGTAAACAAGGCATTGATTTAATTAATTAAGCTTACTTTGTGTGCAATTAGTAGCTGTTAAGAGCACTAAATGTTATGGATTTGTCAAAGGTTTTGATTTGGGGGTGTCTCCAATGACATTGGATTAGATAAGCGTCAGACAAACAAGGTATACAAAGTGGCTCAATTCAAGTAAATTGCTTTCAATTGCAGTCCAATTTGCAAGCAACAGTAGTCTAGTTTAAAATCTTATGAACGATTGTGATTACGTATAAAGAACAGTGACGTAGATAGCAGCAGTAAGAGATTAATCGCCCATGTGTATTTAAGCTTCTATTTTAATCGATGCAAAGAAGTAAAAGTGACTTGTAATATACTTAGGCAGCTGTCAATAGAAAATTGATAATTACCAAGGAAAATAGAATAGAATTAAATAGTAATTTTTGTTTTTTAAAAGTCAATCGATAATTCTTTAAGGAATTGTAATACAGAGGCGTCCTCAAAAGGCGACGACTTAGACTATATTAAACAAATATTGCTATGATATTATTCCTATAATATCAAAAAAATACAACAGACAAAAAAACCTTAATCAAGCTGACGGCTCTTTTGAACAAGAACTATTCTGATGAGTGTATTATTTATTTGCTTGCAAAAAATGGGTCGATTACCTTTTCCACTGAGTTATTAGATTATAAAGATTATATAATAAGACATAATGGTTATATGTGGCGGGCATAATGAATATTAATATTATATTTATTAAAACGTTACGAAAATGCTTTTTAAAAACAAATATATAAATAAACAGAAAAAAAAACAACAGTTTAAAAGATAGGGCAGAAAATTTAGTTCTACGAGAAAAGCTTTTTTATCATCAACCAGATTCTGGGGACCCAAAATCGACTTAGAAATTCATTGAAAAGGCCTAAAATCGATATTTTTTCTCTAGCAAAATGTGAATTGGGGGTTTTTGGGGTCTAGGAATTCATTATTGACATCTATTTTTAATTTTGGGTGCCGCCAGAGGGCGCTTTAGTGTTGGTTTTTGATTTTTTTCGGTTTTTTTTCTTGAAAATTTTGAAAAAGTGGGCGACTCGAAATTCATTTTAGACCCATAGTTTCTTGGGCAAATTTGCTTAGAATTACCCAAAGAATCAAAATCCGAGTGAGCCCTTATACCGAAAAAAATTGACCCACCCTAATAATCATACATATAATTGGATTTCAACACACTCAACCAGGGGTTAGTGGTTCAAAAAATGTTAAGATCATGAATACTTTAAATTAATCAACAAAATCTAGTACATGAAATCTCTTGAGGCGACTTCTAACCCTTATATTGTCGAGAAGATTTGAGGACGAATCATTATTATGTGTATGAAGATATTCTATATATGTTTTTGTCAGTCTTCTTATCACATTCCTATTTAATGATTTATTTAAATCTTTGTGCAATTCAAAATGGCTAATATATAGGGTGTGCCATATTTTATGTCTATATTTAATATCTTTAGAAAAATAAGTATGTACCATGAATACCGGATTTTTACTATATATGGTATTTTTATTTAATTTGGTTCCTTACAATTTATTTTGTCTATTTTTCAGATGATACCTCAATCAAATAGCCAGCCACCTTTATTGGCAAAAACAAAATGGTTCCTTATTGCTCCGTTTTTCATTACTTTTTCGAGCATCTCGAAAGGTATAGCCAAGATTTCGGCACCAATGTTGGTCTTGAGATTGACAATGGTCAATGGGCAAAAATAAGTTCAGTGGGATAAAGTCTGTAGTTTTTTATTTTATATTATTTGCTCTCTTGTAAGCATTTTAACATTTTTTTTTTAAATTTTTCCTCATTTTTATAATATCAGAAAATTTGGCTTGCAAAAATAAAAAACTGTGTTCTACTTGATACAATTTTTGGTTTTAAAATTCTACAGTGTATTTTTTTATAAAAAAATTTAAGATTAATTATTTTAGACGTTATTTATTTCCTTCCGCTCTGTACAATGTCGCTGTTCTATGTCGTCACACGTCCAAGTCAGAAACTGCATAGATCGTTTTGCAGTATGGCATGGTGCAAGGTCTTGAGACATGATCCACCGATATCCGTTCCTATTGACGGTTTTGTTTCTCTGTTATAAAGCGATTGTTAAATGTCAAAAAAAAGATGGCGCAGCCTATGCCAAGGAACATTTTCTAAACTTCTCAGAGCTATGCATACAGGATACCCTTATGTCTGATTTATATCACTCACTGCTCCCAAAGTATGAAGTTTCATCAAAATTGATCCGTTATTTAATTTTTTTCGGTAGCTTGTAAATTCATTGCCTCATGGTGTGTTCCCTATCCTGCTTAAAAGGAATGCATAGCTCCAAGCTAATTCGATGGCTTGGAATACGAGTTGTAAAATTTTTATTTTTAACAACTTCTAAAAACTTTTAGCTTTAGAAAAGAGTTTTTAGTTCTAGGCTCTAAACAGCTAAGTACGCACGACTAAATGCTGAAGCGTGCCAAGTTTTAAAGTAGTTCTTTGTGAAATTCAAATTAGGTCATACTAGAGCCCACATCGTAAAGGCTACACACGCCACTGTTAGAGTGCATTATATAACCACAATACTCTCAGATTTCAATCACAATTCAACCAAATCAAAAACACCAAATTAAAGCAATTTAGCTGTGTTTGCTTAGCACGCACATTAGGTAGGGTACCCCGAAAACCAAAACGAAAAAAAACAAGTGAAATGAACTCTACGTGCCATAAAGTTTGATCTTGAGCTATGATATGATTACGTATGGTTAGGTCTGTCTAACTGTCCATCCGTCCGTCTGCTTTGATTGTGGTCTATCAAAACTGTTATAATTAATAATAAATTACAATACACCCACTGCCTCTTATAATGCACAGCGAAGACGTTGCATTCGTTACCCTTTTCCATTTGATTTTTTTTTGATTTCAAATATTTTCTATAGAAGCGTAGAGAACATGATTGCCCGTAATAAACAAACGTTGAGAAAAATCGGATAATTCTCAGAAATTAACACACAATTTTTCTACACACACACACAAACCAGTTGTTGTTGTTGATTTTTTTTTTTTGGCTGCCTTAAAGATTTGTTTGTGGCGCGCCCCAAGCAACAAAAATGAAAAAAAAAAACATTCACTTTATGCTTTTTGGGCCTGACTTGTAGCTGTTGTTGTTTTCATGTTGTTGTAACTGTTATTGCCGTTTCAAGTTATTTATCCAATAAACTTATTAAGTAATCCAATTTGGTTAAATTAGCTGCGTCTTTTGCTGCTGCTGCGGCTGCTCTCTCGCTCTTTGTTTGCCTCTTCGTACGCAACGGTCACGTGGTTGTTGTATTTGGTGTTTACACTGTCGCTGAAAAGTTTTCAGATACCTAAACTATAGTTATGGAATTTGTGCAGAAGGGTATTAACCAACTATTTATAAACTCCTGACAATCAGGATGTCCGAGACTCTGCATGATCCATACAACAAAAAGGTAAAAAACTTATCAATTCAACTCAAAAAGGGTGCTCACGCTTGCTGTTGAAAAGTTGCACAGGCTAAAGCGTGAAACCCTTGTGGGTGAGTTAAGTTATTGAGTTTGTGCCTCTTCTTACCGATGTTTGTTATTTTCAAAATTGGCGATTTGTCACCCCACTCTGTTAAGGTGTTAATTCAGCCACTTACAAATATATAATTCAATTAAGTTAGTATCTCTGGAATTGCACTAACTGTTAATCTTTAAATGTAGGGACTATTGACAGAGATATAAAAGAAATATTACTCAAGTTTAAACCACATTTGGTTACATTTTTCAACACTAAAGAAACAAATTTACTATTTTTTGCTTCAGAAATTTTTAATATACGGAAGACAAAAGAAAGTGTCTTCTTTTCCGATTTTGATGATTCTTTTTTTTTTTTTTTTTTTTTTTCAATTTTTGATTTTAGCATTAATATTATATATTGATAGATCTTATATAATTTTATAAATTATTTGTACATATCGGCTGAGTTCAAATTATAGTAATTTTTAAATAATTTAAAAGAAAATTCTTAAGGAAATTATATGAAAATTAAAATTATTTTTTTCTTTAAGCATAAATTAAATTACTAAGCGTCTTATAAAATGACTATGGAATCGATCAACTTTTCGCATATTTTTACTATATTTTCCTACCGAAATCTGTCTTTTAGTTACTTTTAAGATTTCCTTTTAGATTTGTTGAACTTTGCGAATCGAGTTTGCCATAGTTTTCGTGATACTGGTAAATATTTCTAAAAATAAAAAATAAGGCATCACTAAAAAAATTCTGTTGAATGATTAAGGTGGACAGAAAAATTGTTTCGCATTCTGAAGTAGGTGTTCGAAAACTATTGACCCACAGTGTATTTGTTGTTGCCTGCCGCATTTTTGGGGTTTGTTTGATTTTAATTGAGTTTTGTTTTACTTCATCTTGACTGGGCTCCAATCAGCTCCAAAGAGTCAGCGGGTGTAACCGGTGTCAGTGTTAACCTGTATGTTCGTTTAATTACTAAATCCATGTTTGTTTGTATTCGACTATTTGTGTGCGTGTGTGTATCTGTCTAACTCAGCTTTTGATAGCTCCTAAAGTGTGTATGTGTGTGTGTGTGAGTATCTGTGGGTTTTTGTTACTGTTCATGTTGCCATTTTGTGATATTAATTACTTGACATTCATTTTTGATAAGTACGCCATTTCAGTTGCATGCATGTCAGACAGCAGTCAGTTATATTTTAAGCCAAAATAAATAAAATAATTAAATAAATGTGAAGGTAGAGGTGCAGCAAGGCGGAGACGGTTTAAGCTAAAAAGATGACCAATAAACTGATCGATGGCGTCAATAATGCAAATTGTCAAAGGCTACACATATTTGAATGATGTTCGGCGTTAGCCTTCAGCTGCTCAAGAGTTCTAAGTAGAGATGGAACTTATGAAGGGTTCGGCATAAAAAAATAAAGAATGCTAAAACAGCGAAACGCTTAATTACCTCGAAGAGACTTTGTATGTTAACGATCTTTTAAGAGCGGGAATAGCAATGGTAATCCTAACCTGCTTATCGAGCCTGATATGTTTGGAGGGAACAGTACTGACAACAGAGTATAAAAATAGCACAAAAATTGGATCATTCGGGACGGTGTTCGACAGTGGAATACTCTGTACCCATTGTACAAAAGTACATAACTTTGCTATGCCTTTTTGTGACATACCTTTTAAATACCTTTGATCCTAAGAGTACAGAGAAAAACTATAATAAAAAACCACTGCTCCGACTAATCTGATCTAACCTTTACTAGGCAAAATTTTTATATGATATATACAACTCTTTAACATTGTACTATATATGGTTTCTAGTAAGACACAGATAGATGAGATAGTGTTTAGTATGATCTATCTAGTAATACCTTATTATAAAAATCAAGAGGGCCATGATCTGGGCTCAAGGCATATGGCATTTTAATATGTTTCTGGTGACACTTAATCCGAATCCGAGCTCCTAAAAACTCTAGCACGTCACTATGCTGACATAATCTTAAAAAGCCATAAAACGAGGTATTTCGGAGGTCATCTCAAAGACCCGGCGTGCTGGGTTCCTTTCGACCTAGGATTCGGATTCAACGATCCCAAAAATAAATAAAAAAAATCGCCGGACTTTGCAGTGTTTTCTGAGATTAAGGTAGCACCTAGACCTGTCGGGTCAATTCAGTTCCCCTGACGACGACACAATTTTTGTTTGTGAAAAAATTTCATATTCCTATCTATTTTTGTCTTTAAGAACCAAGAAATACAAGCGGACGGACAGACGGAAGTGGCTACAATTAGCGTTCCCGTCTAGATGCTGCCCACAAAATCTTTTTGCACTAATTTCACATACCCTTCTTCCAAAAATGCAGGGTATTAAAATAAACTATCTATTTTACTTTTGCCTTTCATGAACTTTCACAAGCTTAAAATTTTGCACGTGTGCTCACGAAATTATAGTTAGAGACCCTTACAGAGACACGCACACTCATCTCTAGATCAAAACAGTAAAGAGCAATCGTCTGCGTCTCCTTCGGACTGTCCACACGCATGCCAATAAAGCCAAATTGATGCTGTTGATTTCGTGGCTGGCGTTGATCAGTGCCGATGATGATGTTGATGATGTTGTTGTTGCACACAGGCTGGCAGAGGCAGCGGCAGCAGCAGCGGCAGTGGCAGCGATACTTGCAACGTGCCACAACGTCAACAGTTTTATTTTGTAGTAGCCTCTTGTTGTTTTTGTTTTTCGATTTCTTTTTTTTTCGCTGTCTTCCGTGTGTTTAATGTGTGTTTCCAAGAAGATTAATACAGCAAAATTAAGGAAAATAAATAAATGTCAACGGAGTACAAGATCGTTATCTCATTTAACAATAATTACCCTGATATGGGATATGCTAACTAATCTGTTATGTGTACGCGTCTGATTTGTATGTCTATGTGTGTATGTGGCAAGGATCGTGCAGCAGAAAGGTTGCCATTGATAATGATGATGATGATGACGATGTTGCTGATAATGGATAAGGTGATGAAGCTGCTTGGAACTGATCACGGGGCAGTCAGACAACAGGTTTTTTAGCTGGCAAATTGTCAATGTTAGTGCTTTTTGTGGTCGTAGTCGTCAACGTTGTTGTTGTTGTTGTTTGTGGACTTTTAGAAGGTGTTGCCTTAGTGTTATGTTGTGTTAAATTAAGTAATTAATTTAAAGTCCATGTTCGAGCATCTGTCTAAACGAAAGACTTAGGCAACGAACTTGAAATTTCTAAGTGCATTTGATACTAAACATTTTGATAGACATTGATACACAAATTTAAAAAGTGGAATTTGTTATACATGTTTTAAGTGATTCCTTTCAAAAGCTGGCTAAATAAATGGAAATTTAAATTTTAGCAAATTGAAAGGGTATATGGAACTGAAAAGGATCAAATTTTTAGAAACGAATTTCTTTCAAGTAGCTTAGAATGAAATGGTAAAAAAAAAGTCACGTAATTTTTAATTAAGTAAGAATTCAAAGTAAAATAAAACTTAGGCTCAAACATTTTTTATATTCAGTCTACAAGCTCTTGGGGAGCTCTACATTTGGTGCTAAAGTTGCATTAGTCCTGATAAAAATATTTTAACAAAAAAGTAAGCCATTCACACGTGACAAAGAAGTTTTTTAATAAAACCTGCTGGAATATTTCAATGAAATAAATTTCTAGCTGAAAACTTGGCAGATGGATGCGCTTGAAATGGATTTGTATCCTATATTAATGGGCTGGAGTTCGTCAATCGCACTTTAAAATATATTATCATGATATTTTAGAACTAAGTTACCTTTATTATTTTGAATAATCTTTTTTTTATATTTACAGTCACACATCCTATATTTTTTCAATCTTTCGTCATAAGTTACTTTTGTCTTCAAAAACCATATACTACAAAAATGAGGTACAGTCGAGGCGGTGCCCGACAGTGGAATACCCTGTACCTTTTGTCTCGAAAAAATTTTTCCTGTATATTCTTTCTAAGAACTTTCCAATTGGAATTTTTTTTTTTGGCTAAAGTCGATATTTATACATATAAGTTCCCTTAATTTTTACCGATTTTGATGAAACTCGAAAGTTACTTCAAAGAAGTTATTTTAAGTATATGGGGTAAGTTTCAAATTGGTATGTTGAGGGGTGTGGGAGAAAACACGGTAAAAACATTGCAGGGGGTGGGGGGCCGCATCGATAAAATTTGGATGTGGATTAGTTCATTAGGGCCACATGAATCAGCTTACCAAAAATTGTGATTCTAGGTCACTTGTAACCATAATTACAACGAGTCAAATATTGACTTAGTTTAAAGGCAAGGGTGGTAAAATTTGTTCATTTTCGACTATAACTTTTGCTGTATTTGTCCGATTTTTCATTTTGTACACACAGATGCATGTAACTACAACGCATCGCTCTGTTAAATTTCAGATGAAAATATTAAATGGTGTGGCTAAAAACAGCGAAACTCTACTGCGGGGGAACGGGAGAAGATATTGACATGATTCAACAACTTCATCTTCTCAGGAAATATGCGCACCAGCTGGTAAAGTTTCGTGTCTCTAGCTCTTATAGTCTCCGAGATCTAGGAGTTCATACGGACGGACGGACGGACATGGCTCAATATCTACATGAGGTTATGATAAGCATTTTGGTATAAAGGACTTGGGGTCTGCCACGCCTCCTTCTGTCCGTTACATACATTGCACAAATCTAGTATACCCTTTGTACCTATACGTACAGGGTATAAAAATATAACCTCAATTGATTTTTGTACTATGTATGCAAAGATATATTTGTTATATTAATTATTATTATTATTAAAAAAGAAAAGAGTAAGACAAAATGCATTACATTTTTTTTTAAGATGCATCAAAGAGACTTTCCTTTTATTAAAACCCATTCATCGGATGCTTTTCAATCACATTTTTAAAACCCTAATACATATACAGCTTAAAACTTTTTTTTCGAATTTTTAAAATTTTTTTGTTTATTATTTTTATTATTTTTGTTTATTATTTATCCAAATAAGGTAAAGACAATGAGAACTAAATTAAGATCTTTAATTAGGGCCCCAGTTTTCGTTATAGACTGAATATTGAGACTGCAACTTGGCCAACTACTTTTTAAAGTATGGTACATTAATAAAAGATTATTGCTGTATGATTTATTCATATTGCATATAATTAATCAATTTTTTTTTAATTAGTTAATTCTTAGTTAATAATAATTTATAGTAAGAGCAACAGAGGCCTTTAGGCTAGTTTTAAATAATAACTAACAATAAATAACTTCAAATTATCACCTTTTCCATGTATTTGCACAAGCTCTAGGGTCTTCCATATATTTTTAATTGCACCGAAGTTGTGTCAATGAGTTTAAATCCATATTTATTTAATGAAAAATTTTTTTTATTGATTCAACCCCAAAAATAGGGCGCACAAACCAAAACAAATTTTCGGTATACGTTCACACACACAAATATCGATAAATGATAACTGTAATAGGGATAATTTCCCTTGGAATAAAAAAAGCTTAATCATGGTTAATTTTAATAAATATGGTTGATTGCTAAATTGATTTCAAAGATAGAATGAAAAGTTATAGCAATATTTTTGCCCAACTAAAATGTAAACGATATGAAGATATCGAAAAGAGCAAAGCCCATATACAAGGGAAATATTAGAATTAGAAAGGAAATATTTGAATATAATAGAATTAGAAGGGAAATATGAGAGTATTTCGAAAAGAGTAAGGTAATATGGGAAGTGAGCGACAATTCTAAGAGAGAAAAATAAAATTTATTCGTTTTTGTATTGTAAAATTCGGAGCAAAGCTGAATATTCTACTAATTTTTAATTATTTATTTTATTTATATAATTTATAATTAAAAATTAAATAGAAGTTAATTCTAAGTTATAAAAGGTTTGTAGCCAGAGCAACGTAGGCCTTCAGGCTGATATTCTACTAACATTCAATAAGTGTGGAAGAAATCCCAACAGAAGAAGCATTTCGATGTCTTAAATTGATTAAACTCAAAAAATAGCCATTAATATATAAAAAGTTTTTACCGTGTATTAACTCAATTCAAGAGACAGATTAGATATTGTAGCTGGAAATCGTTCTCACTGAACTCGAAAAAAATACCACACTTTTAGAAAAGACTTTTGCAAAGAACATCTTAAGTTTTTGGCAGTTGACAACCTTTTTTGAAGCTACTTGTTAACAATTCACTTTACTATTCAATCAAAAATTGTTTGTGCTGAAATTTCCCTAAACGAAAGACTTAGGCAACAAACTTGAAATTTCTTTTAGCATTTTACGCTTGTTAACTTTACTAGACACTTCCGCCCAAAGCAGATCAATATCTTTTAGATACACAAATGTTACATTTCTAATTTTCGTAATACAATTGCTGGTAATTTTATTTATTTTAAGAGTTGCCCGCTTATTTTGAACTTCCTGCAGCTTGTTAGATTGGCATCACTTTTGAACCCAGTCTCGACATTTGTTTGTCATAATAATAATTCCTTAGCGTTTTAATTGAATGATTAGACTGTATACCGGGTCTATAAGTACCTATGTATAGGCTGTATAGTACTCGTTTAGTGGGCGTTGGCCCTCATAATGTGCCAAGTCATGTACAAGCGCTTGAGAGCGGCATTTAATTAGATTTTGGCATTGTGTTTGCGCTACAAAATGCTGTCCAGTCTCTACATAAATATTTACCTATATTTACCTTTTGCCTTCAAGTGCTTAATTAAGTTTTGATGAACCACAAATACAGATATATTATTTATTTAACAGAGCTATGCGCGTTCCCGCTTCAACTCATATAGTTATAAGCAGGGCAGGAACAAGCAAGTGGAGGTAGGCCCAAGGGCCACAGGAAAAGAGAGCACCTTAAAAAATTTGCTCTACCTTTTAATAGAGACAAAGATGCTTCTAGAAGTTTTAATTCGTGATGCTTTTAAACTAAAAAAAAAATAAAAATGCTTTCAAAAAATAATTTTACACTCAATCAAGATGAAAGTTTTTTTTCAGTGCTAGTAGTAAAAAATAAAAATTGTATCTTTCTTTGAAAAACATACATTCATTCCCATAACAAAACTCAAAATTTTCAAACTAATTTTCTCATTTTGCAAACCCGCTTGAATGTCGGCCTGCTTAAGTCCGGCCCTGTTTATCTGTTTATTTTCTAATTGAGGCAATTATGTGGTTCAAGCGGCTGCCGTCTGTTGCTTTTAACCAAAAACCATTTCAAATTAGTTTCATAGCTGCGGTCTGTGTAGATCTTGTATTTGGGATAAGCCAGTTCTGGCCAGCGGGCGCCAACTGCGCAGCTTCTTGCCTTTCATATGCAAAACGTCAGCCAGCTGGCTGATCACAACGGATCAAATCACATCACATCACAGCATATTCCAAGAGCTCATAGTAATGTTGTCCACTGCTTTAATTTGGTACACCAATAGCTACAATATTATTGTATAGAAAACTGCCTCGTAAAAGCGTCAAATTTCTCAATACTCTAGACATGCCCCACGGGGCGCCCTGGCGCTCATCTAATTGTTGATATCGATCGTTTGTTGTTTAATATTATTTGGTGAGTTTTATATTTTATTTCAAATAAGTTACATAAATTTGTAGTTTTTATGACAAAATGTGTTTAGATTATTGAAAATGCAGCTAAAGCAAATCAACTCAACTCGACTCGAATCAAAAGTCAGCTTAGTGTGACGCCTACATGGCGTATGATTGTTTATTAGTTTATTTGTTTTGATACTACAAAGACGCTTAGTTGTTGTTTCTGAGCTGTTTTTATTTTTTTATAGCTTGTTCAGACCCTGGCATTTACTTTGCCACTCCACGTGAAATACATTTGGCTCATAACTTACAGTTAGAGACCCAGTCATCTAGGTATTATTCAAATTAAAAATTTTTACATATGAAAACCCACTTGAACATTTAGCTTGATAAACAATCAATTAACACACTGCAGCTAAATTATGCATATACTTAACGCTTATTGTATCACTTTTCAATAAATACTTGCAACATTACGTATACTATATAAGGCAGTTCGCTAAGCCAGCCAAATGTGGCTATTATGTACATTAGGGTGGACCGGTTAACATATAAAATATATTTACTAGCAGTTTAAGTGGAACGTGGAAGGCTGATAGATTAGAACTTAGTTTGCAAGAACTTTAAATCAAGTTTCTTATGTGAGCTTAGTCGTAATCTATGTGAATTCAGCTGATTCCAAACAATGGCGGACTTACATAAAATAGCAGCCTAAGTACCTACTTCATTTATATGCCATTAAAACCAAGAGACTAGATAGTAGAGTAGGTATTGCGAAGGGCAGTTCGAGAAAAATTTTCTATGTGTTTTTTTTTTTTGCAATATTCTGATTTTGATAATAATTGCAACACAATAGAAATAGTATAAAGCTTATATTTGAAAAGGAAATTCGGATATTAAGAATACCATCAAATCAAGAAGTTTTGGATTTCAAAAGGAAATTCGAATATTAAGAATCCCATCCCATCAAGAAATTTTTAAAGTTATTCAGGCTATCCCGATCGCGACTAAAATTTTTAAATTTCCATCCGTTCCTTTTTTTGTGCCAAAATTTTAATACATTTCTAATAGTATAATACTGGCAATGGAATTCGATAAGGTTCCGAAATAGTCATTAAGAATCCCGATTTTTTGAATTTATAGCAATGGTCCTGATCCAAAAACAAGGAAAAACTGATATACCCTTTAAGTAAAAATAAATTTTAATATTGTTACTTTTTGTTAATTAACACATAAGCCTGAAGGCCTCTGATGCTTTTAAACTATTCTCCCATCTTATAATTAAGTATATAGATAAATACATTTTTTTTTGTTAATTTTATTACAACCCGCGGGCATTTTGTGCTCATACAAAGTTCCTGCCTATTCCTTACCTTTTCATTTAAATTATGTCCTGACCTGTCCATTTCGGGCCCCGATCTCATCTGTACTAGATTTTATCGAGACAGACTACGGCCAAAAAAAAATAATTTTAAAAAATTGTCAGAGCAATATATAAATTTAATCGTAAACAGGTTAGATTGATACGGTACCACACACTGCCCACAAAGTTTGGAAACATTTTTTTCGAGAAATTTCAATTTTTTAATCTTAATTAAAAGAAAATGTCTGTTTAAAATTGTCTTTAATTGATTTTATTTGTGACTTCATATTTTTAAGCAAATTTGTTTTTTTATTTAAGTTTTCAATAGGGCTCTTTAAACAATATGGTTCATATTATTTAAGCCAACGCTTTTTCATAAAAAAAAAATTTATGTGCGTTCCTAATAATGCATAAAAATAAAAAATAATATTTAATATATAATATTTATTTTTTAATATTTAATATTTTTTTAATTGTTCTGCACCAAATCAATTTAACACATATTTAAAAGACGTATTAAAAAAATATGGTCATAAACATATTAAAAAAAAATTTTAAAAAGAATTACAACATTTATTTGTAAGATCTCTACTGACTTGATCTAAAAAAAAAAATTGGTTCAAAAATATTGAGTCTCTTAGTCACAACTAAATAAAAAGTGAAAAACTCGTTTTTTTTAAAAATTAAGCCACAAGCTAAGTTTAAAAACTCAAATTTTGCGAGATAATTTTTTTGTTTTTATTATGTTTTTTAAAAATCTGTATTTTTTATTATTAGTATAAATGTGATTGAACTCTATTGCTTATTAAAATCAATTAGAAAAGTTGCAAGAAAAATATCACTTTAAAGGTTTTCATAGTTTTTTCAAAAAAATTTTTAGTTTTTTTTTTTTTAAGATATCTCGTTATAAACGTTCAAGAATGGAATGTTTTATATACCTTTTAATTTTCGAACCTACTGTATACATATTTAATATAAGATTTTACTACAAATTTTAGTAGCTATAGCTTCTTTTTTATATTTTTATTTTTTTAAAAAAAATTTATTTATAGAGGCAGCTTCTGTATACTCACTAGTCAAATATTACTTTGGAAATTAAAAAAATATGCTGTAGCCCCGATAAATAAATATCGCTAATCAAGTATCAAAATTATGACAAAAAATAAATTTCAATAGTTTTTAGAGTGGTCCCAAATTCTGCTATAGCGTTTTGATATACAATCGCCATAATTTTTCATTTAGGGAGTGGCTCTTAACAATTTTATTTTATGCGACCCACCCTAATTTATATATTCCAAACCAGCCACAATCTCATGCAACATTTGACCAACTTAATCATAGGCCCTGCACTAATCGCCTTCCCCACCATTAGAGCCTTGTTCGCAGCCAAGTGTTTAGTATTATATTTACAAGCTATAATTAGTCAATTTCTAACTTGCAACTAGACACGGTCTTACATATTATATGTGTATGTACAAGTGTGTATATAGTATACTTGGCAATGCCGATGGTTTTACATATTATTAAAAGTCGCTTGGCACATTAATTATGATAATTGCCATTTGGTTTGATACATAAAACATGCCATATAAACTGATCGAAATTATGGGTTGTTCAACACTGCAACGTTAATAAGCTTTTGTTGTAAAGTTTTGATATAAGACTTATTTGTTTATGCATTCTTAACATTTATTTGCAACGATTTTTTCATTAAGTATAATTTGCAAATTAATTGCATTTTAATGGGATTTCGCATGAAGTTCACTTAATGCATTGTTTCAGGAATCTAAATCGAGTGGGAATTGATTTTAGAATAACGAAATGTGCATGCACTGTAATTTCTGTCTGTAGCATATGTGGAAGGAGATCTTAAATAGTAGTTATATATAACTGTGGCTTATCAATCACTTTTTAACTAAAATGTAGATTATATTAAATGAGTAAAGTTCTAATATAATTACTTGAAAATATTGAACAGTTCCTTAAATTGATCTTTAAGAAATTTTAATATTATATGCTCCGAATTTCACTAAACGAAAACGAATAAATTTTACATTTTCAGCGGATCACCTACGTTGCCAGCGCTTCAATAAGGTTATCTTTAGTTTTTTAGCCAAATTATAACTAAAAAAATGCACTTTTTTTCTTATATTTCCCTTACTATTTTTAACAAATTCTAAATTCCCTTTTTATACCCTGTACCTATAGGTACAAAGGGTATACTAGATTTGTGCAATGTATGTAACGGACAGAAGGAGGCGTGGCAGACCCCAAGTCCTTTATACCAAAATGCTTATCATAACCTCGGGTAGCGATTGAGCCATGTCCTTCCGTCCATTCGTCCGTCCGTCCGTCCGTCCGTCCGTCCGTCCGTATGAACGCCTAGATCTCGGAGATTATAAGAGCTAGAGACATGAAACTTTACCAGCAGGTGCGCATATTTCCTGGAAAGATGAAGTTTGTTGAATCATATCAATATCTTCCCCCGTTCCCCCGCAGTAGAGTTTTTAGCCACACCGTTTAATATTTTCATCTGAAATTTAACAGAGCGATGCGTTGTGGTTACATGCATCTGTGTGTAAAAAATTAATAAAATCGGACAAATACAGCAAAAGTTATAGTCAAAAATGTACAAATTTCACCACCCTATAAACTGCGTCAATATTTGACTCCTCGTAATTATGGTTACAAAT
Source organism: Chymomyza fuscimana (assembly GCA_949987675.1). NCBI lineage: Eukaryota > Metazoa > Arthropoda > Insecta > Diptera > Drosophilidae > Chymomyza > Chymomyza fuscimana. The sequence continues at coordinate 119,079,730 of OX465088.1, read as the reverse complement.
GACCTAGAATCACAATTTTTGGTAAGCTGATTCATGTGAAAAATCCACATCCAAATTTTATCGATGCGGTCATTTACCGTGTTTTCTCCCACACACCTCAACATACCAACTTGAAACTTACCCCATATACTTTAAATAAATTCTTTGACGTAATATTTGAGTTTCATCAAAATCGGTAAAAATTTAGGGAACTTATAGGTATAAATATCGAATTTCACCAAAAAAAAAAAATTCCAATTGGAAAGTTCTTAGAAGGAATATGCAGGAAGAATTTTCGAGACAAAAGGTACAGGGTATTCCACTGTCGGGCAGTCGAGGCTGTACCACATTTTTTTTGGGATTAATCAGAAAAAAATTCCAAAAATAATTGTAAAAAATATCTTACTTGAAATTGGCCTAAATAGTATCTAAGAGTATTAACAAAATTATTTTAGTCTAATTAACAAAATAACATACATTTTTAAGCATATTTTTTCGATTCATTTTGATTTCCCACCACTTAAAAAAATCTTTCTGGTGAAAAAATTTAAAATCAAAATGAATCGGAATATTTTTTCTGATTTCGTTTTGCGGAGCACGGCTGAATGCTTCATTTTTTCTCATTCTGGATTGCTGATTGGAATCCCAAGATATCCCCATTTGGCATTTTGACTAGGCGTTAAAAAATGTAAGGGAGTGTTAGGGGGCATAAGTCTAAATTTTTTACGTTTCCGCAAAATGTTCAATAATAAACATTCAAAGTTACAAAATTTTTAGCTTTTCGTACATTTGACAAATTAAAAACCTAAAAACTTACTTCCCAGTGCTTTAATAAAAAATGTATTATAACTTTATTAAGCTTCCTCGTAAACCAAGACTCTACTAAAATCGTCTTAAATGCACATACCTGTTTTTTAAGGTATCAAAAACATATCAGCTCTTAATCTAATTCAAATAAAATCCATAAATATTGAACTAGATCGCCTTATACTTAAGTTAATTAATCAAATCTTCACTAAGCTGGCCTTTTTTGGTTGAAATTTATGGCACTCCAAATGCAAGTTTGTTGCCTAAGTCATTTGTTTTATAGCCTCTTATGCCAATGATGATATATGTCGATAAACAGTTAAGTCTCGCCCACACGAAAAATAGCAAGAGGAAGAGAGTGAGAGAGAGAGTGAGTCAGCAAGATAGATGAGGCATTAAGACTCAATCCGATATTCACACTCCTCAGCTAATGCCCAAATTAATGAATGCAGTCAGCGCCTAACATTTGTCACACACAAATTTTCCATAATTTCCAAAGCGACAATGAAAATATTGAAAAATTATGCAGCCCTGAGCAGGCAATCAAACAATTAAATATAAATTTGTGGTATTCACGCCCTAACACGTGCATGTGTGAGTGTGACAGGGGCGGAACCAGCGGGGCTATCGACTCTCCCTGAAATAACGCTGCTTGTTTAGTTGAGTTAGAAACCACACTGAGCACGAATTTTGTGCATCCCATGAAATTTTTTTTCTAGATAGGACGGGTGTCCCCCAAAACATTTTAGTTTCTTAGAAAGTGTTTATGTTTTCAGCAAGTTTAATTTCACCATTGAGTCGGACATCCAAAAAAACTTTCTTACAGATCCACCGCTGTTGGGTAACATCTAGTGGTATCCGCCATAACATCTGAGATTTTAACAAATCTTGAACATGTTCAGCAGGTTGCGTCTGAAGATAAAATGATTATGAATTTTTTTTCGTAGATCTGCCGTTGTTGAATGGCATTCAGGAATATCCCCCAAAACATTTTAGTTTCTTAGAAATTTTAAATATTTTCAACATGTGAAGTCAGAAATATTACTGAGAATGAACGTCGCACATCCCAGTAAACGTTTTTGTAGATCCGCCGCTGTCAAGTGACCTCGGGTGTATCCCCCTCTAACAAATCATGAACATGTCCAGCAAGTTCCATCATTAATCACATTAATAACGAAATTCGGATATCTCAGAAAATTTTTAACTAGATCTGCCGTTGTTGAATGGCTTTTTTGTACATCCGCCGTTGGAGCTTCCAAGGAGATGCCCCAAAATATCGAAGTTTCTTACTTATTTTAAACATATTTAGCTAGTTGAGTCAAATTGATCCAAATGTATCCCCCTAACACTTTAGATTGTGATAAGTTGCGTCAGAAATCACGCTTAGCACGAAATTCTGATACAAATTTCTTCTGCAAGTTAGGCGTCACAGAGTGAAAGAAGGATACCCCCGAAATTTTATTTCCAAATCCTCATTTATTGCAAGACATTTAGGGGGATCACACAAAGCATTTAAGTTTCTTAAAAATATTCAAGTTAAGTCAGAAATCAGACTGAAAATGAAATTAGGAGTCCCAACGACATTTTTCCTAGACACGTCGCTGTTGGCAAGCATTCAAGGAGATCCCCCAAAATATCTTAGTTTTTTATAAATTTCGAACATATTTAGTAAATTGAGTCAGAAACCACACTGAAAAATAAATATGGATACTCCACGAAATTATTTTCTAGATCCGCCGCTGTTGGGTAACGTCCAGGGGTATCACACATACCAACACATCGTTGATTAAAAAATCAAATTTTTTTTTTTTTTTTTTTTGTTATAAAAAAGGTTTTATATCATGTAATTAAACTAGTTCCCTACTACCAATCTTGGCAGCTTAACCTAGATGTACATTAAAAAAAGAAAATAAAAACCAATTATAATCTAAGGGTTCTACATACGTAAAAAAAAAAACAATATTTACAGGAATATGTATGTATATACATATTTAAATGTGCTTTTAAAACGTTTAAACTTATTTATAGGAATCGCATAGGAAGGTCCCCTGGATGGCACCTTTTAAGTCTTCTCTTTCTAAGAAAAAAAATCACATTAGCTACCGAATTTGGAAACCCCTCGAAATTTTGTTCCAGCTCCGCCACTGGTGAGTGGCATTCCTATAGCCAAAAATCCAAGAGCTAATGAAAATTCACAGGAAAATAATGTCAACAGTACAACTCATAGATTATCAAGCCACAAACAGCAGCACACCCAAATGTAGGTTCCAAAAAATAGAGAAATACAATTTTGACAGCGTATTTCGTAATAAAATTGAAAATTCATTGAAATTGAGCACAACAGCAAGTGCATTTCAATGAGTACCCAAAAGAGAGAGAAAAACACAGGCAGCCATATTTGGACTTCTAATTAATCAAAGCCACAAAAAGAGCACAATGCAGAGGGGAAGAACGCTGCTGCGGGGTAGCTTGTTTTGAGCACACCTCCACATTATTTTGACATTTTCCACGGATATTAGATTAACATCATTTTAAAATCAAATTAAAACATTACGCGAGCCCACCCTTAAAAACAAAAAACAGCTCCCAAAAACAGTAACAGTTGTTGCTGTCTGGGATTGGGTTACGGGTTCCTGAGCACCGTTACAGCACCGTTGCCCAACTGCTGTTTGTTTAGCGTAATTTAGATAAAAACTACAATACCTGTAGGCATTGACAAGTGGCATTTTCCGGGAAGCCCGAAAAACCACACAGACCCATTATGCGAGGCGAGGACACCTTTTTTTTACGCTTGACCAGAGCGAGTTCTGGTAACAGGCGTTTGCACCCATGCAGCGCGCACACACAGCGATCCTGGCACTTTATTTCTATTTTTTGAGATCCTTGTTTGTGCCTCTGTCTAAAACAGTTGTCAACCAAACAAGTCATGTCGAGATGTCAATAGCGATAATACCTCTCGATTTGACCTGCTGTGCCGAGTTGCAAGTTGGAACCTTTTACGGCTGTGTTTGCTCCTTTTAATTGGAAATTAAACAAATACCCTTCGACTGGACTTATGGTTTTGCGTGATTTGCTCTACAATGGTCAAACACTTGAGTTGCAATTGTGAGCACAAATCAGGTATTTGTTTGGTTCATTGTTGGGTTGATTGTTTTTTAGAGGACCGAAACCGTTAGGCAGTTGAGTTTGGACAGAGACCATTGTTGTGGCCGGGTTTCGGTGGGAAGATGTATAAGAATATAATAATAAGAGCTAATTATTTGGAATTTTGAAATAGCAGTTAGCACAAATGAGTTTATGCCATTTCGATAATATCATAGCTATTGTAAGGATTTTAAGGTATTTTTTATATATCTTTTTATAGCTTCATTTTTGTTTTATGAATAAAATAATAAAAATATGTTAGAAATCTTATCTTTTAATTTCTACTTAATAACTGCAAAGAAACAGGCCATAAGTTCCTTACTGACGTAGCTAAGTCAAGGACCTCAATCCACCCCCTTCCCCATAGTTTTTGTTTTCGTATAAAAAATAATATTGTCCAATAAAATGTATGGAGAAAAATGAGATCGACCCCTTTCCCCCATCAAAAAAAGCTGTCTACGTCATTTGAACAATTAGAGCTCAGAGACTATAAGAGCTAGTCATAACAAATTTTACCGACAAATTCGTATACCTAAAATAATTTATAATCTACAATTATAAGTTTGAGTTTAATATTATGTGTTTGGGAAAAGTGGGTGCAGGGTATCATCCCAACTGACTTACATTTCTTCAGAGGCGCAACTATTTTCTGCAAAAACAGGAATGTGCGTTAAGCCAAATTATTCTTTGAAAATTCGGCCAATTTAAAACTTTTATCAAATAACTCAGTTCTATATCTTTTCGTGATTTTCTTGATAATTATTTTCAGTATCCGTAGAGTCAACAAGCAGAAGAGTGCTTGATGATGATTTTTTCCTTTAACTCCCAGTGGAGCATAGGGCCTCAAGAAGAGTGCTTAGTGGACCATTATTAGTTTTTCCTAAAAAGAGAAGCAGGGCCTCTGGTATCCATTCAAGCATGACTATATGAACGTCTGAAAAATATATTTGCGCAATAAAAATTATGAAGAAAAATGAAATCCTGCCCCTCAAAAAAGCTATCTACGTCATTCTCTCGTTACAGATCTTTTTATGGAAAAATCTATCACAAAATTTGAAAGTAGAATTTCCAAATATTTTGTCAATAATATATCAATTCTTCATTATAAACTGCCGACTTTCTGTAGAAAGGATAATCTTTACACTAGAAACTAGAAACACTAAAAAAAATTTATGACTCTTGCGAGATGACTCTTTAATCAACTCTCAGTACCTCTATCCATTCAAACCATTTAAAAATTGAATAAAAACTATAGGCTCAAAAACTGTTTCGAATCTTATTCTTTTTCAGAATATGTATATTTTTTTAAATCAGTAAAGTAGAGGACCAGCAATGGATAGAACAGCATCATAAGAAATTTATCTTTTACACTTCGAACTAAAGACTTGGCACAAATCTTTGAGACAATCTTTTTCTCAAATATTTACAGCCGCTTTGAAGATTCTATCTAATTATTCTTAGAATTTGTAAATTTTTTTCAAGATCCTTGAAGTAAAAGATCGGTAATAAGTAGGACAGCATCATTCGTAAGTAATCTTTTGCACTCTGAACTAAAGATTTGGCACAAGTCTTTAATGTAACCATTTATGAAACTCGATCACTTTGGAGACACTATGTAACTCTTTTTCATTTTTTTTTTTCAATAGAAGTAGAAGACTAGCCATTGCTGATGGACATACAAAGGGTGCACTCTGAATTATAAAATTTCCACGAATCTTCTGTCATCCCTGAGACATCATGAGACGCCCTGTGCTCCAATTAGGAGTATATATATATATATATATATACTCTGTCATCCCACTGAGTACCCGAGATTCTTAATATCTTTCAATAAATGTTATTTAATATCATTATATCATTGTGTCTGAAAAATCTAGATGTACAAACGCACATATTAGCTTTGATCTTCACACTCTCTGTTTCTCAATAAGTACCTTGACCAAAAAAGCGAAGACTATATTAATGTAAAACAAGTGCCACACTTTTTATCTTTTTAATCAATCCTGGTTATAAACCTAATTCGTCCTAAAATTCAGAAAAGAGCATAGAAACATTGGCGTAAACCACGAAGATTTGCTGTAATCTTCTATTATATCTTAAATAATCGAGGTTTTGTGCACACTTTATGAAATAATTTAAAAAATACCAAAAATTTATGTTTAGTATTTTTCTTTCTATTTTAAAGTACTTTGACATTTTTATTGCATCCCTATACAAATGACCTCTTCAGAATTTAATGAACAAATTAAAACACATGGCAAAGTCTTTAATATACAATACAAATTCATACTGCAAACAAGTTCGTTGTCTAAGTCTTTAGTTTTGCTACGTCACACACAAAAAGACATTTAACAGAAACTATGCAAAAACCGCTTAAAACTCATTTTAAAAAGATTTTTGCCAAACAAATCTCAAAAAACACACAACGCTTAGTCCATGCATTTGGCTTCTGTGGAATTTTGAGAAAAGAAAGGCACAAGGAATGTCTGTCTGGCCAAGGGGCTAAACGAAGCTTTGCCTACATCATAAAAATTGAAACAATAAGTAACAAAATGACACACAAACCACACCAGTTCCAGGTCTATAAATGCCTTTTGGCTTAAATTTTAAGAAAATCTAATCATCTGTTGGCACGCCCATCAACAAAAAAGAAGAAGCAAAAAAGGCTACTAGCCGCTGGGCCTGCAACCAGAACCACTAACAGAGCCAAAATACTAAGCAAGCCAAGCAAACGTATTAATTAAATGTGGACAACGCCCTACAGTTTTGTAAACCAAACTGCCAGACCTCAGGCTCAGAGCTCAGAAACGAAACCCTTTAAGGGCATCCCGCTGCTCAAAAGTGCGAGGTCCGTACCAGCAAAGTTCAGTGTAAAATTATGATTATTGCCATTATAACCATATTAAATATGAATTTTGATCCTAGCTGGTACAGCCCACGGAAAACGTTGTGGCATTTTGTTGACTTTGACAAAAGGCATAAGTCAATGCGGCATGCAAATTTCTGCCAGGGGGCGTGGCAGCAACTCTTTACCTTGCCTTGATTTATGACACGCCGTGCCGCAGCACACGGCCTAACTCGACTACAAACAATGACGGACTAAAACAACAAGGAAGAGGATTAGCCTGCAACATTCATTGAAAGAAATTGCATAGACAGTGAGACAGAGGAAAGAGCAAAAGTTAAGCCTTAACCTAGGCTGCTGTAATCCTGTTAGAGCTAAGCACAGAGAGAGCCTGCTGTTAAGCTTAAGCGTTGTGCTCTGCACTGCGAAAATCCCGCTGACTCTCTCGGCTCAGCAGGTAAAGATGGAGCGCAACAATTTCCAAAATAAATAAACACAATTGCCTCTCATTTTGTGATTGAGCCAATTACTACTATGAGAGTGTGTGTGTGCGTGAGAGTATGTGTGTGTGTGTGTGTGTGTGACATTTGAGATGCTTGTCAACAGCAAAATTTAAAATAAATATTTATTTAGTTCATGTTTACATAGTAGAAGACTCAGAGCGCATTTAAGAGACTGTGGATCACAAAAAAAAAAACTCTGCTCGTTTAACGTTTTTTTGGAATTAGTTTGCTCTTAGCTGCATTTATCTTGTGACAATGATAGCTCTTTTTTTTGTAGAGTAAAGGGAGTATATTTTGTTTTTCGATGTGTTTGTAACAGGAAGAAAAAAAATCTTCAGACCTTACGAAGTAAAAAAGCAACATTACAATTGGGGAAAGTCGTTGTAAACCCCAAAGTTAAAAGGTTTCTCTACCAAACAATAAAAATTTAATAGCTCATTTTACTAAAAAAATATCTAATTGATTAAAAAGTGGCTGCACTATTTTTTTAAAGTGACTTTTCCAGTTTTATTAAACTTTTTTGATCCCAAATATGGATTTTATCCATACAAAATTTAATCTATTTTCTGTTTTTTCAAATTTTCTTTAAACCAAATAGGATTTTTAAGGCTTTTATTAATTATAATCTTATTTTTCAATATTCTAAAAAACTTTTTCATTATGACAACTTTTCGATAACTTCAGAGCTTTAAATTAAAAATTTAATAGTGTCCGCATAGTTTCTGTTTGACTTTATATAATATTTTTCCCCAAATTCTCTTCTCTTTGGAATTTTTATATATTTAACAAGTTGCCCTTTTCCAAAAATCCGAAGCCGAAGCTTGCACAGAAGTAATTAAGTGTTTTGTTTTGCGAGAGCCCTAACTAATAGTTGTATAATGACGTCATATGTGTATAGTTTTTTTTTAACTATATTTGCGAAGTTTTTAGGAAGTGCTACATCCCCTAATGAAAAGTTTATCAGATAATAAATGGGTTCTCTCAAAATAGGTACAATAGGAAATGGATGCTTTCGATATAAAATTTCCTTCATATCCGAAGTTATGTCAAAGAATAACCGAATAAAAAAAACATCTTTCAAAAAAAGTAAGAGGTCTTTGCAAGTCGGTCAATTTCAAATCGAACATACGCAAATCTTTTGGTATTTTTTTTTTGTAGCCTGCTCTCAAGTAGTTAGAGCCCTCATAGTTGCCCACAAAAACAGTCATAACCTTTTTATGGCCAATTTACCAACTAAATAAAAGTAAACGTAACAAAATCCGAACCGCTCATAATCCTAAACTAAAAAATAAAAAAAAAAAAACGTCTGGTAAGCTCAGCTGCCATTAATTTGAAATATATTACCAAAGTAATTTGATATTTTCTCGCACCAACTACACAAAAACTTCAATGTAATAAAATTAATTTAAAATTCTCGACTTGGCGCGCGCACACAAATGACTAAGCGCCCCGTATCTGAGGCCATCCATCCCAGGGTTCCAAAGATACAACAACATGCAACATAGATACTCTGTCTACGCCGTCCGGGGCATTAAGGCCAAAGAATGCAGCTAACAAACTTAAAATCATAAAGCAGGCAACGGCTAACGCTAACAACAACAAATATCTGTCGTTTATTTAAATTTAGCTATCAAAAATGTTTACGATCCACATAACTGACTAAATCACCATAAACACCCTGTTCCGTGTTGCAAGTTGTGATGCGCTCATGTCTGCTGTCTTGAGGCACGGTCCGGCCTGGCCCGTTGCCTGCCACATGCGGCGCGCGTCTAGTTAAGACTGTCTTGACCATGATGTTGTTACCTTAGGTGGTAAGTTGTGGCAAGTGTAGCGCAACTGTCTCCCCTCCTCTTAGTCTCTGCTGTTTATGCGCCTGCTCAATGGCATGGCCAAGGCTTGTTGCATGTCCCACCTTCGCCGCATTTTCACCTGTTTGACTTTACTAATCTTTTGGCCTTGCAGTCAACAAAAACCAGCCAGATAGTCACAGATGCAGTCAGCCCAAGCGGTTATCCAGTCAGACACATCGACACAGCGACACTCCGACATTCAGCCAATCTTTGGCACTTTAGCGTGTTGAATGCGCTCATTTATGTGAAATATGATACGTACCATAATATGCAAAAACATTTTAATCAATTAATTATACGTTGTCTGTACATAAGTGTGTCTTGGCCTAAAGAACCCCATAGCCGGCAGGCGGAGTGCGAGGGCGTAGGCTGATATTTCCCATGTATTGGGCATATGCAGTTTGGCTTTGGTCATGCAACTCAAAGACGAAGGTGATGGTGCTGGAGGGGTACTGCACTGCAACCTGGAGCCATACTCAAAGTTATCTAGCGAAAGAGAGAAGTATTCGTTATAAAATTAAGATTGGAACTTAAAGCGAACAATAAAATAACGATTTAAAAAGCACTGAAAAATCGTATGATAATTGCCGAAAATAGGGAAATGTACAGGGTAAATTGAAGTCGAATTGTTTCGACTGTAATCTTCCAATTCACGGGGTGATTTCCAGGTCCGGACCCCCTCCAAAAGTTGGAAAAATGGGTTGAAAGTGTTTTGCGAACTCTGATATATATTTACTTCGAAGTGAAGAACCGACCCCAAGACCAAATCCTGCATCCACAAAATGGAGTTTACAAAATTTACAGACATTATTTGTGGCAGGGCTGTCGAGACTGGTGGTAACTGGTATTATCTTTACAGAGCCTATTCTAAAACATACCTAACTATTTCTAATGGTTCCAACCTCGTCATGCAAAACACCGTGATTCAAAACTTGTCAAGGATGCATGTCCCCCTTATACCAGCTAGGTCATCGGAATCAATGAGTATGTGATGCGACAATTTTTCTTTGAGTCAAAAAAACCTTCAGATATATCGTAGTAGGGCTGTCGAAAGAAAAGTTTGGGCCTGGTGGTGACTATCCGCCGCTCCGCTTCTTTTTACCCAAGAATTTCTATATTTAATTCTTTTTTTAAGTCTATGGACTCTTTAGGAAACTCAGTGCCCTGGGAAAACAGCCTCGTCCACCACCTCCTAGCGACAAACCTGAAATACGTCTATATTTCTCAGGTATCCTTTCATTCGATAATGCTCACTAAGCACTTTCTCTCTCACTCTCACTTTCGTATTCTTAGATAGCCCTTAAAACTTTGATAATGTTTTTTTTGAACTCATTAAAGTTATAGACGTTCCTCTCTTTCTTTAGTAGATGCTAAAAATTAAGTCTTCCTAAAACGCAAGAAGTCACTGACTCAGTTGGGGAAGCACTGTCGCTTTCGAGCTTGTCCGAAAGATTGTTCTTATGGGCATTAGGCTGACCAGAGGTTAAATTTTATTTACGCCTTTCGAACCTGTTAAGAATTTATTAAAATTCATGCAACTTTGTTAATTGCAGTAAAATTATCTGTTGGTATGGATATGATGGAAGTGGTTTTTCTTTGTCAAAATCTCCGCAGAGCAGGCTGAAATTTAATCGACTAAGATTCAAGCTACCTTATTAAGAATGTTTCCATGCTACGAATTTATATTTCAGTACCCACTTTATTTGGTCTCCTTATAAAGAATTTTCTATATAACATATAACTCCAAAAAAAAATTTAATAAATCACGCCAAGTTTGAAATTTTTTCCGCAAGAGGGAGCAAGTAAAAAAAAAAAATAAATGATGAACAAAGAAAATAAGCTTATAAAACTAGCTCCGAAATTTTATAAAAAATGCTACCAGAGTGTATTGTATTCGGCTCCCTAAATGGAATTTCTCGGGGGTCATTAGTTTTGGTTGTTGTTATTGCCGTTGATTGTGCGATGCATGCAAATACTTTTGAAAGTTGGCCATGTGAAATACGGCACTTAAATAACCCAGCGGGTGCTTCAGCCTTCCAACTAGTTGGGAGTCATAAAAAATGCTAACTAGCTAAACTCTATAAAAATTTAAAATCAAAAAAAAAATAAACAAAAACAATGGTTTTATACAATTTAAAATGCCATTTAAAGTCACTTAGCTAGGCGAGGAAACACATTTCATAGTTTTTATAAGCGCTGCCAAGCTTTTAGTTTTAAGATCTTTTATCGTAGAATCCATGAATGCAGCCCATACCCTAATAAGCCATTTATTTATTAATGAATCCAATATAAACAATAAAAACTAATTTGCCATAGCTTGATTTTATTTTCTATGATTTCTTATAGCATTAACTAATTAAGTTTTAACGAAAAATTTTTAATTTATAATTGGAATTTTGTTGTTAGCGTATTTGATTACGTACATAAAATGTATTATTTATGTACTTTTAATTGCCATCATTTGATGATTTTAATGATGCGAAAATATGGGCAGCAAAAAATTAAATGAACAAAAAAAATACAAAAAATTTTATAATATGTATAAATTTTTTATTAAGGCGGGCAGTGCTTGGAATGAGCCGAATGACGGAGCTGAACGGAGCTAATCGGAACAGCAGAGCGCAGGTAGAGCGCAACGAAACGGGTTTACTTACTTACCAAAGGCACAAAGCCAACAACCACAATATGGATTGAAGGGAGCTAATGATATCACACCCAAAATGCCCAAGCTGTTGGAAAGTGAAACCCCTGGGTGAAGCTGCTGCCGTCGCTTCTCACCTGACGCGCCAACAAAATGTAGCAGCAAGGCACGCAACACAGACGGGCCACAGACGCAGGGACACTGGACATTGGATTGCATAGAGTCTCGGACTCTGTTCTAGTGATGCAGTAGTAGACATACTGTGCCTGGCCAGCCACCTGCTGTGTTTGATGCCTCAATCGCTGGGTGCCATACAATCTCATCGGAAATCACTTAGATCCCAATAAATAACGCGCATACGTGGCATGAACTGGCCGGGCATGACTTGCCTGAACCAACCAACACTCACTGACTGACTGGACTGGGACTGAAGTCGAGCTGTGACTGTGTGGCGTGTGACTCGATGCAACTTGACTTGGAGTGTTCTCAGACACACGCATATGAGCCCCCACTCAGCTGGCTGCGTCTGGAACATTAATTACGCGTTACTTAAATTCTAATACCCGACTACAAATTAAGTTGTTGACTTAAACATTTATGCGAATTGTCGTGCTGAGTCTGTTGGCCATATGAATACAAGTTGAATGTTTCTTCAAATGTTTGTATGGTCGTTGCATCAGACACCTCTGACCACGTTGCCCCAAACTCAGAAACAGATGTGTATGCAGGAGGGTACTCTAGGCGTGCGTACCCCTTTATGAGAAGCGGCCTGTGCTTTAAGGCCAATCGTGCACACAGAGCGGAATTGAGTGAAACGTAACATGAGCGATGTGTAAGGTTTAGCGAAAGGGGTATTTCCCTAAAATATATATCTACCAATAACTCCTATTCTGGAGCAGTAAAAATGTTGAATCCAATATGATAAACTCGTCTTCAAACGGCTTCGTAGATAAGCAAAGTTGGGGTGTAAGTAAATAGTTCACAGCAATATGAAGAATTCGTAGAAACTTATACTGGTCTGCTTATGTTGGTCCTGCTCAGCCACATTCAATTTACTCCCAGAAAAGTTTTCCGAGCAGAAAAATTTACACTTGTGTCCAGGGTAGCTAGATGCTTTCTGTCGCCTCCTCATCTTCGCAGCTGAGAAAGAGGTCCTGATGGGGTACATGCAATCTCTCGGCCATTAGACCATTTTGCTACCAGTCTCTTAAAAATTCAAAGGATATCAGTTGTGCTGAAATTAGTTGCCAGCTCATTTGGGAAAATAGATCATCGAGAAACCCCCAAAATATGCTCGAAAAGAGAAAATAAATACGACAGATACGATAAGGATAGGTTAAGTTGGCAGCTTTGTACAAACAGAGATCACGGGCGTACTGCCCGTTGATTGCGTGTAGGAAGGTCAGTATTTATTCAATTTCAAGGAGTTGATTAAAATAGGTAGTTTCTCCTTGTCTCAAATTTTCCCTATATCTCAGCTTTTGAAAATTTAGGAGGACACGCGCCCTGTTGGGCTTTCGGAATTTGGTGGGATGCCTCGATACGTCAAACAATATTTGAATTTTGTTAAGTGCAGTATAAATGGCATTAAAAATGTCCATGAACCGATTGGTGTTTTGGCGAAGGGGTAAAAATAAGAACGAAACCAGATTCGATTGAGTCAGCGGGATGAGGAAAAGTCGCCATCTTAAAAATAAGGGTGAACACGTCTTTCTCCATTTCCCTCAAAGCTGTTTTTTTTTTCGAACAAAAACATTTAGTGAATACTGCAAATAAGAAAATAAGCAACAATTTTCACGGATTTCTTCACAAGTTGTTATTTTCGAAATTAATTGCCAAAAAAATAAAAAATTTAAATATAATTTTATAATTACTCTTGGGAATAATTTTTGACACAATTTCTGATCTTGTTTAGTTTTAAATAGACATACTGATTTCAAAACTGTAGAATTCTTCTATCTTGTGAAGTGGTCTACGTGGAATATTTCGTCCAGTTCACTTATGTCCGAAACTTTTTATGCGATACACAAAAGAGATAACATTTATAAAATATACTCCCACTCATTTAGTGCGCCAAGTGATCACAAAATAAACAAAAAACACATAACATTGATAAAAATTCTTCCATCCATTTTGTAAATCCAGAGATTACTGAAGTGATTGCTTCTTTTATAAGTTAAAATCATCAGGATAAAACGAGATCAACAAATTAACATCTATTCAAAGTATCTTAGTTTGGAGATACAGTCTGATGAATCTCGAACTGACTCCTACGATTGAGATTTTGACAGTGAAGATGAGTCGCTACGGTTTTGACCAACCAGAGTTTCATGATATGGCACACGATTTGGGGCTATCCCAAAAAGACTGAAAACTGCTGGAATCGAGGCTTATGTCTAAAACTGATGAGCAGGGCTAGGGATTACAACAAGGTTTGAAGGTCATGGCCACACTATATCAAGGTCATCTACCAAATGATGACTGACTATTGTTGAAGCATCATGCAAGACTGTCTACAGCTCAAAAACTTTAGAAAAGCTATATGAGATTATTTTTTTTTTATATTATGTTTACCGTTTGTATAATTGTAGAAACAATTTAGTGAACGGTAACATATATTTGATAAGTTTATTCTTAAGTTTCCTTCAACAAGAGGGTACCCTGTCGGTTATATAGAGCTGGTGTAATTTTTTTATACAGAGCGCTACAAGTAAACGTAAGTCTAAAAAATCACCGATCTAAGGCAGTGAGTTGACTATTCCTTTTGTATGAATTATGAAACCCCCTTTGAAACATTTCTTCTAGATCCGCCTCTGCTTGGACCAGTTCGACGCAGCATGAGTTTCAAGAAAGTGCTTGATAAACTTGGCTAAAAAATAAAAAATAAAAAAAAAAATGCTAATTCATCAACATGCCCATAACGGTTATTGTAGCTAACAGCGTGTGAGTGAGTGAGTAAATGAATAAGCGAGACAGAGACAGCTACGCCCACACTTAACGTTGAATGTTATTATAATAATAAATGCTTATGAAATTAATATTAATTTCAATTAATGTCAAATATTAATGTCTACAAAAGCGTCAGCTCTCATTTGTTGCTGTCAATGACGTGCTCCCCTGCTCTTTCCGCTCTTTATGCTCTTTTAATACAATGTTATCGTTGTTATTATTGTGTTGGTGTCGCTGTAAATGTCTCTCTTTGTCTCTGTCAGTTGCTCTTTTGCTTTATTTTTGCTGTTGGCCACACTTTTTTTTTTCTTTTTGCAGCGATTTTATTAGCCCGATAATGTCGCAAAATCCGCATGATTTATGGTTTATGCCAAAAAACTGCGCATGAGTCAAGCCCCAGCACCTCTGCTCTCCCCATAGTGTGTATATAACTCTTTATAATGTTGTTGAAATAAATTTTAATTTCTGATTTTTTTTTGTATAATTTTTTTATTGGCTGATTTGTAAACTCTGATAAATGCCACTCATTAGGCCGCCAAAAGCTTTATAACTGTTTTTCTTCTTTATTTATTTAAACAAACAATTTCTGCTGCGTTTTTGGACTCTTAATGAAGGGGCGCCTGAAATCATGAATTATGCAAATATGAAAACTGTAATAAGTTTCCCACATGGTTCAACAAAGTTTATTGACTTTCGTAAGTTTCAATTTGCACAACTTGTTGCAAATTAGTGACAAACTTCAGCCAGAAGATCGATTACTTAATTAAGACGCAAACAAAAAAAAACTAACATACTTTTCATGTTCCCAGCGTTGCCAGCGCTGTATACAGACTAGACTAGAGATGCAACAAATGTTCAATAAATTATCGGCATACATGCGCTAATTTTTAAGAATTTTTGTTTTGAGCCTTTGTCACATACCAAATATTGTAGAAATTTAAGAAAGTCAAAATTTAAAAATATCGAGTGTATAACATAGTAAAAATTTTTAACATTGAGGTTTCTGTCAAAAACATGTTATAAACTTTATTTATTCTTAAAAATATTTTAGTTATATATATTTTATTAGGCTGTTCTGGATTTTGATGCCGACTAACGATTTGATAATGTAGTTTATCTTTATAATTACAAAATATCTACAGAAAGCTTTATTAAAAACCTTAATTATTATAAAAAGACAGATTACCAAAAAACAGACGGTAGTTAGGCTAATATACGATATATGTATATGCTGTAAAATAATAATGTGCTTTTAGTCGCAGAATGAGCAGCTTCTTATAGATTTTTCAAACCAATTACAATTTTTTAAAACAATTTGGCTTGATATCGAATACTCAATACAAGTAATGTTCTTTAAGTCGGAGACTGCTCAGCTCTGTCTTATGGTTGAGATTAAAACTAAAAGACTTAATCATAAAAGAAACTGACTAGTGAACCTTCGAATACCGATTTACAATCAGCTCGAAATCTTATATTTTTCTGTTTCGTTGGACATCGGAATATATTCTGTAATGCGTATTTTTTTACCTTACTTGAGGTGAAATTCTACATACAAATTTCGAATTAGTCCAAAGTTCATGGTTTTCCATCGGAACTTTATCTAATCAACTGCCGATTATTCTGATTATTCGACTATCCCTACCAGCACCAATAAATTCCGACTATATTCTGTAATATGTATTTTCTTTGCTGAAATTGAGATTTAAAGATGAGAAACTTACATTTAAAAAAAAACTTGCAAAAGTCTTCAGTGTAAACATTAGGAATTAGCCCAAAATTTATTAGCTTCCATCGGTATATTCTCTAACTAATTGCCGATTATTCTGATTATAATTACTAATAAAGTCAGGCTTTATTCTGTAATATGTATTTTTCTTTGCTGAAATTGAGTTTGAAAGATCGAGGGAAGAATTTTTGTGAATTTTGAATTAGTGCGTCGGACATTCTGTAATAAACGGCCGATTATTCTGATTATTCGAGCACACCACTAATATCCCTGTCATCACTAATGAAGTCCGTTTATACTCTGTAATTAGCATTTTTTTTTGCTGCAATTGAGATTGAAAGATCGAAAGAAGAATTTAGAAAACTTTTGTAGAAACTTGAGTCAGAACACTGTACACATAGTAAGAATAAGCACAGAATGATCTTCTTCCATTAGTACAGTCTGTAATTAATTGCCGATTGTACCGATTATTCGACCTACCTACCATCACTAATAAAGACCATTACTGACCCCAGCCCCAACCAAGTCACAGTGTTTGGCTTTATGTCACCATGCAAATGAGGCGTTGGCGTTATCGATCTCCAAGCTGTGTATATACATATGTACATTTAAAATATATTTTGTTTTTGTTTATTTTTATTACTGTCGATAAGTCGTTATAAATTGGGTTAGAGGTGCGTTTCGATCACTTTATCGGACTGTGTGTCAGTCGGACTATTTGTGCGTGTGTGTGCGAGTCTGAGCCCATGGTTCGATATCCAGAGCTCGTTTGTTGGCACTTTTTGCATATTTAATGCGTTTTATAGCTTTAAATGATTGTCAAGAGATTTGCATAATTTGCTTTGACTAAGAAATATATACCAGATCTGTTCATATTATATGTTCAAACATTTTCAAAACATGCGTCAACATAATTTTAACGCCAAGTAAGTTAACATAATTGATCTTATCGGTTAGACTGCTGCCCCCGTAGGCCCCTTGCCATAAAAATGTCATTGATATATTTATGTTGGCCTTCTGCATGTGGCCCTAAATCAGCTGTGCTTGGGTTCGGGTTATTGCAGCCGCCGTATTGTTGTGGTTGAGTTTGTTGTTGTTCTTGTTGTTTATAAGGAAAACATTTGAAGCAACGTCTCAAATCGGCGCTTACCCATATCTATTTAATATGACATGCATGTGGCTCTATTTAAACAGAATCTCGTGCGTACGTGTTGCCAGATATAAATTTTCACTAACGAGAATGATGTGTTTAATGCCTTTGGCTTTAAAATGGGGCTTAGGTTACTCTGCCTTATCGATCCATACATCGGCAGGAACCTGCCTAGCTGCACCTACGCCACTGTCTTTGGCTTCAATTGACTTCATTCACATTTTACTCTGCTTAGTTATAGAGAAATTTTGATTAAAATCACTTCTTCTACTAAATTACGAGTAGTAGAGTGAAGCCCTTTAATGAACCTGCTTGACTTCCAAAAGAGCTATCGTTTGATTCATTCATAAAAGATCAGTTCAAGTTAAAGCAAGAGTAAGCACATCTTAGTGTCATTTTGATAAACAGCATCCTGTTTCCGAGCTGTTGATTGGTAATTTCAATGTGTTTGGAATATTAATGAGTTGAGAACATCAAACAAATTGAAGCTGTGTCAATTAGAGAAAAGTTCTCGAACAGGGCGGAAGTCCCATGGAGGGCACAAGAAGCCATAATCAAAAGATGTGCTACACTTGAAAAAATTAAGGTAATTTTTGAGTCAAACAGGATAACTCGAAATGGAGAGTGATGCTGGTGTCAGGTACGGGTTTTTGGAATATTGAAAATTTAGTACTTTTTTTTTCTCTTTATATTTTATTTACAATATATCTTCAGACATTAAGTAAATTTTCTAAATAATAATGAATAAATTGAAAGTATAATAGCAAGTTTCCACTGAAACCTACTATTGTGTTAAATTTCGCACATGTTTTATGTTTTTCGTGTGAAATATTTTGGGTCTCCTTAAAATTTTGCACATAAGTTTTATAGAGCACATATCGAAAGCTCACTATGTATAAAGTCTGTAGACCCTTTCGCCAGAAAGGTATGTTAGTCTGAATTGGTGCATAGAAGCTATACATTTTTTAAGAAAAAAAATACATATCATTTTTTTGTAAATCTTGACGAGTGATAAAAAATCGGATAGACAGTGTAATAAATAATAAAGCAATCAGCCTTACAATCCATACAGAGTATATATAAAAAAATAAATATAGTCTTCTGCAAACTCAGAGAAACACAGGCTGTACCCATCATTTCACATCGAAAAATCAAAAAACGAATGTATTTCGAGAACATCAATACAAAGCCACTTTAAAAAATTAAAAAAATAACAATTAGTTCATAGAAAATAATTCTTTTTTTTTTTTTTTTTTGATATTTATTTTTTATTGGCGATCAACCGATACAAATTTGGTTATTATCCAATATTGATGACAAATTATTCGCTACACAAGAAATAAAATTTGGTGTGTGATAGAAAATAATTCCAAAGACGAACTTTGATTAATGAATATACGACCGTGCTCCAGAAAAGGTTTTTTTTTTTTTTTTTATCGGTTGATTGCCAGAAAACGTAAGCAAATAAATTATTCGAATTCGTTTTGATTTCACATATTTGGTGCTCCAAACATCAACTAATAGAATTTTTTTTGTTATTTGCATCCAAGTGATTGGTGCAATAAAAATCAAAGCGAAAAGTTCACATATTTTAAACTGATATCATTTTTAAATATCTTTTTAAATCTTAGATTCCATTTATACGAATTTCAAGTAAGATAGTTCTTGATAATTATTTTTAACAATTGGTTTTCTGATTCAACCCAAAAAAGCATGCACAACCCTTAACAAATTTTCGTCGCACATCGATAACCGATAGGTGCGACAGGGTTGATGTGTTGCACAAAAAAAAATATGATAAGTTGTCGACAACAAAAATTGGAGCACGGCAGCTATACGCAACGTTTATTTCATCGGGATAGCAAAAATGTATTATTTTTTTAATTCTTGGGAAATCTTTAATCTGTGTCATGCATATAATTAAAAAATTTTGTTTAGCTACTAACGTCATCGTCATATGAACCGCTTCTGGTTCTAGCTACAAGATTAAAAAAAAAAAAAATAATTTTGAGGAGCAACTAACAAGTTCAGCTGGTTAAGGAACAAAGGAGAGTCCCTACCGATTTGCGATGACCAATGACTAATTGATTAAATATTTTAATCTCAAAAAAGGCAGCCAAAAAAAAAAACTGTATTTGAAATTTTATTTATTTTCTTAAGATTACATAATTTAACATTCTTTTTTTTTTATCGTTTATAGTGTGAATCTATAAAAACCTTATATTTAACAAACAAAATAATTGTTATCTAAAAATGTCGATACACACTTCCTCATTATAGAGTTATCAAGTGTTTAAAAAAAAATATATCTTAGTATCATTTTTAACAATGATTTTGCAGTACAAAAGTTGTGATTGGTAAGTACAATATATTTTATAATTAAAAGCCGGAAGGAAAAAAAATATTTTATAACATTTATTTTTTAAGTTTTTTTTTCAATTGTTTTTTTTTAGGTTTTATTTCCATGATGAACCTTTTTGTATATTACAGTTTAAATCATTTAAAGAGTTTTAGTTTTAAATATTGCTTTTCAACTGTATAGTTGTTCTTAAAATTTTTTTTTAAACTAGTTAACAATAGCCGAAATAATATTTTTTTTAGGAAAATTAGAAAACCCCAAGGAGTTAATATTTTAAAATCAAAATAAATATGTGTTAGAAAATGTAAGCAGTAGAATGATGGTAGTAGGAGCGACTTAAGGAAGCTACTTCATGATGAAAATGGCTCTAAAACCATTCTGCTCAATAATAATTAATTTTTTTAACATAAAAATGCTCTTAAATACTTCAATGCTGTTTAGATCCTATTGCATAAAATTTTCAACAACAAAATATTTGGTATTTATTCTCACTACAAAATGTTCTAAAACTATGCACAAGAACGACGTCAAATTCTTCAGTAAGAATCTTATTGAGCAGTGTACACATATGCACTATCCTCAGTGCCTTTCTCGCAAACAAAAGATGTTCAAAATTTTTCCCAGTGTAGCCTCCTAAAAGGCGCCCACATAGTGTTACATTGTACAGTCCACTCTACAGATCTGTCAATCTGTGTTTTTTCCTCTCTCAAGCTTTATAAACTGAAAGCGCGAATTAGTGTTGATTAAATTATGTTAATTTTTGGTATTTTTAACTCTCAACTGTCACATTTCATTTGTACGACATTAAAAACGTTTTGTAGATCCAGACAAGCGGATTTTTCTGCCTATTTATTCGTTTTTCATGCGATGATATTTGCTTGGACTACGCATCGTGTTGCAACAGCTTGTCGAACTGTCCACACACAGCTTTTGGCACTACAACGACAACAACAAAAACAACAACAACAAGTACAACATTGTTCTTGCAATACACACACAAAGATCACAAAAGATCAAGAGCAGAATAAAAAAATGTTGTACGCAAGTCCATTTAAAATGCATTTACATTAACATTATGATGAGGAGCCAGAGACCCGGTTCCAAGGCCAATGTGCGGCCAGGCAGGCAACCTGGTGCCGCAATTCCTGTCACACTTGGGGCCCGCCAGAGCAGCGCGTATAGAACAATTACAATTGTATGTCGCTGAATCTGTAGCTGTGGCTCTGTGACTGCGTCCTAAAAGCTGATCCTGCGCCGGCGGCTGCCGCACCACTGTCAACACGCAGCGCACACGCCGCTGCTGGCCCTATCCCGATCGATCGCAGCGATAGCTTTGAAGTCGTATTTGGTGTGTTTTTAGTGCAAGATTTGGCGCTTTTTTTCAAACAGGGTCGCAGCAAAAAGGCCACATCAGAAGGGTGCGCAAAATCGAGAGACACAAAAAAAAATGTGTGTTACAGACGAGGCGCTGACCGACAGGCAGATACCCTATACACTTTTTTAAGAACTTTAAGTTTAAGAACTTCATTTTAAGTTTTATAAAGATATATATTTAACCTTAAAAAAATAAAGGTTTACTTTTCTAAGATAGATATTTTTTAGATGATTGTAAATATTTAATAAAAAATCAGTTTTGATTTTCGTACCCACTATTCGGATGTACAAAAATATTTTTCAATTTATTTTACACTAATAAAAAATGTTAAATTAAGATTTGTAGCATTCTTTCATGATTAAAGAAAAGACCAAATATTTTTCAAACAAGATTCAAATTAAGAAAAAATATTATCAATTTTAAAACTACAAAAAAAAATCTTATAACAAGAACAAATATAATTAAAAGAAGATCAAAAAATCACAAAACATTGACAGAAATTTTCAAATTAGTATTAAAAGACGTTAATAAAGAAATAAATACTAAATTGCGATTTTCAAAATTGTAAAAAATTAAAGATATAATATTTTTAAAGTTGTTAAAATTAAAAAATAATTGTTTTGGCCCAATAATTGAAATGGAAAGAAGAGCAAAATCTCTTATTTATAAAAAAAACAAACAGAAAAATGTTAAAATATATTTTTAAAGTCATCCTTTGACACAAATTCAAAATATGTCCGCAAACGTATGCCCACATAAAATAAATAAATAATATAGCTGAAATGCGTGATCCACCAATCCAAGATATAACTAGTTTTAAATAGTTTGGGTATTAAGCTTTTTCTCTTAATTTTTCTAATTAATAAATAAAATATAATTCTTAATTTAAAAATAAATTAACAACACTATGCAAAACTCCTCAGATAAAAAGTTTTGCTCAACACTGGAAATATGCATTGTTCGTATAAGCACTAGCATAAGAAAATTTTGTATATTAAGTGAATAGGCAATAATTAAATAATTAATATTTATTTATTTAAAAAAAATTATGAAATAAAAGAATTAAATAAACTAGATAAAATTTTTTTAATGTACCTGGAAACTTATAATTCTTGTTGTATTTTAAATCTCTCAAATAGTCCTGTTTGTAAGTATTAGGGTATGACCTACAGACCAACTTACTGATTTTTTGTAACGTCCGTTAATTTATTTTCGATTAAGTTATTCAAGACTAAAAAATTTAAATGTAATATGAAAATACTTTCAAAAAACTCTTTCTACTAAAGTTTATAAAAAAATATATCATTCTCCCTACTGAAAAGAAGGCGCCCATGTGGAATATCGATGGGCTTTAAGTGCACTGCTTTTTCCGAAGAATTTAAATTACTTTATTCATTCCTAAATTATTTTTAGCAGCTCTAAATCTTATCAAAAACAAATTTGAGAATGATACCAGTGTTATTCAATGTAAAATGTATTTTATGTTAATGTACCGGTATGGTTTCCAAAGAACAGAACTCTGAGAAATATGAATTTATTAGAGGACACTCGGACAAGCAGCGAAATTCGAAGACATATTCCGGGTAATTGAAAAATAAGATGACACTACTTGTAAGTTCCGTATATTTTAACCTGGATTGTATTTTGTTCCAAAACTAAGTCAAAAACGGGGGAAGGATACAAAATTGTAAAAATTCGGTCACGTAGTATGGGTACGGTCCCTTAGGTGCACATCACTATGACGAAGGTTGCTAAACACTTTTGGAGAAAAGTAGGTCGAGCTATCAAATCACCTGAAGAGGTTGCGATTGTCATAAATTTTATATCTTTAGCTCTTTTGGTCACTGAGATTTAGATGTTCACACAGAAGGACGGAAACACGCACTAAGCTCAATTACGAGTTAGCCGAGCTTATAACCACGAGACATACCTATGTGAGGTTTTGCATCAATTGGGGACGGATATCGAATATTTTAGCAAACTTCATTTGAAGAGCTTACTGTACCTTAAATTTGACGTCCCTAGCTCTTTTGGGCAACGAGATCTAGGTGTTCATACAGACGGGCTAATAATGGCATGGTTCTATAATATTTCAAATAAGAATATTTAGTGGATTTGCTAAAGGCTGGTGGGGCAAAAAGATGCTGTTATCGGATCATTCAAAAAACCTTCCCCTACTTTAAATATGGTGTTGACCAAGAAGTAGTTATACGTATAGATCCCGAGTGTACCGAGTTTGGGACAAGCATTTTACTACTTACTATGTAAACTTCTGCTCTGCCACGCCCATTTCAATCTGTTACATAAATTGCACAAATCGAGTATACCTTTGAACCTATGGGGTTACAGGGTATACAAAAAAAAATCAACAAAAAACTGCACAATGATACTTTGTAGAAATTATTGTTAACAACAGAAACGACAGCCGTACTTATATGCTACGTATGTTTGTTTATCAGCCCTGGGCCCTGGGCCCTGGGCCCTGGATCGAAAAAAAAAACAAAACTACAAAAACAAAGTGAAAATATTTACGAGCCAATCAACCATTTAAGTATCACATTACAACGTGTTCAATGCTCGATGAGTTGTCAAGACGCGTTTGTGGAACTCAGAGAACTAACTACGATGCGACCCGAATGCAACAATCTTGAAATGTAGTTTTGTAGCTTTTAAATGCATTTTGTTTGTTTGGACTCATGCGTTGTGTGTATTTAGATCAGTTTACATGGTGAATAACATGACTTGGAACACAAGTTTGAACTTGTCTCCCCATTGCCAGCTGCATTTGAAGGTCACAACTAACACCCAACTATGCTTGGTCTTAGCTTAGTTCCGTTTAAGGAATTTAATAAGCTTGTTTAACAAATATCATACGTCATGTACGTTGAACTTCAAAAGCAGTCTGGTTCCAGTGGTTTATTTTTCGATCTTTTTTACCGGATTTAAAAACCGCAAAACGTTGCTCTATATAATAAACTTGGTGCCATCAGCGTATTTAACATCTTGTTAGCTGTCAATTTGTAAGCTTGAATATTTGTATATCAAAGTGTGCCGACAAAGTATTTTAACACTTTATTCGTATATTCAACCCGTATCTAATGTTTTGCGGTATTACTCATACGCCCCGTTTATTCGAGCTTCAGGCAGCTGCAAATGCAAAGTGCGTAGCACATAAAATTTAATTAAACTTAACAGGGTGATTTTTATGGATGCTTAGAAATTACGACTGCACGCTGCACAGTGGTGTGAATTTCATTTTTGTCGTATGTTGATTTAATGCCAATTAAATGAATGTAAATTTGTGTTCCTTTAAATTAGTGGAATAAATAAAAGTGTATACATAATATTTCTTATTTCAGCAGTCTGTGGAACCTAAACAGCACAGAACGTGTGCACAGGTGTTCAATCACCAAATGCCTACAGATTCAGCTAGCTCACGAGCTGCGGCGTTCACCTAATACCATCGCGAGTGGTCACCTCTTTTTTTCGACCATTACGGTTTCTATCTTGGACCGAAATTCTGGCGTGTTCTAAAATTACTACTATCACGAAAAAGTTTTTTTTTATTTTTTAATTTTTTTGAGCAATTGGTTAATGGTTTGTAAATTATTAGGAATTGCCCTGTTCTTGCTCCTCCGACAAGGTATGTTCTGCTCGTGAACGCACTTTTTAAAAAATGTTACTTTTAAATCAATACTCAAAACATCCTTTTCTCTTTACCTGCTAAAATATGTCACAAAAAAAGAAACTTAAAGAACAGATCATTTCTTGGTGTTCTTGAAGGTTCGTAAGAGAGAGAGATGAAAAAGGTCATGAAGTAAAATTTTAAAATAAATAAAAAAATTGGCAATTTTGTTGTTTTGGAAAAAATGTTAGTACCTTTCACTTTTGCAAAGACTTTTTTGAAAAGTATTATATGAAATGTGCTTACATTAAGAGCGTGTTATCTACGTCAAGTAGAATACTAGGGACTAGGGACTTCTGGGCGAAAATTTTTAAATAAGTTTATTTTTTTAAATAGAAATGTATCAATAAAAGGCAACACAACAATCTGAATAAGTTAACTAATTTTTTATTTTAATAAAAGGAAACTTTTATATCACTTTATATTAATTTTTATACCTCCAGTAGCATACCGAGCTACAGATCGATATAAAAATATATTTATTTGTTTATTTATTTATGCTTATAATTATAATTTAGAAATTAATTTTTAATTATAGATAGTTTGTAGTCAGAGCATCATAGGCTTTCAGGCTGTTGTAATCACTATTCAGTGCTTCTCAAAACTATAGGAAGTTTAATGTTCAATTGTAAATATCTCTTTTTGTGGGGCTGATCCACCAAAGCTTTATTTGCCACAACAACTGTCTATTATTGGACCTTTCGATTTACCATTAGAACTTTGCATTATTGCTTCACACGATTTTTCGGAATAGGTTATTCAATGACATGTGACTTTTTCTGCAAATTTACTCGTTTCATAATTATAGGAAAGTAGCCTATTATAAGGAAATTAAGTGTAAGGTTGGCATAAATATATTTTGTTTTAGTTTTCAAACAAAGATAATTACAATTGAACATAAATTTCAAGGTGTCGTATAGTTTTGAGAAGCACTGTATATTCATTTATCTTAGCTTAATTAAAAAACAAAAAAATGTTATATCAGTTTAAAATTTTAATTATCTTTGTTTTATTAATTAGTAGCAAACATTTTTTTAATAATTGTCTTAGAATTTTACCACAAGGAAGTAATGCGTCGAAAATAAAAAATTTCGGGTATATTTAATGCAACTGTTAATTTAATGTCCCAGGGCAAGACGAAATAATATACAGAATATTCTGGACGCATCTCTGGAAGGATCTGAATTCCAATGAAGCAATGCACCAACTCAGAAAGTTTAGTGTTTCAAATTTTTGGACTGCGACATTGAACTATTCTCGACCATACTACGCGTATTTCGACTAGTCACTAAAACTATGCGAAACCCCATGCGCATGCCATAACGTTTTTTTTTTTTAATAAATATAATAAAAAAATGATTTACTAAAGTTTATTACAGCATGCAAATTATAATTTAGTGTTGCAAAATTAAATAAACACTAAAAGTGTTTAATTTCGGTGAATTTTTCATTTTTTAATACATGTAATTAATTACAATAAACTTAAATAAATAAGTGCAACCAGTATTTATAGGTATAGACCACGCCTGTCCACAAAACCTGCAGCTTGTGTAGAGCGCGCAGAGAAACAGGAAACTTGGTAAGATTTTAGTTTTTTTTTTTTTTTTGTTTTTGGAGTGAGCGATGCAGGCAAACGATAAGACGCGAATTCAGTTTCGAGGGCGTCGCACGTTTTACCAGAAACTATAAAGCTATCATGCTATAAAGTCAAGACAGACCGTAGTAGTTTGCTGTACATACACATATCGTATATAATGTGTGTGTGTGTGTGTGTGTCTGTGTGTATATGTCAAAACAATAAACATGGAAGGTGGAACCTATTGCGAACGTAAATTAAGTCATTATAAAATGCTAAGTTACCAGGCCAAGTGGCAGACCTACTCGAAAGTTGAGCATGTAGGTGTACGCATACTTATAGGCGACACTGTATGCCCGAGTGTGTACTGTATGTGTTTGAGGTTAAGTAAGTCATTAAATTTGTCGCTAGACACGACCATGTTGTTGGCCACAATGGCGACAATGAGCTCGTCGTGGTAGTACGAGCAGTTGGTGATAGTGGTGGTGCTGGTGGTGGTGGTGGTGGTGGTGGCTCTGTTGCTGGAACGTCTTCGTGGCAGATGGCGGAACTGGATAATAAAATTAAGCAGACACTGAGGCAACGAAATTGCCAACAGTCAGCAACAGTAGTGAAAAGCATTTTCGTGTGCTTCATATTGAGGAAGGAAGTGGCAATTGCCAATAGCATTGACGATGTTGACGACGATGACGATGACGACCGGAATGGAGTCTACTACGCATTGGTTCCCGCCATGTAGGCGTATAGTTCTTACATCTTGGTTAGTTAGCAAAGCATACATGGTAAAAAGTCATAAAATTGAGACCTTCGGTGTAGTATTTCGCTCTTTCTCTCTACTAAAGTTGGACAAATCCCATAAAATGTGTTAATTGAATAAGTCAGCGGATGGATCGTTAATCAGGCCTCTGACATTTATGAATACTAATTTGTAGAGGCAACAAAATTAAAGAGAAAATACATGACAATTATGTTAAAACTTGTATGGAGCATTCTTGTCAAGGTGAAATCAAATCAATCAAGTTTATAAGCTTTTTTAAATATATAATAAATCTCTACGCGTTGAATTATACTATAGTTTCAGCGGTGAAAAAACTAAGCGCCTGACGTCACACAATACAATTTATCATTGCGATAAAAAAGAACGCTCTAAAAAGATTTTTGAATATAAAATTGTTAGGTTAGTTTAAGAATGCCGTTCTTGAATTACATTTTTTTCACTATTTAGGGTTAATTTTAAAAATTTCAAATTTTCTTAAAAAAAGCAGACAAATTCTAAAATTGTAAACAAAATCTTATTTTTGGAATGTGAATGCCTTTGAAACAAGATTTTTCTCTCTTTAATTAAAGAATTTTAACTCTTTTAGCGCTCTGTGTTGTAGCAAGTGTTCTTCTTTTGTTTAAAATTAATTTTTCAGCAAGGTAAAGTATGCAGGAAGTTGGACTCCCGACAATGCGTCCAAATACTCTAAATTTCAGCATAAGTAATAAACATTTCTCATAGCCTTTGAGCGGACATAGGCATGGACGCAATTGTCGTATGCCTTTGATATAATTTTTATTTGATTAATAATTATTATGAATATTTAGATATGAAAAAATATTTATGGATGGGTTTCATGATTGTTGACACTCGACCATAAGCGCAATCTTAGTCACCAAGGTAAAACTTCTTGGATTTGCCTACTAATTGCTGCCCATTCATCATTCCCTACAGATCAAGTCCATGTCGACTATTTTCTTTTATCAAAATGGAAGAAATGGCTGGGCTGTAAAAGGTTTGGGCCTAATGATGAGGTCAATACTGAAACAAACTTTTTTTTTATGGCTTTCAGAGAACCTATTATGTACTTGGAAAGGATAAAAAAATTTTAAAATCGTTGGACTAAATGTTTTTGAAATCAAAGCAGATTATGTTAAGAAATAACACGCATGTTTGCTGGCAAAGAAATCTTTCATTCAATAAGGCACTGACTTATCAAACTGCCGTCATAACTGCCCACAAAATTTTTGCCCCCAAATGCTCCCTTAAAATTCAAGCAACTAATTTTTTGTTTAAGTAAAATGAATTTTTGTATATTTGTTTACTGTAACGCACGGGATGGTGCTACTCCCTCAACTCTCTTTGCAAATGACGTCACATGCTCAATATTTGCAGGAACTCATTGGCACTTTATATGAATTATGAAAAAAAAATGATGAGCTTTATTTCGATCCTTGCTTATGAAAAAGAAAACAGTGTTATTTGATAGATATACTAAATACTTAAGAGCAGAACACTTCCTTTCGGATACTCAGGATCTAACGTAGAAAGTTGTTCTTCGCATATAGGATTTAAACAAGAAGAAAAGTGGTGCCTGTGAATTCATTTTTCCTTCCCGGTACACTTTCTTTGAGGTACTTCTGATCTAACGTAGAAAGTTGATTTTTCAGTATAGGACTTATTCAACAACAAAATTGTTGTCCGTACTCTCATTTTGAGCTTCTATGTTCAACACCGGCCACACTAACGTTGACCTCTGAAGATTATAGCCAGTTCCTGTCTACGGTTCTTTGTCTTGTTAACGATTCGCAGCTGAGAGTTTGACTGATGATATTGCAAATCTTGTTTATCTGGATGGATATTTTGCTTTTTGCGAAATCAATCACATTTTGAGATACTACAAGACATCTCGCATTTACAACAAACTTTGGGTTGTCATGTTACACAAAAGGGAGCTATTTTTTTGAATTGTTAATGTCTGAGAGTAAGGTGAAAAATATTTTGATTTTCCTTCAAAAGCATTTAAATTATTTTGTTATAACCAAATAATTTGGTGCCACCCGCATCAAACCAAATCAAAGTAAAATAAATTGTGACGTCACACTCTCACTATTTCCTTTGCGCTCTAAAAACCGAGCTGCGCTATGCGTTATCTGTCGTTAAGCCAACCCTAATTAAGAATTTGATAAAGATAACTCATCGACCTAAGTACAAGATTTGTGCCCAAAACATGGCCGGATTTACATGAAAAGACCATTTGATTGTCATGATAATGCTTGATTTTCTCTTAGAAACTCAATCAATGTAGCTCTCTTAAAGTTTTGCACATTGATTTATATGTCTAACACTTGAACAAAAAATCGTTTTGGGTTTTTGATTTTTTTTTAAAACGGTTCCCAAGCTGCGCCTGTTAACGGTTTCTAAATTAATTATGTAAAGTTTTTTCCAACTTAATTGCAAACGTTTTATCAAGCCCCAAAGATCTATTGATATTTAAGCAAATTTTAACAAATGTTCAATTTAATAAAATTAGTTAAACTCTTTGACGCTGCTGACTGATAAAACCACAAAAAAAAAAGAAAAACAACAAAAAAACAAAATTTGAATTGTTAAACTAGCAGCCAAGTATTGTATGGCAGTCGAAATATATTGTATCTATATATTGTATCTGTGTTTCCATATCTGGAACCCATAATTTTCTAAACGACACACACATACTCACTGATTTATCTTAAATGACTTATCTAGGCAAAACGCTCGGCGCTTGATTATGTTGGAACCAACTGTCTGAGGGGACCCTAGACCCCCGACCCGTGGAACGCCTGCCAAGTATCAGATTCAAATTTTATGTACAACCTGCGGTTGCTTGTTTGTTTATGAAACATTTGGTTTAATAAAGTAATGATGGCTTGGTTTATGAGCACTTGTGACTGCCGAGACACTCACACAGATACGCCGACACACTACACTCACTTTCTAGATACGAGTGCGTCAGAGTTGCTTAGGGATTTCAGTGCGTAGCTCTGCCGCTGTTCAAAAGTATCTTACGGATTAATGAGCTTTAATTTGCATTTAGCAGTTTGTTTGTTGTTTTTTTTTTTAAGGTTTGGCTTCATTATGATCAACCATACACAATTTGACATTTATTTATATTTGAATAGCGTTTAATATTGGCAGCTCTATAAGTCGTATTTATGATGCCGCGTGGGTCGATACTTTAGATACAGACCTACGAGAAACTAAACTTAAAAAAGAATAAATAAAGCTAATCAAATTTAATATTTAATTATTTCAAATGTTGGCACAAAACAAGAAACTTCCGCAACTTTTTGCATAAAATCACAAATATAATTTATACGCTCGACAACAACAAGATTTTTGCTTATGAAATAAATTTTTTTTGATTTAACTTATTTTATTTTTTGCTGTTTGACATGCAAATGTTGTGTTTTATGGCCAATTTAGCATTAATTACAATAATTCATATAGTTTCATTGTTTGGCTGGCATGAAAAAAATATTATATTTTTTTTTAATCTGCATAAGTCCGGTCCATAACACTCCAAAAACCACACCGTAGAATTGCCGCATTTTGAAAGTCTAAAAAGTATCTGTATCTGTGTATATGCCATTATGCTAATGAAGTGTTAATGCCTTTGACAGCCAGCTAGTCAAAGAGACTACTCACAAAAAATAAAGTTTATAATAATATAAATAATAGTAATAAAAATAAAGCAAGTGGCATTTGGTAGTATAGAGTACCCTTCACCTGTTGTATTGTATTACAGCAATGACCCTGCGCGCATCTAGCACACTATTAGTAACTAAATATAGACTTTATGGACCCCGGCTCAATGACCGACATAATCAAAACAAACTTTAAATGGTATATTTTTTTTTATATACAGTTGGTAAGCATTGTCAGAGGCAACGGTAGTTGTAAATATCTATATAAATATCAAATTCAATGCAATAAACATTTAAGCGCCGTTTTCTCAATGTCTGCATAAAGTTTAAAATTTTATAAATAAGCTAATTTATAGAAAATGGTTTTTGTTAAACAATTTCGAATTCTTTAATGTTTAACTGAGGAATGACAAAATAGTTGACAAGGTGTTACAATAATGATATTTTTCGTAGTGCTTAGGATCTAACGTGCTCCCTGAGTCTGCAGTGTTCCTCCCGTAAGTCAGTATTCTAAGAGAGTTCTACATACTCTTCAAGTTATAGGAACCGAGGAGCTGCTGGGTTTGCGGTAGGGTGACCGAACCGATCGTGTCTGCTTCTCATCTGGATCTTTCCTCTTCTTTTAGGAATATAAGAACAATGGAAGAATGAAGAAGAAAGAACAAGAAGGTTTTAGACTCTATTAGCGCTCTGCTTCGTTCACGGGAATGTTCTTGTGTCTCAGGTTCCATCTCAAAGAGACTTTCTTCCGTTGTCCTACATGGTTGAGTTCCTGGTGCTGCCGATCCTGCCTGAGTCTCATCTGGATCTATCATTCTTTCTTAACTGCTGTGTTGTGGTGTGTCTCTCAATAACTCAGAAGGGTTCAAACCCTATTAGCAGTCCGCTTCGTTCTCAGGAATGTACTTGCGACCAAAAATCCATTTTATCGAGACTTTATTCCATTGTCCTAGAATATTCAGTTTGACTCTGGTTTCCTAAACCAATTTTCGAGTTTCTTGACCACTTGGGATGTTTTGCTGAACCTATTCAAGTTATAAGAACCGAGGAGTTGCCTGGCAGTTGCACAGTCTTGCGGATTCACTCTGGCTTTCTTTCGGATCTTTCCTCTTCTCTTAGCAGCTATTTGGTCAATTGTCTGCCAGTGCCACAGAAGGATTCACGACCTATTAGTAGTCTGTTTGATTCCCGGGAATGTTCTTGTGTCCCGGGATCCATCTAAGCAAAGACCCGTCCGTATACTCTACAACGGTGTGACTTTACATAGAATGTAACTCCTTCGGCGTGGTTCAATTCTTTTTGTTACTCATAATAGTATAAGTGCCTTTCGCAGTGGTACTCTTTGGTCATCTTATCTTTGGGTAAGCCCTCGGTTGACATTCTTAGCAGCTTTCATTTGGAGCATTCGTTTTAATTCCATAAGGACTTATAGGCGTTCATAAACACGGAAAGACGGATGAACAAACGAATGTCATGCCATAGGTAACTTTAGAGAGTTTCCGATGATTCTTTGTCTGTGATACATATATTTTCGATTTGCACAAACCTAATACAACCGTACTCTAGTACAGTACAGTTATAAGACTGGATAGGTTGCCGTAGTTGAAACCGTCGATTCTGATGTGCCCACAACTAAGCTTACAAATATATTCCCTCCCATTATTATTATTCATAATTAATGTAATTATCTGGATGACTCCTATAAGTTAAATCCAATTTTCACAGCAAACATTATTATCTGACGTGATTCCAACGGCATATTAAGTTTTCCAGGTTTCTTGCTTGATAACCCTAAGCCCACAAACATTGGAACTTGTAACGGCCAGCTTTGTCATATGCTTAAGTTTTCAATAAACCAGCCAGTAGGTATTCTTAAGAGACGTCGACCGCCTCTGCGATGGGAAGACCAGGCAATGGAGGATCTTGGTAGCCTTGGGATTACCAATTGACGCCGACAGGCACCAGACAGGAACAGCTGGCTTGGCTCCGCGCCCAAGACCGATAACCGGTTGTAATGGAAAAAGGTAGAAAGGTAATCTTAAGAAAGACCTGCCGGTTGGTGCAATTTTTCTTGAACGCATTTAAGTTTCAGGAAACTTGAGGAAAAGTTTATTTCATTTAACTAGATTCGATTTGATTTAAGTTCTCCCGAAACATTTTTTGAGTTATCGCGACGTGATGCCTGACTTCATATGATGCTTATCTTACTTTAAAAGACTTTAGTGTTAATGGCACCTTTGTATATAACAAACGAAGGAACACCTTTTCACATGAAAATCCCATGAAGAATCTCTCTTACAATTGTCTATTCTCGTTTATTGCTGTGAAAGGTGCTGAGGTCCATATAATATGGGTAGTAGAACCGGTGCGTTGTAAGCCCGAGGCTATTTTGTTTACCAGTTTATCTTTAGCACTGATTGCCCTTCACAAAACTCCTTTGACGATGTGGAATGTTGTTAGACATCAATGAAGTGATATTAACGTACTCTGGTGAATAACGTCCACTGACTCCAACGGCTCGGTCATGTGTAAAAGGCGCAAAATGTTTATTTGATACCACCGGAACTCAAAGCAGCCTTAAAAGTTGACCCACATCAAGCAGAATCATCATAACCGAATGGCGCTTGCCCACGCTAAAATTTTAGGGCGGAGAGAGGAGTCTCAGGAAACTCTTACTGATATTATATCCTGCTAGCAAGAAGAGAAAAAGATGTTCAATTATAAGAGCATTCGTTTCGCCAAAAAATCTAAAAACAATACAACATAAGTCCCATGTCCAGTATAAAATGAGCAACGGATTGCCAAGTCCAATAATAATGTATAGAGTTAGATAAATTCAAAAATTTATATTAACTCAAATTTAAAAACAATTAAAAAAAACGCAAACGAAAATTCAAGGTGTGTTAAATGTTTCAAGATTCTTGGCTTAGCAAGTTAATCTCCTTGCAACAGAAAACTCTTGATGCAACGAGGTATTGGCATTTGAGCAATGGAATTGGGCTTAAAGTTCTCCACTATGACATGGCGGCAAGCATTTTGAAGTGTTAATAAGGCATAAAGTTGTATAATACGAATTTGTTTCACTTTGCCATAGATGTCCAACACAACATATAAAGGACCTGCATTTAGGGGAACTTGTTTGGTAGCTGGTCCTGTGTCCACGCCGTTGATGATAAAGTGTAGCTCAGCTTTGTTGCAGTCATTTTTAGTTGGCACAAATAGCATGCCCACACGTGAACCTTCTTCGACTATTGGTATATAGGAGTTTTTGCTCTTCTCAGTGTCCGGAAACAGCATCTTCAGCTGTGCACCACGCGATGTGCGCATATATATGGCATCGTCAAAAATATTGCGATTTGTTGGTGGAGCATTGTAATCGTTACTAGTTTGCTCAAACTTGGACATCGTATATATCCAACTGTTTCCCCAACTGTTCAAGTCCGGTATAGAAAAATGTGGAATTCCATCGATACTTGCGGCAATTTCACCAGGTGAATTTAGTGTTAAACCCATACGCATACCCTCACTCCAAGAGTTTTCCATTTTCTCAATCTCCACGAGAAAAATTTCCCCAGCAGCTAACGGACGCATAGAAAATATAATACCATCAGCGTAGCTATAACAACGAGAAGCCACCATCGAATCACTTTCAAGGCGTATATTGGTTCCATGGCAAGGATGGAATTGGAGTAAACGAGTTACTTCACGTGGTAGCTCACTTGATTCTGTGGTCACGTACTCCGATGCACTCTCATTTGTGCCACTATTCTCGTCCATTTTAAACTATTTCAGTTACTTAATTTAATTTATAAAATAAATATTATATTGCTGTGACTTATTTTTTTTAAATAATATCATAAATTGACACTTACATAAAAGACAATGAAAAATTGAGAGTCATTCAACCAATTGTATATTCTTTAATACAGGGCAGGATTCCAAAATGGGGTAGGACTGAATTTCTATGACGAGCGCCTTTCACGCGGTGGAGGGCTTTCCGACCATCTGGGAGGGATAGTGGGGAATCTTTCGAGACTGATATTGGAGAGTAAGCACGTCGATTTGTTAAGGAGTGTCGACGCGATCCAAGATGGAGAAAAGTTTTCAGCAGCGCAATGCCAATAAATTCTGCGTGAAACTCTGGAAAGACCCCCGGAATGGTTAAGGACGCCTATGGATATGCTGCCAGCGCACTGGTCGTCCATAAACTTCTAGGATTTGGGAGGCACTCCTGAACTCTTACCCACACCCAAACATTCGTATGATTGTTAATGAGTATGGTCGTACGGTAGCGTCCGGAAACTTATTACCTAAGATTTTGCAAGGCGAAAGGTGCGCGACAAGTTTGTGCCGAGAGTCCTGAGTGATGAACAAAAAGCACAGTGTTGCCCCCTGAATGCATTGGAACATAAGGAGTTTCAAGAGAGTGCAGTATGGTGGGACCAACACGGTATTGTTGTAAATATACCACATCGAAATAAAGATGCTGGGAAGATGGTACTGACAGTACTAACGATTGAGACATTTCCTTCTCTTCGATCATCATATATCTCATAGGACTATAAGAACTGGAGACTAGAGCTATATTATGCCTAAAAATTTCAACATAGCTATCAACCTTCTTACAGTCATCAGGTAACTATAACTATAACGATTGGATGGATATTTAGAGTGATATATGGATAGATGTATCAACCAAAAAACTCATCATTACTATTCCACTTTTATTCATAGAGCTAAAGCAACGAAATTTGGGAGGTAATTTGATTTAAGCCCAGTCAACAACGTGTTGTTGTTAAAAGGTAAAGGTTTTTTTATATGGAAACGGAATCTTCTACACTAAAACTCAACCGTTTCAACAAGTGTCTATTTTTTTTAATGAAACCATTTACTTAACGCCTAATACAAAAACGTTCCAGCGAATGACAAAATTTTATTTAAAAACATTTATAAGATGATGGAATTAACTGACAGATAGCTGCTATTTGCATAACTGGACATTTCGTGCCCAACTGCTATTTAACACCTAAATGAATATAAAGAAATCGCTCCTAACGTGTCAAATCCAAACAAGACTCAATTGAAAATCAATCTATCTCATGGTTAACAAACACACACAAAAAAAGATACAAAAGTAGCTAAACTTGGTGAAAATTTATGCACAACACAAACAATTCACAGCTCAACTACTTAAGAGGTCTTGGCTACTCGGATACTCGACTACTCGGGTACTATGGATGGGTATAAAGAGTAAACCCTGGAGTGCCACTTACAAGCCAAAGCGAAGACAATTGCGTGTTTGCCGGACTAAATAACAAATTCGCACATCAAATGCCACAAAAAGACTCTATCAATGTAGTCTGGGCTGGGATAAACCCTTGAGCTGGCTGCACAAAAAGCCAAAAGGCCTGAACAAAAAAGGTAAAAATTGAACCAAATTTCAGGCCGGTACCCACGATTGGAATTCACTTATTGTCACCTGAAGCGGCAGCAGGCGGCAGGCAGGCAGGCAACGACCGTCGGCAAGGTGCTAAATAAGTTGCGAACTGGGATTGGAACTGGGTCTGGGTCTGGGATTGCTTTGGTTTTCGTTGCTACGTTTGGGCTGCCGTCTTGAGCTCAATCTAAATATCTTAATCTTAAGTGCGTGTGTGTGTGCGTGTGTGTTGTTGCCTGAAATTGGCTTTGACTCAAACTGGATTTGGGTGTTTGTTAGTGCGTAAGCTTTTTGATAGAATTGAACGATTAGAAGTCCATAAAGCGACAAAAACATGACAACTTACGCGTTCAACACAGCGAAGCAGTCGTTGTTGCCATTGCCGCAACATACAACAA
Source organism: Chymomyza fuscimana (assembly GCA_949987675.1). Taxonomy (NCBI): domain Eukaryota; kingdom Metazoa; phylum Arthropoda; class Insecta; order Diptera; family Drosophilidae; genus Chymomyza; species Chymomyza fuscimana. Next base: position 119,042,860 of record OX465088.1, on the reverse strand, counting down.
CTCCAAAGGATTAATGATGCTCCCAAATTCAAGACAAGAGGCAACAAAATCAAGTCTGGCAGTCACTCAGTCTCCAAGTCTGCAGCAGCTCGTTAGTCGTTTTTGGTCAAACAAGATTGCTGCAACAGAAAAAAAAAAAACCAAACCCAAAAACAAAAACAAAAGCGTGATACCATCGAGTCGGTGTCCGACTATGAAATGCCCTGTAATCTCTTCAATGAACGGCTTTCCCAGTTACCGGATGCAAATTCTTCAAAGTGCAAGACATTCTTATGGCAATTGTTGAATGCTTTTTATGTTCTGCTTATCTCACTCTCCCCACGGGGAACATGCATTCTTAAGCCCATTAGACCTATGATGCAATGCCACGTTACGGCGGCTTCTGTTATTATCCTAGTCCCGTTCTTGTAAGAGCGCTGGAGTTCGGCAGATACTTTTGGATTATATCTTGTCAAAAGTAGTCTCGAGGTGTGACAGCCAGATGCAAGGTCGCATAGTCGTTTTGTTTGAATTTTAGATATCTCCGAAAGTTTTAGGCAGCTCAACATTCCGGAGGGATATCACTCATGATGCGTTCCATATAGTGTCAAAGCTATTGTACTAATAAAAGGAAGTAGCGAGCAAGGAAAGTTTAACCTTTGTTTTTTGCTATGGCTGAAGTAAAAAGGCGGAGAAGCTGGAAGCTACGTACCAAACGAACCGTCTTTTGACTTGATCATATACTACAATATAAGCCCCAAATAGCTGGATAGACTCATGTTTCCTTATCGAAAATGACTGATCTATCAATATCTGATACTACGAGTGAGTAGGAAAATAGTAAAGATAAAGGGAGATAAAAGGATAGGAGCATAAAGAGTGTTTTAATACTAACTACCCGACTTCCGCAAAACATCGTAGTCAGCTCATAGAGAGACTTTATACACACTCACATATGTCAAGTGTGAAAATTCCTTTTGGTCGTCAATGATACCTTTCATGGCGAAGAAGATATTTAGAGTTCCTGAAATTGGGTTATTTTACACAGTATAGGCTTCCATAGCATCCACTGGATGATTCTATAGAGTTTGCTTCCATCCAGTAATTCGGAAGTGCTGGATGGAATGATTGGCTCCGGCTCTAATGACAGTGAAGACATTCGCTTGTTTGTCAGTTCTTTAGTCATTTCAGTTCCAAATTATACTGGGTTCCCTGGAGCACAGTATAGACCGGCTCTATTATGATGTGTGATCCCACTTACCGACTAACACCATCAGAGTATCCTGGCTGCCATTACAGATTAACTTCACAATAAGTAAAACTATGTTACGTACACTTTACAAATTTATAGGCGAAGAGGACTGAATCTGGTTCAGCTTTGACTGTAACTGCGAGTTTGTCATCATACCAAAGACGTATGTCAAAACTACGCAGATATCCCTCGAATGTCGGATTTAACAGAATGTCTATGAGCCCCTAAAATTCCAATATCGACTGTCTTAGGCTAAAATTATGTGTTTCGAAACTTTCCACAACCTTTAATAAAATTTGATACCTCTAGTTTTTTTTTATCGGAGATCAAGTTGTTGGAAAGATGTTCACGCACATCCAAACCCGAGTAAATGCGCACGTTCTGATCTAAACCACGCCCTCTCTAGCCTGTTCTAAAAACCACATACACGCTTGACCCTATGATTATTATAGGGTATACAAAAGAGTAGCGTATAAGTTGTATATCAAGGCTGGGCGCAGCAGTCAGGGCAAAATAATCGCCACGATCATCGTCATCAGCGTTGTCTACGTTGTAGCTGTATTTGTGCCTGGGATTAAGCCCCGACCCAGCCAGACCAAGCGTCGTCGTCGATGTCGTCGTCGCTGCAGAGTGTCACCAGGCATAGCACCAAGGTGCATTGTACCCCAGTGCCACAATCATTGTGAACGCAACATTGCGGCCCATTTAAAATGCGCACAAATAGTTGCGCATGCGCGCAGTTAATCTCGGACTTAGAAGGCTGCGCCTGCGTCGCTCTGTCTGCTGGAACGCTTGTTAGTGGGCCGCTTGGAGTCTTGTCCGCGCTTTGGACGGACTAGACCGAGTGACTGACGGATCGGACTTCTGGTTACGTTGGCATTTCTCGCACCACTCGGGGCTGTGGCTTTCGTCGGCCTGGCACTTTGGAGTGATGGAAAGTGACGCGTTCATGTTTTGTGTCATTTCGCTGCCATTTGATGTATTGTGACAAACATTCTTGGACGTCTGACAGGCAGTCAGTAGAACAGAGGGGGCCTACAGGGCCGTCTGCTTGAGCTTTAAGTTTATTTCATGTATCACGTTGTCTGTGAAGTTACTGAAGTCGAAAAGCCGAACCAGTTAAGTGGCTAACTAACAAAACTTTATGAGCTTGGTTAATCTTTGTTCATTTTATGCAGTGTGTAGTTTATAAAATCTTTTGAAATTCTTGCATATTTAGTTTTATGGATTATTTATAAAAATTTTTGTATTTACTACTCTAGCATCTTTGATGTGCAGTAAATGCATATTTTGAATTTGAAGTGCTTTATTAGTGAGCATTAGCGCTTATTATAAGCAATAAAAAAAACAGCCAAACTCAAAGAACCCACTTTACTAAGCTTAATCTTGATTTTTAGCCGATCCATAACCTTCGTTCAATTTTTATTTTTTGATTCAGAGGAATTAGGAGATCACACCATGATTCAAAGAAACTTAGCTCAAAAAATGCATGATGTACAGTTTTGGTAAAGGTTATTTTCAATAAGCTTCTTGTTTGGAGCGCAAAATGGCTCTGCTATATAATGTCAGCTGCGGTAAGGAAAAAAACTAAGTTTAGAGCTTTTTTTATGATGCGTCTGGCCTGATTCTAAAATTCGTTTAGATACTCCTGAATTTCATCCACGGTCTCGTTCTCATAAGAATCTAAGTAAAGTACGCAGCCATTGTCAGCATAAGCGGCAAGGAGCAACTACTCCGGTTTGATGACCTTATTGCGTCAAGGCATAAGAATTTGGGCAGCAAATTTGCTATACAGGAGTGGTCCGAGGAAGCTTTCCTGGAATATCTCTATATATCTGTTTGCCACCTGATCAATAGAATTTCTTGTTCTCCAGGTAGGAGTGCAGAAGACTGTGTAAATATTGTCGGATGCCGGACTTTGTTGAATGACTCCCGGATATCCGGAAAAACTCCTTTGTAGAATTTATCTCTATTCTGATGCTGCTCAATGGTACTGTAACCAGAATCTCAACCGAATTGGCGGTAAGGCATAGATATCAAACAAGCTGAGAATTTATCAGTCTTTCCAATGCCTTCGATACTGAAGATATGAGACTAATTAATCGTTATTTTTTTAAGGATATATTTCAGCAATTTTTTCATATATGAATTTTTTTTTAAAGCAAGTTTATTTGTTTGTACTGTACCTATATATGTTTGTCTGTGCCCTCATAACTTCCAAAAAGCTTATCATAATTGAAAAATGAGGTATCGTTGGAAGCGTCTTGATCGTCCGCTGGATATAGACTTTGTGACGTCACATTAAGTTGAATATTACGCCCTCAATAGAACATGAAGACAATGCTGCGACGACAATAACTAGCAAATTTTGAAAATATTGTAAAAATATAAAAATTATGATTTTATTTTATATTTCTGGCAAGACCTTGTCTTGAATTTCAACAGCTACAGCAAAACGCAGCCTTTTCTTTTATTTAGTTTTGTAGATCGATAATTCTGCGGCTTGAACTAATTAGGATGAACCCAAAAATTTCCAAGTAAATATCGAAATCAGGATGATCTTTTCTTATTCTTTACTTAATTCTGTTCCAAAAAAAGTTCGTTTCAGGGATGAAAAATATAACTTCAGGGGAAAAATATGACGTATTTATATATATGGGCGAATTTGACTTTGCGGGGTAAATGCCACTGAAATCTAAATATAAATGTAGTCTTGTAGTTTATTTGCGAATTATGATAACATTTTTGCAACAAAAATTTTCTTGGAAAAAAATTTAAATATTTTTTATTTATTTAGGTGAGTGTAAAACTAAAAAAATACATTTTTAAGAGCATCAATAAATAGTGTTTAAGTTTTCCATTTTTAAGCAAATAAAGTGATGACATTTTCACAAATTGTAAATTCATGTAATATTGTAATTTACATAAATAACACTTGAATTGATTTTCCAATTAATTTATTTCATGCCAGCAAAGCTTCCGCCTGATCCAAAATCAAATTTGATTACGCACATGGAAATGGATATGGTAACAACAAAAACAACAATATCAGCAATACCAAAAACATGATAATGGTCAACCCAATGATAGAATAAACAATACGTCTGGTCAGTAACAATGCGAAAACGATAAACGAGAAAACCAATTTACAATTTTATTATATTTTCACACCAGTTACAGATACAGATACAAACAAACAACAAAATGGCCGAAATCAGACAGAGTAAAAGAAAGCAGACAGAAAAACCAATAAAAATCGAAATTGTCGCATGCGAAACGACGCGGAATTGAATGGGAATCAATTTGCTTTCGAATCATTGAACAAATTGAAAAAGGCATAAGCATAATACACACACATACGCAGGATAAGACCCAAATGTACACAGATACTCACACACACACACACACACACGTAGAGAACTACGTGGGCAGGCTGAAGAGTAATCGGTCTAACGTAAAAATCATGTCGGCAATAATTTTTTATCAACTGAAAAAACTTCCAAAGTTTCAGTTATCTATGTCACCCTGCAAAGTTTTGGCTGTAGCTAAGATTAAAAACCAATTAGACGATATTCATGGGGGCTCTGTACTGTCGATATCAACTTTTAAATATTGGACGCTATTAAATATTGGACAGCTTAGTTAAAGCAAGGAAGAAGACAAGGCTGGCCAAAAGAAGTCTATACTCCAGAAGAATATACAAGTGAAGGTGTGCGGATTGATGCCAACATATGTATATATAGTACTTCTCAATCGAATAAGTAAAAAACATATTTCAACAATATTTGGTGATTACTGATCGTGATTGTGTTACAATTTCAGTGTTTGCGCTGGTAACTTGGATTCATCCCAATACATCAGGGATTAAGAAACAACGAACTCAGAAGATATGTATATACTAAGAAATCGATACTTAAGAAGACGACTCGGTCAACCAATACAGGAATGGCTGACGTGAGAGGAGGAGAATGAGGAAAGCCGCCAGGGCCCGGGCTTCCAAAAGGGGCTCCGTCATCAAAAGACTTAACTGAGAAGCCAGCACTAAAGAAGAGTGCTCTATCCCACACTTCCGAAGTCGACTCTGTCAGCACACAAATTGATGGCTAGGGCTGATGAGTGAGAAGGAAAATGAAGGAAGGGCCCAGGGAACGGGCTTCCAAAAGGGGCTTCGTCAGCAATGGACTTAACTGAGTAGCCAACACTAAAGATTACGTCGGAACACTTAAGAAGACGACTCTAGCAGCCAAGAAAATGAAGGCCAGAGCTGATAAAAGTGGAGTAGTATGATGGAAGCTCCCAGGGCCCTCGCTTCCAAAACGTGCTACGTCATTATATTAATTTCTTTTCCATATTCAAAAAAGATCTGTCAGCTAACAAAAAAAAAACTAACGCAATGCGACATCATTCTTCAAAACTAAGAGATGATTTTTCCGAAGGTTTTTGTCGCTCTATGGCTATATTACAAGGCACGTAAGTCCTGGGCCGGAAATTGCTTTCAACGGCTCTTGTCAAGGCAACATATATTTTGGATATGTGCGATAGCCGAAAATTTTATTTTGAGCACCTGGTTTAGGGTGTAAAATACGTCATTTGGTATATGAAAAGTTATAATCGGGTAATAGTCAATGGAATAACCCAGGGGGTATAGTAGAGGAAGTCTGTCTGGGGCAAGCAAGAGAGCGCACCCTAAAATAATCTGCGCTATCTAAAAAAAAAAGGTTTTCTGGGACTGTGCGTCAAGTTTTGTATAGAAATATTGTGAATTGTTGGCATATCGACGAAAAATGATTTATGGGTGTATATTATAGAGAGATCGCTTCGAAACAAAGGTGATGACTTATTGTTAATCAGAATCACATAATTCTAATACGAAATTTGGTAACTCTATCTTGTATATTAAGGCGAGAAAATGGACTATAGTTGCAGTTTATAAGAAGGGGGTCGGAACTTGATACATATTTGCTGTATACATTTGTCCGATTTTAATGGAACCCTTAGTACCCAGAAGACAGATTACTTATCAGCCTGCCCTCGTACTACCATAAGTGCGCAAGTACAGCAAAGTGCTGAAATTGCTTGCAAAACAAATAAACAACAACAAAGGGCAAAACATAGTATCTGTAACTCCAAGTCTCCAAGCTGTAGATACATAACTAGCTGTATCTATGGTATATCTGTGCTCGTATACTCGTAACCATAGCCAAAGCCGGAAGTGATGCAAAAGTGTTATTGATCCTTAGCAGCTCATATGTATTTGGGTGGAACCCAAACGAAATGCAAACAAGCTGATGCCACATTGGAGCATGAAGGTGGGACGTGGTACCAGCTCCTAACTGGCTGCTGCTCGGCTTTGGTGCGATTATGTTTGCGCAGCCATCTTGATTGGCAATGTTATAAAATAAATACACTACAAGGGAGCCAGCATACGGGATACACTACGGAACTACCCAACGGAAGCTCATGGCGCGTTGTGTGGGGGGCGGAGGCTGGCTGCCTGGGGTGGTTTGCGTAGTAAGTGGGGGAAGTTGAGTTGGCAAGCCATTGGATTAGTGCGCTTTGCCTGTGGCAATTGCTGTGGGACTTAGTGTCGTGTTGTTGTTGTTGTTGGATGATGATGCTGGTTGCTTCTCTGGCTCTGGGTTCTGTTACTGCTGGCTTATTGGTTTTGGTGCGGAAGGATAATGTCAACGGCTGACTGTTTGCTAAATTGAGCAGCGTAAAGTGCGACATCAACAACAACAACTTGGAACAACAACAACAACTTGGAACAACCCAACCAAACACTGACAATGGCAATAATAATTTTGCAAAATCGTTTGTCATTTACGCATGGCAAACGGTTTTGAAAGTAAACACAGACAAAACAGTCCAAAGGAGCAAACGGATAAAAGACAGCCCTTCATGCCATGGACAATTTCGGTCTGGAATTGGTTTTTTGGGGGTAGCAGCACCCCAGAGATGTTTATATCAGCATAGATATTATATATATAATACATATAGCATCCGCTGTTGGCAGGCAATTTTGTGACTAATGTTTGTTTAGCTGTCGTTGCGCATTTGTCGTTCCCTTAATCCTAATCCATAAATATGGCAGTCTATTACTTAAGGCAAGCAGTGAGAGAGCAAGGACCCTGCGGATAATCAACTTTTGGAAATGGGTCTTCAAGCTGCAGGTTCTTTATGCAATTGGGCAGGAGATGTTCGTGAATTTTTGAGTTTGGTGTAAAGTGGGAATATCTCTAATTAAACTTGGGGGCCAGTTAGCAAGCGATTACCAAGCAATGAATGGTTCCATGGCGTCATCAATTTATGAATAGATTGGCGTATTAGAAAATAGAGCAGAGAAACTTGGTTACTAAAACCAATTAGAGGAAAGCGTTGAGGTGGACGACTTTCATACAGGGCCAGTAATTTTGTGTTGTGTCCGATTCTTTCCTTCTTAGTAGTTTCTGGCAAAAAAAATTTTAAAATCTGGATTTATTGATGGGGGGGGGTTGGACTTTTTCCACCGTTCCTGCAGCCTTCAGTTGGGCCGATTCTTTCCCTCTGAGTAGTTTTTTGCAAACATTTTTGGAAAATTGGATTTATTCTTTCAAATCGAGTTTTTCACTGTCAAAGTTATACTATTGAGAAAGAATAATAGAAGTTGGTTGTAGGTAGACTTTCCCACCGGTCCCATAGCTCTCAGATAGGCATTGGTGCATTCTTTTAGTTCAATATTGTAAACTCAAAATTATAGCAGTGAATATAAGGTGTGGGGGTTCACAGACTTTTCCAGTAGCACTGGAGTTTTCAGTGAGTCCCAATAGCTTACTTTAGATGGCTTCAGGTCAAAACAAAAGCTGTTTAAGATCTGTATTTATTCTTTCTTATTCATTTTTTGGAGAGAAAACTTTAAATTTATGAAGAGAAAATTATAGGTTTGGGATGTTGGAGAATTGTTCACTGGGCGCGAAGTTTTGAGGGAGCTCCAACGAAGTAGATTTAAGGTAAAAATAGTAACCTTTAAAGTCATAAAGAGAGAATAATAGTAACGAATAGTCGCAAACTTTTCCACATAGCCCAGATTTCCCGAGACGTCCGTCCCAGTGCTGAACTTTGCTGTAGTTTTAAAACAAAGATTTTTTAAACCTCAAAGTTATAATAGGGTAAGATAAGTGTCGAAGGTTGTTAAAGGCTTTTTCAAGGAGCCAAATGTTATGATGTGTACGGTTGGAGACTTTTAACTTATCCCGGGGTTCCCAGAAGAGGTCAATGATTTACTTTAGATTAGATTCAAAACCATAATTCTTCACAATTTAATTTTTTGATGATAAACAGTCATATGTTAAACATCAAAGGTTCGAAAAGAGAATTGTAATTAGTTGTGGCGGGTTGGACTCTTTTTTACGGGGCTCGAATCTCTCAGTTATACAAAAACACTATTTATTCTTATAAATCAATTACATAATATTCTAAGCTATTAAGAAAGAATAATAGGAGTGGCAGCGATCCTCCTACTGAGAGTCTGCTTTATAACGTTTGTGAGTGATTGATTAGTATTTAGTCTTTCAAGTAGGGTCGATCATTGCTGAAGAAATCGGTCATGATAGTCGTCCAGCAAAATCAACCAACGATAAAAACATCAATAAAGTGAAGAAAATTTTCCTCGAAAATCGTCGAGGAAATGAAATATAGACAGCCGACCATGACATATGAAGTCCGGATTTCAATTGGCTATAACTCGGAATCTAGACAACCTATAGCAAAAGGAAGCTCGGATGTGAGTTCGTTGCGTCGCCAACTGTATATAGTAGTTGCCAAAATTATGATTATCGGACAAAAATTATTTTTCAAAATTCGGAAACTAGACGTCCTGAATTTTCTTCCAAAAAAGAGCAGTGCAAAACTGTCGCCAGAAAAATGCGGAATGAGCAATAGGGACTTTCAGCACATCACAGCTATTGACGAGACTTGGGACTAAATAACAAAGTTTTTGGTTAACTTTTGGTCCCATGGGAAAAATCGAAATAAGATGGCGTGCTCATAATAACGATTAGGAAGCTGGAACCTCGCTTAAAAGTGTCGATTATTAACCTAAGATGAGTTTTCACTAAGAGTAATCACAAAAACGACTATCAGACTCACATAGACCATTTATAAACAGTTAATACCCTTTGAGAGGTAAAATCAATTTTTCTGTAGAATAATCTTAAAAGTATAGAACTGCAAAAATTTAAATTGAAACTATTAATCTATTTAAGCGCTACGAAGTATGCAAAGCTTTTTGCTCATGAGCTTAGTCATAACATAGAATAATATTAATATATAATATTATACCGAAATGGAACACGATTAAGGCAAAATTATGTCTAATGACCCACTGCTCACTTCCTTATTAATACTATATATTACACATATTATTTATTAATAGTATATCACGTGCCGTTAATGACTACCCCCCCCGTACCGTAACTTGATATGTGCTTAGGAAAACATTTTAAAAATAATTATAATGATTTATATTTAACAAAAAAAATCTCGAATAATAAGCCAAAAACAACGCCTACAGATTCAAAATAAATTAAGTTGAAAACATAATATAAAATTTATATACGCATTTTTATGATTTATATGACAAATCTGCAAAAATATATACAAAAAAATCTTTAAATATGTAAAAACTGTTAAAGAGAAAAGCCTTCAAAATTAATTTCCTGTCATTAGGAGTGAATTGTGTTTTACAATTTTTGGTGTGGCAACAATAAAATGTTTAAATGGGCACAACTTTGGCTTTAGATCATGTTTCCAACAACAACAACAGCAACACCTAAACAAGCCATAAAACAGCACCAAATAAATTGAGAAAAAATGTAAAACTTTTGGAGCGGTGCCCGATTGTACAATACACTGCAGCCATATTATAGATATACGTTAATTTTTAAATGGATAGGTTTGCAAAAAATAGTTTGAAAGGTTAACCCTTTTGTTTTATTAGGCTCACATGAGTCTATACGTCAAGGCTTTACCAAACACATATAATAAGCAATAATTTTTTACTTATTAAATAATTAATAAATGTTGAACTTAAATTAAAAAAAAAAAATAAAATTTAAATTTAAAATTGTTTCCAATTTTTGACAAAAATCCAAATTTAAGACAGTACCAACTGAAAAAGTTTTACATCAGAATATATGGTTCTCTACTTTTCTGACCCTGTCAACCATAATTGGATTCAACTTTGGGTAAAGAATTGTATTCCCGGCTCTGAAGTTCTTGTGTTCCCACGGACTTTACCGATACCGAAGTTGTAATACCCTAAAACCTATAGGTACAGTGTATCAAAATCTAAAAATTGGGTGAAAAAAAAAAACAAGCAATAAAATGGCTTTTTATAACAATTTTAGTTAATTTGTGTTTATATATGTATGTTTTGGTATGCTATATACCATACATGTATATTTACGTGTATCGCCCATCATTAACGAAATCGGTTCCGCCAAGTTGACAACTTTAAAACGCGTTTGAAACTTAAAAACTAAATAAAAACTCGTTCAATTTTTTTTTTCCATTGCAATAAAATGTGTTTTTATATGGCTTTGCTTTTGTCCAAGTTTATTTCTACTCAATGAAAATTTTTATGTTTTTCCTATATAAATGAGTGTTGCACACATAAAAAAAAGCAACATTTATTTGGTATGTCAGTAGTTTGAAATTGAAGGCAAAGAGGCGTATGCTTAATACCTCATTAAAACCCATGACTCCATGTGAAATTGCCTTTGTTTAGTTTTAACGACTCATTCTCTCTCTCATGCTCTCTTCTACATGCGCTTAGTTATATGCTCACTCTCTCTTAAGCAATTAGCTTATCATTCATTCATTCGCTTTGGACATGTGTGGCCGTGCCGCTCAAGTGTTGGGAAAACACATAAGAAAAATCCCATAAAACATGCTGCTTATAATATATATAAAAAAAAAAACAAGTAGCTAAAACATATGTATCCGCCACTGTCAACTTCGCAGCTCACTCTAGTTATATAATTATGGGTACAGCCTTATCAAAATGCAGCCGCTGGGACCCTAAAAGTAATACAATAAAAACTCAAGTGGGTCGCGCGTCAACGCTGTGTGTGTCCTTTTTTTTCCAAAATTTTGAGGATATTTAAATTTTATGCTAAATTACATATATGTACTATGTGCATGAACAATTTCATGCACCAAGTAGAACCAAATACAAATTAAATCTTCCGGCGGCGTTTTAAAATTACGTTTTAACGACTTCATGCAATCTGGTTTTGAAAGTGAAGCGTATTAAATTAGCGACGGTTTTAAGTGGCTTGTTATTTTACATAATAATTAGGAATTTAGTGTATATTTAGAGCCCATAGAGGCAAAAATATTACACAATGCTGCAGAGCGCAACTAAAGCTAACTCGTTCCACAACGAATTTTTGGCATTTAAGGAAAATTACTTGATTTCAGCTACTACCTAAAACATAAATTCTTGTGGATATTTTAAAAATAAAATTATATCTGGTAAAAATTTTCTTTATTTTTACGGATTTCTCTTTAATTTTTGAAGCTGGAAAGCATGAGGTTGTAAGAAACTTGGCCAACTTGGCTTCCAACTCTAGATCAAAAACCTTAGTACGTGGAACGTTTTGGATATCGCTCGAACGGACGCTCATTTCTATAAATGAAATGGGTTTTATACTGAAATTACAAATATTTCATATTTTTAAATATTTACTAAAAATTGGAATTGTTTTTCGCATTTTTATTGCTCAAAAAAATTAACGCAATGAAATTTTTTATTATGAACATTTTTAACTTGACCATTTCAAAATGGTAATTTTAGGTTTTGACTTTTCTTGACCAAAAAAAAATTCGTTACTTTTAATTCGAAATTATATTTTTGTTTTAACCGAGCTGTTGGCAAAAGTAGATGCTGAAAATATTCTGAAAATTCAAAAATATTAAAAATAATTTATTTATTTATTTATTTATTTAATAAAGATTAAGAAAGCTTATAAAAGTAACTTAACTAAAATTAAGCACTGGCAGCTAAAGGCCTTAGGCTATATTATATTTTTACATTACTTGCCCAAAAAATGAAATTTTTGAATTTGGAAACAATTTTTTTAGGCTAATCATTCAAAGAAGCTAAAAATCATTTTCTTTTTTAATTTCTTGCCCAAAATAATTACTCGCTGAAATTTTTTAATTTTCAACATAAATGCGATTTTTGTTGTAATTAAAATGTGATCAAACTTTCGAAGATAATCAATTCAAAGAAGCTAAAAATAAGTTATTTTGAAGCAAAGCACAGAATTGTGTACATTCGAATATGTTAAAAATTCAAATATGTACATTAAAAATATAGTATGTACCTATATATTATTTTTTAATGTCGCCCAATAAATGGAGTTTTAATATTTTCTATCAGAAAATACGATTTTTGTTTTAATAAAAAAATCCAAGATATTAACATTTTTTTTTTTTTTCGACAAAAATACCTTTGAAATTTTTTATATTTTTTAATAATAAAAATTGTCAAACATTCGAAGTTGGAGAAAACGCAAAAAAATTTAATTTTGAAAACAATAAAATTTTTTTGCCGCCAAACTTTTGAAAATGTTTAATATTCAAAGATATTCAAAAAATATTTTTTTACATTTTTTTGCTAAAAAAAAAAGCTTGGTAATATTTCTAACCAATAAATAAGATTATTTTTTTAATGAATCTTTTTCATCATCAAACATTCGAAGATGTTCAAAATGTGAACGCGTTAAATATAATTTTAATTTCTTGCCGAAAAATTGACTTGTTGAATTTGAAGGGTCTAGCAGAACAAGGTACGGGAAACTGCTACGGCTTAATTTAAAAAAAAAGTGTTTTTCGTTTTTATTTAATTGTGACTAAACTACTGAATATTTTTGAGCTAATTTTTTTTTTATTCTAAGTTGAAAACAGCGCTTTTAACATTTAATTTTATTTATTTACAAACAGCTTTCTTATAAATAAAAATTATAAACTAGCTTAAGGACTAAGAGCGGTGGCTGCGATGGCCTTCTGCTCAGTGTATGATAAATATATGTTATGTTCATTTAATTTTATATTTTTTTAACCAACACATATTCTTAAACAAAAATATGAAATTTTCCTATTTTTTTTTTAAGTATATTGCTTAAATAGTCAATCATCATTTTTTTTTAAACTATCTATACGTTCTTGTAAATTTCGATTTGGTGAAACAAACTTTAATGTTTTTAAAAAAAATGTTAGAATTTTGTTTATTTTTTTGGCAAAATCTGTCAAAAATTATAATACATTTTTATAATATTTAATAGAAAAAATACTTCTTGTTTATATGATGAAAAAATTGATTAATTTTATAGGTCCAACTGCGGAATTGCTTCGGTGAGCAATTAATATCACAATGACAAGATTTTATTCAAAATGCTTAAAAAAGTGACTCAAAAGTAGAACAATATTTACCCAAAACTATTTTTAATAAGTGATTGGAAATAAATATGTACGCTAAATAAATTAACATATCTTTAATATATTATATTTTGTTTTAATAAATGTTCGAAACGAAACGCTTAAAAAGCATATCAATTTATAAATTTTTTTTGAGACAACACAATGGAAATTGGGAAAGTCACTGGAAATATTTA